>OX438921.1:30668354-32068354 GCA_949316025.1 Lapara coniferarum | reverse complement strand
TATACAGGTGAACATAGCCCTCCTCTAAGGATGTCTAGACGGAAATATTGTAAGCGGCCTGTATCCAGCGTGTCTCTGCGACCTTTATCAAGTCGTCCATGTAACTAGAGAGGAGAAGTATATATTTCATGAAAATATAGCTGTATATTATGTTAATCCAGGATATGGTCTATCTGTGGGACAAATTTTATCCAAATTCGTAGTGTTTTCTACAGTCTCATGTGACATGAGTTTCAGGCGCCTTGAATATCTTAACACCTTCTGTATAAGCATTTATTTATATATATAGCATACTTAAAATTAATTATTTATATTACTTCTTTCTTATTATTTTTATCCATTTGCGCCCTGAACCACATTCTTTCGCAAGTAAAATAACAGGTTATACTTGTAAAAAGGCGGCAATCGGTAACCCTTCGATACAATAAGAGTGAAACTAAAATCCGGAGAATATTATATCTTGAAAATTTACTGGTATTGTGCGGAGTGAGGTCGTAGGGAAGAATTGAATTAGCTAGGACACGAGGGTTGGAAACAATACGAGCTACGAGCCTGTTCTGTTTCTTTTGCTCATGAGGGCGAGAGATTAATAATATTCTTTTGTTTTGAAATACGCAATTTCCACTGCATTGTCAGGATATTGCATCTGTTTACACATATTCTTGTTAGGTCATAACTTTGTTAGTCATTTTAGACTTGATTATACTCGGATGCTTTTATAGTTGTAAATGTAAATTCTTTTTGATTCAAACGTATTTTTTATGTTGGTTATATATTTTTTCCATAGCCCTTTTAGTGACTGTCGGCTTTTTGGCGTATTCATTTGTAGGACTAATGCCAAAAAACAGCTAGGTACGTTAAACAACTAACAAGTAAAGGTGACTGCTTTAAGCAAATTTTTTATCCGCCCAGCTCTTATGTATACAAGGGCTCAAAATTCAATATCTAAAACCCTTAGAAAGTTATTCCAAAATTTCCAGTAGAGATACAAGTAATTCTTTTCTTATAAAACTATTTGTCATAGATAGCAGCTCAAGAGGCAGATGTTGATAAATATAAGCGGACCAGTGGAAAATGGCAAGGGGCTGTGTCGTCGCTTTAGTCCTATCGTATGTCGGAAGTGCGCTGCTTGATTTATGTTGTTTCTAATGATCCCTCTGAGCGAGAATTGATGAGCTCCGTGCGTGGCTCAATTGTCGCACCCTGCCTTATTTCATGCGTTGTTGCATTTTTTAAAGTGGAATTGAATATCAAATAGGAGTTTCTTATTAAGTTACACGTAGTTGTAGATGTGGCAAATTGAATATTTTGGTGTAACATGTACCTAACCACAATTCTATGTAAAATATAGGTCACTAATAACAGTGACGTTAGAAAATTCATGCCTTTAAACATTTCAAGTGGAATTTAATATCAAATGACTGGTGCTACGTCTCTCATTATGTAAGAGTCCGTCTGTGTGGGCACCACCGCAATCTCTATTTCTACGGCCAAGCAGCAGTGCATGCGCTGTTGTGTTTCAGCTTGACGGACATTGTCGCCAGTGTAACTACTGGAAATAATGAGACTTAACATCTTATATCTCAGGATGACGAGCGCAGTGGAATGCCACATAGCACTTTGTAACTCAAGGTGGTGGATGGTGTTGCTACTGTTTTTGGGTGGTCGTATCGCTTACATCAGGCGAATGGTATGTTCGTCTCATCATTCAATGCAATAAAAAATAAAGAATCTCTTATTAAGTTACACATACTAGTATATGTTGAAAATGATATATGGTGTAACATGTTTTATGAATTCTAATTCTATGTAAAATATGAGTCACTAAAACAGAGACGTTGAAAAAATACCATAATTGTTATGTTATCGAAATTATTACGAAATCACAAGTCCTCATTAGATAGTTGTTCTTGTTAGCAAAATGACTTCGTTGTTATTGTACCTTTAATATCTATTTTGCTTAAATAAGTTAGTGTAATAATAATATTTCTTATTACGAATTCTAATCTGAGATTACACTTGACCTTGGTTATACGATCACAACGAATTCTTTGCTAGCTTTCGGTTCATTGAATATTTAATTAGCGCCGGGCAGAAGCCTAATTAGGTACTTTCATTTATAATCTTCAGCGTATTTTCCAATTCACAGGCAACAAATTTTACAAGGTTTGGTTTGTATCATTATGTTTATACTAGCTTTTGCCCGCGGCTCCGCCCGCGTTAAAAAGTTTTTCCGGGATTAAAGTACCGCTTTATGTTTTCCCGGGATAAAAAGTAGCCTATGTGTTAATCAAAGACATGATCTATCCGTGTGCCAAATTTCATCGAAATCCGTTCAGTAGTTTTTGCGTGAAAGAGGAACAAACATCCATACAACCATACATCCAAACATCCATACATTCTTACAAACTTTCGCCTTTATAATATTAGTAGGATAGTAGGATTTTTATTCTAAAAAATCTAGGTACACTTATTACACGTTTCTCTTATTACCCAGATTAGAATTAATTATTTATATCACAATTACACATCTTTTATGATACCTAGATACCTTGTTTTATTTTTATCTTAAATCTTTATTGCAGAATTTTTTACTACATTAATTACATAATTATTAGTCTTCATTCTTAATTTCTTAATTATACCACATTTACCTTTCATGCTTATATCATTCACAGATTTATATAACGCTGCCCTTGTGAATAGTGTATTTTTGCTCCACAATCTTTAGCTTCACTTCTGCAGCGGGAAACCCATATAAATTAAACATTTCCAATCAATATTACCGGAGTTAATACCAGTACATCGGTTAAGTAACCAAAGCTAGGGTATTAAGTACATAAATCACGGAACCGAAGCAAATTGTTATCGAATGAGACACGCCGGCCGGCTGAGCCGGGGTCGGCCGAGATCTATGCACTGACACTCAGAAATATTAAACATCGCCAAATAATATTGCTATGAATGAAAGAATAGCAATAGAATTTCAAAATTGTTGTTTCCGTGTCCAAAGTTGATGTTTTCTGTATATAACTTTTACATTATATACATTATTTGATTTGATTAATGATATTTAAAATCATTTCCGTGTTTGAATAAAATATTACCGTTAAGAACTGCGTTGGGTCACGCTAATAAGTGAAATTCGGGAAAATTTGACGATTCAAGGTTTTATTTTCTTTTTAGGATTCCTAAGTTTAGAAAATTAGAAACGTTGAGGAAAAATCAGATCGCATCTGAGGGAAGGAACATTAAAAGTTAGAAAAAAAGACTTCATAAATTAATTCACTCACATTAAAAAGGAACTTACTTTTTATAATTATTAATTTGAGGCTTGAGAAAGAAACGAACGCGCAGTTTTATTCATAACATTCGAACGTGAAATCAGCGAATTGGATTTTGAGAACTTTATTTACCATACAAAAACGATTAAACATTTTAAAAACGTCGAGCCAAAACATGTCTCACAAACAAATAGTTCATATTCCGATAGCGATAATGTCAGAATTGTTTGTCGGTAACTGGTAATGCTTTTATAGCTACATTTCGCGTTGTCAGCGGCCGGTGGCGGCAATTTGCGCTCTGTTCGGAGGTCGTCGATAAATCTTCATTACAGCGCCGAGCACCGCCTGTCATGCTGCGTTCGAGATTTGGAACGTTTCAAATACCTTTAGCACATCAAATATACAACATTTATACGATTAGCGTCAATGAGGTTTCAGGATTATCTTTTGCGTATTGTAGGTCTATAGTTCATGGTGTCATTGCTATTATGTCTCTATTAATAATTACCACAATCCAAATAGTTCCGTCTACCCTGCTAATGCGAAGGACTGTTGCCCAATTTAGATCGCTTAGTATGATTTAAACTGTAGTTCGGCAGATCACTGTATTTACGGTGACCAAGCCTAAGCATAGAAAACGCTTTAAAATTATGACCTGTAATTAAACCCTTAAAATCATGGTAATTTATAGAGTCCACACAATTGTGAATTTATAACTATCGTCTCCGCTTTTATGTTGACACAATAAATACTTCCTTACTTATTATAAAACAAAGTCCTTCGTCGCGTCTGTCTGTCTGATGTCGATAAACTGACAAACTAACGAACGGATTTCTATGAAATTTGGTATGGAGATAGTTTGGGATCCTGTGAAGGACATAGACAACTTTTTATCTCGAGAAATTACCTATATAGCGGCGCTTTTATCCAGAAAAAACTTTATATGCGCGCGAAGCCGCGAGCAAAAGCTAGTTATTTATAAAGGCAAGGCTAGCTGAAGATTGTCCCACTCATCAGACAGTTAAAGCGGTTGTGGGCGCGTTTTATAGCTCGCCGAATTGATAGTTTTTTATGACAAGGGCGGTCTCGTTGGATATCTTATTTACGAAGTTGACGACAGTACTAGATGGAGAGATTAACTAATAACGTTCATAAAATAAATTAAATTAGGTAACACAAAAGTGTCTTGCATTGGATTGCGTTTCACCGGACTATGGGAGTGAAGCAATAGCGACTGCAGTGGTGTTTTGCGCACAGATTTGTGCACTATAATATCTCCTGGGTACTTGACCGATCTTCGTTGAGATTGGCCCCCGTGGCCGAAATCGGCTAGGAAGGGATTAGTCTCTGAGGAATGGAACAAACATGTTAAAGTTTTTTATTGGTACTTTTTTAAAACACAATAGTATGTAGTCACCATTACTAATGGCCACCAATACAAAGAATCTGGTTAAGTTGTCGACGATACGAAATTGAGAAAGAAAGAGGATTTATTTGATCCCTTGCAATCTTATTGAAAGTACAAAACACAACAGCAAAGGTGCTATTTGCATCGGATTTCTATAAAGCATTAGCACAAAACCGATCAAGCCTTATCATTCAAGCTGAAAACGAAAAAAGTTGAAACAAACAAGATTCCACGAAATTATGGTAATTAAGACATCAAAATATGAATTCCGTGACATTTCACAGTGGTACTACGATGCTACTAAATCATTCATGTCTTAAATAGTAAGACAAAACGTAATGTCATAGATACTATGTATTTTTTTATAAATAATTTGGTATAGACACGCAACACAATGGGTGGAGCCGTTTTGGTACCCATTATTGCTTATATCAGTTTTTATCGCATATCCTAGATGACTAAACGCCGCGTACAACCTTGAGAGGGTCCTAGATATGTTCTCATGTCGGAAAACTACTTGTATGACTTATTTTTAATATAATATTTCTTATATTTACGCCAATATTGGACATTGAAATAAAACTAGTTTTCGGATTTTATCACATTTCGGTGGGGGGGGGGGGGCGCTCCGTGACCATGAAAGCTGAAAAGTCTTCATAACGTCGCGTCGGGATAAAATAAAGAACTTAAAGAAACCCACGATAAAATCAGAAAACTAGTCTTATTTCAATATTAAAATATGATTTAATTTAGATTTACACAACTAAAAAATTTTTAGATATTGAATGATACGTAATTTACATAAATTATTAGCCAATTTTCACAGCTCATGTAAAAGTATTTTTCCTCAATAACACTTGCAAATATGATATTACAGCAAATTATTTATGGCCTAGAATAAATAAAAAATATTGAAAATTTATTACGTTTGGTGTATTGTATTGTTGTATATTACGCTTGCCGCACACGTTCGGTTTCCTAATTAGGTTTCCTGATCAGGAATTCAGATTCGGAATTCCGAGTGACTAGCGCAGACGTCCGGTTTTTTGTACCAACACATTCGGTTTCCTAATCAGGTTTCCTGATCAGGAATTCAGATTCAGGAACGTGTGCGCGTTGTTGAACATTTTCTATGTAAGCGGAGCATTCAGGTTTCCGAATCTGAATTCCTGATCAGGAAACCTGATTAGGAAACCGAACGTGTGCGGCAAGCGTTAAAGTGTATATGTTGACATATTTTAGGTAAATCCTGTCAGCAGAAGCCGGAAGCTTAAAGCCCGTACACCTGTCGTGCCATTAAGCAGTGGAATAGTCTTTCGCTACATGGTATTATCAGTTATATGGGATCTTAAACGATTTCTGCAACTTCTGTATCTATATAGTTAGGTATTGATACAGATTTATAAAGAAATAATTTTCATCGTAATTCAATGATTCAATCAATGCTATGTGCTCCATACATATTTTTTATAATAATCACTACGATTATTAAGTACAAAATATTGTTAATTTTTATTGATCAACTGTACACCTACATAATAAACATATTATACAATTGAATGAATTGGATGATTTTTCAAGTAAGCGTGTAGGTTGAAATTAAAAACTATGAGGAATAGCGAAAAATGCTCTAATGAGTCTCGAGGCCGATTTTGATGAATATAAAACGGCCTCATTGGAATTTTTGAAAAGTCAATATTCCTAGTCAAGAATCGGACATGTTGAAGCTGTCAAGAAAATGAACACACTGTATCGTTACACCATTCGATACTGTCGTTAATAAGGATAAAATTCTGGGAATTAATGACATACTGCAAACTAAAGAAAAGAGCTCATTTTTAACAAATACTTTTAGTTTTTAGTTTATTGTTTCAAAAGCGGCCCCGAGACTGCTTTGACCATTTTTTGCTATCCGTCATAGTTTCAGATTACGCCATCCACACCCCCTTGAAAAATTCATCTGTATATAATATATTATGTATTACAATTTATATAATATATCGAAGATAAGAATTTTAACACGTAATAAATCTGCCCTACGAATTTAGATTACACTTAGTTTGAAACTTTAAGCTTATACGTGTTATAAATTCACGAATTTATTCTTATACATTAACTGAGTTACGTGATCTGCTTGCGAGGTGATATAGAATAACATGCGCAAAAAAAATATATATAGAGACAGCGACAATCTTTGTGGTGAACTCATTAAAAATTGTCACTCCGCTGCGCCCTCACACCGGTGTCTAATCCAAAAACGCGATAGACTCTCAATCACAGTACAAATCCTATCAAAAGCAACTACGTTTTAAAAATAACGTTATAAAAGCTGGGTGGCTGCAAACTATCCGAATTTTCACCATACTCGTAGCTCTGTTAGCAATCAAAAAAGTTTGTGATATGCATTTGTATGTAAAAAAATTATACATTAATGGTGATATGATGTATTTTCGTCTGAATTATGATTGGTTTTGTCTTGTGAAATTGTAATATATTTTGTTTTGGGCTTTAATAATATCGTAGGATGTAATGAGGACTTAAGTAAAATTATTGACTTGAAATAACTCAAACGTGAACCACTGTTGTGACGCAATAATAAGAGTTTAGAGATGGTCGGTGCCAAACAAATACTACACAAGTATAAAGCTTATTATGCCCAAAAATAACAAATGTGTTATTATATATAGGTCATTGATGTAATATCGATACAATCAGCCCAACGTGTGTTGACAAATGTTGCTCGCTAATGAATGTGACAAAGCAGACAATAAGGTCGGTGACGAAGCTGCTTCGAATCCGACAGAGGGACGATATCACGCGATCACTGGGGCATTTCTGTTAATAGCCCCCAATCTTTTTTTGGCTGCTTAAACCAGGGGAGGTGGCGATTATGTACAAGTTTGTAAAATAGTAAAATAAATATGCTTTTACGTTTTTTCTGTATTTGTAACGTATGTGCATAAAGATTTTCTGGAATAATCTTATCGATCGCAAAACCATTTCGATATATGCGGTTATCAATGCAAATAACGCGGCAGCCTTGTACTACAATTGGTTTGTAGAATCACAGGAATAAAAGGAACATATTAAGTTATAGGTGATTTGAAATGATTAATTAACATTTGATAGTGGAAAATTCACCGATGCCATTGAGTTATAAACAAGAGACAGAAAAGAGCCTCACTAGTGATTTACGATCTTATTCATAAACAGTTTACAAACCTATTTTAGTTTAAATTATAATGTTTTGTCATCCTTCTTCAAACTCAATGCAGAATTCTTTCGAAGAAGACAACACCATTCGATAATTAGTGTTTACTAGCTTTTTCCCGCGGCTCCGCCCGCGTTAAAAAGTTTTTCCGGGATAAAAGCCCCGCTTTATATTTTCCCGGGATAAAAAGTAGCCTATGTGTTAATCCGGGACATGATCTACCCGTGTGCCAAGTTTCATCGAAATCCGTTCAGTAGTTTTTGCGTGAAAGAGGAACAAACATCCTTACATCCATACATCCAAACATCCATACATCCAAACATCCAAACATCCATACATTCTTACAAACTTTCGCCTTTATAATATTAGTAGGATAAGTAGGATTCAATGCAAATAGTGTAACAATAATCTTAACCCGTATAAAATCAAAAGTTAGTAACTTGCACCATAGCATCCCTTTACAGAGGGTCAGTGTAACAGCGGGGGCCCGATGACAACCCTAAATAGAAAGGGCTCTCAGAGAAAACTTTGCGCTCTGTCCCCAGCTTTATATGAGCTTCATAGAATTCCGCTTAGCTGCGTTTCGGTGCGATACATTGCGATCCGACTCCCCAATCTGAAATTGTTTTTTTTTTATTGTTTCCTTTTCGTTTTGAACGGTTTTGTTAAATTGGAGCAACACGAGTTTTTCTAATGAATGCGCACTGCACTTTGTCAATTTGTAAAATTCTCTCTAAAATGTCTTCTTTTTGCGTTTTTTTACTGAGAAATCAGCGATTTAAATGTTTTATTCGTTCAATTAGTGTCTTTGTTCTGATGTAAAATTACTTCTTACATTGAGGTTTAGTAATCAACCTCCGTTATTTTTAAATATTATTAATTACAAAAGGACGCTATACGAAGGATAGATACACAGGTTTTGGTTTCCATATTTCTAATGGCAACAATGAATTCAATACGACGTCAAAAATAGATATACGATTTAGATTCCTCTACATAGCTCAAGATACATTCAAAGGCTTTCCAATATATAGAGAAAAGGATCCCAAGCGCCTTCATACAAATTCTATGAACTGTGGTGGAAATGGAATATACAGTGACGTTACGTGTATGATGCAGTAACAAGAAAGCCACATAAGTAGTTAAACAAAACCGTAAATCGCCTACAGACGTCGAGTTTAATTGAAACATTATTTTTCTTTGTGTTTTAATTTTGTAAAGAAAAAAAATGTTGGTAAGAATACAAAAGTGCATAGGCGATTTAAAGTTTTGTATTTGTTTGTACTTATGTGACTCACTGTATAATATCTCGTATGCATTTATAGCAACTTCGGAATTCAAAAAGAAACAAGCGTAACTTTCCTCAGAATGGATCAAAATGCTCTACAAATACCTATTATAATATGTAATCCGTAGGTAATCCTTTTAGCCAGTTTCGGCCACGGCGGCCAATCTCAACGGCGAACAGCGAGGTACGCAGGAGATATTATAGTGCACAAGTGTGCGTCCAATACACAGGTGCACTCGCTAATCCTTCACTCTCATAGTTCGGTGAGACGACATGACCGGAGAGAGATCAGGCGCAGGACCAACGGCTTTACGTGCTTTCCGAGGCACGGGGGTATCACACCGCCAACTTCCTGACTTCGAGCTGCGACTGAGTAATTTTTAAGATAGAAAAACCCAATCACAATTTTTTTTGCCGACCCAGGATTCGAACCTCAGTGCGCTAATCGTACTCGTAACGCGTACGCAATACAACTACGCCACCGAGGCAGTCAATAATATGTACCTCGTGTAAACAAATATCTGCCTCGTGTAAACAAACGACTGCCTCGGTGGCGTAGTTGTATTATGGTACGACTGCAATGTTGAGGTCTCGGGTTCGATTCCCGGGTCGGGCAAAGTGATATTGAGTTTTTCTATTCAATATCAGCTCGGAGTCTGGAATTTGTGCCCGATATGGCGATAGGCTCGCCCCCTATCACATCATGGGACGGAATAATGGCGAAAAGTGGTGCACTGGATGCGCCTCTGCCTACCCCTTCGGGGATAATAGGCGTGAGTGTATATGTATATGTATGTAAACAAATATCAAAATATATTAAAAATGCATCATCATTCATCTATATCTCATACGAGGAATATAATACTAGGAAATGAGGGATACCATTTAAATATGCAAAAAAATAAAATATTAAAACTGTTCAAATCAAATACACTACGTAAGTACGCACTGATTCGCTGAATAATTAAGAGAGCCGGTTTTCCGTCGGAGTGGCTAATTCGCATGTACAGCGACCAGTGATCTATGATGAGCGGTGGCTTATATGCGGATGGACACGGATATGTCTACCTGGACATATGGACGCGGCATGTCTCGGAAAACCGGACAACCGGACAGAAACCCGGACACATGGACGGTACCGGGTGCGGACATAGGGCCTAGTAGGAACCGTGGCGTGTGGGCGGCGCGGTTCTTTGTGCGAGCGAAGAGCGCGGGGCGAGACGCGCTGACGTCACCACGCGCGTGCGCAATGACAGACTCCTTGTTGCACAGAGTACGCGAAATTCACAGAATGTCTGCTTGCTTTGCTTAATATTTCAGGAATTAATTTATTGAGGCACATAACATCATCTCAGTTATTGGTGTCATAAATTATACTATGAACAAAAGAAAATCGTTTTTAGATTATGTCGCCATATTACAATTTTTATTTTTCTTACCAAAGTTACAATTGTGTTTGGAAATACTAAAAATTATAATAATATTGTGCAAATCAACAAACACATTATGTCACGTTTTAAAGATAACGCACACTAAGTTTTAATTTATTTAACGTCTAATTTTACTATATATTTGGCATATTTTAGGTTTTTCAATGTTCATATAAATTGTATTAGGTGAATAGCTTGGTAATTTAGACTTATTTACTATTGAGAACCTGTTAAAATATCAAAGTTACTCGTTTGGTAAATTTATCTGTGAACTGAAAACCATCCATAAGGAAATAATTCAATATTATATTGTACCGAGTGATGTATCTCAATTTCACGCTTGTACTGTGCACGCCAATCCGTGTCGGCGTCGGCAACGCGGCGAACAGTCGAGTCGGTCGCGTGTGCTGCTGCATCCGCGCGCTACGTGACGCTACGCGACGTAGCCGCCAGATCGGCCACTACGCTGCTACGAACGCCGCACTAAATAATACACCATAATAAGCCAGTGACTCAGTGAGGATATTCAATCAAACGTTATTGTTGAGTGCGTGGCCAACTTTGTGCTACTTTTGTAACTCTCCTAACTATACTCGTGAATATCTCAACTACAGCAAACAAGGTGGGTGAATATTGAATAACGAGATGTGAATAGGTATTGAGAGCTCTCTCAGAGCTCTAATGTCAAGGACACGAATATTGATCAAAAACGAAGATGCTATCACTATTTACAATAAACTGCCGTCTACATTTTAAGATAGAGTTTAAGTTCGTCTCTGAAATTTTAGTATAAACTTTTTGAAGATTAAAATATATATTGCAAGGAAATTGTTAATACACAATACCGGTTTTGAAAAGACCGTTAAAGGTAACCCAACAAAAGGATAGTAGTCGGAGTGGGGTCGCGAATAATTTATTAGGAAAGGTGCTACATTGCGTTACAAGTTTCATGAATTAAAAATGGCTCACCAGGGCGCATAAAGCCCATCTTGTCAATGTTTTGTAAATATAAAATATTAATTTCATTATTATTGCTATTTTATATGCCCAATGCGTGTTTAAGCGCGCCTTATATTCAATGTTTTAAGTTTTTATTGAATATAGTGCTTGGTTTTTTACCGTCGGAGAGTCGCTGCCTCGTGATGTATTTTTGTAAATGATTAGTTTGAAATACCATCGTTTGTGGTATTCTGCTGATTGACTCGTTCATTCAGTGTGTATTCTTTACTCATCTTTGGCACTTATATCATTGTATCGTTTTATTGAATAATTATCTCAATATGTTCGATGTAATGAAAATTATATTTTTATGCATTTTCAGTCTAGCTTTGAAGATTATTCAATAGAATATAAATGTTTTAGATTTAGAAACGTATTTGTATACAATATTATGAATTTAAATTAGATACGGTTAGACGGAGTTACTGCATATTAAATTAATAAATGTTCATATTTTAATTGGTATATAAAAAGTTTTCAATCGTAGGTATATTACAAAATTAAGTTAAGTGGTAGTCTTCTTGGAACCCCCAATTTATACATTATGTAATGTAAGTTTAAAATGTTTTAAACGAAAATACTATTACAATATAATACTTGTAATAGTATTATCTACTACTACATATCCATAAAATTCCGAATAGGTAGGACAACTTCCGTATCTTGTAATTGATTTCAGATTAAAGTCATCCAATTAAATGCGACATCGAAAATTATTGCAATTCTACAGGGTTCGATAGATTTTTCGTCGGCAACCATCATGTGGTTTTTTGCGACTATAGAGGACGTTAACTGACGTTCAGTATTTCAATTTAACTATAGTTTTATTTGAACATGCTTGTTTCTCTTATAGTTTACAAAAATTTTTTCAATGGAATCCGATATTTGATATTGTTGAACGATAAAGTTATATTTTCTATTTTAGACAACGATGGGTATTGTTACACGAATTCGTATTTGAATATCTGACGAACAATTTTATTTGCTTTTGTTATACTTTCACCATTGTTTAGTTGAAGTACGCTTTGTTCGGATTTTTTCCTTACTTTCATAGATTAATCAATGATTGAAATGTTCACTAGGAAGGCCGTTAATCAATTAAAAACTTCATTCATCAATTCTACAGAATTGGACGGTTCAATAGTATATTTTTTGTGATTGTGTGCAATGGACGTTACCATTATATAAAAAATATAAAATAAGAACTATTACAAAGGGATTAAGACTGGTAGTACAGTTACTCGGACCTTATAATAACATTATACGGAAATTTATATTTGTAACACACACACACACACACTCACGCCTTTTATTTCCGAAAGGCTAGGCAGAGGCGCAAATAGTGCACCCACTTTTCGCCGTGCGTATTCAGTACCATGATGTGATAGGGTATATATATTCTATAGTAACTTTTATGCATGCCCCTGACTGCCCTTTTCGTCATTTCTCTTATCTCCATCCAATGGTTGTCTGTAAGAGATTGCCTTGAGCGATAAGACCGCCAATTGTATCACCGCTGCCTATATTATTTTCTGAACATTACTTGTATATAAAATGATACATTTCTTACTTCTGTTGGTGTACAATAAAAATGTAAAATAAAATAAATAAATAGGGCGCATATATTTGTAAGTCAGTTAATAACTTGTCATTATTAAAACTGCTTTGCTTCATACTGGTATAGAATATTTCAGAGTTGATGACTCGCTAAGTTTATGGCAGCTTTGTTTTGAAGCACAATCGAGGTAAAAATACCTACTTATGAAGTTTAGGTGTCCAGAACAGTGTGCGATAAAACCAACTGTTACTTCACTTTAATTTTCTATGACACAGTGTTATTACTGTAATAGAACCGGCAAATTGTATTGATAATTTAATTATACCCCTTTAAAGACATACCTTAAGGAATGAGCAGATGATTGCGAGTAATCTCTGTCACGCTTTATAATCCTCTAAAATAATTTCTCCTTTAAGCATCTTTAATATTTGGAATGTTAGCTAAAAACTATTACGTAAAATATCGTTTCTGGAATGGGAGTAGCTGCCTTTTGTGTAATGAATATGATCGCAATTACCCCTGGGGCTGTAATTGTGTTATTGATATAAGATGCTGACATTTCTATAACGGCCGAATTGATTCGCAGCTTGAAGGCACGGGTCGTTATCATTAACCCCTAATAACTGCTATTGAACACTGCCCTCTGTGAGATTTAATAGATATTTCTTTATACGCCTTTTGGCTTTTGTATTTATAGCTTGACGTCGACCTAGTGGTCTAATATAAAGAGAGACCTTAACACAGCCCAATTACTAGCTGTGACAACCCAGGATAGATTAACCAGGCGCAAACTACTGAGGAGACCCGACCCCAAATAATAGGTACAGGGTTGGAAAAAGAATATAGTTTTAGATGGTATTATACGAACTATATAGTGATAGTTTCCGTCTGCTATCGTGGTTATAAAAAATATGGTTTAATAGCTCTTTAAAACATGAGATCTAAATGCTTTGTGCGCAATGAAAATAATGCGTCTATGTGGGAAAAATAAATTTATTGTTATTAATAAAAATCAAATGAAACACATTGTCTGTAGTTTTAAACGAGAACGAAGAATCAGAGAAGTGTTGATAGAGGTGTTTAATTTGTCTATGTTATTATAATATGGGTATTTTTAAACACACAGGACGATTTAAATGAAGAGGTTTAAGACATTTATTTCTCCACAAGAATTACATTCGATTACTTAGAGAAATACAATATAATTACTTACTGTCAGAAACAATAATATAATGCGCGTACGAGAAGTCGATAGTGCGTAACATACACTTCAATCTTATTTATGAGTAAAATAGTTATAATATCTACAAATAAATTCTCTTTCGTTTTACAATAATAATTATAGTGTGCAATTTAATACACGAGGTTGATGAACATCATTTTAACATAAGTTATTGATATTCACTAGAATAAAAACAAACAAACTTTGAGGGTAGTAGTACAAGCGGGTTTCATTTCGTATTGCACGGCGATAGACATTGCGATTGCCTTTGATTATAAGTCAAAATGACAACAATAAAATATCTAGTTTAAAAAAATAAAAAATGGTTAATTGCTGTTTTTGATAATGTTTACATGATTAGTGTCTCGAAAACTCTTTAGCAATGTGGTGCTTTAGATTTCTTTTAAACAATGCAAATGTTTGTATTTCTTTTAGATCGTTTGGTAATTTATTATAGAACTGTGCTCCTTCGTAGACTATACTTTTCTTACCATGAATTCTAATTTGAGTGAATAAATTAAAAAAAAATGATTGGCGTATTACTGCCTCGGTGGCTTAGGTATATTATTACAGTACGACTGCAATGCTGAGGTCACTGGTTCGATCCTCTGATCGGGCAAAGTGATATTGGGGTTTTCTCAGTATCAACCCGGAGTATTTTGAGGAGTAACTTGTGCCCGATATAGGGATAAGCACGCCCCCTATCACGCCATGGATCGGAAAATGCACGGCGAAAAGTGTTTTTTGCAGTTTTAAAAAAGGATAATTACTTTCAAAAGGGTATGAACTGCAAGCATTATGGGGGACAAGCTGTGGGTACACAAATAGGACGCAACGAACCGAAGCTAAGGTCAACGGCCTTCGAAGAGATCAGTATACGAGAGTGGGCTTTGACGTTCTAATATAGTTCATTTATTTAGCACTCTTAAGTTCTGACTATACATTAAACCTCTTTATACCTATATATGTTACTGGTGGTAAGTCTCACGTGAGCGAGGGGCCGCCTGGATAGGTACCACCGCAATGTCAATTTTTACTGCCAAGCAGCAGTTTGCATGCATTGTTGTGTTCTTGTTTGAAGGACATTGTAGCCAGTGTAATTACTGGGCATTGTGAGACTTAACATCTTATGTCTTGGGGTGACAAGCGTAGAGTGCTACGCAGTACTTTGTGATTTAAAGTTGTGTGCGTCGGCGTTGCTTCTGTTTATGGGCGGTCGTATCGCTTACCATCACGTGAATGGCATACTCGTTTCGTCATTTAACTGCAATACTAGTATAATAAAAAGAAACATCCAAACACAATAAAGTCATTGGTACGTAAAATGCACGCAATAAAATTGGTAAAAACTTTATGTGCAGGTTTACTATCCATTTGGCAGTAAAACTAGAAGTATGTTAACTACTGTACGAACGAAATGAGGACCTGTATCATGCTCTGAAGAAACAACGTTAAATTTTATTGGATTGAAGGTCTCTCGTATGCGATAGTCAGTGTGGTGCGTATTACTGCAATATCAATCTGTCAGCAAGCACAATTGTGCGTGGACTGTTGTGTGCCGGTTTGAACATTATTGTTATTTATATTTTAAATGATATACCTTTCCTAATAAAATATTTGCTCTCCTCGGTATGTTATGCGATGGTGCCGTAATCAATATTAAAGTTGACGACAAAAGTGCTAATATTACTAACCTACACACACACACACACACACACACACACACACACACACACACGGCTTTTATCCCCGAAGGGGTAGACAGAGGCGCAACTAGTGCACCCACTTTTCGCCGTTATTCCGTCCCATGGTGTGATAGGGGGCGACTCTATAGCTATATCGGGCACAAATTCCAGACTCCGAGCTGATACTGAAGAGAAAAACTCAATATCACTTTGCCCGACTCGGGGATCGAACCCGAGACCTCAGCATCGCAGTCCTACCGTAATACAACTACGCCACCGAGGTAGGTAATGTAGGTATTACTAACCTACATTATATAAATAAGCGTTTCCCCCTACCACATTAAGTAGAAATAAGTTCTGTCTTCACAAGCATGTCGGGTAACATAGTCATAACCGATTTTAATATATACTGTAACGTAATATATTGCCCATCGTTCGCAATGAATTCAAGCCCATTTTTTTCCGAGTGCCTATATATTACCACGGTCTAAGGCACTGCCACACAATATATAATTTATGAGTAAGTAACATCATGAATATAAAATACAGTATGATTTTTTCATGTTTTATTTATCAATTATTTTGAAATTTTATGGTAGTATAAAATTATATTAATTACTAGCTTTTGCCCGCGGCTCCGCCCGCTTTAAAAAGTTTTCCGGGATAAAAGTCCCGCTTTATATTTTCCCGGGATAAAAAGTAGCCTATGTGTTAATCCAGGACATGATCTACCCGTGTGCTAAATTTCATCGAAATCCGTTTAGTAGTTTTTGCGTGAAAGAGGAACAAACATCCTTACATCCAAACATCCAAACATCCAAACATTCAAACATCCATACATTCTTACAAACTTTCGCCTTTATAATATTAGTAGGATTGAATATTATGGGCAGTTTTGACTTAAAAGTTACTGTTTTTATAACTACGTCTTTCTTGAAATAATATGTTTAAATAAATAAGGAGTTAAGCTGTATAAATACCAAGTGTTGATTAATTAACCCAGTTGGAATAGACGGTTCACCATAATTTCTTCTGTACAGATAACATTTCGAAGAATTTTAATTCATATTTTAGTTTTATAAATGATAATTTCTAGGAAGGTCGTCTTTAGTTCTCAGAAAATGCATTACCGTGAAACCCCGATGTAGCGAGGAAAGTAAAGAGATATCTCGATGAGGGCGTAAAATTCTCTGAAAAAGCGGTAGAGTCGGAAATCAGTGACTTGAGTCGAAATGAAAAAAACTATTAGAATTTAATGTACTTTTATTATATACATACATACATGTATACTCACGCCTTTTATCCCCGAAGGGGTAGGCAGAGGCGCAACTAGTGCATCCACTTTTCGCTATTATTCCCATGATGTGATAGGGGGCGAGCCTATCGCCATATCGGGCACAAATTCCAGACTCCGAGCTGATACTAAATAGAAAAATTCAATATCACTTTGCCCGACCCGGAGATCGAACCCGAGACCTCAGCATTGCAGTCGTACAGGCAGTCTTTGTACTATTGTTAGTGTACTTTCATTAATAACTGAAATGTAGTCTCTACATTTTAATGAACATCTACATACAATTCGGGTATTTGGTCATCTCTCAAACCTTCTGTTACCTGTAAATTGAATAAAATTTAAATTACGGGTTCAAAAGGACAAGTACTCAAAGAGTAAGGAGAGGGAAATAATATAATTTCTAACATGCCTTTGGCTAGACTGTCCCTTTTCCGTTATAACTTGTGAAAGATAGAACCATGAAGGATAGAACATACCAGTATTTGACATTTCATTGTTATTTTATAGCCTAACTACTTAATTGATATTTTCTTGTAGTTTTTATTGTAACCATTGTTAATAATAAACACAAACAAGATTAATGCATTTCCTTAGATCTACGGTGTACAATAAGTGGCCTTTACATACGCTCTCTTCCAGGCAACCTTTGTATAGAAAGAAACAAATCACAAGTATAGACAATAAGAAGAAAGAAAGAACTAGATCAATCGTAATACTTATATAAAAATATGTACATTAAATTATATAACTATTAATTAACAGATATGGTGGTATTTTCCATTATGTCTTGGCGAGGTTTATTTTATAGTTTTTTGAATGTATGAAGATAGTAGTTTTCTATTTACAGAAAGAAAGATTTAATTGTGATTGTTCTTAGAGTCGGATTTATTTACTTTTATAGATTAACAATAAAAAATTACATCGTAATACAAAAAATATTTGTTACGAAATTATTTCATCTGTAAAACTCTATCAACTATATAATAATGATGATAATAATGATGTGTCAAATAATTTAATATATGAAATGATTAAATGGAACGTGCACGAATGGCTCGCTCGCAAGTTTTAAAAGTAATGTCTCTCGGATTATTTGACTGCGGATGAATGCAAGTCATTATGCCAAGTGCAGTGTAGTTCTGACGCCCTACTGCCCCCATGGAATATCTGTACGCGTGAACTGCGACGCTTATGCAAATGTACATACGCTTTTGCGTGATTCATGTAAATTTTATGCGTTTTTGTTGAGGTTTTCTCCTGAAGATGTTTGTTGAGGCCAGAATTATTAAGTTCATGGGAAGCTATTCTTTGAATGGAAGGTATGGCAATAAAAGAAGTACCTATTACGTTTTGATTTAGAAAATGGTTATGCCAAATCAGCGGGTGTGCCGACTGCATTTTTAACTGTCCTGAGCATATTACTTTTCATCATATTTCATTACATGATATGAGGCTACATCCATGATTTCAAATTGTACAATTTTACTTTTAGCTTTATTTAATCCTCAATCCAGAGCGTAACATTTCTAATCTCCGGTAAATTATTTGCAAACGTAGCACATCTAAGTTTGAGTACAAAATGACGCCTGTATCTATTTGATAGCGTCACCATTTTACATACATAACCGACAAACAATAGGCCGGTGACGAGGAGAGACATGTGTCTGCGACATGCTATCATTTTGGGTGATCGCCAAAGTGTTTGTAGCCTGTTGTTGTTTATTATAGCAAACACTTCCCGGGTCATTCTTGCGAATGTTTATATAGAGCAAAGAAATCTTGGCAACCTTGATCTTCAACTCCAATTAAAGTTTAAAAAATATCCGTCGGGAATATGAATTATTGCCGACAATTTATTTCACTTGCTTATCAGGCGAAGGTATATTAAGAGCCTGTTCCACGACTTCTAAGTAAATGCTACTCGTAAATAAATGTATAATCCGACCAAATTCAAAAGCCACTCTAATCTGTGCTCGAAATCTACAATGAGTTATATACATTAGCTTTTTAATACGATAACTGTCAAATGTAATTTACTTGACATCTGTGAAACTGGCCCTTATTGACATTAAGACGTAGACCTTATCATCAACTTGGCGCAATAAAAAAAGTACATTTGTTTGCGACTGAAGAAAATGTGTCCTTAATAACCATAACTACACTAGCTTTTCAAATATCAACTCTTTCACACATTATTAACAGTTATACATCACTCTACACTGCTATAATTGCATTATAGTAGAGGCGGGCGTGCTGATTGCAAACATTGCATATGCGTACATTCCATTTTTGTAGCGAACGATAATGCATTACCATAACCGAGAGCTTTGTATAGCGAGGGTGCGCCACGTATTTGTAAATATAGGGTCGACCCCACCTCGGGCAATACAAAAAAGTATTAGCCTGTGAGCGTATGACTGATTGAATTTCGTAATCCTTGTACCGATACCCGAATAAGGCTTAATAAAATTTAAGTAGGTTAAGCTTTTGGAAATGGAATCAGATTTTCAATAAGATTTTTATTAATGACTTCTTCTATTTACGCGAATGTTAGACATTGAAATAAAACTATTTTTAAGGATTTTATCGCAGTTTTTAATTTATATTTTCTCCCGACGTTTCGAAGGCTTTTCAGCACTTACTTAAAATCCGTAAAAATAGTTTTATTTCAAGATTTGTATTGATTGAAAGTAGATAATATTATTTTTTTATTTAAATGAAGACGCATAAAACGTAGTTAGTTATTTCAGTTCAATTCAAATTTAAATAATTTATTGAGTAATTAGGCCTCCAAGGGCACTTTATACGTCATTTTTAACAATGTTTTTTTATTAACTAAAAGATTCTACCAGTGCTTCGGAAAAGCCCGCTGACCTGAGAAGAAGCACCAAGCAACTCAGCGTAGGTCTTTTATTTTTATCTTGTTTTTAAATATATATATTTTACAGATTCCAAGTAACAATATTAATTCAATTTCAAAGCTGGATATTAAATGCGAAAATTAAGGGAGAGTTCCTAAGTCAAACAATCACCTGTTATAAATTATATTATGCACACAAATATCAAAATAGTTTCGGTCACTATGATCCAGTTTATAAGCCAACTATTCATCGGATATAAAAAATATGAATAAAAGCCTCGAGATATTAGTTACGAGCTAGCTCTCTACAAACTTTTTTGATGCCCGTCGGGAGCGACTAATTTCATCGTCCAGACTCATTAATAAAATATTAATTTTCCATTAATTATTGCCCCAATCTGAAACGCCTTATTGGAGATGTAAATCCTTATTAATATTCCTACGTGATACATTGACTCGTATTGCTTTAACAATGTTTTTTTTTTAAATAAATTTATGATAACATAGAAAATTTATTACAGAGATTTTTAGAGACAGCACTACATTTTACAAGGAACTTTTGGGCGAAATAGTTTTGCTCTTTTTTTCATCGGATCGTTAGTGGGTGTGAGCGAGATAACTGAATTTTACGAGTCAACGAGGAACCCGAAATCGAAAGACACTTTACTGTTCAGTGCACTTTAGGGATTCAACTCCGAGGGGGATTGAGAACATTTTAGGATATATTACTTTAAGGACAGATAAAAGACGTAGATAATTATACAATTTATTTAAATATTCAAGAAAAATATCCCAACTTAGAGTTAATCTAAAGTAATATATAATAACACAACAGAACCTGGTGTGACTACATTTACACAAAAAAGAAAGAAGGTGACTAAGGAAGAGTCACAAGCAGAGAACACAAATCAGCGCTATTTAGAAATATTTTCTGTTTGTTTGTTAGCGCACATATTCAAGACTACCATGAACGAATTTTCATGTTTTTTCACAAGTTACCATATTATAATTGGGAGCGGAATATAGAGTTCGTTTCATTAAAATCGGATATCGGAAAAGTTATCGTCGTTTAAACATATTTGCAATTTACTTTAAAACATTTCTGGATAAAAGTCCGTGCAGACGAAGTCTTGGGCACAGAATATAGTTACTTCTACGCGGAAAAAAGTCATATTTTTACAGGCTTAAAAAAAGCTCTATAAGCGTAATGAATCACTTTTTACGACGTAAAAAGAAACAATACATTAAAAGTGTCTGTCCAAAGTTTAAAGTCACTCAAAGAATTATAATTCGAGGAAGATTTTTGAACAATATTTCGGTGCTAAGTGCCTTCAACTTGGCATCTGAATGGAAATTGAAAAAGTTTTGTACCGTGAAAGACACGAGAGGCGTTTCAAAGGAATTCGGATAAAGGATTTGTCTAGCTTGAAAACATTAAATGTGTGACACTTCAGTCGTACAGCTGACGTTAAAATAACTTAGGTCTCTTGAAATGTGGCTGCTTTTTGTTTGACCCCATATTCTATTTTAGTTTGTGGTAAAATAACTAAAACAATTGTTGTTTTTTGTATATATTTTTGTTTGTTGTGTGTTTTTAGTTTGTGGTAAAATAACTAAAACATTTGTTGTATATGTTTATTTTTGTTTGATATTTGTTCTGAGACAAATGTTTGATCCGCAAGTATTTATTTTAGGTAAACGTGTAGGATTGAAAATTCCTCGTCATTTTTGACACCCATGACACATAACTTGTGTATTAGTTTCATGTTTCAGGACTATATGAGGCTGATGGGCGTAATTTTATTACGAAATATAACTCATATACATATACATATACATATACACTCACGCCTGTTATCCCCGAAGCGGTAGGCAGAGGCGCAACTAGTGCACCCACTTTTCGCCATTATTCCGTCCCATGATGTGATAGGGGGCGAGCCTATCGAAATATCGGGCACAAATTCCAGACTCCGAGCTGATACTGAATAGAAAAACTCAATATCAGTTCAATTTGCAGTCGTACTGTAATACAACCACGCCACCGAGGCAGTGAGAAATACTTTCGTGTTATGGTGAATCGACGTAAAAGTATTTTATTAATATTTTATTTTGTCACATATTCCCTTTATACATACTAATGCTCAAGGAATTATGAGTAATATTCTTTGAGAAACAGAAAAAAAGGTCAGAAGAAAGACAGGATGTGAGCCTACATTGCAAAATCCAATGTTACAGTACCAAAGTTTTTTAATATCCAATGCAATCTCGTCTTTTGAAAACTGTATATCAATTCAACTTTACTTGATATAAACAATTATATTACCTTATCTATACTAATATTATAAAGCTGAAGAGTTTGTTTGTTTGTTTGTTTGTTTGAACGCGCTAATCTCAGGAACTACTGGTTCGAATTGAAAAATTATTTTTGTGTTGAATAGACCATTTATCGAGGAAGGCTTTAGGCTATATAACATCACGATGCAACTATTAGGAGCGAAGAAATAAAGGAAAATGTAAAAAAAACGGGGAAAATTATTCATCCTTGAGGGCTTCCATTACGTGCGCTGCGAAAACGGTCCAAGATACCAAAAATATATGTATGAACGAATTATTCCTATTGAAATGATCTAAAAAAATGTCTGGGACAGTATATGTCTATCTTTTAAGATTAACTCTCTAGAACCGTTTTTATGGTAATCAAATTTGGTCGAAATTAATGCATTATTTGTTAAGAGTTGTATCAACGTCATAATATTAATCTTTATCCAAATAAATGTGTTGGATAGAGTGATTCAACGGGAAGGTTTTAATGTATGTACTTTTAGCCCGGAAAAACTTATTAACGCGGGCGAAGCCGTGGGCAAAAGCTAGTAATACATATAGTATCAAAACCACCAATCACGATGTAACAACTAGAAATATCGATCTTGTTTCATAATAAATCCCTCCATCCGCACAGGGAAACTTTCGTCATTTTCCAATCTATACATCTATACTACATACTACTACTACATATAAATAAAATTGGAGTGTCTGTTTGTAATACTGAAATAACCGTTTTTTACTACATGTATATGAATATACGGTACATACACCAAAATAATTTTTTTTACAATTTTTGTCTGTCTGTCTGTTTGTTCCGGCTAATCTCTGAAATGGCTGGACCGATTTTGACGGGACTTTTATTGGCAGGTAGCTGATGTAATAAGGAGTAACTTAGGCTACGTTTTATCCCGGGAAATATAAAGCGGGACTTTTATCCCGGAACAACAGCTAGTTAAACAATAAGTTCCATTATTTGGAAAAACAAAGCGGGGTTATGCTGTTTGAGCACAACAGGTACAATCGATATTTCCGGACGGCACATGAGGGGCGCCAACAGACCATGGAATATTTAGATGCGACGCGCAAGCGGGTTTAATTGTGGCTTTATTAATGTTTAGGCCGTGGTTAATATAATCTAGGTTTTGTTCCATTTAGGGCCGATTTCACCGCTTGCCGATAGACATTAATATTATTACTTTAAGAGCGAAGTAGAATGTAGTTTACATAATATTATTTCTGTAGTGCAATTGTATAATATGCTTCACCTTAAGTAACTTCGGACCTTAAATACTGCATAGCATTTCTTGATTTTATAGTAATTTTTGCTATATATTGTATAACTAGTTTCAAGAGACAGGATGAACATTTTGGTATATTTGGTATGTAGTGCTGTTAAAAATATTCTAGATTTTGTTACTATATTTATTCATCGACACTCACGTATTAAATATACCTCTTTAGGTAATATGGTAAATGTACTAGTGGTAGAGTAAGAGTCCGTCTGGGTGGGTACCACCGCAATGTATATTTCTACCGCCAAACAGCAGTGTGCATGCACTGTTGTGCTTCGGTTTGAAGGACATTGTATCCAGTGTAACTATTGAACATAATGAGATTTAACATCTTATGTCTCAGGATGACGAGCGCAGTGGAATGCCACACAGTAGGTACTTTTTAACTCAAGGTGCTGTATGGAGTTACTACTGTTAATGGGCGTTCGTATCGCTTACCATCAGGCGAACGGCATGCCCGTCTCGTCAGCCAATGCCATAAAAAAAAACTTAAATTTACACTGAGCAAATATTTTTTTTTTTTGTGTTTTATTTATGTTTTTGTTATTTGTGTTCAAATCATTTTATTTTGTTTGTCACATCTGTACACATGAAAGTGCGCAGGCGCTCCACGATTACAAAAGCATATTAATATTTATTCCGAAGAATACACAAATTACTTACACATCGTAAAAAGTTGATTCACGCGAGTGAATTGCAAGAATTATAACAATCTCGTCTATTCAATAAACCTCTAAGAGATTTCCATTGTATCCAAGCAGCCTTTTAAAATGTTGTAATACCCTAAGCCTTATTCTTAAAACGCGGGAAGTGCTTGTGCCCTTCCAAAGGGTTCATAACTCGCGCGGACAAGGGTAACATTTACTTATCGAGGCGGAAAAGGTCCCATAATACATTTCGTCGCGTCTCTACAGAATTAACTTTTTATCCACCCAACAAATGTACGGCTGCGGTATAAATTCACCAGATACACATATATGTCTAAAGAATTTGCATTCCAAATCTGGAGGCTCTCTCTTGGGACGAACCATTTTGACAGAAAATATCTCTCCGTGAGATCGGAATATAGTGGACTTTGAAGACCAAGTTAAAATAATATGACAAATATTCATAATAAGTACTTTTTTTTTACGTTGACCTAACGACCAGTAGCCTGACGAGAGTCGGCTTTTCTGGCCACACCGGACTTTAGGGTGAACGCTTTAGGCGCTCTCAACCCTTTTTAAGTTAAGTGACCATGCTGAGAAAACCCACTAACGCGGGTTACGAACCTCGGCTCTGGACGGTCACTGGGAGAGGATGAGACATCAGGGATTAGGGAAAGATTGGTTTTTAGGCCTAATCATATCAATTTGTTTCGTCATCGGCAAGCGGGCCGGAACTGTTAGGGTGGTCGGGAGGGGGGGGGGGGCGGCGACTGGGAGCGCGGCGAGGTCCTCGACGGCGAGGACGGAACTGCGGTCTTGACTGCAGTGTATGAGTTTTTCTGTGTGTTAACTCGGTGTTCATGTATTCATTTTTCATCGAAAATCACAAATCAACGTAGAATTTAGCATTCATTATTTAAATTGTTTACATTACATATTGCATGGAATTTGAATGTCCAGAAACAGCAGCATATTAACAAACATTATTGTTCAAATAATAATTTACAAAACTGGAACTCGTACTCCTAACGAAACGCCAGGTTAATTAGATTAAAAAAAAACAACTATCGGTAATAAGCTATATAGTGGACGTCAATGATGACATATCTATTTAGAAATGTTGGTCTGGCGAATTTGTCTCATATTTAATTTATTACTAAATACTAATATTTGCCCGCGGCTCCGTCCACGTTAAAAAGCTTTCCCGCGGTAAAATTTCCGCTTCATATTTTCCCGGTATAAAAAGTAGAATATGTGGTAAATCCAGGACATGATTTACACGTGTGTAATTTCATCGAAATTCATAAGTAGTTTTTGCGTGAAAGTGTAACAACCATACATACATCCATAAATTGTTAAAAAAATTCGCGTTCATAATTAGTAGGACTATGCAAATAAGCTCATTGTGTTTATGTAATAAATAATTTTATGTTTAGATTGTCAAATTTATCAATTGCATTTTCCTTTCTATTTAATTTGTTTACGATGCTGTAATTCAAAATTCCGTGCGTTAATTTGTAGATAATTTAGATGGAATACCTTAAATAGATTTACGAAAGGGTATCCAGCGGTGCTTAAATTATAGGGATGCTTGAGATTACTTAATTTATGATTAAAATACGATACTTTATGTATTTAAGGTATGGTTCGAGATTTCATGATACATGGTTTTTGATAATTAACCAAAGTGTCGGCAATTTTTGTACAATAATATGAAATTTTAAAATTGTTTATTGTTTGGTTTGTTTGGAAGTGTTTGGCCGATATAATATGTATTTTTATTTGGCTCAACAAAATCACTTTTTATTAACGCTGGAGTTAGGGGCTATATAGTCGCTGAGCTTAAACGAGCAAAAGGCAAATAAAAAGTGATTCAAATTGGTAATCAATTCTCGTCATTTTTAAACATAATTATTTTTGAATTGTATGCTAATTAGTTTCTTTTTAATACTTCCTTGCATAGTCGCTGTATTGGCAGTTGGTCTTTCAAAATCAATTGCTTGCAACTGCTATAAGAATACCAGTATTCTTTGTTCCCGTTTATTTAAATCATCTTCCTAATAGTCGATACCGATAATTCAACGTACCTTCCAAAGGATAGACGGACTCGAGGTAGCCATTAAGCACATTCGATCCCAATCAGTTCATCAAACCGAGCTCATTCGAGCAGTGTGATTGCACGCTTTGCGTATTACCAACTAAGCTCTTCAATGTGAAGGTAAGCTTAATCTTTAGTTGGATATGTAGGTTAATATTGTTGTAATGTTACTCCAACATCTGTTAGAGTCATCAGTCTCTTTGCTTATGTTTCAAAGGGTTTCTGAATAAACTGGTCAGTGTATTATCATGCAGTCCACTGCTAACATAGGCCTCTCCTAAAGATATTCAGAGGGCATTATCAAAAGCGGCCTGCATCTCGCGTGTTTAACTCTGCGCTTGTTGGTACGTGGTCTCTACTCGAAAAGTTTTTTGCCCCATCTGCCGTCAATTCTCCAAACTATGTGCCCTACCCATTACCATTTTAGCTTGCTAATGCGCTGGGTTATGTCGGTGACATTCGTGTGTGTGTACTTAATTGTAGTCATATGATGTTTACAATCGCACAATTTTAAACTTTTAAAACAGTTTCGTCTTTTCTATACCAATACTAATAATATTATAAAGTAAGAAAGATTTTATTGTTTGTTTGTGTCTTGAATAGGCTCCGAAACAACTGGACCGCTTTGGAAAATTATTTCACCAATATAAAGCTACATTATCAACGAGTAACATAGGCTACTTTTTATCCCAGGGAAATACAAGTTAATCTCTACACCACCCTAAGGTTGACTGGGAGAGAATGCCTACGGCGTTAAGTCCGCCTGTATACATTTTTATATGAAGTACTTAAATAAATAAATATAAAGCGGGACTTTTATCCCGGAAATCTCATTCACTTTCACAATCTCATTCAGGCGGAGAAGCGAGCAGAAGTCAAGGTCCTTATATAAAAACTTGTAACGCTTCAAAATGAAAGTGTCAACTGTTTCCCTTTGTATATTAGGTAATTGTAGCTCATATTTTAAACCAAAGCAACCCGTGCGCCTACCTGAATTGCCATCCAAAGCGGTCCAAAGTCCAAACGGATAGTAACAGCTGCGGGTTTTGTCACCGCTCGCCGTGTTCTCCAACCTACAAGCACCCGCAGAAGCCCCGACCCGTCACTATATTTCTGTTGCAGACATGACATGTTCTGTGTGAAATAAAATATTGCTCCCGGCTCTTGTACCCGGATAACCATACTATCATAGATAACGTTGTCGTGGGTATAAACTAGCGGTCGACGTGAAGATTAAAATATCGTGTCTATGTGATTGTGCGGTTGCTGTTTGTGAATTGAGTGGCTTCTGGTACCTTTCACGCTTCGAGATATTCTTTCTGTTTGCATACATGTGTGTGACTATGATGTGTCGTGTTTATATTCTATTTATATTGCGTATGTCAATTATTATGCTAGGTGTTTCTCTACGCGATCGAATAAAAAATGAGGAGATTCGTAGAAGAACGAAAGTCACTGACAATAGCCCAGCGGACTAGCAAGCTGAAGTGGCAGTGGGCAGGGTACATAGTTCTAAAGCTGTGATTCCGCAGAACGCGGCAAACGGCAGACGGCAACGGGAGACGGCAACAGCATGTGCCGCGACGGCAGACGGCACTAGTATGCAGTATGCAGAAATGTGGCTGATGATGATGATGTCGATTAACTAATATTTCACAGTTGTAGAACCGCCGTTCCATCCAACTGAGCTATCGACCATAATAAAAACTATAAATCATAAAAACCACACATAAAAGTTTGGTATAAAAAATAAAATTATTTTTTATAAATATTACCATTTACTTAGACAGTATGTACGGCTTCAATTGTTCTCAATGGCCGACCCGGATAATGAATCCGTGTTGGATGTATTGTCGTTTGATTCATTAGGAGCCGCAGGGTTGGTGCAATTGTGCGTTCTCTCTGTATTTGCCTGCCAGTGTGCGCCGTATTTCACTTTGATTGCCGCCATTTACCTGTTTGTTTTTTTATTTAGTTATAAAACGTGTGGTAAATAGGTTCATTTGCATTATCTGTGGGTTGATATAAATGTCTGAGTATATTATCGCTGTAATGATTTAAAGATGTAAATATCCTGAAAAAAGAAATGTTTATTGCTTATTTTTCTTCTTGATTATTATGGAATGTAAAAATACTTATAATACTAAATGTCGTTATAAATGTACCTTTAATTTAATGAAGCTATACTTCTGTACTAATAAGTAAGTAAGTATATATAAAATTGAAGTTTGTTTGTTTGGTTGAACGCGCTAATCTCCGGAACTACTGAACTGATTTTGAAAATTCTTTCACTAATAGGAAGCTACATTACTACTAAATGCTATATGCTACTTTTTATTCCGGGAAAATATTTTTATCCGGAAAAAACTTTTTCACTCGGGCAATACTACTATAAAAATTAAAACACCAAATTGTAACAAAGTGTACAACATTACCAGAACAGATAATGATAAGACTTTGGTACTTTAATAACTTTGCTAGTTTGTTCAATACACTCGTATTTTACGTTAATGATACAATAATTTTAGAACTTGTAGACACAACTTAAAATACACAGATAGTCAAATAAACTGTCTAACAAGACAGCTAGAGTTAGACGTTGAGAATCTTGATAAAATCTGACTTGTTTTCCAAAGTAACGCTCAGTAAGCCGCGAATAATGAACTGAACAAGTTTGTATTGCAAGTGCTCAGACGCGCCATCGAATGGAAGACGAGCGAGAGCTGAAAATCCTTCCCAGCGTAAATACTGTGCTCGCAATTTGCGAAATCAAATATTTTAAAACAATACTCTCGGTTGAAAAGTGTGCCTTGCAAATGTAACGAAAGAGTGGTTTGAGTGCAGAGTAATATTGTGTTGTGGCGGAGTGCGTTGCGAGGGGCGGACCAATCGATATGAACACCCTTATCCTGCCGGCCTAATGCACCCCTAACACAACTCACGGAGTGACTAGCCGGGGATACGACGGGATATCCCGTTATTAAAATTTGGTATCGCCTCAAATTCTTGTGCAAGTTTGTTTGGATATAATGCTGCGAGTTTGAGTAGGTATATGTATAAATGGAATTCAATTTAGGGTATGTCATATTGATAGGTAAGAAATTAGATGTTATTATAACTAATTTTTTGTCTTATTGCTTTGTAATATTATTATTAACTTAGGGAAGTTGAAATATAGGATTAAGCCGTGTAGTTGATTAATTATATTTTGGTGACAAATTTAATACAATTTAAATAGTTTTTATAACATAATGCCACCATACGTTGTATTAAAAAAAGAGTAACGTACAATGCACAGATTTGCGTATTTGGAAAAAGTAAATAAGCATCAAAACAGAATTTATAAAACTTAGAAAAAGAGTGTTTAAATATGAACTAGTCTCTTAAAAGCGTTGCCGAAAGCTTTGAATGCAAAATAAGCCACTATTGCATTTGAGATGTCCCAAACGGCAGTGCAGAGGGAGGCAGCTAAAATGCTCGGCTCGCCTCTATATTTATTTATAGTTCGTAAAATGTTTTAGAAAACACTTGGTCTGCTCGCCGTGTTAAAGAAAATGATAGAGTACCTTTTTCAAGCATCATATATTTAAAACTACCTCGGTGGCGTAGTGGTATTGCGTACGCATTACGAGTACGATTTGCGCGCTGAGGTCCTGGGTTCGAATCCCGGGTCGAGCCAAAAAAATTGTGACTGGGTTTTTCCATCTTAAAATTTACTCAGTCGCAGCTCGGAGTCAGGAAGTTGGCGGTGTGATACCCCCGTGCCTCGGAAAGCACGTAAAGCCGTTGGTCCTGCGCCTTATCTCTCTCCGGTCATGTCGGATTGCCGTCTCACCGGACTATGAGAGTGAAGGAATAGCGAGTGCACCTGTGTATTGCGCACACACTTGTGCACTATAATATCTCCTGCGTACCTGGCTGATCTCCGTTGAGATTGGCCGCCGTGGCCGAAACTGGCTAGGAGGATTTCATTTTTCATTCATATTTAAAAGTTGAGTTAGTCATTATAATCATATTACGTAGCTTCGTAGACTTTGAAAATGGTTGCCTTAGATAACTATAATTAAAGCTAGTAGTAACAGGAATTCTGAGGCAATTGAGGAAGCATCAAAATTGTTTTTTAATGAAAAAAAAAATATTCTGCTATAGGTACTAAATATTAGAGTTGCAGAGTTGCTCTCATCTAATTGTACTAAAATTCTTGAACTCTGTAATTTTCAGTTCGACAAATTATAATATTAATTATAGCGCATAGATTTGATACTGACATATACAGTACGAAAAACACATTATGCCTAAGGCGGTTCCATACATTCACGCCTTTTATCCTGAAGGGGTAGGCAAAGGCGGAACTAGTGCACCCACTTTTTGCCATGCATATTCCGTCCAATGATGTGATAGGGGACGAGTATATCGCCATATAAGGCACAAATTCCAGATTCCAGGTTGACAATGAGTAGAAAAACCCAATATCACTTAGCCCGATCCGGGGATCGAACCTGAGACCTCAGAGGGGCTACTGCGAAAAACGAAATCCGTAGTTTCGGGTGACGAATCGCACGTTTTCTTACTACGAAGTGTTACGGATCCTTCTTTATGAAGAGTTGTTGCGTGACGAAAGTGTTGAGCGAAGTCGGAAGCGTCGCAAACTGCGTGAAACCTTCGTTCAACGGTGACGGATCCGAAGTAATTTGGTAGTAAGGTTAAATCCGAAGTTCGTCGTTTCTTCGTTTCGGACCGACGTTTCGGATTTCGTTTTTCGCAGTAGCCCCTCAGGACTGCAGTCGCAACGCAATACACCGACCAACACAATATACCGAAGCGTATTTATATTTCACGTAATTTCGAATGTACGATCATGGAACTAGCGATTACTTCTCCTGGTACATTAGTAATACGACACAATTAGGAAGATATTGTAAAAATAAACAAAGTAAAAATATATAGTTCAATGAAACAATAATACAGTACAGCTAATTATGTAACTGGGTAACGGAAAAAAAGAGTTCAATACTGAAGAGAATATAAATAAGAAGGCAAAGGTTACCGAAAAGCAAAAAAATCATTTAGAGAATGCTATAGAAAATATTTACTTAGGTTTTCACTACCCACATAATGAAAATAGCTATTCAGAGAAATGTTATTATGAAATATGAATAAATATACATGAAAACATTTTAACTGGTGTAATTAATGGGCATTATCGGGATAAACATCTGATATCTTTGTACAAACAATTTAGAATTGCTCCTTTTTATATAGTTTTCCTTGTTTAACGTTTCTAGGAAGATAAAGTAGACTATCCTATTAAATGAGATGTAAATGTTACTGTTTTAATTACAGTGTATACAAAAGAAACAATCGTGTATTGTTTCATGAATTTAATGTCATGAGAATTAATATGGAAACGGTAGGTACATTTAATAGTCATTTATATATATTATGCTTTAATTGAACTACTTGAGCTTTCATTCAAATATAGGTCTACGAATTATGTCAAAGACAAATAAGCCGTTTAAATATTAAAGTGCACTTAAGTTAATATTTCCTGAGCGTTTAATTTTGCTCCATTCCTCTTCGTGTGGGAAGTTTCATTATTTTCCTTTAATATGATTCTTGTAGGTGATTGCCCGCAACGGCATTGTGTTTCATTGAACGGGGCGATATGGATCTTGTTGCTTTTAATAAACTGTTATTTGAATCTTCAAAACCTTTCTTTCCGCAGTGGGTTTTTGGTGGATATACGGATGTTCTTTTGGTTGTATCAGCTCAGTGACCTTTAGAGGTGATATGTGTACAGTGTAATGGATATGAATAAACATTATGCATGTTTTGTTGATTATAATTAATTAATCAGACTACACAGGTTTAAATTTGCTTTTATTTTTTTATAGTTCGCGGCTTTTTCTTCTTTACTTCATTACATGGTACGATTTTTACAAAGCCTTTTACAGTTTGTGATTAGGTTGTCCTTCTTCATTATATTCATTTTAAACACTTTTCATTTTCAGGTACGAAAGCAATATTGCAGAAAATTTCTTATGCATGTTATAAAAACTTGATCATATTTACGAGGTAGCTTATTAAAAAATACTTGCAAAACTGGCTCCGGCGCCGCACCGATGTCTACGGAAAACTGATTTCCTGCGCGTCTAGACGTGTTTCCTCCATCCCGAAATTATGTTAGGCTGTACAAACATCCCATGTATATTCTATGCATATATAATAAGAAGGACATGAAAAAACTACTAGACATTACGACAGGTTTCAGCACAGATATTAAGATGAAGTTTGGACTAGAGAAATGTAAAACCATACACATAATAAGAGGTAAAGTCCAACCTGGTGACTATGTAATAAATAACAATGATGTAATAAAAGCATTAGAACCTTCTGATGTGTATAAATAAATACCTAGGTTACAATCAGCTTAAGTTTTAGATTTAAGATTTAATTTAGATTACACATCCATTAAACATACACCAACTAATAAACTCTATCTGTAAAACAGAACTCTCAGGAAAACATTAAAGCAATATATACATATGCCGTCCCAATTTAAGACACTCATTTGGAATCATTAAATGGTCTAAATCAGATGTAGAACAAATAGAAAGAACAACTCACACTACCCTCACAAAACACAATTACCATCATCTGAAATCTGCAATAGGAGGTTAAGTTTAAAACGACAAAACGAGGGTAGGGGTTTGATAGATATTCAACACTTATGACAAAAACAAATCTAATATCTTAAAAAAATCATTCATTCTAAATCTTTGCTAAATGACAGCCATAAACAACGACCATAATTACACGCCGCTTAACTTGGAACAACCATTGGCTACAACCCAAACTAATTATATTGACCCTTTAAAACATAAGATGGAATAATGGGAAATGAAAGTTTTACATGGAAGACACCCCCATGACCTTGAACAAGTACATATTGATCAAATAGCATCAAACCAATGGCTTAGAGTGGGGAACTTATTCCCGGAAACAGAAAGATTGATGGTAGCAATACAGGACCAAATTATTAATACAAAAAAATTCAAACCACATAATTAAGGACCCTACAACTAAAAATGACAAATGCCGCAGATGTCACTCCCAGCCCAAAACTATTTAACGCTTGCCGCATACGTTCGGTTTCCTGATCAGGAATTCAGATCGTCCACTCTATACATAACCTACTAATGTTATGTAAACTTTACGAGTATCGATGACGTCACTCGCCAGTTCCCGCTAGACATGCGGTTAGACACGGTTCGCATAACAACATATTCAGTAGTCTGTATAAACAAACCGCAGTCCTGTGCATTTGTATCATTTAGGTGTATTGAAAATGCGGTCTACAGTAATGTATGCAATTTTAAAGCTGCATTGATCTTTTTTGATCATTTATTACAACGTTTGGTAACTGATTGCAACGAACGACGAAGGAAATTTGGTCTTCATAATTAAATTATTTACAAGATAAATGTATGTATCTACCTATGAGATATTGAAATCATTCCGGTTGATAAAATCGATCTAAATGTTTTGATCTAATTCATCTCAACATCATGTATGGTGATAGAATCGTCCCATATCACATCATGGGATGATAAGTAGATGCACTAGTTGCGCTTTTCAGTAGCACTTCGTAATAAAAGGAGTGAGTATGTATAAAATATGAACACGTCTGGCTGTGCTAAAATCGTCGTTTAAACCATAGAAATATGTTTCTATAACGTGCATATTCCAAGACCTAGTGGTCAGGACGACCACGACAATAGCGGACAAAGCAAAATTGAATGCATAAAACCAGTTGTATGACACACACACGTATTACGTACGATTGTGCACCGCCAGGACAGCCATTGAGTGGCATTACAAAAGGTATTGTGCGCTCGGACTAGTTTATCTCATACCTATTCGTCGAGTCGAGACTTGTTCCGCGCTGATAACGTTCAAAACGTCTCCTGTCCCTGCACCGCCGTACAACTGATAGTATAATATTAACGTTGCCGTTGAAATAAAATGATGTCATTGGTACTTTTCTAAGTAGTTTAAAACATAGTACGATTGTATTATCGAGGGGACACTCCATGTAGATACAGAGATGAAATCGCGTGATATTAGAGATAAAATCAATCATCCATAGTAGCTAGCGCAGCATACAGATTTCCCACTACCGTTATCAGTTAGTGGCCACAATTTGAACCGTAAATATGCTAGTGCGGAAGAAATCTTGTTGTCCGCAAGATTTTGTAGATTTAATTCATAAAATCGCTGATATCTTTAATCTGAACGATATTCAATACGTCGTTGATTTTGGAACTGAAGATATTGACAGTTTTTACAGTGGACTGCATAAAGTACAGATAAGAGGGTATCGCGGAGGACAAAAAATTAAACAAACTGTTGTGATAAAGTGGCATCCTGATCAAAAGTTGCGAGTTTACTACAGGGAGTCATACAAACGTGAATGTGCTATTTATCGAAAACTCGTGCCGAAATTTTTGGAAATACAAAGAGACTTTAAAATTATCGAAGGCCTAAAGATAAAATTTCCTAATTGCATTTTTGCTTCTACTGACGTTGATAAGGAAACCATTGCTATCATAGGATTACAAGCAAACGGTTTCAGATTCCACGACAGATTCCATAAGCTAGATTTTGCTCACGCATCACTTGTGGTGAAATACTTGGCAAAATTTCATGCATTATCGTTTATATTAGCTAAAACATATCCCACAGAATTTGAGGAGATAAGAAACTTGTTTGATAAAGACGTACAATATTGTGATCCGAGTCATGTATCGAAGAATGTGCAATTTTACTATGATTCTTCAGTGAACGTTGTATCTGATCCAGTTGCTAAAGCGAAACTAAAAGCGCTTGGTTCTGACATCTTATCAGTGCTTAATAAATGTACGTTGCCAGTTTCACGCTACAGTACTTTTTGTCACGCAGATTGCTGGAACAATAATGTTTTTTACAAATACAAAGTAAGTCCCATGTGTGTAATTTAGTCGAATTATTACACTGTCTGTCAAGATTTTCTAATTATCTGTCATTATTTCCAGGGAGGCCGACCAGTGGAGACGGTGTTAATTGATTATCAACTAGCTAGATACGCTTCTCCGATCACCGATATATCTTACTTTTTGTATATGTCAACTGATAAGGAGTTCCTTGCTAATTATTATGATCAAGTACTAGAAGTATATTATGGGACATTGTCAGCTATGTTGAGACAGTGTGATTTAGATGTAAATGAGGTATTTCCTAGAAACATTTTCCAGAAACATCTAAAAGAATATTCAGTGCTAGGTTTAATTGAAGCGTTGGTGGCCATGATGATCATCACAGCTCCTAATGAATATGCAATTAAAATGGCTGAAATGATATACCAAAGGAACCAAGACAATAGTACATGTGAGATTAAACATCAATACGATGACGCCTTGTTTATTGAAAGAGTTAATGCAGTAGTAAGTCATTTTTTCGATAAAAAATATTCTTTAGATGCTATGTTGAATAATAAAGTTGTGTAAACTAAATACTTTTTTGTTATTAGTGATGTGAATGACATGAAAGAATACCTACTTTTATGCTTGGTAGTACCTTCTTAGTATAAATTATATAAATAATTATATTAAAACCATACCTAGGAATGTAGTGAAGCTATAAGAAAATAATTTGCAAGACCTCGACAAGCAATCATTCCAAATTAATCCTAGATATACACACACATCTACTCACTCCTTTTATCCCCGAAGGTGTAGGCAGAGATGCAACTAGTGCACCCACTTTTCGCTGTGCATATTCCCGTCCCATGATGTGATAAGGGCGAACCTATTGCCACATCGGCCATATAGCTTAATTTCCAGACTCCGAGCTGATACTGAATTTAAAGCCCAGTATCACTTTGCCCGACCCGAGGATCGAACACGAGGTCTCGTGACCTCAGCATTGCAATCGTACTGTAATACAACTGCGCCACCGAGGCAGAATGCCACATTATTATGTAACTTAAGAATAATCCACACAATTTTGTAGTCGCTCAACTATAAACTTTAATCTGGTTTATATTTTCAAAAAAGAAACATCTTGCTCCGAGCTGCTGTAAAAAGGAATTAATTCTTCGTCGCTGCAGTTAATTGTCTGTAACAAAGGTTTTTTCTTTGAATCACGAATGAAGTAGATGAAATCTTAGCTGGTACGATAATAATGGCTACGAGAACAGATGGCAATATTCAACGTAACTGCTCTTCTACAAATTCATTGTATTTTTAACGTTGCAACTTGGAAGGCAATTTAAAATGTTAAATATGCAATGCACATTGACTTACTAAAATATGAATTTATTTTCAAGACAAATTTGATCTATATAAATCTTGGTCTTTTTTGTATTAGAAAATGTTATTAAAAATTCGTGAAATAATTATGAAGATAAGCAAATAATTTTTATTTTAATATGTCTTTTTCTTATTCATGGAAAAGCAACACAAAATAGATTTTGGTGGAAAAAACTTTGTATGAGAGTAACCGCGCGTGCCGTAACTATATAATAAGCAAAAAATGAATGTTACGTTCTTAGCGACTAAAATATGGAATACCTCTGCTGTGGTTTGGCATAATGAGTTTCTTGCAAGATTTAGTAAATAATGTCGAATTATCTCTAGGAACACGAGTGAAAATGCTTTTGTGCTATTAGTCTCAGTGCCGTTTCATTTCTAGTTATACATAGTTAGATGAAGTGAACCTTGCTGGCACTTCAAAATGAACGCCAAGAAATAAACATTTACAATTACGTTTTGTTATATAAACCAACACACCTATTGTGTATATATGGCTTTAACTTATATGAGATTCTGCTCTTATATGGAAATCTAAAGGAATAAAATTCTACATTTTCGAAAACTTTCAACAGTCGTAAAGATAGTGATGTAACCAAACATATTTTGATAGCATTCACAAAGGTAAAACCCGAGGATGTTTGCAGTATTTATTCAGTAGTGTAATTTAGTGTTGTTGGAGACTCGGAACCCACATCAACGTCGACATCTGCACACACATTAGCGATGGCCAAATATCGGATGGAAGGAAATTGATATTCGAAGCTGTTATACAAAAATAGTGAATTGATGTAACCCATATTTTTAACAGACTTTAAAAGAGGAGACGCTATCTATTCGTCGTTTTTTTTTGTTTGTACAGCGATATTTTTTTACCTCGTGGTTCAATTTAAATTAAGGCTCTTCGGGGATAAAAGGCGTGAGTATACGTAACTTATTATGGACAGCCCAAATTCTGTGAATTGAAAATGATTCAGTATTATATTATTTAGTTCAAGTAATTATAGTAATTTAAATGCGTAAAGTGTTCTCAATGAAGACTGTCATATAGAAGGTATCGGAGTAAGAATTGAACTAAAAGACGCTTTTAAAACAACAACAAAAGGCATTTTAATTTGTATAAGTTCGTTTTAAGTGCAAGTACCGACAGACAGTTTAACCTTCGTATAGTCACGTTAAGTAATCGCCTGTCTTGTGCCCGGATTGTGTGCACTGACCCGCGAAATGAAATAAGTGCTTAATCCCTTCTGTTGACTTAGACAAGTCTTACAAGGTGATAAGCCCTGTTATTCGGCACTCGCACTTTACTCGCACATTTTCTCACAATTCATCCTTACTTAGAAAGTCTTACACAATCCATATTGGCGGCTTATTAACATAATTAAGTCAAGGCTTTGCGACGTTGAGTACATAAATTGGTAGAAATTTAGTCACATCGGGCTTGCGATGTGTAAATATATTATAATGTATACCATCTATAAGAATATGAGAGTTTATTCGTTGTTTAATTTTTATCGGAATAGGTTTGGCATACAGCTATTCTATAAAAGATTTATGACAAAATTAGGAAGATAACTTTGCCATAGAATTATTGTGACGATTGGAAAATCAGCCCTCAATCAATGCTATTATAGTGAATGAACAGAACTGTACGGAACTCATAATATAATTAGAGTTGGCCAAGTTGGTATTGAATATACACACTATCGAACAAATCGATAGGACTCCCGGCCCTAGGAAATTATTTCATGTGATGGAACGGTTTAACAATTAACAATTAGTTTCTAACAAATTTGAGTATTTTTTAATCGAGTAAAAAAAGAGGTTCTGTATTTGACGCATATGTATGTATGTATGTAATGACATTTGTATGTATATAAGTTTGTGCGACCGCGATTTTCTCAAAAACTGCTGTTCCGATTTGGATGGGGATTTCTCAGGGAAGATTTTAGATTGTACAATGTTTATAATATATTAGGGTCTGATAAAGAGCTTCGGAGATAGAAAATGGAATTTTTCAATAACTAAGAGCTAATGAATCGCGATTGCCACGATCGTATATCTACGTATTCTTAACATAGATGTTATAGCGTAACTACCAAAGGACCATAAAATATATTTTTTTTAATAAAAAAGAACGCTTTTACATATAAACACAGGATTTTTTTCTGCGTAGAAAATAATTATTTTAATATGTACTCTCAAATCCTGTTAAATGGCAAAAAGCCATAGAAATATGAAGGCTTAATCCAGTCCCTACATTTAACAAATTTATAAAATACTAAATTTTTTCTCACAGCTCTACCCGTGTGAATGAGTTTTTCCGGGATAAAAGTCTCGCTTTATATTTCCCTGGGATAAAAAGTAGCCTATGTTATTCGCTGATAAGGTACCTTCATATTGGTGAAAGAATTTTTGAAATCAGTCTAGTAGTTTTTGAGTTTATTCGTTGCAAACACACAAATCTTTCCTCTTTGTAATATTAGCATAGATGGTACAAAGAGATAGTGTAAGTTTGTTATTAATTTCAAAGTTTCTACATTCTGATTCAATACGATAGCCGATAGGTCAGGCAAGGAACACAATAGAGGGATTCGAAATTTTGTGACCAGGCTAGCTAGTCCATCCTTTGTGAACTTCGATTGTCACAACTGCTTTATTGTATAGAGCTTTCTGTTTCGTGAAGGTTTATCCGCATGGTAATATTCAATCACTCGGCCTGGCTACTCAGATTACAAATGAATTAAAATAATCTGTGCTATGTTGTTAGATTTAAATACTATGTACTGTGTAATTTGGAATCAGAAGATACGAATACGTACTATGCTCATATAAATACCTCGGCATTGCATCTTATCATTATTGAACTAGTAAGATATTCAAAGACTTGAATAGAAAAACTAATTAATTACTTAAATACCAAAGCTGTATGTCTCTCATATGTCAGAGTCCGTCTGGGTGGGTACCACCGCAATGACTATTTCTACCGCCAAGCAGCAGTGTGCATGCACTGTTTTGTTTTGTAGCCAGTGTAACTACTGGTAGTTGGACATAATGAGACTTTTAACATCTTATGTCTCAGGATGACGAGCGCAATGGAATGCCATACAGAACTTTGTAACTCAAGGTGCTGTATTGTGTTACTACTGTTTATGGGCGGTCGTATCGCTTACCATCAAGCGAATGGCATGCTTTTCTCGTCATTCAATGATAAAAAAAAGAAAAACTCTCCTTGGAAAAAAACTTTTAAAATTTAAAACTTACCCGTAATTGCCAACATTAGAAATATCGTATTTCAGCAGTATATATTTTTTGACAAAGTAGTATTAAGTATAAACCAAAAGACTTAAAATGCAATGGCTTGATGTTATAAACTGTTAAGTTTCATTGAGGATACTTAAGACTGGGAAAAGAACTAGAACAACAATGAAACGGGCATCAACTGTGGATACTTAACTTTATTTATAAGAATATGTGCCTTCGTAATCTAATTTAATAAACACATAAATAATTAATGCTGGGATACATTTCATAATCTATATAAAATTGCTCGCAGCTCCGTCTGCGTGCAAAAGTGTCTCCGGAATAAAGATTTATATTTTACCGGTATAAAAAAACCTATATTATAGGGATAATCTAGCATTCTAATGGTGAAATAATTTTTGAAATCGGTCCAGTAGTTTTTGAGTTTATTGGTTACAAACATACAAATCTTTCCTCTTAATAATATTAGTGTAGATAACATAAAGATTAGTTTAACATGCGCAATTTAAAACACCAGCCTCTGTTGTTTAATTCGAAAAATCGCACAGGGAAGTGTGAATAGTCCAGGATTAAGTGTTGCGATGTTAACCCTTTTAGTTGGATAACAAAGGGCAGGTCGTAAACACGGGGTGCGCGGGACCCGCGCTCCGGCTCATGGACCAGTCATTACGTAAATGTTAATTTTACACTTTAAAGTCTAAATTGTTTGTCTTTTATTTTTGTTTTGGTTCTGGACAACAGGCTTAAAAATTATATTGATCTTGCGCGTTTCTCTTTCCTCGCTGACTTGACACGTTAAAGTCGTAATTCGTAAATTGATTAGATTATCTTTTATTTTACGTAGAAAATCGCCAAACGCCTTGAAATTACTAATAAAATACGAAGTCGCGCGAATAAAGAAATAAGTACGTAACACAAAACATTGCACGACCTTGTACGAAATTAAGAAATACTAGCCTCATTCTCATCTAAGGGATGTACAAAGTGGATAAACTGGTATGGTGGAGTAAAGAAAATAGACGTGTAGGTAAAACCCCTCGAGCGGCGGTGTCGGGGTTAAATCTAATTTTTCCCCCGCTAATGCTCCTGCCCCGCCGCGCTCAAGGTTGAGTGAGCGCAAAAATTGTAACTTTGCAGTGATCACAGAGAGAAAATTCAAACGCGCCGCCGCGCCGTGTGGGTTGAATGGAATGTTTCCCCTTATGAGGGCTTTAGCCATTCGATGTGTTCTGTTCGGATGTAGACTACATCCGAATGCATTACACACATTACATTATGTAGTATGTTTTGTACTAATAGTTTGTTTATTAATTTTTTTTTGCTCGTTATTCGCTTAATTACAAATAGAGTGGTTATAGGTTTTTATAATGAATACAAAGAATAAAAACAGTTTAATTTTTACGAAAAAACAATAAAAATAGTGCAATATTCCATTTAATTGACTCTTCAAGCCCCGCAACGGACGCTGGCGTCCGAGTATGTAGGTAGGGTTTCCCCATACATCTATATATATATATATATATATATATATAAGCAGGGTTTGACGGGTTAATGAATCATATTTTTATTGTTCATTTATGGTACTTCGTACAATACATCTGAAACATAGTACTCTACTGACATGGAATTTTCATATTTATCGACATGTTTACTCCATCAGTTTGTCGCTGATATGGATCGACCCAATAGCGATGTCAGACACAATTTTCGTAATTGCCGTTGACTGCTTGCCATGTCATTTTTATTACGTTTTATCGCTGTACAAAAGTATGAAACCTTGAAGCGGACCATTCTATAGACTCGGCTATTAAAATATTGATGCCTAAGCGTCGGCCTTGGCTTTCTGAAACTCAGACATATATAAGCATTTGAAATTCGCTTTCTCACGTTACATTCGTAGAGGGATTCGTCTCTCATTGGAGTTTCGCACAGACGCAGTTAACCTTTATTACTTTTTAGTTGTTGGAGCTTACGATCGGTAATTATGCCTATTTATTACGTTATGTTTACCAAAGTAAAGGAAGTGTATATTGAAAGTATTATCAGTCCTGCTATGGTTTCCCTACAAAGATTTCTAGGGCTAGCAATACGGTTTGCGCCTTCAAGCCATTCATTTGTAAATGCGCTTGAAACGTTAATACGCGCCGAAAACAATTTTTAATTTCCAAATGTATCGTGTCGAAAGTTGCGCTTTAATGTGGTCCTTAATTATAGTTTGAGAACGAACTGTTTTATACAAAACAGTGGAGCGATAGTGTCGGTACTGTAATTACGGCTTCGGTAAATGCGGCTTGCATCGCCTCGATGGGTGCCGTCGTTCGCATTATACAACATTTTTCACGTTTTAAAAATGCATGATAATATATTTTGTGTACATTTTACATCTTTACGCTCTATAAAATGTGAATAAGAGTTTCGGAGCTCTCACATTTTTATAATTGCTGAATTATTTTATTGGTCTAGCAAACCGGTGAAGGCTTTATTTTGAGAATTCAACAATTAATAATTAAAATAAATTGGAACATGCTTATGTCCTGTGATTAAAATAGGCATGGCTATCGCTATATCGAGCACATATTCAAGACTCCGCGCTGATACTGTACATAAAAATACATTCTTTTTCATAATGAGTATATTATATACGTTAACAAAACTCGACCCAAAATTACGGGCTAAATAATTCCATCAACAGTTGAAACGTGCGGAATGTACGTCTGACAAAGGCGGATCTACATAAAGGCCGGATAAAAGCAATAAACTGTAACGTCCTCATCTCACTCCTTTGGATATTTGAAGACCGTTTAAAAGGATATCGGTATACATAAACCACTAGGTTTATTCATATGCAGAGACGTGATTTATCTAGATACCTATCTGAAATACAGATACAAGATACAAAATACGTATCTAGTATCTTGTATCTAAAATAATTTTTATTTTGTATATTAAAGTAGAAAGAGAAAAGAAAGAGACGAAGAAAAAGAAAAGTTGTAGAAAAACCCAATATCACTTTGCAGTCTTTACTATTATGTAATAATGAGACTGTGAACCCATTGATGTAGCTACGAATTTTCTCTATGGGTCAGCTGGTGGGAGCTAAAAAAAGCTCGCATTCACTGCCTGCACCACGCGAGGTTCCTGTAAGCGCAAAGCTTTTTCTATGGTGGGCAAAGACGTTTCTAGGGCGGGCTTTGCAAACCCTTGCTCTCCTAGCTACACTCATATGAGTGGACCCCGGTCAAGCTGACCAAAAACTGTACATAAATATGTCTCTAGTGTAGCTTTGCAACAGCATTATTTTATTGTTCGATTTAGTAACGTGTTTAAAGCATAATGTATTTTATATGAAACATATTATGATGTCAATATATATAAAAAAACAATACAGCAATAAGCCTCTTACTTCATTACAGCTGAGCCTTCTATCGAAACATAATAAAATTCTGTTCGTGAATATGCTGCGAATGAACTCGATCGCGTGGAGAAGGCAATAGGATACTAATGTTTATGTCAATTGAACGGCATAGCTGACCTCCCCTAGTAATTACGGTTCGGGATTCCGAATATCCCTTGTGATTTGGAGCCCTATTCGCAATATTCAATATAGACAAAAAACGGATAAGCCGCCAATGCGGATTCTGTCGAAATAATGTTTTACGATGTAACCATTGCATGAATTAAGCCATGGGACGGATTATTGTAATTTTGATCATCATAATAAAAAAATTGTAATAGCATGATAGTATTGCAATTATTTGTTTGTTATAAATTATTAACAATTCACTATTCTATCGCCGGAGGGGTAGGCAGTGGCCATTTATTCGCCCTCGGTTCGCTGAGATTAATATTTCCGCCATTGTGAGGTAGTGCGAGTCTTTTGTCTTAACATACACAAAACATTCCATGTTTTTTAAGCAACAGCTACAAGCATCGCTTTTATTTTTGAATACTTTACAGGCTTAACAGCCCGAGTACCCTTAGTGTCTAATACAAATGTAAAAAGTACATAAATAGAAGTATACCTACATGTGCTACCATTAAAATCCAACATTAAACTAGGCTATATCCTTTTGAAGTTCCTGTATTTTTTTGTATACTGCATAAAAACTACGTCGCAAATGTACCACTAAGTTTACTGTAGTCCGAAAATAAGTGAGCATTTCTCGACGGACGGCCGTAATTATGCCGAGTTTAATTACTTCTTCAGGCTTGCTCATGAGATATTACACTTTTCCGCGGAATTCTTGTTATGATAATATTTGAAAAGTCTTATTTCACTTGAGGAATTTTCTGAACTATACTCTATACTTGTAAAAACTTGTTAATCTGGCCTTTAAGATGGGCATAAGGGTAGGATGATATGGATTCAAAGCACAACACGATACCAGTTCGAAGGTGTATGCATTTGTTCATTATTTCACGTCACGTCCGCAGACTGACCACGTCCGTTGATATTGATTTTGGGCCCCATTGGTCAATTAATCGCCTTTGTCTTTGAACAATTTGCGACCTTTACGCAAATGAAATTGTGGTTCACTTTAATGATGACATTTAGTGTGATTAATTTCATTTATACATTATTAGATGTAATTATACTAAAGCCTCTTACAAATTAGGGCGACCGTTGTTAAGGAAGCGATTAGACCGATGAGTATTGAATTTTGAAGTTTAAAAGACATAAAGCAGTAGGTACTTCTATTTCTAATAAATTATAAAATCTTTGAGTTACTATGCGTAACTTCTAGCGTACATATTTTGGTGTGTGGAAGAATAAGTGAACTAGCACAACGTTTTTGTTGTTACTTATTATTAGAAACCGGATTATATGCATTTGCATATTTGGATAATCATCATATGCATATTTTGGACATTTTCGCCGGTTTTTGCATTTTGTAATTAATGGATAAATCTTGTCAACCACGCCATCGTTTACATTAGCAAACGGTACAGCTTTTGAAGTTTGACCAATTTCATTAAATAATTTGTTTTATAGTTGTATTATTTCTTTATATTTTACTCAATTATTTAATTTACTTTTTGAAGAACCATTAATGTTGCTAAAGTCGCGTATTTAAGTTTATGTACCTATTGAAGAGCTGTTCAACTGTTTTAATTACAGTCAATTTTGTAGAATTCCCTATAATGAAGTTTTACCTTACGTATGAGTGTTACTGGATAAGTATCGCATTTCACTCATTAAAAGATACGTATCTTTGATTACATGCATTCTATTTATTAATATTTAATAATAATACTGGTCGTCCAGTGGTTAAAATTGTACTGTCGACGTTATTTTAGTTTATTAATTTCTTTTACTCTTCTAAGGCAAATTAATAACTTAGATTAATTTAGTCTGCCTCGGTGGCGTAGTTGTATTACAATACGACTGCAAAGCTGAGGTCTCGGGTTCGATCCCCGGGTCGGGCAATGTGATATTGAGTTTTTCTATTCAGTATCAGCTCGGAGTCTGGAATTTAGCCCGATATGGCGATAGGTTCGCCCCCTATCACATCATGGAACGGAATAATGGCGTAAAGTGGGTGCACTAGTGGCGCCTCTGCCTACCCCTTCGAGGATAACAGGCGTGAGTGTATATGTATATGTGAGATTAATTTAGTATGTTATATTAATTTAACACATAAAATACATAATTTTTATTTTTCTGCATTCCTTCTTATTCTGAACTTTAACTATGTCAAATCTCACACTCGTAACACTCTCTACAATGCGCTAAAAAAGGTACTAGAACTTTTTTATTAACGGATTTTCTCTTTTATCAATGCTTGGATGAAATATCATTGTTTTCATTACTTAATTTGTTTATCCGACATTTTTATAGTTCATTTCACTCGGGGCTCGCCGCCTATCACGTCATGGAACGGAGTAACGGTGAAAAGTGGATGCACTAGTTGCGCCTCTGTCTACCCCTTCGGGGATGGAGTGTGTGTATGTGTGTTTTTAAAGTTAATATTTTGTCCCAAAAGTCTTTGTTAAGAAACAGAAAACAATCTTAAAATAGTATATCAGACGACTAGGGGCGATGATTGATGAAATCCATTAATATACATGCTAAGTAAGCCTGTACAGGTGTAATCACCCACACAAAGAATGTCCTGGTTCGAGAAAAATAAACATTAAACACAGTGCATTTTTATGTATAATACATACGAAATCTAGTATTCGAATAAAAAATACATAATGTTAGGAAACTAAGTACATAACAATATTGCTATTACTACCGGGATAGTACAATGGACTCAGGATATGTTCTTACCTCAATCTTAGTTATTTCTTTTCCTGATTGTTAATCCTACTAATATTATAAACGCGAAAGTTCGGAAGAATGTATGGATGTTTGTTCCTCTTTCACACAAAAACTACTGAACGGATTTTGATGAAATTTGGCACACGGGTAGATTGTGTCTTGGATTAACACATAGGCTACTTTTTATCCCGGGAAAACATAAAGCGGAACTTTTATCCCGGAAAAACTTTTTAACGCGGGCGGAGCCGCGGGCAAAAGCTAGTAGTACATAAACATTGTAACCCGTAAATTCCCTGCTACTTCACGTAAATATATGACAAATCAAGTTACAACAGTCGGTGTTTGTTTCGAGTCTGATTTGCGTTTGTTTAATTTTCGGTCTACATTTGTTTGCTTTGACGAATGAGTGAACTCCCTCTGTCACAAAGTAGTTCGAAAATATTTTGATGAATTATGCGAACGATATTTTTTTTGTACAAGTGTTACATTAGATGAAAGCCGTTTTGTAGTTTGTAGCAATGTGTCGCTCACCGACCATATTGCAAGATCTCTCGATCTGTATCAGTTTATTGTCGTCTGGTACTTGCAATTATTTAACGGATACTGTTAAAAATGTATAGTTTGTATATAAAGTGAGTTTTGTACAGGAAAAACTCTTTAATGCAGGCGAAGCCGCGGGCCGAAGCTGTATCTAAAATAGCTCGCTCAAGTGACTAGCGCAGCTCAGTACCATTAAGTACAGAAGAGTTATAATTATAGATGGGGTTTACACTAGCTTACCTCATTAATCTGCTTTCAAAATATAATAGGCTTAATTTCTTTTGACTCCTCAATTGAATTGACTGCCCTTCTGGCTTACTTTTATCACGGTTTGACTGCAATGTTGAAGTCTCTGGTTCGATCCTTGGACAGATATTATACGACGGAATACGCATGGCGAAAAATGGATGCACTAGTTGCGCCTCGGCCTACCCCTCCGGGGACTAAAGGCGTGAGTATGCGACTTAAATTGAAATATTTTAATTTTTTTTTATGTATTATACTCGCTACTCGACAGATATAACTGATATTATGTTTATTAAAAAATATGTCGATAAGTATTTTTCTACTATTCTGCAATAACGCAGTGTGGTGCCTAAACGGTATCGCTGTCCAATGAATAATACAGCAGGGTAGTTCCGAGCACGATTCGTGCATGGAACCCAGATTTGCAATCCCAAATATGCTTGTTCGATATAGTGCTTACATGGCGCCTTCTGTCGGAGCATATATTTCCATTTGCCATTTGAATAATAGTAAAAGTGGCTTTGCCAGACGTACGGAATGGTGCATTGTATTCCATAATGAGCTCAGTGCTACTAAGGGCTGATTTAATATAATTTGATAACTTTCGTTGGGTAATAACTTTGAAGAATGCATAGGTTCTTTGTACAAAACATGTAAGGAGTACAAAGTTACTCGATCGCTAAATAAGACGTCAGAAAAATTTGCTGTAACTTAACATATTTTCTAACATTTAGCGCAATTAGCAGACCTAGAGATTTTTCATACTTACCAGTCTTAAAGATCCGAAGATATTTTTAAAAGCTTTGCACGGCTAAATGCTAGTTTACATAAGTTAGTTAATTGCAAATATCGTTTCCTTCAATCAGTGATTAGTTAATTATTCGAACCAGTGGCACGCTTCCATAGAACAGCTTAATTAACCCGAACTAGAAATTACATTGTATAAAATAGCTAGCATTGATTTTATTTTATTTCAGGTAGAATTGATGGATTAGACTGCTTGATCGCCCAATGTCAACATTTTTTTTTAAATATTATTTTGTTGAAATTAAACAAACTACTACAACGGCTTTTATAGCGGTTTTTTATTTTATTTTTTTCCTGACGTTGAAGGCTTTGCAGCATTTCGTTGTCAAGGGGTGGACTCACATACCTTACACAAAGCATGGGGAGAAAAATAAATTAAAAAAACGCGATATAATCTGTTATACATAGTAGTTTAATTTCAATGTCTAACATTCATGTAAACGTAAGGAATCATTCATATTAATATAGTTATCTATACATTACGTTTTGATAGTATATTATAATTTGTTACAGAAAACGTGTCCAAGTCGGTGTCAGATACTCTTACCGTGGTTAAACACCACAAAAGGTCATTTTTTTTAAAGATATCTTCTATCCAACAATACATACTTTATAAAAGATTCAAGTGGTAACTATTAAAATTTGAAAGAAAAATTCCATCCAAAACCAGGAAGATATAAACGCGGCATAGGCTTTGTAATAGAATGCCATTGACTTCCTACAGGTACCGGGTACAGCACTCTAAAATTGATCATCAAATTCCTCTCTATTTGGCATTTTTTCGCACTGTAACCTTAGTGATGTGATCCATTCTCATTCCTTTATTTTATTGATATTCCAAAAAGTGATCACATTTTACAATTTAGCTTTAACTTCGGCCCCAACTTATGTAATTAGTCGCTGAAATTGATCCCCCAGGCTCAGTAACAGTTGTCGTAAAGTAGTAACAAAGACTAGTCGTTAGTTCAGAAGTCATCACACAAAGGTATGTTCTTAGGTTAATTATTATCTCCATGATTCGTGTATTGGTTTCTATTTAATGAAATATTTATTTTAATACTCTGCAGTTGCCTTATAAGCCTATTACGAACGGTTACATTTTTGGGATTTAAAATCTATTCGATATATTTTGGTTAGTTGTTTCTTTTCCAAATATTTGCCTGGTATTGTTATATCGAGCATTTTTTTGAAAAAATACGAATGGTACCGTCCAGGAAGATATTACGTATTGTATCATTATGATGGTACTGTACCTCATATACCTACTTAGGCCAATCATATTTTCTTATTTGATCATCTGCTTACACAATACACATTCGGTAATAAGGGCGTGGTCTTAAGAGGTCTATTATACAAACCAGAGGCAAACGTTAAAGAATATTGTTTTGATTTTACAAGTAGAGCTTGAATAATTATTAGCGAGTTTTTTCTAAACCAAAATAATACGATTATGATTGCCATACCGCATCTTTAAAAAGAAAAGGTGAATCAGGAAAAACACGGCGGCCGCGCCTTCAAGCTATGCCACGAGAGGTCGACCCTAATTAAATTTCAGCAAATTCGTCTGCATGGAAATTTCATTTACTTTTGGAATTTGTTTGTCGACTGCATTTATAAAATGGAGAAAATGTTCGTCCCATGCTCCGGCTCTCACGTCTCGAATAATGTACCCACATTTTTATAGCTAAAGCTTGCATATGGTGAGCAGCAAAAAACTGCGGTAATGTTGATCTGTAAATATACGGTAATTAAGTTTACCCTGGGGTACTCGCCTTTCGATATTCGATGTAATATATTTTTAAGTCTTGAATGGAAAAGTAAATTTGCTCAGCTCTAATTAATTACCTGCAGGTAGAGAAGTTTCCTCATAGTTGTTAATTTATTAAGGAGCTGGAAAATTAATTAGCAGCTACAATAGCCTACTTCTAGTGTTAATTTCTCTTTACTAGTTCGTTAGACTGCCTCGGTGGCGTAGTTGTATTAAAGTACGACTGCAAAGCTGAGGTCTCGGGTTCGATCCCCGGGTCGGGCAAAGTGATATTGAGTTTTTCTATTCAGTATCAGCCCGGAGTCTGGAATTTGTGCCCGATATGGCGATAGGCTCGCCACCTATCACATCATGGGACGGAATGCCGGCGAAAAGTGGGTGCACTAGTTGCACTTCTGCCTACCCCTTCGGGGATAACAGGCGTGAGTGTGAGTGTATACTAGTACGTTTTTTTTTGGTGATATTTTTCTAGTATTAGGTACCAACGGTTAGTTTTTTATTTTTTCTAACCGCACCTTGTCAGGCCTATTTTGACCTTTGTATTAATTATAAGCAATATTAAAAAGGCAAGGCTTTCACGAGGTCTTGTTAGCACTCTAACTCGTTTTTGTTTAGGGAATGGTAGGAACAGTGGTTCATAATTAAATTACCGTGAAGTGCTTCCTTAAGCAAATAAACTCTTTTGTTGTGCGAAATAAAGCTTTGCACGGTCGAGATTCGCTTGTTTTTATTATAGTCCTGTTTGATTGTTTAAAAAAACGTTTTTCATTTTGTTTAGGGTAAGGTAAAATTGGAATTTGACCGGTCCTGTTTTATATTTGCTTTGTACGAGCATTGTTATTTGTCGAAACGGTTTTAATAAAGAATTGGATGCATAAACGCAATAACATAAAACGGATTCAATAGTCATATATTTTATATGTACTGGATTAGACAGATATGCAAATGCACACATTAATGTCCTACGATGTCATAGGGAGAAGCTGATATGGGACATAAATTTCAATATCCCGCAAGTCTCGTTTCCTTTGACTAACATACTTTTACATTTGTCCCCTCTGTGGATAGTACCCAAACCTCGCGTCATAAGTAATATAAAAATTTAGAGGAAGTGTATTTAGTAAATGCATAGTGATTTATTCGATTTTTCCGATCGTTGCTGCTCAGCAAATTGAATGAGCAATGTCTAGCTCGGAGCGTTAGACAGCGCAGTGCACAAGGCGACATCAGCGTTATTATTATTCCTGCTTTTTCCCATCCCTAGTATTCAAGGGACATTTCCGATAATTTCATGAAATGAAATGAAATAAATGAAATAAATTTATTCGAACCCATAAAATGTTATACATTATTTAGATTCAGTCAATATTACCTCTACCACCAGTTCGGAAAGCAGTTCTCACTAGAGAAGAACGGGCAAGAAACTGGAAAATTAAATTTACACTGAAAGAGTACAACTTAATCATGTTGTGAATTTTATCTTAAAAAAATAAAACGGCTGCCTTTTATTTTTTATCCACATATCTCAATTACCTGAGGACGTGAATCAGGAAAGTCCATTAGTGATAGTAAAGCACAGAGTCATTAAACAAAGATTTTAACCGAGCTATTTCGAATAGGTATCCCGAGAGTTCGCAAGTGTTGACCAACAAAATGGAAATAATACTGAGCACCGTCACCAATCAGTATAGACTATAGATAAACTTATTAAATCTGATCTATACTAATATTATAAAGCTGAAGAGTTTGTTTGTTTGTTTGAACGCGCTAATCTCAGGAACTACTGAATCGATGTTGAAAATTCTTTCACTAATAGGAAGCTACATAACTCCTGAGTGCTATAGGCTACTTTTTGTCCCGGGAAAATATTTTTGCCCCGGAAAAACTTTTTCACGCGGGCGGAGCCGCGAGCACTACTATCATTGATATAAAAAAAAAAACATCTAATAAAGTATTTTTTGATTAATCAATCACTTTGACATTTCAACAACTTAATAAAATTCACTGCTTAAAAGTTTTCTGTGATTAATTATATAACTTTAGTCCTAATTAAAATTACAGTTGGAACAATGAAAACTTTTTTAGTCTCACAACTTGATCTGTTATTTATGCGTTAAAACAAAAGAATAACCTTGAAGCGGTTTCGTAACGAATGAAGGTAATTCAATTTCAATCCTTCTTTCAATTTTCCTCCGGTCATAATTTAATATGCGGACAAGAGCGAAATCCGTAAAACCTAATGGGAAAATTCCGCAGCGCGATGAGACTTTAGAGATTTATATTACTACTAAACGAATGCGGTCGTACCGTTTTAAGTATAGTCTTTATTACAAAGTAATATAACATTTGTCAGTGTTTGTGCTTATTACCGGAAGCTTCTAGACCGGTATCCTTTGTGATAAAATTAATGAGCGATATTGTTCGGCAGGATATCTCTTTCCCAATTGCTTTCGAAAATTACGAACAAATCGTTTTTACTTTGATAATAAAACTGGTTCTTATAATCTATTATTAAAGTACTGTTTGGATCTGCCTCGGTGGCGTAGTGGTATTGCGTACGCATTACGAGTACGATTTGCGCGCTGAGGTCCTGGGTTCGAATCCCGGGTCGAGCCAAAAAAAATTGTGACTGGGTTTTTCCATCTTAAAATTTACTCAGTCGCAGCTCGAAGTCAGTCAGAAGTTGGCGGTGTGATACCCCCGTGCCTCGGAAAGCACGTAAAGCCGTTGGTCCTGCGCCTGATCTCTCTCCGGTCATGTCGGATTGCCGTCTCACCGGACTATGAGAGTGAAGGAATAGCGAGTGCACCTGTGTATTGCGCACACACTTGTGCACTATAATATCTCCTGCGTACCTGGCTGATCTCCGTTGAGATTGGCCGCCGTGGCCGAAACTGGCTAGGAGGATTTTTTCACTGTTTGGATCGATGTATATAAAAAAGAGTCTAATTATGACCTCTATAATTCTTGTTAAAGCTGTTCATTTGATTACTCTGGTCAGTACCTATTCTTTTTCTTAAACCATAACCCTTTACTTGTAATAATAATTTTTCGCAAATAAGATTATGGTTATGGTATTTCAATAAATATACGAATTACGAACTTCAATTCAATTAGTACGAAATTATCAAATTTGGTGTATCCAATGCATGCCACTGTTGAATTTCACCTTACGTATGTTTCAGCAACTTACATTCGATTTCCATGTATGTAATTGTCTACAAAGTGTCAATAAATTTAAAAACGATCTGATCCTTATAGAATTTATCGTAAACTATATTATTTTTCAATAAATTATTGGTTTCAACTCTCAAAGCTAGCACAAAGCTAATCGCACGAGAACAATCGGCTGGATGGCTTATTGTGCGCTCAGATCCAGCGACGGACTCCATACTTATGTTATTACTCGTAGTGCTCGCGACTCCGCCCGCGTGAAAAAGTTTTTCCGGGACAAAAATATTTTTCCGGGATAAAAAGTAGCCTATAGCACTCAGAAGTTATGTAGGTTCCTATTAGTGAAAGAATTTTCAAAATCGGTTCAGTAGTTCCTAAGATTAGCGCGTTCAAACAAACAAACTCTTCAGCTTTATAATATTAGTATAGATGTAATCACTCGCCATACCTAAATGCTTCTAAGCTGATAAGGAAAAATAATTGAATAGGAATTCGCTTACGAGCATCCAAATCTAAGCATAAAATAGAACGTCTATAGAAGATTTTTATAAGCGTCACGCAGACGCCATCAGCTCTTTGACGAAAATCTTTAGGTACATTAGTAACTAGCCTATAGGTAGTTGAAAGTCTGCACTAATTGCTATAAAACTGATAGTTCCTCAAGTAATCAATTCAGTATACTTCTTTATTTATAAAATACTATACATTTGCTCGGGGCTCCGCCCACGTGAAAAAGCTTTTTCTGGAATAAAACTCCCGCTTTATATTTTCCCAGTATGTTATAGTACTGATAATGTAGCATTATATTGGTGAAAGAATCTTAAACCGATCCAGTAGTTTTTAAATTTATTCGTTACAACATATAAATCTTTCCTGTTTATAATATTAGTCTAGATATTCTTAAACTGCATTAAAAATATGGATTCCATTAAACAAATTTTACTGGCTGTATGTCTTAATAACCTTTCGTTATTTTCTTTTTTACATATAATATTTAACGACCTCATGTTATAACACATTGAACAAACCAAGTGTGCGTATTATGCAATCTTTTTACGTTTTACAAAAATAATTTTATGTAGACTGAGTTCTGTTTGGATGAGCAATGGCTGGTTCATTTCCTTGTAAAATAATTTATTGTGGCTGGAGTGTTGATTTTGGGAAGAGCGGAGAATGACATAGTTTCCTGGAAGGAAAAAGGCCAATATGTTATTTATGTAAGAGAGCAGCAAATATTTTCAGATACTTTAAAAATCGTGTTAAAGCCACGTTTTTGTCAACGGTGAGGTCGTGGATTTATTTCCCGGTTCGCTCAAAATCAATTTGTGTGAATTATCGAATTGAAAAAACGCACTCTATTTCATGTTGTTTTTGCAAAGACATTCAACAGTATTTGCGTCTTATATAGGCTTCTCCACACCATGGGTCAAATGGGTAGTATACGCGGTATATGTCGCTTAAACATTTCACTAAAACTAAAGAAACTTTTCCCAAGATCACCTGAGCTGTATGTTAATCCTATAACAATGAAAATATGATTCCGTTAAATGTGAATGCTTTTTATTAAAATTAAAAAATCATCAATTTACATTACGTTTTACGTTGGGGCATATACCATTAACTAAATGTGACATCTTGTGGCCCGTATAAAAAAAGGCTGAGTACGACTGTGTAACAGTGTTTCAAAAGATTAATAGCTCAAAAGTGGGCCAATGTGGTAGTCATTGGTGAAACTTCATTATATCAAGACGGTGAGATATATTGTGGATAATGGCCGAAGTTACCGATTTCCAGTCCGACGCACGTTGGCTTTTGATAGGATCGTTAAATTTAACGTGCTTTTAGACGGTGCCGCATCGCCGCCCGCCTTGCATTTCATTATTATAGGTGACGACATTGTACTACTCGATAATCTTTAGATCGTGAAAGGTTCCTTCCTGTATGTCTTGGAAATTGAATTACATAATGAACACACATTTACGCCTTTTATCTCCGAAGGGGTAGGCAGAGCGCAACCAGTGCACACACTTTTCGTCGTGCGTATTCTGTCGCATGATGTGATAGGGGTCGAGCCTATCGCTGTATCAGGCACAAATTTCAAACTCCAGGCTAATACTGAGTAGAAAAACGCAATATCACTTTGCCCGGCCCGGGGATCGAGCCCGAGACCTCAGTATTGCAGACGTACCGTAATACAATTACGCCACCGAGGCATAACAAAGAAACAAGGGCCAAAAAGAATAATACTTATCGCGTGTAAGAGTCTTTCCGGGATAAAAAGTATTTTACGTCCTTTCTAGGGTCTCAAACTGTCTCGTTACAAAACTTCATCTAAATCCGTTTCGTAGTTTTTGAGTTTATCGCGTTCAGACAGATAGACGCGGCGTGGGACATTTTTAATTTAAACAAAGGATGAATAAAAAATTAGGGATATAAAGAATGTGCAACTACTACAAAATCTTACTAAAAATTTAATATTGTCCTGGGAATCAGAACCAGGAATTCACTGATTTTACAACCTGAGTTCGTTGCCACTATATAAATAAGGCGGTAAAATCTTGACAAATTTCATGATTCTGGGTCAACGGGAAGTACCCTATGGGTTTTGATTTCCTGCGAAATCGCTAAATGTACGAAAATATGTGACATAGTCATAGCTTTTAATAGCGTTGACTTACAAGTTTGTTTTTTTCACAGCTGAAAGAAACCATAAGCCTGAGTATTTGATATAAATAACTTGATAACTACGCGTTACTAAGAAAAAGGGTCTTCACATACATACAGACAGATAGACTGACAGACAGACAGACGGACAGACGGACAACAAAGTGATCCTACAACGGTTCCTTCTTTTCCTTTTGAGGTCCGGAACCGTACAAATCTATTCAGTTTTCAATATCAGCATACATTATAGCAATACATTTCCAGACGCTTATATTTTTATACAGCTATTAAAATCTTAAATGAAGTCAATAATCCTTGTACTCTGCATCGATCCTTAATGGGTAAGCACCTTTGTTTTTAATGCTCCGTTTGTAAACATATAAACGAGCGTAAGAGAGGCAATATAGTCAAATCACTCTGTTACGTGCCCTCTTTTATTGAAGGCTATTAAAGGCTCCTACCTCCTGTAGATCCAAACCTTCGTAAGTACAACCGTTCACTTGTTGCAACGACTACGCTCATAGCACCTAAGTGATGTTAAGATTTAAAAAGTCTTTTCTCTTAACAAGACTAAGGCAGACTAATGGGTAAGCCACTGTTTCTGAGAGTTTAAAAGAAGTTCAAATTGTTGTCATAGTTTTAAGAGATTTAACTTGTCTTAATAAAGCTTTAATGAGAGAAACATTTTAGGGAAACGAGCGTATTAGAATACCTACACTTCTACACTAATATTATGAAAAGGAAACATTCGTATTTTTGTATGTTTTTAACGAATAAGCTCGAAATCTACTGGACCGATTGTAAAAAATCTTTAAATATAAATAAAGCTATATTTTCAGCTTAAGTGGAAATGGGCAGGACATATCTGTAGACAGAAAAACGATAGGTGGACAACGAGAGCAACAGAATGGATCCCACTAGACTGTATGAGGAAAAAAGGAAGACCACCAGACCAGACTGGATGAGAACGGCAAGAGACAGGAACTTGTGGAAGGAGTTAGGGGAGGCCTACGCCTCAGAGGCGACTACTGCAGTAGTACATAACAAATAAAAATAAGTTTGTTTTCGTTTCTTACTATTTTTAAGTTAGGGTATAGAGAATAAGGTATATAGTAGTGTGTCAAACTAAACACTTGTGTAATGTGTATATCAGTAGCAATAAAAGGCTTTTTATTTTTTTTATATTTTCAGCGAGTAACATATGTTATTTTTTATCCCGGGAAGATATAAAGTGGATCTTCCCCGAAATCCAGAAAAATTCCGACAAAGCTTATTCATGCGGGCGGAGCCGCGAGCAAATGTCTAGTTGATTATAAAGCAAAATGTCGCAAGTAAGAAATCGATTATGAATACGTTTTATTACAATAATTAATGCGCATTATATTACTGGCAAGGGTAAATCGCCTGATTGGCGTCATGCCAGTATATGTAGAGCATATTAGGCAATACCTACTGGCCGTGTTTGAAATGTTAACATGGATTAAAGGGATTCATTATCATTAATTTGCCCACTTAATTTGTCTGTGTTTCATGTGAAAAGGGGTCATCTTAATATTAAAATTCTCAAATTTGTTTACAATTATTACAGGCTCATTTGTTTATATTAAAACATTAAATACTAAATACCTTCTTTTGTAGAAATATTACCTAATAACTACGCTTTTGATAAATAATATTATTATGTAAAGTGACAGAATTACTTCAGCATAATTTACTTACATTTATAAAACACGAACACAAATTGTCATAAACAAGGGGTCACCTCCGTCGCCCGGCGCCATCTTTAATTTTCGTGATAATAGAGAGTGTCTTGTTTGTAAATGTAATGGACTTCCCTTGATATCTGTCGTGTTTGAAATTTTAAGATGCTTTCGGCTTGAGAAACTTAAAATCTGTTACTGAAATATAGTTATTTTTAGGGAGTTGTGATTAATTTATTACACTTTTTTTTTGTCCTTGTCTTGCTAGCCTGACGAGGGTCGGCTTATGAAAGAACACCGGTCTTTTGGGTGAGTGCAGAAGGCGCTCGCAACCCTTTAAGTGTTACACGAGCGTTACGTAAAGTACTAAGTATATTTCATAAATAAACGAGAGTGAAAAGTGTGTGCACTACTTGCGCGTTTGCCTATTCTTCAAGGATAAAAGCCTTGAGTATATATGTACAATAAGCTACATAAGTAGCTGGACAAGTTCAAAGATGTCTTTTTTTGTATGGGTGCTGGGGCCTCAATATCTGACTAGGTTCAAACTTTAGGGATATTAAACGGGCAAAATATGGATCTTGGATCCATTAAAAAAATGTTTTTAGACCCCGCTTTTTATATGTATTTTTTTAAAACGTTCATAATAAGAGTAGATTTAATGAAAACAAAAAAAAACATAAATCTTAAAATTGGAGATCTTTAACATTAAACGATTTATTGTAAAAGGCTAGTTTTAGTAGTTCTATCGAAATATATTTGAACTGTGTTGGTTAGAATTTTAGACACGTTTTTGGACATGTCCTTTCAAATCGCCTATAAGTCGTAATTTTAATTGAAACTTTTTTTTCTCTGTGTGTGACGCAAAATAAATCCTTTTTATTTTATTTTTGTGAAGAGAAAAATAAAATTGATAAGAACACAAAAGAGTATATGCGTTTTCAGTTTATTTAGTTACTTATGTGGCTGACTGTACTTGTGACACATATAGTTGTTATATTGAGAGTTATATACTATGTGACTCTATTGATACCGTGTTGTAGCGAAAAGCCCGCAGACAAATGATTGCGGTTCGATCCTCGTAACGGGACAAATGTTTGTGGGAACAGGGATTGCCAAATATTTGTTGGTGGTCATTGTGGGACCAGTCTCTAGTAGTTTCTGTACATTATGTAACAATGTTGTCACGATTCTACATGGAGCGATTTATTATACTCCTACGGAAGACAGTTCGTCTCAAAATTGTACATAACCAACTAGTAAGATGATAATATTTAGCGTTTCATTATAAATAAAGCCATTAGATAATTACAAATTCATCCTTATTAATACACTAACATTAATTGATCATTTTACGTATCTTACTTCTAACCGTTTTATAATTTAGCACATAGACTATAAAATTATTTAATCGCGTGACTTCGACGGCGAGCAGTAAAACAACCGTGTAGTGTTTGTGTGTATTCAAACCATGGTGCAAACAAAGGCGCGTTCGATTTATATTGTTCTGTCTTATGATATTATTTTTTGCCGGCCTGCGTTAGGCCTTGTTTTGATCAATAGAATCTGTCGTGTAATTACTTAGGATTATTGTTGCGGTGAAAATTGTTGTAGACTTGTTTGTTGTTAGAGGTAGATTTTATGTGAGTATTGTAAATTACTATGCTGCCATCAAAGAACACAGTAATGTTACAATTATTTATTACGAATTTTGTATAATAATCCAGTTTTGTTCGCCTCTTTTTGTGGTGTTAAACTCTTCTAATAAAATAAAGAACGATCAAATGGCAGCAATAGTATTATATGATGTACAGCAATGTCGTTAACAGACACCTCTTAATCATCTCATCAGACGAGTCTCCTAATCTCTATTAATAGTCTCGTGTGGTTGACACAAGTATATTCATAGGTACGTATATTTATATTACAACACATATACATAGGACACCGGTCTAGGGTGGCACTTAAGCTGTGATTCCGCAGAACGCGGCAGGATGTCACCTACCGCGCTTCATTTGCCGTCGTGTGTGGAATCGGTCTTTTACAATTTATTATTGCATAGTAGTTTCGTCTTTTTTTTTTTTTTCTTTTTTTTTTCGCGGGGAAATCGATGTTATCGATACCGTCCAGTCCCTGGGGAAAGGCAGACGGTTATGTTGGGCTCACCGGTCTTACGGTCCAACATGAGATCGTCCGGGAATATGATATCCGATCGACCATCACGCCGGACCGAGTCCCTAACACTATATACACCCTACACCGGCATACCAACTAAAACCCCGCGGTGGCCTTCTCTAGCGCATAAGAGGCAGCTGCGGGCACCTTAGGCAAAGGGCGCCCTCATAACGACCGCAGCCGTCTCTGCGCAATGCCGCATTGCGGCCCATCTCTATCAGTAGTAGGGGCTCCGAAGCCCCCACACACCGAAGGACGTCCTAAACGTCTGCGGCAGTGCTATGCCATCATTATACTGAATGGAATGGCACTGGCGCCCACCTCGAGGTTGCGCTATGTACGAAAGTACAAAGGACGCACTCGCAGTCCCCCACTGCGTGCCCGCAACCCCTGATGGCCCCTTTTAGTCGCCTCTTACGACAGGCAGGGGTTACCGTGATGGAATTCTCCAAACGCCCCCATCCACAGGGCGAGGGACGCCGGTCACTCATCCACTCGGCGTCTCCTACGTCTTCTGTGGCGACGGGTGGTATCGTGGCGCTCCCGATCCCGATAGTAGTTTCGTCTGCCGTCGCGGCACATGCCGTCTGCCGTCTGCCATTGCCGACTGCCGTCTGCCGGGTCCTGCGGAATTACAGCGTTATTAAGATCGAGATTAATTGTAAGTTAATACGCGTCTTAAATGTCACTAGATTGTAATTAATATGTATTATAACGATTGATTGAGTTCCGTAGATACTAAACACATAGCAGGCGGATGATAGAGATTTTATGGCTAATGAGATAGATAAGATCTAGGTTTGGATGCGGACTGTTTTATGAATATGATGTAAAGGATTTATGAAATACTAGCTATTGCCCGCGGCTCTACCCGGGTTAAAAATTTTTTCCGGGATAAAGTCCCTTTTATATTTTCTCGGAATAAAAAGTAGCCTATGTGTTAATCCAGGACATGAGCTACCCGTGTACCAAATTTCATCGAAATCTGATCAGTAGTTTTTGCGTGAAAGAGGAACAAACATCCATACATCCAGACATCCATACATTCTTACAAACTTTCGCCTTTATAATATTAGTAGGATATTATATATATTGTAGTAGGACTAGGTGTTGCTTGCGGCTTCGCCCGCTTGAAAAGCCTTTTCCGCTAAAGTCCCTAAAACACAGTATTATACCAGCGCCATTTTCTTAAAGATTCAGAATAAAAATATCCATTATTTCTTATGAAAGCAAATTACCGGGATAAAAAGAAATCTATGTGTTAATCCAGGACATGATCTACCCGTGTGCCAAAGCGTGAATTCGTTACGCACAACAAAATCACATTAAGCTATTTAAAACTATAATGTTGGACCGTTCTTTAAATCTTGAAGAATTTGTCACAAAACCCCATTTATGCAAATATTAACCCAAGTTGAGCAACTTTTTTTTTTTTTTTCGCGGGGAAAAACGCATTATCGCTACCACCACTGGGGGGTGAGTGGAACGGTTATGTTGGTTTCACACAGTCTTACAGCCCAATGTCGACACTCGGGAGTATAGCATCATCCGAGTGAACATTGGACCGAGTCCCTAGCACTATATACACCCTACACTGGCATACCAACCAAAACCCGCGGTGGCCTTCTTCGGCGCTTAGGGGACGGCCCCGGGGTATCTTGTTGCACGAAGATAGCTGCACGGAACCGCCCCTGCGCTATGCCGCATTGCGGCCCCTCTCTAAATGAGGAGGCTGAGAAGCCTCCGAACTCTGGATCACGCTTTTGCGTCTACGACAGCGGGAGACCAACCACCCGCATTGTCAACCACCTCGGAGTCGCTTAAATTGGACTGACAAGCCCCCCGCTGCTCGCCCCGCGACTCTCTCGAAGCCCCATTTAGTCGCCTCTTACGACAGGCAGGGAATGTCGTGGCGGAACTCTCTATATGCCCCCGGACCACAGGGCACAAGTTGAGCAACTTTCCGAACTAGTCCGATAACATTGAATAACTAGGACTTAAAGCGTTTGGGGAGATTTAGCAGTCTGTAAAATTCCTAACGCCCCCAAGATAAGGCCATTTTGTGGTAATGGCTGTATTTTTAGAGGCGTTATATAACACAAAATTACCTTATTACTTGAAAATTAGGTTGGAATTGTTTAACTTAAGACACTGAGGGGCTTCGACAAAAAGCTTATCGATTTTTACACTAGAATTTCCAGTTTATATTGTCCATTACCTTCAATCATGAGCTATTTACACAATTAATCAAATATCCAAACTGTTTATCATATGTAAATAAAAAATACCCAGAACTAAAAGTAATAGGTTTCCTAGAATAAACAGTTCGATAATAAACTGTTATGCTTCGGTATACCAATAGAGGCGCGGTCTTAGTTTTATAAATGTCCGGCCATATTTTATAAAACTGACGGTAAAGACAGGCAAATCGCTGGAATATACACGACTATATAAACTGGACTAAACAATTTTAAGTATTGTAAAAATTCAATAATTTTCAGTGTTTGCGCGAAATTATTGGAGAGGTACTGACTATTGGGCCACTGTTTCAAAGCCCTAAAGCGACACTGTAAATATATATTTGTACAAATCGAATGGGTCGACTCATGGCTGGTAAAAATGTTTCTCAGAAAATGGGTGTGAAATGGTAAATTGCTATTGTTATTGTGATACTTACAGAACTAAGAGCGTTTATGAGCGACAAAGATTACTTAATATCAGTTGAACTTGCTTGTTTTTTTTATTGCATCGAATGACGAAACGAGCATGCCGTTCGCCTGATGTTAAGCAATACGACCACCCATAAACAGTAGCAACACCATCCAGCACGTTTGAGTTACAAATTACTGTGGGGATTCCACTGCGCTCGTCATTCTGTCTGTCTCATTATAATATATAGTAGTTACACTGGCTACAATATCCTTCAAACCGAAACACAACAGAGCATGCACACTGCTGCTTGGCGGTAGAAATAGACATTGCGGTGGTACCCACCCAGACGGACTCTTACTTATGTGACCTACCCCCAGTAGAGGCAGTTTTTAGCAGTCTATAAAAATAATTTGCTATTGTACACAAAATATGAAAAGCTTTTAATAACTTTTTCACCTTTACACCCGCGTATCGTATCCATATGTTTCCACACTTTGTATGCCCACACTTTATGAGAGAAGAAAATTCATCGTTCAACCGGGTCGCTCTTCATTTTAATTTTAGTTCCTCTACAAATTTTGTGTATGTATACTTATTATAACTAACTGACCAGTCTTAAAGGCATTGTAGGTATACTTATGTACAGCCTTATGCCTATGTTACTCTACAACACTATATTCTTTCTGTATGTGTTCGTATCACCCGAAAATAAAAAAAAAAACAAATGCTCGGTTGTTGATCGCCGGATCCTACGAGAAAATTACAATAAATCATAATGCATACACCCTGTAGTGTTCATATGAAGTCCCTAGAATACTACCCATGGGTTGCAGTCACCCTGTTACTTATCTAGAATAAAAGAAATATTTTTATTCAATCCAAGGTATGGTCTACATGTCTGCCAATTTTCAGCGAATTCCATTCCACAGTTTCTGCGTTTACTTCTTACAAACATCTAAACATCGTCTCAAATATTACTAAGATTACATAACTAGAAGCGCAGTTCGTATATAAATTCGATAATGTATTTGGGCCCGGCGAGAATGTTCCGCGCGTTTTACCGGCACGTAGTAACTTACATATGACCTGAGAGCCTGCGAATCATTGAATATTTCCAACAAACTTTAAATTGCTTGCTGAATACTGAAAAGGGTAAGGGCGATTTCAGCGTAAGCTCTCGTGAAGTATGAAGTTTACATATTTGTGAATTTACTGGAGGAATTATTGTAGTATTTTTAAATATGCAGCTAGGTCAAATATAGGTCTTAGAATATGTTGTTGGCTGTGGGTTGTGTAATAAAATAAGCATTATGGATTAGCATTAGGGATTGATTAAATCTCTATCTCTGTTCTGTGCATTAAATAAATATATTATGTCACGGTCGTCATTCACTTGCCTGGCACATATGACATATAGAAATGACATTGTTACTTAGTTGGTCAATAGAGAAATACAATACTTATTTAAAAAAAAAAGAATGTTACATGTAACAACCACTAAAATTTTAAACAGAAGAAATTCAACAGAGTTTATCAGTCAGTTTTATACGTCGAGTCTGGAGCGGACAATAACAATGCCACCGAAGAAATCAATATCGTGCCAATCAGCCAGATAACTAATATAACTGAGTGCCATTATATTGATTACTATTCCACGTTCACTTGAATACAACAAAGAGATACCATCAATTAAAAACTTTTCAACTAAAGTGAACACAATGGAGAAAACAAAATAAAACTTTCTTTTCTTTGATTAAATTGACAAATTCAGTCTGTAGCTAACTTGATCTTTATTCAGCGAATTCAAGACGGAATGCATTATTATTATTGAAGATTTTTTAGCTAGAGTTCGTTTAATTCACTAAAATTCAATGGCTGCTGTTTTTTCTCCTTATTGATGTAGCGAACGTTTATTTGTTTAACCCGTCAAACCCCGCGCTTATATATTTAGATGTATGGGGAAACCCTATATACTCGGACGCCAGCGTCCGTAGCGGGGCTTGACGAGTCAAACATATTTAGCTAACACAAACTCAAACTAAAGCTCACAATGTTTGTTAAAATTTTAACGCTATTTTTACGATATCTAAGTAGTATTTATGGAATATTTATGTTAGTGTATTAGTACAATACCAATATTTAGAAATATAAAAAAGTGGACGATAGCCTAGTTGGGAATGGAACGGTCTGCCGAGGCAATGACCGGAGGTTCAAAACCCTGGCTGATTGCATTGCATTGCATGATACCAATATTGTATTTCCACAGTTATGAGCAACTTTGCCCAATAGGTTAATTTCAATGTTGATACAATTATAAACTTCAAATTTGTTTTTAGCGGAAAAGCCTACTTTTGCCTTCTATGGTACAGATTAATTCTAATATAGAGTGTGTTCGTTTTTCATAGATATTAATTATGAACTTTGTATGTATAGGTTCTCCTTGGAAGTTTATGTACTCAAAATTTCGAGGAGATTTAATCTGAACATACGGCCTTCATTTAAAATTTACTCCGGAGTAATTTTGCGTTCTCATACGGCGAATTTTCGAGAGACGCTCAAAGTGGGTGGAGGTTCGTGGGAAACTTGATTTGATAGGAATTAAATATTTATTACGGACAATGCTGTCTTAATATCTTCGTACAAATATTTTATCAGAGTTTTATGAACTTATGACCGGGATTTTTTCAACTGTAGGCTCGCAGCGCCTCACGCCCCACACCGGCGCACTCGCAGCTCTGCGAGCGCGTCCAGCTTAATAAGACCCGGAGAGAAAGATGACTACAGTTGAAAGAATGGGGCCTAAGATAAATACTAATGATTTTTACTGGTGGTAGGTCTCTCCTATGTAAGAGTCCGTCTGGGTGGGTACCATCGCAATGTCTATATTCTACCGCCGAGCAGTAGTGTGCATGCACTGTTGTGTTTCGGTTTGAAGGGTAGCCAGTGTAACTACTGGACATAATGAGACTTAACATCTTATGTCTCAGGATCACGAGCGCAGCGTAATGCCACCTTGCAACTCAAGGTGCTGGATGGTGTTGCTACTGTTTATGGGTGGTCGTAATGCTTACCATCAGGCAAACGGCATGCTCGTCTCGTCATTCAATGACATAAAAAAAATATTTATATGTAATTGTTTTATATATTTCGTGTAAATAAACATAGATACGGAATAAATATATGAAGTAGAGGAGTGCCTCGGTGGCGTAGTTGTATTAAAGTACGACTGCAGTGGTGAGGTCTAGGGTTCGATCCTCGGGTCGGATAAAGTAATATTGGGTTTTTCTACTCACTGGAATTTATGCCCGATATGGCGATAGGATCGGCCCCTATCACATCATGGGACGGAATACCCATAGCAGAAAGTGGGTGAACTAGTTGCGCCTCTCCTTACCCTTTGAGGATAAAAGGCGTGACGGTGTGTGTCTTCTTGATTTTTAACATGCCAATTATTGTGTAGAATTTATTACGTAGTAGTTATATCTTTTGCTGAGAAGAGGCGGTTACTGATCGTAGCAATTTACTCATACCAACACTATCCGAGCATTGAATTACAATATACCTACTACATGACGCTGGACTTGTTACCTTGTAACAACAGATATTACACTCATAATGCAAACAAGTAGCTAAAATGTTCTTTTATTCAAAACACAGGAAGACTTTGCTGTATTAGTCGTATTAAAAGTCTTAGATACAACAGAATTCCCACCAAATTGCAAAATAGCATGATTTTTTCTAGTAAACCGTGTAAGCCCTCAGGTAATAGAAAGAAACGCACCGAAAGGTCTCTTATGTGTTTCAAATCGATCTGCAGGTGCTGTAGAACCCTTTAGATTGCAACCGAGGGACGCGTGGGTTCAATTTAACTCCAGTTTAATTATGTACAAGACGTCCACCACGGTTTAGGTGTCGGCTTTGAATTGTGGGATTCGAAAGGTATATATTGCACAGAGAGTCTGAGATGCTATAGTTTTTTGTAGTTCTGTAAGAGTTCGTGTTTTTGCATTGATCTTAACAATTTCTTCTTAACTAACATTATCCTTCTTAATTTACATACTTGTCGGCAAACTCGAATGAAATTAAATTAATAATATACAATGCCAAATATGAAGTAATATAGAAGCTAAATAAATTTCATGGAAAAAAAGGTTATTAAAAAAAAAGACGTGACATTTTTTTAAAATCCGTTATACATCAACCAATATCGGCCGTATAATTTTATTCTTAACTTTTTTATTATTGCTTTGAATGACGAGAGGAGCATGCCGTTCCCCTGATGGTAAGTGATACGAACACCCATAAACAGTAGCAACAGCATTCAGCACCTTGAGTTACTAATTACTGTGTGGCATTCCACTGCGCAAGTCATTCTGAGACATAAGATGTTAAGTCTCATTATGTCCAGTTACACTGGCTGCAATGTCCTTAAAACCGAAACACACCAGTGCATGTACACTGCTGTTTTGCGGTAGAAATAGACATTGTGGTGGTACCCACCCAGACGGACTCTTACATATGTGACACCTACCACCAGTAAACTGTTGAATAATAATATTATTATCATACTTATAGGAATAAGCGGCTAGGTTATCTTTGTTTTCATTTTCAATCTTCAATATTCGTAAAATACGTTACTTAACACACAAAATAACTTCAAGAAAAAGTCGTGTTTATTTATTCCATAAATTAATATTCTTTGGCGTCTGACTGATAGGTAAATTTAAGCGAAAACACACGCATTTGAGTGACACGAGTTCCTAAAAAGGCTCTTTGTTCTTTGAAACTTGATATAGGTGTAATAAAACTTTTGGGCTTTTGAATTGTGTGCTGGATTTGTCGTAAAGTTGTGGGATTGCCCATTTTTTTCGCATTCAGCCGCGCGAATACTTTGTTTTTTTAACGCGAAAGTTACCAACGGCTTCAAATCATTATTTTCACTTTTCCCGTTGGCACTACAACGACGACACTTTATATAAATTTAGTTGTGAGTTTAGTCTACTCAAAGTGTCAATGGTATTAGTATTTTGGCAGTAGTGGTAATCTATTGGCAGAACTCATAATTTTTTAGCATATATTTTTAAAGCTTGAAACGTTTGTGTTTGAATTCAAAAACATCTATTAGATTAGAGTCATAAAACCTTAGACTGTTGACTCGTCAAGCCCCGCTACGGACACCGGCGTCCGAGTATAAAGGGTTTCCCCATACATTTATATATAAGCTGGGTTTGACGGGTTAATTGAATGCTCTAAGGATAAAACGAATAAAGAGAAGAAATTATAAAAAATAAATGAGGAAGCTTTGCCCTGAATTCATTTTGTAAGGACGCGAAAGTACTTCACAAAATGCCCTGCATTTTTATTAATTCTGTAACCATTAATTTTTTTATTTATTTTAATTATAAAATGAGGACGGGGGAGTTTGTATTCCAAAAACATACGAGAAAACTGTTTTCAGTTCGTAATGTTTTCTACGAAAATATGGTAGATGATATGTAGGGCAAAAGGAATTAAAAAAAAAAGATTTAGCAGACAAGGAAGAGGAAAATACTGCTTTGACAAATAAATTATTTTAAGTCTGTATATTTTTCATCTATACTTACTAATATTATAAAGAGTAAAAGTTTGAGAGCACCATACCAGCCCGTTATAGACTGCCCACTGAGCACGAGCCTCCTTTACAACTGAGAAGGTTTTTGTCCAAGTCCTTATCTCTGGGACTACTGAATCGATTTAGAATTTTTTTTCACTAGTAGGTAGCTATATTACTCCTGAGTGCTATAGGCAAATTTTAATTCCGAGAAAATATAAAGAGGGTCTTTTATCTTGGAAAAGCTTTTTCACGCGGGCGGAGCCGCGGGCCAAAGCTAGTACTTAAATATGCTTCCAGGTAATTTTTACATTTCGTATGTGGCATGAACTTGAAAATTATGTACAGGCTTAATTCCAGCAACACATCAAAACACTTTTAAATTATAATTTTGTATCTCACTAATCAAGTTCCGTGTAACGTATCCGATTTTGTCCGAACATTATCTGTTAGTTTACTGGCGATGCTTCCATTTACGCCAGATGGCGGTACAACTCCGACGAAAGTTTTGTTAAGTGTCTACTCTTTTCGTGCTGAAATTATATTATCACCATTAACGCGAGCGAAGTGCGAACGAGGGAGCCTTCGTGGGTAGCAATAAACCCGACGGTGTATGTATGGCTAGACGTGACCTAGCATTGGGTGAGTATTAGATATATACTGTATTGCGAGGTTTTATAATGGCCCGGGTCCTGCTAAATTGCCTAGGGTCTCGCCGGCAATTTGGTGTATAATTTTTGTTAAAAGGATTTACACTCTGTTTTAGTGATACTGCGTTGTTTGTTGTTAGGGTTTATTCATATTTACAAATATCCATCTAAATCTATGTACAAAGTAATTAAATAAATTCTGATTTTTCGTGTGTTTTACATGTTTGTAAATGCAAGGACTATTTATTAAAATGTAACACAAAGGTACTATGGTTAGCTCAAAATCACCTTCTGCTAACAACACAACTTTATTTATATTGGGTTCACGTAACTAGTTTAACGTCCTGTTTAGTTTAGTGGTCGAATAATGAAACTAAATCCAATCAATGCGGAAACTTTATCTCAAGATGCCGAGTAAGGTCTCGTTGAGTTAGGGCTGCCATCCGTCCGGATTTCCCCGGATTTGTCCTAGTTTGAAGGGCGTCCGGGGGCCGTCCGGCCGGGGTTTTAAAAATTGTCCGGGCAAAACCCGGACACTTTTGTTGTCAGGGGAAATCCATTTTTTATAGATGAGCGACAAATTGAAATAAATCTTAGTTAAAACTTCATGCATTTCCCCGCATTCAAAAAGGAACGGCAAAATATTTTTTCAGAGGTGTCCGGGGAAATACCCATATTTCGCCCAAATGTCCGGGATTTTTGCCGTGTTTATCCGGCGTCGGCAATTTAGATGATGGCAGCCCTACGTTGAGTTAAACTTTATGTACCCTGTCGTCCTTAATAATCGCTGTTAATTAATGGTATATGCGCGGTATAGTAATACGACAGACGTAAGTTACCAATTGTATTATATAATGCAGTAAATCTTAGCAAAGCTAAATGAAGACACATCTGCATAATAATATTCGCAGAGACACTCGCGAAATAACTTAATAACATTGAGTATACGTTTCAAGTGAAATACTGCTTTGCGAAATAACTTAAATTCAACGTTCAGTGCAATAGTTAGATAGTACGGGTAACACTGATATCTAAAATTCATGAGACGTTTGGTAAAAGTGTTTTACTGTGCCCGATACATAGGAATTCACTTTAATGTTTCAGTGGAAACGAAGCTTGGGGCTTAGGATGTGAAAAAAACACGATGCGTCTCCGCTTCGTTTTATTGTGATTGGTTGAGAGACTGACGTATCGGTATTTTGATGTTTGTGATCGAGAGACCGATACGTCAGTCTCTCAACCAATCACAATAAAACGAAGTGGAGACGCATCGTGTTCTTTTTCATATCCTAAGCTCCCTGCTCAATATGTGATATCTTACTCTTACTAATATTGTAAATGCGACAGTTTGAGAAAATATTTGGATGTTTGTTAGAAGTAAACGCAGAAACAGCTAAACGGACTTGAATGAAATTTGGCACACGGGTAGGTCATGTCCTGGATTAACATATGGGCTACTTTTTATCCAGGACATGATCTACCTGTGTGCCAAATTTCATCGAAATCCGTTCAATAGTTTTTGCGTGAAAGAGTAACAAACATCCATACATCCAGACATCCATACATCCAGACATCCAGACATCCATACATCCATACATCCATACATTCTTACAAACTTTCGCCTTTATAATATTAGTAGGGTATAATAGTAAGTAAGCTGATTGTAATAGATGGAAAGCAGTACATCTTAATATGTGCCAACAATAGTACCTACCCAAAACCTCAGTGGGATCTCGATTTCTACTACGTATATCAAAATGGTAATTATGTGATCCTGTAAATACTGAGCAAACTGAATTTACAGTGATAGTGTAACAATTCATATACACTGACAAGTCAGCAGTAAAACGATACCATTTCATTATTCATTTTGTATTCCGAATTTGAAAACATATGAATATTCTATTAGCTTATGCGAGAATTATATGCAGTAAGGATACGGCGGACTAAAATACTGTGAATTTATACATCCATTTCGATTCTTTACTAGAACATATGGAAATGGGAAAGCTATTCAAAAGTTCCTATCGCATTTAACAAGCGCACAGTCGAGAACATCAATTGATTCTAACAAAAACTACCGAACATTTGAAACCGACAATAATAGGTTATACGCCGTTAGATTGGATCGATTTAGTTCGTTTCATTTTAAAAATAGAATTTTAAAAGTTTTAACGTAAAGTCCAAGTACTTTCCAAGATATAAAGTACTTAAAAATTAGCTTTTCCTGGATAAAAGAGTTCTATTTCATCGCAGTAAATTACATCCTTACATACCTCTTTGAGTTAAAGCGTTATGAAACAAAATGAACTATGTTTAAGTCTCAGAACCTCATGGCTCTTCCATCTTAATTTAAGTCCTTTGCACTCCGAAGGCTCTCCTATGAATGGAAGATGGAGTGTTTACGACCTCAGCGCGCCGCTTCTTCTGACACGCTTTTGGATTAACCTTAGGGCAAACACACTTGTGAGGATGATCGTTTTCCAGTTAATGTAGTTGGCTAGACAAATGTTGCACCGAATTGCGGACCTTTCAAGTTTTATCGAAGGCGACGTGCAGACCTTGTACCATTTTACAACGAAATATCAGATATAAGGGTGGCAGTGAGTTGATAATGTTGTCTTTGTTCTATTACCCTAGAATACAAATTAGTACTATACCGTGGTACTGTGAAACAATTGCTTGAAGAGTTCCGGCGAATGTGACTGAACTTTAACGACTAAAAATGGGCTGAGTTAGAAATAAAAACCTAAACATAAGAAATCATTAATAAAAACGTTTTGCCATTTTACAATATCTGCCAATTTCCGAGTTTTGTCATAAAACCGTATTTATATCGGGGACGTTTACTTATTTTACACTGAAATTTCGTCGATTTTGTGATTAGTTGATAATTTTTATTGGGTGTCAGCGTGTCTTGTGAAACAAAGGTTTTCTCCAACTTTGTCCACTCCTCTCACTACGGCCAAACAAAGCCGTTGCCTAGTATCGTTTTCGTTATCTTCCTCTTCTCTTTTTGTTTGGAATCTCGAGTCCACTCTATTATGTCCTTTGTCCCTTTGCTCTCATTTTCTCTGACAATTTGACTTATTCACCGTCACTTGAGTTGTCTGATTTTTGATTTGTCTCTTTTTGTCTAACCTAGACAGCTCCTTTCCATAGCTTGCTCAGGTTTAGCACCTGTAAGGTAGTTTTGGTAATGCATGTGTTGTATATTTTCCTTTTCATTGCCATACTATATTGCTTGCAATTGAATACTTCATTGAGAATACCAGTATCTATTCCATGGCTTAGCCACTCGTCTTTATATCTCTTAATACATTCGGTCGCTAAAAGCAATTAATTGTCTTAAATATAATATGTAGAAATAGTAGTGCTCGCGGCTCTGCCCGCGTGAAAAAGTTCTTCCGGGACAAAAATATTTTCCCGGGATAAAAAGTAGCCTATAGCACTCAGGAGTTATGTAGCTTTCTATTAGTGAAAGAATTTTCAAAATCGTTTCAGTAGTTCCTGAGATTAGCGCGTTCAAACAAACAAACAAACAAACCCTTGAGCTTTATAATATTAGTATAGATTTACATATTATACATTTTCTCCCCTTCTATTTAATGTTTTCTTCGGATCTATTGTTATTATTTTGGTTTTTATTTTGTTCATAGTTAGGCCCATTTTTCTATTTTCTTTTGCCAGGTCTTGGGGTACGATCTCTGATTTGTCTGTTATGATAAGTATGTCGTCTACAAATCTTAAATCCACTTAAGATTTGAAATTACGTTGATAACACGTGTATATTTTTGCCTATATAGTTTCAAAATTGAGACAAATATACCTCCGGAGTCCTGACCAGTGACTACCTAAACGTGAAGAACCAATATAGCAAAAAAAAACATATTATAAAACAATATCTCTTTTAATGCAAAGTGAAGCGTGATATGAAATGAAGTTATGAAAGAATTAAAAGTGAGTGTAAGCGATGCATAACGCGCGCCGAAGCTGCGGAGCCGCAACACTGCGGACTAGCTGCCAGGATAGTAGAAGGAACTTGTACTAACAATGTAAATGAGAATTTAATGTTACACAAAACCAGCATTTTATGTCATGTTATCTCGCTGGTGGTACATTTACATTTATGTTCTCAAAGAGATGTTTCTATGACCTGTTTTCTGATATGTGTATGCAATTTTCAACAAAGTCTTTGGAAAGTTTGTTAACTATACCATCGCGCTTCTCAAATATGTATGTACATATGGTATATATCATGAGTTCAATTGTTTGATGAAAAATATTTAATGTATGTTTATAAAGTTTTACACACTACAGCCTATTTCTACATAAAAAAATACGTATAAAGTAATCTCTAATCACTTTGTGAACTTAGGACGGTATTAATAAATGAATCTCAAGTTTGAGTTACATCTCAAGTAGCCATAATGTATTGAACTCTTCATACATTATGTCTACTTGAGATGTAACTCAAACTTGAGATTAATTTATTAATACCGGCCTAAAACTTGTAAACCGGCTGATATAGAAAAGCAGGAAAATGATTAAATGTACATGTAGTTAGAAGCATTAGGTATATCTGTTTAATTTTGTTAGTCTGATAAGTCAAACACTAACATAGCCATCCACTATGTCTTAAACAAATGGATAATGTTTCGTGTTTCAGTTTATTTTGCGTTCCTCTCGGCGCTTATTGAATTATTATATGGACTCAATTAAAACTGTACTAAAATCCTATGAAATCGTAACTGACGTGAGAGTGATGTAGGCGGGCTAAATATCATTTCCATAATGATGGTACACCCATTTGACTGTTCGTTATAAACGGCGCCTTTACGCTTTAGTTTGTGCGTAAATGTAATTAAAGTTGATAACAAGTTAAAATGTTCATGAAATACTTTAGCTTTTGTGAGGAATTTGTTACGGTTTACGCGTGTAACGTTTCAGTCACAAAATTAATGTAAACGAAAGTGCTACCTTATTAATTTTGTTTTGTCGCAAATATTCAGCAACTATGTTCAAGGTCTACTAAGCATTATGGTCAAATAACTTTAAAAGCATTTGAAGGGTCTCATCGCAGTGATTATAATTACTTAGTTGATACCAACAGATTGCGTAATAATTGTCACCGAACACAATTATTACCAATGTAAAATGTTAAGGGGCTTTAATTAAATCCTAAGAAGCAAGGGGTCGCCGATTAAAAAGGAAATTTTGTCGCGGAGTTTCTCTCTGTACTAAAGAATTCCCGCTCAGGTCTCAGCGACCAATTTACTCTTAATTAAAGTATCGCCCGCATTTGATTTTTATTGGTGGCTTTAATCACTCAAAAACACTTAAGGAAAACATTTTGTAAAATGCTGCTGGAATTTAGCATTTTTAACGAAGGTCCCGCGCTGGGTTAAATGTGTTGAACGCATTACCTCCGTCAAATATGTGACAGTCAAATGAGGCAAGCGCCAGGCTAAAGGTGTCATTAAATAAATTCCCGGTCGGTTTTATTTTCACTTTTACGAAATGAACCGGGTTAAGTGCGATGGTTATGATGGCGGAGGTATTCACGTGTTCTTTTTTACGATCGCAAAAAATCTTAGATTACAAAGTTTCGTTTCAGTTGTGAGGTGCTAAAAGCTGTTTTGTGCGGAACGGCGCCATCATCGCGCTATTCAATCGGGTTATGCACGAATTTATGACACGAATGCGATGAATCTACTTTCGATGTATAGAGTTTGACAAATGGACTTTGCTAAGTATACGTTGGATGGTTTTTTTTTGGCTATTCACGACCAAAAGACAATTATTTTCACTAAAAACTGTATTGTTATTTTGAAAGTATTTCATTGTTACTAATAAATTTGCTCTATGTTAATTCGCATTTCATCTTTTAGTTGCTCGTAAAAACAATAAACATATAATATTGTCAAACATTAGCAAATAAACGTAACAAAAAATACAAACATACGAATTGGGAACCTCCTATTTTTTGGAAGTCGGTTAAAAATCACTCTACTTATAGCTTAGGGCATTTTTAGAATATCCAATTCAAAAGTACTCAACATGAACCCATTATTCCAAATTCAAATTCGAATATAAATTCGAAGCCGGGATTTAGTCCGTCCGGTAGATGCGTACCATTCGCGATTACATTGCGTTCAACTTTCCCTTAAATAAAGAGGCCCTGAGGCGTACCTCTAAGCGTGTACTTGTGATGAGGACTCCCACGTACGAAGGGTGCGTGGATGCTGTATTACCAAGTACTTGTTAACGTTGGGCTTTTTAATTAAACTCTATGGTAAACGAGTAGGCAACCTGAGGTGAAGCGTAATAATTCGCAATTTCCTATCTTACAATTACTCCTCGTGATCATAATTGTACTTCTAGTCTGCATGTTTAATTTTATTAAGGACGGGCATGCTATATTAGGCACCGAGATGATTTGAAGAGCTCTTACGTGATACATTATACGAGTTACATTATCTTCATTAATCAGTACATGTGTTACTAATATTGAAAATTCTATCTAATTGTCAATTATAGATCATGTTACAATTTAATTCAATATACATATTTAAACTGTTTATTAGAACAATATTAAACTCTTAATTTTTCGCGGCTTAGTCTTGTGTTTTCGGCAAAAGCCATATTCAAATTGACGTGGAATGCATCTTTCGCGTGACTGATTTTCTTTTGATCCCCATCACAAATGTCGACGTTTTTTCATATATTTTTATGACGCGACCCACATTCCTGTATATTGTCTGATATTTGCCGTCCTCCGTACATGTTCGAATTCTATAGAAACTCAAAATGCTTTAGCTCCAATGGATGTTTTAGATAACATAGAGTAGATTGCATTTTCCAGCGGAAAATGTTAGGGATTTATTTAAGCAACATCACTCTTGTAATTATTTCTATTTTGTGACAGAAATATAGTATTAAAGCTGTTTTTAAACATACCTTTTATTCCTGAAGACTTGGGCAGAGGCGAACTTGTGCACCGAATCTTTGCCATGTATGGGTATTCCGTCCCATAAATATTATGATATATCATGGTTGCTCAGATTATTTATTATATGTGACACAAATTCCAAGTTCTGAACTGATACTGCACAGAAAAACATACCAAATTTAGCTCGACCCGGGGTCGAATCCAAAACTGTAAAGACTGAAGCTGAAATAATAGTCGGTTTTATGTTCGAATATCTATAGTCCTTAATAGCTAATGATAAAGGAGTATTTCGGATAGTGTTACACAATTCTAGTTATAAAAAAAAGTAGTTCCAGGATTCTGCTATCAAATTAAAACGCTCATAAACTGAGGTATTGAAATAAAACTCTGAAAGCTGTCCCATAAACTCTACCAAGAGGGTCTTAGCTTATGAGACATGAATAGGAAATTTTTGTCTGATATGATCAGGTCGTAAATATCGATGATGATTGATATTTCATTATCGTCATAAAAGATTGCCGCGGTAATTGTCATAGACTACAGATATTCGTCGAGGAAGGTATGACGGCAAGTGATCTCATCCCTAGGGAAAAAGATCCATCAAAGAAGGAAGATTATGTAGATTTTATTTGTGGATGATTTTTTTATTATATTATATTGGAGAGCTAGGAAACAGGAAAAGACAAAAGTACTTAATATGAATGAAATTAAGTAAAAATCACAAGATAGCGTATAAAAATATGTGATATATTTTTTAATAAGAAATATGAAGATTATAGTGGGCGAGCGTCTTGGAACCATTTATTATGAGCTTAACAGGACTTCAAAGGTGAGACTTCGGAATTAAATAAAATATAACTGGTGCATTACACGAATTTTTCTTTCAAATATTGACATAAATACATTACTCAATAAATAATAGCAGTGCTTAATTTATTTGTGTGCTCGTTATAAAAATCTTAGAATCTGAAGAGAAAAATATTTTTTATTTAGATTGTTTTCCAATGTTGCTTGTTAGTGTAATATAGGCTTACACGGCTAACAAGAGCTGGTCACACGGAGTCTTCGTAACGAATGCTGTCTTCGATACGTTTAATGATGTGTGGATGAATGAAACAAAGGTTTACTCGGCGATGGCGAAATATTATGCGAATTGGCACTTTCTTTTCATGTATCGATATTACAGTGTGTTGTGAACGACTCACCTCACATGAATACGATATTTGTGTTTGTATTGTAAGGTTGTATCATAAAAATTGGAATGCGATAGTCAGAATTTGGATTTGTGATGCATTTATTTTCACGTTTTCTAAAGGTAACAAGTTTCAGTGTATACAAATTATTCATTTCTATCGATGTTTGTATACATTATAATGTCCATGATATTTTATTACTGCTACTGATACTTGATAATTGGTAAATAAGAATTGAGAGGTAGAGTGGGCAACATAAACTTTCATATAAATGTTCTTCTTTTAAAAATGGCTCCATATTTTCATCGGTGATTTTGACAGATATAAATGTTAATAAGGTTGCAATTAATATAATTACATAATATAAATGAGTAATGTCATTTAATATGAGCCTTAATGTCGGGTTTAAATGCGTTCATAACGGCTAGGCTTGTAAATTACTGACTCTTTCTGTCCTCCCAGAGGAAATTAATGTTTTGCAGACAATAAAACTTTATTACGTTACCGTGACAAAGAATTAAAAAACGTTATGTATTACGTGTGTATACTTACGGAGTATAATTTAAAATTTGAGGTTTTATTATGTAGATAAATCTGTATGCAAGGTATAAATTATGGAAATTACATAAATATTTAACATATCTGGCATGACATATATAGAAAATTAATGATTGTACGATTAAAATAAAAAAGATGCCCTTATCTCTTTGTACTAAAGAAAATTACTTCACCCTATTATTTTCGTTTTTCTTTACATAACTATATCTCATTAATGATTTTTGTTGGTATACATTTTAGATAGAAGCTCGATGTGTTTAAATCAAGTGACCAAACAGTTTAATTAGATTCCGCCGGAGTTATTAAACGATGTCTGAAGATGAAAGGGAATTATTTTTGGACCAAGCAGCTTCGTTATAATTTACTCGAGATGCCATTAGTAGACTACAAAATTAGAATAGTACTTATTTGATTTTAATTTGAAAAACATTTTACATAACAAGCAATCATGGTACAAAATTAACTACCTTTTTATCATTATTATCTTGGTGCAGACCTTAAAATAATATCTAAAGCTAGTTATTATTCAGAGGTCCCGGCCCACCTGCTTAACAAATTATTGAATTTAGACATAGTAACATATTTTTATGTTGATTTTTTGTAAACAACCAAATTATATATTTAAAACACATACTTAAACTTTTTTATTTATTTTATACTAGCGGCCCCGACAGACGTTGTCCAGCCCTAAAAAGGAAATAAAATCCTAGAACCCGAGTACAGCGCTACCTACCGGATAGAATTGTAATCTAAACTATTCTGGAATCCACCTGAAGACACAAAAAATTCCATTAAAATCGGTCCACCCGTTTAGGAGTTCAGTGACATGCACGTTTAATATGGTGGTTAAGTATTCTTAAGTTTTCTAATTTTCCGCGCAATTATCTTATTTTTTCTTTCATAAGAACTTTCTCCTGACAATACCAAACACATCAAAAAAAGAAATAACGAAATCAGTCCAGCCGTTCACGCGTGATGCCGTGACCAAGAAAAATAGGGATTCATTTTTATATATATAGATCTGTGCGCAGGCAAGAAAGCATAGGCAACGTAATACAAAGAGAAATCAGTCAGAGTTGAGAATGCGGCAGGCGTAGACGGGATATTTTGTGCATTTTATAATACACTACGTGATGCTCGCGGCTTCACCCGCGTGAAAAGAAAAGCCTTTCCCGCCTACAAAAGTTCCTAAAACACAGAGCGACACCAGTGCCATCTATATAAGCGTCAATATCCACTATTTCCCATGAGAGTAAATTACCGGTAAAACGGTAAAAAGCCTATATGTGAATCCAGGACATGGTCTACCCGTGTGCCAAATTTCATCCAAATCCGTTCAGTAGTTTCTGCATTAACTTCTAACAAACATTCAAACATTTTCACAAACTTTCGCATTTATAATATTAGTAAGACTTAATGTACTAATTATAATAATTGCAATAATGGAATGTAGCTTATGTGTAAGTTCTAGTAGTTACACTAGTTTTACCCCAGTCTACCCGATCGATACATGATGTAGCTAAATCTAGCTACTCTTTATCGTTAGGATTATAATGCAATGATTAACCTTACTTGTTTTTATAGATACATATATGTAAACCTAAAAGATAAATATTATTTACTGCCCCAAATTAAAACTGAATAAAATAAAAATATTCCATTTGCAAAAAAAAATTGCACAATATTTATTGAAAGACGAGCTGATTTGTAAACTGAGACATGCAATATTTACAAATTGCGAAGTATTTTACGCATAAATAAGTTTAACTTTAAAACTGGATTAGGAGAAGCCCTTCAATATGTCCGCAGTAATAACTCAAGGCATTTCTTTAAAACAAACGACGCGGTCATAACTTTAAAAGAAAAAAAAGTGTTTCTATAACGTTAATTATTACTTCAAATACACATTTTTTTTGTGTAGCATAAGTAACAGTACCTTAATTAATTGATAATTGATTTACTGACTGAAGATAATGATAAACGTAAGCCATAAGGTTTAGAGCAATATTCACGGTTTTCTTTGTAGATTTATTTAGGGTAGGACTAAAAGCATACTACATATTATCATATCTTACTAATCCTACTTCCTACTTAATATTATAAACGCGAAAGTTTGTAAGTATGTATGGATGTCTGGATGTATGGATGTTTGTTACTCTTTCACGCAAAAACTACTGAACGGATTTCGATGAAATTTGGCCCACGAGTAGATCATGACCTGGATTAACACATAGGCTACTTTTTATCCCGGACAATAAAAAGCCGGACTTTTATCCCGGAAAAACTTTTTAACGCGGGCGGAGCCGCGGGCAAAATCGAAAAAAATTGCATAATGTGAAACATTATGCAATTTTTCAAAATGTATGCCTATTATAAGTGTATACAGCTTTGTCAATGCAATTTGTACGTATGAAGTAATTAGCTACTGCTTTGGTACCTTACATACACTATTGCAGCTCTTTTAGACTGTACATACAGCTTGTCACGTCTGATGCTAATCATTTTAATAATCTACGTTAATTAAATGTACATAGTATAGCTAAGCTAATCTAGTGTTCCATGCAAGGTCATGAACGATAGGTCACGAACTCTACAATGTTACATTTACATACACAATTAACATTTTAGATGCAGTTCTAGCTACCAAGCGTTAGATTTGTTTAGAACTAAACCGTATCTTTGAGTTAATGGAAATTAAGTTTTGGTTGGAAGTCTTAAAATAGTTTAGTAAAGTAATATTATTATAGATACTACTGTGTGGTTAAAAACTCGGCGTTGTGACTCATTTTGTAACGTGTTCCGCGGTCAGTTTATATACAATCAGTTTATACCTAATTATTAATTAAAATTATAGAAAAGGCAAAATCTAGCGATCCTCGAGAGACCACGTCTTCATTGGCTGTATTTATTTTCACAATAATGCACTTAAGCTACTGGACATAATGAGACTTAATGTCTTATGTCTCGGGATGACGTGCGCAGTGGAATGCCACACAGTACTTTGTAACTCGAGGTGCTGGATGGTCTTGCTACAAAACATATGGGTAGTCGTATCACTTACCATCAAGCGAACGGCTTGCTCGTCTTGTTATTCAATTCCATAAAAAAAACTTACCATCATGTCCAATGCAGTTATTTGTATGTATCAAGATAAAAATTAAGAACCGACCATATATAACATAGCTCATGGAAATTGAATCCAAAGACACATAACTAGATCATATTGACATATGCATTGTATACTCAGCAAATAAATTTTCTGCAAATAAAATACTTCTTCACATAACTCAGAACTTTGCGAGTAACTGACGGCACTATCCCCTTGCTATGCCAGATACTTAAAGTATTCGCAAAACAATATAAGTCGATATGTCAGAGTAAAAAGTTATATCGACTTTTTTCGTAACTCCGTTTGCTTGTAAATCTGATGTTAAAGGAAAGAAGTCAACGTAGGAAGTTATGAAAAGTAGTAAGAAGTAGTTTTTTTTAAGAGACAGCTACTAAATGAGTGCCTCGGTGGCGTTATTGGTACGGTAGGTTCGACAGCAATACTGAGGTCTCGGGTTCGATCCCTGGGTCGGGCAAAGTGGTATTGGATTTTTTTATTCAGCCCGGAGTCTGAAATTTGGACCCGATATGGCTATAGGCTCGTCTCCTATCACATCATGGGACGGAATACGCACGACGAAAAGTGGGTACATTATTTGCCCCTCTGGCTACCCCTTCGGGGACAAAAGGCGTGTGTGTGTGGCATGCTTACTTAATATAATATTATTTTTTGTTTTGTTGCTATATTCTAATAGTTCCCACGCTTCGTAACACAAAAAAATGCGCAAATCTGACACGTATGTCTTACTTTCACGTACTACCAGACCGACATACATTTTTGCACAAATTTAATTATTTATACTTTGAACAAAAAGTGACATGCCAGTTCTGGGGGACTTCTTACAAGAAAAGAATTTCGTGTGATCGGAGGCGCAAGAAAAATCTAGATGAATGCTTAGCTAACTACGTAGGTATATGGCATAACTGTGATAAAGAACACATAATGTCATATAACATTTTGCAAAAGAATAGCATATCAGAGAAAAAAATACCAATTCTACTCAAAAAATAACATGAGATAACGTCAGAATTGTCGAGATATCTATATTAACAAGTGATATACGAAGTTATTTTTAAATGATAAGGATAATTTGCAAATATAACAGTCCATATGGTTATAAATCTAATATAACATCTATTGTAGTTAGTATGGTATAACAATACGCCTACGGAGCCGTCTGCGAGACTAACTTTTCGAAGCTCAGACAATTGTTTCGTCGTAAGAGTCAATCACAGAGCAAGATTAACTGTATTCGTACTTGTTATCGAAATTCACATTGATTTTTAACCGACTTCATCATACTATTGTGTTGTGCATAGAGATTCAGTTATGAGACAGTTTTATATAATCCGTTGGCTTTATAGCTTATGTGAGAGTATCGGATTTATCTTTTACTTGATTAGGTAGCAACCATCATACATCACCAATTGTAAAACTGAACATTATAGCTCATTCCACCATAATTCACGCAACTTGCGACGTATCTATCCAAAGAGCATTATAATACTACGGAAACTTTGTCAGTTTTTTGGTTCGTCTTCATTAATTTAAACTTAACTCTATCTGGTCTATGGTATTCACTCTGCCGTTTAAGTTTTATTTTTATAAGATATTAACTATTGTTCGTGGCTTTATTCGTGTGGAATTCAGTTTGTGAGAAATTTGAAAACGTTGCCTATGTTCCTTCTTGAGGTTCAAGCTTTCTTCGTACCAAATTCCACCAAAATAGGTTTAACAGTTTGCCGATAAAACGAAATAGACAGACAGAGTTGCTAACATTTATAACTTACCAGCTTTTGCCTGCGGCTCCGCCCGCGTGAATGAGTTTTTCCGGGATAAAAGTCCCGTTTTATATTTTCCCTGGATAAAAAGTAGCCTATGTGTTAATCCAGGACATGATCTACCCGTGTGCCAAATTTCATCGAAATCCGTTCAGTAGTTTTTGCGTGAAATAGTAACAAACATCCATACATCCAAACATCCATACATCCATACATTCTTACAAACTTTCGCCTTTATAATATTAGTAGGATAGTAGGATTCCCGATATCCGATTTTAATAAACAAAGCCAAATTATACTCTGTCCACTTTTGAACTACATGAAAATCGGTTCAGCAACTTTGGAATTGTTCGCTAACAAACAGACAGACGAAAAGGAATTTTAAATGTCGGTGATTTGCGTTCTTTAATTCGTGTTTAGCCTTTTTCTTTTTTATTACTTTTCTTTAAATATGCAAACACCGGTTTCTGCTATTCAGTTCAGTCACCAAGACGCCATTGGCATATTGGATCAACAAATGTACTAAAACTAATAAATGTACTCTGAGAACTAAGACGTAATTATACAAGTGCAAATTACGGGCAAACTTTGAAGAAGAAACATAATAAACTATATGTTAGCACAAAATTGTTATGATTGACTTGGTAGTAAATGTGAGTGGGCAGAGAGCATTAAACTCCGACATGACAGGTGCTTCAGAGTTCAGACTGTTGTACGTGGATAACAGTGTCTATTTGGAAAACGGAATGGTATATTCAGCTTTCATTGAGAATAAAATGTTTCCACTTTAAAAAGAATTTTACTTTGGATATAAAAACTATTTAAATGCTAAAATGAACGATTTATTTAGATTTAATTCTTATGTTGTTTTGTTATGCATCTTTTAAAGTTGATACTACTTAGTTTTACGCAGTAGCCAGTAAGTTACTTAGTTTCAATTATTAATGAAGAGTTTTATTTGTTTTATTTTCAATGCATCTTATTAGCGTAGGTTTTTTCTGTAAAAAGTAACTATTTCTATACTAATATTATAAAGAGGAAAGATTTGATTGTTTCTAATAGATAAACTCAATAACTGCTAGACCGATTTTGAGAATTCTTTCACTAATAGGAAGCTACATCACTCCTGAGTACTATAGGCTACTTTTAGCCCGGAAAAACTCTTTCACGCGAGCGGAGACGCGAGCAGAAATCTAGATTTTAAATAAAATGAAGTATGCCATTTGTATATTATTATGTGCCAGACATAAGTATGTCGACGAGGATTTCACAGGAGCCAATAAAACGTAGCGCACACTTTGCAATGGTCATAATTGACTTTTATTTCTTCAACTCATGACTCGTTTATCACTCATCACTTTGTCAGGACCAGCATAATAACCACTAAGTTACCATAGCGACTATTGACAACTAGTTGAATACTGAACGACGACCAAACTAATACTGTGCTCCTCAACTGGCGAGCGCCTTATTTATACTCACAACTGTCACCCCACTAATACTTTGACATCGAGACCTGTGTTGCAACACTACTATTTCAAAATTACCCGACGCTCCGACAAGTACAATAATTTTTATCCACCATACCACCATATCAACCATGTATTATATACTGCCCACTGCTGACCCGGGCCCCCTCAACTACTGAGAGGGTTTAGGCCTTAGTCCACCACGCTGGCTTAGTGCGGCTTGGCAGACTTCACATATCTTCGAAATTCTTATAGAGAACTTCTCAGGTATGTAAACTTCCTCATGATGATTTCCTTCGCTTCTCTTTTTTATCTTTCATTTTTATCAAACGATAAAAATTATGAACTAAATATACCTACTAAACAAATGTCGTTAATGGATACCACTATAAGTGATATTGGATTTTTCTTGTCAGTATCAGCTCGGAATCTGAAATTTGTGCCCGATATGGCAATAAGCTCCCCCCTATCACATTATAGGACGGAATACGCACGGCGAAAAGTGGGTGTGTTAGTTGAGCCTCTGCCTACCCCTTCGGGGTTAAAAGGCGTGAGTGTGTATGTATGTTTTATAAGTATCTCCAAGCAAAATCTAACAACATATATTAAATCCAAAACTTCGCTAATCAAAAGCCATTCGAGTTTGCGACTAATGCGCCATTTTCGATATACAAAACGGAACTTGGACTATGTAAGAAATTAATAGCTGTTGCGTTAATCTTTTGTTGTAAAACGATAAAAGCCGAGTTCAGGTACGGTGGCGAGCTGTTATGGAAGTCACTGTAAAACTAAGTAGATTAATATATCAAAAATTTGGTTGCCTTCGTAACTCACATTAGCTACGTGTAATGGTCTAAACTCACTGAATTGTAATTACTCACGAAGTGGAAATTGAAAGAAAATCACATTCGATATGTTATAAAATGAATATATCGCTGAAGTGCAAGGATCGTCTGCATGTTGTTATGTTTCATAATAATTAAATTAATTACGGTTAAAAGCACACCTATAATAAAAACATTAGAGTAGGAAAAGTTTTATTACTTTAGGTCAATGGTCTGGTCTATACAAAATTAATTAAAATGGTTTAGTAGAGTTTTTTTAAATATAAATTACAACTACTGACTAATCAAATTATAAATATATATTTTAAGAAGATTTTAAAAGTAGAAAGTAAACGCAAACTGACGGTGATCTAATTATACTATTTATTTTTTTGTTCCGAGAAAAATAATTAAGCATTTTTGCGGATATCACGTAGCATTTTAAAGTTGAATGAAATGTAATTTTTTGTTATTTAACTCGCATGTAAATGCGTTAATTTACCCTTTGTGGCTGCATGATTTAAGTGCCTTGTGACATGAACGTTTGTTTTTAAAATCATCATAAAACAAACGACGGACCGCAGACGTTATTCTTTGAGTGTTGTTAACTACTCAAAGACGTTGTTCGTCAACTCATTTTCGTGACGATTATTCGAGACCTTTTAAGGTTAGGTTTTATGCTTCATACTTAATTGGAACTTATACTATACTTTTTTTTTTGTTTACGCGGAGAGTGAATTATTACTACCGCTCAGTGTTCAAGGGGAACCACTGAGCGGTTATGTTGGGTTCACCGTGCCTTACGACCCGACGTTGAGCCGCCCGGAGAGATGGAAAACGTCGGGCGACCGCACTTATACTGGGAATTTTATAATGCGGTAGAGTATTCAACTACTTGGTTAACATAATATTATACAGTATTTCAAAGTAGGTATTGAATTTAAAGTTAATCATTTTAATAATATACACATAAAGAAATTATTATATAGTTTTATATAATAGCTATTCTAAATTAACCACAAATTTATTTACAGAAGGATTATAGTAACAGATAACGACCTAAAGTTATTATCCCCGAAATAATCTCGACCGTCTTCTATAAAGCGATCAGTGAGATTTACAACAATTTCGGTCGTTACGCTTAGGTACACAATAATGAATAATAGCTTTTGCAACCGGTTTCACGCACAAAATGATATTTATAGGATATTCTGTGTTCTCGTAATATTATGAACCCAAATGCGTTTTAATCATTCGAATCCCTTCAGCCAACAAGTAATTAAGTTACAAGCATCCTGTCTTGTATTTCAAGGATTCATGATCGTTGTTAATACAAATCGATGAAGTCACAGTGTATGATTTCAAAGTTCATGGTCGCAATTCACGATAGTCCTTGATTCAGTGCATTCGGTTTAATCGTTCCAACGCATTTATACGTTGATGTTTGGTTCATGTTGATTATCAGAAAAAACGTTTATATTTTATTTTTTTATTAGGAAAAACAAACAGTTATACAATATGTGAGTGCATAAAGTATTATATCTAGGATAATATAAATGTATAACCCACAGCGGTCTTCACAGAATACATGCTTTTTGGTCTTTTATCGGTCATGTTTTACGTTAAAGTTTTGTAAACATTTTCTGACTGAAGATTTAATTTGTTGATCGGTGTTTTTATGAGTGACATCTTTGTAATTTTCATCGTTTCGTCTAGGTAATTGAGTGTAATGAATACAATGAATAATGAAATAATTATATGGTGAGTGTGTTTGTGGTTGCGGACCATTCTTTTTTAAGATTGCCTGTTCTCGGTGCAATCTTAGTCCTATTTCTAGAGCCCGACTTACAATTGAAAAATATTTGAAAACCATTCAGCAGCGGTATTTTGATGTTTGTGATTGATCGAGAGACCGATACGTCAGTCTCTCAACCAATCACAATAAAACGATGCGGAGACGTATCGTGTTTTATTTTTTCACATTCTAAGCCCCCTGTACAGAATGCTCAAACCGTTGAAATATAATGTATAATTAACGTGAGAGAGAGAAGCCCCTATCTAGTTGGTAAGTTTGTACAGACACGAACTTGTAGTTATGTTGACGCTCCCCAAGGAACTTGCCCCAACTTTTACTGCTGACGTGTCTACTAACAGCACATTATTTCAGCCGCACAAACGCGCCTCACTTTATAAATTCCAACGTCAAACTGTCAAGAAAGTTGTTTTTCTTTAGAGACAGGTAGAACAAAGAATTTAATTGCGAACTTTGCTTGATTTAGAGTTATGTTTCGCGAATGTCTATTGTTAAACTTTAACGTTAAGAGCGGAATATTTGTGAGGCATAAACTTTTTGTGTGGTGTAAATGTGTTTTACATTACGAAAAAAAATAAAGTTTTTATATTCGGAATGAGACCCATTAATATAAAATACAAAAAAGTTTTATTTCCTTGCAATTTTGACGTAGGAAGAGCAATGCAAATAACTTGGGTAAACTGGAGTATTGTAAATTGCTAGGATCACTGCACGGGCTGAGTCGTTAGTGCAATGTACACAGTGCTCGAACTTCTCTCCAAGTTACTACACATCTGAGATTCAAGACCGAGTTAATGCATGAATACTGTATCGGATTTCATTTCTGTGTATGAATTTATTTGTCCCATGTTTGTTTTTGGCAATAATCGTTAGAATGAAAGTTAGTATGTGTGGCTTTTAATAAGGATTAACTAAAGCGGATCGTCGTTTTGATATTTTATCTGCGTAATTGATGACTGAACGTATAAAAGGCGAATTACTGATAGACAAAGGCAGATGAGGAGGTAAATTCTTTGTGATGGTCTCAGGGGCGTAGCTTTCACTTAGGGGGGGTCCGTTACCCCGACAATGTGGTGCGCACTTTGCAGGCCGCCGCCGCAAGCTCGACGAGTGGTTCCGCAAATTGCGAATCACGTCAATGCCAACAAAAGTCAGGGTATCATTTTCACTACGAAAAAAAGAGTCCATGTGCCCCACACCTCAGTTCGCACGTCCAACCAGGTCATCCCCTGGACGGACACAGCCAAATATCTAGGAGTCACCCTTGATCAGAGGTTGACCTTCATCCCACACGCGGTACGCGCGCGAGCCGCATTCGCGATGGGCCAATTGCATTGGCTCTTAAACAGGAAAAGTAAAATGTCAATCCGTAACAAGATTAGGATCTTTACGACTTGCATTCGACCTATTATGACGTACGCATCGCCCGTATTCGCCCATTTACCGCTGCTCGTTTTCAGCGTATGCAGGTCTTACAAAATAGAATGCTCAGACATGCTCTTGGTGCCCCGTGGTACGTTCGCAACTGCAACCTCCACGTGGACACCAACATGCCGACCATCAGGCATTTCGTGTATATGGCCAGCAGACGCTACTTCGATCGGGCGGTAAATCACCCAAAAACGTTAGTCCGTAAAGCGTCAATATATATTCCATTCGAGCGCGCCAAATGGAGACGGCCGCGTTCCGTGTTAACCGATCCAGAGGACGAAATCACTCTGGCCATCCGCCGTAAGAACGAGTTCTTGAAACTCCAACACTCCATAAGACCGCAGTTCCGTCTTCGCCGTCGAAGACCTCGCCGCGTTCCCCGTCGGCCCCCCGACCCCCCTAGCAGTTCCGGCCCGCGTGCCGATGACAACACAATCTAATAGGATTAGGCCTAAAAACCAATCTTTCCCTAATCGTTGATGTCTCATCCTCTCTCAGTGGCCGTCCTGTGCCGAGGTTCGTAACCCGTTAGTGGGTTGCCCTCAGCATGATCACTTAATTCAAAGGGTTGCGAGTGCCTTCTGCGTTCACCCTAAAGACCGGTGTGGCCAGAAAAGCCGACTCGTGTCAGGCCACTGGCAGTAGGGGTCCATTAACAAAAAATAAAAAACAAATAGGTAGGGGGTCCGAGGATACTAAAATGTCAGTGACGTGGCGTGGGTTCTTGCCGCCTCATGACATAAAAAATGCTTTTTTTTTTCAAAAAATAGGTCATGTATATAAGCCCCAACCGCCCCGCGTCGCCAAAGGGAGGGGTCTGGAAACCCCCCTCCCCTTGATACACTCCCATGGATGATCTAATTGAAGGAGATCCAAACACCCCTATGCTTAAAGACGTTAGTTCGCATAAATGTACTATCCATAATACTGTATTTATTAACAACGTAAAAATGTTTGTATTCAATTATAATCTTCAAAGTCTGCATCTTTTTTTTTAAGAAAGAAGTCTATTAAGTAATAAATTCTTCGAATTCTCAAATCAAAAATGATAAAATATCAGGACAAATAAGATATTATAAATAATACTTTTGAAATCTCAACCCTCTTTGATCCCAAGTATTTCTAATCATGGATTGATTGAGCGAGGATTATTTTTTCAGGTTTCGCTCATCTTGAATACGTAATGTAATGCTTGTTGGTAGTATATTTGTTGTGTGTATTTTTGTTATGTTAGGTTTTCGTTATTAAACACTAGGTGTTTATCGCGTCTTCGCCCGCGTGAGAAGCCTTTTCCGTTATAAATGTCTATAAAACACACTTACTAAATCAGATGAAAAATATACAATATATATGAGTAAATTATCGGGATAAAAAGGGGCCTATGCGTTAATCCAGGATATGATCTACCCGTGTGCCAAATTTCATCCAAATCCGTTGAGTAGTTTTTGCGTTTTCTTCTAACAAACATATAAACATCCAAAGAAGTACACAAACTTTCGCATTTATAATATTCGTGAGAAGTAAGATAAGATTGTTGCATATATTACATGTAACACTTTCTAGAAAAATGCATTTTACTTTTTCAAATGTTTAGGTATTGTTTAGGTATACTTCACATATTTATGTTGAAGTTTTTGAGAGATTTATGCTTTTTGTATGGGTGCTGGGCATCAAAGTTTAACCAGGCTCAAACTTTATGGATATTTAAGGGCTTATATTTGGAGTCGATGCCTAATTTAAATTCCCAGCTAAGTCCGGGAAATACAAGATCAAATATACGAACCCTTTGTTCAATTTAAATTAGGCACCGACTCCAAATATACGTATATACTAAGCAAATATAAATTTGAATTATTTTTTGGTCTGCAGTGGTTTTGAAGTCGGTTTATTTTTTGGTAAAAAGTTTTTATTTATTGCTTTTTTGTTAGTTAACTATATAATAATGTAAATAATGCATCATAGATATACGATTGCAGCATTCGCAAGTCATCAGCTGTTAGTTATTGAAGAGTTCCATGGTGTATCTCCGAAGATCTTTATCAGATCTTCATAAATTATATACTAAAACCTTCCCTAAAAAATATACATTTATAAACATCGAAAACAACATCCAAATCGGATCAGTAGTTTTTGAGAAACTCGCGGCCATATAAATTAACATACATACATACGGATCTAATACAGAACCTCCTTTTTGAAGTCGGTTAAAAACTACTGAATGCATTGCGTACGGTCCCGTATCCAACTTAAATTTTATATCATTCTTAAAGAATTTTACGTTCCAAAAACTAATAATTAAATATTAACTTAAAAAATCTGCCAACACACTATAGTACAGTATCTTGAGTACATTTTTTCTATTTTTGGTGTACGAGAAGTGACTTACATGTAGGGCTGCCATCATGTAAATTGCCGACGCCGGATAAACACGGCAAAAATCCCGGACATTTGGGCGAAATATGGGTATTTCCCCGGACACCTCTGAAAAAATATTTTGCCGTTCCTTCTTGAATGCGGGGAAATGCATGAAGTTTTAACTAAGATTTATTTCAATTTGTCGCTCATCTATAAAAAATGGATTTCCCCTGACAACAAAAGTGTCCGGGTTTTGCCCGGACAATTTTTAAAACCCCGGCCGGACGGCCCCCGGACGCCCTTCAAACTAGGACAAATCCGGGGAAATCCGGACGGATGGCAGCCCTACTTACATGCCATCGTAATATTATTTGATTATGAACGTCACTGCTATTCCCTGTTCTTCTACCCTGGTTTATGACTAAAGGAAGCCTCACTGAAATTAAATACACACAGAGGAATTGCTACGTCGAGGTTTGTTAATAAAAAAGGATAACACGATACTGGGATCATCATGACAGCAATCACTTATTACCGAAGAACTCTCTTATCTATACTCCGAGGAAGGATCTACGGGATTTTTTACCGTAGTTTATAAAAGATAAAACTGTTATGCGAGATCTTAAAATGAAATGATGTTCATATTAAAGTTGAATCCTATGAAGATAATATTTTATTTTATACTAGCGGCCCCGACAGACGTTGTCCTGCCCTAAAAAGGAAATGAAATCCTAGAACCCAAGTACAGCGCCACCTACCGGATCTAATTGTTAATCGAAACTATTCTCAAACCCACCTGAGGACACAAAAAAATCATTAAAATCGGTCCAGCCGCTTAGGAGGAATTCAGTGACATACACGTTTAATATGGCGGTTAAGTATTCTTAAATTTTCAAATTTTCCGCGTAATTTTCTTGCAAAAAACCTCCCTGCCACCAAATGAGTCCTTATTTAACGAAATTTTAAAATCCCTAAACACCCCCACCCCCCCGTAAATAATACCTAACCATATTTTTTTCCGGAAAAAAATCCCGAATAAAATTCCCGGTGTCTGTTTTCCGGGATAATAGTAGCCGATGGGCGGTATTAATAGGTAAATCTCAAGTTTGAGTTACATCTCAAGTAGACATAATGTATTGAACAGTTCATACATTATGTCTACTTGAGATGTAACTCAAACTTGAGATTGATTTCCTTTGGATCACAAACTATCTCCATACTTATTTTCATACGGTTCCACTGGCAAAAAACTATTTTCCGAGATTAAGGTCCCGGTTTATATTTTCCCGGGATATGAAGTAGCCTAGATTCTTCCCAGGGTTTAAAACTATCTCCCTGCCAAATTGCATCGCTATCGGTTCAGTGGTTTAGTCGTGGCGGCTCCACTCGCGAGAAATTAAAATCCGGGATATAATTCCCGGTTTATCTTTTTCCGGGATAAGAGTAATTATGTCCTCAACTGGATCTCGAAATATCTCTATACTTGTTTTCTTGCGGTTCCACTGGCAGAAAACAATTATCCGGGATAAAAGTCCCGGTTTATATTTTCCCGGGATAAAAAGTATCCTATGTCCGTCTCCTGGTTCTAAGCTACCTCTCCACCAATTTTCAGGTAAATCCGTTCAGCCATTCTTGAGTTATAAGTGCTGTAACTAACACCACTTTCTTTTATATATGTCGGAGACAGTGACGGCCGATATCGATACACGTAGGTTCACATAATAAAAGTCACAAATGAATTCTCTTTAACTCGCTATTTATTGTGCGTTCGTCAATTATTACGTAATCGAATGTTCACAGAGTACAATACCACGTCAGGAATAGTTATTAACTTTGGTTATTATAACACACTGCATATCGAGACAATTACTTAACCGTTTGGTTAAGTGATTACAATCAACTCACCTAGTAACAACTCGAAATAACATAGTAACCGCTTTACTAAGCACTGACCGATATGAACACCACCATAGTTACCACATAGTATTGAACTGCACCCAACTACTTGCAACACCACCGAACTTAATGACGACAGACTAAGACTGTTTCTTCAAATGATTCGGCACCCCTTTATACACCCAACTGTCGCTCCGAGAGTTGAACACGATTTTTATTTAGTCTTACCCGACGTAATATATTCAGACACCCTCAATGTGATTAATAAAAATCATAATTCCTTTTTATACTTCCTTCCTGTCCCGACATATATATAGATTGTGACTGCCTCGATGGCGTAGTTGTATTATGGTACGACTGCAATGCTGAGGTCTCGGGTTCGATTCCCGGGTCGGGCAAAGTGATATTGAGTTTTTCTATTCAGTATCAGCTCGGAGTCTGAAATTTGTGCCCGATATGGCGATAGGCTCGCCCCCTATCACATCATGGGACGGAATAACGGCGAAAAGTGGGTGCACTAGTTGCGCCTCTGCCTACCCCTTCGGGGATAACAGGCGTGAGTGTATATGTATGTATGTATGTATATTGTGTCTAAATAACAGATTTGCTATAATATGATAACTGAGCCATCATTCAACACAAATAATACATGCAAATGTATTCATTTACCATTTTACAAATATACCCTAGTTTTCGTGAAACTTAAATTCCCACATGCGCTTTTCATTTTTTATTATGTTTGAAAATTGGTAGCTAAAATGACTTCTCCACTTTACAGCTACGTCTGCATTTAGTTTGAATTTCCATTCGTGACGTTATAATTCGTCAGAGAAGGGTCCAGAATTTGTACAAAAAATTCGTATATAAAATGGGAAAAGAACAAGTACTACTCAAAATTTTATGAGTTCTCTGAAATAGTTAATAAAATACCTAACATACAATAGCTTTTTGATGATACAATCATTTTCAAAAGCGACAGCTTTAATTACACACACATACACACGCGCACACATCACACCTACATCCCCGAAGGGGTAATTAACGTTACAACCGGGGCAACTACTTTACGCCATATGAGTTCCCTCTCATGATGTGGTAGGGTTATAAGGAGATAGCCTATAGTCATATAGGACATAAATTCCGGATTGATACTAAGCAGAAAAATCACAATATTTCTTCCGGTCCGGGATTCGAACCCGGGACTTCAAGGGGTGTTATGACTCCTATAGAGGTGGTACTCCGGACCAGGGAGATGAAAATACCGTAAGGTCGGGTTTCTTTGACTCTAGTGGGTAACTTTGGCTCAAATAAAAAATAAGTTTAAACTTCGCGCCTCGATGCATCAGTGTCATTTATCGATTTAGTTTAAGCCGGGATCGCTAGATGGTGTTACCGTGCGCCTACTTTCGGAACGACGCGTCTTCGGACTTTCGGACGGAAAAGACGGAGGTCTTCGGACCTTCGCCTTTTGCGGTCCCTCGACGCGACATCGCTTGGGTCAAAATATTACTAGATACTTAAACGACACGACGACGACTGCAAAGCTGAGGTCTCGGGTTCGATCCCCGGGTCGGGCAAAGTGATATTGAGTTTTTCTATTCAGTATCAGCTCGGAGTCTGGAATTTGTGCCCGATATGGCGATAGGCTCGCCCCCTATCACATCATGGGACAGAATAATGGCGAAAAGTGGGTGCACTAGTTGCGTCTCTGCCTACCCCTTCGGGGATAACAGGCGTGAGTGTATATGTGTGTATGTACTTAAACGACAAAGACACTTTTATTATTCTACCTTTTAGAGGTTTTTTGTGTCGGAGGTTATATAAATTTTAATTAAATTTTTATTTCAAACTTATTAAACTACTGTATTTTCCATCATGGGTCCTTGATAATCAACTATCTAACAGCTACTCGTTGAGACCATTCTTATGAGCCCACACGCGTTATATCTGCTATAAGTTGATAAAAAGTTGGGTATCCCGCAGACTACTTGATGCATCAGCTCAAGGTTAAAATGTGTAAAAAATATCGCCGAAGTCACAGTACACGAAATTTAAAATCAATCGGACTTTTGAAAGTTGGAAATGAGCTGATAATCTTCAAAAGCCTGAACAGATCTTCATAAATTATAGCTAAGAACCATCTCGATCACATCAGCTTTCAAACAATAAAACGCGTCAAAATCGGTCTATTCGTTTGAGAGCTACGATGCCACAGACAGACATACAGACACAAACCCTAAACTTATAACTCCCCTCTTTATCTGTCGGGGGTTAATTATACACATGCTGCGTCTTTTATTAAATATAAGGTTATGTGACCGAAGAAAGCCCGGTTCCTGATATGGGTCATATTAGGAAGCGGGCTTTCTTCGGTCATCCATATTCATCATCCATATTTTAGTTTATTTATTGTGTTATTATGCTATAACGTATTTCAATATTTTGTTAGTTCTTCTTTTGTAAAATTCTATTACATGTAATGATATATTGCAATTTAATCAAAGGTTTTTCTTTTTATTTCCTCAGGCAACGATTTTATGAACATTTTAAAATTAAGTGCTTTCAATCGTTCTTTTAATTTATGATAAAAGTGTGTAAAAGTGCCCTTAGGGGCCTAATTACATAATAAATGATTTGAATTTGAATATTTTTCCATACCAACATACTTACTGATAAATTATACTTATATTCAGATGCAGAGTTTTTGGTCGTTGGTATAATGTTTCAATAATTAAACGCGTACCTACTACTACCCATGAGGCATGAAATAGGTGTAAATAAACGAAACTTGAGATTGATTTGAATGTTGCTTCAGGACACATTTTTAATGTTCCGCAGAGAAAAAAAACTTATTGTTTTACCAACAGCTTTCGCTACCTTATCCACAAGTCCGTTCGAGTTGGTTCGAGTGTACGTATGTAGTTTTATTCAAACATTCCATACTCACTATCCGCATTCTCATATCTAACTCTTACTTGTTGCGGCAAAATTATATTGCAATGAAATGGAATACAACCAGCCCTATATTATGTACTGCCCACTGCTGAGCACAGGCCTCCTCTACTGAGAGGGGTTAGGCCTTAGTCCACCACGCTGGCCTAGTGCAGGTTGGCAGACTTCACATGCCTTCAAAATTAAGAGGTCTCTTAATTGAGAGAAGGTCTTCTCAGGTATGCAGGTTTCCTCAGGATGTTTTCCTTCACCGTTAAAGCGAACAATAATTGATATACTCAGACGTAACATCGAAAAGTCAGAGGTGTATGCCTTGGGTTTTGAACCTCCGGACATTGCCTCGCAGACCGTTCCATTCCCAACTAGGCTATCGTCCGCTATTCTTATAAAAAAAAATCAGGATTATCTACAGGGCTTGGTACCCATTTAGATTTAAATTCTTTTGTCGGTGAAGTCGACAAGCACGTATTGTTAATATCAAACTTGGCTTCCATATTTTACATTTATGTTTTTGTTAGGATTATCAATACATTATGTAATAATATAGTTCGATAGCGTGCATAATACAATTGAATAATTTATGTTCCATGAATCCGTAATTTTTTCTAGGCACTACGTGTAATTACCCACATCTAAGTATAGCCATATAGGTTAGCATATGTGTCCTCGTAAAACCGCTGTGACTACGTTTTAATTAAAGTATGAACTATTCAAAGGCTGTAATAACGAGCTTCTGTGCCCAACTTACTTGAATTATAACTGGATGGAATTTGGACGTACCGACTGCGGCCTTATTAACACACTTTTACAAACTTATGTATTTATTAACTTTGCCTTATTAAAGTTTTAAATTGAGGTGGTAAAGAGCGATTGAATAGTAAAGTACGTGGTTCTGACCACGTTCAGAATCGTGTACAGTAATACTTGAAATAAATAAATATTTACATTTATATATAGCTAACATTTTTGATATTCATTATACTGACTTCATTTTTATATTGTTTTTTGTGTCGAAACTTGGCCAATGTCATATCAACCCAAATTATTTATTTTAGTGTAGGTACTTTTGAAAAAATCATTTTATTAAAAAAGAAATTGTATTGAATGACTAGACGAGCATGCCGTTCGACTGATCGTAAGCGACACGACCACCCATAAACAGTAGTAACACCATTCAGCACCTTGAGTTACAAAGTACTGTGTGGCATTCCAGGGGAGTGTGTGTGTGTATGTTTCCAAAGACTAATATTAAATCTTACTGTTATATATTACAAATCAAAGCATGTAGGCATAAAAAGAATAAAGTAATCTAATAAAAAATATAAAATATATTAAGTAAATCTCTTGAAGGAAAATGTCATCAATATTCAGCCAGCGTCTTGTAGTAAGCCTTTCAAAAGTTTCATACTAATTTGGTTGCTTACAAAAAAGGAAAGCTTTAGAAGATTTCCTATTAGAAAGATATTCTATAAACGGGTACGGAGGATATTTAAAGGCAATAAGATAGTTGATTATGGAACGCCACCCACAAAGTAAAATATTTGAGCGGATAAAAAGGAATTTTATATTCCTACTCTTTGTAAAATGTTTCACAAAGTAAGCATCGACGTTACCTATAATAAAATCAAGATCAAACACATACATAAGCATGACTTTATCTGTAAAGGGTAAAGTAGAGACGCTATGCCAGTGCTAACAGTGTTGCCATACGTTCAGGTGATGTCAGCCTATCGCCATGTTGGAAAATGGAAACAAATCAAATCCTACGCAAATGTTTTGATTCCATAGCTGATACAAAGCATCGGGAAATCAAGTTAAAGACCATACAAGCTAGGGTTCAGCATGACAATGAAAATAAAATATTGGCAGAATTACCTCTCAATATGAGAAATTGCAAAGTTAGAACAACGTTCATCATTCAACATTTCCCTAGAACTTTGCTCTTCAAACGTGACACTTTTAAGAAGTTAGTGACATTTAAAAATTGGTTTAATGTATACTGAAGGAAGGCCTCGCTCCAAGCCTCGAGACCTTTTTATGCAAATCTTGAAGGATGTGCCGGGATTTTTAATGAAACTGCGCAATTACTTTGATGAATACTGCAGCCGTGACGTGTCGACCCTTATCGAGAAACGAGAGAGTTAAACCTAAATTAAATGTCAGGTATATTGATTTAAATTAGGGCAGCGATAAATCACAAGGGCCTACTTCGTGCGTAACACTTTGTCATTTGTTTTTAAAGGAGGGAAGTAGGTGAAATTTTATATTCTGCCATCGAGGGTTTTATGGAGTTAGTGATGTGTTATAAAGTGGTTTACTTACTAGTCTGTGGTTTGCTTATTGAGTCAGTGCAATCTTCTTCAATATGAGGAACAACTACTTTAAGCATTTCATCGGGAGCAGCTTTGCGTATAAGTATCCATAACCGTGATTCCTGTTGTTAAGTAATTTAATATATGAACCATAACATTTCGGGAATTTGTGTAGGTACCTACATGAAAAGTACTAAAATAGTCGAATCCACTAGGCATGCTCTACCAAATAGCTATAAACGCTTCAAAGTATATTATATATACCGTTTAAGATCATAAGTCACGTTTTAAAAATATGGTCCCGCGTGGCATTCTCATTTCCTCTATAAATTTTTTCCAACCGAGCACAATATATTACTTTCGTCGTGACGCGTTTGTATTATCCGCATATAAATACATCGATACCAGCAAATACTTCACATAAAAGGGGACTTGTAGTTTTATATTGACTTTTTGTTTGTCACGCGTGAAGTCTCAAAGTTCGGCTCACGCACGTCTTCATATAGACTTCTCGACCGAAAACAAATATATGTTGTGAACAACAGAATGTCAATAGAAAATTTCAACGAAGTCGTTACTTGGAATCAAACAGAACACAACTGAATAAAAAAACAGACTTACTGAAACGGTCTTCAGCGAACGCAATCTAATAAAAAAGTAGATGGCTCTGCCTAACGCACCCGGAATTTTAATCAATTTTGCGGCCAATAACTGGAGCGAGCGATTTGAACGAGCCTCACTTTGCAAATTACCGTCTTAAAACATTTGCTTGGACTATATTCGTCACGATAAAGCACCTAAATTAAAAAAAAATCTCTTTTCCCCGATTTGCATGCTGAGGTTGATTACGAAAATTTGAGCACGTTTTGCTAAAATCGCGTCACTAATTGCATTGTAAGCAATATTAAACATCTGTTTTCTCGCTCGATAAATAAACGTTATATTGTATCTATCTATTGGTGCAAATTATACGTATATCAACGTAACAAAGTCTTTTTATTTTCTGCAACATTTAGGGAATGTGACGACAAAAAAGAGTGTCTGAAATACAGATCAATCAAACACGGGAAACATTTGTGTCACGTAAAACGCCTGTGTCGAAACGATGATGAACGAAAACGAATAATGAAGTTCACAAGCGTTTTCAATATAGTTATACGATTTAGAATATTATTCTATACTTAGAATTAATATGAATGTTATAAAAATCCTGTTTCTCTTTGTATGCAATATTCTTTTAAGAACATTTTAATTTGAAAAACGCATGTAAAAAGTGGAAATAAAAATGTACTCTTAAATTACTTAAATGGTAGCTTTCCATTTGTTATCTATGATCTTATTATTCATAACTACATGGAATGAGTTTAATAAATAATTCTGTTCGATAGATACTAAAAAACTATTTGGTTGGTAACTTGATCAAAATTTAGAATAATATCAAAATTAATAACAGAAACTTCTGTTCTCAAATTGAAAATTCCATCTAATTTATTCAGTTCATTTCTTATTTCAGATAAATCCGAAGCCTCGTTTCGAGTTGGACTGGCGAACACAAAGAAGGACGTGGAGTGGAATAGTTTCAGATTATATTGAAACTTAGAGGTGAATAGTAATCGTTACAAGCGTGTGGCAGGTGTCGAGGGACAATGAGGCGGCGCAGTGGTGGGGGATAGCATGACAGCGCCTGCCACGGCGGCCTGATGGCGCTAGTGCGCCGCATACTAGGCGACGCCCAGGTAAGTGCTGAGCTTCTACCCTATAACTATCCTGCCATAACTATCTTAGCCCTTACCGGAAATTTGTAAATGTTTAGTGACTAAGGTATGACCCATGGAATGAATCAAAAAGTCTTAAAGTGTTTTTTGTGCACATAATATAACAGCTCCCGTATGTTGTTCACTCACGAACTGTAATTCCGTAATATCAGGTCAGACCCTACACAACCCTAACAACCCTTTTTTTTTTTTTTGCGGGGAAAAACGCATTATCGCTACCACCACTGGGGGGTGAGTGGAACAGTTATGTTGGTTTCACACAGTCTTACAGCCCAATGTCGACACTCGGGAGTATAGCATCATCCGAGTGAACATTGGACCGAGTCCCTAGCACTATATACACCCTACACTGGCATACCAACGAAAACCCGCGGTGGCCTTCTTCGGCGCTTAGGGGACGGCTCCGGGGTATCTTGTTGCACGAAGATAGCTGCACGGAACCGCCCCTGCGCTATGCCGCATTGCGGCCCCTCTCTAAATGAGGAGGCTGAGAAGCCTCCGAACTCTGGATCACGCTTTTGCGTCTACGACAGCGGGAGACCAACCACCCGCATTGTCAACCACCTCGGAGTCGCTTAAATTGGACTGAGCAGCCCCCCGCTGCTCGCCCCGCGACTCTCTCGAAGCCCCATTTAGTCGCCTCTTACGACAGGCAGGGAATGCCGTGGCGGAACTCTCTATATGCCCCCGGACCACAGAGCACGAGGCGCCGGTCAGTCGTCCACCCGGCGCCTCCTACGTCTCCTCTGGCTACGGGCGGGATCGTTCTGCTCACGATCCCGCCCGGCGCTCTCCTTCCGCGAGATGACGCACTCGCAGAAGGAGACCATCGCTCGCCAAACCCTAACAACCCTACACCTACGCAAGCATGATTAGTAGCCAGTGTGACTACTGGACATAATGAGACTTAACATCTTATGTCTCAGGATGACGAGCGTAGTGGAATACCGCACAGTACTTTGTAACTCAAGGTGCTGAATGGTGTTGCTACTGTTTATGGGTGGTCGTATCGCTTACGTCAGGCGAACGGCATGCTCGTCTCGTCATTGAATCCATTAAAAAAAAATAGGACCATGATCAGGCAATGAATCAAAATTACCAATTACAAACCTATTTTCTATATATCGGTAAACTATGAATTTGGAAATTGACAATAATGTATTTCTTATTACATTTTAACCACATTAGATCAGAATTATATCTAAAATATCTAGGAAACTGGTTAGAATATGCGTATTTTATGTTACTGTTACATGCGCTAACGATTACCGTGACCAATGCTTGTTTCTTATGAGAAGTCACATGACTAAGAGAGAGCGTTAAGAAGCATGTGTGGGGTGACTGTGTGTGATAGAGTGCGGAATACAATGGTGATGGACATGTGTGGTGACAGAGGATGTAGTGACCAAAATTGAGAAGGATATGCTAAAGTAATTTAGGCATTTGGAAAGGATGGATGATGGGAGACTGACAAAGAAGATATATAAGGCGAGTGTGGTTGGAAGAGCTGGCAGGGGTCGACCGCATCGAACCTTCGAATGTCAGATATCTGATATTCTAAGTAAAGGCTAGATCAAAAGTACACTAAACTGGCGGGAGGGTATGAAAAGATTGGTGAAGGTAGAGGAAGCGAAAGTAGTGTGGCAGAATCAAGCAAAGTGGCAATCCATAGTCTCTGCCTACCTCTATGGGATAGAGGCGTGACAATATGTATGTAAACTACATGACGAGTTTACAGGTATTGCCGATAGCTGACCATTAAAAGAAGAGCTCCAAATGCTCACACTTCGTGGATCATTATCACTATTTTCTTCAAATGTCTTATTAGCCACCTTCAAAGCAAATTAAGGAAAAACAGCGATACTTTATAACCAAGAAAACCCTCCATGGGAATCATAAATTGGTGCCCATATCCGTGCTTAAGTTAATGCTAGTCGTTACCTAAACGGGAATGTTTATCATTAATTACAAAGTTGCCATTAAATCGGACTGCGACCACCCTAAAGTGTAGCTATGAAGCGGGAAGTCTTAAAGGACTATTACACGAAACGCGGCAGGTGAGTCCGTTAAATAGTGGAGGATATTGCTCAAATTAATTTACCCAAATATGGCACCGCACAAATGGCGGAAATTAATGTATATTACAAGCAATATTTCTCTCATTTCGAGGCCGTGGAGAATACACAAATATTACTTAATGTACTGTCTTTAGTGCTGTTGTTAACAGTAGTAGCTATTTGATTTATGATAGTGGGTAAATTTATTCCAAAGCTTCAGAAGTATTTGAATTTCTACGAAATTATATTGCGCACCGATACAAACATTCCATCAATCGCAAAATATTAATTTTAATGTTAGGCATTTAAATATTTAAAGCACGACATTTACATTAGTAGCATCATAATGTTTTCAATAAGCAACATTGTGACTCCCAAAAATTTACGTGCTGCATTAAGTACAAGTATTACTATCCATTTTTAATGTAATTAATCATAATCTTAAATGTATTGAATGTATTTAAGAGTACCCCATCAAACTTTCGTGGATCAATGCTTTCGTATCAGTAATTATTTCGCCCTTAGGCGAAACTTCGCAAAATGGTAGATGAGCAAGTGTCAGTGGGCACCAGGGTGGAAGCCGACCCTGAGCCAGAGCCTGCTGACCCGCTCATCACGCCTGCCAGCTCCGTCCTGGACAGACCAGAGCTGGACTCGCGGCCGATACCCCCAGAGCGAAGACTGCTCATCGGCACCTTGGACAAGCCACGCAACGGTTCACTTAACGCAGACAAGGAGACAACACTAAACAGGACGACTAGATTATCTATAAGGAATGGAAAAGACAATCCTTTTATCGGTAGGTTGCTTCAAGATATTATTTAATGGTAATTTCATAGGTAATTGCGGCTTTACGCTGTCCCAGTTTTGTTTATGGATAGCGTGAAGGAAACTTTTATTGAGTGTTATTAATGACTTTAAACTTCTAAATATGATAATTTTTACGTTCTCAATGAGAACAATTTAATAAACGAACGTGCTGTATAAAATGCTAATCATAAATCAATACCAACTGAAGTACAACATTATCATGAGTATACTCTGATAACAGTTACTATTTAATTTATAATTATGTAATAGTCTATTTCTTTTCGGAGAAATGAAATCTATCAAACATAGAAATAAGATTTATTTATTTTATAATAAATAACAAGTCATTATTTTATGACAGATGACGACAACAAAGAAAATCATGCAAACGGTAAGCTCGAATCCCCAGTCAAGTGGTCAATACAAAATGGAAGTGACAGCGGGACTTATGCAGAAATAGGCACTGGTGCAAACAGCAACACCAGCGAAAGGAATATTCTAGATCCAGCCGATAGCTCCGAAGAAGAAGTTCCTCTGCCTGATGCCACATCGCCCGGGAGGAGCAGTGATGGTCCCGAGCCACGGGCAGATATTACAGCGACGCTTGAAGCAGGTAAATAATAACAATAATAAAACCAGCCCTGTATTATTAAACTGCCCACTGCTGAGCACGGGCCTCCTCTAGTGAGGGGGTTTAGGACTTAGTCCACCACGGTGGCCTAGTGCGGGTTGGTAGACTTCATATACCTTCTAAATTCTTATAAGGAACTTCTCAGATATGCACGTTTCCTCACGATGTTTTCCTTCACCGTTAATGCGAACGATAATTGATAAACAATACACACGTAACTTTCGAAAAGTCAGAGGCGTGTGCCTTGGGTTTCGAACCTCCGGACATTGTCTCGGCAGACCGTTCCATTCCGAACTAGGCTATCGTCCACCGTTGAAGCAGGTATTTCCTTAGAATTCTTTTGATGATTAATTTAGGGATTTATCTCTTAAGTAACTTTTAGTGATTTGCGTACAAATGATATAGTTACTTATTTATTTATTTATTTTTAAAAAGATACACTAAACAGATAACTGACAATAAAAAATCTAAATTACAACACAATGGATCTAATGACTAGTCAGAATCCAAATAGAAGTGTATACAACTTATCCGAATTACATGACACGTACAAGTTTGATTAACAAAAAAAATATGTAGTGATTCTTATTAACTATTATTCAACTAGCAGCAACGTTATTATTAAGACACGTGAAAACAATCCTCTTGTAAGTGCTCAGCCTGCTGTCAAAAATATCTAACTCAGGGTACTTTAAACTTAATTCATTATAGAGCCGGCACATGCGAACAATAGGATTATAATACGACGTGTTGTTTCTATAAACCTTAAGAAAAAATGTTTTAGGCAATCTGATACGGGGTTTAATATTAATTTCGATAGTCGCTAAGAGATCTGAGGAATCAATCAAAGAATGCAGCAATTTATGTAAGTAAACAAGGAAGATGAAGTTACGTCTTAAACTCAGTGAAGGAACATTGAAGTGTGCAGATCTGCTGTCGTAATCTAACAGCGTCCGGGAGAGATGCGATCGCCAGCTAAGCACTCTGAGAAAGCATTTTTGTACACGTTCTATTCTGTCTTCGTGTACTTTGTAGTATGGCGACCAAATAACGGAGCCATATTCAAGTATGCTTCTTACTAAGCTATAGTAAAGTAGTATAGAACTGTTATGTTGTCTGAAATCCTTAGAAATTCGTATTACGAAACCTAATGTTTTACTAGCCTTATGAGCAATGTGGTCATAGTGTGATCTAAATGTGACTTTTTCGTCAAACAGAATGCCTAGGTCTCTAATAGTAACCTTCCTTTCGAGTAATTGATTATTTAGTTTATAGTCGTACAGAATTCTATGTTTCTTGGTTGTAAAAGATATGACGTTACACTTATTAACATTTAGTTCCATGTCATTGTTATTGCACCACTCAGATATCTCATTCAAGTCTCGCTGCAGGATGTCACAGTCCTCAGCATTTGCTACAGTTCTAAAAATTTTCAGGTCGTCAGCGTACATCAGACAGTTACAGCTAAGGTATTTGGTTATGTCATTAATGTACAAAATAAATAGTAGGGGCCCTAAATGTGAGCCCTGGGGCACCCCAGATGGAACTTCCATAACCGTGGATGTGTAGCCCCTTAGAGCAACAATCTGAGTACGTCTAGTTAAATAACTTTCGATCCAACGAAGCAGACTGCCATGAATGCCATAAGCAGAAACTTTACGACATAGTCTTGCGTGGTTGACACGATCAAAAGCCTTAGAAAAATCTGTGTAGATGGCATCGACTTGATAATTTCTGGCAAAGGCACTACAAATATAATTTTTGTATGATAACAGATTACTAATTGTCGAACGTTTCCTAACGAAGCCATGCTGCATCGGAGAAATGGCTTGAATTACATGGCCGTATATGGTGTTATAAACAAGACTCTCAAAAATCTTAGCGATGCAAGATAATATACTTATCGGACGATAGTTTTCACATTTCGACTTGTCGCCAGTTTTAAAGATAGGTACAACATGAGCTAATTTCCAGAGCGCAGGAAATAGTCCAGTTCGTAGGGACTTATTAAATATCAAATACAATGGGAAAGCAAGTTCTTTAGCGCAAGCTTTAATAAGGAATGGAGGTATGCCATCCGGACCAGAACCTTTGTTGGGATCGATATTGGAAAGTTTTTTTAGGATTGAATTTTTTGAGATATATATACATGAAAGCGACTCGCTTATATACGACTGATTTTCAATGATGGCAGGAATTGGCTGTGAATTATTTACTGAGTATACAGAACCAAAAAACTTTAGAAACAAATTGCATATTCCTTGTCCCGTTGAAGAAGACTCGTTACCATATGTTATATGTCGTGGCACCGAGTTAAGTGACTTTTTGTTATTGACGTATCTCCAGAATTTTTTAAGATTATTGTGTTTGAGAGAGTCCTCTACATCTGTAAGATAACTTTTATAGCACTGGTCAATTAGATATTTACTTATTTGTCTAATATTAGCAAAAGAATCGTAGTCACGTGGGTTACCGTATTTTTTATAACGTTTGTGTAACTTGAATTTTTCATTAAGACATCTCTTTAATGATTCACTAAACCATAACGGGAATACTCTTTCTTTTTTTTTCGTCAAGGGAGTATTTTTAATCAATATACAATTAAATTTATCATAAAACAACCGTGTGCACTCATCAGCATTCTGCGATTGAAATAATTTACACCAGTCAATCTTTTCTAAATCATTTTTTACATTTTCAATATTGCATTTACACAAGTTAAGTTTCTCTTTATGTTTATTATGATCAAGGTTAGGTGAGCATACTAAGTTATTTATTTGGATAGCTAGTGCAGGATGGTGACTATCTAGCTTAGATAGATGTTCAACGCAGTATACGGATAAGTTTTTTTTTGTTGAGAGCACAAGGTCTAGTATTCTGTTTATGCCATTAACAATATGATTAAATTGACTAAGCTCACATAGTGACATAGTGTCAACAAGAAGAGATGCCTTACAATCTAGAGGATCAATCGGTATGAGAGATTGATCTATTTCGTGAAACCATGACAAATTCGGAGTATTAAAATCACCTATAATTAAGAATTGGTCACTAGTGTTATTATGATTATAGTTTATATGGTTCTGGCAGTTATTATAAAATTTTGATAAAGAAGACGTAGACATGTCCGGAGGCAGATAACATACACATAAGTGGATATTAGCAGTAGTCCCTGAAGATATTAGTGAAATGGTGACCCATAGATCTTCGAACTCTGATTCCCATTCGAATCTCCGTGCAGCAATAATATCCTTTTTCAAAGCGATTAAAACCCCACCACCCTCCATTTTCCTACTGTTGGTTAAGCAGCGATCTCTGCGAAACACAATGTATCTGTCATCGATCAATTCCTCAGAGAACACACCAGTATTTAAATTAGTCTCAGTTAAACAAATTGCGTCATAGTTCGAATTGAGTACGCCTAAGAGTAAGTCTTTAGTTTTAGTTCTAATACCATTAACATTTTGATAATAAATTAACATGTTAAAATAAAAATATAAGTACAATCAATATAAAGATCTAAATAAGTTAATCTAGAGTCGGAGCAAAGGTGATAACCAAAAGCAGATTACAGTTTTTTTAAGACATCTAGATTTTTTACAACAACAGCCCCACTATTTTCATCTTTGCGCATGTAAACACGACCAAACCTGACCCATGTAAACTTGTAAGCTTTTTCTTTCGCTACTTTTCTGGCCGCCGCGTGTATTTCTTTCATTTCCGGCGACAAGTGTTCTGATACATAAATCCGACTCTTTTCACCAGGAATACATAAGTCATTAGTATTTATGTGGTTGCCATTATTAGCTTTGTTATATCGATGCACGGCTGAAAGTATGTTGTCTCGATGTCGTACAGATGACAAAGTAACCAGTATATTACGAGGCCGTTTAGATGTCGGATTAAGTTTGGCTACTCTTCTACAGGCGTTAATATCAGTATCGGCGACGTTGTAACCAACAGCATCACATAGCTTCTTAAAGACGAGAAGAACGTTTTCATTGCGTTTTTCTGGTACAGCATGTATTTCCAAGTTAAGGCTTCTGGATTGCCTATCAAAGTTAGACAGGCGTCTACTTAATGAGGACAATTCACTTTCAAGTGCAGCAGATTTTTCATGTAGATCTTTAAGCTCATTGTTTTTAATTTGAATTTCTCGTTTAAGAGCATCATGTGACTCTGATAGGAAGTCTGTAGTCGCATTGAATTCTTCTTTTAATTTATCAATTGCCGCTGACACTTCAAGTGAAACTGCTTTTTGTATATCCTCTCTTAGAGACTGTCTCAGATCAGAAGCTAACATGGCGAATTTAGACTCCAATTTATTGTCTAGTAGTTCTCCAATAGATTTGATCAAAGCAGGTTGGGCATTAAGCTCCGATTCAGTTTCACTTAGATGGACATCCTTACGCCGTTGAGAATAATTAATTGAATCAATACCCATGGAATGAGGAGGAGCTCGAACCGGAGTGTTGCTGTTGTCACCAACTTTGGGTTTCTTGGTTAAACAAATTGGACACACCCAGTTGGCAAGACTACCAGACACAGTAACACACGCCTTATGATATTTTAGTGGGCATGTCGAACATGAAGTAAAATCAAGACCCGTGGAGATAACTTCATTGCAACAACCACAATTCACACTAGTCCCTCTTTTATTTCTCTCGGACCTTTGTTGTCTGCTTGACATGTTCACTTCCCCTTCCTTTACGCAACAGTCACCTTTTAATCTTTCCTTCCTTTAAGTATATATATTTCTTCACTGTCTAGTTTGGATTATTAATTTATTCTGGGCATTGATAAAAGGGTTTTCTTATGTCAATGTTACAAAATATTAATAAAAATATCTGAAAGGACGACGATTACATTTCTTGTAAACAGCATTTTCATAGTCTATGCATCTATTAAAGCTGGGCACGGAAAATCTAAACTTGGTCTGTTGGAGCTTATCTTAAGTCTGTAATCCAGGAGATAATAGTTCCTAACTAGTCGAGACGGCATGTTTGTTTTGCTGATGAAGCGAACTCAAGAGTTAGTTTGAAATTCTTCATAGCCGCCGCTACAAGCTGAGAATGTTATGGGCGTCGTCCAGAAAATCCATGTTAATACTTAAGGTGTTCTCGACATATTGTTTTGTCGAACTTTGTGTTGTAAAAGTTAAGTGCCATGATAACACGTTTATTGAATGAATGTTTATGGGTTTGAAAACTATTATGCCTTACAGACTACATATTATAATAATGTCTACTAATTTGTACACATACACTCAAACCTATTATCTCCGAAGGGGTAGGCAGAGGCGCAACTAGTGCACCCACTTTTCGCCGTTATTCCGTCCCATGATGTGATAGGGGGCGAGCCTATCGCCATGTCGGGCACAAATTCCAGACTCAGAGCTGATATTGAATAGAAAAACTCCACTTTGACCGACCCGGGAATCGAACCCGAGACCTCAGCATTGCAGTCGTACCATAATACAACTACGCCACCGAGGCAGTTACATAATTATTAGGAAGTATTAGTGTCAATCTGATATTATGTAATTTTCTTGTTGATTATCTAGGCTTATTCTTTTATTTATGTTTCAAGAAAAAGTTCTTGTATACAAAGTGTAACTACAAAAGTTTGTTGTGTAAAAACTTCCATGCAGTGCAACCCATTGGCCTGCATAATATTCTCGTTGCTAATGAGTCGACAGCCTTGGGAAATAAGCTCATTTACCGAGTAACTGCACATCCAGTCAACTTCGCAAGAAAGGAACCTCCCGCTCGATGCTCCAATTTGTCTTTAAATTCCTCTTGCGTTTTATTTATCAGCAAAATTTATAAAAAAATATTTATTGTTTGAACAGAGTATTGCAGCTAGAAATTCACGAATCGTTGTGTTTATTTGAACAGTGTGAAATTATGCATTCATCCGTCATAAATGTTCCCGGAGCGTTTCGCTATTGACTTATTAGCTCGAGCAGAATAACGTGCTTGCAGTGAATCCACGGACATAGCTCTGTTATTCGGTTACTAGCATTATTTGCACGGGCTGCTTTAATAAATTATGGCAATGTTTAGTGTCATCTCTTGTTTATATTAACGCGTATATTTTTTCCCGTTTAATTTTAACGAGCACGGCACCTTTATTAATGTAATTGGTTACAATATTTCTTGATCCCGGGATTAAATAATTTCTGCAGTAATATTGTTTCACAAAAAATACGCTATTTAGACCTAAGCCAACATGTCTCATTCAGAGCGAGCATACGATAAAGTGGGCGTCGTGCACACCTGCGGCCGATGCCGTGACGTATGTTCACTATTACATACTGGTAATCGATTTGTCTGGACCAGCCCTAGCCGCGACTTTCGTGACTCCAACAACTTTTATGTTATTACAATGTTTACAAAGTCATAAGCAATTCCTTTTTTACGATTGCTGTGCCTTATTTTACGGAACTTTTCATATTATAGCCGGGAAACTACTAGCGAGCGTTTAAATCGTGCCCATTAGTAGGATAAGCGGTGTCAACTTTGTAAATTAATGTCTGCTAACACGATTATATCATACGGTTCATTTTATACGGGTAAGGTATTACCTTAATTATTAAGGTATTACCTTGATTTTATACCTTGTGTGCGGTGGTCACCATCCAAGTGAATACAAATTTCTTAATTATCGCAAATTATTCACTCATTTATTGAATTTTTAAGATTAAATTCCTCGTAATGCAGTTGTAACAGGACTCAGAAGTACAAAAAACTAATATTTTTATTTACAATAGGTTTCGGTGCGGAGGCTGCGTCCCCGGGCGGGCGATCTGACAGGTCCCGGCAGGAGGAGGTGCCGGCGTCCCCCGGGATGCTCACCGCCGCCCAGCTCGCCCGGCGCCTGCGGATGGAAAATGAACGATTACAGGTGCGCTGTTTCCTTGTCCACGTAGTATGTATTTAACTCGTAGCGGCGGACGATTTTGAGCCATGTTGCGAGGATTTCTTTATCTTTTACAAAATATACATTTACGCAAGTTAAAGAGTAATAAAAATAACAGCTGATATTAATTTTAAATTAGTAACAAATTTTTGATGGATCATCAATTAGGCTGCATTAATTAAGTCAAACTGGAAAGTATCGGAATATTATAGGTATTGATATTTTGGATAAAATATTTGGAGCATAATTAACGTACATATTTGGAGCATAATTAACGTACATATTTGGAGCATAAGTGACGTACATATTTCTGAGCATGGTATGTTTTTTTTCTTTCTCTAGCACAAAAAAAACGCACAAAAGCGCAACACATAATTATGGCAGCAACGACCTTTCTATATTTATTTTTCATACATATATTAATCAACGGTTGATTAATGAAAATTTACTCTACTAATTTGTGATAATTAGAAGCAAATGTCAGTTACAATATAATATATTTTTTTCTAGTTAGTGGTCAACTAACTTACATTTCCGGTACGAAACTCGACGTAACTAATTTGGAAATCCAACTGCCTATCATGCTTACTTTAACTCCGTAATTACACAATAAATGTTCAGCTTTACGAGTCCCATTGGTTCTAATATTTTACGAGAAAGCCTCGGGTTTATTTTGCTCTAGTCCGCTATCAGAGATCTCAATATCCTAATAAAGCTTTCCGCTCGGTCGCTCCTGAAGATTCGACTAGACCAGGTGCCCTAAGTTTATTACTATCATGTCGGTCCTTACTAACCGAGCACCAGGTATCGGTAAATGTGAGTGGATTAATAATGTAAGCTAGCCCGAATACATCAACTAGATGAAACGTCTATCTTGTACAAACTAAACTGAGTGAACGATATAAAGTATAGATCTATTGTAATCAATTATATTTTCATCAAATTTTGATTGGTTTATTTCTACTTAGTGCGCAGGATACACGATACCGCTTATTGCTAACAAATGTTTGATTCAAGCACTAGTATTTGCTCGCGGCCTCGCCCATGTGAGAAAGTTTTTCCGGGATAAAAATATTTTCCCGGCATAAAAAGCACTCAGGAGTAATGTAGCTTCCTATTAGTGAAAGAATTTTTAAAACTGGTTCAGTAGTTCCTGAGATTAGCGTGTTCAACGAAACAAACAAACTCTTCAGCTTTATAATATTAATATAGATATTGTAGTATAAATGACTTAGTAGGCATATCTCCATCGGCAAATTATTTAGGAATATAAAATTCAATAATATGTGTTTTTTTTTACAATGAAATATTTTTTTTTCTTATTTACAATAAGTATTCTTAATTCAAATTTATGAAAAATCAATTTCTATTTTTTTTAGTTGGATTTTCTATAAAGCGTGTTCATAGTTTTTTGAAACTATTATTTATTTTTCATTGTTTAATTAGATTTTCTATAAAAGCGTGTTTTTTAGTTTAAACTATTGGATTATAATCGGCTCTTGATAAGTATGTCAAATTTCCATTTAATCCGACGTTTTGAAGGGGGTCAAAATAATGTTCAAAGTTTCCGTTACATACATACGTATGCAGCTAATAAAAGCGTGTTAAAAATCTGGAACAGATACGTGACTAAGTAAAGATGGTTTCCAACCATTTGTAAACTGTAAAGTGATTGTAAAAGCATTAGCTTAGGAGATTTATAAATTTTCGTAGTTTGTGAAACTTGATAACTAAGTCACTTTAAAATCAGCACCATTGTAGCTTCGGTTACCCTCTATATCTAAATCTAAATAAGTACATACTTATACCTCCCAATCAAGCAAATCTATAAATTTAATTGTACCAGAATTTTTAATCCGAAGACATAAAAACTTTCAATCTTAACGTGTTAGTAACATGAATGAACAAAGGAGGTCAACTTCAAATGTTTTTCCCGGCGCTGAGATTTCCAAGCGGACGGAGTTGACATCAAAGCATCCAGTATAAAACTTGTTCTTTATTACATGATCTATATATGGCAGTTAAAACAAGCTCATTCTAATTCAAAACATTAGTAGGTACACAGTTAGCAACTTACGATACACCGTAATAATATAAATTCATATCATTATGAAGTCTCCGAATTACAAACATATCATTATCGAAAAACTATTCGCTTAAGAAAATGGTTTTATCATTAGGCGGAGCTCACAAGAGTTCGTCGTCTGCTCGTGGCAGCGGCAGAGCGTGGCGAAGCAGGTACTGCTCTCATAGAACGGGCCAAAGGAGAAGGCCAGGAGGCCCCACCACTCGACCCCCAACAGCTTGAGAAAGAGCTGTTGCTGGCACGAGAAGCTGTTAACTGTAAGTTTGTAGTTTATGGTCGCAATAATAAGGTTTATTGTCTTGATAAGCAAAATATCAAGTTAGTTCATTATGAGTAAGTCATAATCATATAAACACGCGTGTTGTTTATGTATTTTATTAGGTGCTTAAAGAAGATTATGATCATTACTCCTTGACTCATTCAACGTGTATTTCTACACTATTGCGTCTTTTAAATATTATACAGTGCCATCATAACAAAATGAACACGACAGGGCCTTTATCTCTCACAATTTTATCATATGTAAGAAAGTGTGCAAGTTATGTGATCCTTACAATAATCCGATCTGATCCCATAAAAGTGGCCAATTTGTTGAGTGCCGTCATGATATGAACGGGACGTGTAGTAAGCCGACGTTTTGATAAACTGTACGTAATATTATACGGAGTACCTGTGCAAACGAGGCCGAAATCTGTAAGCGGCTCACGTAATTCTCAGGGTGTGGGTAACTTCTACTGACATTATTACTGATGTCATTATGACGAAAGTCGAGCTCCGGACGACAGCCTCACATGTCGCCAAAACTCGCTAACTAGTCGCGCTTAATTGTATTGACTAACGTAGTTTTATTTGAGTCGGGAAAGAGATTACTCGAAACGAGTGATTCAATTTGTTAACGTACTTGTAATAACACGGGACTAGATTAGATCACTACAGAGATAATATGAGAAAGAGACTCGTGTTATTCAGCAATGTGATTTGTTGACAGTTAACTAAAACTACAACAACTACACGCAATTGAAGAAATAACGATATATTAATAGTAATTCAATATTTATGTACAAAAACTAGGGAATGAAGTTTAATATTTTATATATATGGTTGTATAACCGGTATCTTCTATTACATTTCGCACACAAATAAAACAGATGAAATAAAATAAACAGGAGTGAACCAATATCAAAACTCCAGTCGATTTCCTATCAACATTTCAAATCTACATTTGTCTGAGGATATCTAACAGAAAGCGACGCCACAAAGTACGTAAGTCCCAAAGCGAACAGCGTGTGTTCAAAGAGTTTGAATCACTCGGGATTAAAGCTTGGCTTGCGATATACGTATGTCACGTATACGCACATACGTATTTGTATGACGAATGGCCATTGATTCAGGACGTTCAATGTTCGGCATAGTATTTTCGATTGAATTCATACACATTAAAATGGAAGTCACTTTATTGAATGTACACAATACAATCACTAGATGTTCATTAGATATAAGATTTTGAATGTCAATATTCAACATAAAAAATAACATAGAAATTGAAGGTGAATTTTAGAGCAAAGTTTGACTGTCGGATTAGTAATCGCATCTTAATCAATTGCATGTCAAATTGTACATAGATAATGGAGATTTGATTAAGCTAAAGTCATCTTTAAATGTAATTCCGAGATATGAAGATAGAAATGCCATTCGACTTCAAATACTTAATTCGATATGCCTTGTTACAGACAAGCCTTTTATTTCAGCTTTGAAAGCCGATAAGAAGAGGTTAAAAGCAGAGAAATTTGATTTGCTGAACCAAATGAAACAGCTGTACGCTACGCTGGAAGACAAAGAAAAAGAGCTCCGAGATTTTATACGGAATTATGAACAGGTAAAAATTGCATTGTATAAATCTCTGCTTTTAAATACGACATACCCTCATTAACAATATTTTACCCCACGCATGTTAATACTCGATACAGGCATGTATTTGATTATTATTATATGTTTTATATAAGCTCTCGACTACGTAGCAGAGGCAGTTATTTCGTATAAGGTTATTCATTTGATACAGTTAATAAGAATTTTGTTAATTTTTTATACTTACTCATTATGACGCATAATATTATCAATCTAAAATCTTTCCTAGCCGATTTCGGCCACGGCGGCCAATCTCAACAGAGATCAGCCAGGTACGCAGGAAATATTATAGTGCACAAGTGTTTGCTCAATACACAGGTACACTCGCTATTCCTTCACTGTCATAATCCGGTGAGACGGCAACTGGACGTGACTGGAGAGAAATCAAATTAATTATTGTTATCAAACTAGTTGTGTAATGAACATAGAAATTACAATATTGGTACTCATGTAATTATTACGCAATGTACGCTGTGATTAGAGCGATTAGTGAACATCTGCATGAGCTAATAGGATTAAAATTGAATATTTGAGTAGTTCAACAATAAAACCAATGCACGTATCAAAGCTAAGCTTACAAGGAATAATTAAACAGTTTTAATATATCTAAGCTTTTGTCCGTGGTTCCTCTTCGTGAGAGTCTTTATACGAATTAAAATAGCTTATTAGTAGCAATACCGGGTCAATCTATCTGTCTTTCATCAACATCTTTTACAAGATTTATTCGTAATAGGTTAATAAACTAAGTTCTATTCTCATTTATTATGACTGTAGTTTTGAGACAGGTCTCAATCTCAACAGGGTTAAGACTCAGGAGTCTTAACCCTTCTTCTTCTGTAGAAGGGTTCCATCGTTTCAATGAATGTAATTTCATGTTGATTGTTTAGATGCGTTCACGAGGCGGTGCATCATCAGCATTAGGAGCTGAGAGGGCTGAGCGCGAGCGGGAAAGAGCCGCTCTGCTACGTCACGCCAGGGACGAAGCCGAGCGATCCCTGCAGCTTGCAGCCGCTCTTAGTGCTCGAGACACACAGCTGCGACATGCCAGAGAACAACTTTTCGAGGTACTACATCTAAAACTTATTAATGAAATATCAAATAAGTCACATTCATTCTGTACTATCCAAGTTGTCATTTTAACAAACATTATATAAGCTACAAGCTTTTGCCCGCGGCTTCGCCCCCACGAAAGATTTTTTCCTGCATTAAAGTCCCGCCATACATTTTTCCGGGATAAAAAGTAGCGTAAAACCTTCCCAGGGTCAAGACCATGGGAAGGTCTGAGATAGTTCGAAAATCAAGATTCATACCAAATTTCATCGAAATTCATTCGGTAGTTTTTAAGTTTACCGAGTACCAACTTTACCACCCCTTCTTACCCCCTTAGGGGATAAATTTCAATAAAATACGAAATATGTCTTCCATCATATACATACATATACACTCACGCCTGTTATCCCCTAAGGGGTAGGCAGAGGCGCAACTAGTGCACCCACTTTTCGCCGTCATTCCGTCCCATGATGTGATAGGGGGCGAGCCCATCGCCATATCGGGCACAAATTCCAAACTCCGAGCTGATACTGAATAGAAAAACTCAATATCACTTTGCCCGACCCGGGGATCGAACCCGAGACCTCAGCTTTGCAGTCGTACTGTAATACCACTAAGCCACCGAGGCAGTCTTCCATCAATTCTGTTAAAAAAGGTTTATGCAAAATTTTAAATAGATTGGACCAAGGAATCACTTTATCCCATACAAACTTTGCCCCCCGTTTTCACCCCGTTATGGGTAGAATTTAGAAAAATCCTTGTTTAGGCTGTGCGTTGATCCGTCAGTCAGTCATTCAGGACCAAGCATTTCATACGTATAGATAAGTATAACTAGATATAGGTAATATCACTTCAATTTCTGTACCCAATTTCTAACAAACTCAAAGCTAAGATTGCGTTCGCAGCAAATTAATTCCGAAAAGCCCGTAAGTTGGACGTAACTAGATCCAATATTAAGTGACGTATATCCACAAACGGATTGGAATGTACTGTTGTTTTGAGATGTAGTTTCATTACAAACTCGCAGTAAATAGTGAACACTATTCGCGTTTAAACATTGACACAAAGTTAAATCGAGGGGGATTATTACGAGAAATAGAAAATCCAACAACCGCCTCCTTATCCGTATTGTAATAGTCTTGCTTCGGGAAATGATGGGATTACAATGAAACTCGAGTGTACACCAATGCTGCAAAATTACTTGGAAGTATTATATAAATGTGCATACATATATACATATACACTCACGCCTGTTATCCCCGAAGGGGTAGGCAGAGGCGCAACTAGTGCGCCCGCTTTTCGCCGTCATTCCGTCCCATGATGTGATAGGGGGCGAGCCCATCGCCATATCGGGCACAAATTCCAGACTCCGAGCTGATACTGAATAGAAAAACTCAATATCACTTTGCCCGACCCGGGGATCGAACCCGAGACCTCAGCTTTGCAGTCGTACTGTAATATAACTACGCCACCGAGGCAGTCTGGAACAAGCTAATCTTTTATCCATTAAGGACTTTATTATTTCCAGGAAAATTTATTCAGCTAATAAAAATGACTTAAAATGTACTAGAGTAGCTTCTGATCAAAAATTATTCAAGAATTAAAATTTTTCTTACATCAGATAAGTTCTTTGAATAAAATATTTTTCAAAAGGAAAAGTAAACGGAATATTAAACCGATAGATATTGGCCCACATTCAAAATCGCATGCTCTTAATTCCAAAAGTTGCTTTAATGTAGTCGAAACAGAGTCGAAACAGGGTTGAAGCTACCATTCCTCGCGCGGTAATGCCACGGTCTTTACATTTTGATGTCTGCAGGGTATTGCAACCGCTTCGAATGTATAATGCGACGAATAAACCTCATGTACGGACCCATTTGTTTTAATTACTATTGGGCTGCTTCTGATATGTTTGTGTAATTAGAAACTATATAGCAAGCAATTAAAATACATTTCGCTGTTTCCAAGAAAGATGTCTTGTTTATAGTAAAGATCTCATTTCAATATAATACGTAGATAGCAAAAAATTTATAATAATAATAATAATAAAAGCCTTTATTCACTGACCAAAATATAGTATAGTTTTAACTTATGTAATATTTTAAATCTAATTTAACAACTAAAATATTAATTAAGAATGTGACTACATAAAATTCTTCAGCAACCAGTTTGTTGATCAGGTTGTCTTTCGACATAGGCCTCCCCTAGTTTCTTCCACAGATCTCTGTCGCGAGTTATTCTTCTCCATCCTTTTGGTAAATCATCTTCCCACCTTTTAATTTGTCTTCCCCTTTGTCTTTTACCATTTCTAGGATACCATTCCATTATATCTTTTGTCCATTTTTCCTTATTTGTTCTCATAATGTGACCGGTCCAACTCCACTTGAGCTTTTTTATTTTTTGTAAAACATCACTTACTTTTGTTTTTTTCCTTATTTTTGTGGTCTTCCACCTGTCACTTAGCCTTATGTTTAGCATGCTCCGCTCCACTGCGTTGGCAAACTATCAGTTTTTGATTGTTTTTGCTTGTGGCGGGCCAAGTCTGACACCCATATGTCAGGCATGGAAGAATACATGTGTTATACAGTTTGTAGTCCGGTCAATTTAGACCAAAAAATGAGAGTGAAGTTACATAAAGTCCCAACAAGCTGAATTTCTGTGAAATTGTTCAAAACATAATTATAAACAATATCTAGAAGTTCCCCATCATTCCCCTGTAAGGAAAAAAAATTATTCAAGGTCAAAGGTAAAAAAAATGTGTTTTTCGCGATTTTCAGCAAAACGGTAAGTTTTATCATAAAAGTACCTCAGACAAAAATTGTAGATCATAAAATTATCTATAAAAATGCATCAATACTTTTTTCTTACGAGCCACCGTTTCTGAGAAATAACGATTCAAAAAGTTATAAAAGTTGTTGTCATAATATGCACACGTTTCCACGCCACCTATGAGGTAGTGTACTTAGCGCGTTTTTTAACGTGGTTTCCCCAGTAGGCCTACTCCACGGGTCAGTTGTGATCCTATTTAATGTAAAACTATTGCATAATTACGGAAATTTTCAAAGATTGGGAAAGATAAAAGCGATGTAAATTAAAAAAAAGTGTTGAAGTTTATTCGTCTTATTCGTAAGTTTCAAATTCTTGTTCTTCTTCTTGATCTTCTTCTCCTGCTTCTTCTTCATCTTCATTTTGGATGCAAGTAAATTGCGTCAATAGCAATGTATCGCATGATACTTCGTCGGAGTCAAACGAATCCTCCATTTTTTTTAATTCAATATTATTTTCAAATGCACGACCGGCCTTGACAATTTGTGCATGCCAAAGAACAAGACAGTCCGACTTTTTTGCAACCACATTTAGCACTGCATCCCTTTTTGCAGTTGCAAAAAATAGTGTTCAGCAGTTTTTCCAGCGCAGGTGGAAGTAAAGTTTGAACTGGCTCTAATATATTGTTGACCAACTTCCAACCCCAGTCTGTAGGGTCTAGCTGATAACCAAGCCACACTTTTTTTTTTTTTTTTTTTTAGGCCTTCTTCGGCGCATTAGGGACGGCTGCGGGCTTCCTCCGACTCACGTCTAAGTTGTCGTCCGCAACCGCCCCTGCGCGTACCGCTGTTGCGGTCCTTTTTCCCTGTTGCGGGGGCTCAGAAGCCCCCGAAACACCGTACCGTGTCCACCTTTTGGTGTCCGAGGCAGCGTGAGACACGCTACCTCGGACATGTCCATCACGGGGGTCACAGAAGTTGGCTAGACTAATGGGTGGGCGGCACGTCCCGCCCACCCGTGACCCCCGGAGGCGCCTATTAGTCGCCTTTTACGACAGGCAGGGGATACCGTGGTGGAATTCTCCAAACGCCCCCAATCCACAGGGCGGGAGACGTCGGTCAGTCGTCCACCCGACGCCTCCTACGTCTCGTCTGGCGGCGGGAGGGATCACCACTGCGCTGGCGATCCCTCTCGGCACTCTCCTTCCGCGAGAGGACCGCCTCGCAGAAGTGGGCCACCGCCTGCCAGGCCTCCCGGCCGCCGACCATGGAAGCGACCACGGCCGGCAGCGAGAGGTCTTCTCCGACGACTGTTTTGAGAGCGCTGCGCTCCTCATCCCAGGCTGGACAACACTCCAACGTATGTTGGGCCGTGTCCATTGGGCAGTTGTCACATTAGTGACACACGGCCGACTCCTCTACACCTACCACCCGAAACAGGAACTCACCGAAGCAGCCATGCCCGGTGAGCACCTGCGTCAGGCGGTATGTTGCCGCTCCGTGGCGCCTGTCCAGCCATTCGGCAAAGACAGGACGCACTGCCTCTACGACCCGGTGCCCCCACGACGGGGCCTCCAGCCTGAGACGCCACTCCTCCACGGCGGCTCGCCGTAAGGCGGCCCTCTTGGCCTCCACCTCCTTCAGGGCCGGACGCTCCCCGCGACTGAACGCCTCCTCCCGCCAATGGAATACATCGGCAAGGGATTTGGCGTCCAGGTCCCAGGGCAGAAATCCGGCCAATAGGCAAGCCGCCTCGAAAGAGACCGTGCGGTACGCCCTGACCGCCCGCTGCGCTAAAGCTCTCTGCGGGGCGCGCAGAAGGGCGACGCAGGGGCGGCCCAGGGAGTCAGCCCAAACGGGGCTGCCATAAAGGGCTATGGACCGCACGACTCCGTGATACAGCCTCCGGCAAGGGAAGCCAGGACCTTCCAGGTTGGGCAGCAGGCGGGAAAGAGCGCCCGCTGCCCGGGACAATTTCGTCCTCAACTCCTTAAAGTGGGTGCGGAATCGCCATCGGCTATCCAGGACTAAACCTAGATACCTCATGCTAGAGCCGATGGGGATCCGCACCCCCCCCAACGACGATGCCGGCACCGGCCGGTGGCCCTCTCCGAGGTCCGTGAAAACATACGGCCTCGGTTTTCTCGAGGGCCACCTTCAAACCTAAACGTTGAATTCTTCCAACTACTTGGCCGGTGCCCGCCGCCGCCAGAGTTGCGGCGTCCCGGAAGGTCCCAGCAGTCGCTGTGACTAACGTATCGTCGGCGTAACATGTCACGCCGACGCCCCGGAGATTGGAACCACGGAGCACCCAGTCGTACCCGATGTTCCACAGGAGAGGGCCCAAAACCGAGCCCTGTGGAACACCGCACGACATCGCTCTTCGGTGCCACCCATCGGCGCCCGGATACACCATGTGCCTGTCAGACAGGTACGCGTGCACCAGACGCCGGAGATAGGGCGGCACCACGTGGTACCGCAGTGCCTCGTGGATGCAGGGCCAGGGCAGCGAGTTGAATGCGTTGGATATGTCCAACGACACCGCTATCACTACACTGCCTCTGGCCACTGCATCCTCCGCCTGTGCCTTCACCCGCAGAATCGCGTGGACAGTGGAACGTCCCCTCCTGAATCCATACTGTTCGTCGGCCAAATTCGGACCGACCCTATCGAGGTGCTCGACGAGGCGGGTATGGATGATGCGCTCGAAGAGCTTTGCCACCTCGTCGAGCAACACGATGGGCCGGTAGGCCGACGGCGACTCTGCGGGTCGTCCCCCCTTCTTCAGCAGGACGAGCTTCCCGGTTTTCCAACGCACCGGGAAGATGCCCTGCTCCAGGCAGGCGGTGAATAAGCTGCGGAGCCTCGGGCCCAGGTACTCGAGGGCTAGCACCCAGGCTTTCCCGGGGATGCCATCGAGCCCTGGGGCCGTGTTTTTGCTCCGCAGCCGAAGCACTGCCGCCCGCATTTCAGCGGGCGAAACCTCCGGGATATCCCTTGCCGGATTCTCATTCGACGATGACGCCACATCCGGTGGCGCCATCGGTGGAGGAGTGAACTCCACGGTGGCCGGGAACAAGGCCGCGACGACGTTGGCCAGTAATTCTGGCCGGAGACTCTGTGACAGCGGGGGCGCCGCTGGGCGAAGCTTCTTCATCACCATCCGGTAAGGGCGCCCCCACGGGTCCCTGTCGAGAGTCCCCACGAACGCCTTACGTGCCGCGACCTTGGACCAAGCCACACTTGAACTTGGTAATATACTCGAAAAAGATGTTGGTGAGCAGCAACTGAGGTTGGAGGAAGACAAGCTAATTGAACTTGTTTTTTATTTTTAGTATTTTTAACGAAACATGCATATCGATGCTTATCTAAACAGGTGGTTTTTTTAGGAGCTCCGTACATAGAAAGAAGAAAGCGGATGCCGTTGGTAATAACTTCTTGTTGAGTTGAATTACTCTTTTTAAAAACTTCAGCACATTGAATTAAATCTTGTTTTTCAAACATTTTGAAAACTGCTGTTTTACCCCTCCTGTAAAATGCAGATGTCGTATCACAGCCAGTTATTGCGTGTAAAAATAGTACATGATCTTGACACTTTACAAAAGTAAATAAACTTTTTGATGAATATATATTTGATTGATGCTGAGCTTTTCCTGGTTTTAAGAAAAAAATAGATTTTTCAGTTGGCGTTCGAGCAGTGGGTAATACAAGTAAGTCAACATCTTCACCAACAACAATAGTTGTATTTGTCAAATTGAATTGCTCTATTGCTGTTTCAATATATATATACAACGTCGTCGAACTTTAGCAACATCTTCATCTTCTGATATTTTATTTGACGAACTTATGACAGTCCCAACCAGTCAACAGAAATTTCTTACAAATACCCACAACAAGTCTCGGTTCATTTCAATGTTGAAAGAAAAGTTTACGGCTGAAAATATATTGGTAAAACAGCAATAATGATGCTGATGTATTGATTATTGAAACAGCAATAGAGCAATTCAATTTGACAAATACAACTATTGTTGTTGGTGAAGATGTTGACTTACTTGTATTACCCACTGCTCGAACGCCAACTGAAAAAACTATTTTTTTCTTAAAACCAGGAAAAGCTCAGCATCAATCAAATATATATTCATCAAAAAGTTTATTTACTTTTGTAAAGTGTCAAGATCATGTACTATTTTTACACGCAATAACTGGCTGTGATACGACATCTGCATTTTACAGGAGGGGTAAAACAGCAGTTTTCAAAATGTTTGAAAAACAAGATTTAATTCAATGTGCTGAAGTTTTTAAAAAGAGTAATTCAACTCAACAAGAAGTTATTACCAACGGCATCCGCTTTCTTCTTTCTATGTACGGAGCTCCTAAAAAAACCACCTGTTTAGATAAGCATCGATATGCATGTTTCCTTAAAAATACTAAAAATAAAAAACAAGTTCAATTAGCTTGTCTTCCTCCAACCTCAGTTGCTGCTCACCAACATCTTTTTCGAGTATATTACCAAGTTCAAGTGTGGCTTGGTTATCAGCTAGACCCTACAGACTGGGGTTGGAAGTTGGTCAACAATATATTAGAGCCAGTTCAAACTTTACTTCCACCTGCGCTGGAAAAACTGCTGAACACTATTTTTTGCAACTGCAAAAAGGGATGCAGTGCTAAATGTGGTTGCAAAAAAGTCGGACTGTCTTGTTCTTTGGCATGCACAAATTGTCAAGGCCGGTCGTGCATTTGAAAATAATATTGAATTAAAAAAAATGGAGGATTCGTTTGACTCCGACGAAGTATCATGCGATACATTGCTATTGACGCAATTTACTTGCATCCAAAATGAAGATGAAGAAGAAGCAGGAGAAGAAGATCAAGAAGAAGAACAAGAATTTGAAACTTACGAATAAGACGAATAAACTTCAACACTTTTTTTTAATTTACATCGCTTTTATCTTTCCCAATCTTTGAAAATTTCCGTAATTATGCAATAGTTTTACATTAAATAGGATCACAACTGACCCGTGGAGTAGGCCTACTGGGGAAACCACGTTAAAAAACGCGCTAAGTACACTACCTCATAGGTGGCGTGGAAACGTGTGCATATTATGACAACAACTTTTATAACTTTTTGAATCGTTATTTCTCAGAAACGGTGGCTCGTAAGAAAAAAGTATTGATGCATTTTTATAGATAATTTTATGATCTACAATTTTTGTCTGAGGTACTTTTATGATAAAACTTACCGTTTTGCTGAAAATCGCGAAAAACACATTTTTTTTACCTTTGACCTTGAATAATTTTTTTTCCTTACAGGGGAATGATGGGGAACTTCTAGATATTGTTTATAATTATGTTTTGAACAATTTCACAGAAATTCAGCTTGTTGGGACTTTATGTAACTTCACTCTCATTTTTTGGTCTAAATTGACCGGATTATTGCTTTTCACTGAAATTGGTATCGATTCATTCTTAACTACTTCTTTCAGGGCCCAGTAACGTTTCCAAGTGTTGCTTATTCTTCTATCAATTTCCTTTGAATATTGATCTTTTATTGATATCAATTGTCCCAGATATATATATTCATCAACATATTCGACAATATCTTGTCCTATTTTTATATTTTCTTTTGTTGCGTTCGTCATTACTTTAGTCTTCGTTGGATTCATTGATAAGCCTGCTTTCTTGCTTTCAATATCTAATTGCTGTAGCATAGTCTGTAGTATGCCTGATGTTCCAGAGAAAATTACAATATCGTCAGCGAATCTTAGGTGGTTTAGATTCGTTCCATTTACATTTAGCAAAAAATTTACTTATTATTAAATAATGGTAAAATCACATAATAAAAATACAAATAACTTTTGTGAACAGAATTATCCATAAAGATGAATAATATCATAATATGATGAAGTACCTAATACGATGAATAGAGCCGTATCGATGCCAATATGATGAATAGGCATCGTGATAGGGCAGCGGCTACCACCGCACCATCCATCACTACCACGCGGTGTTAATTACCATTTCAAATTGCTCCTTCTGATTTAAATTGCGGGTAATATTAAACGCAACTGTTTCCTCGACTTACTAGCGGTACGTTACACCATTTTTCATTTTACCGCAAACGTTTGAAAGCTTAAGCCCCGCTTATATATATAGATGTATGGAAAAACTCTATATATATGGACACCGGTGTCCGTCGCGGGCCTTGACAGACTACCTAACTTATTTAACCTTCAAAACGAAATCGAAACGGTTCGTTGGAATTTGGGTCAAGACCCAATCGCAAAATAATAATTAAACGTTTGAAATTAATATGAAACTATGGACCGTCGTCAAACATGCTTTTGAAGTGCAAATATTAATTAATTGTTCAGTTTTAATCCCTCATCAACTTACATTAATTTTGTTTTGTTTATTCAGTTCATGTTTATTTTCAACCAATACCTACAACAGTAATTTATTGAACATTTGTAGAATAATTGCGATTTTATGAATCTATGACTAATACCATTAAGGATTAAACTCTTTTTACATTTATTTATTTGTCAAATACCTAATACAGTCAATAATAAACAACTTCCTCATAAAGGCAAGAAGACAGCTACAAGCAGCCGGTTGTTTATCAGAGGGCGAGAGTGTGGTTTCGCTTGGCATAGGACCTCCCATGTTATTGGGCGGCCCTTCTGGATTAATGGGTGACAGGGGCAGCTGCAGCGCGGATTCCGGTGTCAGAGGTAAAAAAAGGATAATGTTGAACATACATTTAACATGTTAACTGCGGGGTCATTTTTATGGAAATTCCAAATGGTTTGTTTTGAGTACAGCGATTTTTTTATACGTTTAGCGTAATTAGGTATTTCTTTGATTGTTAATGATGTACTCCTTGGTCAGTTAAAAGTGTGAGGGATACAATTATTAAATGATACGTAGTTTTGTTACATTATACGGTAATAAATGAGAAACTATTTAATATAATGCACGAAAGTTTGGAATATTATTTCGTCCACTAATAATTGGTTTTATTTACTACTAGCTTCTGCCAGCGGCTCCGCCCGCGTTAAAAAGTTTTTCCGGTATAAAAGTCGCGGTTTATACTTTACCGGGATAAAAAGTAGCCTATGTGTTAATCCAGAACATGATCTACCTGTGTGCTAAATTTCATCGAAATCCGATCAGTAGTTTTTGCGTGAAAGAGGAACAAACATCCATACATCCAAACATCCAAACATCCATACATCCAAACATCCAAACATCCATACATCCAAACATCCATACATTCTTACAAACTTTCGCCTTTATAATATTAGTAGGATTTGCAATATTGACAAATTATGAAACGTAATTTGCCAATAAAACACCACACAAAAATGATAGATGGGGGAAAAGTCTTTTCGCATTTTAAACTTGTAATAAAATCTCTTTGGCTGTAAATGGTGTAGGTACTATTTGTATCTGGCTTCTTTCGATGACATTAAAGGTACATTACAGGACAATTAAGGTACATTTCAAAAAAGAAACAAATAAGTAAAATGTTGTTTTCAGCTATTTTTCATTTATTTTTACGCATACTCACGCCTTTAATCCCAGAAGAGGTAGGCAGAGGCGTAACTAGTGCGCCCACTTTTCGCCGTGCGTATTCCGTCCCATGATGCGATAGGGGGCGAGCCCATCGCCAAATCGGGCACAAATTGCAGACTCCGGGTTACTACTGAAAAAACCAATATCACTTTGCCCGACCCGGGGAGCGAACCCGAGACCTCGGCATTGCAGTGGTACCGTAATACAACTGCGCCACCGAGGCAGTCATCATTTATTTTTCTTTATGTCAAAATGAGTGAATCTAACGAAGAAATTCGATACATTTTAAAAATTTGTTGTAAAAAAAACATACCGTCGAATTGAGAACCTCCTCCTTTTTTGAAGTCGGTTAAAAAGAAAAAATGCACAATAAACCGCGAAAAAAAATCGTGACGTTTATGGACCTAACGCAGTGTCAATAAGAGTAGCAAAAAGTTTAAGCGTTTTCAATCCGGAAATTTTGATGTCAAAGATGCACCTCGCTCTGGTCGCCCTGTCACGGATAAAGTGGACACCATTTTATAAAACGTGAGCAAGATCGACATATCAGTAGTTAAGATATAGCTGAAGAACTGAGAATTGACCACAAAACAGTTTTGACCCATTTGAAAAAAGCTGGGTACACAAAAAACTCGATATTTGGGTGCCACACGAGCTCACTGAACGAAACCTAATGAACCGTGTACTCATTTGCGATTCTTAATTGAGATGTAATGAAACCGAACCGTTTTTGAATAGATTGATAACTGGTGATGAAAAGTGGACCACGTATGATAACATGACAAGAACGTACGAAAAAGGTCGTGGTCAAAGGTCGATCAAGCTTCACAGACTGTGGCAAAACCTGGATTAACTCGCAATATTATGATACTGTGTGCATGGTGGGATTGGAAGGGTATTGTTCATTATGAGCTTTTACCGTCGGGCAAAACCATCGATTCGGATCTCAAATGCCAACAACTAATGAGATTAAAGCAAGAAGTTGAGAGAAAGCGGCCGCAGTTGATCAATAGAGAGAGTGTAATCTTTAATCACGATAACGCTAGACCACACACATGTTTAGCCACTCAGCATGATTAAGAGAGTTTGGTTGGGAGGTGTTAATGCATCCACCATATAGCCCTCTAACCATATAGCTCTTCAGAATTCTTTAGGCAGTGCTAGGTTAACAGCAAGAGAGGACTGCCAAAACTATTTGTCGCGTTTTTTTTATCAGAAGTCCCACATGTCTACAACAACGGGATTATGGTACTACCTACATGAAGGCAGAAAGTCATCGAGCCAAATGCCACCTATATACTGTAAAAATGTAAATAAACTTTGAAAGAAAGAGTCTTGAGTTTTTATATAAAATGCGAAGAAACTTTTTCCCCAACCTAATATATATCTATAATGTGTACCCAGAAGAGGTCGTTTTACACATGAATTCACTGCGCTCCTTGAAATACATCACATTAAACCTTCTGTTTATTGAATGTTTGTATTTCCGCTCATATTAATATTGCGAAGTTTATTGGAAAATACAAGTAGGTATATCAGAGAACTCTTCGTATTTTAATATTGGCATTGTTTACAGACGCATCCATCCGTTCAATTTATTAAAACGGAATAAACAGTGTTTTGTTTTTTTTATATTCAGGAAATGTTGATGATAATTACAGCTATAGGTATGATTAAATGAGTGCTTTTAATAATTACTTGTATTAGTGAAAAATTCAACAAAACTTTATAATGCAGAAGGAGAACCTAAGATGCAGATTCACGATGTTCTTATAAAATATATATTGGTAGATATTGCGATGCATAGCTTCGCGTAAAAATTGAAAGGCTAAGGTTCCAACTTCTGGATGATTAAGTAGTTAAAATTAATAGGCTCTGTTTGGAATGTTTAGTCTGCATCCTATGCCAACTATTGAGTGGAAAAATATACCTAACGTGACAGTAGTTTAAAATAGTCCGTAATGCACTAGCATGATTCAATTGAACCGAAAACCGCTTAGAAAAGACTATGATTCAAATGTCTTTAATTGGTGGAAGAGTAAGAAAAATATTTCCTCAGTATCAGATTGGATAGCACACATGTCATACTTAAAAACGCGCCACAATGACTCTTTACAAAGACTTGCGTTTTGGGGCCAACTCATGTATCCAACATCAAGTGTACTGGGCCGGCATAATTCTCACAACTATCAAAAGACGCAACTCTGGTTAGCTAACATCGCCGTAATTTACTTACAGTGTAGTAACTTTGCCATTCAGTGTAGTATCTTTGCCATCTAGTGTAGTAACTTTGCCATCTAGTGTAGTAACTTTACCATGTTAAAAACGATTTTATTACAGTACACATAAACGTATACGTGTTAGTAACAGGTAGTAGCGATGGAGGGGCGACGTCGGTTTGCGGCGGCAACTTGTCCGACTCTACCGCGGAGGGCGCCCCGCCGACGATCGACGCGTATGATACCGACGCAGCGTCCCTCGTGTCATCGGCCCATCACATCTATCAACGTGAGTAGACGGCAGTTTTGACGATCGATTTGAGGTAATGGACTATAGGTGTTGATACAAATACCTAGAACTCAAAGGGAAGATTTGTTATACATTCAAATTCATAAATTAATATAAAATATTAGATTCTAGATCAAAATTAGATTAGATGAGAAACACAAAGCATTTATGAAAATTCACAAAACAATGTTTCCAACAGTGACCATGTTTCCAACAAACAATAAGTTTTACAGCTTTTCTAACAAGCCACAATATAGGTAATATGAACTCAATATGCGATCATGCGTAAATATAAATTACATCTACCGTTAACGCAATAGAAATCCATATGAATATCTATATTCCTAGCATATTTATATTTGTTTACTAATTTCGTAGTACAGCAAAGCATAGTATAGAAAAGTCTAGAATTTAAAACAATTTGACAACAATTTGCTGTTTTTGACCCTGTCCGTCATATTTAGTACTAGCATTTGCCCGCGTCTCCGCCCGCATCAAAAAGTTTTTCCGGGATAAAAGTCCCGCCTTATATTTTACCGAGATAAAAGTAGCCTATGTATTAATCCAGGACATGATCTACCCGTGTGCCAAATGTCATTGAAATCCGTTCAGTAGTTTTTGCGTGAAAGAGTAACAAACATACATCCATACATTCTTACAAACTTTCGCGTTTATAATATTAGTAGGATTATATTATTGTGCAATGAGGACTGTTATAGGTGGCCTTGGAAACTACCGACTAAATTTAAAATTGTCTCAATGTCGGTAGTACGCATAATACCTCCCCTTGTTACTTAAGAATGACCACTTTTTCACGACATTTTCTCAAAGTTTTTGTGCGAGGCTCAGAATGGGCCAACACCCCGCACTGTGTTGTGTTTGTGTGCTGGATTGCGTGAGTGAGAATAGGGCGATACCAGTGACAAAGTAAAAAATGCCAAAGTCGGGAAATAGCGTTTATTTCACACACTGAACCAAAAGTTACAATGTTCAGCCATAACGATAGCCAGATTCTCCCGGCGCGGCGTTAATATTTGGCGCGTAGTCTTTCGTTGCTACGCCGTAGCTATGCGACGTAGCCAGAAGTCGTCCTCGTAGCACCGTGCCACAGCTGATGAGGAAGGGTGGTCCACTCTGCATAAGCGCCTATTTTCCTCTTCAAACTTGCAGACTTCTTCTTTCTTGCCGACTACTTGCTGTTTTCTTTCTTGATGTACCGAACTATTTTTACAAATTTTAAAACTCCTAATCGTGACTTGACTTTCCAAAAAAACTAGTTTGCTTAAGTGGCGCGCAGCTATACCGTGGAGAGCTCTAAGAGGGCTTTCCTTCTTTCTAAGACCTCTTTTTCACTTTCGAAATTACACTTATTTTCGTTTCGCGCCTAAGTTAGGTCTATATACCTAAACTATTAGTGTCTTCGCACATAGACACTAAGTGACTCTATATACTAAACATTATAAAACAACCTTATGGGCATTACGAAAAGAGTTATTGTGATTTACTTACGCTAAGTTTAACGCAAACGATGCACACAAGCAACATTTCTAAATATAACTTCTCGAACTTTAAACACACGTTCATCCCGCTACCGCAGCGGGGTAGGCAAAGTTCTAACCTACACTATGACACCGAATGAAACACTAAACAGTCCATACCGGGTGTGTTATAAGCGTTCAATGACCCTTGCGATAATACGATTTTTTCACTAAGTTCATTCACTAAAGTCTATGACGTCACTAAGAGTTCAGAGTTCTATTACGTAATCGCGCATGCGCGGTATGCACTTTACGTTTTTCTCTCTTCGAGAACATGCGTCCTGCACAGTTTTAGATAAATATTCCTTATGTTGTGTAGTCACATTTCTTGTCTGTGACATGAAAGTATGTTACCTATTTCATAGTAAGAGATTTCATAGAAAAATGTCCAGTTTTATTCCGGAAACGAAACGCTTATATTATTGTTTATATCGACTTAATTATGAATAAAAATAATTTTAAAAATTCTTTCTTAAACCAGTCTGGTAGAATGTAGCTATAGGAAATCTCATGCATTCTATGCTGTGAAGCCTGTGAAGACATGCCTTTGAAAATAAACTTTATTCTTAATATTTTATATTGCAAAATGTTCCATACGCGTGGAGTTACGCGCAAAATGTAGTTTATTACCTAAGCCCGTAAGCATAAATCTCATAAAATCTGTGTCGCTTCTTTTTTAAAATACGTCTAAGAAAGTACCTACGTAATATTGCCGGGTAATACGGTACAAACATGTCCCAGATAACCTTTCACATTTCCTCGACCTTCAACAGAAGATTTAAAGGCAAACAATATTGTTCGAGTTAGGTTATGAATAACAATATTCTCCAAAAGTAGTGTCAAGCTTGCATAATTTACATGCCTAAAGTATATCTTAGAATATATTAGTATTTGCTTTATCATATAGAAACATAAACGTAATTGTTTTAAAGACAAAGTAATATATAGATAAATTACACACACACACTCACGCCCTTTATCCCCGAAGGGGAAGGCAGAGGCGCAAATAGTGCACCCACTTGTCGCCGTGCGTATTCTGTCCCATGATGTGATACGGGGCGAGACTATTGCCATATCGGGCACAAATTTCAGACTCCGGGCTGATACTGTAGTGGAAAAAGCGAATATTACTGCCCGACCCGGGGATCGAAATCGAGATCACCACTGCAGTCGTACCTTGACACAACTCCTCCCTATTCTTCTGTTTGATTAACTTCGTTGCGGGTTAAGACTAATTAGTGTTCCCTGAGACTCGCCGAGCTTCACCGCTCGGTGTCATAAAATGCGTGCCACTGCTGATCCTGGCTTACAGGAGTTGCAGTGGTGGGTGTGAGGGCGGGATAGTCTCAAGAAAAACTACGCCACGGAGGCAGCAATTTTATTTAAGTTTAAGAAAATCTAATTAAATTTCGATGAAACAAGTAATTTGTTTTAATTATAATTTTTGTAATTTTAAATGAAAAAGATAATTTGATAAATTGGAGTTATTACAAAATAAACAGTTTTGGACGGAGGTCCTGAACTGTTTGTTTTGTTTTCGTTTAAACTGTTTCTATAAAACGTCCAATTAATAAAACTTTCAAAGGGCTTTTAAAGGCGAAAATTCCGAACATAATTTGCAGTTTAATCTATTTTTTTTAACACGACAGAGATTAGGCAGTATTAATTAGGCGACTGGGCAAACGTAGTGTAGGACGCCCTCCGGCCAGGTGGGATGACGATCTGCGAAAGACTGCAGGCAGATGCTGGATGCGGCAAGCTGAAGACAGGGCGCTATGGCGCTCATTAGGGGAGGCCTATGTCCAGCAGTGGACTGATAAAGGCTGATGATGATGATGATGGTGAATTAGGTACCCACAATGACAGTAGATACCTATCTACACCCGATTTTCGACAAAATTTATAATCTTACGAACATTACCACGTTTTTAAACAGAATAATAATTAATTTCTCTCCTCTGCGGGGCCCGGGTTGGGTAAAGTGATTTTAAGGTTGTCTACTGAGTATCAGCCCGAAGTTAAGAGTTTGTTCCCAAGCATACCCGCTATCACAGCATAGGACTGAACACACATGGCGAAATTTAGGTGCCGTGGTTGCACGATGCTCTTCTGCCTACCCCTTTCGGGAATAAAGGCGTGATAATAATGTGTTTTTTGTGTAATAATTATGGTGAATATAATGATAATTGTAACTTTGATTCCATAACAATAATATGTATGAAATAAATTATATAACGTGCGCGTGCCTCATATAGATCTTAGTTGGAGCTTGAGACGAAGTGTAACACAAACAGTAAATACTTAGGTACTACGTACCTGAAGGACAAATTCGTTCTACGAAACTCAGCGACGAGAGCAGAGCAAACATAGTACATGAACTCGGTACACGTGGCTAATTTAATTTATTATACGAAATATGACTGCCTCGGTAGCGTAGTTGTATTACAGTACGACTGCAAAGCTGAGGTCTCGGGTTCGATCCCCGGGTCGGGCAAAGTGATATTGAGTTTTTCTATTCAGTATCAGCCCGGAGTCTGGAATTTGTGCCCGATATGGCGATAGGCTCGCCCCCTATCACATCATGGGACGGAATGACGGCGAAAAGTGGGCGCACTAGTTGCGCCTCTGCCTACCCCTTCGGGGATAACAGGCGTGAGTGTATATGTATACGAAATATCTCTAACAAATCCTACATTATGATTTTTATACATATTAAGGGCCTAATGTCTGGACAATGATTTTATTTTTAAAGGAAACATTGAATAAAAACAGTCGAAAACAGGATTTGAACCCGCGACCACCAGCGTACCGTGCCGGTGCTCCGCCAACTGAGCTATCTCGACCTTACCTTCGTCTTCTCAATTTCAAGTTCCCTATTTTTATCTATTTAAAGGAGATGCCTAGTGATATCTATTTAACAATTATTACACCTGTCAAACTCAGCGTTACTCCTTTACAGGCGTAAATGCACTGAATTTTTAAGTATAAGTCGTTACTTCGCTTCAAAGAGTTCTCAGATTATATGTAGCAGATATTGGGAAAATTTGCATACAACATTTTTGAAGCTCTTCATCAGTAACTCAATTTACAGTGAAATAGCCAAACACTTATATAAAACGCATTATAACATACTTTGATATGATCGTAATGCGCAAATTGGCATATTATTTCCTTCCAAAATATTGTTTTCTGTACAAAATTTGTGCATATGATGGATATATGGATGTGTCAGATAAGAAAGCGGCTTATTACCAATTAGTAAAAACTTTTTGACGAAAAATTTGAGCCTGATGCCCGGTCTATAACTAACTATACTGTTTAATGTCTTTGCTTCGCTTAGTATGACACCAGGGCGGCGGTTTTATGGCTTTTTTAATGTCAGATAAAAAATTACCTTCAAATATATTATTACTTGACTGAATATAAAAGTGAGACAACTGAATAAACTTAGTCATACAATTGTCATTTCTATTTTATCCATTTTATTTTCGGAATAATTTTTATGTGATGAAAAATTACCTCAAGGGTTTCAAGCAAACTTTATTTGACAGTTATCGTATTAAACAGCTAATGTAGATAGTACCTATTACCAATTATTTTGGAGCATAGATTAGTCATTAGGGTTTGGCTTTTGTATTAATTTGGCTTATACAAGCGGTGAAATAGGCCCTAAGTATTCCATTATTTTGTTTCATAGTAAGTACCCCACGGGACTGTAGCCCTACAGTGTCGCCACACAACAGCGCTTCGCCCTTCACACGATCCATTGACGCCGGCTCCTTATCCAGGTAATATTTTCTAGCAATTAACATTTAATTGTAATCAATATTCTAGGAGCTTTTACACAGTGTTTAACTAAATGTTATCCGTTAAACGTATTAAGCGAATTTAATTTACCATTGGATTGCCATTCGGGAGCATATTCGATAGGGTGGCTATTGTATTTGGTCGTCTTATATTTGACAAGGCGCACTTATTCATCGTAGTGAAACAGTGACTCTATGTGTCCATTAATAACAACGAATAAGCGATAAACCTTTTATTCATTCATTAGTAGCGAATGTAAAACTCGAAACTAAAATGTACAATGTCATGGAAAACTACCGCGGGTTCCACGAAACCCACTATTTAGAAGAAAATTATTGATATAAATTTGGGCAGACAACAGCGTGGGAGAAGCTAAATTTAAAGTAAATGCCACGAAAATAGATCACTTATTTTTAATGATCAAAATGACATTATAAACTCTACGGCTATTGGATTGGAAATGGGTTTATCTCTTTGATTAATTAAGTTCGCCGATTGGCTACGAAAGCGTTTTAGGCAATAGTGAAGACGTAAAATACAGTTACAATAAATCTCTAAGTTTATTTATGAAACGTAATAAAGATAGCAATCAAACCTTCGAGCGATAATAATTTGTTAGAGCAGTCTATTATATACGGAAAAACACCAAAAACCATCGAGGAAGCGAGCTTCTTTTATTACTTATTTTCTTCTGCCCTTTCATTTACATTCAAATTAATCATGTCTATGGCGGATCAGATCTGTGGAGCAGCTGTCTAGTCCGGGCGAGTGCGAGGCGGCCCTGCTGGGGGGCATGAGAGGGCGATCCGGAGGGGGCTCGGGGAGCAAGGGGGCACGAGGCAGGGGCTCAGCTTGGGGCTCCATATCGCGCGTTTTTGCCCGCAGCAGACATCGCACTAAGTCCGGCAGCGCAGTCGTCAGCGGTCATGAAAGCGGTAATTAATCTCGTAGTTTATAATGCTTTTAGCTTTTACTTCAATCGTTGATGTTATTATATCCGTTCAAATAGCTGGTGAAATGGATAAGTAATTAAACTACGTAATATTTTCCTGAGGGAAATTTTAAATAGAAGTGTAACTAAAATAAATTGTAGGTGATGTATTATCAAATTATATTTTAGTTTTTGGGTAACAAATTCACAAAATAGGTATAATGTTTAGAACTCCACTGAAACTAATGATTAGTTGGCTCTAAAATATATTAACAATTATAGAAATGTGATTTAAAATGGAACAGGAACACGCTTGGGTGCATACCGCTTTTGACAAGTCCGTCTGGAAATCTTTAGGGGAGGCCTATGTTTAGCAGTGGACGTGATGTGGCTGATGATGACGATGATGATGATGATTTAAATGGTTAGTATTGGACCTCCCAGAGAGATCTGACTTCATACAGGCGGCCAGGCTTAAATATAAGGCACATCATTTCATCATCTTTGAAAAAGTGTATAGCACCGCGGAGCCAGAACGATGAAGAAGAAAAATATTAGCAAGTCACAAAAATATTACTTCTCCTTTAGAGCCAGTGTACGCAGCTACAGGGAACACGACCCGCGCCTGGTCGCCGCTCGGCAGTGAAGCGGCTCTTCGCGAAGCCGCCTCTCTCCCCCTGGCCAGATGGAGGGCGCCTGCCATCATAGCATGGCTAGAACTGGCGCTTGGCATGCCACAGTACGCTGCTGCTGTTGCCGACAATGTCAAAAGTGGCAAGGTATGAATATCCTTTTTAAGGTGTGGTTTGGTACAGCTTCTTCTTGACGATATCGCAATATCTTTTTAAGGAAACTTATTGGTGCTATTGCGATGAGTGTTGAAAATTTTGTTACTTCAAACTATCAAATTGTTGGAGCGTGTATTTTATGTAAAGATAAACCAAAATCGATACGAAATTCGGACAGATTTTTCGGAATATGATTTAAATCAACATCCCTTACATACGCTTCCATTACATAATGTTTATTTCATTACAAAAATATGGAAATTAGATTCAGTAGGTACGATATTTAGCGATACAATTTAGCGTATCTTTTGTATACTGATAATGGTAACATTTGATTTACACCATATACAATAAGAGCGTGACCGGCCTAATTAAATAAAATTATGAATTGATATAACTGGAACTGATAAAATAGTTAGTTCATTATTCATACTTTGATGCTTAAATATCAGTATGGTGACCAGTCTTCGCTATTGTTTGTAATTGATTGGCATTTTTGGGGCATAATATTTAACGATTTTTCAACGTAGTCCGGGATAAAGCCCATTATAAATGCTTTATATTGCGGCTAAGCTCAGTAACGATTTGGGCGTTGCATCCACACAAATTTAACTTTCTTAAGCCCCAAACGTTTTCAAAAGGGTTTGGGTCTGGGGACTCTGAGAGCCAGTCCAATGCCTTAATGTTGTTCTCAGTCTTTCACGCGGTGCACACGTGACTTCGGTGTTTGGAGTCCTTGTCCTCTTGCAAGACCTAAATATAATATATATTTTTGTGGGTACAGCCTCATAGAAGACTGTATCTAAGCTTTTACATGGATTTTGATTGATCTTCGTAACATCCAATGTCCTATTAAATAAATTCAAATTTACAAAATCTCTTTATGAGAAGTACGCCGAAATATGCACCATTACTGAAAGTTTGATGGTTCGCACCAACACTTTGTTATCGACAGTTGACCAAGCACGACATGTTGTATTCGAAACCCAACAATGCTTCATCCGAAAATATAACAAAATATAATACCAATCGCGCTCTTTATTTTCTTCTGACCAGGCCCATCATTTTTTGATGTGTCTCTCGGAAAGAAAACTTTTGTTCATTGTGCTTCTATATTTCATGTTCGCTTTCTTTAAGCAACACCTTATAGTAACCAGAGATATGCTGAGACCTGATTTCTTTAATTTTTCTTGCTGAAATGCGAGGAAAAAAACCCTATTGTGTTAAAATAGTTGTAGTATCCGTGTATCTTCGACTAACGACGTCTTTCTTAATTTACCCCATTTTGGTAGGTCATCAACAATTTTATTATGTGAATACCATTTTACCCATCTTGTTACGAATACCGTTGACCTTTTTATAAACATTGCTGCTTCTATTAGGGAAATTTTAGGTCCTTTCGGGTGCAAACTCATAAATACCGCTTCGTAGCGCAGCGTGTATGTTACACTGAAGGGAAATTTGATCTCCCTCCTATGTAAGCGGCTATCCTGCCCTGTGTAAAGCGGCTCAGAAGTTACGATACATTCATGATAAGGAATCATTTAATTCGATGACAAAAAATATATATTAAATCCAAAAATAAAATGCCGGGTATGTTCTTATCGAACAGACTGTATATTTCGCGTATCGTAAAGCTTGAAAAATTCGAAACGATAAGAATTGTACAACGAATTTGAAATCGTAACAATGAAATGTGATACCCGTTTGTTTCAACAATCCATTTATATCTATCCGTGTGTATTTCATTCTAGCCAGTGTAATTACTGGTCATCGAGGCTTATAGGGTCTTATTAATTAACGTTGTATAGATCTGTCATAGTTATACAATGACATGTCTCACTTCCTCAAACGTAAAAGGTCATTCGGCAGAGCCAGACAAAACACTGTATATCTTAAACAGACGTAGTATACGACGTTTATTAGTAAGACGGATAATGTCTAAGTGACGAGCGCAGTGCAATGCCACACAGTGCCTTGTAAATAAAATTTCGGGTGGCATTATTGTTAATGAGCAGTCGCTTACCATCAGGAGAGCATCTTGCTCGTTTCGTAATTGTATACAGTACAAACAACCTGAACATACAAATAGTTATGTAGCAATTGACGCAATAGAAGCGTCAAATATTGTGTTCTCGTTGTTTCTAGATCCGTGCTTTGAATGGGCAGGTTCTGCTCGAGCTGTCGGACGCTGACCTGGAGGTGGGCCTGGGGATATCGCAGCCGATGCACCGCAAGAAGCTGCGGCTCGCGATAGAGGAACGGCGGAGGCCTGACCTCGTCAGGAATCCTACTATTGGGCAATTGACGCATGCTTGGGTTGCTGCTGAATGGTTGCCAGACTTGGGCTTATCTCAGGTGAATTTGTGTTTTTTTGTATTTTTTACAAGATAATATTTTACAGAAGGAATATATTGTGGCCCATATAGCAAGAACTTTTATAATATAAATTGGTATTAACTAAACAAAAATAGCATTGTATGCAAATTCTGCTAATATTATTTATAACATTTACGGGGTTTTTATATATCAACGCATTTACTAAATAAAACTTTATTAATATTTCTACTCATTGTAGGAGATTTAGCAAGCCTGATATTATTAAAAATCTTTTTACAACTTCTGCCAGCTTATAATCATTCTTGTGATTTTCCTCATCTTTTCATGGCGATTAATTATAATTATTGTCACATAATTTTAAAAATGACGCATATTCAAATTGGAATGAACTTATAACCACATTTTTGCTCGCAACTTCCACGCTACTTCTGTTTATTAAATGAAAACCTCACAGAATGCAAATAAACGCAAATAATATTGTGATCTCTGTTTACAATCCTAAAATCACTAATCAATATTATCTTCAGAAATCCCCCACTGAATCCCTGTTGAGTTGTGATTAAATGCAGCCCGAAGTCCTCTTTGGGAATAATTTGATTTCTTTTCTCGAAATTGCAATGGAATAAATGTGCTGGGGTCAGAAAATTGCTTCGTCGATGCCGGGGAAACGGCAGATAACAGTTAATTACAACTCCCCTCAAGCCGGAACCCAACTTCAAACACATGAGGTCCTCAGACTTATTACTTCCAAGTTAACTAACGGCCAATATTACTAATGCGGTCTGAATTAAACTTATGAGACAACTAAGTGATTGATCTAAACGTAATTAACGACATTGATGAACTTTAAATATGTATAATAGAGGAATATTTCTTCGGGCTTCCAATAGTCATTACGCCTGAACATCAGAATAATGATGGTAATAAATCAACAGTATGCGGAGTCATTCTTGGCGAACTTAGTGGACGCGCGTATGCTGGACACGATCAGCAAGAAAGAACTGGAGAAATATCTCGGAGTGACGAGAAAGTTCCACCAGGCATCGATCGTGCATGGCATACACCTGCTCAGGATAATGAAGTATGATAGACAAGTAAGTATTTTATTATAAAGATCCGCTTCAATATGCTAGATTATAGACTTTGATCGATGGCTACGATACATTCTGTTTAATTCAAATAAGCTACGGACTCACTACACGCATAAAATATAGCAGCGTCTAATATGCATGATATGTCAGGATCTCCAGGTTCCAGAGCCCAAGTATGAAGGCCATTAGACATTCAACTTTAAAATGTTTATGAAAATGAAAGAAAATTCTAGAAATGTAGCGAGTGTCCACGATACATTATCCACATCCATAACCACATCAAATGAATTATAAAAATCCGTTGTCATACTAATGTGTGTTAAATCAATAGAAAAGGTTAACGCGACCGAGAAATCATATACATCAAATCATACATAAAAAAAATATATTTTAAGTGCACACAACATTACAAATTATGTAAATTATAAAAGCTTGAAAAAATAAGAACATGTGATACCTAGTTCTCTTTATCACTCAGATGTATGGTAATCTAATGAGCGCACTGTAACTTTGTATAACGCAAAAGCATATTACATTAAAATGTAAGTCTGTTATAATGAGATTTCTAAATCTACATTTTAAATATTATGCACTTGATGCACATGATACCTACACAATCAAGAATTTAGTGTAAAATAAAGTCTGTAAAGTTTTATGCGCGTAGAATATCTTTATTTTGAAGTAGTAGACTATTAATAATAATAATTTTGTTCAGCTACCAAATAGGGATAAAATTTATAAGTAACTCAATTTAAATTAATTTAAGTATCGACATAGTTGTAAACTGCTGAAATGAAAACACTTTTCTTCTTCTTTTAAAAATGGTTCCACCGTTTCATCGATGATTTTGTCAATGTCAAGTGGGTAGATGTTAAAATAATATCATAACTTTTTGAAATAACTTTCGACCAGAGGATAACCAAGAAACAATCGTAGCAAAGAGCAATATATCCCTAAAAAGTTTACATACGCACATGCTAATTTATAAATCCACATAATGACCTTTATTAAATAAGTGTTTGTGTCAGGAATTCGCATGTTTATCGAATTATTATTCATTATAGGTATCTTACGCACACTAGCGTAATTTGGTAATTGCGTAATTTGGTAGAGATAAGCTCTCATTAGCAACAGTTTGTTAGACTAAAATGATAATACGCTGTACTCATCTCTCATTCTAGTCTAGAGAAGGAAACTGATGACTGGAACTGTCTTCTATGCAATTTTTGAATACTATTATGATTATTTAGCAATTATTGACAAATGTATTTACAAACAACAGTCACTTTAATTCCTAGATGACACTGTTGGCTCATGATCAATCTCTTTTAAACAGATTAGTGTTCCAAAGTGATTGATTAAATTATGAACATCTGATCATAGCTGTTGGATAAATTTATTATCCAACACTGTAAACAGTGAAGAAATATGGAAGCTTCAATATTTTCACAAAAAATATGGAGGCTATAATGAGGAATCCTTTTTACGTTCCTTTTCGATAAAATACCTAAGATAAGGGGCGGAAGCAAATGAGCTTTTATCAGTAGGGTCGGTGCAAAATGTTTCATTTAGTACTGCGGCTGTTACCCTCTTTAATGTAAACTCATTAATCATCAACATTTTTCTTTGATGTTGTACAGTTGACTAAAAACCTGTCGCGTCTCGTTTGTTATTTTCTCATTGTGAATACTGTAAGCGACGTCATGTCCGAAATCCATCTTCGTTAGATGTTTACAAAAGGTTTGTTTATTTTAGGCTTTGGCCGTGAGACGGCACCAATGCGAGAACGTCGACGCGGACCCGTTGGTCTGGACCAATCAAAGGTTCATGCGATGGGCTCACAATATTGATTTAGGAGAATTTGCTGATAATTTAAAAGGTATTAGTATACTCTATTGTTGGGGTTTGTTTCTGTGTACAAAGGACATTTTCAATTAATGGAATGTTGATGTTACAATAGACAGCGGAGTGCACGGTGGTCTAGTGGTTCTAGAGCCATCGTTTACGGGAGAAACAATGGCGACGGCTCTCGGCATACCGCCCTCTAAAAGCATAATCAGGAGACACTTAGTAGCTGAATTTGACGCTCTCGTTATCCCAGCGAGGTAAGTAAATATTTTGTTTACTCCTCACTCATCGAAAATGTAATATTTGCTTCAGTAATTTCCGAATCATAAACATACTAAGGTGACGAATTTTACATCGCAAATATTATGTTTTCTGTAACGTCTTCATTAAATATTTTTGATATAGATTTTTTTGGTGACAAAAGCACAAGTGGATGTGATGATAAAGTCCTTTTTATAACACCAAATTAACATGTATGTCTCGATAATGACGTGTGAATGTGCAGTACAATCGCCAATCAGGGATGTGTTGAAAGTGAATGATGTGTGCACTGCATGTATAGATGTGAATTATTGAGCAGAGTCCAGAGACCCGCCCCCGTATGTGAGCCAGCTGTAGTTGATTATAATGTGAGGTGCAATCCTGCAGGTATACGATATTTTGCCAGGTGGAAGAACTGCAAGTGGAGGCTGCCCGAGCATCCATGTTGTCCACAAAACAAAGATAAACACGCAAAAATTAAAAAACTTTCATTCAAAAAATAAATTGTCGCTTCGGTACCCGTTTACAAAAACCTGTATCTATGTAAAATTTCTTGTAACTAATGTTTGTAAAGTAGCTATTTTTACACAAAATATTTTACTTTGCAAAATATAATTTTTGTACCTATCTACCGTCGAAACGCGCTCGTTTTTGAAACTTTTATGATCAAAAATTTTATGAGCGGTGAAGACTGATAAGTTACTCTAGAATCATGACTGGTAAGGAAAGAACCTAAAAAGCAAAGCGATCTAAAGTATTCACGAACGTTTTCTGTACTTCGCCTTCGTCAGTGTTAGATTCAATGTTGAACATTGTGACCCCCTAGTGTCCCGAACTTGCGTAGATTACTCGTCACGTTAATGTTTATTCGAGATCTATCGATTTGGTATAATTAGTAAAATATGTATACAACTTAGTTATATTAACGTAAAAGCATGAAATGCTTCGTGTTATCATAGGGGGTAAATAATATCCCATTATCTGCATACTTACAATTATTGGTAAAATCTATTTCAATTTTTATCGGAAAATGAAATATTTGTTATATCGAATATTTTAAAATAATCGCAAATGAATTGAATATCCTTAGGTGTAAACACGGAACCATTCACAATAGCTTTAGAACTATAACAATAATAGCATTTATCATTATTGTAAGATAATTATGTTTTTGACTTGTATACATTGATCCTGTAAAGTTGAGTACATTATATATTAGGTTCTCCTGTAATAATATCAAATGAAATACCTATGAATGTGAATAAATCCTTATGAAAAAGATAAAGTTAAAGGACGTCGAGTCAGTTTATTTTATTATTCATCATCCCTAACTTGGCGATCCTTGCGCCGAGACAGAACGGTAAAGATCATTTTATCGATACATCATGAATGCCTCTCTGATCATCATTAGATCGCACTATACTCAGACTCTGTCCACATTTTTCTCCTTCCATGTAACTTTGAGTTTTATTTTGTAACATGATTTTAAACATATTGACATATCGTGCTTGACTGGTTTAGTTTCAATATTTTGATTGTCATTGTTATGTTGATCCATGAACAAGGAAGAGTACTGAGTGCTTTTACTGTAAATTGTACGTGTACACGAAGCTTTAGCGTTGTGGTTGATGCAGTACTATCCCTTGTCACCCATTCATAAGTGTCTTCTCATGTTACTATTTTTATTTGTAATCATATTCGTACACAATTAGCATGACTCGTATGATTTCCAGCAACGTGCATCATGCTTTTGATGTCTATGCAGAATTTTATTAACTTACCGAGCCACTTGGGCCTGTCTCACTCTAGCTTACGGAGATTATAAAAATGAATTATGCAGATGAGAATAAATGAGATACGACGCTAAGCTCCAAATTGAAGCAATTCTAAACATTAAAGAATTTGCATGTGAGCTTTTTGTGTTAGCAGACAATCATGAAGAGATGAATAGTGCAAATTTGAGAATTATACGTGTATTATAATGTGTAAAAGCAATCTATGCTCTGCCTGGCTTACGTGAATCTCAAATTTGTACCCGTTTCCCTTTGTAATAAAATGAGTAATTAATTCACTTTCAGGAATATGTTCGGCCACCAAATTAGAATGTTAGGAAGGCCATTCTCGAGATCGGTTGCAACGGGATTACCAGGAATCGATTTAAGTGGCGATTCAAGGAGACATAGCTTAAGAGTAAGTTGGAGAGATTTGATAAAGACATATCTAGGTAATGTATTCGTAGATTTATTGAAAATCATTTTAAGACTTTCAATATTATTCATAGTTATCACTGTTACAAATTACAGGAATAGTAGTAAAATAGTTACAAACTCAACTTAATTACGAAGTTACCTTACTAATACAATATCACTTGTAACACAAAATTTCTATTTCGTCAGAAATTTAACACTTAAGTACTTAATGTAACATATAATATCTATCTAGTCAATGACTTATACTTATAACAATCGTAATCAAAGATTCTCTTTTCATAGGGCTCCATAACCAGGGCACTGGGTGTCCTCAAATCGAAACACGAACGTACCTCGCCATCTAGTTCAAGTGAAAGTTCAAGCGTGGTCAGCCTAGGGACCCAGCCGTATTCCTATTCCCCGCCAATAGCTGTGAGGACGCTCTCCCAACTGAGCATGCAGTACGCTCCACCACCGACTCTGCAGGAGTACGAACCGATCTACACTCCACTGAGCTTGTACTCTCAGTCCAGTGTATCCACCAGGGATAGCATGCAGCGACTGAATGATATTAAGGAAAATGCTGGAATAACACATAGGTACGTACATGTTTAAGGTTGTTCTGATGTGATTCAATGTCATGTCAAGATTTTTTTAGCTCATACATACACTTGATGTGTAACTGATTTCGCTGTGATATCTAGAAGAAATATACCAACTGTTATAGTTAAAATTAAATTATACATAATCCCATTTCCCTAACAAAAACCCCACAACTGTATTTTCAATTTATACATGGTGCATAATTTGTAAAACACAGTATTTCGACAATGCTGCATAATATAAACTATTAACAACATGGGAATCGGCGCAACGGCCCATGAAGCGTGCTGTGCTATATTGAAAGCCACATCAGAACGCATCGATAATTATTTGACCGAAAACTTCGAACGTAATATCCATTGTTATCACTTCATTATCCTGATAGTGACTAAAGTGGAGTCCAAATCAACAAAATCCAAATCAACCAAGTATCAATTGATGATACATGATCAGTGATGTTCCCTTGTCGGACGCCACAATTATGCCGGCCTGATATTGTTTCAAACTAACCCTAGTATTGAACAAGTAACAATATTAATCTTGGATTATTCACCAGTCCCGTCTACCTCAGTATATTTAAAGCCATAATTATTTCTTATTGTTTGTGCAAAGGTACGGCCAAAGAGCGGACCAAGCGCATAGAGTGAGCTCGCCGCTTCCAGCCAAGTCTCTGGACGATTCAGCACTGAAGCAGAAGAAACATAGGCGAGTAAAGAGCATCGGTGACATCAATGCATGTAGTAAAACCTCAGTTTAAATGCATAGTTCCAAGCACTGCCGCTACTGTTTGTCCTGGGTTAGATGAGTTGCAGTGGCCAGTGTGATGACAGGATGCTCTCCAGTGAACAGTGCTGCCATTCTCGAAACAGGAATTGTATCCAGCAGATATGAAATAATGGTTCCAATCAGTGAGAACAATGTACCTATAAATAAATGTAATAAAATTCTTATTACTGTAGTTTATATTGATTTGTAGGTGTTAGCGAAATGTTCTGTAGTTTGATTCCTGTTTTTACTAAGTTTCAATTTCAAATTATGATGTGGTCATATTAAGGTGTAATAGAAATGTATGTTTCCAATCAAGATTAGTATTGTATTATTAATCAACTTCATTATATTGCAATTCAAAAATCTCTTACAATAATCAAAATATACCAAATAAGTACATACTGTGTTCCTTTCTTATAATGACAGATAAATCATTATTACAAGTTTTAAATATATAGTTAAAATAAATCCTTTGACTATAGTCGGTACCTACAATATAACCTATTATTCTACTCCATTATTAAAGAGTCAATCTATCCTTTTCAATTTGACCATTTAAGCTGTTGTCTATGAGTACAAGTTGAACGATTTTAAATCCTTATTCGTGGGGTAAGTACAGATCCCAAAATAGGAATTCATAAACATATTTTTTACATTTAAGATGGTACACGATCACTCAAAACAACATTTCGTGTGTATGTCAATTTTTAAGATGTAATATTAACCAACTATTAGACTGCCTCGGTGGCGTAGTTGTATTACAGTACGACTGCAAAGCTGAGGTCTCGGGTTCGATCCCCGGGTCGGGCAAAGTGATATTGAGTTTTTCTATTCAGTATCAGCTCGGAGTCTGGAATTTGTGCCCGTTATGGCGATAGGCTCGCCCCCTATCACATCATGGGACGGAATAATGGCGAAGAGTGGGTGCACTAGTTGCGCCTCTGCCTACCCCTTCGGGGATAACAGGCGTGAGTGTATATGTATATGTATGTATATTAACCAATTTTTTTTATTAATGATCAATAAGATTCATTAAAATTGATGGTAACTTTTGACCACCACATGCGAGCTGGCAAGGAAGCCGCAAACTTTGAGTATTAAGCAATGCAAACTCAAAGGCCGCAAACAATGAGAACAAACGGGTTAAATGTTTAGACTAGGGATCATTTGATGTATTCAAATAACTTTATACTAAAAACAAAGTTTTGATCGATCGTGTGTTGCCACCCTGAGATAGTACTTTCTTAGTTTCAATAATAAGATAAAATAATTTTTAATTCAACGTATGTAACATTTAAGTATTTTTATCTATATGTACTACGAATTGCACAAGAGAAGTATTTTTAATATCCTCTACCGAATTAATGCACGTGGATGTGATCCCTTTTCATACATTTAATAATCGGATCCTTTTGGAATTATGTCTTTTTAAATATTCCTAGTTTATAAGAGACCATTTCATTGAATTACGTACAATTTTGCATATCGTAACTTCCAATGCAATTATTCGAAACCAACATAGACTGAATATAATTTGACAATCTTATGATCTGTATTCCATTTTACGAAAGATTTTTGAGTGTTTTATATTTTCACTCGTGGTATGCTTTTATTGATGTAACTTATTTAAATGGAAGTATTTTCAATATTCAATGTAATCTGCTGTATTTATTGGCAAACACTGTGATAACGTCATTGTCACGCTTCGTAAATAGACCTCTTAGATATGTAACGAAACTATAATAGTCTCTAACTGTACCAAATACATTCCCATCGAGCTTAGAGTTTATCTTTTGTTTTTATTTATTTAAATATTGATGTTAGAATTCCTTTACTTACTTTGTTGTTATTTTGTCATTGTTTTAGTTTGTGAACATTGTTTAAATTATTGTTTAGTTACATATTTTATGGAGGCAAATTAAATAAAATATATGGTCAATACAACGACTTTTTATTTTCCCTTCTACTAAAAATCTATAATAATTTAGACCCTCTAAATACAAAAAAATATTACAATATAATAACGGTGAAGGAAAACACCGTGGGGAAACCTGCCAATCTAAGAAGCTCTTTATAAGAATTTCGAAGGTATGTGAAGTCTACCAACCAGCACTAGGCCAGCGTGGTGGACTAAGGCCTAAACCCTCTCAGTAGTAGAGTAGGCCCGTGCCCAGCATTGGGTCAGTATTTAATACAGGGCTGGTATTATTACTAATAATACAAGCCCTGCCAATACATTACTGAGTACCTACAGGTAAGTTAAATTAGCCAAAAACTTATGTTATAGACATTGCTGTAAATCTCAGTATATTAAATTACTTTTACTAATAAAGGAAAAGAAACAGTGTTCGGAAGTAGGGCACTATTTATTTAACAGGCCATTTTGAAGTAAAAGGGGTTTCGATAAAGGAATCCGCCTTAAACCTTGCGAAGGTGACGGGTAACAAGAAAATTCCTTTGATGTTCTCAACGCAGAAATGTTTGGTAAGCTTCTCGATCGTGATAGGTTTTTTTAGACTGAGATCTATACAATAGAAATAAAAAAGATGACTTGCCGCGTATATTTTATAATTATGTATCGGCTTATAAAAACAATTGCAAAATAAATTTAGCCTATAGGAAAATTTTAGATCAAATTATTTCAAAACTTGATTTTGCCCGCGGCTCCGCCCGCGTTAAAATGTTTTTCCGGGATAAAAGTCCCGCTTTTTATTTTCCCGGGATAAAATGTCTATGCCTATGTGTTAATCCAGGACATGATCTACCCGTGTGCCAAATTTCATCGAAATCCGTTCAGTAGTTTTTGCGTGAAAAAGTAACAAACTTCCATACATCCAGACATCCATACATATAAACTTTCGCCTTTATAATATTAATAATAGGATTAGTAGGATTCCTGGGAGGGTTGTGCACTCGTATGAAAATTCTATCTTCTTGTATCTATTTTGCGAGTATACATACAAATGAACTGCTCTAATAAAAACAAAACGAATTGTAATATTTTTTATATCATGTACCTAGTGTACTTTACATCTTGAACTGATTTTAAAAAGAGCAACACTAGAGTTTCTCGTCCGTTCCTCTCTGGTGAGAACTGCTTTCTGAACTGGTCGTGGAGTTAATAATGTCGAAATCTAAATAATGCATATCATTTTATGGCTTCAAATAAATTATTTAATTCAATTTTTTTATTTATTTATAATAGTTCATTGTACACGTACATTAGATAAAACCAGTATATCCACCAGAAATAAAGTACAATTGGCGGTCTAATCATTCAAGCAATTTCTTATAGACAACCGTAGCATGAAGACAGGGAAGGAAAAGAAAAGGCAGTTGAGGTGTACATTGTACAAGACAGAATATTTTATTTACCAAGAAACAATACACTACTATTGAATTGACAGTGGCTGTCTGCTGAAGTTGCGTGAGCCACGGACAACAAGCTCACAACGTCTACGCGGAACCTAAAAAGAACTTTATGTCATTAGTCTCTAAGTATAGACTTTGTTTTCTACGATCAGTTCAGCTCATCTAGTCATTCGATGCAATAAAAAAAACATAAACTGAAAAGCATGTTAGTGAAATTGAGTTAGATATTATCGCCGTAGGATTTCATTACCGGCGTCGGCGATGTAGCTGCCGGCGACAATATCGGAAGCCGACCGCAGCGGCACATACGTACGATGTATTAGAAACGAGAGAAAGAGCTATAAGTATTATAATTAAGATATGCTGTAATATGCTTTATTGGGTTTCATTTTGTATTATTAAGGCTTTACAATCTTTTATAATTACAAAGCATCCCTCTCAGTAGTGGGATATTATAATATGTTGATTACAGATCTGATATAATTTATATATCGACATACTTTCAGGCATTTTCCCATTAAACGAGTGACTTGTTTGTAAACCTTTATACAAATGCAAATTTTAGAGATGTTGATATTTCGTGTTAAAAATGTGAATAAAATTAGAAAATTAAGGGCACTTGCTCTTGCTACATTTTTTATTAATTTTCCTTGATTAATGTAATTGCGATTGTTTCTATTACTTTCAAGCATTTTACTTGTGCCACTATACCGTAGTTACTAAAATAATCATAACCCCAAGTACACTAAGGGCCAGTTTCGAGTAAATTTTATTTGGCAGTTATCGTATTATACAGCTAATGTACATACTAGGTACTAATTTTAGATTTAGTGCATAATTTAGAGCGTGGCTTTTATTTCGTCGGGTTATACATTTATGTGACGACTAGCGTTTATCAGCATGCGGGGAAATCGGGACTTAGCTAAGAATATTGAGTAATTTACTTAAGACGGAATTTGCATCCAAACCAAGGAATCTATCCGTAAACACATATATAATGCAGATCGTATTGATTCCATTCGATACACGATGCAATTAAGCTACAAGAACGCCGTAGCTCAGTTAATTAGGCGCCTAATGAATATACAATACCAACTTAACGGGAATCCACATTCAGTGAATGCGAATTTTGGTTTAATATAGATAGTTCGTAGACATATTAACTGATCTAGATGTTAGTCCGTACACATATTAATTGATCTAGATGTGTAACTCAGTTTGAACTTTATAGAACACTAGCTTTTGCCCGCGGCTCCGCCCGCCTTAAAAAGTTTTTCCGGGATAAAAGTCCCGCTTTATGTTTTCCCGGGATAAAAAGTAGCCTATGTGTTAATCCAGAACATGACCTACCCGTGTGCCAAATTTCATCGAAATCAGTTCAGTAGTTTTTGCGTGAAAGAGGAACAAACATCCATACATCCAAACATCCATACATTCTTACAAACTTTCGCCTTTATAATATTAGTAGGAAGTAGGATGTGGATAAGCTTCTGTTGTTGTGAAATCTAAGTATGCGTATTGAAACTCCGGGCAGGAGATTGAGATGACAAAACATCTATTTTATTCATTTATAGCTTAGACAATATATAAAGGACGGCGCTTGTTTGGTCTTTCTTCTCATCAATATTTTATAAAAACTGTTATAGTGTGCGTAAAACAGACTATTGTTTTAGATTTATTTATGTGTGCGTACTTAGCGATAAAGGTTTCGTATGTGAGTTCCACTTCGTATGTAGTAGCTCCATTGAAAGTTAATGAATTTTTAATTGTTCGCGGCAAGAAGCACATGGCGCATCTTTTCCAGATGGTCTAAGATTTATAGACATGCATAATTACCTACATATAATTATAGATGTGACCACTCTCTTCCCCTGAGTCTTTGTTCAGGGTGCCTGAGAAATTAATGAAGGGTTTTTCGAAATAATATCTCCGTCAAACACGTAGAGGTGAAGTCAAACCGGCATGAAACCTGTTGTATAAAAGGTTTCTCGCTATTTAAGAGGTAGCCCCAATGACCGTCCTGAGCCGAGGTTCGTAAGCCGACCGATGTGGCCAGAAAAGCCGACTCCTTAATGGTTAACTCAGCCAATGGCCGTAGGGGCCTTAAAAAATCAGAGAACAGTGTGCTCACTGTTAAGCGGTCACTATGTTAATGCTAGCAGTCTCGGATCTCAATTACGGTTTCTATTTTAGTAGTACCTACCTATTTAGTAGGTAACTGTATGCACTTTTATTAATTTGTACAACAGGCAACAGTGTATGTAATCCAAAGTATAAAATTAATGAAGACAAGAAAATGTTTTAAAATCAGTTCATTTCAAACTACGTTTAACGTATCTCAAAATTCACTAAGCTCTACCTCATCTATATCGAAATTAGTATTAGAATTTTCATATTCCATAACGACATCAACTTTTACGCTTATGACGGCATCCGATAGCATATTTATCGACAAAACTCCACTGGAAAGCTATTACTCATAAAGCGTTTATAACCACGTCCCCTTCGCCAAATCATTTCAATTATAATGAAATCGTAAACAAATTAACGGCATGACGTAGGCAATGTATTAAGTCAGTAAGATTATAACTTGTACTTTAGCAGTCTTATCACGCGCCATCCTTTCACAATATTGTTGATATTAGGTACCACGCTGTTATATTGCCATGGCGGCCGGATTTCTGAGAATTCTGTGCGATTCGGGGACTTATTAATTGGGAAGATTTTTTTCGTGATGATAAGAAGTGTGACTAGAATAATTCATTTGTAAGGATTTTAATGGACGCAATCAATCATTTATTATTGATATACGTATATCGAAAGGAGGCTCACAAATATTAGTGAGAAAAATATTATTTGGTCGCATCATTTTGCACTGATGGCTCGGAAATTAGCAGCTTTTTATTCCATATGCATATTATAATTACAGTAACATGATGCAAAAACCTTACAATTAAATTAATTTCAGTCAAAAATCTAATGTTTTAGAGAAACAATTCCCCGAGCAGAGGATTTAATTGTTATTAGTAAAGTAATTATTTGTTTGTTTTATAAATAATAAAGTTACCCAGCTTTTGAGGTAAGCACTACTATAATTATTATAAGTTGCTTACGTATACAAATGGATTGAAACTGCTTTGGATTTGAACCACCATCCATATAACCTACACGTTATAATGAATATCATTCACCTTGCACCACCATAACACTCTTAAATAGTTAATAAAAATACTACACGTTAGCATAAACGCAACAGTTGATCGCAGAACTTGCCGCGCGAGCATTTTTCAAACTTTTCCGCAAAAGGTGTCGTTAGCGTTCGCGGTTCGGCCCGCTTCGTAACTCCTAACTACGCCTTAGTTGGCGAACTATTCTTTTCAGTTCCACAAAGCGACTGCCACGAAGTGTTTCCATGAGTTGCATAATGCGAATAACTATCAGTTAATATTTTCTTCATGAGAATTTTGCATAGTTTTTAAGTTAAGCAGTAGCTGTCAAGCTGTGATTCAACAGAACGCGGCAGACGGAGACGGCAACGGCAGACGACATGTGCCTCGTGTCATTTGCCGTCATGTGCGGAATCGGCCTCATACAATTCAGTATGTACTGCATAGTAGTGCCGTCTGCCGTCGCGGCACATGCCATCTGCCGTTACTGTCTACCATCTGCCGCGTCCTGCGGAATCACAGCTTTAGAAATAGGTTCATGAGCGTATCACAAAAGACCACATTCAGATTGGTTGTAGAGTACTTACTTTCGCCAAGACTAGGACATAGTCCATTATTTTGATAAGAACTTTTACGACTAGCGTTTATTTAATTACTATGTGTGGTTCGCAGCTTCGCCTGCATGAAAGCCCTTGCCGCGATACAAGTCTCTAAAACGCAATATGACGCCGGCACAATCAACTTAAAGAATCAGATAAAAAAAGACAATTATTTCTTATGGGAGCAAATTACAGGGATAAAAAGCCTATGAGTTAGCCTATGATCTACCCAAGTGCCAAATTTTATCCAAATCCGTTGAGTAGTTTTTGCGTTTATCTCTAACAAAACATCCAATAATTTTCACAAAATATCGCATTCGTTCGTACCATGTAAAACAGAGCTATGTATAATATAATACCATACAAGTTAGAACGCAAAAACATAAATACTCAATTATTCTTCTGTATTGGAATATTCCCGTAGTAAATACAGCTTAAGGAGGAAGTCAATTCAATTTTATTATAGGTAGGAAACGAAAACTGTCCCCTGATTATGTCTCTGGGTACGCAAACTGTATTCGACATTTATTGCTTTTGAATATTATCGGAAAAAGGGGCAATAATATTATGTTGAGTCACGTAGGTAGCTATAGGAAAACGCGTCATTAAGTTCCAATATTGCTGAGAAAGCTCAGTCGCCGCACTCGAGCGCGCGAGACATGGAATCCACGCATTTTATACTGTCAGCGAAAATTCAATCTTGAAACTGGAGTAAATTGACGCTTCGTAAAGCAGGAGATATGCAAAAATATTCCTATGAGCCGGGAATGAAGTTGAGGCACGGAAATATAAACGAACCAATAAAAATTCCCGTGTTCGATTCAAAACAAGTTATTGTTTCACGGGCTACGAAATGCACATGAACATACTCTGAATAGCTACAGTTTAATAACGCAAATGTAAAGATACTTTAACAATGCTAAGAAATGTAAGAAATTGTCTTGATTGTCACAAGCAACACTTTGCCACTATCCTCACATACCAATTATATACTAAAAATAACAACAACAAAGAACAGTTTTTGCTTTTCGCGGGCTCTATATCAAAGACCTAGATAAATAACCGTTTTAAAATATTAAATAAGACCGAGCTACTTATATGCAATACGAAATGTAAATTCCAATCAAATATATCATCAAAATTACTTTGCCGCTTATAAATTGTAAAATGTCATAGTGAATAAAGACATTTTCTATCATATTTTCATTAGACGATCAATATATTTTAATAATTATAAGGCTCCATGATATGTCATGTAGGTATTCAGTTTATGCCTCTGACATGGAGAATTCCATCGCCGTCGTGTCGCGCCATTTCATTAGAGATAGTAGTCACAATATAAAATGTCCCTTAGCGGCGTACCGCGTCTCTGACTTCAGCTCTACTGAAAATAAACGAATTTGGTATAATGCCATACAATAATTGAAAGTAGTGTTCAAAATAATTTAAAGGGATACGTCACAATGAAGATAAACGGGCAACCGTTGTCCGTCAAAATTAAATACAATTTTGTAATAAAACAATTTGTAACAAATTGCAAAATTGTAATTCTAAATTTAGGTAGTAGCTTGTCCCATCACTCCGAAGCAATAACAAAACAAAGCCACAGCCCGCAACGTTAAATGTGGAAAACGAAAACATTGTTCTCAAGTTGTAGAAACATACTAATCCTGTGAAAATGAGAGACGTTCCGAAGGCGAACTTATTATTTTGTATACAAGCAGCTGTCGCGAATCCGCCGCAGTAACTAGGCGGAGTTGGGAATTCCGCTTTTAAAGGTAACTTTGTTGCATGCAATAGTTTATTTGTTTCAAAATCCCTATTGTTTGTAATGAAGCCTCCACACTGTGTAACACATTAATCGCGGACAATAAGCCTCCTTTATATTGTTCCGTCATTATATTAGGCCACGCAAGTTGTGACTGTGACAGGTCAACTTAATAGTAAATTGTTGTTTGCACTGTGTTCGCTTAACACACAAAAGGGAATTTCGCCACAAGCTCTAACACAAACCGTAGTTAATTCACTACGCATTCACTTAACGTATGAGTACATAATGAGTAGGACCAATGTTTTATACTTACTAAATCAAAATCGTCGTTGACGTGCGCACTGGGCTTTTTGATGTTAAGTGCCTATAAGAAACATTTTAATTACGTATTGACTAATAAATTGCAACTATGTTTTCTTTGATTTGGGGAAGTATTCTCAAAATTTACCTAATATCTAAATGAAATGAGTATTATCTTTATGACTGACTGTAGACTCGACACTTCACAGAACAACGTTCGAGTTCTTTACTTAAAACAGAAAAACGTTCGAGTTCTTAAAAGTTTGGCACCAATAAGAACTCTTGGCCACGCCAAATACGCGGTTCTACTCTAGTTTACTAAGCCATCCAAATGACGGCGAAGCTTTGTACTAAGTAAAAAAGAAATTGGCGCGCGACGCGGTACCTCGTGCAAAGGCTTAGTGATACCTATACATTTTGTCATATAAAATTTGGTCAGGTAGTTTTTTTTTTGTCCCTGACATTACTCTTTCTAGCCTGACGAGGGTCGGCTTATGAAAGAACACCGGTCTTTTGGGTGAGTGCAGAAGGCGCTCGCAACCCTTAAAATTTAAGCGACCACGCTGAGGGCGACCCACTAACGGGTCACGAACCTCGGCTCAGGGCGGCCACTGAGAGGATAAGACATCAGCGTTTGGGGAAAATGGTTTTTAACCTAATCCTATTTAGTGGTATCGTACCTAGTAGTCTTCGGCACGCGGGCCGGAACTGCTAAGAGAGGTCAGGGTGACGGGGAACGCGACGAGGTCCTCGACGGCGAGGACGGTACAGCGGTCTTGTGGAGTGTGTGAGCTTTTGATGCTCGATCTTTTCGCGAATGGCCAGAGTAATTTCGTCCTCTGGATCTGTCAGTACTGAACGCGGTCGTCTCCATTTGGCGCGATCAAATGGAGATGGTCAGGTAGTGAAAAACTAATCACTATGAAGTATTTGGAGCAAACAGACGCTACGACAATGTCCGGAGGTACAAAACCAATGCACACACCTCTGACTTTTCAAAGTTACGTGTGTATTGTTTTTCAATGATGGTTCGTTTTAAAAGTGAAGAAAACATCATGAGAAAAACCTACCTGAGAATTCTCCATAAAAATTTCGAGGTTATGTGAAGTTTGCCAATTCGCACTAGACCAGCGTGGTGGACAAAGGCCTAACCCCTCTCACTTCTCAGTAGTAGAGGAGGCCCGTGCTCAGCAGTGGACAGTATATATAAGGGTGCATTATATTGCAACCATAAACCGCCAAGTCCGTAATGACACTCGAGATTGTTTTGCGAAAATTCCCAGGTCACGAGGTGGTAATGGCCAGAAGAGACCATTTGCAATTGAACTTCTATTTAGTCGGATTGGAGCCGTCAAGACGTAAACACGTACGTACAGCGCTGGTATTTGCATGGCAATTAGAACAGAGGCGAGGTCACATTACCATTTCAATTGTGGGGAATGAGGTAACGCTGCAGCCAACGACCGAGTAACACCTTTTGGTTGAATTAAAATCTTATTTGCTCGTTTTAATTATCGGTTTGATCATAAAGGTTTGGATGTATATGAATAAGCTTAGTATTTGTCGTCTTTAATTCATTATTTTATAGTTGGGTTGCGGATAGATGAGGTCAACTTGTTGTCAAGAAGCAATTATTAATATGTAAGTCTGACAGTTGTTGGAGTTGCTGAAGCAACTAACTTTTGTCGTTCCTTCAGCAACTAACTCCTATGGTAATTAAATATCCTTGGCGGGTTATCAATTGCTATCATATTCATTTGCCTACCCTCCGATATCAAATCAGAGACCGCAACAAAAAAGCTTTTGGCCTCTTTTCATTCTAACTCATACAATAACAGGCGATAAATAATAATCTAATCTAACAAACGCCGAACATGTTACAACATTGAAAACAAATTTAACATGTCACAAACTACGATTCGTCATCGTCATTCAGTTTTAGGTTTGTGTAAAAATCAATAGAATCTAGTTACCAGAGGATATGGACAAATGTTTGTCGACAGTGGGTTCCGTTGGAATCGAAATGTAACGATTTTACGTTTTTTTTTTTTTTAAATGGCCATCTTCGGCTCATTAGGGACGGCTGCGGGCTTCCTCCGACTCACGTCTAAGTTGTCGTCCGCAACCGCCCCTGCGCGTACCGCGTTTTTGCGGTCCTTTTTCCTGTTGCGGGGGCTCAGAAGCCCCCGAAACACCGTATCGTGTCCGCCTAACGATTTTACGTGCCCGCTGCAGCACCGACCTGCAAATAGCGAACGTGTTGTAATCCGATTACCTACCTGTTTCACAAATTCACTGCTACACTCGATGCAGACTTGATGCGCTTTAATATTACACATTTAAATGTATATGCCGCGACAATTTCAAGTCATAATAGACATTATCAGTATTTACTTTAAATGAAGCACAGTTCGACTGGATATTTTTTATACGTTTCTTGGCTCTACTTTTACTTATTTTAATCAGCATGAATTTTAGGATTTTTTTTATTGCATCGAATGACGAGACGAGCATGCCGTTCGTCTGATGGTAGCGATACGATCACCCATAAACAGTAGCAACACCATTCAGCACCTTGAGTTACAAAGTACTGTGCGGTATTCCACTGCGCTCGTCATATGAGACATAAGATGTAAAGTCTTATGTCTTTGTCTTTGTCTATTGTCTTATTATGTCCTGTAGTTACACTGGCTACAATGCCTTTCAAAACGAAACACAGAAGTGCATGCACACTGCTGCTTAACGGTAAAAATAGACATTGCGGTGGTTCCCACCCAGACGGACTCTTACACATGAGAGTCCTACCACCAGTAACAGAACTTGGGAGCATATTTCCATTTCTTACGGTTTTGAAAAGGCAGTAAATACACGCATAGTTTTGTAATGGAATAAGGATTGATTGACACGTGTTATTGGTTTTAGTTCCTTTATTAGACTGTCTTACAACTACTTACTTATATACTAACACACACTACACTACACCTTCCCCCTTTGGGAAAAAAAATAAAATGTTACATATTACATTCTTATTTTTTTTATACTTAGGTATATAAAATTAAAATCTTATGATATATAATATGTATGTATACTTAAAAAATGAACACTGCCATTAAATTACGCACATAAACATTTTTTATCATAACCACTATACATATTTTATTGTAAATCTATGTTATTCCTACAGTTCGCTCATCATAAGTTACACATAATCTTACAATTTTTTTATCTCCTTTTCCTCTACCGTGCATGTTATGTATCTTTCTTTGTTTTCAACCTTACAATTCATTACAATATTTTCATTATAATTATCATTTCCAAAGTGCATATCATTCGACCGTTTATCTATAAGCTTTAACATCTTAACTTTTTTACTCATATTGTTAATAGTCAACATCTTATTAATATCATTGCTTTTATTCTTCATAATGTCATAATTCCTTTCTCTATATTTATTTTTAACTTCCTTGACTTTTACAATATCTATAAATTCATTATTAATTCTTATTCTTGGATATCCTACATTACATTTTCTTATTAATCTTATAAACTTCTTAATATCTTTTCTACTATTCTTATTCTTATTCATTTTTAATTCCTTTATATTTCTATTCCTACAAAATATTTCTAAATCTTTCATAAAAATCTTACCTATCTCTAAAAACTTCGGATCTAAATATATTTTTTTCTCTGCACTTACATAAAAGCAAAATCCTTCATGATACCTAACAGTTCTTTTACCTTTAATTCTATCCTCTATATTATTATCTAAAATTAATTCTACATCTTTAGACCTTTTAACTATCTGTTTCTGCTTACTATTGTCCTTTTCTAATTCATCAAAATTTTCTGATCGAGGCTCCTGTGAATCTAAAATATTATCACAATTTTCTATTTCTACACAAGGGTCAACTAATTCCTTATTCATCCTTCCATTACAATTTTTTTTCTTAAATCTTCATTTTTCGTTCTTCATATTTTCTTTCTTCATTAAATAATAAAAAAAAATCTTCTTTTTCATAGTTCATAATTTTCGTCTTCTTTCTTCGCAGAATTATAGATTTTATTTAACTTAATATTTTCAGTTTAATTTTATTTATTTACTTTCTTCCTTAATTTCAATTTACATTATTTCCATGCGCGCCGCACGCTAGCGCAGGGCTGCGCCGACGCGACTGGTAGGGTCGCCATGTAATGTTATAAGGATTGATTGACACGTGTTATTGGTTTTAGTTCCTTTATTAGACTGTCTTACAACTACTTACTTATATACTAACACACACTACACTACAGTTTTATAATAGTCGGTATTTTTCTCTTATGATTGTAGAAGTTAAAAGTGTGTCATTATCACTTTAGGGACACATAAACATATAAATCTTGCACTAAACGTACGGATGAGTAAACATTATAAAGGATTATAACTTTTCTTTACTTGAACATCATGTCACCTGACAATGCATAGAGATGAGGAATTGATGTAAAATAAGTGCTGTCGGCTTTCCATACCATACCATACCAGCCCTGTAATACTGCCCACTGCTGAGCATGGGCCCCCTCTACAACTGAAAGGGTTAAGGCCTTAGTCCACCACGCAGGCCTATTGCGGGTTGGCAGATTTCACATACCTTCGAAATTCAGAGAAATTCTCAGGTATGCAGGTTTCCTCAGGATGCTTTCCTTCACCGTTAAAGCGAGTTTTTTTTGTTAATGGCCCTACTGCCAGTAACCTGACACGAGTCGGCTTTTCTGGCCACACCGGTCTTTAGGGTAAACGCAGAAGCTCTCGCAACCCTTTGAATTAAGTGACCATGCTGAGGGCAACCCACTAACGGATTACGAACCTCGGCTCAGGACGGCCACTGAGAGAGGATGAGACATCAACGATTAGCGAAAGATTGGTTTTTAGGTCTAATCCTATTAGATTGTGTTGACATCGGTTAAAGCTAGTGATCATTCACGAAGAATAAACACATAATTTTTTAAAAAAGAGGTGTGTGCCCTTGTGTTCTGAACCTGCGGACATTCGTCTCGGTAATCCGTTCCACTCCCAACTAGGCTGTCGCCGCTTTCATGACTAGTCAAATGGAATAATAATAAATTCGTCTTGCAGGAAAACTGATTTCTGTTTCACATAAAAACAAAACTTACAAACGCTCACGATTATTTACTTGAGATTTTCTTATAATATCCCCTCATAATAAAGTGTAGGTGTATGATAATGTAATTTGTCCACCCCAAGGCATATATCAAATAATATATTCATAAGGTATTTGTAAAAACACAATTTTGACGTGGTCAACGTACGCTCAAAGGCCCTCGTGGATTCTTCCATTATAATATTCATGGCCGATAGGATATAGGTTTCTCCTGTCATATAGATATTTTCGTATGAGGCTAGGTATATAATATTAATGTTTTATGCAGAGATTTAAAATATTATTTCGACTTAGGAACTTAGTTTGCCATAAATGAAAATGTACATTAATAAATTAAAGGATTAAATGTTATTTCTTTACATTTTACGAAAAGCGAGTGCCCTGGTTGCACTTCTGCCTAATCCTTCGGGTATAAAGGGATGATGCGTGTGTTTGTGTGGGTGTTTTTTTTTGTTTTATCTAGGATTGTATACTTTATCAGTGTAGATTTACGGCCTATGTGTCAGTAGGACTTAAGCTTTGATTAATAATATACGTTGAGTTTGATCGCAGGTCGGGTACCATTTCAGTTTTTCTAATATGATTTGAGTTCGAGGTTTGATTTTTTTTGTTTACTTCAAAGTTTATTGTTGTGACTACACAATGACCACCACCCATGAGAGGGTCAGGTGGAACAGGGTAATGTAGCTTAAGTATTTTTAAATGAAATGAAATAAATTTATTCGAACCCATAAAATGTTATACATTATTTAGATTCAGATTATTCAAGCATCACTACATAGTATAAAACAAAGTCGCTTCCCGCTGTCTGTCCCTACGTATGCTTAGATCTTTATAACAACGCAACGGATTTTGATGCGGTTTTTTTTTAATAAGTAGAAGAAGATAAAGTCAAAAAGAAGGTTTAAATATATAATTTATCCCGGGGAAATATAAAGCGGGACTTTTATCCCGGAAAAACTCATTCACGCGGGCGAAGCCGTGAGCAGAAGTCTAGTAATTAATAAATAAGAGTATCCCTATTGAAAAATAAGCCTCAACACACACACATACACTGACACCTCTTTATCCCCGAAGGGGTAGGCAGAGGCCCAATTTAGTGCACCCACTTTTCGCCATGCGTATTCCGGCCCATGTGATACAGAGCGAGCCTATCGCCATAGGTATCGGGTATATAGCGCCTCAGGATTGCAGTCGTACCGTAATGCAACTATGTCACCGAGGCAGTCTGAATAAGCTTCAAATCCTTACTCAATATAAAATAAAGTCGCCCGCCGCCTGTGTTTGCGACAAACTCAAAAGTAAAAGTCTTATCTTACTTCTTACTAAAAATGCAAAAATTAGTAAAAATGTTTAGACGTATGTTAGAAGTGAACGCAGAGACAGCTGAACGGATTTTAGTAAAATTTGGCACCAGGGTAGACCATATCCTGTATTAATATATGAGACTTTTTATTCTGGTAATATGCTCCAATGGGAAATAATGGAATTTGCGCTGGCATCTAACACGTTCGCTATGAGTCGCTACAGTTTTTTAGGCACTTTTGTAGCGGGGAAGGCCTTTTACTCGGGCGTAGCCGCGAGTAACACCTTGTTAGACATAAGTATTATAGGGAGTCAATATGAAAATACATTATTTAGCACTGAAGAAAAAATACCACCAGGTTTTTAAGTCATAAATTTCGCTACATCTGCCTTAATCTGAAATTTTTCCCTAGAGTTGAGTACTCTGGTCGCGGTACAAAGCAACTCTTTGCCACATAGAAGTTATTAAGAACACGGATCTTCGCTTCGCTTCACCTTTTGTGCAAAAATTTCACAGTAAACCCTCTTTCGGCATTACGTAAACATCAATTTGTTTACGATAACACCTTTCGAAGAGAAAATAACGAGATAAAAAGGGAAAAAAGATATTCGCATTTCACAATATAAATTGTGATCGAGTGTTTGCTATAAATCTGATATTTTATATTTTCAGCTTTTGATCTTTCATTCTAGGAATATTATGATGCTACGAGCTTTATAATCTTTATTAGACACTTGTTTTTTTGTTTGTTTATGTAAGGGCTATTCTTTAAAGAATGAATATTTCTTTGGTGTTTATTATATTGTCCAGTGACTTCTCGTCTTAAAGATTTATGTAGTTGCCAGTCGCAAGTTAGGCAACAAAGGTCCTCTACTTAAAAACTACTTCAGCATGCTTCCTTCACGTGACCCAATTTCGTTTCGTGCATTTGTCGCCTGTAATATATCGTATGCTAATTAATACAGCAGCGTGGAAATGGGAATAAATTAAATGACCTTATTTGGGCCGCATCAACGTGTGAAGTCCGCTGACGAGGCTTATCGGCTTAGCCGTTGCCACGAAGAAAAGAAGAAGAGCGGAGGTGTGTCAAGCCAAAATCTCTTTAGAACGTAGCGTCGCTAAATGCGGGGGGTCGGGGGATGAAATATAACGATAGCTCCTCCCCCCAATCAAAATCCATCTAGCGGTGAATGGCATTATTACAGCGTAACAGAGCTAACTTGTCAATAATTTAGTTCGTCTTTTCACCCCTATGGCGTAACAAGCAAAAGTGTTTGTTCCAGACGATTCTATGTGCGTTAGTATGGCGGACCACATTATTTATTATTCTACTGGCGCTTAGCCGTTTTTTCAGCATATAGGTACATTACATAGGTGACACATATATGATAAAATAATTATATATGTCTATAATTATTTTATCATACGTACAGGAAAATTAGGGAATAAACAAAATAAAATAAGTTGTTAAAGTTGTTGATAAAAAATCTTTATTGATTAAAATTAATAATTACGATAATCTTACTAATATCTACTTCAGTATCCTGTGATGATATTATAAATGCGAAAGTTCATAAAAATATTTGGATATTTACATGTGTGTTAGAAGTAAACACAGAAACAACAAAACGGATTTAGATGAAATGGCACGCTAGTAGATCATGTCTTAGATTAACACATAGTCTACTTGTTATCCCGGTAATTTACCCCCATGGAAATAATGCATATTTTTAATCTCTTCGTAGGGACTTTTTTTTAGCGGAAAGGCTTTACACGCGGATGAAGCCGCAAGAAACACCTAGTATTATGATAAAAATGAATGTATTCCTTATTGGCCACTGAACAAACCGCATCATGCACATAAAAATCAAATTCAACCGAAACAACGCAACCTTTACGCCCAGGTTCCCGCCAAAGTCCGTATTATAGTTGCGATCAGAAATTGTTAGTTGTCAACGTCAAATGTCAAAAACAAATAAAAAAACTAAAGTATTCTTTTAAATTTAATTTATTTCTAAACGATGGGACGAATATTAAACGTTTGACATTCAAAACCAAAACAAGAAGAATAAAACTCCACTTTTAGTAATATTTTAACTTGTAAATTTAATTGATTTCTAAACGACGGGACGAACATCAAATGTTTGACAGGTAGGAATATTTTCTAAAGAAAAGCGAAATTGTTGTTTTTACTATATTTCAAGCATTATTTTATATTTTCGAATATTTTGTTGGTGTCCAGTTGTTGCGTCTATTCATAACACGTATTCATGCATTTCTATTTTCTGTATTTACAGCATCGGTAGTAATAAGTTACTTTCTCCGCAAAAACAAAAAAAAATGGGGAATCTAAAATGATAACAAATAAATCAATAACACGAAAAAAACTTACAAATACAACGAAATTAATAAAAATAATATCGACGCTTGAAAGGCTATCATATCTAAGCGACATTTAGCAAATTTTTTCAGTAGAGCGTTTTAAAGTTTTGATTTTGACAAAAAAAATCATAACTAAACTATTTGCTGCACAAAAATAATTGTAACTGTTTTAGGAACTTCTTAATTTTTGTCATTTTTTGACCTAAATCAACAGCCTTGACGATTATAAATTAAAAAGTTACTGTCGCTTAGTTAAAAATTACCTTAATTTACAAACAGGTAAAATCATCTAAATGGATAATTTTATGGATACCGTAACAAGTAAATTTAAAGAAATATCAAATATTTAAAAATGCGCAGTTGGTAAGAATCGTATAAGGATAACTAAACATATATATAAAATCAATTAAAAATATCTATAGCTAAATTATTGGGTCGCACGAAAGTAGAAAAACATAAATACGTGCACAATATTGTAAATATTGTTATTCGCACCAACATTAAACTATTTAATAAACAGCAAACTTTAATGAAAATCAAATTTTATTGTTAGATAAACATACTTACATCCAAAATATAGCATATTGATATAGAATTTGTTAATAGTTAACTAATTTCGTTGGAGGGAGGTTCTCGCCTCAAGCAGAACTAGAAAACAATAATATTATCATTTATTCATTGTGTTGGAAACTCGTAATTTTCACTCAAATTTTATTTTTGCTGAAAGCACACACATACAACCTAACGCCCTTTTCCCATACGGGCAGTCAGAGACTATGGAGCACCACATTCTACGATTGTGACATACGTCTTCCACAAAGGATTTTATAGTACATTGCAAACACGAGAAAGAATGTGGGACGATGTAAAAGAGGCCATGGAATATAAGAAAAGTACATGGCTAGATGAGAATAGCCAACGACACTTTCAAAACACTAGGTGATTCGCAAGCGGGTGTATTTTCTTTATTACGAACAGGTGAATATCTCCTAACAATAAGTATAACCACCTGAACATACCCGGTAAAATTAACTATGCGACATCATTGAAGTTAAAGGTTGACAAGTAAAAATATCTAAGCATAAAAAATAGAACTTATATTATTCAGGTAAAACTATCTAACCGATTAATCTCTTTTTATTTTGTTTTATGTAAAGTTGTATATATGTACTATTAACAAAATATTTTATTAAGCTGAAAATATCTAAGCACATCAATATGGTGAGTATGGGTGCAGGCAAATATATATCTACGCCAATGCTATAATTTTGTTGTGTAGGTAATAAACAACTCATTAAATAGTGAGCATTTTTTTTTATTTCAAGTAAACATATATTAATGCAAAACAGTAATATCACGATTTCAAGTGAGACACGATAAGTTCAAAATCAATTTCCTTAAGTGTACCAACTACTATAAATCTGAAAAGTCGTGAATTTCTTGTCGGTAAACGAGAAAAAAGTTGTGAAATTTACCGGAATCATCTAATATCTAACCGCCAAAAAAGTTGTCCTAGAGCTACGAAACCCGGATCAATCGACGCAAAAAAATTTGGCGATTCCAAATATGTATATAACTCATTTTCGGTATATTTGTCGCTTAGATATTATTGCCTTTCAAGCGCCGAATTATATTCCATGTTGGGTGTCGCTCGCATGACGCACATGTTTTTCGCTATCCGTTATTTCTGAATACTTACCCACAGATGTCACTACATGTTTTAATATATTTTTTCACATTTTATGTAACTAAGTAATAAATCTTTGAAATAATTAATATATTAGCAGGCAGAATAAGCTAAATTTACTAATTTCTGCCGAAAATTTGTATGACATGCGTTTATAACGTTAAAATCATGATATCAGTGAGAAATCTAAAGAACCAAACTTTTTGACGACAGATGTCACTTTGTAATAAAACAATAAAATGTGTTTTAAAATGCAAATAATCATAAATTTAAACGACTTACAAATGAAATGTTATGCCATCTTGTTTGATTTGTGATCCTGAGCAATTTCTACACCCAGCAACAGCGCACTTCATGGTTAAAAAAAAATTATACCTATTTAAACGTCAGATGAATCCGATCCGAACGCACTGACGACTCACTCGGGACTACAGTTTTAGGCCCCGCCTACTGTGACGTCATGACCTTAGTTGATGGTGACATGACCTAATCGCCTTGCGGCACCTCCGCTCTTCTTCTTTTCTTCATGGCCGTTGCTGTCACTTCTCGCCGGAGACATTTTTAGCGCATAAATTACTTTATACGCCGCTCACACTAATTGCAATCATGTTTTCTTTGCCGTGGTTTATTGCATATTTTTATCCCGTTTTAACAACTTTTCAATATACCAATTACCAAGCCAAGCCTAGCACAACATTATTCAATTGTAATTACTTTACATGTTCGTAGTATATGCAAAACTAGAGAGTCTACATATGCTCTATAACTGTAAAGTACTGCCGTGCTAAGCTCCGAACCCGTATCTCAAAAAATGTGGTAAACTTGATTATGATGGCATCAGATATCTTAAGAAATGCATTTACAAAATTTAAATTTTCTCGAAACTAGCGTTCATTGAGATACCGCTTTTGCGCTTAGCACGGCAGAATACTGCTCACACATTTCACACATTCTAAGCTTAAATATGCAATCTTTCGTGGACCCAGCGTGTGGTTTAATTAGCACAGTATTGCTGCAATTCTAAGTTTAGACTAGACAGAGCGAGGTAGGTATTAAATAATAAATATGTTTAGAGGCACAATACAATTTACAATAATTACAATGAGTAGTAACAAACTGCATTGAAAACAAGCTAAATTTTGAAAATCACACTACAGGGTACACCGGAGCATATTTGCTATATGTGCTTGCAATTGACTAACAAAAAATTATTGTTTATTGGTATTAAAGTCGCCTACAGGATAAACACGACGATTTTTTTTATTATACGCACGCAGTAATTGCTAATCTGTGCTGCAACATCCGATATTAATTCCGAAAGGCTAGCAACTAATTTCCAGTTTAATAGCCCGTGAAGCCCAGGGGTTGCTAAGGAGCGTTTAAGAAGCGACTCCATTCGGGACTCGGTTTCTTATTCGTTGATAAACGATCTGAGAAACTCGCTGAATGAGAGTAAGATCAAAGCGAATTTTAAGTTTGTGAACGCAATACGCTTCCCTAATTTGTATTTTAATGGGGTATGTTTCCTGCGAAACTTGGACAGATTAAAGGATTTTGGAATTCAAACCTATTTTTAAATAAAAATGCCTCTGAAAGTTCTTAATAAAAAAATTAAGTTAGAATTTAAATAACCCCCGACAGAAAAATACCTTAAAAAGTAAAATAATAGAAGTGTTTTTGACCGAACTCCGGACCAGGGAGATGATAACACTTCTTTCGCGGTCCCCCGACGTGACATCGCTTGGGTCAAAATATTACTAGGTACTTAAACGACAAAGACACTTTTATTATTTTACTTTTTAGAGGATTTTTTTCTGTCGGGGGCTGTTTAAATAGGTATTATTATTTTTTTTCAATCTTTTAAAATTACTTTATTCTCCATCATAGGGCCTTGATAATCAACTATCTAACATCTACTCGTTGAGACCATTCTTATGAGCCCACACGCGCTATATCTGCTATACGTTGCTATAGAGTTGGGTATCCCGCAGACTATTTGATGCTGTAGCATCAAATCAAGGTTACCATGTCTTAAAAATATTGCCGAAGTCACAGTACACCAAATTTAAATCAATAGGAGTTAATTTATGAAGATCTGTACAGGCTTTTTAAGATTAAAACGCCTGTACAGATCTTCATAAATTATACTAGTAAGAACCATCTCGATCACATCAGCTTTCAAACAAAAAAAAACACCAAAATCTGTCCATTCGTTTGGGAGCTATGATGCCACAGACAAACATACAGATACACAGACACACAGATACAAAGATACACAGATACACACCCTAAACTTATAACACCCCTCTTTTTTGTCGGGGGCAAAAAAGATATTTTATATACCTATAACGCGAAATACAGACGGACTTTTCATGTGATTGTAAACAATAAATCGCATTAGATATTTCAGAAACAAATTATGTATGAAATACTTACCAATATCCAAGAAAAGAAATTGAAATGTATTTATAACAATGGAATTGGCCTTTCAGTCGCCGTGGTACATTTGAGACGTACATTTACGAAATTCATCACGTACAAGAGTATCAAAGCTAGATCTAAGTGTTGCCAGGGAAAAGCACTTATTTTTAAAGTTTTCATCCAGATAAAATATGACCTAGTTTATTTTTTACTTTGTAACATTGCAACCAGTCGATACTTTTGTTTTGCAGTTCAGTTTATTTGTGTAAAGATACAAGCCCGAGATGAGCTGCAGACCGCAGCCGCAGGCCGCGCTGCAGCCTTTTATTTATTTTTTTCACGGGGAAAAACGAGTTATCGCTACCACCACTGGGGGATGGAGTGGAACGGTTATGTTGGTTTCACCGGTCTTACGGCCCAATGTCGACACACATGAGTATAGCTTCGTCCGAGCGAGCATTAGATCGAGTCCCTAATCCTATGTACACCCTACACCGGCATACCAACCAAAACATTGTAGGCAGTGTAACTACTGGACATAACGAGACTTAACATCTTATGTCACAGGAGACGAGACGAGTGCAGTGGAATGCCACACAGTACTTTATAACTCAAGGTGCTGGATGGTGTTGCTACTGTCTATGGCTGGTCGTATCGCTTACCATCAAGTGAACGGCATGTTCATTTCGTCATTCAGTGAAATAAAAAAAAAACTATTTATAAACGCTCGCCACTAATGCTTAAGAATAATGTCACTAAGACATTTAATTTCTAGTAATAATTTGTTTACCATCGTGTACTACAGGGTACTACGACTGAAACAATTACAATACGAAACTCAATTAAATGTTGCTGTGGATTAACTTAAATTTGCAGAACATAATAATTTGAATTAAGTTCAAAAGAGTTAGCAAATATCTTGATTATATATTTCACAAACTCCCAATTTGTAAGGTATTAAATTAATCTGGCAACACAACAGCGTTGCGGGCTGTGGCTACGAGTTCGATAAGCTTCAAAATCAATTTCGATTCGTTTACAGAGAAACCGCCCTTAAAGAGCACACGACCTGACACGTTAGTATTCGAATATTTTAGCTTCTCGACGTTGATTGGCAGGATGATCATGTTACGTTTGAGTTTTGGATAAGCACGTTGAGACATGCATAAATAAGTTGATAACCGAAACGTGTATGAATTTTTCAGGGATCTATTTCAAAGGTAAATTGCTTTTCTAATATAAATGGTAAAATGCTCTAAGGTAATGGAATTCATATCCACTTATGTTCAACTAGCATTTGCCCGCGGCTCCGCCCGCGTTAAAAGTTTTTGCAGGATAGGTACCTAAACATCTTCCCGGATTAAAAACTATAGTACTATGGAGTAATGTAGCTTTCTATTGGTGAAAGAATTATTAAAATCGGTTCAGTAGTTTCAAAAATTGGCCCTTACAAACCTACACTGGTGGTAGGACTCCCATATGTAAGAGTTTATCTGGGTGGGTACCACCGCAATGTCTATTTGTACCACCAAGCAGCAGTGTGTATGCACTGTTGTGTTTCGGTTTGAAGGGCATTGTAGCCAGTGTAACTACAGGATATAATGAGACTTAACATCTTATGTCTCAGGATGACGAGGCAGTGGAATTCCACACAGTACTTTGTAATTCAAGGTGCTGGATGGTATTTCTACCGTTTATGGGTAATCGTATCGCTTACCATCAGGCGAACGGCATGCTCGACTCGTCATTCTATGCTATAAAAAAAAGCAAACTCACAAACTTATAATACTGCAACCCCAATTTTCCCACTTAATGAGTGTACTTTGTAAATATAAAAAAAATATGCCTAATTAATTTTAGTCAATAACGTATTATGTGAGTTTGCAGTTGATACCTTTAAAATAAAAGATATTCCGTACAAACTTACACCCCCTATTTCATTCCCCTTGTAAGAGTTGTTTAGAAAAATAGTTAACTGCATTTGAATTTCTTTAAATAATGAGTATTTTCTAGTAAAACCTACTATTAAAAGTGTGGAAGTTTCATACGAACTTTGCCACCCCTTCTTACCCCCTTCTTTATGGGGGTTCCTTTTAGGGTCCTAAAAGGAACCCCCATGAAAAATTTGAGAGAACTTGTAGTTTCTTAGATTTCGTGATATTCAATATAGGGGTTTGTATTTTTTGTCATGTCTGATAACTCCTTTGTTCTATCTCAAATAAAAAAAATACAATATTACAGTACATGGATTCACAAAAGATCAATGCCGAGAATTAAATATTACTAAAATACCTATTCCTAATCGACATTACTTCATTTAATTTTGTTTATCGACGCAACGATAGGTCCGTAAGATATTGTAATATGAATCGTAAAAGAAGCACAGTAGCGCAGATAATCTTTTGATTCCTTTATCTGAAATCTGTAACGGTGTCAAGTAGTCCTTAAAATTTCATAACGAGTTTCGTGCTGTTCGCGATCAAAACTTCATACCTAGAACTGGTGTTGAAGACTCTACTATAGAGTTTTGGCGTCATTTTTTTTTTGAGTGTAAGTACCTCGCATAAACATCTGTGTAATTTTTTACCAGTAATTGCCGGCTTTTAAGAGGCTTAACATCTTATGAGTCAGGGTGGCGAGAGCAGTGGAGTGCTACGCAGTACTTTGTAATTCAAAGTTGTGTAAGGTGTTGCTACTGTTTGTAGGCGGACGTATCGCTTAGCATCAGGCGGATGGCATGCTCGTCTCGATATTCAACTGCAATAAAAAACATATATTTATTTATCTAAATAGGAACATCGTAAAACACTTTACTAAGGCTATAACTAATACATGCGGCAATTAAAGATGTACACAACATTAATTATACATATAATAATAATTTACCAACTTAAGGAGGTACATGTTATGCCCCTTCGTAATATGTGATGTGGAGAGCGTTAGTCGTAAACCGCCTAATTGATTATTCAATAACTGTGTAGCTGTGCTTACACATACCATACCATACCAGCCCTGTATTATATATTACTAGCTTTTGCCCGCGGCTCCGCCCGCGTCATAAAGTTTTTCCGGTATAAAAGTCCTAGTTTATATTTTCCCGGGATAAAAAGTAGCCGAAGTCCTTCCCAGGGTCATAAACTATCTCCCTACCAAATTTTATCGAAATCGGTGAGTGGTTTAGCTGTAACGACTCGCGAGAAAAAGAAAATCCGGGATAAAAGTCCCGCTTTAATTTTCCCGGGATAAAAAGTAACCTATGTGTTAATTCAGGACATTATCTACCCGCATGTCAAATTTCATCGAAATACGTTCATCAGTTTTTGCGTGAAAGAGTAACAAACATCCATACATCCATCCATACATCCATACTCACGAACATTCGCGTTTATAATATTAGTAGGATTAGTAGGATTGCCCACTGCTAAGCACGGGCCTCCTCTACTATTGAGAGGGGTTAGGCCTTAGTCCGCCACGCTGGCCTAAAAATAATAATTACCTACACATAGAGTACCTAAAACTCTACGTATATGTATAACTTAGTACCATTCCTATAATTTGTGTAGACAGTAAAGCAAGTATGTTTTAGACGCAAAATATAAGTTTGCTGAACATTATTTGAGCGCGTAATATGTAAGGAAGTAAATACTTGATCCAACAGTTTACCACATCAGCTGCAGAATGTTACAAATTTATTTATTTCAATATCCGCCAGAGCGAGCTCTGAACCGCGAGAGGATTGCGCAGCTCTTTGAATTCCTAGGAAATGGAAATAGTGGAGTTTTGTTTCGGAACTTGGAAGCGTAAAGGTTTCCTCGTTAACAATAGTTTATTTAGAAAAATGTTTTGATAATAAATGAACCTTAATAGCTACTAAGTTCTAATTATATTTTGTAGGTCCTATAGAAAAACCATTTCTTACGAGAAAGTTTGTCCCCGAATGGGCAGGCAGGCGCGCAACTATATACACCGCGCAACTATATACAACTATATATAACGAGTCCCTAACCTATATACACCGCACGGCATACCAACTAAAACTCCGCGGGGGCCATCTTCGGTGCATTAGGGACGGCTGCGGGCTTCCTCCGACTCACGTCTAAGTTGTCGTCCGCAACCGCCCCTGCGCGTACCGCTGTTGCGGTCCGTCTCCTGTTGTTGCGGGGACTCAGAAGCCCCCGTACACCGAAGGACGCCCTTGGCGTCAGAGGCAGCGTGAGACACGCTGCCGTCCATCACGGGGGTCACAAAAATTGGCTAGACTAATAGGTGGGCGGCACCTCCCGCCCACCCGTGACCCCCGAGGCGCGCAACTACTGCACGCACCTTTGTGTGTATTCCGTCACATGATGTGATAATTATAGCCTAACGACCATTATAACATCACAATCGATCGGGCACAAATTCCTGCCACCGGGCAGATACTGGTGGTAGGGCTCTTATATGTAAGAGTTCCTCTAGGTGGGTACATAAAAATCCATGTATATTGTAATCATCTATCCTATAAATTCAGCGTTATCAAAGAATTTTATATTCACTGTTTCTTAGGATTGTCAAAAAATACGTTATTCAATACAAATCAGAGTTCACAAAAAATAAATAGTAATTATTGTAAGTAATAATAAAGTATTGTAAATAATATTGATGTATTAAAAACACTACATCAATGCTTACAAAACTGATATCTGAAAAAGTGAATACAATATATTTTTACTAAACACTAGCTGTTGCCCGCGGCTCCGCCCGCGTTTAATAGTGTTTCCGGGATAAAAGTCGCGCTTTATATTTTTCCAGGATAATAGGTAGCCTACGTTACTTCTTATTATATAAGCTACCTGCCACTACAAGTACCGTCAAAATCGGTCCAGCCATTTCAGAGATTAGCCGGAACAAACAGACTAAAATTGTAAAAAATGATATTTTGATATGATATAGATGTATAGATATTATGTTGTGAAGCTCTTATGTTTACACGTTTTATTAAATCCATGCCGATTTGATAATTGTTACTACTGCACAATTCAGTTTTAATCATATTAAATAGTAGCTTTGCCCGTGGCTCCGTCCGCGTTAAACAGTTTTTCCGGGACAAAAGTCCCGCTTTATATTTTTTCCGGGATTAAAAGTAGCCTATATAAACATATTTATCCAGGACATGATCGACCGACTACCCCTGTGCCAAATTCCATCGAAATCCGTTCAGTAGTATTTGTGTGAAAGAGTAACAAACATACATACATACATTGTTACAAACTTTCACGTATATCATAATTATTAGTAGGATACTATTCGAACATACTATGAGACTTATTGCAACTCAAAACGCCTTTTCTCTTTTCCGGGATAGGCAGAGGTGTAACCACCACACACTCCTCGTTTTTTTTGGCTATGTTAGGATTCATTTAAAAGGGGGAGGGGGGGTTATTTTTTATTTATTTATATTTATTTATTCGGGTAACCAAAGACCCATAGTGTTAGTAGAAAAATTTTAAAAATATTATATTATGTTAGTAAATGCCATGCCAATGTTATTGCCATGTATCGAACACATTTCCAAGCTGATACTGAGTAGAAAAACGTAGTACTCATCATTTTGTCCGGCCCGGGATTAGTACCCGAGACCTCAGCGCTATAGCCATATCGCGCAAACACTGCAACTACGCTATGGGGACATTAAATAATAATTATGTTTGATCATCATCATCATCATCGTATGGCATCACATTATGGTAAAACAAAAAAGTTAAAAAGAATCGGACCTTCAGTTCGAATCCTGCAAATAAACATAGAAGTCTCCTTAAAATTATGTTTGATATAATTTATGTACTGTGACACATACCTTTACAATTCCTTTTGCTACTCCATAAAACCCTATAGCATAGGGCCTATACAATATATAAATTAAGAAAACACGCCATATGGCATATAAACATAAAAATCTTTACGACGTTCATAAAGCCACGTTTACTTAGTCGGGTTTCAAATATTAACAACAAAATAAAAATTATTATGTCGTTTAATCTACGAAAATGTTTAATGTAATGACAATCCCATCAAAAACATAAATGCAAAATATGGAAGCCAAGTCTAATATTAAGAATATGCGTGCTTGTCGACTTCACCGAGCAAAGAATTGAAATCTAAATGGTTGCCAAGCCCTATAGATAATCTTGAAAATTACATATAAGAACACACTCCATTCTAAAATAAATTTAAACTAATATTTCTTTGTTTTTCAGCTACGACATAGTATGATATTTAAAAATATAGCTTCTTAAATTTGAATAGTCGAATTATTTACACAAAGCAGATAACTTAGTATAAATTTAATCTCAAGATTTGTCTTGGCTAGTTTTATCAGATATGTTGACTTCACAATATAAAAACAGTAACATAAAGGTAAGTTTATTAGCCAAATATAAGAAAAATTTTATGTGAAGTTTAAATTTATTTTAGAATGGAGTGTGTTCTTATATATAATTTTCAAGATTATCTACAGGGCTTCGCAACCATTTAGATTTCAATTCTTTTGTCGGTGAAGTCGACAAGCACGCATATTCTTAATATTAGACTTGGCTTCCATATTTTACATTTATGTTTTTGATGGGATATCATTACTTTTTGTAAATATATTAATTATTAAAATATTTAGTTAAGTAATTAAAACAAATACGTAAGAAGGTACCTTTGATCAATATTTATGCAATTACTTATTTTAGGATGAAAATAAATAATGTATTAAAATCCGTAAACTGCTTCATCGTTCTGCTATGTGCACGCGATGAAGTGCTCTTGGTATAAAACCTCTACGTTAATAATTACTTAAATTCTATTGATTCGCAAGCATCATGGAACGTCCAATGTCATCTCATCTGTCAAAATAATAAACGTCTTAGATTTGTAAATAAACATTGTAGAAATCAGAATTTTTTAACTTGAGCTCGAAACAGAAGTACATATACAATATAAAAGACTAAATAGCGGGCACGAGTTGATGATGCCTATAACGTATCTATAGGAACCCAGCGCTGTATCCCACAACAGCTCTGTCTAAAGTCAGAAAATTTATAGAAAATTCAAGCAAAAGTAATGCGGCGATAACGTAATTAATGGATCAAGGTAAATAGTATTTAAATTAAAATAAAGCATCAATGGACGTGTACGCCTAAACGTTCATTATTCTAAAGATAATTTATAAATAGTGTGCAGATTTTCCGATTGCTTGGAAAATGTTTCAAATCTTAAAAATATACTGTTTTCAGACTTTTTCCTTAGTATACATACAATTAACTACCTGGACACCAAATTTCAACTTTCTAGGTCATCTGGAAGTGGGTTAGGTTTTTGATCTATATGTCAGTCAGTGATAAAAATGCCGATTTTTAGATGTTAGTATCTCAATGACCGTTTGAGCTATATTTATGAAATTTGGGATTCTAGTTAACTTAAGGGGTTTTAATACATAAACCAAATCTCATGTATTTACGTTAAATAGATTTTGAGTTATAGAGTCGTCAAAAGTCGCTCCAAATGGTTCGGGTGAAACTACACTAGGCAGCTTCGACTTTTTTTTTTTTTGCTTGGCTTGCCACGCTGCCGCGTGTCTCGATACTTGTATTTAGATACTTTTGTGCATGCCGTGTTCACACCAAGAACGTTGCTCACTTATGTAAATGAACATAATGTTTGATTTGATTTTGTGAACCCTATACTTTGTACAACTAGTTTTGTGAACCTAAAAAAAAAGTGCACCTAATAAGAATTAACTTAGTAATAGTACATACATATACATATGCACCCACGCCTTTTATCCCCGAAGGGGTAGGCAGAGGCACAACTATGGCACCCACTTTTCGCCATTATTCCGTCCCATGATGTGATAGGGGGCGAGCCTATTGCCATATCGGGCACAAATTCCAGACTCCGAGCTGATACTGAATAGAAAAACTCAATATCACTTTGCCCGACCCGGGGATCGAACCTGAGACCTCAGCATTGCAGTCGTACCATAATACAACTACGCCACCGAGGCAGTCTAGTCTTAGTACTAGTATTGTTATGGAAACAAATATCTTTAAAATGATGGAAACAATCAATTACATTTCGACGAAACGGAAAAGACGCAGAGAAGGAACTTTGCTATTGCATTATGAAAATGGAAGCTTATTTACAGAGGACGTAACGCTATTATGACTTGTCTGTACTAACTACTAGTAACTTGCCTTATAATTGGTACCTATCAGGATTGTTACAACATTTGTATATTTCGACGTCATCAATTCTAGAATATGTTTTTACGTAGGACTATGTGTGGGCAGTTGTTTAAAATGTTCAACTCACATTTTTGCATTTTTTTATTGCATTGAATGGCGAGACGAGCATGCCGTTCACCTGATGATAAGCGATACGGCTACCCATAAACAGCAGAAACACCATCCAGCACCTTGAGTTACAAAGTACTGTGTGGCATTCCACTGCGCTCGTCATCTTGAGACATAAGATTTTAAGTCACCTTATATCCTGTAGTTACACTGGCTACAATGTCCTTCAAACCGAAACACAACAGTGCATGCACACTGCTGCTTGGCGGTAGAAATAGACAGTGCGGTGGTACCCACCACAGAACAGAGATAGAGATAGAACTATAATGTGGGCGTAACCTTTCACCCTCTAATTAGCAAGGCAGCACTAACTCCCGTTTGAGCGGTCTCAGTCGTCATTGCGCATTGTCAAAGCTTTAATAACTAGAAAAAATAGTTAAAAATATTAAAATGCCCTATTGTGCTATTCTGGAATGCAGAAATCATAGCTATAGCAAAAAATGTGTCCCACAGAGGTATTTCACACCGTCGGTAAGTAATATTTTCTGGTTTATTGCTTATTTAACTGAAAAACGTATATTGATTTTCTATGTCAAATATGGCACAAAAATTACAATTTAAAGTGTTTCTTATTTCTTTCATCATAAGGTTAATTTTCGGAAACGAAAATCAGTTGTTCTAGAATGATTTGTCACCAATTCACAGTGTCACCGCTACTCAATTAGTGCATGCATGGTCGATAAAATGTTATCGATAATTATCAATTTTTCACTAAACCGCTATGTTGTAGCATAAAAACTTTCAAACCCCATACTCTAATTATTTTCGTAAAACATGAACGGATTGAAGGCTGTATGGTTGTGTACCTTGGCCTACAAGTCGTGTGTTGTAAAACAAGTGCGAGTAGTGTTGTCAGTTTTCCAGCTGCTTGTTTTCTTTGTATACAATAATAAATGCTACATACGTATTAAAAACTATGATTGCGTGTGCAGTATTTGTAATAATATTACTTTGATTTAAAACGTACATTTGAGAATTGTGAGTGGTCTGGTTCTAATTTTGGTTATATCAATTTCAGTTCATCTCTGGTTGGGATTGCAACCCTACCGGTGAACGACATCTCTTCGACCTCTTGAGCGGCAGCACCAAGCGTGTGAGCACGTAATTTCGTCGCTGGCTCGTATGTGCCCATAAATTACGAAGGCTTGGCCAAGGGCCCCGCGGAGTGTTCGCCATGATCAGCTGTACCTGTACTCTAGTGCACGATGAACATATCAGGAATCCTTCGCGGAAGTTGACAGGAGAATACTCGCCGGCCTGCCGATTTTGCGGGTTCTCTATTCATTCCCGGGAGTTTTACCTCAGGCACAATTATCATTCACTTTGTCTATCGCGGGTAGAGTTAAAACTGCCTGCATCACCAGAGAGTAGGATATCTTCCCCAGCTGCATAAAGCCTCAGCGATTCCTGACTCTGCATTATAGGATCGACGACACACTCTTATAGGTATTTTTCGAAATTAAACAACAAAAGTATTTAAATTACGAAAAAAGTATGTAACAAAACCGGGTTCCGGCTAATAAGGTAAGGTGGGAGAACTTACCTTATTAGCCGGAACCCGGTTTTGTTGTATTTCTGTCTTGAGCTAAGTTTAGCCGATAAGTAAATAAATATAATATCAACTTCAAAGGTGTGTATTGTTTTATTTAACCCACTGTTATAGTAGCAGATACATATTATATAGCTAACGATGTTATACAGAAAAATATAAAAAGTATAACTGAATACAAGTTTAACCTTTGATCATCCTCACACTTCCTGAGGTGAAGCACGTGCTGACTGCTGGCTTGCGAAACCATTGCTTAGTGTATTCTTCTATCTCAACCCGTAACAAAAGGTTAAGAACTTCGTAATTGTGCTATTAAACTGGAACAAACTTCAATGTCTTTTGTCCGGCCTACTAGGCCGGCATAATTGTGCCAACCGTTAAAAAATATTTTCTTCCCTTACCGGTTGACAGTGGACGATAGCCTAGTTGGGAATGGAACAGTCTACCGAGACAATGTCCGGAGGTTCGAAACCCGAGGCCTCTGACTTTTCAAAGTTACGTGTGTATTATTTATCAATTATCGTTCACTTTAACGGTGAAGGAAAACATCGTGAGGAAACCTGTTAACCTGAGAATCCTCCATAAGAATTTCGAGGGTGTGTGAAGTCTGCCAACCCGCACTAGGCTAGCGTGGTGGACTAAGGCCTTAAACCCTCTCAAGAGTAGAGGAGGCCCGTGCTCAGCAGTGAGCATTATATAATACAGGGCTGGTATTATTACCGGTTGACATTTTCCTTAAACTTTACTCTATTTAACTCCGGCAGTGAAATTACTATAATATGTATAAATACTCATTATAATTTATTGCAAACTAGCTATACTGTAATACTGTGTAGGTAATACATTATGTAATTTAACATACATGTTTGCAGTATTGAAATTTTAAATTAAGAATTTAAAATCTATACTAAAAATAAATTTTAATTTACTGAGTGAAAATTTTGTTCAAGATATTTTCAACATCTTTTCCGGCGCTTATGAAAATAATATTATATATTTTTGTAATAAGTCGATTTCATTAATTAATGTTATTTATAATTTTTAGCCATAAAATAAAAAACATCGATAGGTTTACAAAAAGGTATCATATGGGTGCAACACTATTAACGCATGCTTAGCGTACTTGGTGTCAATCAAAAACTTTTCTTAAATCGACAGCCATAGAGATCTTATGAATGCCATCACCATTATATGCCATCTAGCGTGGAGTAGTGGAATGAAATCGAATTAAAATCAAAATTCAGGCTGAAGGAATAATATCGTATGAATTTATGTGAATTTTTAAAATATGAAGTTTATGGAATGGCATTAAGGTTAAATTTAATGCAAATGATTTTCTATTATACGTTTTATGTTTATTGCTGATTTTGGCCAATCATAATGAAAAGTTGATAGTATGTGAATATACGCATGTGTGAGTTTGGCGACACTGGTTTTCTTAGTAAATTGATGCTAAACTCTATCCATTCTATCTTTAATCCATGGTACCCACCCAGACGGGCTCTTACATATGAGAGTCCTACCACCAGTAAATTCGATTCGTCTTTTTTGACATTATTTATATGAGACTAGCTTTTGCCCGTGGCTCCCCCCGCGTGTATGAGTTTTTCCGGGATAAAAGTTTCGCTTTATATTTCCCGGGATAAAAAAGAAGCCTATGTGTTAATCCAGGACATGATCTACCCGTGTGCCAAATTTCATCGAAATCCGTTCAGTAGTTTTTGCGTGAAAGAGGAACAAACATCCATACATCCTTACATCCATACATTCTTACAAACTTTCGCCTTTATAATATTATAGTAGGATAGATCAATTATGCTTATATTTAATCATGCATTTTGTAAGTTGAATCCCGTAAAATCAAATAAATATTATAAGGAGGGTATTCTCAGGGAGGGAACTCCGCTGTTATTATTCTAAGTCTTCCGTTTTCTGTCACCGTTAAAACAAGCTATAGTTCTCAAACAATACACACATAACATTAGAAAAGTCAGAGATGCGTGCCATTGAGTTTGAACCTGCGGATATTCGTCTCGGCAGTCCATTGCACTCCCAACTTGGCTAGTTGAATGCAGTACATTAAGGATTTTTCTTAAAATGAACCATTATATAAAAGCTACTATCAACTATGGGTAGCCAAGCTTTTAATGTAGCCAATATGACTACTAATTGTATCATGCATTTTTATTTGAGTGTAGTACGCTAATCAACCGGTTTAATGATTGAAATTAAACTATTATAACGGATTTTATCGCGGTTTTTTATTTTATTTTTCTCACGACATTTCGAAGGCTTTCAGCACTTCGTGGTCACGGGGCGGACATAGTTTAATTTCGGACATAGTTATAATAGTTTAATTTCAATGTCTAACATTCGCGTAAACATAAGGAATCATTACGGTTTAATGATATAACAGCTTTGATCAACGGTTGGTAGCCAAAATTTTAGTAAATAGACAATGCAATGCAATCAGCTCTGTATTATATATTGCCCACTGCTGAGCACGAGCCTCCTCTACTACTAGAGGGGTAAGGCCTTAGTCCACCACGGTGGCCTAGTGCGGGTTGGCAGACTTCACATACCCTCGAAATTATCATAGAAAATTCCCAGGTATGTGGATATCTTCACGATGTTTTATACCAGGACAAATAGACAAGGTGCCTTTTAATTCTAACTTTCTTATTAACGCACAATTAACTGAGGTGATTTATGTCACTACTCACGTACACTTACAAAATGTGTATTACAAAAAAAATGGAGTGTTCTGCTTCATACGATCCACAGTAAGACACCTCTCCCATCTCAATATCTTGAATCGTGCTATATCATACAAAGTACGATACGGATATATTAATAGACGAAACATAGTGACAAGACCAAACACGTCATTTTTAAGAACCCTACAATGCGTAAAAAGATTTGTAAAGTACATGTGATTTTTTGTGCTAACAGGAATTATAATTATTGTTCAATTTACTAATATACTCAATTCAAGCAGAGTGTCTGCGTTGAAGTCCACAGAAAATACACACTCCAACCTGCCATCATAAGTAGAGTTTAGTCTGTAACGGAATAACAATTTTCAAAATAACATTACCAACAAATAAAAAGAAACGGTGGGTATTATTTATTAGCCACATATTTTTGTGAAAAATACGCTCGCCGTCGTCGCCTTTGATTGGATCTGTGGTGATTTGTTTGTTGGATGGAATTCATTTTGCCGCGAAAAAAAATCCCACGACAACGTGACTGACATGAAAATCCGACGGTGGAAATTTTGTATTCTTTGTATAAGCCGATTTTCAAAGAACCTGCTCCTGCTTTGATATTCCTTTTGACGAATTTAGAATGCTCTCTGATGCTTTTGTTCGACGCTGCACTGAGCTATCAGAGGTATTTGAAAACTAGTAACATGTATGGGCTATTACAATCAAGTTGACATTTTTTCTACAGTTTTAACAGTATTTTAATGATTAATGTAAGTAAGAGACTACATATTTATGAATATATTTTGAAAGATAGTTCTATTTTATAACTTTACTACATATATTACATGTACATATACACTCACGCCTTCTATCCCCGAAGGGGTAGGCAGAGGCGCAATTAGTGCACCCATAACTTTACTGTTTCTTGTAAATTAATTTTAATAACAATTCATTACAAAAAAAAACAATCATTTCAATTAGTAACAGCAATATCTATACTAATATTATAAAGCTGAAGAGTTTGTTTGTTTGTTTGTTTGTTTGTTTGAACGCGCTAATCTCAGGAACTACTGGTTCGAATTGAAAAATTCTTTTTGTGTTGAATAGACCATTTATCGAGGAAGGCTTTAGGCTATATAACATCACAATGCAACTATTAGGAGCGAAGAAATAATGGAAAATGTGAAAAAAACGGGGAAAATTATTCATCCTTGAGGGCTTCCATTGCGTGCGCTGCGAAAACGGTTCAAGATACCAAAAATACATGTATCAAAGAATTATTCCTCTTAAAATGATCTAAAAAAATGTCCGCGACAGTATATGTCTATCTTTTAAGATTAACTCACTAGAACCGTTTTTATGGTAATCAAATTTGGTCGAAATTAATGCATTATTTGTTAAGAGTTGTATCAACGTCATAATATTAATCTTTATCCAAATAAATGTGTTGGATAGAGTGATTCAACGGGAAGGTTTTTATGTACTTTTAGCCCGGAAAAACTTATTAACGCGGGCGAAGCCGTGGGCAAAAGCTAGTATTATTATAATTTCAAATGTAAATCAATAGGAAACGTGAGTAATTAATTATGTTTGTACTTAAGAACTATAAAATATAATGCAAATTAATACTTAATAACTATAAAATAAAACAAAATATAGCACGATTTACGTAGTCTCCTATAATTTTAGAGGCAGTATGCATATTATATAATATTAAGTAATAACATCTATACTAATATTATAAAGCTGAAGAGTTTGTTTGTTTGTTTGAACGCGCTAATCTCAGGAACTGCTCAACCAATTTTGAAAATTCTTTCACTAATAGGAAGCTACTTTACTCCTTAGTGCTATAGCTACTTTTTATCCCGGGAAAATATTTTTGTCCTGGAAAAACTTTTTCACGCGGGCGGAGCCGCGAGCACTACTAGTATTTCATATAAAGTGGTGAGGAAATCAAGGGTTAATAGAAATAGTATTAGTTTATTGAAACAGCTATAGTACACGAAAGTCTTACTCATAACTTACATATTCTTAAAATTAAAGACACATCTTGATAGCACAGCAAAGAAATTTTCGTCACTAGAAGCATACAACAACTTGTTGCAATAGTGAAGATGTCCAGACATTCAACGAGACGTTCCGGTCACAGACCGTATCAAAAGTAATAAATGTGAGACTTTTACGAGACGTTAGCTTCGTGTCATTTTGCACAGAAAAATATTTTATGCTCGCCTAAGACGCACCAGACGTTGCGGCAATAAACTTAGCGCAAAGCCAGGTGTTAGCCGTTTAATTTGTTCTTGCGTATACCGACGTCCATTCTCGACGGAGTATTTGGCCATAACTTAACTTTTATTACTGAATTTAAAGCAGAGATCAAAGAGCTGAAATTTTCTTTATTAAAAATCTCTTTTGGTCATTTACGTTGTATTTTCTTCTATATTTTTTGTTTGATATATTTTGTATGATAAACTATATCGTGTTCCTGTATAAAGGTATAGAACCAAATAAGATATGACATAGTGAAAGCACAGGTCTCCAATACGAATCTACTTTATAAAATGTGGGTTCAGGCACAGTGCACTATATTCACCTTCGCTACAAACGAATAAAGTAGGTCATCTTAGTATACAGTTATTTTTTCCTTGCGGTTCTCTATATAAATATAAGAGGGTTAGCTATGTTCAATAAACTAAATTGAAGGTTATAAAAATCATTATTCATAAAATATATTAGGTCTTTACTTATGAAATTGTCGTTTAGTATACAGAAAGTTACTATTTTTTTTATAAACACTTTTTTTATTTCCATCAATCAATGCCATCTATGCGATCGATGTACCTCTGCCACCGCAGTGGTAACTTTTCAATGCCCTTCTTAAAGAAGTCATATGTACGGGAGCCTACAAAATCTTCAAAGGCATTTTGTACTGCCTCTCTGGTATTTATACAAACCCTCAAACAGACGATCTCTAAGCCAAGTGTTAAGGTTGGAGGTTTAGCATCTTCCACCGTACTCAACAGATCATGCGCCAACAGACTTCAACATTTCCAAAATTTAGACAGTTTCTTGGCAGGGAAAAATAGAAGCAGTACAAAATGCCCTTGAAGGTTTGTTGGCTCCCATGCACCTGATTTCTTCAAGAAGGGCATTGAACAATTACCACTGTGCTAGCAGAGATGCATCGATATCATGGGTGCATATTTTGTTTGATAGAAATAAAATAATATTTATAAAAACGACTTTAACTATCTGTATACTGTATACACGGCAATTTTTTTTATTTATATAGAAAAGGCATAACACAGAATTCATTCAAACCTAAATAATACATAAGCATTTTACAAATTATAATCTGGATTGATTTCCTTAATATATGCTATAATTGAGTTTACTGCGGTAACTGAAATAAAACTTGCACTTACTGATAATTTTGTTGCAAAAGTGTACTTAATGTTTGGTTTTTTACTTTTTACTAATGGCGATTGGTTTCTTTTTAATTTTGTTAATTTCATAGGTAAAGATCCAAATCCAAACACAACATGATCCACTTTAGAGAGGAATATTTATAACTCTAATTAAATTTAGGGGAACGAGAGTGGGGCAAAGATCCTCACAAAAAAAAGAGAGGATTATTACGAAATTGAAAACAGGAACCTCAAAATCGTGTCCTTGATATAAAATACCCATTTTATTAGTCTACAGTTCAATACATATTTAAAGTTATTTAATTAACAACATATAAATCACGATTAAACAACGTTGTTCATTATCAGTTTAAAAAATAATAACGAGCTCTTGAAATATCTCATACAACAAATTAACGGAGATATTTAATATAGCCGTATTGATGTAGGGTTTTTAATACATCAATGTATAACCGTCGGAAATTTTGGCACCCTGTGCGTCACGATGATCGAAATGGTGTTTATATAATTGTTAAACACCTGGCTAGCTTGCCTATTTTGCTTATGCTGGCTGTAAAAAACTAAAAACGTTTTAACCCCCAACATTTATTTTCGCCTCTATGACTTTGAGTGCCTCGGTGGCGTAGTTGTATTGCGTGCACGGCTCGACGACTGCTCTAAGGTCCCGGGGTCGAATCCCTGGTCGGGCAAAGTGATATTGGGTCAGCCCAGAATCTGGAATTTGTGCCTAATATGGCGGTAGACTCATCTTATCACATCATGGAACGGAACGCACATGGTTAAAAGTGGGTGCCCTCGTTGCACCTCTACCTAACCCTTCGGGGATAAAGGCGAGATGTGAAATTATTTATGCGCCAAAAATTATTTATACGTAGATCCATATCGCTCAACGTCCGTTAAGCAGGCGGTAAACCCTATACGATCCGACGACACGCGTATTATCTTGTCATTCCTGTGAACTCTGCCGGTAAGGTCTAAAGATTATGTCGGTTATGGAAATTATATGTTAAGTAGTTATAATTTCAATGTCGAACATTCGTGAAAACATGAGATATCACCACACGCAAAGTTGTACTTGTGATTGGATAGAATATTGGTCATAAAGAAGAAATTATTTTAAAAGTATGTACATAATATTTGTTTATATTTATGTTACAAACCTGAATACGCTTTCAGCAACAATGATTGGCTCAACGAGCACCTAAATTGTGTTTCAAATTATATATTACATATTATTAGAAACTGCAACGGTTTTGATTTAAATAAAAATATGTACCACTGACTTTACAGAAATACTTTCACAATAAATATCACCAAGCGAACGACCGGCACGAAGGCAATGACCAACTCACTCGAACTATCAAACGTTCTATGCTTTTATAGCAAAAATTGTAGATCATGTCATTAATACCCGCACAAAAAATATTTTTGCCCTAACAATATACTAATTAATGACAATGATTGATGAATGAGATGATTGACAGCCTATTTAATAGTAGCAACGCCGAAATTCAAATTATAAAGCAATACGTGGTGTTGCACTACCTCAGAATAATAACTAAAGCAATTATTATTCTGAGTGTACTACACTCATCGCGCTGGCATTAAATGACAAATCTTCCCAACGTCCTAAAATATTCACCACCTTTTCACTTTCGGTATGTAAAAGCCTGATTTCCCTTATATTCCCGTAGCTCTGCTAGAAGTGAGAAATGCAACGAGCTATCATCATTTTTAACTAAAATGTGTGTCGTTAACACGACTTGCGGCAAGATTTACGGCACGTCACTTTACGTTGCACCAAATTTATCGCAACAATGTGTAATTCATTACAATGTCTGCCGCCTTCTTAGTAAGATTGCTACATACGAAAACGAGAGGTTATTTTGTTGAGCCAACGATTTGAAAAAAAGTGAGTGTTAAAAACATGCTTTTTGGGGAAACCTCGAAAACAAATAGGAAATATTATACCTACCTATTCTTAAACACCATTCCTAACTCTCGATTCCAATTAAACAAAAGATCACATATATAAATCCTACCAGAAGTCAATAACACTTGGTCTTCCTTTATCCGGAAACAACACAGAGTTGTGAAGTAAGTAGGCAACATTCGCTCGGGCTCGTTAAGTTTAACTATTCGCTAAGGGATCGGCAGAACAATTCCGTTGATGCCGGAGATCCATCTACGGGAAATTACACGATCTGGAAGAAGCATTTTATTTGAGAGATAAAATGCAAAAATCCCTGTCGCTCATCTCCGTCAATTAGTCTGCAATGAGCTTCCGAGTCTGCTTCGCAATTGGACTAACAACATAGTGAATTCTTGGTTGTTTTGATGCGGCTTTATTAACATTGTTATGATAGTTGTTTTGTATAAATTAATATTAACAGAATTAGGGACGATAGCCTAGTTGGCAGTGGAACGGACTGCCGAGACGAATATGTCCGCAGGTTGAAAACCCAAGGGCACACACCTCTGACTTTTCTAAAAAAAGTTATATGTAAATTCTTTGTACATTATCGCTCACTTTAACGGTGAAGGAAATCATCGTGAAGAGACCTGCATACCCGAGAAGTTCTCTGAATTTCGAAGGTATGTGAAGTCTGCCAAGCCGCACTAAGCCAGCGTGGTGGACTAAGACCTAAACCCTCTCAGTAGTAGAGGAGGCCCGTGCCCAGCAGCGGGACAGTATATAATACAGGGCTGGTATTATTATATTCAGAATTGTGTCGAACATGTGCTTAGAAAAAATTGTGCAGTATAGTGATGTGCATAGAGAATTACGTAAGAAAAAACTAAATACGTTGAGTTAAATCAGCTATGTAAGAAAAACTAAGTACGTAAATATAATTTCTAAAAAAACATAGATGACTATGGCGACGAATAATGCCTTAGTTTATAAAACTAAATTTCTTCACAACTTTAGACTCGTTTATAGATTTTTTATTATAAGTGCCCCTTTTAACACACTACATAACTTCGATGGAGTTTTAAAAAGTAGGTATGGTTGAACAACGTATTAAACATTCCACAATAAAAGTTATGGTAGCCACAATTAGAATGTGTGATGTATAATACAACGTATGATTTACATCTGCATCACTAAAGGACAGAACAGAATTGAAACACGCTAACAATATTCCAAAAAGTATGGAGTTCGGTTCTACTATCCAGTCTAACAGCTGATCAACAGTACCTACAAACATAATTGTATGTATATATTTCGTGACTATATATTCAGAAGCCATAAATATGGACCAAATCTAAATATTCTGCATTTACCCTGCCATCGAAATTTACACCACAACGTTGTGGGTTACCACAAATATTTTGGCATAATATAACATTACCTTTCATATAATTCGAGGTAAATTTTTAAAACGAAATATAATGCTGTATTCATTCTCAACTTCAATTGAAATGTTCAATACTCCGCGAGTTAAGAATATAGTAATCACTACATAGTATAAAACAAAGTCGCTTCCCGCTGTCTGTCCCTATGTCCCTATGTATGCTTAGATCTTTTGAAACTACGCAACGGATTTTGATGCGATTTTTTTTAATAGATAGAGTGATTCAACGGGAAGGTTTTTATGTATATTTAGCCCGGAAAAACTTATTAACGCGGGCGAAGCCGCGGGCAAAAGCTAGTATTAAATATAATATTACTATATGAAAAAATTTACTGAAGATTTTTTCTTCGAACTTTATATAGATTTGCGTGTCACGTTTTTGAGGAGTCTCATTTCTCAAGGAAAATGATAGGCGTTCTGAATATAAATTCATTTTACTTTTATAAAACTAAATCAGAATTTACAACAATATACCTTTTTACGTTATAATGATCAATAGTTTCTTTCGTTTCATCAGTAAAATTATGACTACCTATAATTCAGCAGTAGCAACTCAACTGACAAATAAAAAACATAATATCAGTAAAATCATGAGTATTTATAATTCAGCAATAGTAAACCTAAAGTAAAAAAACATTGACTTTTCTTTATGACTGCAATAACTCTATTTTCATCGTCACTATAATATTCTTAAATGCAGAAAGTAGAAACCATTATGGTTACATTTAGTTATCTATGTTTGTCTGACTGCCTCGGTGGCGTAGTTGTATTGCGTTTGCGTTACGAGTACGATTTGCGCGCTGAGGTCCTGGGTTCGAATCCCGGGTCGAGCCAAAAAATATTGTGACTGGGTTTTTCCATCTTTAAATTTACTCAGTCGCAGCTCGGAGTCAGGAAGTTGGCGGTGTGATACCCCCGTGCCTCGGAAAGCACGTAAAGCCGTTGGTCCTGCGCCTGATCTCTCTCCGGTCATGTCGGATTGCCGTCTCACCGGACTATGAGAGTGAAGGAATAGCGAGTGCACCTGTGTATTGCGCACACACTTGTGCACTATAATATCTCCTGCGTACCTGGCTGATCTCCGTTGAGATTGGCCGCCGTGGCCGAAACTGGCTAGGAGGATTTCATTTTTTTTTTCATAAGTTTGTCTCAGCAAAGTTGTATCGGAACACGCGCTGAGTTTTTAAATTACGAGAGTAACATAAAACCTCCTTGCTTATAAAGTAAGAAATATTTATAATTACACTATTGACTAATTGTATACATACATACATATACATTCACGCCTATTATCCCCGAAGGGGTAGGCAGAGGCGCAACTAGTGCACCCACTTTTCGCCGTCATTCCGTCCCATGATGTGATAGGGGGCGAGCCTATCGCCACATCGGGCACGAATTCCAGACTCTGCGCTGATACTGAATAGAATAACTCAATATCACTTTGCCCGACCCGGGGATCGAACCCGAGACCTCAGCTTTGCAGTCGTACTGTAATACAACTACGCCACCGAGGCAGTGACTAATTGTAGTTATACTTATAAAAGTACTAATAACGCAATGAAGTCACTGGCCATTTAATTCCAAATTCAAACCTTAATAATCCCAAATCGTGACATGGGAAACATTAATCACCGGTCTCTAATGCCCTTTCAGGTGTATTTATCCGCGTTTCCCGCACTTTACGGTCAATTAATTGTAAGAACTTATCCCAAACTTTGATGTGCAGTCGATCTGGAACTAATTAGAATTAGGCGAAAACGACCCCCCTCCACAACGCTTTTAAGGCGAGGTCATTGCTTTTAACAAACTTCGGGAAAGCTGCGAATTTCTACCGGGAATTAAAATGCCGGTAAGACCCAAGGAGAGAATTTAAAGATTTTTTTTACTTTGCGGAAGCTTACGTTTTCGGAGTGGATGTAATTTCTAAGACCAATCACAAGTTTCAAATACTTACGCCCGAATACTCAAACGCTACTTAAATATTTGAGATGGCCTTACGTATTTAAGCATTCGTTATTGGTGAAATTGGTATACTGAAACGTCACTTAACTCCTAAACTTAAATTTAAGGCGACTCAGTTTAAGGTCCGCTTATTGATTCAAATGGTATTCACAAACAATGCTTAAATTTTGACAGCTATGTAAGGCCTCCAAATATGGCTGTTAATCGAGATCAATTTGAGAGTGCTTCAGACTAGTCTCAAATATTTACGTTCAAATCTTTAATAATTTTATTGCGTAATAACTACTTATTATATTCTCTTTGGATTTAATAAATCGTTTTTTTCTTCATTATCATCATTGTCTGAAAAAGAGTATGGTGTCAAAGGAAGAAATCGAGAGAAATTAAACGCTTTCGAAGAATACAATAATGATAATTTAATGTTAATGTTTGACAAATAAATATATCATATCTTATCTTAACTTATCGTAAAAGAAGATTCCGACTCAGCAAGGAAACAGTTCTTCATTTATGTTCTTTAAAATCGGGATTATATCCAGCCGAACACAAAAAGAAACCAAACGATCCAACCGATAGCCCAAGGTCATCGGGGTTATTTTTCACGGGAAACAATCAACCGTAGTACATCGTATTGTGCGTAGTATGGCAGTTGAGTTAGCATATTTTGTAAATGTTTGTAAATATGCCTACTTCTGATGATAAAACTGAAATAAGAATTATAAATATTATTGTTGTTGACTTGTTAATTTTTTTCTAAAGCGGCTAATGTCAACCCTAACATACTGCCAAGTGGCAATATAATGCCAATATAAGCTCATCACATCAATGTTAAGAATATAATAATTAATAAACTATTTCTAATAATGAATATGCCATTCCTACATATTAAAAACCTAGGATAGTTTTTAAACGTACTTACCATTTTTGCTATGTAGCATCTGCACATAGTACATAAAATACACACGAAAATTAAATATAATAGACATATTATAACATTGTAAATCATTTTCAAACTGCGCATTGTGTTATTCGATTTATTTATATTTAACATCTTAAAAATTATACTGCGTGAAACGACACATAAATATCAAATTTATTGAAATTGTAATCGAAAACAAACTTTTTATAATCTGTAGCAAAATGACTGCTCCTCGGCTGAGTTTTACATCAAATCTTTTAAAGTGCGTTTGAGAATGCCATTTAAAATAAGAAGCCGGCTAAAATTAAGTAGGCCTCAGATAACTTGGTTGGTTGAGTAGCGTTTGAGTATTCGGGCGTAAATCTAGTAAAATATTAAAGTTTTTATTTATTGCTAGGTGTTGCACGCGACTTCACCTGAGTGATAAGCCTTTCCCGCTAAAAAACCTAAATCACTGTAGCGATCCACAGCGACATCAGTACAATGTCGGCTTTATCAATTTAATAGATCACTATATTAAAAATATGGTATTATTTCCCATGGAAGCAAATACTGGAATATATAAAGAATCCCCTAATTAAAGTTCAAAATATCTTAATATTCACGATCATGAAAAATGTGAAAATTGTTTCTCGGTATTGAGATATATAGCCTAGAAAACTTTCATGGAACTAACTCGGTTTTGGTCGCACATCCATCGACGCGAAATACTAGTCCAGGAATAATAGCCCCACTCTGTACCTTCCCGGAATGAAAGATAACCTACATGTTAACCCAAGACATTTTTTTTTTATTGCTTTGAATGGCGAGACGAGCATGCCGTTCGCCTGATGGTAAGCGATACGACCACTCATAAACAGCAGCAATACCATCCAGCTCATATAGTTAGAAAGTATTGTGTGGCATTCCAGTCCAGTAATATATTATATCTTTCCACCTTTTCATGAAAATCTTCGTCCTACCTGGAAATCGAACTCTGCTCCTTTTGGTATGCAACCTAAGTACGCCGCTAAACCAACTGAAAAATTAGTTCACATTATCCTGATATAATATAATAATATTTGGGTTTCATATTTATTATAATAGGTACTATTGTTGATATACAGAATGTAGGGAACTAAGGTAAACTTCCCATCTCAAATATCGGACCAATAGACCCACATAACTGTGTTTACAGAAATATGTGTGTTCAAATATTTGCCATACAGAGAACAATGGCAAGGCAGAATAAATTCTTCGATTTAAGCTCGGGGACGATGATCTCAATGCCAATCAAATACCATACATACTATGTTATAGGTTCAACTTGCTATTAATTCAATCTTAACGGATCACGAGTGAGAATCATGCATCACCCTATTTAAATTTTTTATTAGTTAAAAATGTCTACAACAAAAATATTACGCGTCTTCATTGATTACAAACTATAGTACTTACCACATGAGCATTGTCAACTTGTTTCCAAGACTCACTCCACTAGGTAAAGAAGTCGAAAGTCACTGAAGCAACTGTCAAATTGACAGCGTCTGTAGGACACGACGCCTGAATAATTAACGTTACTGTTCTTTTTTTGAAATATAAATATCAGCGCCCTAGTTAGTCTTTCTAAAAGAATCCAACGGATACCCAAGGTACGGCTTTTCAAAGAAAATGTAAATTAGTTTTAAAAATTGCTGAGAAACATTTTTCCTTATTCCAAAAGGAATTACGTCACATTTTAAGTAGACCGTTTCTTATGTACTTTTTTTATTATCATTCATATTATTGTGACAACAATGCACTGAAAAACGAAACAGAGATGAGTTGTTTCAATAGGTATTGCACCAACAATGTGCTGCACTGAGTACGTAAACAGAATTATAAGTGAAACCACATATTTGCCTTTGCCTCTGCTAACATTAGGCTAAAAATCATCCACGAAAAACGAATATTTTCATGAAAAATCCCATTTAATTTTCCTCCTTTTTTCAATCGAAATTTAGGGCGAATACGCCGTGTGCGCTGCGACGAATAAGTACTCTGTTAGTAGTGGCATTAGGGCGTGTAAACTTAAAGTTACTTTTTATTGATATTTGTTTTGTCGGAAACTTACCCTTTTTTATTTTACATCTATGGCTTTTATAATATAATGGAATATCTCCTTGAAAATAACACTTTCCATTGCGTTACTATATGAACTGAATAGTTCATATTATAGTAACGCAATGTCAATGACCTTGTATGTATTTCGCATATATATGGCCCCAAAGTAGCCCTTAAATTGCTTTATTATTTTAAGTTTTATTCCCCTATCTGATCCAATTAGACAGTAAAACTGTTTGTTGCAGTTTGAGTGCAAAAACCAAGTTTTTGAAATGATACATTGTAAATCTTTATAAAGACTAAAAATAAATTTGAAGTTCATTTTCGGATTTATAAAAAACTAGCTTCTTTTCAAAGTAACATATAATACGTTGGCTTTTGTCAAAGTACTCCGAGTCAGACAAGGAGGAGTACAGCACCAAATCCACCTCCGAGATGAACACCAGGGACTCTACACGGAGGGCTACAGAAGAACCAGACGCTCTTAAACATAAACATACGATACAAAGTATCGCGGATGACGTCAGACAGAGATGAGGACGTCAACTACAGGTTCCAGTACAAGAAGCACGAACCTAATGAGAATTACCAGGATTCCGCTTAGGATAGCCCCCGCACAGCTACGTGAACACATGGAGAATGGCATTGATAACTCCGATCACAATGCAAACGACAACTCCGTGTACCAAAAACGTTCAGACAAATCGGATACGGACATGCGCAATTTGGACGGTATGTCGCTCAAAAACAAATCGACTGGCGGTAAAGTGAGAAAACTAAAACGACGGACAGTAAAATGATTCTTTGCAGCTTTTCAGTTTGTACACAGACTGAGACGGAAGGTGGCGCCGCGCGAAATAATATTCCTATAATTATCGGTGACCGGTGTCAGGCGTGCAAGTATCGGACACGACAAAACGATATTTTTCTAGAATCAATTGTTTTATTTAATCGAGTGGCCTCCGGGCCCGTTTTCGGAAGGGTGTTAGTATCTTAGTACATTTAAATTGTTTTGTTCAAATTCAGCTATAGTGACTATTAGGTATTTGAATGAATGTTTCAATAATGATACTGTATAAGTAACGTAAATGTGTCATCATCATAATCAACATCATCATCAGCTTTTATCAGTCCCCTGCTGGACATAGGCCTATTCTAATGAGCACCATGGCGCCCTGTCTTCAGCTTGCCGCATCCAGCATCTGCCTGCAGTCTTTCGCAGATAGTCATCCCACCTTATTTTGTTGTTCTGGTTCTAAGTCTATATGTTAATGAGTCAAGTTTCAGAATCAAAGTAGAAGTTCAACATTAACGCGTTCCAATAAACAACATTTTAGACAACACTGTAGTAAAGATTATACGCCCCAAGAGATCATAACACATATAATACGACTCTGAACAGACAGATCTGTACACAACAAAAACATAAAAGGCACAGTTACGGAATTCACTTATTATAAATTATTTAGTCTACGACCCCCGGCACGGTACTTTCTAGCTTTCACTTTACATTACCAAATATTCCTCTGTTACACTGAATAACTACCTCCGCCAGAATAATTGTTTAAAATTATAACTTTAGTTCCCGAAATAAACATAATGCAGAAAAATGTTACGAATCCCAATTGGGGAAAATTATTCCCATTCTGTGGTAACTTTTCGCGGAGTTCAAATATCGCGATTCAACGAATGGAATTTGTATTTCATTGCAAATTGAAATGCTGTAATTTTCCGTTATGCAAAGTTTCCTTTTCTCCCAGCTCATTACAGCCAATTGGTACAATGGTAATCGGCTGTGAAACATAAACGGGACAACCATAGTTTATACCCTTCGGGTTAGTTTTTATTACGCCTTAGGTATTATGCTCACGGAATTACCTGCAAAGATTTTTATAGGTACATAATATTTTAAAATCGAATGCTAACATTAAGTGTTTTTATATTATTAATTGTGCATTAAAACTTAATTTATAGTCTCATTATTTCAATAAAATACGTAACAAAGCTAATTTTCTAACTTGCCTACAGATCGAACTAAATTAGAGGAACTTCAATTCGCCAGTATCACAGTTCAAACCCGCCTCGATACTTACATTCAATTGGCGCGATAAACGCAGTGAGCATTGCATAGATTCCGAATTCCGAATTCCAATCTTGCTGTTTAATGGGATTATAGATCGCCGAACGAATTTTGTAGGTAATATGCTGACTATGCAAGTTTTTGTAAAAAGAGAAAATTGATTACGTCATTGTAAACCCCGGAATGTGGTCAGCTGAAGCCGTAGCTCCGTGTTACGAAATATGAAACGCAAAAATCAATCAACGTGGATGTGATTCGGACTGCAATAGTCGCCCTGGTAGAATTTATATGTAACGATTTATAGGAATTAATTTTTAAACTGGTTGTAGTTCATAGGAGACATAAAGGTTATTAAATCTTTGGACTGCGATATAATAATAATAATTTTTGATATTGTGTATGTTTTGGAAAATCAATTTTAGCACTTATTATAAAAATAATTACTTTTTTACATTGCTATGGAACTGGAACACCGGTTAAGGGCTTAAGTTATGTAAAACTCGATTTTATGCCCACTTTAAAAATTATAAATAAAATAACCAGAGTATTTATTCTTCGCAAATGTATTCAGGAAATAAGTAGTATAGCCTTTAGTACTGTGATTTCTCGTGCCATTTTTTCGTTACATACAATACCGTGTATAATCTTAATTCATATCAGCCAAAATCCGCCAAAAGCATGTATTTTTTATCGCTCGCATTGCGATCTCTGTGTTATTTATTAGATTTTACTATACTATGACTTAATAATTACTCTATTTTAAAATTCATATTGTTCTCATTTTTAAAAATCGTTATATATAACAAAATATTAATATAATTGTACTAAAATATAAGGAAAGAAGGAAGGAAGGAAGGGAGGAAGGAAGGGAGGAAGGAAGGGAGGAAGGAAGGGAGGAAGGAAGGGAGGAAGGAAGGGCTTGGGCTTGGGCTTGGGCTTGGGCTTGGGCTTGGGCTTGGGCTTGGGCTTGGGCTTGGGCTTGGGCTTGGGTTTGGGTTTGGGTTTGGGTTTGAAGTTGGATTTAGGATTAAGACTAGGACTAGGATGGATGGATGGATGGTTTAGGCCTTAAAATAAAGAAATTCAAAAATGATGGCCAGGTATATATTTTGAGGTCAATTGGCCTTAAAACAAAAAAAATGCTAAATGACCGAGACTTTTACTAATTTTAACATTCGATCAAAATGAAAATGAACCTAAAATGAGGAATATTTTAGAAATTGCAAATAGAACAATTACTATAGATGTCAGTTTTATAAATTGTGCAGAAAATGGCCCGACCGCATATTATATTAGGTATAATATACGCTCCCTGTTCCGAACGTTGCAACGTACCTTCACCTTTATTTAATAATTATTCAAATTGTTACAAACCCATTGTTCAAGTACAAGTTGTTACAACAGCAGCACTGCAGTCGTACCGTACATCATAATACAGTTACTACGCCGCTGAGGCGCCGCGCCGGCCGCCGACATACCTAATATTTCGACAACCAAGAATAATATAAACGCTCAACATCGTGTAGGCAAGCCTACTACCATGTAGTGAGCATTATAGTACAACTGTACGCCCTCAACTCTGAAGGGCAATGGCGGCACTGAAAGTCTTAAATAGACATTGAATTTTCTTTTTTCATTTAAGTCCTTTAAAGTAGGCACAGACGATGAGATTTGGTACCATCGTACCAATTCGTCATGCGGTACAGTCTTCACGCCACACGATCGAACCGTACCATGCGATGTCCAGTTGTATCTGTGCTAGCAGCGCGTGAACACCTCTCACAGTATGCCTTCTATTCTCTCGAAAAAGGCTACCTTATTGTTTATTGAAGAAAAACTAATATGGAGGATTTTCATTATAACATAGAGATAGATTATAGTCTGGAATAGCACATAGGTCACGTTTTATCCCGGAAAAATATATAGCGGGACGGAAAATATATCCGGGAAAAACCTACCATGCGGGCGAAGCCAGCATTTCAGATAAAAAGTAGTCTATAGCGCACAAGAGTAATGTAGCTTCGTATTAGTGGAATAATGTTTAAAATCGGTTCATTAGTTCCTGAGATTAGCGCGTTCATAAATGCGCGCATGGTACTTGATCATTATTTTGTTACGGAGTTATTTCGAAATTATGATATCTGCTAAGATATTCATTGAAATCAAATGATGTCGAGGGCAATTTTTTTCATAACGAAATACTTGCGTCGAATAATGTTTTTAATTGGATAAGAATCATGTTTATAAAGGGTTTTTTAATAGATCAATGACTGCCGTGGACTTTTTTTAGAATTTTTAAAAGGAAATAATTCCTCGATATATATTTTTTGCGTAACTTTAACCGTTTAGGCAGCGCACGCAAACGGAAGCTGTCTAAAGGAATATTTTTCCTGTTTGTGTAACATTTTACATAAATGCTACGCTCCTGTTGGTCGTATCGTGATGTTATATAGCCTATATCCTTCCTCGATAAATGGACAATCCAATACAAAAATATATTTTCAACTAGAACCAGTAGTTCGTGAGATTAGCACGATCAACCAAACACATATTATTTACAAATAAACAAACTCTTCAGCTTTACAATATTAGTAGCGCTATTATATATACAATATAGATACAGACAACAGTACAGTTATATGGGACTCATTAAAGATTTGATGATGATAATATAGTATATAAGTTTGTTTTATTTTATTACTTTGTTCCTAATTTTGATTGCTTCTTTTTTTCCGTGTAAATGTGTGCAATAAATGTTTATTATTATTATAAATTTCGTGTATATATTCGACCTCATTATATTTTGTTCTCGGGAACGAGGTCGCGCTCGGAACCCATTATGATTTATGACGACAGATAACATGCTGCGCGTGCGAAGGATGAATAGCGACTGAACCATCGAACGGTACGGTGCGTCGGCCAGACGATGAGATTTGGTATGCAGCGAACCAAGTTCGATGTACAAGCCATCGAACCAGCCGTACCAACAACAATAATAATAATGTTCATCATACCGTGCCCCACACGATGAGATATGGTTCGATGGCATACCGTTTTTATGGTTCAGCTGTACCAAATCACATCGTCTGTGCCCACTTTAAGGACTGTGGTTGAAATTTTCTTAATGTCTCCATTGTCAAGGCATTTTTTATTGTTAATAAATATACATAATACTATTATTATTGTTTGAGTATAATTTTCTCCACAACTAATATGTACAGACAAATTTCGATAAAATAACAAGAAATAAGTATTTCCAATACTTGACAACACTGAAACAATAAAAATCCAACTCATAGCATATGTTTGAGCATTCCCCTTAATGTATGCTGACCTACTTAATAGTTAACATAATTCATTTTTACCAATGTACCTAATAACATCCACGAACAAAAGTAACTTTCCCAACGCAATAAAATATTTCCAATTACCGTGATCGATTCAAAAGCGTGCACATAACGCAACTACATATTAGCATAACTAGAACCCATTACTTACAAGCGAGGGCTATATCCACATGCGAATTTATATACAGCGTGTTTCGGGGCCCGCTAGCGACAAAATTTATGCTGATTTTATCACCAACACATGTGTGAATGGAGTCTCGAGAGAATATATCTACGCATGAGCATCGTAAAACACCCATTTTATTTTAACATATCTTTATTTCACCTTAATTCGTTTCACCTGCATCAATGAATAGTTGCCACGCTAAAAATGCTTTAAAAGCAATCGAAATACTGCGTGGTTTACAATTGAATTCACGCAGTTTCAGGTACATTTATTGAGTTACATTGTAATAAAATTCGGTAGAGTTTATGAATTACTTTTTTTTCTGTGACCCAAGCTATTTTGAACATCGGTTTGAATGTACATACATTAAAAACGATATTCAAATAGCTTGATGCATGGAACTCCATTAAAATGTAACACTTGTATATAACTTATAAAAACATATTAATTTTAATAGTGGCGGGTTTTTGCACACACAGGTCCATCTGGATAAATATCATCGCCTCGTCTTCTTCTAGTTTACAAACAATATAGTATTTGGAGCATTATGAGACATAACTTGATGTCTTATAGCTAGTGCTATGTAATTTCAAATAGCTTTTGGTATCACAATGCTTGAGGCAAAAGACATTGCCAGTGTTTATTTTTTTATTTATCGCAATTGAATGGTAAGACGAGCATGCCGCTCGCCTATTGATAAACGGTACACTGCACAAGAACAGTAGCAGAATTATACAGAACTTTAAATTACAATATCCTGCGTGGCCATCCGCTGAGCTCGTCAGACCTAAGATGTCTGATAATGCCCAGTGGCTGGCTTCAATGTCCTTGACAAATACATGCATGAATTCTACCCTTACAGTAGAAAGCTGTGGAACAGTTTGCCAGCGTACTTGTTCCCTCCTTCCTACGACTTAGGGTCCTTCAAGCGGAGCGTGAAGAAGCAATTAAGCGGGCCGGCATAATTGTGCCGACCGACCAGGGATGTTTATCTCTTGCCGGTCGACATAACTTTTTGGGCTTCACTACATTTACGATCAGATGCAGTGAAGCCACTTTGTCGAGTCTACAAAAAAAAAAAAAAAAAAAGTATGTACAAGTACCTATTCTACCGCTTGGCTGTGAAATAGACTGCAGTGGTATTACCCAGACGGCACCTCACACACGAGATCTTCCACGAGTATAAAGCACTTATACGAATAAAACATAGACCAGCGAGTCACTTGTCTCATTTCAATGTCAAAAATGATTATTTTCAATCTGTGACCATTTTTTTTTTTGTTAACGGCCCTACTGCCAGTAGCCTGACGCGAGTCGGCTTTTCTGGCCACACGAGGCGAGGACGGAACTGAGGTCTTGTGGAGTGTTGGAGTTTCAAGAACTCGTTCTTACGGCGGATGGCCAGAGTGATTTCGTCCTCTGGATCGGTTAATACGGAACGCGACCGTCTCCATTTGGCGCTGTCGGATGGAGTCTGTGACTCTACAGCTTTTCAATACTGGTATTAAGAGTAACATAAAAAATAAACATTGCTAATTTTTTTCCTTCACCAGGACCGCGAAAGGAAACCGCGCTTACGGTAACTCACCTAACTACCACATTAAAATCTTTATGTGCGCTGTAGTAGGTGCCCTACTTGTCCTTAATTAACGGGTAGTATTAGCTTACAAGTTTGCAAGTTAGCGGAAGGTTGAATCGCTGAGCCATTTAGTAATATGTCGTTAAGCACTTGAATAAGAAAATTAGAAATAAAAATGGCGGTTTCGACGACAAATTATCATTCTATTCATGATGACGATATTAATTATATATACACAACAATCACTATAATAAGTCTTACACGAGCTAACGAGTCAAATACTACGATAAAATTAAAAATTAGTAGCTAATGCTACTAGTAATCTGTTAATATACATCATACAAAACATCTAAGTAAATGAAATTAATGTCTAAATTTTTTATACTTTATTATTTACACATTTCCATACCATATTCCTTGGTAGAGATGCTGACGCCGTTTGACACAGAAAATATTCTGAACGTGAGGGGAGACCTCAGGAAAAGGTCAAGTTTTTTGCTTTCACGCGCCAAGGGTGAGAATAATACAAAATTAATTTGCAACTTCTGTTCGCTTCCACAGTAAAATCACTGAAGGAGGCCAGTTTTTATATCGTAAAACTCGGAATAAACTAGTCAAGGGAATAAGTATTCTCGTTTATTCATTACTAGCTTTTGTTCGAGACTCCGCCCGTGTGGAAAAGTCCCACTTTATATTTTCCCGGTATAAAAAGTAGCCTATGTCCTATCTCAGGCTCTAGACTATCTGTGTACCAAATTTCATTTATATTGGTTCTGTAGTTTTGGCGTGAAAGCGCGACAGACATACAGAGTTACTTTCGCATTTAAAATATTAGTAAATTTTTTATTAAATGTTCTACAATGAATTAGACCGCACATTAAAAGCTATGTTTCTACTTTTCACCAATGCTTTAATTTGAGTAGATTTAGATCAGGGTGAGCGCGAGGAATTCAGGGATCTTTTGAAGTAGCAAGATAATTATCTGCAATATATTAGAAGTGAGGGCATATATAGTGGAGTGAGCGAAATGAAACCAAAGGCAAAAGCTTCCTGCTATTAACTCTTAAGTTTATACATTTGACGGCTCAAAGTAGTGGCAGCTGTGACATTAACCCAAAGGCTTATGAATTATTTATCGGGAATCGTCCTGTCAGACATTTGAATTATTTTGAAACCCTTGCCTGTGCATAATCAAGAACTTGACAAATTTTTCGTATGCTGAACAAAAATAAAATTACTTGTAATAAATTTCAATAATTTTTAAAACCCACATAAGTCTTCAAAACATTTCTTGTACACGTTAGCTATAAATTTAACGTAGTGTCCACATTGGAGCCTCTAATGTTCCTCGCAGGAAAACGAATCTTTTGTTGTGACAGCATGCGATACATAACACAGCAGTGCTGTAAAATTCTCCCAAAGGCTGACCCGAATACGTAACGTAATGGAAGCTCGCGTAACCTATCCGTGCTCCAAGAAATGTCGACTGCCATTCTGGAGATGGATTCACGCTTTCCTTTGTCTTTATTCAAGCAACCTCGCTTGGGAAATTAACCTTTAGATGGGTACATAACAGACACCCACCGCTTTATCATAATTTATGAGTAAGTTTGCATGAGGTAATAATGAAAACTGAAGGAACTTGAACCTATTATCTGTACTCGAGGGACGCAGGTGACAGCTTGTGGCCGTGGCCTAAATGTACTTTATGTACTTTCCGCTTAACAAGCCTCCCGTTAATTAAACAGGTATTTTAAAATAATTAGGTTGATTAATTTTCTTCGCCGTGTCACGGAATTGTGTATAAATTATAATACTAATAATTACCCTAATTACATTACGAAGGATTTTATGGCACACAAAAAAAGATTTTCCACGTTTAGATTTCTATATGTAACTCGCTTTTTAATTTCTAATCCCACACCCAAAACGGAAATGTATATTTCGCAATGAACGGCATGATTCGATAACAAAATACATAAAAGGTTCGCATGGAAATTCTAATTTCGCCTCGCAATATGAATGGTTGATGAAAATCTGCATAGGACAGCTGTACGTAGGGCCCGGAATTAAAACTGACCGACGTCAAAGTGATGGCTATCGATTTTCCCTATTCAATGTCATTGATGGTTTAGCGGCAACGAAGAGTAATTTACGCACTGTAGGTTCCTACCTTTTTATGTTGAAATATAACCAATCAAATTAATTACCGATCAATCGTAAATTGAAGGTGGACAGGCTATACAACTAATTTCAATTTACGTGGTTATAATGTGCCTAGTGACTATTGATGAATCGGTTCAAAATATTGAAATCTTCCTAGCCAGTTTCGGCCACGGAACCCAATCTCAACAGAGATCAGGTACGCAGGAGTTATTATAGTGCACAATTGTGTGAGCAATACACAGGTGCACTCGCTATCCCTTCACTCTCATAGTCCGATTAGACGGCAATCCGACTAACCTGATAGAGATCAGGCGCAGGACCAACGGCTTTACGTGCTTTGCACTGTGCTTCCTGACTCCGAGCTGCGACTAAGTAGTTTATAGGATGAAAAAACCCAGTCACAATGTTTTTGGCTCGACCCGGGATTCGAACCCAGGACCTCAGCGCGCAAATCGTACTCTTAACCCGTACGCAATACAACTACGCCATGGAGGCAGTCCAGCAGTTCAAAATATTACTGTATGAACAAATATGGTACCCATTTTCAAAGTCATTTCTTTTTAATATTTGTTTATTCTATTTTTTTATATCGAACAACTTTAAACACACATAATGTACTATAAGTCACGTATTCATTTATGGAATTAAACTATGACATGATTGATAAGTGGGGTAGATATTGTTTAATCACAATAAATTTTATTTTATTAAGGCTAGGATATCTGAGCGCTGTTTGCATTTACAGCTGTCTAATGTACCGGCGCGTCAGGTGCCGCGATGTTGAATTTCAAATGAACTCGCTTGACACCAATCAGCCGCGACTACGTCACAATAAACGATTAAACAATACTGAAGCAGTTTATTTTACGACAAAAGATGTCCGCTTTTTTATGGGTGCTGGGCCTCAAAATCTAACACGGCTCAAACTTTACGAATATTAAAAGGACAAAAATATGGATCTTGAATCCATAAAAAAAAATTAGACGCCTCCATCGATAGCTAATATATTTTAAACTAGACTTCTGCTCACGGCTTCGTCCGCGTGAATGAATTTTTCTGGGATAAAAGTCCCGCTTTATAATCCCTGGGATAATGGACCTATATATTGATGAAAGAGTTTTTCAAATCGGTCCAGCAGTTTCGGAGCCTATTCAATGCAAATAAACATACAATTGAATCTTTACTCTTTATAATATTAGTATAGATAAGTGTAGATGTAATTTTTAAGCAAAATAAAATTACATACGTCTCAAAATTGGAGGACTTTAAAATTATACGATTTATTGCGAAGGTCTAACTTTTGGGAGTACTATCCAAACATATGTATGTCGCAGACAGCGGCAGCTGAAATAGGTATACGTAGGCATACATAATAAAAGTTACCTATGAATTATGTCTTGATATCACGATTTATTGTTCGTTGATCAATGATTACGTAATCAAATGTTCACAGAGTACAATACCACGTCAAGATTCATTATTATCTTTAGTTATTGTGACATAATATTGGTGATTGAGACAATTACTCAACCAATATTACTATAATAATCGACTAGCCTAGTAACCTGAATATGACCTCAAGTTTAAACCCGAAACCCTTTCAGTATTCCGAGTTTGACAGGTGTCATTTCAGATTTTTTAATTAGAACCCTATGGGTAAGCGCGTAAAGACGATTTCCACTGAATGAAAAGTGACGTCTTGTTCGCCGGGGAAGACGCGAATATGGAATGGTTAACATAGTAACCGCTCAACTAAGCGCTGACCGATATGAAAACCGCAATAGTTACTACTTAGTATTGAACTGCACCGCAGTAGTTGCTTCATATGATTTGGCAGCCTTATTATATACCCAACTCTTGCGACTACTACTAGTCTGACAACTCAAATGGATTTTTCACGGTTATTATTTTATCTTACGCGACGTTATATATTCAGACACCCTCAATGAGATCAATAAAAAGGAATTACCCGACATACAAAAAAACTTGGTAAGACATTGAAATAAAACCATTTTTTTTATTTTATCGCGATTTTTTAAATGATATTTTCGTATTTGTTTACTACCTACTTTAAAGTTTGAACTGTGGTTCATAATAGAAAATATTGACTGCTGTCCCATCTGAAAAATTTACTCTATATACCTATAAATATGTCGGACAGTATTTTTTCAAATCATAATAGTATGGTCTTCATATAAATTGTAGTCAAGTCCAAATTGCCGTAAAATCCTGAAAATAACTTATTATTTTGTATTAGTATGTACTATTGTCACTCATACTATTTTATTGTTGTTTCCTGGCAGCGTCGCCCGCATAAAAGATTTTTTATAGGTTAAAAAGTATACCTATGCTCTACCCAGGGGCTCAAGTTATCTCCATACCATTTCATAGATATCCGTTTAGTAGTGTCGGAGATGTGCGCTAACAAATAAACAGAAAAACAGATACGCAGACAAACAACGAGAAAAGAATGAAACAAAAAAACGGTGATTTGTGTTCTATTACTCTCATTTAGTCGTCCCTTTATTTTTTTTTCTTTCTATGTACATACACACCAGGTTCTAGTACTGCTTTATAGATGTTACACAAAGAAGCCTATACCGATACCTCCAGGGTCTGTAGAGCTCGTATGCATATTTATAAGCAGATACTTAATTTAGGGGACCCAAACCGGGATTTTTTCAAGAAAATGTGGGCTACTGGACCAAATGAAGAACTTAAAAATACCGATATTGATATCGCAATAATTGGGATTTACTTGTATCAATAATAAGGTAGCTGGCTTTGTGTTATTCTGTACTATGATATTCTATCCATAATATTAAATAGCAAATAAAAAAACAAGCCTTATAGAAAATCCAACTAAAAAAGAGAAAATAAATTTAAATTAAGCTATGTAACGTACATTTAAATCTATACTAATATTATAAAGCTGAAGAGTTTGTTTGTTTGTTTGTTTGAATGCGCTAATCTCAGGAACTACTGGTGCGAATTGAAAAATTCTTTTTGTGTTGAATAGACCATTTATCGAGGAAGGCTATAGGCTATATAACATCACGATGCAACTATTAGGAGCGAAGAAATAGTGGAAAATGTGAAAAATGCGGGGAAAATTATTCATCCTTGAGGGCTTCCATTGCGTGCGCTGCGAAAACGGTTCAAGATACCAAAAATATATGTACGAAAGAATTATTCCTCTGGAAATTATCTAAAAAAAAGTCCGCGACAGTATATGTCTATCTTTTAAAATTAACTCTCTAGAACCGTTTTTATGGTAATCAAATTTGGTCGAAATTAATGCATTATTTGTTAAGAGTTGTATCAACGTCATAATATTAATCTTTATACAAATAAATGTGTTGGATAGAGTGATTCAACGGGAAGGTTTTTATGTATGTACTTTTAGCCCGGAAAAACTTATTAACGCGGGCGAAGCCGTGGGCAAAAGCTAGTGTATCTATGTAACGGAAACTTTGAACATGATTTTGACCGCCTTCAAAACGTCGGATGAAAATTTGGCATATTTATCAAGAACCGAAGACAATTCATTATTTTAACAAAAAACACTATTTTATAGAAAATCCAACTAATAATGAATAAATATTCAAAATGAATGAGTAAATGATAGCTATTTTTTTTTTGACATCTGTTGGACCATAGTAGGGTTATAACTAAACTGGCTACTCTTATGTATAAAAAAATCTTACTTGTTTTTAGTGTCATCTGTTGGACAATAGTAGAACAAGCTTAAAAAATGAAAAATAAATAACAGTTAGAAAAAAAACTAAAAAACATGCTTTATAGGAAATGCAACTAAAAATAGAAAATAAATTTGAATTAAGAATAGTGCAAATAAGAAAAAGATGTACTTATTTTATTGTAAAAAAAGCGTGGGGTGCTTTTTAAGGTAGTATCAAAATGATAATCCTTTTACTCATATTATCTCTCAATAAAATATTTATACTGCCTCGGTGGCGTAGTTGTATTACAGTACGACTGCAAAGCTGGGGTCTCACGGGAGCATACGGTTCACCTGATGGTAAGTGATCACCGCCGCCCATGAACATCTGCAATGCCAGGGGGTACAGAGATGCGTTGCCGGCCTTTAAGGTGGGAATATTTATTTCAGGTATCAAAGACCCATAGTACATTAAAATTACACAACCAACCATATTACATGTCATAATACACGAATAGAAATTTAATAGAAACGTACAATCCTACTAATATTACAAACGCGAAAATTTGTAAGAATGTATAGATGTTTGTTACTCTTTCACGCAAAAACTACTGAACAGATTTCGATGGCACACGGGTAGATCATGTCCTGGACTAACACATAGGCTACTTTTTATCTCGGGACAATATAAAACGGTACTTTTATCCCGGGAAAACTCATTCACAGATTATAGATATTTACATATATAAAACGGACTGCCTCGGTGGCGTAGTTGTATTACAATACGACTGCAAAGCTGAGGTCTCGGGTTCGATCCCCGGGTCGGGCAAAGTGATATTGAGTTTTTCTATTCAGTATCAGCTCGGAGTCTGAAATTTGTGCCCGATATGGCGATAGGCTCGCCCCCTATCACATTATGGGACGGAATAACGGCGAAAAGTGGGTGCACTAGTTGTGCCTCTGCCTACCCCTTCGGGGATAACAGGCGTGAGTGTGTGTGTGTGTGTGTGTGTAAAATATTTATATCTATTGACACCATGAACCCCACGCTTTTTTTTACAATAAAGTACATTTTTTTAATTACATTATTTTCCATTGGAGGTATTATGCCAAAATATTATCCACAAATTATGCAAATATATTATTTTACAATTTTACAAAAACAAACAACAGTTGAAACAAGTATGACAACGTGTTTAAAGAAGAAAGAAAAAGAATAGGAAAGATTCATAGAAAAATCCATCTATTACAAATAAGAATCCATAATTGTTGTTCAAAAGTAGTTGGTTCCTTTTCTACATAACGCGGTCCAACTATAAACAAAAGCTGTCAAATACTTCGATAAATTAGTGACAGCAAGCGCGAAAAATTGACGTAGGTCCGACCTCCACGGCGCCTCGGGCGCATCTGAAACGAGACGCGTTGTGCAGAATTGTTAAAAAATTCGTGTTTTTTTGAATTTTGAAAAGTACGAATTACTTTTGTGAAAATTTTTTTGCATAGCAATCTGCTAAATGTTATTACCCTTTTATTGACTTATATTTTTAAAGTAATTGTTTAATATACTATAATTAATTTTTGAAAATAAAATCCGAATTTTCTCTGTTTTCGTGATTTTTTATGATCGAGCGAAGTTGTAAGTATCGTGTTTTGGAATCCACACCAATGTAGAATGATTATTTAACTATAACATATATTTTTCTCGGACCGAAATGTTGATTATTTCTTGGTTTAAAATTGAATAGAAAAGAAGGTGTTTTGGGATATGGCAGCCTTAATATTCTAAATGCAAAAGTTTGCGAACATGCAATGGTGATAACTGGTAGGTCGCTTGTATGCTTGTACCACCGGACACCGCCATGTATATTTCTATCGCTAATGAGCAGTGTGCAAGCACTATTGTGTTCCCGTATCAAGGATTGTAATTTGTTGCCAGTGTAATTAATTGTTATTAATTAACATCTTATGTCCCAGGGTGACGGCGCGATCCAGTCCTTTGAAGTTCACAGTTCTGTGTAGTGTTGGCTCTGTTAGTGGGCCTTCGTATCGCTTACCATTAAGCGAGCGCATTTCACGTCTCGTTATTCACTTGCAAACGAAAAATAAGATCTTGGAACGTTTTTTAGAAGTTAAAACAGAAGAAGCTAGCCTTATAAAAGTAAAATAGACGAACTATTTTAAAACGTATGTTTTCTATGTCGTATTACGTATTAATGAGTTCGAGTCTTTGAGAGCAAGTGATAGGTCAAGTAGAGCAAGAGAAAAATTGAAGGAAACGCTAATGCAAACTAAATGTAAACTCAATTTTATACGGCAATATTTTTTTATAATAATAATAAAACTAGCATTTGCCCACGGCTTCGCCCGCGTTAATAAGTTTTTCCGGGCTAAAAGTACATAAAAACCTTCCCGTTGAATCACTCTATCCAACACATTTATTTGGATAAAGATTAATATCATGACGTTGATACAACTCTTAACAAATAATGCATTAATTTCGACCAAATTTCATTACCATAAAAACGGTTCTAGTGAGTTAATCTCAAATGATAGACATATACTGTCACGGACATTTTTTTAGATCATTTCAAGAGGAATAATTCTTTGATACATATATTTTTGGTATCTTGAACCGTTTTCGCAGCGCACGCAATGGAAGCCCTCAAGGATGAATAATTTTCCCCGTTTTTTTCATATTTTCCATTATTTCTACGCTCCTAATAGTTGCATCGCGATGTTATATAGCCTATAAAGCCTTCCTCGATAAATGGTCTATTCAACACAAAAAGAATTTTTCAATTCGAACCAGTAGTTCCTGAGATTAGCGCGTTCAAACAAACAAACAAACAAACTCTTCAGCTTTATAATATTAGTATAGATTTGAACGGATAAGTTCCGAAATTCGTGTAGCTTGATAAATCATGGTTTATGGGTACCACTGTACCTATGGTACGAACAAAAGCAGACATTGTACCGCCATCTATGTAAATATATATGAAACACTAATACCTAAGACACAATGTCATTGGCGCACTCAGCGTTACTCCAAACAGTCTTTCAAAGGATCTAATAGGTGGCGTTAAAACAAATTTTTATTTAATTCGTAAACCGTAAACTGATAAAATTATAATTTAGCCAAATAATTTATTTATAATATAAGATATATTTAATTCTTCCACGATCCGTTCCATAGCCATTTAAACCCACCGATGATGGATATGGGTAATCCCCGTACATTTTACACGTTTTCAGTATGTATCTACGCTTATTTACGTGTAAAATTACAAAGTTCTCTACCTTATACATCGCATTTTTTTTTAGTTTCGTACAACTTGGTCGGGCATACAAAATACCGTGTCTGAAGTCCCTAACTATAGGGTAGTCATGGACCTCAGACACGGTATTTTGATAATGTTTTTACAAAAATCTTCAATTTCACGCATCCTTCTATATTGGTCATAATGATTGTACCTACTCTTACCTAAGCTGAATAAACACAATCTTTATTAATATTATAAATGCGAAAGGAACTCTGCCTGTTTGTCTGCCTGTCGCGCCAAAATTACTGAACCGATTTGAATGGAATTTGGTACACAGATAGTCTAGAGCCTGAGAAAGGACACGGGCTACTTTTTATCTCCGGGAAACATAATGCGGCACTTATATCCCGGAAAAACTTTTTCACGCGGGCGGATCCGCGATCAAAACCTAGTTACAAATAAATGCAATTACAAACAACATAAGAAGACCAAAAAGAAACCCGTCATGCTCGAACATTTTATGATAGGCGTCTGACGTACAGAAGACAAGTTAAAATTATTGTAATGCGATATAATACACAAATCAAACTCGGTGCCATACTCACGCGAGGCGAAGGTAATTGAGCTGTCATCCAAGATTAATGCCATTGCTTGTTGAAGCCGAGCTTGTCGTAGGTTACCGGAGGTGAGATAGCGCAGATAGACAGAAGGGTGGTTTAGAGTTCATTACCTATACAAACGCTTCCCTTGTGGATGAAAGCATTAACAGTCCCTATATTAATTGCCCTATATGTATCGGCTTGCTTATTGTGATATTTGGAATATCATTGTGTAAATTTAGTGGCCTATACCATTACAGTCTTATGACTTATCACACCATGGCGATTTGTGGTCCGAGGCATGTTCGCTACGCGTTCGCCTCGCTGTGAATTCGCTCGCAATTCTCCAGTGTAATAGGAGTTTTAAAGCTCGTCTAAACAACATAAAAACCTTCGTCAACTGTAGTACCGTGTTTGCTCAAGCACTTTAGTATTTAATAATAAGTTTAGGGTATTTCATAATACTTATTTAAAATTACGTTTCACGCTTACAAATACCTACATTATTATAGTACAATAACGTTACTAAACGTTATAATCAGACCAATTGTTTTAAACGGTAAAGACAATCATGTCATCCTACTACATTAGCACACGATAAATCTAAGTCTAAGCCTAGTAATTATAACGATAAAAGTGTCTATCAGACCGAGACACATTAGTGCTTACACAACGTTCACTACTCTGCAGCAGAAATAGATAGACACTCATAGAAGAGACGAGGAATTAGTAAAATTTATATAATGCGATATAGTTACGCAATGAACTTGTTGCCGATGTTCAAATCTTTTTCTACCGTACTAAACACAATTTTTGCCAATTTATGACTAACCGTCGCTTTTGCATAAATTTAAAGCCTTTCTGTGCAAAGATAATTTTAGAATTAACAATACCGGAGATGGTTATAAGATAATCATTTCAATTGGTGCTATGGCCCAGTAAAGTTACGTAAAAAAATTATTAATAAAAAACAATAACCCGACTGCGTCAATATCTGCCATCTTTATTAAATTTACTGAAGAACTGAAAAGATAGAAACAAGATTTTAATTTGAATATTTTATTTTGGTTTTGAATAATCTTAGTTGACAGTGTCCACAAACGCACTTGGAGGCAACTGCTCACTTCGAGGTTTTGTTGCTCTACCTATATCAACAACCAAATTATGAGAAGTGAGCGTGTTATGCCTCCAACAGTGTTTGTGAACTCAAGGTACGGTAAGGTACATACATACACTCGAGAAACATAACCATCCTTCTTTCGCAGTCGGGTAAAAACAGAGAGAAACTGTAATTTGCGTTTAATTTCTAAAGCAACAAAGCTGACGTCAGTATAACTACATTATCGCGCTGTAACTAAGTAGTGAGCCTTCTCTGAGTGCGCTCTTGTGATCACGGTTGATATGTTGGGGATGTCAAATTAAATTTGCTTGTAGCTAATTCGCCCGAGGGTACGGCGTATTATAGCGCTAAAATATGTTTCACCTTGAATTTACATTTCCTCAAAGCGAAGTGCTCCACGATCCTGGCTTGTTTTTATATTAAACATTGTACGGATTCCTTGCGATGTTTGATGTCGGTTCAAGCGTATTTCTGCGCATCAAAGAATACATTTTGAGAGAAAGTAAATTACTTACTCGACATACCTCTTCTTGCAGTTTTTTTTGTAAATGTTCAAAGCACAAGATAGTGTGCTTTTAGAATTTAGAGAATCGGATGCTACAAGAGACTGCATCACTATACCCAGAACACATATTTATAAATCGCACAAACATTTGTCTTGGTACGGGAATCGAACTCGGGTAATGACCCTTCGTTTCATAGCCGGATCGTCGCGCGCTGCGCCACGGTGGCTTTCAAAAGAGTATATGATACTGTTGCTGCTTAAATATTACAATGTGCTATCAAATAGTTTGTGCTGTGAAAGTAGTTTGCATACTATTACTATGCCCTATAATTACGGAACGGACTGCCGAGACGAATGTCCACAGGTTTAAAATCCAAGGGAACGCACCTCTGACTTTTCTAAAATTAATGTATGTATTCTTTGGAAATTATCGCTCGCTTTAACGCTGAAGGAAACATCGTGAGGAAACCTGCCTACCTGAGAAGTTCTCTATAAAAATTTCGAAGGTATGTGAAGTCTGCCAACCCGCATTAGGCCTGAGTGGTGGACTAAAGCCGAAACCCTCTCAGTTGGAGAGGAGACCCGTGCTCATCAGTGGACAATATAGGCTATTGTGGTGTGGTATCCTATACTTATGTTGTTTTAATACTACTGTATTAAATCACAATCATACTGTTCAACCATCGCCCGCCATATTTTTAATGCAAACTGATAAGCACCATAAGGCGCTTAACCTTTACTAGTCAGTGTAAATCAAGTTATAATATCCTGCCAAGGTTAAATCCACAAGAAATAAAGGTTAGCTGGTAGAGAATGCCTACGGTATTAAGTCCGCTTTTACATAACTATGTACCTATAAAGTGCAATAAAAAATAAATAAAGCGAAACTAAATTCAATAGGTATCATAAATTCATGTTATATTGCATATAGAAGCAAGATTTGCAAAACAAATTCATTTATTCAGAGGCTCACGATTATTTAAACAACAAACTGCAAATTGCGATTCGGCTTAGCTATTTCGATAAAATTAGAATTTAAATGTACATTTCGTTTGGATCTACCAATGACGTAAACATTTTATATACTAGCTTTTACCCGCGGCTCCGCCCGCTTTAAAAAGTTTTTCCGGGATAAAAGTCCCGTTATATATTTTCCCGGGATAAAAAGTAAAAAAGCCTATGTGTTAATCCAGGACATGATCTACCCATGTGCCAAATTTCATCGAAATCCGTTCAGTAGTTTTTGCGTGAAAGAGGAACAAACATCCATACATCCATACAACCAAACATCCAAACATCCATACATTCTTACAAACTTTCGCCTTTATAATATTAGTAGGATTTAAATGTACATTTCGTTTGGATCTACCAATGACGTAAACATTTTATATACTAGCTTTTACCCGCGGCTCCGCCCGCTTTAAAAAGTTTTTCCGGGATAAAAGTCCCGTTATATATTTTCCCGGGATAAAAAGTAAAAAAGCCTATGTGTTAATCCAGGACATGATCTACCCATGTGCCAAACTTCATCGAAATCCGTTCAGTAGTTTTTGCGTGAAAGAGGAACAAACATCCATACATCCATACATCCAAACATCCATACATTCTTACAAACTTTCGCCTTTATAATATTAGTAGGAAGTAAGATTTTACTGCAAAATTTTTAATATGTTCGCAAGGTAAATTACTCGGTGATACTTAACTACCGTAAGTTAAATTTAAAATTTATCTAGTATTACGAGCTATGGAAAAAAAACTAGTTAAAGGTTCTGCAACAGTTGTTCAAATTCTTCATTGGTGTTTAAAAGCCACTCATTAAAATAAATTTTAAAAACACTACACAAAGCAATGGCTACTACTTACTGTTACGATAAGGTTGAATCTTTTAGTACACAAAATTACGGTTCGAGGTGCGAACGAAAACCCATAACGAACACTGAATAGCAGACTACAACGTTCGAGAAACAACGAAACCTAATTAATATGTAATAAGAAGAACTAAAATGATTACCATATAATTGCATCTGGATCGAAACTATTCACATTTATGGATATCAGGTAGTAACGTCCATTTAAAAAATGATAGCTGAGTTAAGTAGACTGCGAAGCAAGTTTATAATGGGTTAATTTGATCCATTTGGCTGTGCTTCGGCTGTCTGCAATTAGACTGCAGTACGCAATTAAAGGTCATAATAATCGAATAAACTTTAAGATTGCAAATTACGGCACATCAATGGACAATCAGAATATACATACAAGCTGTAGATAAAAGGGATATGCCGAAGAGTATAAAGTTTATGTTAATAGGAATTGCTTTACTTGTGTTGTACAATATTTTAGTCCCGATTCCACCAATAGAGAACTCTTTTCCAATAAATAATGCCACAGCGCAGTTTTCTCCGTAAAAAAATATTATCCTATATATCTTACGATGCCGAGTTTTTTTTTTGCGTTGACCTTAACTTTGAAAATTTCTCGTTTTAAAATAATTTAATTTCTATCAAAATATAATTATATCACCGAGGTGGCTGAATTAATATATTTTGTGATTAATGACTCCAACCATCTCACACAAAACGCAACACATTGACTTAATATACCTGTTTTAAATCGATTACATCGTAATAAGGGCAGTATAAAAGGAACCCTCAACGGGGCATTGACCATATTTATTTTACATTAATCACATAATGCCAGCGGGGACAACTAATGTGATAATTTCAACAAGAGCCGCACATTAAAATCTCCAAACCAATTCTGATTGATGCCCCTCATGTGGGTTACTAACCATACTATACAGACAGACTTTATTATCTAAGCAAAAAAGGCCAAAAAGGTGATCTTCAAGGATCACAAAGTTCACATTTACATCTGCCATATTTACACATTTGCCTCCGAGCAATTGTACGTCATTTGTATGGCTTATGTGGCTCTTTAATCGTTTTGTTTATTGCTCTCTACTGGAACTCGTGATCTGCTGACGACGCATTATAATCTCAGCACAAAATGAATAAGAACATCTCATTCTTTTTGCTCTCGGGTACGAAACGAATTGGTTTATTAAATTATAATGTTATGATACAGTACTTGTCTTTAGAATGTATAGGCCAGAAAAATTAAATATCTTATTAAGCTCTCAATACAAATTTTTGTTATTTTGATATATTTTATAACATAGCACAAATGTTCACTTATTAAACCAAACAGCATTTAATAATATTATGTAAAGTAAAAGTTTTAAAACAGAATCAATTTTACAAATCTTGATGCCCATGTAGAATTACCATTACATTGTTAAGTTGCCATAATACAAAATGATTGCCGAAAGCATTCCGATGTCCATTTGTAATGCTGCCCTTCAAGGATCAATCATGTATCAAGTCGATGCAGGCTGTGTGGTTCGCCTAAATAAAATATTTATTCAATGGCCGCACAATGGCAACGCATTTCAATGACGAACATGTCCGAACAGTTGGTGCCAGAGGCGTTCGTGCGCGCCACACCCTTGCGAAAACACAGAACATTTTAATACAATGCACCCACAAATACAAAGGAAGTGAGTGATTCGAGAAACCCAAATAAATTACGTTTTTTTTTTTATTTACGAATTATTTTTAATTTAATAGTTGCGAGAAAACGCTATATTGAGGAAACGGGTCATAGAGTATGGCGGCAATTAATATTTTTAAAACAGCTATGAGAAAATATGACGCGTCTCTCTAATGCTCGAACAATAATGTCAATTACGTCACTCCTGCGTAGTAAATCACTTTTCTGCTAATCACTTAAAAATAACTACGCCCGTTCTCATTAGCCCCTTTATCGCCTATGACACAGATTATTTTTACCATTTGTAACAAGCGCGTAACGTAACGCATCGCGTTTAATTCAGTCTTACTTATAAATTTGTTTTAGCGTTAAGAGGTGCTTAAGCACGCACACATATGCTCACGCCTTTTACCCCCAAAGGGGTAGGTTTCCGTCCTACGATGTGATAGGGGGCGAGCTTATCGCCATATCGGGCACAAATTTCGGACTCCGAGCTGATACTGAATAGAAAAACTCAATATCACTGCCCCACCCGGGTATCGAGCCCGAGACCTCTGCATTGCAGTGTTAACATTTTTTTTTTTTTTTTTTTTATCCCGCAGGAAAAATCCTTCTTATGGATACTTATTCTAAGCCTGGGGAGGGGAAGAATAGTTATGTCGGACTCACCGGCCTTCCGAACCAGATGCCACCTAAGTGACCTCTGGAACGGGTCCCTCAAATCATGCCGGCATACCGACTAAAACCCGCGGTAGCCTGCTTCAGCGCATGTGAGACGGTTCCGGGGGGTCGTGAATACATCCGAATTCGCCGGCCCCGTCTCCGCGCTATACCGCTTCGCGACTCATCTCTTTGGGCTCAGAGGTCCCCTTCTGTAATGGCAGCACGATGATTCCATGCTGCCGTGGACTTGAGACTGCGTATTCCCCGCTGCGCAGCCGCAATTCCCAATAGCCCCCTTTTAGTCGCCTCTTACGACAGGCAGGGAGTACCATGGCGGAATTCTTTAAATGCCCCCATACCACAGGGAGTGTTACCATAATACAACTACGTCACCGAGGCTGTCAGTCATATTTAATTAAGTAGTGCTTAATTAAATATGACTGATTGACTGATTGCTGAATAAAATAACTGACATAATTAAACATCGCCGTGGCTTAGTTTAATCCTACTTAAAATGCAAGATGGCGGGTTTTGAATTACAGCTGATCGAGTAAATACTGTCAAAAGCATTGATATGTAAAAAAAAGCAAAAGTTAAGCATTGATTAAGAGCGGACTAGTTAAGACGCAACTACGCATAGCTTAGCGATTTTTTCATAAGTAAGGCTGTATAGAAATTGGGAAACAGAATACCATTTAACGCTAATTACCCAAAGTCAACGTAACACGACCGCGTTACAAGTTGACACTATCATAAAGAGTAAGGGGCAGGTTTGAAAAGCGCCTTAATTGGCATAAAATTAAATTAATTACATTCCTAATAGCACGTGTCACTTTCATAATACTTAATATGTATTTTTTTTAAGTCTTAAAGCATTTCACAAGCAGATGGGATGACCAAATGATATCTTCGTTGGTCATAAATGCGCAGCTGGTTATAAACTTTTATTAGAACCTATGTGACTTGCGATCGCTGTAATTACATTCTACGATAATGACATTAAGCAGTGCTCCACAGAAATTGAGATTTTTGCTGTGCTATTGGGTAAAAAGCGACCTTATATTAAGCCCTGCACGTGTGTTTTTTTTGTTAAATGTGTGCTATCCGTGTCTAGCTCGCCCCCCCGTCAGGATTGACAGAAAAAATTGTTTGCGCATTATTGCCATATCGTCTCCATTAGATAAATACTCTAAGATTTAAGTGCAAAAAAATATATTAGAGCAAAAATACTTTATATGATGACATGCAGTTTGCCATTTATAAGTATTAGCACATCCTTGTTCCGCCACTGGTCAATTTAAAACAAAGACTTTAAGAGATTACCGTCAACACTTGATATTCAATATCCATCAAGGATTTAAGGTGTTCGATAAAATGTACTTTATATAGACAAACATAGACGTTGTGAATACAGTCCTCAGCAGCGTCTCATATTATTCCCACGGTATTTAATCTTACCGGTTATTGTTAGTCATACTACAAACTAAAATAACTTTATACAAGTATTTTTTTTATAAAGACACTCATAAGCCATTAAAGTTGTTCCTAACACGTATGCGATCCGTATCTGACAAGAAAACAATTATTTACATGAAGATCCATGAAGTAATAAATATTAAGAAAATAGTAGATTATACTTCGTATTTAAATATATTATCCAAGTATGTTTTTGACTGCCTCGGTGGCGTAGTTGTATTATGGTACGAATGCAATGCTGAGGTCTCGGGTTCGATCCACGGGTCGGGCAAAGTGATATTGAGTTTTTCTATTCAGTATCAGCTCGGAGTCCGGAATTTGTGCCCGATATGGCGATAGGCTCGCCCCCTATCACATCGTAGGACGGAATAATGGCGAAAAGTGGGTGCACTAGTTGCGCCTCTGCCTACCCCTTCGGGGATAACAGGCGTGAGTGTATATGTGTATGTATATGTATATTTTTGTCATAACACATTATTCAGCTTTATCCGAAAATAAGTCTTATCGAAACTCGAAATGCATTTGCAGTTTTTGAACACATATTTTCACATCTAAAATTCGGGAAACGAGCATCTTGGTCACTTGATGGTTAATGATCACGATGTACCAACATCCATGGATACCCACACTGTCACGGCAAACTTGTCACACAGTGAAACTAGTAAACCAAACTTTCACAATTTCTACAACAGGTTCATGCTATCGAGCTGACCCAATCATTAACACTATAAAACTACACTGTGGCTCTATCATAAAAAATCGCTGATAACATCTCCAACTGGTTCCATTTCATCGCTCGTTTCACATCATTAATTCTCATACTGTTCTCATAGGATAAAATGCAATTAACGCTTAAAACCATCCGATTAATACGTTATGGTTGGAAATCTTCCAACGGCATATTGTTCCAAAGAATGTCTCATGGGAACGGAGGCGCCTGTTAAGTGAATACTAGCTGTTAGTCTATTACCTGCCAATGCCCATGTACGACACGATTAAACTGCAAATTCTTTTTTTATCAATGACGCATAACCGGTGCATAATTATCTAACGAGCTAAAGTTTTACATTGGTTTTACATTATTTAATTTACAACACAGAACTCTATCGCGTTCGATTTATGAGCGATATTTCCGTATCAAGATCAACGTGATAGTGATCAGAACCCGTTTTATATAGGTATTAGGAAAAAAGTTATGGCTCCATGCAACGAGTTACACAAGACTGACAACTGATAAAAAGTAGTTTCCTCCCATGGGATAGGAAGTTCGTTACCCTGCAGGAACGGAAAGGAAATGTTACGCATGATCAGGTATTAAATTTAATGTTACAGCGCAGTGAGCTTGCAACACTACTTATTTAACATGAATACATGAATTTACTGGTGGTAGGTCTCTCATATGTAAGAGGTCGTCTGGGTGGGTACCACCGCAATGTCTGTTTCTACCGCCAGCAGCAGTGTTCATGCACTGTTGTGTTTCGGTTTGAAGGACATTGTAGCCAGGGTAACTTTTGGTCATAATGAGACTTAACACCTTATGTCTCAGGATGACGAACGCAGTGGAATGCCACACAGTACTTTATAAGTCAAGGTGCTGAAAGGTGTTGCTACTGTTTGTGGGTGGTCGTATCGCTTACCATCAGGCGAACGGCATACTCGTCTCGTCATACGATGCAATAAAAAAAGAATACATACTTATAAATTGCATTAAGGCAATAGTGTAGTACAGTCAGCCAAATAAGTAGCTAATCAAACGCAAAATTTCAAATCGCCTTTACGCGTTATATTTAATTGAAACATTTTTTTTTGTGTAAAGTAAATACTTTTCAGTTTATTTTTTTGAAGAGAAGACAAAAATTGGTAGGAACACAAAAGTGTAGAGGCGATTTGAAGTTTTGGATTTGTTTAGCTCTTATGTGGCTGACTTTACACAACAAACGCAACAGGTTAATGCAAAGTTCACATATTTGACATAGAATTTTAAAACTAATAGGAAGGATGAAAGACCCAAAAAATAAAAAGTTAACAAAATATGTTAACAAATGTATAGAAACAAAAAATGTTCAAAAACGTCTACATCTCTAATATGAATACTAAACAAACAGAAACCCCACTGACGTTTCCAAACAGGTTAAACTGTTCTAGGCGACTCTATAATCTCAAAAACAAACTAAATATTTTAATAGATTTCACGAAAAGCTCGACCCGAATAAATGTAATTTAAATAAACTTTTCGACGAACATTAACTTATTAATGTAGAATCGGTTAACTTTGCATCTACTAACGATAAATAAAGCAGAAGTGGTTGGTCCAAGTTTCCAGATAGAACCAGTAGTTTCAGTGCTTCTTTTTATCAACTAACTACTATAAATATTTAATTAATCCACAAATAAAAACACTATCCATAAAACATTTCTTACGCTATCGGTAATGGACATTTCTCATAGTTTTTATAGAGAATGTAGAACTTCCATAAAGGATTTCATTGAAGACAATGTTAGACTTTAATTTCTTTTGTTCGGCCTTTTATATGCAAATTGTGAGCAATTTATCAGTGCGGGACGTCTGAATGGGCAATCGTCTATACCCGTTGGTAATAAATGGAGAGTGTCCACTTGTTCTCGTCGCAAAGGAGTTTGGATCACTTCAATCAAATAGTTAAATGCGTCGCGATGCCTCGCTTCTAACTTTTGTCATCATTTATTATTGAAGCATTATGTGTATTATAAAATGTATATATATTTCAAACGCGGTAGCCACTCAAACTCAAATTCAAATCATTTATTCAGTAATTGGGCCCCTAAAGGCACTTTTACACGTAATTTTTAACAATGTTTTTTATAAACTAGAAGATTCTACCAGTGATTCGAAAAAGCCCACTGACATGAGAAGAAGCACCAGGAAACTCAAGGTTTTATTGTCATTTGTGCACCAGGCGCTTGTATCTATCCATCGTAGTTCTTTTGGTCGTCTTGTTAATCCTATGGTCTCTAAGCGCTGTTGGCGACAAAGCCAAGCGACGATTTAAGACTTTACTAACTACTTACTTACTATTACTTAACTACGTATCTTTGGTGAGTATGTGTTATCATCGAATCCTGTGTCTACTTTTTAATAATTATGTACTTAGACTTAGTTTCTTTGATTTCTCTGTATGTTTTAGTGTATGATTGATTGTAGACCTTATAATAAATAAATACTCTAAATTAGTATTAATTCTTTTGAATCCATCGCCACCTTTGAATACATTGCTATGATTTTTCAATGTCCTTGGTAGTGCATCACGCGATGAGCCAGCTCAGAAACAATACTCTGCATATTCGATTCTGATAAATCATCACCTACACAATCATCATTTTCCTGCCCTGGTCCCAAATAACTAGGGGTCGGCGCAACATGTTTTTCTCTTCCATTCTCCTTTATCTTTCGTCATCAAGTCATTCACGCCCTTTTCTTTCATATCATCTCTTACACAATCCATCCACCTCTTCCTTGGTCGTCCTCATCCTCGCCATCCATCAACACTCAAATTCATCACTCGTTGGGTTACATGCCTTTCATCCCTTCTCCTCACATGTCCATACCAAGACAGACAATTACATCATCTACATACATATTGTGTATGTAGGTTTTCAAAACTAAGTGTTATGGATGAGGATAAAACATATTTTTTCATCTTAGTAGAGTCAAGACTACGCGTGGAACTTGGGTTTATGTTCAAAAACACTTCCAAAGTAACTAACTGTCACTCGTATCAGAAATCTTTAGTATTCAATGTTGGTATAAAATGGATATCAACAGTCACATAAAAACTCATAGTGTGTTTACAGGTACATGAAGGCCTAAAAATAAAGTAAACGGCACGCGCCAAAGCTTCCACCTTTATATGTAGAACAGGTTGGCAGTTTTATCTCCAGAGTATAAATTATACCGCAAAACGAAAGCAAAGTCAAGTCTAACTTGGTTTTACTTGAATACAATACACATTTTGCATTGAAAATATATTTATCCAACCTTGTGATTAAATCGTAGTGGTGCATTACAGATATGTAATGAATACCTGTGTTCACTTTGCATTAAAAATCATTTTAAAAATAACTACCTCGGTGGCGTAGTTGTATTATGATACAACTGCAATGTGCCCGATATGGCGATAGGCTCGCTCCCTATCACATCATGGGACTGAATAACAGTGAAAAGGGTGCACTAGTTGCGCCTCTGCCCTTCGTGGATAAAAGGCGTGAGTGTGTGTGTGTGTGTGTGTGTGTGTGTGTGTGTGTGTGTGTGTGTGTGTGTGTGTGTGTGTGTGTTTAAAAATTACCACTGTCATAAATACTTCACAGATACATTTCTCGAGATGTAAGACAACGCTTGAGGCATACACATCACGTATTAAATGAAATTATATCGATCTTTAAAAATCGATAAAAAAGGCTAAAACGCGATCGATTTAATTACCATCTAAACTATAATATTTGCTACGGAATTAAGAAAGATTACATAATGAATAAATTATATAAAATAATACTGAAAATTTAAACACCTTTGTATAAAATTCTGAGATAAAATAATAGTGTAATAGACAATTTTATCCATGATGATATAATAACAAAAAATAAATAAAAACATTATAAATGATTAAAATAACTTACAACAACACCATATTATGCTCGAGGCATTATTGCACTTTACATTATTAAATCGCAATTAAGATTAAAAAGTTATTACTCACAAGTATCAGTGTTCACTCGCACCGCAAAAATTATGACCATTGAAAACAATTACATTTTTAATAATATGATCTGCGAGATGCCGACGATATGAGTAATTGACTATTATTTCACTTAAATCATATTCGGAGGCACACAGATGTTGGTGCGCCATAATTTATTGGGTATGCACTACAACGAAGATATAAAGGCTTAGTCCTGGTTTCATGTGCAATCCGAGGCAATACGTTACGCATAGAATAGAGATATTGAACTCTTTTATTTGGAAACGTGATTAGTTTAGCACTTTGTGAGATAAATCGTGAGCAGTTATGCAGCTACTAAAACAATGTTAGCCTTGGTATGCTGGGCTATTAAAATCTCAGTCTCCATTCAGGTAGATAAAATTGTGTTTTTTTTTCCCTACTTGAAAACATGAGTTACTTGTAAGTGAAAGTTGGAACTCATAAATCATAATAATGATGTTATAGAATGAAAATATATTTTGAATAATTTATGTTTTGTCCTAGCCCCATAAATTGGATCTGATAAGTACAATAACCGGCATAAAAAAAGAATACATATGTATCAACTTGAATGAATTCACAGCTGGACATAAGTCACATATGGCGAACCATCTTCCCATGCATTTCTCAGAACATAAAGCACCTGTACTTACATTACAAAATTAAGAAGGCAAATTATGCATGCCCACCCGTTGCGATAGACAAGTTTGCTAACTTTACCTTAGATGTCATTAAGATCGGATATCAAAGGAGCATCTATTCGCGAGTACGTACATCAGTTATTATTCCCACAGCTATTTGAATTTGCGATTGCTTGAATTATTGAAATACATACAAGTCGCGCCACAGGGGTCCGTACTATGAAACGTTAGATAATATTATTTATTGGACTATTATGCTGAACATGGCAGCACGTGTGGGTTATTTTGGTGCAGTAAACATTCGTTTACGAGCAGTTTTGTTTTAAGATTGCGGGAATCGTTAACATATGTGTTTTGAACTCGTTGTTCGAAATATGTTTAGTGTATATTCATTATCTAGAGAAAACAATAATGTACTTTTTTTATTGCATTGAATGACAACACGGGCATGCCGTTCGCCTGATGGTAAGCGATACGACCACCCATAAACAGTAGCAACACCATTCAGCAATCTGCACCTTGAATTACAAAGTACTGTTTGGCATTCCACTGCGCTCGTCATCCTAAAACATAGGATGTTAATGGTGGACGCACATTTGTCCGAGCCGAACGAGTCGAACGAAACGAATTTTAGAATTCTGTGTATGAAATCTCATGAAACCTCGCACACTTCCTCGCGTCGAATCGTCCGAATCGAAAGTTAAATTCATATACAGAATTCCAAAATTCGATTCGTTCGGCTCGGACAAGTGTGCGTTCACCATAATTGTCATTATGTCCAGTAGTTACACTGGCGATAATGTCCTTCAAACCAAAACACAACAGTGCATACACACTGCTGCTTAGCGGTAGAAATAGACATTGCGGTGGTACGCACCCAGACGGGCTCTTACATATGAGAGACCTACCACCAGTACTTTGAATCTTGATAAATTTAATTTTTTATTGGTTTCGTAGCCACTTATTATTTGTTAATTGTTGATATTTGTTTAATGTTGCTTATCTCCCTTTATACCATCAGTTATATTTTTATAGTAGAATGAAGATAAATACCTTGGTGGGTCACCTGACAGTTAATAATCACCCTTGTATATGTCGGAGACAGAGTGGCGGCCGATATCGATACACGTAGGTTCACATAATAAAAGTCACAAATGAATTCTCTTTAACTCGCTATTTATTGTTCGTTGGTCAATTATTGCGTAATAAACTGTTCACAGAGTACAATACCACGTCAGGATTCATTATTAACTTGGGTTATTATAACACATTGCATATTGAGGCAATTACTTAACCGTTTGGTTAAGTGATTATAATCAACTCACCTAGTAACAACTCGAAATAACATAGTAACCACTTTACTAAGCATTGACTGATATGGAAACCACCATAGTTACCATTTATTAGTGATCTGCACCGTACTAGTCGCTTCAAATGATTCGGTACTCTTTTTATACACCCAACTGTAACTCCCACTACGAGTTCGACATACCGACTGGTTTGTCGCACGATTATTATTTTATCTTACCCGACTTAATATATTCAGACACCCTCAATGAGATTAATAAAAATCATAATTCCTTTTTATACTTCCTTCCTGTCCCGACACGGCCATTCTGGCAAGACACACGTCCTCGTGTGTTACTCTGAATGACACAAAGTACGATCATCACGTAAACTTAACAACACTCTTCAAAACAACATAGTTAGTACCAAAAATGTGATTCATAAAAATGATAATTCCTTTTTATACTTCCTTCCTGTCCCGACACGGCCATTCTGGTAAGACACACGTCCTCGTGTGTTACTCTGAATGACACAAAGTACGATCATCACGTAAACTTAACAACACTCTTCAAAACAACATAGTTAGTACCAAAAATGGATGAAGGTCCGTCTCGATTGCCAAACGCAAACTACATAATCTAACCAATTAAGCCCTGCATGTGACCTCTGCCAGTAACCTCTAGTTACTCTCATCTCTTCCGCACTCTATGGCTTCCTTTGAAACCAAACCACCGCCAGAACCACCCGCGCAACGCACAACCACGGATTGCTTACACAGTAAATACCGACTCCCAACGGACTACTAAAGTCCACTCCAGATCATCATGCAAACTTAATTACTGTCATTTCCACTTGTCTCTGCTACAATTTCATTGATTATCTCAAAACTTAACCTTCAAGCATTTTTCGCTAACGCACGCTTCATGAAAATTTAACACCGAATAATTTAATGACAATTTAAATTTCCAATTAAAGTGTAAGAACCCAACCAAAATTTTAAAACTTAGGAATTAATGCTGTCATGAATTTAGAATTATTTCTGCAGTCATACCAGTGACCATAATCGATAGGCAAAGAAAGTTATCGCTGTAACCATTTACACAAGTTACTGTAGTCAGTTGCTTCCATTGTTCAAACGTTAAGGAAAAGCTCGCAATGTGTCTCCCTAAGTGCAAGGGATTTAAGAAACAAATCTAATTTTAAAATTCAGTTAAATCACATATAGTGACATGATACTCCTGACATGTGATCGTTCTCTTACGTATGTTTTACAAAATAGACAGCACCCCCAAATCGCCCTTCCGCCATCACTTCCTAGTACCTCCTAACAAGAGAGAAGTAGTGACGGTAACAAACTCTCAAGGATACAGCTGTCCAATAGTTATTAGAACTGTATACAATGCAAACAATTCTTATCTAAACGGAGATCAGTGCCACTGACGATCAGCAGCAATCTTCCCTCGGAAGCGGCTCAGTAGCTGCACTGCACTGCACACTGTCTTCGAACCGGAGTAGACACGTCACACGCGGCACCACCAGCAGTAATTTCCAATGCCTGCAAACAGAAAATATACGCAGCAGCATCACATCGCTCGGCCTATTCTGACCTTACATTAAGACTCTTCCTAACTACTACAATCACTATTTCAGTTATGCTTGTTTACCATAAGGACCAAATTTGCTACAATGATTCAGACCCAGTGGAGGATGATCACGCTATAGTTACAACACAATACACAAGACACATGTAGTGAGCAGATTGTAATTTATTTACTATTTTCACAATATAAGACTGGTCGAAGTCACGTCATCGATTTGATCACACAGCCATTCTTAACCACATGGACTTGATCACACAGCCATTCTTAACCACATGGACTTGATCACACAGCCATTCTTAACCACATGGACTTGATCACACAGCCATTCTTAACCACATGGACTTGATCACACAGCCATTCTTAACCACATGGACTTGATCACACAGCCATTCTTAACCACATGGACTTGATCACACAGCCATTCTTAACCACATGGATTTGATCACACAGCCATCCTTTATCACATGGACTTGATCACACAGCAGTCCTTAACCACATGGACTTGATCACACAGCCATCCTTTATCACATGGACTTGATCACACAGCCATCCTTAACCACATGGACTTGATCACACAGCAGTCCTTAACCACATGGACTTGATCACACAGCAGTCCTTAACCACATGGACTTGATCACACAGCAGTCCTTAACCACATGAACTTGATCACACAGCAGTCCTTAACCACATGGACTTGATCACACAGCAGTCCTTAACCACATGGACTTGATCACACAGCCGTCCTTAACCACATGGACTTGATCACACAGCCGTCCTTAACCACATGGACTTGATCACACAGCCGTCCTTAACCACATAGATCTTGTACAAGATTTTAACCACAAAGATCCTTTTCGAGATATTTTACTGAAACATTCACCACACAGATTTATTGCGAGAGCAGGCTCATCTACTTTGTTCTAGCGTTGAACGTTTCAATCACTACTTCACTTTCAGGCTTTTCCACAATCAATCGCAGGGACAAATAAAATAAAAAAAAAACTCAACACAATAAAATGAAAACTTCTCACCAAAGTGCAAGAATCTTCAAACTCCTGATGTCCAAATCCTCTATCACCGCAGTTAATGTCAGATCCACCAAAGGATCCCGCAGAGGCTCTTCAGTAGTCACAGCTTACGGCGTCTTCTAACGATGAATACTTTAAGTACTCCCTGCCAGGATCTCCAGTTCCTGCAATCAAAAATATCGCAACAGCATCAAACCGTTCACCCTATCCTGAACTTAAATCAAGTCACGCATCAATCTTTGAGCGGGAATTCAGTAGTTATCTTAATATGAGGACAATCACAAAATTATCGCACGTCTCGGTCTTATTTCAAAAATTTTAAACAATGGGAAACATTGACCATGGAAGGCTAGCAATCCTTCAGACCCAACACTATACACCTAGATCACTTTTGTAAACCAATGCTATGCACAGTCATAGTTTCCAACAACAGGTACCTACTTGTCCTTAAGTTTAAGGACGGTTTTGTACTAACATAAACCACGAATAGCTCGTTAATCCATGGCTGCACATGCCCTATTAAACAAGATCTCAACATTTGTAAAGGTTACCAAGAAATAAAAGAAATCACATAAGTTGAATTACGGTAGGACTTCCCTTTAAAGAATCTTTTTATGCTAAGTAGTTAGTAGTAGAAATTAAAAGTTTTACCAATTGAAGCCATCAACGATATTTTGTACTTAAAACTGTCATTTAACGGAAAATATTTGAACCTTCATAAGTACTCAACAAGTCAAATATCACTAACATTATATCTGGACAGCAATCTTATTGACACAAAACACATCCACTATGCGAATTACACAAGAAAATGGCTATACTTTTCTTTTTACACTATACGGTACTTGACTTACATCCACAAATTGATTGTTACGTCCAAGAACTAGGTACATGACTACTAAACGAAATTCCAATATTTTTAAAGATAACCAAAAAATAATAATAAAGGAAACCATAACCTTCAAATAAGGATTATGGGTCATACGATACCAAACTTCCTGTAGTGCTGCAGTAAGCATATCTGTCTTCATATATAGCCACACATGATACGCAATGCAATAGTTAGCATCAACCGGTACTAGACAACCGTACAGTCATGTCTGGGACACCAACTACGACGCACCATACGGCAGCACATCTACCGGAACGCTTGAGCACCAACAGGAACGTTTGAACACCAACAGTTCAATCGCGGTACACACGCGATTCTCTTTCATTCGAAGTCGTATGCACATAAAATCACAAATGACCATGCGATAGTTATATTTCACACGTTGTCACTATTCACGTTGTAGTCTTGTTCTTATTCAGACATTACTCAATGCAATTTTTTTCTTCATGTAAATTGCGGGTACTTAAATAGCTTCTCCATAGTACCATTAATTGCATTTCACATATCTGCGGGAATAGGCTCATCCCACTTCTGATGTCGGAGACAGAGTGGCGGCCGATATCGATACACGTAGGTTCACATAATAAAAGTCACAAATGAATTCTCTTTAACTCGCTATTTATTGTTCGTTGGTCAATTATTGCGTAATAAACTGTTCACAGAGTACAATACCACGTCAGGATTCATTATTAACTTGGGTTATTATAACACATTGCATATTGAGGCAATTACTTAACCGTTTGGTTAAGTGATTATAATCAACTCACCTAGTAACAACTCGAAATAACATAGTAACCACTTTACTAAGCATTGACTGATATGGAAACCACCATAGTTACCATTTATTAGTGATCTGCACCGTACTAGTCGCTTCAAATGATTCGGTACTCTTTTTATACACCCAACTGTAACTCCCACTACGAGTTCGACATACCGACTGGTTTGTCGCACGATTATTATTTTATCTTACCCGACTTAATATATTCAGACACCCTCAATGAGATTAATAAAAATCATAATTCCTTTTTATACTTCCTTCCTGTCCCGACATATATATATTGATCCTTAGAGAAATAATGGGAAACTGTAATGGATTTATAGAGTCTCCAGCTATTTTATAAATAAATTTGTAATATCTTGAATCGATTTTCTATAAAAATAACCGCAATGTTTTAATACTCATTAATAATGCCAAGAACAGTGGATGGTAGCCTAGTTGGGAATGGAACGGTCTGCCCAGACGATGTCCAGAGATTCAAAACCCAAGGCAAACACCTCTGACTTTTCAAAGTTACATGTGCATTGTTTATCAATTATCGTTTGCTTTAACAGTGAAGGAAAAAAACATCGTGAGGAAACCTGCATACCTAAGAAGTTCTTTATAAAAATTTCGAAGGTATGTGAAGTCTACCAGCCTGCATTAGGCCAGCATGGTGGACTAAGGCCTCAATCCTCTCACTAGTAGAGGAGGCCCGTGCCCAGCAGTGGGACAGTATATAATACAGGGCTGGTATTATTGTAATGCCAAGAAAGACGCCTACATGATTACTATCGGTATTACCGGGAATCAACAGATTTCTCAGATTTCATTTCACGTTTCACGACCATTTCCTTATCACGGAAGCCTCGCCCATCAAGACAGTTACTGCTTTTCAGATTTATGGTTTTAAAGATTTAACTAACCATAAAATACATCCGATAAATACGAACATTAATCGATACCACCACGAAGTAACCATAAACTAGTGATGGTTTTCCGCTAACAATAATTAAAATTAAACTATCAGAGTTTAATTTTAGTTACTGTAACACGGTTTTATACCAGATAGTTTTGAATAGAATACAAAGTTTTTATTTTAAAACTCCGTCCTGACCGCAATGTATAAGTTGACCAAATACGAAAGTCACTCTCCCATCTATGCTAACAAATAAATCGTAATAAATTAAGGAGTCCTATCTTTATTAGCTGTTTAATACCATACCTGTCAAAAGGCCCTTAATTTCATATGCCTACGTTTTATTTTATGTATTTATATTGTGCAATATTTTATACCGTAAATATCAGCGGAGATCCATAATCTCAAACATTGTGAGCTATTAGTACGAAACTTAAAGAATTTATTTTGAAATGTACTTAGTAAAGGCACACAGTCCGCATAACACATATGACGTTATAATTCTGACTTCTGAGGATGGCGCCATACCATGGCAATCCTATTAACAACACCAATCCTTTTTTTTTCTAAATGACTAATTAGGCATATAAAATATACAGCCTAAAGGCAACTGCAAAGTAAAACATAATGTTTTTTCACAACATGTACGACATATACTAGCCACAGATAGGTAGAGCTCCAACAAAACACAATTCAGCTCTTGAGTGGAGAAGCGCTATAACAAGATAATAATTTTGATTGACGTGAGTATGCATAAGAGTAATACAACATTGACATGTTGTTGCGAATGTGAGGAATCTCAATTTAACTATGACTAGAAAAGGTTGTTAATTGATTGAAATCTTTTTCGCCGCGTAAAGTTTTATGGTAATAAATAAAGTACAGCTTGTTTCATTTCAATTAAAGCGATTGTCGCTAATATATTTGATGTGTTTTTTATTGTTTTCTATAAAGCCGCAGGTGAAAGAATCGCTTTAATGGCAAATGAATTGCTTACAACTATTTATTGGCTAAGCTAAGTTAAGTATGCTTAATTACTTTGAAACTTTCTTAATGTAACGCTAACATGTAATATTTTGTCTCAGACAGACTAAAAAGAGAGAAAGAGACAAGACATTGAAATTTTCCAGGTCTATAATAATGAAAATTTAAATTATAATAATTCTGAGTAGTAAATATTAAATTAAGTATTAAATATTTTTTTCTAAATTTTTTCCATAACTTGTGTAGCTTGAAAATTAATACCGAACTCTACCAGTTCCTTTGTTCTGTAATTTTTACTTAAACTAATACCATCTCTAATTAGATTCCATAATTTATGTAATAATACCATATAATCCTTGTATACTAACCAGGTTCCTAGTAATTATTAACATAATACAAACACAAAACATTTATTCGCACAACACCATGACAAAAACAAATTACACGAAAATAAAATGAAATATATATAAAACAAAAACGTAATAAATTAAATTATATTTGTTACCCAATTATCTCGCGGCAAGCGATCGTTAGACACCTGTTTTTATTCATCATAGGCTAATTCAGCTATAGAATAACATCATATAATTTTACCACATCCATCAAGTTTCTAATTACATAAAAATCAAATTATACTTTGTTTTCAAATTAGTTTTTACGACGCGCGCGCTTGGTCTTGTTTCGATACATCTGTTTGTACCTGTTCTAATTTACATGCCATAAATAAGATATAGGTCATGTAGGTATGGAGTGCCCTACCTTAAATGAACTTTTCGTAACTTACGCAATAATGAGAGTAAATATTACAAAAAAAATTTACACTTATCTACAAAAATATTCAACAAATTATACTGCGTTAATAAGAATGAATATTTATCTAAGTTACAGCTAATCATAAATAAATTTTGAATATATTTAATTATTTTATACTAGACTTCTGCTCGCGGCTTCGCCCGCGTGAATGAGTTTTTCCAGGATAAAAGTCCCGCTTTATATTTCCCTGGGATAAATTATACATGTCGGGACAGGAAGGAAGTATAAAAAGGAATTATGATTTTTATTAATCTCATTGAGGGTGTCTGAATATATTAAGTCGGGTAAGATAAAATAATAATCGTGCGACAAACCAGTCGGTATGTCGAACTCGTAGTGGGAGTTACAGTTGGGTGTATAAAAAGAGTGCCGAATCATTTGAAGCGACTAGTACGGTGCAGATCACTAATAAGTGGTAACTATGGTGGTTTCCATATCAGTCAGTGCTTAGTAAAGCGGTTACTATGTTATTTCGAGTTGTTACTAGGTGAGTTGATTATAATCACTTAACCAAACGGTTAAGTAATTGCCTCAATATGCAATGTGTTATAATAACCAAAGTTAATAATGAATCCTGACGTGGTATTGTACTCTGTGAACAGTTTATTACGCAATAATTGACCAACGAACAATAAATAGCGAGTTAAAGAGAATTCATTTGTGACTTTTATTATGTGAACCTACGTGTATCGATATCGGCCGCCACTCTGTCTCCGACATCAGAAGGTGGGATGAGCCTATTCCCGCAGATATGTGAAATGCATTTAATGGTACTATGGAGAAGCTATTTAAGTACCCGCAATTTACATGAAGAAAAAAATTGCATTGAGTAATGTCGGAATAAGAACAAGACTACAACGTGAATAGTGACAACGTGTGAAATATAACTATCGCATGGTCATTTGTGATTTTATGTGCATACGACTTCGAATGAAAGAGAATCGCGTGTGTACCGCGATTGAACTGTTGGTGTTCAAACGTTCCTGTTGGTGCTCAAGCGTTCCGGTAGATGTGCTGCCGTATGGTGCGTCGTAGTTGGTGTCCCAGACATGACTGTACGGTTGTCTAGTACCGGTTGATGCTAACTATTGCATCGCGTATCATGTGTGGCTATATATGAAGACAGATATGCTTACTGCAGCACTACAGGAAGTTTGGTATCGTATGACCCATAATCCTTATTTGAAGGTTATGGTTTCCTTTATTATTATTTTTTGGTTATCTTTAAAAATATTGGAATATCGTTTAGTAGTCATGTACCTAGTTCTTGTACGTAACAATCTATTTGTGGATGTAAGTCAAGTACCGTATAGTGTAAAAAGAAAAGTATAGCCATTTTCTTGTGTAATTCGCATAGTGGATGTGTTTTGTGTCAATAAGATTGCTGTCCAGATATAATGTTAGTGATATTTGACTTGTTGAGTACTTATGAAGGTTCAAATATTTTCCGTTAAATGACAGTTTTAAGTACAAAATATCGTTGATGGCTTCAATTGGTAAAACTTTTAATTTCTACTACTAAATACTTAGCATAAAAAGATTCCTTAAAGGGAAGTCCTACCGTAATTCAACTTATGTGATTTCTTTTATTTCTTGGTAACCTTTACAAATGCTGAGATCTTGTTTAATAGGGCATGTGCAGCCATGGATTAACGAGCTATTCGTGGTTTATGTTAGTACAGAACCGTCCTTAAACTTAAGGACAAGTAGGTACCTGTTGTTGGAAACTATGACTGTGCATAGCATTGGTTTACAAAAGTGATCTAGGTGTATAGTGTTGGGTCTGAAGGATTGCTAGCCTTCCATGGTCAATGTTTCCCATTGTTTAAATTTTTTGAATTAAGACCGAGACGTGCGATAATTTTGTGATTGTCCTCATATTAAGATAACTACTGAATTCCCGCTCAAAGATTGATGCGTGACTTGATTTAAGTTCAGGATAGGGTGAACGGTTTGATGCTGTTGCGATATTTTTGATTGCAGGAACTGGAGATCCTTGCAGGGAGTACTTAAAGTATTCAGCGTTAGAAGACGCCGTAAGCTGTGACTACTGAAGAGCCTCTGCGGGATCCTTTGGTGGATCTGACATTAACAGCGGTGATAGAGGATTTGGACATCAGGAGTTTGAAGATTCTTGCACTTTGGTGAGAAGTTTTCATTTTGTTGTGTTGAGTTTTTTTTATTTTTTTTATTTGTCCCTGCGATTGATTGTGGAAAAGCCTGAAAGTGAAGTAGTGATTGAAACGTTCAACGCTAGAACAAAGTAGATGAGCCTGCTTTCGCAATAAATCTGTGTGGTGAATGTTCCAGTAAAATATCTCGAAAAGGATCTTTGTGGTTAAAATCTTGTACAAGATCTATGTGGTTAAGGACTGCTGTGTGATCAAGTCCATGTGGTTAAGGACTGCTGTGTGATCAAGTCCATGTGGTTAAGGACTGCTATGTGATCAAGTCCATGTGGTTAAGGACTGCTGTGTGATCAAGTCCATGTGGTTAAGGACTGCTGTGTGATCAAGTCCATGTGGTTAAGGACTGCTGTGTGATCAAGTCCATGTGGTTAAGGACTGCTGTGTGATCAAGTCCATGTGGTTAAGGACTGCTGTGTGATCAAGTCCATGTGATTAAGGACTGCTGTGTGATCAAGTCCATGTGATTAAGGATGGCTGTGTGATCAAGTCCATGTGATAAAGGATGGCTGTGTGATCAAGTCCATGTGATAAAGGATGGCTGTGTGATCAAATCCATGTGGTTAAGAATGGCTGTGTGATCAAGTCCATGTGGTTAAGAATGGCTGTGTGATCAAGTCCATGTGGTTAAGAATGGCTGTGTGATCAAGTCCATGTGGTTAAGAATGGCTGTGTGATCAAGTCCATGTGGTTAAGAATGGCTGTGTGATCAAGTCCATGTGGTTAAGAATGGCTGTGTGATCAAGTCCATGTGGTTAAGAATGGCTGTGTGATCAAGTCCATGTGGTTAAGAATGGCTGTGTGATCAAGTCCATGTGGTTAAGAATGGCTGTGTGATCAAATCGATGACGTGACTTCGACCAGTCTTATATTGTGAAAATAGTAAATAAATTACAATCTGCTCACTATATGTGTCTTGTGTATTGTGTTGTAACTATAGCGTGATCATCCTCCACTGGGTCTGAATCATTGTAGCAAATTTGGTCCTGATGGTAAACAAGCATAACTGAAATAGTGATTGTAGTAGTTAGGAAGAGTCTTAATGTAAGGTCAGAATAGGCCGAGCGATGTGATGCTGCTGCGTATATTTTCTGTTTGCAGGCATTGGAAATTACTGCTGGTGGTGCCGCGTGTGACGTGTCTACTCCAGTTCGAAGACAGTGTGCAGTACAGTGCAGCTACTGAGCCGCTTCCGAGGGAAGATTGCTGCTGATCGTCAGTGGCACTGATCTCCGTTTAGATAAGAATTATTTGCATTGTATACAGTTCTAATAACTATTGGACAGCTGTATCCTTGAGAGTTTGTTACCGTCACTACTTCTCTCTTGTTAGGAGGTACTAGGAAGTGATGGCGGAAGGGCGATTTGGGGGTGCTGTCTATTTTGTAAAACATACGTAAGAGAACGATCACATGTCAGGAGTATCATGTCACTATACGTGATTTAACTGAATTTTAAAATTAGATTTGTTTCTTAAATCCCTTGCACTGAGGGAGACACATTGCGAGCTTTTCCTTAACGTTTGAACAATGGAAGCAACTGACTACAGTAACTTGTGTAAATGGTTACAGCGATAACTTGCTTTGCCTATCGATTATGGTCACTGGTATGACTGCAGAAATAATTCTAAATTCATGACAGCATTAATTCCTAAGTTTTAAAATTTTGGTTGGGTTCTTACACTTTAATTGGAAATTTAAATTGTCATTTAATTATTCGGTGTTAAATTTTCATGAAGCGTGCGTTAGCGAAAAATGCTTGAAGGTTAAGTTTTGAGATAATCAATGAAATTGTAGCAGAGACAAGTGGAAATGACAGTAATTTAGTTTGCATGATGATCTGGAGTGGACTTTAGTAGTCCGTTGGGAGTCGGTATTTACTGTGTAAGCAATCCGTGGTTGTGCGTTGCGCGGGTGGTTCTGGCGGTGGTTTGGTTTCAAAGGAAGCCATAGAGTGCGGAAGAGATGAGAGTAACTAAAGGTTACTGGCAGAGGTCACATGCAGGGCTTAATTGGTTAGATTATGTAGTTTGCGTTTGGCAATCGAGACGGACCTTCATCCATTTTTGGTACTAACTCTGTTGTTTTGAAGAGTGTTGTTAAGTTTACGTGATGATCGTACTTTGTGTCATTCAGAGTAACACACGAGGACGTGTGTCTTGCCAGAATGGCCGTGTCGGGACAGGAAGGAAGTATAAAAAGGAATTATGATTTTTATTAATCTCATTGAGGGTGTCTGAATATATTAAGTCGGGTAAGATAAAATAATAATCGTGCGACAAACCAGTCGGTATGTCGAACTCGTAGTGGGAGTTACAGTTGGGTGTATAAAAAGAGTGCCGAATCATTTGAAGCGACTAGTACGGTGCAGATCACTAATAAGTGGTAACTATGGTGGTTTCCATATCAGTCAGTGCTTAGTAAAGCGGTTACTATGTTATTTCGAGTTGTTACTAGGTGAGTTGATTATAATCACTTAACCAAACGGTTAAGTAATTGCCTCAATATGCAATGTGTTATAATAACCAAAGTTAATAATGAATCCTGACGTGGTATTGTACTCTGTGAACAGTTTATTACGCAATAATTGACCAACGAACAATAAATAGCGAGTTAAAGAGAATTCATTTGTGACTTTTATTATGTGAACCTACGTGTATCGATATCGGCCGCCACTCTGTCTCCGACATACATATAAACCTTCCCCTTAAATCACTCTATCTATTAAAAAAATCGCACCAAAATCCGTTGCGTAGTTTTAAAGATTTAAGCATACATAGGGACATAAGGACCAACAGCGGGAAGCGACTTTGTTTTATACTATTTAGTGATTCCCATGAGAGAATTATGATTGGCCCAGGAATATTCATCAAGTATATAAAAAACACAGAATAAAGTAATTAATACAAAACGCAGAAACTTAATTACAGAAATTAAATTAAATATCATGACGTATGAAAATAATTACATTAAAGGTACCGCTTGGTTTCGTAAAATTGTTATCTTATTTTAACAGCATTTACTGTACAAACGACAAGGCGCCCCTTGATTCATTCACGTTATTATTTAGATTAATATTAAACTATGTCGGAATAGACACAACTCTTTTATTGTTGGATGAAAATTAAAGAAATGCGCGCAGGCCACAGGGGAAGACGGTAATAGACTTGATTATAAAGTCATGTTATTAGGTAGGTACTTTAAAAATAAACGTATAACAGTTTTTTTTAAATATTAATTAAGTCTGTGTTCTGTCAAATTGAATTTCAATTTTTAGGATCAAGTAGGTGAAGTAGCACGTTTCGACAATTATTCAACTATGCAATATCTTATGCCCCATTTAGACTATTGGCGAATATTTCGTCGAATAACATGACGAATAAATATGACTACGAATAACAAATACACCCATATAAGCTGTTTACACACTCGTATTGGTGGCTATTCGTCTCTACTTGGCAAGTATATCAATCAGATAGATACCATGGTGATTAATATAAGGAACTATAATTATCACACACACACAAACACTCACGCCTTTTATCCCATATTGCACCCACTTTTCACCAATATTCCGTCCCATGATGTGATAGGGGGGAGCCTATCGCCATATCGGGCACAAATTCCAGACTCCGAGTTGATACTGAATAGAAAACCTCAATATCACTTTACCCGACCCGGGGATCGAACCCGAGACCTCAGCATTGCAATCGTACTATAATACAACTACGCCACTGAGGCAGTCAATAGTTATTATAAATTTCCTGTCACATCTTTAAACCGTAACAACCGCATTTTACCGTATTACGCTATCATTAAAACGTGCTAAAAGTTTCACGGGTCGTTTACCAAGCGGGAAAACACTTGACAGCTGTGCCGTGCGTGTAACCAACAACGATACGAGAACAGTTACACTCCCACGTGCCACACTTCTAATATTTGTTCTACCGCAGGGTTACTTGTCGTTCCGGTAACATACTTTGCGTGAGTTACCCAGTTGTCATTCCTAATGTAACGAAAATGTATTTTTATAGTCGTAAAAAGGTTATAAACTTCTTCCACTATGTTTATGTCATAGCTTAATAGCTGTAGTTAAATTTTAACTTTAATTATATGACTTGTCACAACAGCTTTAGAAACCTTAAACATAATGAATGTTCTGACATACATGTGAATAGAAATATTCAGTTTTAAACATATAATATACAAAATTTAATATATAGTGGACGATAGCTTAGTTGGGAATGGAGCGGTCTGCCGAGACAATGTCCGGAGGTTCAAAACCCAAGGCACACACCTCTGACTTTTCGAAGTTATGTGTGTATTGTTTATCAATTATCGTTCGCTTTAACGGTGAAGGAAAACATCGTGAGGAAACCTACATATCTGAGAATTCTCCATAAGAATTTCGAGGGTATGTGAAGTCTGCCAACCCGCACTAGGCCAGCGTGGTAGACTAAGGCTTAAAACTCTCTCAGTAGTAGAGGAGGCCCGTGCTCAGCAGTGGGCAGTATATAAAACAGGGCTGGTATTATTATTATACAAAATAATGATTTAAGTAAAACCCTTTTTTAATACATCAATGGGTATTGCCATATAAGTAGCTGAACAAATTCAACACGTCAAAACACCTACACACTTTTGTTTTCTTACCATTTTTTTCGCATTCATAAAATAAAAGCGATTTACTTTATTTCACACAAAGAACAAGATATTACAATTAAACTAAACGCGTATACGCAATTTGAAATTTAGTATTTGTTCTTCTACTTATGTGCCTGACTGTATACTGAAACTCACACTTATATCTCTAATAAGTTCAATTCATTTTCATCTTCTTATCACATTACCAGCATATCTTATTTGAAAACCAAACTCTATCTACTTTTCATCTCTAGATGCAGTTGAGCATTCACAATTCTGACCCAGATAGTAGATAACAATGAACCCATACGCTACAATATAAAATTTATTCAACTGGAACAGACAGCCAATATTTAAAGTGGAAAACTGCCATTTAAGTTACCTTAGAAGGCATATGTCCCCATTCTTCGCCAACAATCGCCGAAACAAAGGCCTATAAAGTACCATCACAGTATCACAGGCATCAGTGCCGTCGCAAATTGGTTTATTGAGATTGCAACCGCGATGCAAGCAAAAAGAAATATCCCGCCTTCGACCTTCGGTTGCTACCTTTTTGTTCCATCAATGTTTTTATTACACCGAAGCGGCAATCCATACTCATTATAAAAATGACAGTCGTAAGTACTTACAAAGCTCTCAGAAATGATGGCGTTGTAAAGTTTTTCACGTAGTCTAATGGCCATAAGGCTTGTAGTTAAATTGCATAAAAATAATAAAGGTTTACCTCACTGGCGTCGTTATATTAGTCAGGGAGTACCTGAACATTTCTTACATCATTATAATTTATATCATATACATTGGTAAATACGTACACATTCTATTAGAAAAATCATAATTGACCAAAGTATCTACATTTATAATGATTAAAAAGCTAATATTGATTTTGACAACAAAATTTAATTGAATTGCATTTATTTGGCTACGCATTTTAATTAACTTAGAACTATCAGTGAATTTTCTTTGATAAAGTATATAAAAACCAAGTTAAATAGTGTAAGATAAGTTCTGTGAACTTCATTAATACAATTAAAGATACATTTTACTTATAAGGAGAACACGCCATTACTTGGTTGTCATACGGTGTTTTAAATAGGAAGCTAAGTACTTTAAACTAAACACCTCATGACAATCACAGAATGTAGAAAGTAAATAACCTCATTTACCTCTACGGTCCTAAAAATCCCAAACTCCATTAAAACTCTAAAATAGATCACTGAACAGATTACGGTGTAGAAAAATCTCACCGCATCTATACTAATATTACGCTGAAGAATTCGGTTGAACACGCTAATTTCAGGAACTACTGAACCTATTTTGTAAATTCTTTCATGAAGCAACATTACTCTTGAGTGCTATAGGCTACTTTTCATCCCGGGAAAACTTCTTCACGCAGACGGAGCCGCGAGCTTCACCTAGTTATAAATTAGGTTATAAGTCATTAGTGCCATGAGGAATAACACTTAAAATGTGAGTACACCCTCACATATCACCGTAACGACTACTCAATACCGCATTGTAGATTCAATTCATATTGACCACAGGGCATTTTCTCTCTTAACACCGCTACCGCAAAAGTAGCAAACATTGTTCGAGTGCTATTTATGAACGCGTTTTCTGAATTGCAAGACCATAAATACTATGTACGTATGGTACTTGGCCTTTCAAATCATAATTATTTCGTAGTAAATTTTCTTTATTATGTATGTTCCGGTTCAACTTTTTCGAGGCATTTTTTTATAATCTTGTTTATACAAAAAGCTTATAAACAGTGACAGGACTGCCTCGGTGGCGTAGTTGTACTACGGTATGACTGCAATGCTGAGGTCTTGGGTTCGATTCCCGGGTCGGGCAAAGTGATATTGGGTTTTAAATTCAGTATCAGCCCGGGGCCGAAATTTGTGCGCGATATGGCGATAGGCTCGCCCCCTATCACACCATGGGACGGAATTCGCACGGCGAAAAGTGGGTGCACCAGTTGCGCCTCTGCCTAACCCTTCGGGGATCAAAGGCGTGAGTGTGTGTGTGTGCTTATAAACAGTCGGGTTGTCTTATGGTTAGTGACTACAATAGAAAACGTTATGCTCAGACCGTATAAATAATAGAGGACTTTGTTTTCTTTAGCTCTTCTGCAGACTCAATTTTCCCTGACAGAATAGATTAATCAAAGTATCCCGTTGTGACAGGTTACTTGAATTGAAACTTAAACACAGTAAACTAAATAATTAGCAATAACTCTATGAACAATTCTCTTTATAAATAACGAACCTATTTGAATCGATAAGTTTTAAACATCAAAAGTTCTATGAAATTAAAAATAAAATAAATCAACCTTCGCAGTCCTGGGGCAAAATAGAATCATTTAAAATTATCAATATAAATCTCTATTCACAAGTCACAAAACAAGCCTGGCTGCTAAGAAAAAGGGATTAAAAAGATAAAACCGAAAGAGTGCGTAAATAAATTCAAAGCAACATGTGTGGCAAAAGGACTAGGAGGCATAGCCTGCTAGGCTATGGAATTAGAAGTCGTGAGCCCTTACCACTCTCGGAACACGAGCAAACAATTTGCAAGCCACGACATTCAATTAAATTGATTTTAACACTAAATAAACCCACGATTCTTCGCTCTTTTCTACGTTTGTTTACAGCTTGATTTTTTTCAAACACTTTACTTGGTATTCTGTAGATTTCGATTCGTTGTGTTTTTAATAAAATAGTGACAGAAAATACTTTAAATTAAGTTGCAAGAAAACATATTAATTGAAATCATAAATAAAACTCGTTTTAAAATTTTATGCGCACGCATAAGATAGACAATTTCGCCCAATCAAACCTATGAAAATGCGGAAATAACCAATACTGCTAAATTTTATTTGTAAAAGCAAAATATAACATTTATCCGCAAAAGGTTAAAACTTTATCATGAATAATGATCAGATGAGATGATGTACGCCATAATTCTAAAGATCCCACATTCATTCGCGTAATATGGCTCATCATCACTATATGGATGCACGAGGAAGGCGACCATCAGAGAAGAGTGGCGGAGTGTTGTGAAGCTTGCCACCAACACCTGAAGTGATGACCACGACCACTCTGTCAAGAGTGATACCGACAAAGAAGAAGAAGTATTGGGGTTTTCTTTCATTTGGAGTGGTTTTGCTAATACTCACCATGCTTGGCAGGCAGGTTGGCGAGCCCAGGGTGGACAGACGATCTTGTAAAGATCACAGGAACCCGCTGAATGCAGGCCGCTTCTGACAAGTTGGTCTGAAATTTTTTAGCGGAGGCCTATGTTCAGTTTTGGACTTCTAAATGCTGAAGAAGAAGAAAACGAGATGTTTAAAACATTATTTTAATCCTACTTCCTACTAATATTATAAAGGCGAAAGTTTGTAAGAATGTATGGATGTTTGGATGTTTGGATGTATGGATGTAAGGATGTTTGTTCCACTTTCACGCAAAAACTACTGAACGGATTTCGATGAAATTTGGCACACGGGTAGATCATGTCCTGGATTAACACATAGGCTACTTTTTATCTCGGGAAAATATGAACCGGGACTTTCATCCCGGAAAAACTTTTTAATGCGGGCGGAGCCGCGGGCAAAAGCTAGTATGGAGATAGAATTTAAACTCTTCAATAAAAGCTAAATCTCGCAATAATGTTAACACAAAATGCACGTTTTCATCCACAAAAAAACAAATTGTTATACGATGTGCATACATTCACTATACACGCCAGCTTAGATATAAATAATGCAGATATAATCAGCTAATATGACTGTCTGTCCGTGCAACTGAATAAGCCATCATATTACGATAAGCTTTAATTAATTGAAGTACACCAGGCTTTACTCACTGTAATATAGGCCTTAAAGATAATATAACATGATAACCTCATTTGTAAGGACAAAGTAACACAGTGTTGTGATAAATTGTTTATTGTTACTAATTCTCACGTCTTTTTTCCCACAAAAGCATCAACGAACTTATAACGAGAACTTAGTATAGGATTTAACGTTTTTGTAGTTAGAATCACTATCTGGATTAAGATGAGATTTGCTTCTTTTGCAAATCAAGGATTGTAAATTTGCATGTAAATTACCAAAGAAACTTCAATATATTAAAATCATTTCATCATAGTTTGACAGCGTGAAGTTACATTCAAATTGATTTAATATTAACGTGTGTAAACGATTAACCACGCATATTAATTCTCCATCTAAAAAGAACAATCGGAACCATACACAAATTTTTACACAATAAAAAAAAGCCAGACATCTATATGCACGTTAAAGAATACATCCGTATTACCATAAAACTTCTATACAGGTTATAAGCTTTGAGTATCTAGTTGGTTAAATAGTCTAAGGTTATAAGTCATTGGCCTTAAGGTTTTATTTGCAAGTTAAATAAAAGGTCGACTGCCTCGGTAGCGTAGTTGTATTACAGTACAACTGCAAATCTGAGGTCTCGGGTTCGATCCCCGGGTCGGGCAAAGTGATATTGAGTTTTTCTATTCAGTATCAGCTCGGAGTCTGGAATTTGTGCCCGATATGGCGATAGGCTCGCCCCCTATCACATCATGGGACGGAATAATGGCGAAAAGTGGGTGCACTAAGTTGCGCCTCAGCCTACCCCTTCGAGGATAACAGGCGTAAGTGTATATGTATATGTATGTTAAATAAAAGGAACACCCTGAGAGCTATTGGGTCTCTAACGCCGATAGTGGGTTCAATACTCGTCCGCGCGTGCGACGAACGAACGAGATGGCTCTGTACCGATAATAACATTTCAATAGCGCATGCGCAACCATGTTTCCACCTCGGCTATTCAAATTGTGTCTAATGAATTTTTCGTTAATAATAATTTAATTATTTACGGCAGACTCTGCTTTCAAAGTCCATGTTTCCACCTCGGCTATTCAAATTGTATCTAATGAATTTTTCGTTAATAATAATTTAATTATTGACGGCAGACAAAGTATTTAATCATATTTATTGTGAATTTACATGCTTAGAGATATTTTGAAAATACTTAATCCGTAATTTTTTTTTCCTTTAAAATATGTAGTAAGCGTCCAAACTGTTTATTAAAGGCAAGTAGTACCCGTATACTGAACGGACGTCATACAAAAGACATTTTTTTTTCTTAATATCTTTTAGTTGCCTAAGGCCTAAACACTTATAAATAATGCCATTAGGTCTACACAAGCAGTCGTATATCGCAAAGGAGGGTGTATAGTTACAGATAAGATATTGGTCACTAAAACAATCGCAGTACAATCGCAAAATTCGCAAAGATAAGGTTATTTTTAAAGAAAGTAATGGTACAGGTTCAGTTGTAACAGTTATAAATAAAATAACAAAAATAACAAATATTCCAAGATTACCATGCTTAGCCTGAAATATTCTATAAATCAAGCTATATGTAATGTTAAGAGTATCTACATAAATCCCTTCCTAACCTATTTCGGCCATAGCGGCCAATCTCAACAGAGATCATCCGTACGCAGAAGATGTTATAGTGCACAAATGTGCCCGCAGTACACAGGTGCACTCGCTATTCCTTCACAAGCATAGTCCGATGAGAGGGCAATCCGACATGACCAGACAGAGATCAGGCGCACCAGCAACTTCCTGACTCTGAGCTGTAACTGAGTAATTTTTAAGATAGAAAAACACTTTCACAATGTTTTTGACCTGACACGGCATTCGAACCCAGGTCCTCAGCGCGCAAATCGTACTCGTAACGCGTACGCAATACAACTACGCCACCGAGGCATTTGTCTACATAAAGTATGTGAACAAATGGTTTCATCCGATATGTAACGTATAATCCAGGTCAATCGGTGCTTGTTCCACTTAATAGTCGTAACAAATATTTAATATCTCTTTTGGGAGTAGTAACAAGATAAACATTTATTCCTGCTATTTACTCGAATGCTGATATTTAAAATTGTATACCAAGTACTTATAGTAAGCTGAGTTAGGTTATGAAATAAATAAATCGTTGAATACAATGAACATAATAATTATTTATTGCAATTTTTTTTTATGACATCGAATGACGAGACAAGCATGCCGTTCGCCTGATGATAAGCGATACGACCACCCATACACAGTAAACACACCATCCAGCACCTCGAGTTACAAAGTACTGTCTGGAATTCCACTGCGCTCGTCATCCTGAGACGTAATATGTTAAGGCTCATTATATCCTGTAGTAACACTGGCTACAATGTCCTTCAAACCGAAACACAACAGTGCACAATGCTGCTTGCCGGTAGAAATAGACATTGCGGTGGTACCCACCCAGACGGACTCTTACATATGAGAGTCCTACCACCAGTAACAATAAATATTTATAATTCTGAGTGTTCTGCGTGGTGTTTCTACTGTATATAGAGAATTGTAGCGCTAACCATCGAAGTGGGTGATATACTCGTCTCCTATTCCCTAAATAAGCCGATATTTTGTAAGCATTATTTCGATTAGGATACGATGGGACTGACATTCCATCTCTGGACAAAAGTCAAAAGAATAAAAAAAAAAAAAAAAAAAAAAGCCGATGAACGATCTATAGCGTTTTACGCTCGGTACTACACATAATTGTTTACGTAGGTACTTTTTAGGTTTACATTGAAACGGCTAGAAAAAAAAAATGGTATATGATAAGTCTAAGTGTTTATAAAATATAAACATGTATCAAGTCAAAAAAAATAGTTCTCACAGGATACAACTTGTTGTAGGCTCCGGCTTGCCTTTCGACAGGAAACAATTTTATGCTTCACTTCAACACATTTAAATGATTCGTTTTATGGTTATTTTGCTGAGTCCGTGACGGAGGGGATATACAGGTTGACTTGTAAAATTATGCATTCCTGTTAACCTGTCAAGTCCCGCTTATACAGGATCATTTTTACATTGCGTTACTAAATGAAACCACATATTCGTAAATACCTCAGCTAACATCATGCTAAAAATTTTCAATGAATAACGAATACTTTCGCCAAAAATCCCTGTTATAGTATTCCAATTTTTTTATCATTTTGTAGTTTAGTGCGAATATGGTGTGTGCGTTATTGTATTTCTGACTGAAAGTGTAATGTTGCTGCTGCAACAAATTCTCCTAGAGCAGTCATAGTGCGATTAGGGCGTGTAAACGTAAAGTAACTTTTTATTGATATTTATTTTGTTTGAAACTTACACTTTTTTATTTTACATCTATGGTTAAAATAACATAATGGAAAGTGTTATTTTCAAAGAGATAAGTATGTGGTTTCATTTATTAACGCAATGTGAATGTAAACTTTTTTGAATAAAATACGAAATTGATCGATTTAAGGTCATCATTTCAAACTTATCATAGCTTGTAAATATTTTATTGTTCATTATGAAAGCCTAGAATATCATTTGCTAAAAAAAATACTCCAATCCCATTCAGTATTTTTTATTATTATTGAATTTTATTTGCTCTTAAAAGTGCTATATCTTAAAATTCATTAAATCTTAAATTGCTCAAAAACTACAGAGTTCCGGATGGGGTTTCATGGGACAAAATCGATTGCTTTTGACTCAATCTACATGCTCTCAACAGGAATGCATCATATTACCCGTCACCCTGTATATTCAAAACATTCGAAAACTTAATGCATTGAAGTTTATTTGCCCCTATTACTAAAGGTATAAATAAAAATCTACCTCACTAACTTTAGTGGAACATTACATAGATAATATCGTGCGAATAACGTTTAATTCATAGCACGAATAAGCAAGGAATACTTGAATTACCACCTTATGCTTAAAACTTTCACAACGTAAATTAGAATACATTAATGTACATATTTATAAAAGTGCTAATTTCACAGATTTCTATAATGAAATTGTATGCAAAAAACTGGCAGCAAAAAGTACGATGAACATTTTATTAACTTTATAATCACTCAAATGGAAAAATAGAAACTTATGCAGAACTATACAGCAATTAAAATTATAATTAACCGTATAAAATATACGTCTCGGATCCTCGGTTGAACTTTTTATTTAAAACAATCGCTAATAAAAACTAAAATAACTCAGACTTCCAGAATCACCAGACGATGCGAGTAAGAAGAGATAAGCTTTGTTTTGTTATTCGTAAAAGTAATTTTAAGTTAGTCACACTTTTTGTTAACTTCCCTCATGTGAATACGAAGTCAAGAACCCACCCATATTAAATAATATAAAGTTTTATACTCAAATAATATTTATCAATTCATTGGAGAGGGGAGTATGTATTATAATAAACGTGTTTTGACGATTGTGAGTGATTTACTCAAACTATATTACTGCATACAATTTTAAACATATTGAGAATTTCAAAAAACATAATTAATGTATACGAACCGTTTTTAGGGTTCCGGACTTCAAAAGGAAAAAAGGAACCTTTCTAAGGTCACTTTGTTGTCCATCTGCCTGTCTGTCTGTCTGTAACGCGTAGAGAGTTAAAATTCATAATATCAAATACTCGGGTCTACGGTCTCGTTCAGCTATAAAAAAATCAAACTTTTATATTTATATGACCGTTTTTGTCGCATATTTTCACATATTTTGGGATTTTGCAAGGGAATCAAAACCTATAGGGTACTTCCCGTTGGCCTAGAATCATAAAATTTGCAATAAGCAAGGTCTGACAGCACATGTAAAGGAAAAAATCTGAAAACCGTAAATATGTAGTTCCATATGAAAAAAAAAGCAAATTTACAAACTTTTCAATTTGGTTAATTTATAATGAATTTTGGCGAACTTTGAACCTATATACTTCAATACCTTACCTATAAGTTCGACGGAACCTTCGATTCGCGAGTCTAACTCGTACATGCCCGGTTTTTACCAGCTCTTATTTAACTTGCAATGTATGTATGTTTGTTCGGGGGAATCTTGTAAGTAAATTTTTAAGCAGTTGCTCTTAACCGATTCGGTTGAAATTTTGCATACACGTTCTGTTTGTGTGACAACGCATTGTTAGCTAAGTGAGTCATTCTGAATCCAATATGGCGGTTGGCCCAAGATGATGGATATTTATTGTGCACGTCCATGATATGGGTATCAAATGAAAGGGTTTGCTAAAAATAATACAAAAAACCGGCCAACTGCGAGTCGGACTCGCGCACCGAGGGTTCCGTAAAATTTACGGTTTCCGCAATTTTTCCTTTATCTGTGCTATAAGACGTTGCTTCGTACCAAATTTCAAGATTCTGAGTTCACGGGAAGTACCCTGTAGGTTTTGATTCCCTTGCTAGTTTCGAAAATTTGCGGCGTAAACGGGTGTATCTTTTGATTACCTTGGCTTAGAAGTTAGATTTTTTCACAGCTCCAATGGATAGTATACTTGAGTATTTGATATAAATTTCAGCTTAATACCATGTGTTCTTGAAAAAGAGTCCTGACAGACGGATGGTTGTGTACCTATCATAAATTAAAAATTACGTTACATGACTAACTTTCTCGGCCTGGGTATCGAACACGGGACCGCGTATAAACCAATCAGGTGCCCATCATATCCCCGTCGAAAAATATGGTCAGAAAAGATATTTAAGATTATAAAGTTCCAAGAACTGAGCTCTTGCATTTAATAATTCCAAAGAAAACAGTGGCTATGCGACATGTCAAATTAATACTCCCAGATGTAATCTGGAGCTATTGAAAAAGCGTTTAAACCTTGATGTGTATATTAAATTGTCGTAAGTAATTTACGGACGACCAGCGACCTGTGTTTCTTGTGATCGCATGCTTGTTTGTTCTTATGCCTTACACAAATTACTATAAACTGTTTAAATAACTTATTGGTCATTACCAGTTGCACGCTATTTACATCGTATAGTGATCGATCGTTTTGTTAATTGTGTTTTTGTACCATTTTATTATTCTCAAATACTTGCATAATTTAGGGCATAAAGTAACAACTGCATGTTGATGTAAAACAATTAATAGTTCTCATTACAAACAGGATTTATGCCAACGATGTAAGCTTTTCATGTAGTATATACTCGTTAACGCACTGAAATGTATAACGATCCCAGCAGTGAGGGATTCATGACGATGTTACCACCGACGCGTTCACGGACCAACCTAATCATTACACTGCATGCCGTATATAATCGATCATACGCAATTAAACAAATGGCCAGCTGAACGGGTTTACTCAACTTGCCATAAAACTTCTTGTTCCGTGTGAGATTGCCGCAATCTGATGTTTTTATAAACATACAGTGGCTTTGAGATGGTGCTCTCGCATCGTCTCGCCACGTGAGGAATCGAGAGTAAAAACTAGTATAGGAAACTAGATTTTCATGTCCATGAGCGTTTAGAACGTTTAGCTGCAAGGGACGCATTGTTGATACGCTATCAGCTGATCCGGCGCAGTCTGGCAAGGTAGCGCGCTCGGAGCGCATGCGCGCACCACATCGACATGTTACGACTTCGCGACACTAACGCTATATTATAATTAAGAGATATATTTCCGTAAAATAATATTTAAATTAATGTAATAATATAAATAGCCATAAGCCATTATGGCAGGAACGGCTAGGAAGTTTGCACGAATTACGAAGTTCTTGCTCGCCGGCGTCACAGTCTTCTGCGTGAGTTGGATCGCGTCTGTGAACGAGTGGCATGCGAGTATGCGCTGGAGTGAGAGACGTGCTGGGGTGGGCAGAGGACTGACCACTATGAGGACCATTGTTGCGTACTCTGAGGGCAAACAAGCCGAGATGGACCGACCGTCGCCTGTCTCCTGCGACCGACTCCCAGATTATCCGGAAGTACCTATTATCGTTAGTATCAACTTAATTCTTAAATAATATTATAAATATTGTCCTATTTGTACAAAATCAATTGTTAAATATGAATAGTGAATTTTGCATTGAGGTCAGTGTACCGGAAATCAAATTTAAATTCATCAAATATAAACAAAAATACATACTACCAACATTTAAAATACATATATGTGTTTGACAGTTCGGTAATTCGAATCTCAAACGACGATATCACTATCTTTTCTTTTATTATTTGCATAATTATCTATGACGTCTTATACGTTAATTTGTATTCATAATAGACATTTGGGAGACTGATAAAATTGCAATAAACTTTTTCCTATGAAACAATGACTATTTAACATACAAATTGTTATTCGTAGTGTTGTTGATAGCATCAGCCGCTACTAGAAATGTAAATGAAGCCGCTTCCTGGCAGACTGAACGGACAGATGGACAAAGTTATGATGCGATAATATATAGCGAGATAAGATATTAATATTGATCTGGGAAAGGAATTGTACAAACTATCATAGCGTTCTATTGCGTTATTAAAGCCGTTTATTCATTATATAAAGTACCTACGTAGATAGGTACTTATTGAAATTAGATTATTTTTATTTTGTCGCAACACGTTGACAATTTTTTATAAATAATAACATTATTTACATTGACTACAATGCATACTGCACTAATCATATTATTTAATTTCAATTTATTTTAGGCTTAAAACTCAATTAGGGCTTTAACTGTTTGTTGTCCCATTATTATGAATAAATAAATAAATAAACTCCGACATATGTATAAATATGGGAATTCCTATTTTAGTATGACAAATTGGCTATAAAATAGGCCTAGCCTTTACCCGTTTAAGTTACTTCAGTTAACTATCATTACCTCATTAAAGTGCAATCAAGCGTTTTATGCTGTTGGCATCTCAAAAAGTCTACATTAAATTACCTCCCACCGCGTCATAGTATGCTAATCGTGACAACACAATACTCCAAGCTACTCAAACGTACTCGTAAGAGAATATTATGATCTATAGTCGTCTCTACTTGATATGCGCACTGCATCCCGTCAACGCATAGAACTCATGACTCTTTCTCAAAGCACCAAGAAACCATAATCCTACTAATATTATAAAGGCGAAAGTTTGTAAGAATATATGGATGTTTGGATGTATGGATGTTTGTTACTCTTTCACGCAAAAACTACTGAACGGATTTCGATGAAATTTGGCACACGGGTAGATCATGTCCTGGATTAACACATAGGCTACTTTTAATCCCGGGAAAATATAAAGCGGTACTTTTATCCCGGAAAACTTTTTAAAGCGGGCGGAGCCGCGGGCAAAAGCTAGTATGAAATATGATCATGGGTTAATAAATCGTATAGATTCTCCTATTGTTATGTGTTGAGAAAAGTCTAAATTCTAAGTCCCAGAAAGTACTCAACATTACATTCAAGGCCTTACGAATAAACATTAGAATATTGGTTAATCAGGGTTTTTTTTTTGCTTTAAGTGACTTTATAATAAGAGACCAGAAAATATAAAGTGATAAGTTCAGTAGTACTTCATAAGGGCTATATTTTTAAATATTTGTTATACTGCGGGAATCGAACTTCCCAGCAACTAACTCAGTTAGTCATAGAGGTTAAACGTATTCAGCATTAGTATTCCGTGGATGCAATGCGCGCGCGAGGACGTCATTTTTTGTTTTATTTATTGTGACACACATTTATAAAAAAACTACGTCATCGCCAGCTATTTGTTAAACAAGACTGGAATTATTATTTCGCACGCGTAAGTGTCTGAGAGGCTACTGCGAAAAACGAAATCCGAAACGTCGGTCCGAAACGAAGAAACGACGAACTTCGGATTTAACCTTACTACCAAATTACTTCGGATCCGTCACCGTTGAACGAAGGTTTCACGCAGTTTGCGACGCTTCCGACTTTGCTCAACACTTTCGTCACGCAACAACTCTTCATAAAGAAGGATCCGTAACACTTCGTAGTAAGAAAACGTGCGATCCGTCACCCGAAACTACGGATTTCGTTTTCGCAGTAGCCTCTCTGTATCGGCTTATATTCAGTTGTTCCATCATCTACGTATTTATATATAATTTCTGTACATTGTAGTCATAAAAAAAATATCTGAAGCAAAAATACGTGGTTTAATTTAAAAATACGTCTCATACCATTATAACTAAACCGCATTAATTCCAACCACAGAGAAAAAGAGCCGACCGCAAGCCTACCAACGCATCAGCTAATCTTTGTTTCCCATTTGTTTGCATTGTAGCATCAAAAGAAGGTAATAAGAATAAAAAAGCAAACCAAACTAAACAATTCTTTATTTAAAATCAATAACTTCACTAAACTCTAAAGTTTCTGTAACTCCTAAGTCTCGGTTTTAAGTATTACATATATATACATACATACACACTCACGCCCTTATCCCATAGGAGTAGGCAGAGACTATTGAGCGCCACATGCTACGATCTTGACAAACCTGTTTTAAGTATTCTGTATAGAAAATTGAAGAAAACTAAAAATAAACAATTATATTACTTTAATTCGTTGGTTTTCACTGAAATCTTATTATTTACAGAAGTAAATTTAAGATTGTTGATTTTCAGCAAACTTCTATTAGCTGCATCGTATATTCCTTGCCATATAATAATTACGATTTTTGTATATTACATTTTTAATCTTTTAATGTATTCAAATATGTATTAAAACTTCCTTAATCGTCTTTTCAGTTAATCAAACATCAAAATGTTCATAACATAGAATAAATAATGCATTACTATATCAACCCAAAATTACTCTACATAAAATTGCTTTAGACCTCAATTTGATGATTATCCTCAATCTGAGATACGTAAAATATAGTAAGTGAAATCTCAAAGCGCCAGAATGTATTTTCTACTTATACATAATTTGTCATTGATATAAATCGTTGTGATTCAAGACGCTCCGGGGGCGAGTCTAAACCAGAATCCATTTGTGCTTAGTCCTCGAATAGTTTTACTTAAGCTCGTTTTGTATCTATAATGTTGATAATCTATTCAGATGTTGGTCACGAATAGAAAATAAATCCAATATAGGAGACTGGCTGGTCTAATAGCATACCGCCACCGATCCTCGCTTGTCTCATCCTTGTGGTATCTATTGAATACTTTTAACATATTTTCAGATTTTGTGCTGCGTTAATCGGATTGTGGCATGGTTTAGTTGTAAATAAGGTTTAAATTCTTTTTTAACATTTGTACTCATAATGAAAAGAGTAATTTTAAAAACATACTATTTATGTTAATGAAAATGTATGATATTGAGTTTTTCTATTCAGTATCAGCCCGGAGTCTGGAATTTGTGCCCGATATGGCGATGGGCTCGACCCCTATCACATCATGGGACGGAATAACGGCGAAAAGTGGGTGCACTAGTTGCGTCTGTGCCTACCCCTTTTGGATAAAAGGCGTGAGTGTGTGTGTGTGAAAATGTACGTAACTAATATTTGTATGTAGTAATAATTACTACTGGGTTTCAGAAACCAATAAAAGGTCTCACAGTAAGCTATAGACCTCAAAGTAGCTATGGGGAACATAATAGAACGCGGAAATCGTACGGAAAGCTAAAATAGAATAAAGCTGTGAATTGGCCATATTTGTCGCTAAAAATTAAACACCGCTACATTTATGATGCTTTATTTATGGCTACAGTGAAACAAATTAAATATTTTTTCCTGAATTATTTAAAACATGCTATAAACATCAGTATAGATCTTCTTTATGGACTTACCACTATAGCTAATAAAAAAGAGGATACAAAGCAACTTTCTTCCGAAAATTAAACTGCTAATGATCTCACTGGTCCTAGATCTCGCGCGGATAACAGTTGCGTAAACTTAGCGGCCCATTATGACGTCGTGTTTATTACATGCCGTGTCACCGTAATCACAACCTGTCCGTTTCAACACATCGCCTTTAAGGTTTTACGCGCGAAGCTCCCGGTGACATATTATAGTTGATAGCTTGCTAGATATATCTATTTTAATGTGTCCGAAAGTCTGTCTGTCTTTTTTGGGCAATAAAACGTCGAGATGATTCGGATGTTTTCATGTTTTTTTTTCTCTATTCATCGATTTTTTTCTATGTCGTCTGCTCGCAGGCGAGCTAACGACCCGCCTGTTGGAAAGTCCATTGCCCATGGACGTCAATGCCAGGGGCACAGCCAAGCCGCTGCTTCACCTTTTTTAAACCTCGTTTAAAGAAGGATAAGTCACAGCGCTGAGGAAACATCGTATAAAAAATAGTAAAATATACGTAGATACAAACACACACACGTATAAATGAAACAATAAGAACACTACTCTTTATTTTTCTCATCAGGTAGGAAATTTCCGTTTTCGATCAAACCTAGACTAACTAAATATATCTAGATGCAGCGGGGAAAAAAACTAGTTAGTGCGTTTATAAATAGAAACTGCAATTTCCGGTAAATTGCTCCGGGTCGCTAACACGTAGATTATGCTTAACTTACACCATCTGTGGAAAAAGGTAAAAAACGACGTTGAATACATTTTCAAACTAAAACTTATTAAAAAGTTACCATGTTTAATGTCTCTCAACATTATAAAAATACATTTACAAATACTTCTTATTTCGCTTTTATAACAACTTAAAAAATAGAGTAGGTATACCTCGCTGGTCTGTCAAAAGCATATAATGTTACAAACGCTTTATTCTTTCAATGAGATTGTTGCTTGTTAGTTACAGATAAGCAAATTATTTCCCCTAGCTGTTCTACGAACACATTTCAATTAGTAGTGTGTGAAATAAATATCTCTGTTTACTTAAAATACAAACCATTTCACATTCCACGACGTGACATGTTGCTCCCGATCTGAATAATACTTGACTTTGAATCTAAATTTCTATTTATCTGCTCCTTTCATCTAAATAAACAGGAAAAGAAAATATGATAATGGAATTACAAATATTACCCTAGGTTACGGCTGCAATCTGCCTAAATTTTCCGGGACATATGACCAGTTTAGGACTTGAAATAGCTGCCAGATTTGTCATAGGTTATACCTTACTTTTTACTAGTTTGGCACCATAAATTTATGGGAACTACCCAAGGTACCTACCAGCCATGGTGTAGAATCTTTAGCTAAGCGTAGTTCAAGCAGCCTTATACTATCAGCAAAATTTCTAACGACGTGGACACAATTTAACATTAGACACACCTTGGAAAGGTTTAATGCAGGCTAAATAATGCCTGTGTGCTGTAATGTCTAGAGCTATTGATGTAATAATTGAAGACGGCTCAAAGACGGTATGAAGTATGTGCACAAAAAAGGTAAAAACCAAAATGAATAATGTGATTAGGGAAAAATGTAATCTGGAGTAAGATATATATGATTACATAAGTTAAGAAACATAGATCAGTAAAAAGATAAATAAAAATATTAGGTACCTAACGAGATTTATTTTGAGATGTGTGGTGTGATCTTGTCGAGCAAGTATATCATATAAGTTCTGTGTAATTCAAGGGACTGACTTGGCCGGGTTATTTCATCCATGGTCGGTAAAGTTAAGGCACACACACACAGTCTTACCACACTGGCGAATTTCAAGCGAGACGAACGCACTGTGCGCACGTCCAATGTAATACGACCGTTAGCTTTACTTCACCACGGATGAAACAACGCAGACTTTTAGCGATTTTTAAAAAATATTTTTTTTTTTTAATATTTTTTTTTTAATATTTTTTCAATTATTATAATAATTTAAAATTATTTAATCAATGAACTTGTGTGAAGAGATCATTGACAGTGACAAAAGCAAAGTGTGCATGTGGGGTGCTGCTTTTGGAATACCGTAATGACTTCCCACCCATATTCCAACAGCAGTAAGTAATGTATGTCGCATGTAATTAACCATATCTTTAAGCAAGTTTTATTCGATTTATTTTCATTTTAAATACATTTAAACAAGTTTATTACAATTATTGATATAGAATGAGATAGCATACAGGTCGCTAGAATGTAGTTTCGCTTCCATAATTATTTTTACACATTACAAGAAAGATGCATTGCTTTGCATTTTAATGCTCAAAGCAAGACAAAACGACTACATAAAATTACTTTAGACCTCACCTCTATGCAATTTGATGATTATCCTCAATCTGATATATATACGTAAAGCATGACATATAAAATATTGTATATTAGTTAATAATTTTTATATCACATAGAGACTTTATGATACGCGTAAAAATATCCAGCAGTTCCTCACTTTGCATCTATTAAGCGGGGTTTAGATTAGCAAGAAAACTTGCAGAAGTTATCTTCCGCAAGCGATTTTTACCGTGTCTACAGTTACGCAAGCCGACTTCGCTTACAGTCCTTGCGGCGATACGCATGTCCAAAATATTATATACATACTAGATTTTGCCCGCGGCTCCGCCCGCGTTATAAAGTTTTTCCGGGATAAAAGTCCCGCTTTTTTTCCCGGGATAAAATGTAGCCTATGTGTTAATCCAGGACATGATCTACCCGTGTGCCAAATTTCATCAAAATCCTTTCAGTAGTTTTTGCGTAAAAGAGTAACAATCCATACATCCAGACATCCATACATATGTACTTACAAACTTTCGCGTTTATAATATTAGTAAAATTACCGCTATTGTAAACGCATCTGGAAGTTCTTTCTTTGAAAAATAATGTTTAGTGCTTTGAAACAACGGCAGCCAGGAGTATAAATTTTGATATCGCATAATTATGGTATTAGATCAATATGCACAGGTAAAATAGATGTACCAAAGGTTAATAATTACTACGGCGACAGAACCCTGAAGAAGCGTATCCCATATCTTCTAAATACATTACCGATGCATATTAGGTCTCAGCCAAAAAAAAGGCAAATTTTTAAAATCATTAAAAAACATATATGTTTGATACCTTGGATGATGTTTATTAGGTACCTATTATTGATTCTAAAGCTTGATCATATTTTTTTTGTTAAGTTAGAGGCTAGTTATGTTCCCGCAGACAAACTGCGAATGTAAGTAGTTTTGTGGGGCATTGTATTAGTATATAAGAACTTAAATTCACTGTACCTAGTTATAAATAAATACACAATATGTTGCTGCAAGAACCTTCTAGTCTAAACTTATAAATATATTACGATAAAAATATCGTAGAGCCTATCTGTCGTTAAAAGAAGTCACGCTTTTAATGAGTATAGAACAAATGCTTCAACATGTTGAGCATAGAGTAATCTAACGTCTTGATAAAGATACGGCAATAGGTAGGGCTAATTACTAATTATGATTACAGAACAAGTTAGAGCATTATGAATGGATATTATAGCATTTGTCATTTCGTAGTAGCCGCGTATGCATTAACTCTTAAGAACCGGTCAAAATAATTAACTTGGCTGTTTTAAATTCCAGTTATCAATGGAACTTATTAGGAAGTTAATTATATATTTATTAATGTTCAACAATACCAATTTTTATAGTCAGGGTGGATAAAGTGTAAGTGTACATCACCACATTGACTCCTCAAGTCCCGCTACAGTCACCGGCGTCCGAGTATATAGGGTTTCCCCATACATATATATAAGCGGGGTTTGGCTGGTGAATGAATGCCCGGATCAAATGTTTAATATTTTTTCCAAAAGATTTTTCTACAGTAAATATAAATTCAAATTGCATGACTCAAAACTGTGTCGTTATTTATATCTATTTGAAAAAAAGAATACGATTTGTGGGACATTACTCTTAGGCGTTGCTTTTTTGTAGCACGATCAATGTAGCCCAGAACTGATTACATATTATTACAGTTATAGAATAAATTACATAGAGATGCGAATATTTAGATAGTTTGCAATGAGTTCACGTTCTCGTATCATTATACTTTATTACTCTCATTATTTTTTTTAGCGCAGTCCATTTATGTTGATAAACAAAAAAATTACGTCACTCATTCATTATTTTAACTACAACGAAAACATGTATAAAGTTCAAATAATATTGTTGTAAAACAATCCTAACGTTACTTGTCAAATCATTTCAATTAGTTACCACTTAATCAAGATCTGTGTAACGTCTCTATGCTATAAGATTGTGTGTAGGCGCAGTTGCTTGATGTTATAGATAAAATAATTTTTATTTTTTCAAAATATTTTGAGATTGTTTCCAAAAAGTCCATAAGACTTAACTTCGAAATTTTTAGAGAATCGATCAGTGTCGCACATCGTCAAATAAAAAATCCATCTTCTGATTACACGTAAGCACTTATCAAATTCACTAACACAAACGATGATAGACCTCATAAACAACATCTGCTTCAAAATTTAAAAAAAAAACAGTTAGGAAATATAAAACCGAAATAAAGGCAAAATCTTCAACATTTCCATTTCCGGCGATACCGTTTCGGTGATTCATTTCGCGGCACATTGTCGTGCACCGGGCATTGAATCGAGACCTTCAGACACGGTGTACACTGTACGTGACTGCCAAATCGGTATTGAACTGTCCCGTTAATATCCCACGCAGTCCCTTCGACACCATAACACTTTTAATCGTTTTGTATTTAGCGCTATTTCTGCTACTTTGACAATCAAATGTGTGAGACAAGTTATTTAATTGAAGGACTTTTTATATCTTAGAAATTAAAAATTTAAAACCTTGTATTTTAAAACGAATGTGATTTTTTCTATGAATATGTATATTAAACGTTAATATTCGTTTTTCAATTATTCACACATTTCAAGATTTTATCATGAGTGAATCTCAATACTCAGAGCACTATGAAAATATCATAAGTACAATTTTCAATAATATTTACCAATTATAAATCAATTTACTATTCAGTTCATAAAATAATGCATCACAGTACATACTTTAGGTACACCTAACTGTTCTTATTTTTGTGTCAAGACTTGCAGAATAGAGTAATATTTCGTGATGTTGTGAATATAGGTCTGAGATCGTGCGGTCACGTACCAACGACTTTAAAGTATACGTGTAAACCGTTTTAAACTGTGTACAAAACGAGCATCAAGTTATATTTTTACAATAAACATTTTTTCCCTCACATCAAAAGATCTGTACGTGCTATAATTCTGCTTTAAGGCCTGTTCAGGTCATATGATCATGATCATATATGCATCTGCATATATTATATACACAGTATATTACTTATCTTGTGGGTAGTGTAACAAGGCGCGGTAATTCATATCAGCCTTAAATCATATGGTATCTACGGCGGTATTTGCAACAACAATATCGCATAGTTTGGACAGGCCCTTAAAGTAAAAAAAAATGTCAATCTCGCTCTTTATACCTTTAAAAGGATGCAAATGTGCAAGTAGCACCCACATTTCACGGAGCTTATTTCCCGTCCCACAATGAAGTACAACGAGTCTAGCGTATTAATATGGGAAATGATATCCTGTACCGAGCAACTTGGACTTTTTATTCTGTAGACTATAGAAAGGATAATAGAATATAAAAACATTGAAAAATTAGGAATGGTTAATCTCCAATAAATTAAAATAAAAAGAATATATGTTTTAATGGCATAAATTACTCGGCTCCACCTTGTATCTTTGATTTTAAAAATATTTATTTGTGCATAACTAGCATTGCCATGAAACCCTAAAGAAATATATTTTTAAATAGTCTCTAATAACTGCCTTGCACTTATTTCCCCTTCACCGTAGGTCATAGAGCTGAATGTGCAATAGTTATTTTTCTTGCAAGATAAAATACTTGTAATTCCAGTCTTCTAATAAAAACCGGTGGAAAAGAATTTCTGTTTTAAACTTATTTATAATAAACTATTCCTTTTCTATCAACTACTCCCCACTAAGATGCAGTAATAAAGTTACAATTAGTAAAACAACAATTATCTCCAACTAAACTCAATTTATGTGTATATAATTAAAACGTTTTATATCTACAAATGTAATTAAGATATAAAAACCGAGTAATAGCCCTCATATTCTTATACTTTACGGTCAAATGCTATCAAATCAACCACTAGTATCATCAAATTTTATTGCTTGATTAATAGGAATTACTGAAACCTACTACCGTGAAACTATAAACGAATAATATATATCTCTGTTTATTGTTTAAATTTATTATTATATTTTATTATTATTATTTTATTATTATTTATTATTATATTTTTAAATTTATTTCGGCTTTCACTAATAAATTGCTGGTAGACGCGTATGTGACGTAACAATTTTTTATCCGGGACGGAGTCTGGTTTCCGAGAGATAACATCAGATGCAACAGCAGCGACATCGTGAGCCTTTAAAACTAAGTACTTTTTGTATACGATTCTATTACACTGAAATGGATATTATGTATTTCGATTACATAATGAGCTAAGTTTACTTATTTTTCCATTGAATTTATGGAAATGATGAATTAATTTATAATTACTAAGTAATAACATATTTAATCAGTATTGAACAATTAGGAGAATTTCCTTGTGATTTAATCATACATTCAATATACAAAATCATAGGGAATATATATTTTTATCACAACGTTTGTCCAGATACAGATGTCGAAAATCTGGTTCTCGCAACATATTTTTACGGCAATTGTAAATTTTGCAAATTTCAAGAGTACCTATGTACTTAACTCATAAAGATAATAGTTAGTACATAAACATACGTAAGTCAAAAGTCTGCGCAAATATTCTGAAATCAGAATAAACGGGTTAATTTTTTTAAATTTTTTTATGGCATCGAATGATGAGACGAGCATGCCGTTCGCCTGATGGTAAGCGATACGACCACCCATAAACAGTAGAAACACCATGCAGCACCTTGAGTTACAAAGTACTGTGTGGCACTCTACTGCGCTCGTCATCCTGAAACGTAAGGTGTTAAGTCTCATTATATCCCGTAGTTGCACTGGCTGCAATGCCCTTCAAACCGAAACACAACAGTGCATGCACACTGCTGCTTGGCGGTAGAAATAAACATTGCGGTGGTACCCACCCAGACGGACTCTTACATGATATGAGAGTCCTACCACCAGTAAAAAATATGTAAATTATGTAGGGCTATAAAAATATTTGAAAACAAAATGATACCACTTTGTTATTCGCGTCAGATTTGTAGCACACACATAACCATGAGACATTTACACCTAACAAGGTTATACCTTTCCCAGAACTCGGGATATCTCACATTCGCCATTTCGTTAACATTTTATTACGTGCTCATTAATCGATCCCGGTACAGCTCAACAAGATTATGATATTTTTATGTCAATTGCAGATTTTAAATGGAGACACTGTTTATTTTGTAGCGGACAGCGGTACCTAACTGTTGTGGGAAAGCGGAATGCTTCCAACTTCGAGGCATTGTATTTACATTTCCAATAGATTTATTCTAGGTCAATAAGCAAGCGATAGTAATCACGTAGTTCTTCTGGTTTATTCAATATAGATTTTCGGTATTCTTTTGCATTATTATTTTTTAAAGATAAATTCATTTCCTTTTCTATGCTACCAAGGTAAACTATTGAACAAAACCATATCATATAGTTAGACTTTATTAATGAAGATTTTCTAATCATTATTGGTTTCAGAATCGCACCTGGTCGCCGGGTGTTATCAAGCCATCGTCATGGCAACGAGTAGCGGGTACGCAGGTGTCATTATACGCCGCGTATTACGACCAGCGTACTACGCAACGTTACGTTAGAATATTGGCTTCCTTTCATGGTAAGAATTGTAGAGCTTCATTCACTCGTTGTTTGTGACTCATAGCTGATGATTTATTTTTTATTTGTTGCCAGATTTAATCTTGAAAAATATTAAGCTAGAAACTGACAATTTACATGCATGGTTCATTGCCTTCCTTATGCCTCATGCATAACTTTTTACAGAGTTGCCCGATTTAAATAATTCTTTTTTATTGGGTAGGGGATAAATTGCCAGCTAAGCTAAGCAAATACACGAAAACAATGTTCAGTTTAAATTAGGCATCGATTCCAAATATACGTGTATATTACTTATTATGGTTAAATAAAAATGTTTTTCATATTTTTTTTTACTTTTCAGTTTTTTCGGCGGGTTAATTTTTTGTTAAAAAACTTATTCACTCTGCTATCCGCAACACTTCCAATTAGTACACTTGCAAAAAGTGTTACAATAACATAACTTCAAGTGGACATCATTATAAGAATCAACCCATCACTATTTACATTCCTTGGATATCAGCGCAATAATTAACACGGCATTATTATTAAGCCGTAGTAAGCTGATGACACTTAATTAAAATATCTATGTCTTGTTTAATACTTACTTGCTGACAGTCGTAGACCGGTGTCTGTGCTATTATAACTGCAAACATACATTGTGATGTCTAATGATTCAATACCATCACTGCTAATAAGTCTATTTTGTAAATTATTAATAATTACTAAAGTACCTCATGCGATGTATTGGACATACAAACTCTGCAGGAACAGTTAAAGCTAATTGGTGTATTCATAATTTTAACTCCACAAGGATTGATATAATATGTATGACTTGTACAGTCACCACCATAAGTAGGTGAACAAATTCAAAATTTCAAATTGGCTACATACTTTTGTGTTCTTTCTAATCTTCTTTTTCTCTTTACAAATCTTACTTATATTATAAACGCGAAAGTTTGTAAGAATGTATGGATGTATGAATGTTTGTTCCTCTTTTACGCAAAAGCCAAAAACCACTGATCGGATTTCGATGAAATTTGACACACGGGTAGAACATGTCCTGGATTAACACATTGGCTACTTTTTATCCCGGGAAAATATAAAGCGGGACTTTTATCCCGGATTTTTATTCTCGCGAGACGTTACGGCTAAACCACTGAGTGGTTTCGATGAAATTTGATAGGGAGATAGTTTAAGACCCTGGAAAGGACCTAGGGTACTTCTTGTCCCGGGAAAATATAAACCGCGACTTTTATCACGGAAAAGCTTGCTAACGCGGGCGGAGCCGCGGGCAAAAGCTAGTCCTACTAATATTATAAACGCGAAAGTTTGTAAGAATGTATGGATGTTTGTTCCTTTTTCACACAAAACTACTGAACGGATTTCGATGAAATTTGGCACACGGGTAGATCATGTCCTGGATTAACACATAAGCTACTTTTTATCCGAGCCGCGGGCAAAAGCTAGTATATAATAAAAGATATATAATAAAAGAGATTTGCTTTACTCCATACGAAGAAATTATTTTTTAGTTTAACTTACACGCATATAGGTGATTTGGGATTTTGTACAGATATTTATGTTCCTGACTGTAAAATAATTTCAAACTAAAGAAACAACAACAACACACATCACGTCTTTATCCCCGAAGGGGTAGGCACAGATGCAGCCAGGGAACCCACTTTTCATGTTTGTTTCATCCCATGAAGTGACGAGACAGGAAATCCTGTCACGGGATTCAAATCCGAGCCTCAAAGCGATATCGTACCGCGAATACAACTTTGCCACCGAGGCAGTCAATAAAAGTACTTTGAAACTAAACATATTCGCGTAATGTATGCAGTGCAGTGCCATTTGACATTAGCCAGTATAAATCCCCAGGTGAGGATACTACTGTTTCTATCAGACAGTACAGCTAGATCTTCATAGCGAAATACGTGTTCTTCTCATCAATCTGTTGTTTAAAAATATATTATAATCAATATAAAAGCAGGAACAAATTCAATAAGAGCAGTTAAAGTTACCGACATAAAATAAGACTTTATTTAAAAATTAATACTATAAAATATACAATAATAAATATCAACTGTTATACATCACACATTTTTACGAAGGTTATATTATTAAAAATCTTCCTACAACATCAAAAGATTTTACAATGTTTTATTTTGAAAGAAATTTAATCAGCAATTAAGTTATGTTTGTATTGAGGGCTCCGCGCGCGCCGCCCCGGGCGCTCCCGTACCGTATGCCACCCAAAGTAAAGTAATTACATACTTTTCAAAACTCTTCAACCTACATAAACTTATAAACAGATAATACCCGGCGCCGGATACCTATATAAACAAACGTTCTGTGAATTTTAAAATCAACATTATAAAGTGTACTTTTTTATGATCGAAATCTTCTGCAAATATAACGACTATGTACGCGAACAAATCTCATTGAAAAATAAAACAAAGCTGCGTTCGTGTTAACAACGATCTCTTCAATAAAGCCATCGGGGAAATCTCAGCGTTGATAGTACCCCACCATAATTATTGGAGAACGTGATAGCCGGTCGCCACCAAGTATTTTCTGTGTCGGGAGTAAAAAAGCTTTATGATATCGGGTTTTCGTTTTGTTTATATATCAGTAGTGTCACGTGAAGAATGTCTCATTAAAATCTGACCGTATTATCTATACAGTAGTAATTTAAAATCCTTTTAAAATCTTATCAAGCGAACGTGTGAGCTGACCGGCGCGGCGAACCTAACAAAAGCATAGAGGGAAAGTGCACGGACAGTGGGGCGAACAAGCAGTACCGATAACTCGCACTCATTTGTCACTCGAAGCGAGCGTACACGTCGTGTAAATTCCTTCCCGTCCAAGATAAACCCACTCAACTCTTACAATATAGCGAGGAATGAAAGGCGAATTAAAACACTACGCCTTTTCGATACAGTCCCCTTTTAACGCTTCACTATCTCTTTTATGGCAATAAAACCATCTTGAGATGGCAAATAAGATTATCGCTTCCTTATTTGTTCTTTGTAAATCTTTTCAACTTATCTTTGCAAGCTAATTGAATTATAGAAAATTAGTGGTATTAATTTTTTCCAACAGGACAACAATAGCATGGATTAAATTTCGAAATTGAAGTCTGAGTTAAGAAAAATCGTCTCACCGATAAACTATTGTAGCGATTGACACTTAACTGTAACTTATAAATATGGTTAACTAGTAGTACTCGCGGCTCCGCCCGCGTGAAAAAGTTTTTCCGGGATAAAAAGTAGCCTAATAGCACTCAGGAGTAAAGTAGCTTCCTATTAGTGAAAGAATTTTCAAAATCGGTTCAGTAGTTCCTGATATCAGCGCGTTCAAACAAACAAATAAACAAACAAACTCTTCAGCTTTATAATATTAGTATAGATTACGTTAAATAGTGATTATAGTTATTAATGCAAAGGACTGCCTCGGTGGCGTAGTTGTATTACGGTACGGCTGCAATCCTGAGATCTCGGGTTCGATCCCCGGGTCGGACATAAGTGATATTGGATTTTTTTTTAATTCAGTTTTCGCCCGGAGTCTGAAATTTGTGCCCGATATGGCGATAGGCTCGCCCCCTATCACATCATGAGCCGGAATACGCACAGCGAAAAGTGGGTGCACTAAGTTGCGCCTCTATGTATCCCTTCGTGGATAAAAAGGCGTGAGTGTATATGTGTATGTGTGTATGTGTGTGTGTGTGTAGTTATTAATTTACGAAATATGATCAGTATTACCTATTTACTATCCAAAAATTGGATTTGCATTTTGGAATAGAAGGAAATAAAAAAGTAAAGCTCTAAAAATGCAATTTTATCTACAATTCTAAAATCACATATCGCACGCCTAGATCAATACTGAATATTAATTTTGTTTTGTGTAAATCGGCAATTTTTTTTTACACAAAACAAAAAACACGATTTTCATATATTTCGAGATAATTCAGTATCGATCTGGGCGTGCGATATTATAAACTTTATTTTATACGAAACAATAAAAGCATTTATTCTAAGTACCTACGTATCTAGTAGGAAGCAAACCCATCCTGCTCTGACAGGCTGTAATCGAAATACCGTTTTAATGACAATTCCTTGAAAGCACCGCTGTGTCGCGTACTTGAGGAAATGGCTTGTACAAATTACTATTATACTAGCTGAGGCAATGTTGTTTCTTTATATGAAATATGGTCGTTTCACTTAAAACGGTGATCGTAAATACCATTATTGTTAGCGCTTCCCGACACTTTTGCCCATACGGGAACGATCGTATATTTTCGCTAATAATAAATGTGTCTTGCGTAGAATGGTGCTAAAAGTATGCATAACACATATTTTACTACTTTTGTCTTTACAGGTCGTAATTATTCTGCAGAGAAAGCACTGTATTGCCAGACCCGCTCAAAAGATCCCTACGAGAATAACGTGGAAGTCGTCGCAGCAAAGCCACTAGAAATTTGGTGGTACGAATGGGACGTCAATTCTGTTGAGGTGGACACGCCGCTGTTACTTTCTTGCTCCTTAACGGAACCTTTAAATGGCCTTTCAATTGTTTCCGTTGTTACTGAACCGTGTGACAATCCTACGAACGGTTTCCCATTAGAGCCCGAAGAGAACGGACAAGAAAATCGCAACTTCACCATATGTGTCAAAGATATGAACTTTGATAAAGATATATCACAAAGTCTGGTGGAATGGGTGGAAACTAACAAAATACTCGGTGTAGATATTATTGATGTGTACGTCGATAAAATAAGTAAACAAACAGCAAATGTTCTTCAACATTATCGAGATGAAGGCTACATTAGATTGTTCGATGTACCAGTTAGTAACAAACCTGGTAGAACTTTATGGCAACGGCGAAGAGACCACATTATTACATACAATGACTGTTTATACAGAAACATAAAAGATACGATATTTGTTGTTCCATTAGATGTCGACGAGATTATACTTCCAAAAGTCGCATATACCTGGCCTGAACTGCTACATCGCTTTAAAGAGTATGGTTGGAATGATAAAGAATACTCCGCCATCATGATACAAAACGTATTTTTCTTTGATTTTATGCAGAAAATACATAATATTGATAACAATGATGCTCACGAAAGAACAAATCAGATTTACGTTAAACGTGATGACGTTCGAATAGAAGACACGGAAACCATAGATTTAGGTGAATTAGAATTAATAGATGATAATTATATCGCAAACGCATCAATAGAAGATACAATTCTGCTTAATAAGTACAAATTAAGATGCGGAGCAGAACTTGCTGAGCCTAAATTGTCGAGGCATGTAGTAAGTTCGGCAGTAATTAGTCCAGTAGGATATTATAGTAAGAGTTTTATGGTGACGAAGAAAGTGTTGACAGTGTTCAATCATTATCCGCTGGCAAGTCTCGGCTCGTCGAGGTTCACTGGATGGTCAGCGCCCTTTAGCGAGGTGCAGCTCAATCATTATAAGGTAAAACAAGTTCAAGTTCATTACCAATAGTTTGATATCGTTAACGTATAAGGTTTGAGGAACGAATATAACTGACACATCCAATTACGATTATTTAACTTCGTGGCGTGTGTACATTTTTTACACATGGACCGTAACGATCAAAGATTCCAATTAGTAGCGTCAGGTTTGTTTGTTTATTACACTCACACACACACACACACACACACACACACACACACACACACACACACACACACGCCTTTATTCCCGAAGGGGTAGGCAGAGGCGCAACTGGTGCACCTACTTTTCAGCGTGCGTATTCCGTCCCATAATGTGATATGGGGCGAGTCTATCGCCATATCGGGCACAAATTCCAGACTCCTGGCTGATAGTGAATAGAAAAAATCCAATATCACTTTGCCCGTACCGGGGATCGAACCCGAGACCTCAGCTTTGCAGTCGTACCGATTACGGTATGTTGTATTAACAACTACGCCACCGAGGCAGGCAGTGTTTGTATTTATTTGTGTAAATCTATACTAATATTATAAAGCTGAAGAGTTTGTTTGTTTGTTTGAACGCGCTAATCTCAGGAACTATTGAACCGATTTTGAAAATTCTTTTACTAATAGGAAGCTACATAACTCCTGAGTGCTATAGGCTACTTTTTGTCCCGGGAAAATATTTTTGTCCCGGAAAAACTTTTTCACGCGGGCGGAGCCGCGAGCACTACTAGTAATCTATATTCTTTTGTGCATTACCGGGGTAACTAATGTTTTTATTTTTTGACGAAAGTTAAGTATTGTACTACAACAAACAAAATTCTTTAGGAATCCTGCAACACGACGGTGGTAGTCGAGTGCGGGCGGTACGAGAGACGCGTACGCATCGACCGTGCCGCGCTGCGCCTGCGCGCCAACCTCACCCGCGCCCTCGCCACTACCATCTGTATACCAATAAATAATACCTGAGTGCTGATATTTGTATTTCACTAGGCCAGCGTGGTGGATTAAGGCCTAACCCCGTTCAGTATTAGAGGAGGCCCATGCTCAGCAGTGGGTAGTATAATACAGGGCAGATTGCATTACTTTGCTGATATTTGTTATTCATACTAAAACCGACAAATCTTAAATTTGCACATTAATAATAGTTATAAGAGGCTTATAACTTGTCTTACGTTTTACTTCTTATCTTACTTTTACTTAATATTATAAATGCGAAAGTTTTTGAAAATGTTTGCATGTAGTTAGAAGTAAACGCAAAAACAACTGAACGGATTTGGATGACATTTGGCACACAGATAGATCATGTCCTGGATTAACACATAGGCTACTTGTTATCCCAACAATTTGCGCCCACGGTAAATAATGTATATTTTAAATCTAATGACGCGCTGGCGTCGTACTGTGTTTAAGAAATTTTGTAGCGAAAAGGCTTTTCACGCTGGCAAAGCCGCGAGCAACATCTAGTCAGCCATAACCCTTAAAAGCCGTGTCTCTATCAGGTTTTTTAAGTAAACACCAACAAATACTTTTTACAGTAAGTCGTTATTGACATAATTGCCATTTTTATAAATTTTTAATAAGGCCTTTTTTGTTAGATTTTCAATGTATAGCAGCTTTCGCAAACCAAATAAATAACGAAAGTCACAAGTTTTCCAAATAAAGCAGAACCACATCATAAAATTTCCTTACAAAGCAAGCAGCTCTTGATATCTGATTTTAAGCTAGAGCGTTTGTTCTATGCCGATACATAAATCGGTACAACAACAACTGCGATGCACAACTGCGATGGAGACTGATAAAAAATTCCATATAACTAAAGAGTTATAAAATATTATAAATTTGATATCATCGAGTTTTAAGGCGCGTGCTTGGCGTAAGCACAAAAATAAATGTTACATATTTATGAGAAGACCATGAAGGCGTCCATCAATCGAGGATGATAAATGATGGTGATCGAATGGATTCTTGGTGAGTAGGTCCAAGCTGCTCACTTTGTAATAGTCACATTGTTGCAATAGTAACGGACTCGCCGCAGATTTTTACTGTGATATCTTACAACACATTATTTAAAACAAATTATGTGGTGTATTTTTTGCTGCAAGATTGATGGATTTACAATGAAACGGGGAATGGACATACTCGATTAAAAATTTAAATTATTATCTGCGCCATGGGTGACTTGAAAGGAGAATGTGTGATACCCTACATATATTTTCGACTCAACCATTAATTATCTTTACTGAGTAAGTAAATATGTTGAACCCCATTGTTTTCTAACTAAAAGCTTTATAAAAAAGAAACGTTTTTGTACGATACAAATCAAGATTCAGACCTTCATCATACTGACACGTAACAGAAGCACGGATTAATAAATAACGTTTGGAATGTTTGCTAGAAAGAATCAAAACCTTAAAGCATTTAATATTACATAGTCAATGATCAAAACGGAAAGCATTTCACTCAAGCTACTTGCATACTTTTTGCTCTTATAAATTTTCATCCAAACATGGACGGGTTCTCGTTGCATTCTCAAAATATACAGTTTTGAATTCTCTTTGTTTCAATGTACGTATACATACTAGATAGTAGATACCATGGTGTTCCTTAGTTTTAGCTGTAAGAAATTATAATTGGTTTTATTTAAATATGTGCTGTGCTTTTAAATCGTACGTCATTTACGGATTTCCATTTAAGTTATACGTATTTTTTAAATTATTTTTCCCGTATATAAGCACAGCGTTTCATATTAAAATCTCAATATATTTAAAAAATTACACCCCACCTTTGAAACGACATTCGCAGAAGACTCATCCATTAAAGTAACACGTTCTAATACCGTAAATGATAGTCTTTAGCTCTTCTGTCACTTTACTGACAGACTACTTCCAACATGTGATGTAAATTATAATAACGTACACGACACTTAGGTGTTGTTTTGCCGCGTCGCAGCTTCAACGATTAGGTATATCATCCGTTCGAATGATCTGCAGACCTTTGTGTAGCGAAGAGAAAACTGTATATTTACAGCGGTACTTAGATTTTACAATCGGTATTTATATCATATCCATTGTAGTTACCATAACATATACGTATCTGTGAGTGGGATGATCGCTTTAGACCCGGGTCGCTGGGCATAATACGGTCATATCTGTCTCTAGAATTGCATTTTATGCACCTACAACATATACACGTCGCGAATCGAACAAATACACTTATTATACGCATGCCGATCATACGAATAACAAAACGAAAATAACACTGCACAATACACCTGAATCGCATTTACAATAACAGAGAATCGGTGTTACAGATCCACGAATATTACGCTGTGTTTTTTACGGCGCGAATAAAATGTATAGCGTGTTACATGGTTGTTTATTAGCACCTATCGTTTAATGTGAGTACCGTACTGTTTAGATGAGTCGTTTGTGGTACAATTGTTATTGTTCTCCGGAATCCTTATAAGTTCCAATAAATAATCATCTCAAAACTATGCTTTACAGAGCTATTTTTATTGGTTTTCTTTTCCTTTTCCTGTTATGTATAATTTTCAATATTGAAATTGCAAAAAAACACTTACACCTAAGATCATCTTTGCAATCGTCTCCAGCGTTAGTGTGATCCAAATCCCCTAGCCGTAAGATGTCAGTGACTTTAATACATATTAGGAACCAAGTAACAGAAAACAATTACAGTTTGCCAAGGGCGACAATGGGATTTCGTGGCACCAAAGAAGTTTAATAAAAAATCATCCTTGTTGATATGTGTGAAATTTTATTATGTTTCCCTTGAATTGTAATATTTTCCTTCCTCAGTAAATACCTGAAGAATTAATAATAAATATAGCTCGTTTTTGTCTAGCATATCACAAGAAGCGACTGATTCATTGAACCTGAACTGATTCATTTACAAGATCAGATAGCGTTGCCTAGTTTATTGGACATTGTGCGTACGGTCCGATCCGCGATAAGCTGATATCGTGTTCGCCACAGTAATCAATTACTACCGCCTACCTGCTCCCCATTCAATGGCTTAACATTTTTATTGCAGCACCCGGTCGCGAAAATTAAACACTCGTTACATTCCCCAGATTGGCGATAATACACCAATTGAATATAAAAATGTTTTATGTGTACAACTTTTTGTTTAAGATACACGTTCAACAATCCGTCTGTTAATTAATTATGCTCGTTAATTAAAAATTAATGTTGATCAAGATCGGTCATTCTTGGTAAATTTTGTTGCAAGTGAATCTGTTTACTGTGGATTTTTTATAAATTTATTTAAAAACGACGTTTGCAAAACTATTTCTAAAAGATATTTTCACATTTCAAAGTAAAGGTTTTAAACTATACAAACAGTTAAAGGTATCTGAGAATAAGGTAAAGGCGCCGGTAGTCGTTAAGTCGCATTGTTCAATCTGCCGATATCATCAGTCCACTTACCTCGAGTTCGAAGCCAGTAACTACTTGCCCGCACGTCAATTAACGAAGTACAGTATTGCAACTGACACCGTGTTATTGGTAACACATTAGTCCTACAATAATTTTGGATTTAATAGTGCAATGTTACTTTTGAAAAAGATTCTCTTTTATAAAAATACGATACGATTCTTAAAATATTTATGCGTATAATATGTATTATTGTAAAATCACTTCGTATCGTATTGTTCGGGTACGCAGAGGTGCTACTAGTGCGTCCACTTTTCGCCGTATGTATTCCGTCCCCTGATGTGATTGGGAATGAGACTATCGCCATTTCGTTTACAAATTCCAGACTCTGAGCTGTTACTCAAAATGTGTTTGGGTCAAGCGGGTCAATTTGGGTTGTGGGGCAAAGGGGTCTATTAGGGTTGGGGGGTCAAAATGTGTTTGGGGGTCAAGGGGATCAATTTGAGTTGGCGGTCAAGGGAGGTCTAATTAGGTTGGAGGGTCAAATTGGGTTAGGGGTCAAGGGGGGTCGAAATGGATTTGCGGGGTCAAGGGGGATCAAAATGGGTTTGGGGGTCAATTGGGTTGGGGGTCAAATTTGATTTGATGGTCAGGGTGTTAAGGGAGTGTGGGGGTGGCAGATGCACAGTACAGTGCACCCGCCACACTAGAAGCCCTATCCTCTAAAGTAAAGTTCCTGATAAAATCAAAATCGTTATAGAATAAAGTGAGAATATTAAGAACCTCCTGTATTGAAGTCGGTTAATAGTATTGAAACTAAATTACAGTGATGTGCGCGCATAGCCTGTGATTTTTGTGTTACTGTTAATGTAAATGTGTTACATGATGCGCGCGCATCTTAAAATTTCACTCTCATAATTTTTTCATAACGCGCCTAAAGAAGTAAAACTTCAAAAATCACCACCGCGTCGTACGGTACTCATGATTTGCCAGCTATTATTATTCCTTGCTAGAACTGATCCATTCCCATTTCACGTACAGTATTATATCTACAGCAAGGCTCTAACACTATCGCGTATGAGAAAAAGTACAATACTGTTACAAAAGTTTTTTTTTTATTATTATTATAGCATTGAATGATGAGACGAGCATGCTGTTCGCCTGATGGTAAACGATACGACCACTCATAAACAGTAGCAACACCATCCATCATTCTACTGCGCTCGTCATCCTGAAACATAAGATGTTAAATCTCATTATGTCCAGTAGTTACACTGGCTACAATGTGCTTGAGACCGAAACACAACAGTACATGCACATTGCTGCTTGCCGATAGAAATAGACATTGAGATGGTCCACCCAGACGTACTCTTACATATGAGAGACCTACAACCAGTAAACAACACAGTTGCATACTGATCTCCATTCTCAAAGTGGGTGTAGTGTCAGCGACGAGCCCATAACAATTACGAGGCTATACGTTGCATTTACTGACGTCATTTTAAAGCATTAGCATGCTTAAGTGTGTGTCCAGTCCGCCACATACACTTTTTATCGTACACATACTTACTTGCACAGTTTATTATCATGCCATTGTCAATCTGCCTAATAAGATTCATGCGCAGTAAATTTAGTATCATGGTTATTAAAGTAATAAGGTTTAGTCATTATACAGAAACCTTAAAATTAGGACCACTACATAACAATTACTAGAAAAATGTATAGTCATATTAAGCCTATATTAAAGTTAACCTATATCATAAGTTAAATCTATTCTTAACATACTAACTGATAATTAAGCGCTTATCTAATGTTCTATTCAATTAATACATATAGCTAGGCGCTAACCGCATAAGACAGGAGATAACAAAATATCTCCCCTCTCAGACGATTTACAACGGCCGTATTCGTTCGTACGGATCAATAGCATCTTCGGCCTGCATATATCATCGATTGGAACAATAAATTATTAACAAATGACATCTGAAGCATGCCAACTCACCGGACACTGCAATGCACAGCGGCAACGGCTACCAAGATTTAAATGGAAGATAAAACTTTGGTTAGAGCCTTTTGCACGAGTATTCTTCATGTTCCTGAATGATTTAGTACCGACACGCACTAACACATATTCATGTATTATAGGATAAAACTATTATTCTGTGCAATGTGTAAACGACACAGATCTTTTGCAAAGCAAAATAGTAGAGCTATGGTTTGTTATAAGTGTTTTCCGATACAAGAGTCATGGGAATTAATTGCCCGTTCACATGACCAAAGATACCCAAAAAATATTCTAATTAATTATTTTAAGAGAAATAAGACTGTCTAGCCTCCTCTTTAATTAGTTGACGAAGCCCGTGCTCAGCAGACGGCAGTGTATAATACAGGGCTGCTTGTATTTTACGTTGTCTATAATTTTTAATATCGCCACATAGGACTGAATATCTGAAATTGTGTGTTCGTATTAACAATATATCTTTTCGTAATGTTCTATTTTTTTTTTTTTTTTTTTTAATAAATGTAAGCATAATATATCTGAAAACTGGCTTTGTGACTCCATAAAGTATGATACCCGGGGGTCACGGGTGGGCGGGAGGTGCTGTCCACCTATTAGTCTAGCCAACTTTTGTGACCCCCGTGATGGACGGCAGCGTGCCTCACGCTGCCTCTGACGCCAAGGGCGTCCTTTGGTGTACGGGGGCTTCTGAGCCCCCGCAACAACAGGAGACGAAACCGCAACAGCGGTACGCGCAGGGGCGGTTGCGGACGACAACTTAGACGTGAGTCGGAGGAAGCCCGCAGCCGTCCCTAATGCGCCGAAGATGGGCGCCGCGGAATTTTAGTTGGTATGCCGTGCGGTGTACATAGGTTAGGGACTCGGCCCGGCGGTCGCCCGACGTTTTCCATCTCTCCGGGCGGCTCAACGTCGGGTCGTAAGGCACGGTGAACCCAACATAACCGCTCAGTCGTTCCCCTTGAACACTGGGCGGTAGTAATAAGTCACTTTCTCCGCGTCAACAAAAAATAAATAAATAAAGTAAGATACAAAGTAGAGTAAGATTAGTGCTGACGAATAGTGCAACACACCCAACTACAATTACCTCGCGGTATATTAACGTGGAGCTTCATTACTTAGTAGTGGTGTTGGAATTTATACAGGCTATGTTAAAAACGTCTATTTTTTGACATTCGCGAAAAATACACGGTGTTGCAAAAATAATACTTAATAATAATCAAAGAGTTTTCAAATAAGTACAATCGATTCATAATGACAAAGATACCGAATTGCGTTCAATACGATTGCTATTATATTGCATCTTCACGAATATCACAAGCAATAGGTATTATACCATTCGGTACTCTGTGCTATTACCTATGTACTAAAGTTCAACATTAAATGTAAGTAATATGCACTATAAATCGTTTTATTATAGTAACAATAAAAGGTCGCTACGACATACACACGTAGGTACTTACAATTTTTCCTACCTGTTGTGGAAAAAGAAACTAAAGCCGTTATAGTTACTTAAAATTTGCCTAACTGAGGATTAACTCCACAGCTTTTCATAATTATCCTTACATGTTATAAAAAAGTCCCCCGCCATGTCAACAAACCAAAACAAACTAGTGAACGGATTTAGAGGAAATTTGGTATGAAGATAGTTTGAGACCCTAAGAAATATATAATAATGGGACTTTTATCCGGTAAACACTTATACGCGGGTGAAGCCGCGAGAAATAGCTAGTTCACATAAATAAAATGAATAAGAAAGCCTTTATACATTTTATAGACGCTGTAAACCCTAGATACAGAACAAAACATGGAAGCCTTGCCTGGTAGATCTTAATGCTGTCTCAAGAATATTAAAGGCATTAACAATTTTAAGTAATTTACAAATTCAACGCAATCGCCATCTATAATTCGCAAATAATAACATAATTACAAGCATTTCAACCTCTTCGTTGTAAAATGCAAATTAAATGCTTATGTCCAGTTTTTGCAATTCCCTTATTATAACGATGCGCTTAGGTGCTGTCCACACTACATGACTCTTCAGGTTAAAAGTTATGTTCTATTGAATTAGTATATAGTTATATTCTTGGTTCCATGCGTAACTACTGGAATGGAATATATATAGATGGAGATATTAAGATTAGATAGAAGATATTAATATATTGAAAAACAAGAAGCCTGATGATAATTTTAAAAAAATATTGCTTAACACCTGCAACCCTTCAATCATATCTGCATTATTGCAATCAGATGTAACTAGAAATAGGTTTTAACACTATAAAACATTGGCTCAAAGAACTTCCCCAAAATACCTGCCAGCTCTTAATATGCGACAGAATTTAATTTCGAATTCCGTTCGACAATACAAAATTGTTTTGTATTAAATAACAGCTCAATGTAGTATTTGTAGTTATTGATACGTTTTAATAAAAAAAAAAAAAAAACAAAATAAATATGGTAGAAAGTTAACCAAGCTTGGCGCACTGACAGATCCAGAGGACGAAATCACTCTGGCCATTCGCGAAAAGATCGAGCATCAAAAGCTCACACACTCCACAAGACCGCTGTACCGTCCTCGCCGTCGAGGACCTCGTGGCGTTCCCCGTCACCCTGACCTCTCTTAGCAGTTCCGGCCCGCGTGCCGAAGACTTCGAACACATGAATAGGATTAGGTTAAACCATGTTTCCCCAAACGCTGATGTCTTATCCTCTCAGTGGCCGCCCTGAGCCGAGGTTCGTGACCCGTTAGTGGGTCGCCCTCAGCGTGGTCGCTTAATTTTAAGGGTTGCGAGTGCCTTCTGCACTCACCCATAAGACCGGTGTTCTTTTATAAGCCGACCCTCGTCAGGCTAGAAAGAGTAATGTCAGGGACAAAAAAAAAAAAAGCTTGGCGCATTTTTAGTCTGTGATTTTATGCGAATGTCCATCTAGTATTGTGCCACTTCACCTATATTAAAAAAAACAATGCATTGCAAGCCTTATGGTGTACTAGTTTAAACTAAATAAAGCCATAACACACATTGCATATTCTTATAATGGAATTCACTATCACATATTATCTCGAAGTGACAAAAGCAACGTAATCTCGAACAGTACCTACGTATTTTCTGAGTCAAACTTTGGATTGGTGTTGTTAGTGTTTACAGGCAACCGTATCGCGTGGCATCAGAAGTACAGACAACTCTCATTGTATTAATTCCCAAAAAATAAACGAAACAATTGTAAAGATCATACGATTGACCATTAGGTATATCGCCGTGTTAAGAGCCTATGTCAGGAACTTTAAGGACTTTTAAATTCAAATTTCTCGTAAACTACTAAGATCAGAAGTTAGATTTTTGGATATGTGTAAATTGAACATATAACTCAATAATATGTCAAAGCCAAAACACAATTGCTATAAATTTTCTCGATCGAAAAAAAATTCAAAGTTACTTCTGATATTTTCTTTAAACACGCTTTATCTCTAAATGGTGGAATATGTACATTCGTAACTTTATTTAAATACAATACAACAATTTTTTCAAAGTTTTATCAATACACAATTAAAACGAATTAAATAGTATAATCACAATTAAAAGAAAATTGTTTTGGCGCTTACGCCATTTCATTTCGGCATACGCGTGCGCCTCCCGTCACTTTCTCTCATCCGCGACGTCCAAATACGCCATCGCTGTTATGCCTAGGCCGCACACATCGCGATAACATTCGGGCGATAAACTTCGTCTTCGGTCTACTACGAAGCCTCGCGGCCACATAATGCGCGATGTAAATTTTATCGCGATGTACGAGCGATGTATAAACGCAAAAGACAAAATGGACGCCGCGGTTGCTCTGTATTTTATGGCAGCAAATAATTATTTTTTTATGGTCAGCTTCGCTTGAATTCCATAAAATCAGCTCAGACTCGTAATTCGCAATAAATTCTAAAATTTTATCGTTACTTCAATCCATGTTTCGCTTCAGCTATACTATTCACTGCAGTTTAACTTAACACGTCCGCCACGCACGATAGCTGGCGGCCGACTGAAGTGTGGCCGCGCAAGCGAAGTTCATCGCGATAAAACGCTTTGATCTGCGAGAATTTACCGACAGCGGAGCGAAGTCCTCGCAGCTACGTACGAAGCACCGAAGTATACGCGATTACTTGGCTACACACATCGGGATAACGCGAATGTTCGGGTTATCGCGATGTGTGCGGCCTAGGCTTTATGGGAGTGGCCCGTGCCGGCTTCAGTCGTCCGGAATCTTTACTGACGACGGACGTGTGCTCGAAATTTTCGGACGCCTTCAAAGTTCGAATTGGCCGTCTAGTGTAGGAATTGGTCCGCGCTACCGCGCGGCAAATTTGAAGGTGCCCTGGAAATTCTGTTTTATAGTGTATCCAGCTCACGTCCGTGTATCAATATAAAATTATAGGCTCTATTAGGTCTATAAGATAGGCAGCAAGCGTAATTATTACATCCTTTCACCTTTGTAAATTGTTTCTAGTCGGAGACCTGCTTTAGTTATATTTCGTGATCGGTACGCTGAGGTGCCGGGTTCGAATCCCTGATTGAAAAACAATAGTCACTGCTTTTTTTTTTTGTTATTTATACTGCCTCAGTGGTGTAGTTGTATTACGTTATGACTGCAATGCTGAGGTCTCGGGTTCGATCCCCGAGTCGGGCAGAGTGATATTGGAATTTTTTCTATTCAGCCCGAAGTCTGGATTTTGAGCCCGAAATGGTGATAGGCTCGCCCCCTATCACATCATAGGACGGAATACGCACGACGGAAAGTGAGTGCACTAGTTGCGCCTCTGCCTACCCCTTCGGGGATAAAAGACGTGAGAGTATATGTATGTATTATTTATATTGCGTAATCCATAGCTAGGGACGCCCTGGAATGCCGGCCCAATTTTGTGTAAATGACGCTTGCGTGCCGCTCATACATTTAAAAAATTCGTATTTTGCATGTAAAGGCTGTTCAAATTTTTACACCATAAAATTATTTTAGTATGATTTTTTGTAGTACTCATTTATTTATACATTATGAATCAATAATAACTAAAATGTTAAGAGCCAATGTTAGAATTGGTATACACGGCGGCCATTTTGAATTTCTTTGTTTTAAGGCCAATCGACCTCAAAATCGATATCTGGGCAGGCCTTTAGGTATAAAAGACGGATCCAATGTTAGACTTGAAAAAAGTGGCCGCCATTTTGAATTTCCTTGTTTTAAGGCTAATCGACCTCAAAATCGATATCTGTGCAGGCCTTTAGGTACAAAAGACGGATCCAATTTTAGAATTGAAAAAAGTGGCCGCCATTTTGAATTTCTTTGTTTTAAGGCCAATCGAACTCAAAATCGATATCTTGGCAAGCCTGTAGGTAAAAAAGACGGATCCAATGTTAGAATTAAAAAAAGTGACCGCCATTTTGAATTCCTTTGTTTTAAGGCCATTCGACCTCAAAATCGATATCTGAGCAGGCCTTTAGGTGTAAAAGACGGATCCAATGTTAGACTTGAAAAAAGTGGCCGCCATTTTGAATTTCCTTGTTTTAAGGCTAATCGACCTCAAAATCGATATCTGTGCAGGCCTTTAGGTACAAAAGACGGATCCAATTTTAGAATTGAAAAAAGTGGCCGCCATTTTGAATTTCTTTGTTTTAAGGCCAATCGAACTCAAAATCGATATCTTGGCAAGCCTGCAGGTAAAAAAGACGGATCCAATGTTCGAATTAAAAAAAGTGACCGCCATTTTGAATTCCTTTGTTTTAAGGTCATTCGACCTCAAAATCGATATCTGGGCAGGCCTTTAGGTATAAAAGACGGATCCAATGTTAGACTTGAAAAAAGTGGCCGCCATTTTGAATTTCCTTGTTTTAAGGCTAATCGACCTCAAAATCTATATCTGGGCAAGCCTGTAGGTACAAAAGACGGATCCAATGTTAGAATTGGTATACACGGCGGCCATTTTGAATTTCTTTGTTTTAAGACCAATCGACCTCAAAATCGATATCTGGGCAGGCCTTTAGGTATAAAAGACGGATCTAATGTTACGACTTGAAAAAAGTGGCCGCCATTTTGAATTTCCTTGTTTTAAGGCTTATCGACCTCAAAATCTATATCTGGGCAAGCCTGTAGGTACAAAAGACGGATCCAATGTTAGAATTGAAAAAAATGACCGCCATTTTGAATTCCTTTGTTTTAAGGCCATTCGATCTCAAAATCGACATCTGGGCAGGCCTGTAGGTACAAAAGACGGATCCAATGTCAGATCTGAAAAAATTGGCCGCCATTTTGAATTTCTTTATTTTAAGGCCAATTGACCTCAAAATCGGTATCTGAGTACCACTTTAGTTACTAAAGGCAGATCCACCGTCAGAACTGAAAAAAGTGGCCGCCATTTTGAATTTCTTTGTTTTAAGGCTAATCGACCGCAAAATCGATATCTGGGTGTAACATTATTAACAAAAGAGTGATCCAATGTCAGAATTGAAAAAAGTAGCCACCATTTTGAAGTTTTTTGTATTAAGGCCAATCGAACTCAAAATCGATATCTGGGCATTGTTTTGTGCACAAAAGGCAGATGTAATGTTAGAATTTTAAATAAAGGCCGCCATTTAGATTTATTTTTCTTTAAAGGCTATTGACTTTAAAATCAAAATCCGCTGGACATGACTGGCCACAAACTCTAATAGGTATAAAGGAGACGGCCTAAATTGGGCTTGACCTTACACTTTTGAAGCATGTATCAGTATTCTTCTATTTTTATGTCTTCCATTTAAAAATATCCCACCAAAAACATAAATGTAAAAAAGGATAGCCAAGTTCAATACCAAAATTATGCTTAGCTGTGGGCTTCGCGCCAAAAAGAATGGAGATCTAAATGTGTGCCAAGTTTTATGCAAAATCTAAATATGTATTTATAGGAACAAAATAACATTATGAACAAGTATTAAATTCTATTTGTTTGCTTTATTGAATACCTATAATAGTTGCTGGTATTTACAAATGTGAGATCTTTTACATTTATGTTTTTGGTGGGATATCATTACTTTTTGTAAAGAAAACTAGGTAGGTATTGAGTTGTGTGGTGCCGCGCGCCGCCGACGACACACCGTTGGCCGGCTGTTTAGCGCGTATTACAAGTGTTTTTTTATGGGGACACCACAAATGTTTTGGCTTAACTTTATCTTTATATTTCTGTTATAAAGCAAATATAATAAAACATATATTGGGATTGTTTCAAATATTTGCTTGTAACGGTTCCAACGCTACCATTAAAAATATATTTTTTTTATGTGGACCCCTGTATTTTTTAACTTTTTTTATTTTTAGATTTTTTCTTACGCTTACACATAATTACCGAGCTGGATTCCAAATTCCATCCTTCTAGGTCCCACGGAGCGGCAACATACCGCCTGACGCAGGTGCTCACCGGGCATGGCTGCTTCGGTGAGTTCCTGTTTCGGGTGGTACGGATAGAGGAGTCGGCCGTGTGTCACTATTGTGACAACTGCCCAATGGACACGGCCCAACATACGTTGGAGTGTTGTCCAGCCTGGGATGAGGAGCGCAGCGCTCTCAGAACAGTCGTCGGAGAAGACCTCTCGCTGCCGGCCGTGGTCGCTACCATGGTCGGCGGCCGGGAGGCCTGGCAGGCGGTGGCCCACTTCTGCGAGGCGGTCCTCTCGCGGAAGGAGAGTGCCGAGAGGGATCGCCAGCGCAGTGGTGATCCCTCCCGCCGCCAGACGAGACGTAGGAGGCGTCGGGTGGACGACTGACCGACGTCTCCCGCCCTGTGGATTGGGGGCGTTTGGAGAATTCCACCACGGTATCCCCTGCCTGTCGTAAAAGGCGACTAATAGGGGCCTCCGGGGGTCACGGGTGGGCGGGACGTGCCGCCCACCCATTAGTCTAGCCAACTTCTGTGACCCCCGTGATGGACATGTCCGAGGCAGCGTGTCTCACGCTGCCTCGGACAGCAAAAGGCGGACACGGTACGGTGTTTCGGGGGCTTCTGAGCCCCCGCAACAGGAAAAAGGACCGCAAAAACGCGGTACGCGCAGGGGCGGTTGCGGACGACAACTTAGACGTGAGTCGGAGGAAGCCCGCAGCCGTCCCTAATGAGCCGAAGATGGCCATATAAAAAAAAAAAAAATCCTTCTAGGTCATCTGGAAGTAGGTTAGGTTTAGATACTATAAGTCTGTCAGTCAGTACAAAAATTTACGATTTTGACATCTTTATAACCGTTTGAGCTAGCTTCATGAAATTTGGGCTTCTAGATGTCCTTATAGATATAATTAAACTCACACAGTTTTATGTGTTTACTTTAAATAGGTTTTGAGTTATAGAAAGGTGAAAAGTGGCACCAAGTGGTTCGTGTAATATTACACACGGCGCTGGCACCAACTTAGAGCGTTGGTTACATACTCAAAGAATACCAAGCATGTATAACATCATTCCGTTCTGAGCAGCCGACTCAAGCGGACGTTTTGTTTGTCGCAGTACCTGCTGCGACATTCCACTGTTCCGTCCGAGTACCTGCTCGGTGCGGTCCGCAGCGACCTCGCTGCCGCCAAGGTTACACAGGTAGCAAAGGGGCAACCTTTTGCTATTTTGTTAGCCTATTTCGGGCCAAGCCGCGTCCTTTTCAGGACAGGGTTTAGCCCAAAATTGTTTCTATCGACGTTTGGCCCCTTCAGGGTATTGGCTCGGCGGAAACCTAACGGTGCTAACAAGCCGAGTCGCGGCCTCGGCCACGCGCTGCGCCCCCTCAGGGCAAGGCAAAGCCGACGGGTACGGATCAGGAGGCTGTGGAGGCACACCGCATATGTGTGTATGTATGTATATATATTACATATATATCTGCCTACCCCTATGGGATAAGGGCGTGAGTGTGTATGTATATATATATATATGTAATATATATACATACACACTCACGCCCTTATCCCATAGGGGTAGGCAGAGACTATTGAGCGCCACATGCTACGATCTTGACAAACCTGTTTTAAGTATTCTGTATAGAAAATTGAAGAAAACTAAAAATAAACAATTATATTACTTTAATTCGTTGGTTTTCACTGAAATCTTATTATTTACAGAAGTAAATTTAAGATTGTTGATTTTCAGCAAACTTCTATTAGCTGCATCGTATATTCCTTGCCATATAATAATTACGATTTTTGTATATTACATTTTTAATCTTTTAATGTATTCAAATATGTATTAAAACTTCCTTAATCATCTTTTTCAGTTAATCAAACATCAATTTGTTCATAACATAGAATTAATAATGCATTACTATATCAATCCAAAATTACTCTACATAAAATTGCTTTAGACCTCAATTTGATGATTATCCTCAATCTGAGATACGTAAAATATAGTAAGTGAAATCTCAAAGCGCCAGAATGTATTTTCTACTTATACATAATTTGTCATTGATATAAATCGTTGTGATTCAAGACGCTCCGGGGGCGAGTCTAAACCAGAATCCATTTGTGCTTAGTCCTCGAATAGTTTTACTTAAGCTCGTTTTGTATCTATAATGTTGATAATCTATTCAGATGTTGGTCACGAATAGAAAATAAATCCAATATAGAAGACTGGCTGGTCTAATAGCATACCGCCACCGATCCTCGCTTGTCTCATCCTTGTGGTATCTATTGAATACTTTTAACATATTTTCAGATTTTGTGCTGCGTTAATCGGATTGTGGCATGGTTTAATTGTAAATGAGGTTTAAATTATTCTTTAACATTTGTACTCATATTGAAAAGAGCGATTTTAAAAACATACTATTTATGTAAATGAAAATGTGTGATATTGAGTTTTTCTATTCAGTATCAGCTCGGAGTCTGGAATTTGTGCCCGATATGGCGATGGGCCCCTATTACATCGTGGGACGGAATAACGGCGAAAAGTGGGTGCAATAGTTGCGCCTCTGCCTACCCCTTCGGAGATAAAAGGTGTGAGTGTGTGTGTGTGAAAATGTGCGTAACTAATATTTGTATGTAGTAACAATTACTACTGGGTTTCAGAAACCAATAAAAGGTCTCACAGTAAGCTATAGACCTCAAAGTAGCTATGGGGAACATAATAGAACGCGGAAATCGTACGGAAAGCTAAAATAGAATAGAGCTGTGAATTGGTCATATTTGTCGCTAAAAATTAAACACCGCTACATTTATGATGCTTTATTTATGGCTACAGTGAAACAAATTAAATATATTTTCCTGAATTATTTAAAACATGCTGTAAACATCAGTATAGATCTTCTTTATCGACTTACCACTATAGCTAATATAAAAGAGGATATAAACCAACTTTCTTCCGAAGTTTAAACGGCTAATGATCTCACTGGTCCTAGATCTCGCGCGGATAACAGTTGCGTAAACTTAGCGGCCCATTATGACGTCGTGTTTATCACATGCCGTGTCACCGTAATCACAACCTGTCCGTTTCAACACATCGCCTTTAAGGTTTTACGCGCGAAGCTCCCGGTGACACTGTATAGTTGATAGCTTGCTAGATATGTCTATTTTAATGTGTCCGAAAGTCTGTCTGTCTTTTTTGGGCAATAAAACGTCGAGATGATTCGGATGTTTTCATGTTTTTTTTTTCTATTCATCGTATTTTTTTTTATGTCCTCTGCTCGCAGGCGAGCTAACGACCCGCCTGTTGGGAAGTCCACTGCCCATGGACGTCAATGCCAGGGGCACAGCCAAGCCGCTGCTTCACCTTTTTTAAACCTCGTTTGAAGAAGGATAAGTCACAGCGCTGAGGAAACATCGTATAAAAAATAGTAAAATATACGTAGATACAAACACACACACGTATAAATGAAACAATAAGAACACTACTCTTTATTTTTCTCATCAGGTAGGAAATTTCCGTTTTCGATCAAACCTAGACTAACTAAATATATCTAGATGCAGCGGGGAAAAAAACTAGTTAGTGCGTTTATAAATAGAAACTGCAATTTCCGGTAAATTGCTCCGGGTCGCTAACACGTAGATTATGCTTAACTTACACCATCTGTGGAAAAAGGTAAAAAACGACGTTGAATACATTTTCAAACTAAAACTTAGTAAAAAGTTACCATGTTTAATGTCTCTCAACATTATAAAAATACATTTACAAATACTTCTTATTTCGGTTTTATAACAACTTAAAAAATAGAGTAGGTATACCTCGCTGCTCTGCTAAAAGTATATAATGTTACAAACGTTTTATTCTTTCAATGAAATTGTTGCTTGTTAGTTACAGATAAGCAAATTATTTCCCATAGCTGTTCTACGAACACATTTCAATTAGTAGTGTGTGAAATAAATATCTCTCTTTACTTAAAATACAAACCATTTCACATTCCACGACGTGAGATGTTGCTCCCGATCTGAATAATACTTGACTGTGGTTCTAAATTTCTATTTATCTGCTCCTTTCATCTAAATAAACAGGAAAAGAAAATATGATAATGGAATAACAAATATTACCCTAGGTTATGGCTGCAATCTGCCTAAATTTTCCGGGACATATCACCAGTTTAGGACTTGAAATAGCTGCCAGATTTGTCCATAGGTTATACCTTACTTCTTACTAGTTTGGTACCATAAATTCATGGCAACCCTACCGAAGGTACCTACCAGCCATGGTGTAGAATCTTTACCTATGAGTAGTTCAAGCAGCCTTTTACTATCAGCGAAATTTCTAACGACGTAGACACAATTTAACATTAGACACACCTTGGAAAGGTTTAATGCAGGCTAAATAATGCCTGTGTGATGTAATGTCTAGAGCTATTGATGTAATTGATGAGATATGTAAGACGGTATGAGGTATGTGCACAAAAAAGTTAAAAACCAAAATTAATAATGTGATTAGGGAAAAATGTAAGCTGAAGTAAGATATCTATGATTACATAAATTAAGAAACAAGATCAGTAAAAAGATAAATAAAAATATTAGGTACCTAGCGAGATTTATTTTGAGATGTGTGGTGTGATCTTGTCGAGCAAGTATATCATATAAGTTCTGTGTAATTCAAGGGACTGACTTAGGCCGGGTTATTTCATCCGTGGTCGGTAAAGTTAAGGCACACACACAGTCTTACCACATGGCGAATTTCAAGCGAGACGAACGCACTGCGCGCACCTCCAGTGTAATACGACCGTTAGCTTTACTTCACCACGCATGAAACAACGCGGACTTAGCGATTTTTAAAAATATTTTTTTTCAATTATTATAATAATTCAAAATTATTTAATAAATGAACTTGTGTAAAGAGATGATTGACAGTGACAAAAGAAAAGTGTGCATGTGGGGTGCTGCTTTTGGAATACCGTAACGACTTCCCACCCATATTCCAACAGCAGTAAGTAATGTATGTCGCATGTAATTAACCATATCTTTAAGCAAGTTTAATTCGATTTATTTTCATTTTAAATACATTATAACAAGTTTATTACAATTATTGATATAAAATGAGATAGCATACAGGTCGCTAGAATGTAGTTTCGCTTCCATAATTATTTTTACACATTACAAGAAAGATGCATTGCTTTGCATTTTAATGCTCAAAGCAAGACAAAATGACTAAATAAAATTACTTTAGACCCATAGAGTAAGTATATAAGTTTAGACCTCACCTCTCTATGCAGTTTGATGATTATCCTCAATCTGATATACGTAAAGCATGACATATAAAATATTGTTTGTTACTAAATAATTTTTAATCACATAGCGGCTTTATTATACGTGTAAAAATATCCAGCAGTTCCTCACTTTGCATCTATTAAGCGGGGTTTAGATTAGCAAGAAAACTTGCAGAAGTTAACTTCCGCAAGCGATTTTTACCGTATCAACAGTTACAGCAAGCCGACTTCGCTTACAGTCCTTGCGGCGATGCGCATGTCCATAAAATTATATACATACTAGATTTTGCCCGCGGCTCTGCCCGCGTTTAAAAAAAATTCCGGGATAAAAGTCCCGCTTTTTTTTTCGGGATAAAATGTAGCCTATGTGTTATCCAGGACATGATCTACCCGTGTGCCAAATTTCATCGAAATCCTTTCAGTAGTTTTTGCGTGAAAGAGTAACAATCCATACATCCAGACATCCATACATCTTACAAACTTTCGCGTTTATAATATTAGTAGGATTACCGCTATTGTACACGCACCTGGAAGTTCTTTCATTGAAAAATAAATATTTAGTGCTTAGAAACAACTACGGCAGCCAGGAGTATAAATTTTGATATCGCATAATTATGGTATTATATCAATATGCTCAGGTAAAATTAATGTACCAAAGGTTAATAATTACTACGGCGACAGAACCCTGAAGAAGCGTATCCCATATCTTTTAAATACATTACCGATGCATATTAGGTCTGAGCCAAAAAAAAGGCAAATTTTTAAAATTATTAAGAAAATATATGTTTGATACCTTGGATGATGTTTATTAGGTACCTATTATTGATTCTAAAGCTTGATAATATTTTTATGTTAAGTTAGAGGCTCGTTATGTTCCTGCAGACATACTGCGAATCTAAGTAGTTTTGTGGGCCATTGTATTAGTATATAAGAACTTAAATTCACTGTACCTAATTATAAATAAATACATAATATGTTGCTGCAAGAACTTGCTAGTCTAAACTTATAAATATATTACGATAAAAATATCGTAGAGCCTATCTGTCGTTAAAAGAAGTTACGCTTTTAATGAGCATAGAACAAATGCTTCAAGATGTTGAGCTTAGAGTAATCTAACGTCTCGATAAAGATACAGCAATAGGTAGGGCTAATTACTAATTATGATTACAGAACGAGTTAGAGCATTATGAATGGATATTATAGCATTTGTCATGTCGTAGTAGCCGCGTATGCATTAACTCTTAAGAATCGGTCAAAATAATTAACTTGGCTGTTTTTAATTCCAGTTATCAATGGAATTTATTAAGAAGTTAATCATATATTTATCAATGTTCAACAATACCAATTTTTATAGTCAAGGTGGATAAAGTGTAAGTGTACATCACCACATTGACTCCTCAAGCCCCGCTACAGTCGCCGGCGTCCGAGTATATAGGGTTTCCCCATACATATATATAAGCGGGGTTTGGCTGGTGAATGAATGCCCGGATCAAATGTTTGGTTTTTTATCCAGAAGATTTTTCTACAGTTAATATAAATTCAAATTGCATGACTCAAAACTGTGTCGATATTTTTATCTATTTGAAAAAAAGAATACGATTTGTGGGACATTACTCTTAGGCGTTGCTTTTTTGTAGCACGATCAATGTAGCCCAGAACTGATTACATATTATTACAGTTATAGAATAAATTACATAGAGATGCGAATATTTAGATAGTTTGCAATGAGTTCACGTTCTCGTATCATTATACTTTATTACTCTCATTATTTTTTTAGCGCAGTCCATTTATGTTGATAAACAAAAAAATTACGTCACTCATTCATTATTTTAACCACAACGAAAACATGTACAAAGTTCAAATAATATTGTTGTTAAACAATCCTAATGTTACTTGTCAAATCATTTCAATTAGTTACCACGTAATCAAGATCTGTGTAACGTCTCTATGCTATAAGATTGTTTGTAGGCGCAGTTGCTTGATGTTATAGATAAAATAATTTTTATGTTTTCAAAATATTTTGAGATTGTTTCCAAAAAGTCCATAAGACTTAACTTCGAAATTTTTAGAGAATCGATCAGTGTCGCACATCGTCACATAAAAAATCCGTCGTCTGATTACGCGTATGCATGATAGACCTCACAAACTACATCTGCTTCAAAACTTAAAAAAAACAGTTAAGAAATATAAAACCGAAATAAAGGCAAAATCTTCAACATTTCCATTTCCGGCGATACCGTTTCGGTGATTCATTTCGCGGCACATTGTCGTGCACCGGGCATTGAATCGAGACCTTCAGACACGGTGTGCACTGTACGTGACTGCCAAATCGGTATTGAACTGTCCCGTTAATATCCCACGCAGTCCCTTCGACACCATAACACTTTTAATCGTTTTGTATTTAGCGCTATTTCTGCTACGTTGACAATCAAATGTGTGAGACAAGTTATTTAATTGAAGGACTTTTTATATCTTAGAAATTAAAAATTTAAAACCTTGTATTTTAAAACGAATGTTATTTTTTTCTATGAATATGTATATTAAACGTTAATATTCTTTTTTCAGTTATTCACAAATTTCAGAATTTTATCATGAGTGAATCTCAATACTCAGAGCACTATGAAAATATCATAAGTACAATTTTCAATAATATTTACCAATTATAAATCAATTTACTATTCAGTTCATAAAATAATGCATCACAGTACATACTTTAGGTACACCTAACTGTTCTTATTTTTGTGTCAAGACTTGCAGAATAGAGTAATATTTCGTGATGTTGCGAACATAGGTCTGAGATCGTGCGGTCACGTACCAACGACTTTAAAGTATACGTGTAGACCGTTTTAAACTGTGTACAAAACGAGCATCAAGTTATATTTTTACAATAAACATTTTTCCCTCAGATCAAAAAGATCTGTACGTGTTATAATTATGTATAAAGGCCTGTTCAGATGCATATATTATATACGCAGTATGTTACTTATCTTGTGGGTAGTGTAACAAGGCGCGGTAATTCATATCAGCCTTAAATCATACGGTATCTACGGCGGTATTTGCAACAACAATATCGCATAGTTTGGACAGGCCCTTAAAGTAAAAAAAATTGTCAATCTCGCTCTTTATACCTTTAAAAGGATGCAAATGTGCAAGTAGCACCCACATTTCACGGAGCTTATTTCCCGTCCCACAATGAAGTACAACGAGTCTAGCGTATTAATATGGGAAATGATATCCTGTACCGAGCAACTTGGACTTTTTATTCTGTAGACTATACAAAGGATAATAGAATATAGAAACATTGAAAAATTAGGAATGGTTTATCTCCAATAAATTAAAATAGAAATAATATATGTTTTAATGGCATAAATTACTCGGCTCCACCTTGTATCTTTGATTTTAAAAATATTAATTTGTACATAACTAGCATTGCCATCAAACCCTAAAGAAATATATTTTTAAATAGTCTCTAATAACTGCCTTGCACTTATTTCCCCTTCACCATAGGTCATAGAGCTGAATGTGCAATAGTTATTTTTCTTGCAAGATAAAATACTTGTAATTCCAGTCTTCTAATAAAAACCGGTGGAAAAGAATTTCTGTTTTAAACTTATTTATAATAAACTAGCTTTTGCCCGCGGCTCCGCCCGCTTTAAAAAGCTTTTCCGGGTTAAAAATCCCGCTTTATATTTTCCCGAGATAAAAAGTAGCCCATGTGTTAATCCACACATGATCTACCCGTGTGCCAAATTTCATCGAAATCCGTTCAGTAGTTTTTGCGTGAAAGAGTAACAAACATCCATACATCCAGACATCCATACATCCACACATTCTTACAAACTTTCGCCTTTATAATATTAGTAGGATTATTCCTTTTCTATCAACTACTCCCCACTAAGATATTGCAGTAATAAAGTTACAATTAGTAAAGTAAAACAACAATTATATCCAACTAAACTCAATTTATGTGTATATAATTAAAACGTTTTATATCTACAAATGTAATTAAGATATAAAAACCGAGTAATAGCCCTCATATTCTTATACTTTACGGTCAACTGCTATCAAATCAACCACTAGTATCAAATTTTATTGCTTGATTAATAGGAATTACCGAAACCTTCTACCGTGAAACTATAAACGAATAATATATATCTCTATTTACTGTTTCAATATCCAAGCCTGATATTTTTAATTTTATTTCGGCTTTCACTAATAAATTGCTGGTAGATGCGTATGTGACGTAACAATTTTTTATCCGGGACGGAGTCTGGTTTCCGAGAGATAACATCGGATGCAACAGCAGCGACATCGTGAGCCTTTAAAACAAAGTACTTTTTGTATACGATTCTATTACACTGAAATGGATATTATGTATTTCGATTACATAATGAGCTAAGTTTACTTATTTTTCCATTGAATTTATGGAAATGATGAATTTATTTATAATTACTAAGTAATAACATATTTAATCAGTATTGAACAATTAGGAGAATTTCCTTGTGATTTAATCATAGATTCAATACACAAAATCATAGGGAAGATAAATATTTTTATCGCAACGTTTGTCCAGATACAGATGTCGAAAATCTGGTTCTTGCAACATATTTTTACGGCAATTGTACATTTTGCAAATTTCAAGTTAAGAGTACCTATGTATTTAACTCATAAGGATAATAGTTAGTGCATAAACATACGTAAGTCAAAAGTTTGCGCAAATATTCTGAAAGCAAAATAAATGGGTTAAATTATGTAGGGCTAAAAAAATATTTGAAACAAAATGATACCAGTTTGTTATTTGCGTCAGATTTAAATAGTAATGTAGCACACATAACCATAAGACATTTACACCTTACAAGGTTATACCTTTCCCAGAACTTGGGATATCTCACATTCACCATTTCGTTAACATTTTATTACGTGCCGATTAATCGATCCCGGTACAGCTCAACAGGATTATGATATTTTTATGTCAATTGCAGATTTTAAACGGAGACACTGTTTATTTTGTAGCGGACAGCGGTACCTAACTGTTGTGGGAAAGCGGAATGCTTCCAACTTAGAGGCATTGTATTTACATTTCCAATAGATTTATTCTAGGTCAATAAGCAAGCGATAGTAATCACGTAGTTCTTCTTGTTTATTCAATATAGATTTTCAGTATTCCTTTGTATTATTATTTTTTAAAGATAAATTAATTTCCTTTTATATGCTACCAAGGTAAATTATTGAACAAAACCATATCATATAGTTAGACTTTATTAATGAAGATTTTCTAATCATTATTGGTTTCAGAATCGCACCTGGTCGCCGGGTGTTATCAAGCCATCGTCATGGCAACGAGTAGCGGGTACGCAGGTGTCATTATACGCCGCGTATTACGACCAGCGTACTACGCAACGTTACGTTAGGATATTGGCTTCCTTTCATGGTAAGAATTGTAGAGATTCATTTACTCGTTGTTTGTGACTCATAGCTCATGATTTATTTTTTATTTGTTGCCAGATTTAATCTTGAAAAATATTAAGCTAGAAACTGACAATTTACATGCATGGTTCATTGCCTGCCTTATGCCTGATGCATAACTTTTTACAGAGTTGCCCGATTTTAATAATTCTTTTAAGCTATTGCATAGCTTCTATCGCGGGCCTTGGGCGTGGAGACCGAATCCAGAAATTCCGTAACGAAAATAACCTGCCACCCCTAACTAATTTCAATTCTATCACAACCATGTAGAGTGTAAAATTCCATAAGTAAATTTAATATCGCAGTCTTGTAAGAATACAATATGTAAGGGATATTAGCTGAATGTTAAACGATAAAAGGTCGAAATTATCGTGTATTTGAAAATTGTTCCAGTCAGTGAAACGTATCGAAATGTCAAACGCGCGCAGTTGATGAGAATGTCCCCGTGGCGGGATGACGTGATTCTAAGTTTGAATTTTTAAAAAGTTTTTATTTTGTTCAAAGATGTTATAAATATTAGAATCGCCTGCTTATAGTTTCGGCGTTAGGGCACGAATGAAATTTGGACAATAGAAAATAAATAAATAATTATAATTACATCACTACATCGTATAAAACAAAATCGCTTCCCTCTGTCTGTCCCTATGTATGCTTAGATCTTTAAAACTACGCAACGGATTTTGATGCGTTTTTTTTAATAGATAGAGTGATTCAACGGGAAGGTTTTTACGTACTTTTAGCCCGGAAAAACTTATTAACGCGGGCGAAGTCGCGGACAAAAGCTAGTAAGTTGATAAAAAATGCTATGCAATAGCTTTACCGCTGCAGTCTCCGAGTGCCACACGTCTTTTTTTATTGGATAGGGGATAAATTGCCAGCTAAGCTAAGCAAATACACGAACAAATATACGAAAACAATTTTCAATTTAAATTAGGCATCGATTCCAAATATACGTGTATATTACGTATTAAGGTTAAATAAAAAATGCTTTTTATTTTTTGCTTTTCAGTGTTTTCGGCGGATAAATTTTTTGCTTAATACTTATTCACTCTGCTATCAAAATTCCGCAACACTTCCAATTAGTACGCTTGCAAAAAGTGTTACAATAACATAACTTCAAGTGGACATCATTATAAGAATCAGCCCATCACTATTTACATTCCTTGGATGTCAGCGCAATAATTAACACGGCATTATTATTAAGCCGTAGTAAGCTGATGACACTTAATTAAAATATCTATGTCTTGTTTAATACTTACTTGCTGACAGTCGTAGACCGGTGTCTGTGCTATTATAACTGCAAACATACATTGTGATGTCTAATAATTCAATACCATCACTGCTAATAAGTCTATTTTGTAAATTATTAATTACTAGCTTTTGCCAGCGGCTCCGCCCGCGTGAAAGAGTTTTTCCAAGATAGAAGTCCCGTTTTATATTTCACGGGGATAAAAAGTAGTCTATCTCCTATTTCAGGCTCTAAAATATCTGTGTACCAAATTTTATTTAAATCGGTTCAGTAGTTTTGGCGTGTTTATAATATTATTAATTTCGACCAAATTTGATTACTATAAAAACGGTTCTAGTGAGTTAATCTTAAAAGATAGACATATACTGTCGACATTTTTTTAGATCATTTCAAGAGGAATAATTCTTTCATACATATATTTTTGGTATCTTGAACCGTTTTCGCAGCGCACGCAATGGAAGCCCTCAAGGATGAATAATTTTCCCCGCTTTTTTCACATTTTCCATTATTTCTTCGCTCCTAATAGTTGCATCGTGATGTTATATAGCCTATAGCCTTCCTCGATAAATGGTCTATTCAACACAAAAAGAATTTTTCAATTCGAACCAGTAGTTCCTGAGATTAGCGCGTTCAAACAAACAAACAAACAAACAAACTCTTACTCTTATTAGTCCATGGTATAGATTACTAAAGTACCTCATGCGATGTATTGGACATACAAACTCTGCAGGAAAAGTTAAAGCTAATTGGTGTATTCATAATTTTAACTCCGCAAGGATTGATATAATATGTATGACTTGGACAGTCACCAGCATAAGTAGCTGAACAAATTCAAAATTTCAAATCGGCTACATACTTTTGTGTTCTTACTAATCTTTTTTTTCTTTTCACAAATATAAAATAAAAGCGATTTGCTTTACTTCATACGAAGAATTTTTTTTTCAGTTTAATTTAACGCGTTATAGGCGATTTGAAATTTTGATTTGGTACAGATATTTATGCCGCTGACTGTACAATAATTTGAAACTAAAGAAACAAAACACATCACGTCTTTATCCCCGAAGGGGTAGGCACAGGTGCAATCAGGGAACCCACTATTCATGTGTGTTTCATCCCATGATGTGACGAGACAGGAAATCCCGTCACGGGATTCAAATCCGAGCCTCAAAGCGGTATCGTACCGCGAATACAACTATGCCACCGAGGCAGTCAATAAAAGTACTTTGAAACTAAACATATTCGCGTAATGTATGCAGTGCAGTGCCATTTGACATTAGCCAGTATAAATCCCCAGGTGAGGATACTACTGTTTCTATCAGACACCATACAGCTAGATCTTCATAGCGAAATACGTGTTCTTCTCATCAATCTGTTGTTTAAAAATATATTATAATCAATATAAAAGCAGGAACAAATTCAATAAGAGCAGTTAAAGTTACCGACATAAAATAAGACTTTATTTAAAAATTAATACTATAAAATATACAATAATATAAAAACACTGTTAGTGCTTCTGAACTTTTTATTATATTCAACACAGTTATGCGGTACAATATTCAATACCCGACAATATTCACGCGCGCGAGTCCGTGAGCACGAGAGCATCTCGCCGGTATGTATATCATGGCGCAGCGTTCCGCGCATCGCGGCCGACCGACGCCCGCCGCGATTCGCCGCGCATGCCGCACGTCGGAGCGGCTCCGACCAACCAGGATGGCTAGCTACGCGGTGGACGCGCTTCACGGCACGTAAAATAACCAACGCCGAGCAGCCGCTCAGCGTGCGCCGTTTAAAATTGCCCCGCCAAAACTCGCGCGCTACATCCTCCCCCTCTAATCCGAACCATGCGACCCCGCGTTCGGGTTAGCAACCTTACGCGGTCTACCCCGTTTGCGTTTCTCCTGTATCGGTGCCTGGATTCGACCAATGTAGGGGGTGATTTGGGAAACGTGGTACTTACCTATCACGTCCCCATCACTAGTTCGCTCTAGTAGATAAGTAGTAGGGCTGACGGCTTGCCTGATACGGTATGGCCCGTCTCGCCTAGGAATGAATTTGGGCGTCTGCCCTGGGCTGGTGTCATTGGCCCCTTGAGTTTTCAGAAGGACCAGATCGCCCACCTCGTAATCTGGCGGGGGTCGACGACCCTCGTCAGCACTCTTCTTCTGCACAGCCTGAGCCTTTTCATGCACGTCCCTGGCCTCTACAAGTGCTGTGGAAAGCCCTTTAAGGTAAGGAGTGATACTACATATAAAATTATCACCTTCTAATATGCGGCGCATATCTGTAGCGGTGTCGGCAGGCGCTCGGAGTTCTCTGCCGAAGGTGAGGTATGCAGGGGAAAACCCCGTGCTGGCCGTCACTGCAGAGTTCATCGCGAACCTGATTGCTGGTAAGTGCTGGTCCCACGTAGTATGGTCGCGGCCGACAAGGATGGCAAGTTGGGGCTTCAGATCCCGGTTTTTTCTTTCCACCGGATTCGCCTCCGGGTGATATAATGGAGTTAGCGTTTGATCAATGCCCATACAGTGACAAGCCTGTTGCATGACCGCACTTATAAACTGGACACCGTTATCGCTTACTACGCGACGCGGCACGCCGAACCTTAAGAATACTTCGCTCAATAGTGTCCGAGCACATTCTGAGCTCGTTGCGCTCTTAAGCGCAAACAACTCTACCCACCTTGTACTTACATCTTCAACAATGAGTATCCACTTGTTGTGGTCGGCGGTCTCAGGAAGGGGGCCAAACAAGTCCACTGCCACGACCTCAAACCTCCTTGCAGTGGCGGGGGTTTGCAGCAGGCCTGCTGGCTTCCGGTTGTCCACCTTGTACTTCTGACACGCCGAACATTCTTTAATATAATTGGCCACATAGGACCTCATACCTGGCCAGTAGAAACGCGATCCAATACGCGCCAACGTGCGCTCGACGCCGAAGTGGCCGGCGGTCGGAGCGTCGTGGAAATCTTGCATGATTTTCTGTCGCTCGATCTGTGGGACGACGAGGCAAGCTTGCTCCTCGTCTTCGTCCCCATCGGGTTTGTACCTGTATAAAATGCCGTCAGATAATACGTATCCCCGGTCGGCCCATGGCCTCCCCCTAAAGGGTTCGTCGGACTCCATATCTTCGATTATCTTACTGACTTCTGGATCTTTTAATTGGCCGGCTCGGATGTCGCTCGGGGACCTCGATGGCAAATCGACGGTGGCTAAGCAAATCCCGCTTTCTTCGGGACAGTTTGGTCGGGATAAAGTATCAGCGACAGCGTTTGCCCTGCCAGGGGTATACTCGATACGCAAGTTGTATTCTTGCAAAGAGAGTGCCCACCTGGCAAGTCGGCCGCTCGGCGATTTTAGGCTCATCAACCACCGAAGTGGTTGATGGTCGGATCGCACGACCACTTCACCTCCGTCAATATACCCACGAAATTTCGAAACGGCCCAGACGACAGCCAGGGCCTCGCGCTCAGTCGTATTGTAGTTCCTTTCGGCACTAGTTAGCAAACGACTGGCGTATTCGATTGGCCGCTCGTCGGCGCCCTCCCCCTGCAGTAAAACTGCTCCGAGGGCGTATCCGCTGCTGTCAGTTCGCAGAACAAACGGCCTCGAATCGTCGGCCTGCCTGAGTATCGGGGCGGTGGTTAGGAGGCTTTTGAGTCTCTCAAAAGCTTCCTGCTGGGAGTCACTCCAGTGCCATACACTCGCCTTCTTTAATAGGTCGGTTAACGGTCGAGCGATATCGGCGTATGCTGGAATAAAGCGCCGAAACCAACTAGAAGTTTGAAGAAAACTCTTTACCTGCTTGACGTTCTGCGGTGTTGCCATATCTCTGATAGCACAGACCTTGTCAGGGTCTACGTGGACGCCGCCGGGCACGATGACGTGTCCTAAAAACTTCACCGAATCTCGTGCGAAATGACTTTTCTCGCGGTTTACCCTTAAGCCGAATAGGCTTAACCTGTTGAAAACAGTTTCCAGGTCTCGCACGTGGTCTTCGAAGGATTCCGAAAGGATGATCAAGTCATCTAAGTACGACAAGACAGTCGTAACTTCTTTGAGATTAGACCTGAAACGGTCTATCAGGCGTTGGAAGGTTGCGCCCGAGTTCCGCAGGCCCATGGGCATCCGCTTGAAACGGAACGTTCCCAGGGGTGTGACGAACGCGGTTTTATCGCGGTCATCGGGGTGTACACTCACCTGAAAATAGCCAGCTCGAAGGTCAAGGGTGGTCATGTATCTCGTGGTCTTCGCTGCATGGAGTACGTCTTCTATGCGCGGGAGTGGATAGCGGTCGGCTTCGGTAATGGCATTAAGCCTCCGGTAGTCGATGCATAACCTAATACCACCATCCTTCTTACCCACAAGGACGACGTTCGCCGCCCAGGGCGATTCACACTCCTCAATTACGTCGGCCTGAAGCAACTTCTCCAACTCTTCCCTCAGGGCCTCCTTCTTATTCGGGGACATCCTGTAGAGGGGCGATGCAATGGGCTCCTGGTTATCGCTTACCTTTATCCGGTGTACTGCGAACTGCGTCGGAGGGCCACTGGGTGCAAATTGTTCTGCCTTACTAATAATAAGCGCGTTAAGCGTAGATTTCTGTTGTGGGGTCAGCTGGGACCCTTCGTCATCTCTCAGGGAGATGTCAGCAGTAGTAACTGTCATGAGTTCTGACTCGGCCGAAGATAAAGTATACTCACGTACGAAGTCATGTCGTACTTCCGGAGTGTCCGTGAAGTACCACGTGTCTTGAGGTATATCTATGTTTAACCCTGCGCTAATTATAAAATCGCGGCCCAACAAAGTCTTATTGTCGGCGCCGGGGAGCACTAAAAACTGGGTAGGTATAGTTCTATTTTTAAGCGTTACATTTACACATGCCGACAATACTTCGCGTGTTTGGCTCGAACCATCCGCTAAACTAAATTTTCGCTCAGCCTTTGAGAATTTGATTCCATGGCTGGTAAGAATATTATACAATGCGGGACTCGCCATGCAGTGCGTAGCCCCGGTATCGACTATTGCGACACCTACTTTATCCGCGATAGTGACCTCTACCATCGGTAAATTTGCGTCGTTTGACGTCGCACTATTGAAGTTGACGTGTTTAGACGACGTCGAGGGAGTCTCGTGTTTAGGGCGGCAAGTTTCACATTTCGAGCGCACTACCCCTAACTGACCACATCCATAGCATCGTATACCAGAGATCGCATAATCGGGTTTGGATGACATGTCGTTGACGGGTTTAGTCGCGACGGCGCGACTCGCGCTTTTTCGACACTCTTCCGTCGCATGGCCGAACACTTTGCAAAAAGAACATCGCGGCCTTATGCGTTTGGGCTGTGGGTTGCTATCACTTTGGGTCACATGGTTCGAATCAGCGGTAGGTAAGGAATTTTTACTTACGGTTTGCGGCTGCTTACGGTCGTCGTATTCCGCACGCGCTTCCTCCGCGTTTCTAGCCACCCTGATAAACATATCTAAGTCCGTAACACTTTCACGCGGCACATGTTTACGTAACTTCTTATCACACAGTCCGTAAATAATATCGATCTGCATAGCCACAGGTACGTCATACGGTAACTTGCACAACAACGCGCGTAATCTGGACACGAAGGCATCCGCGCGCTCACTTCCTTGCTCCTTCTTGAAAATGTTGCGAAGCACCCGGTACGCCGGCAACGGCGTTCCGAAGCGGCCCCGAAGTCTCTTCAACGCATCCTGCCATGTGGTGGTAGTGAGTCGAATACCTCTCCACCATACGGCGGCTTCGCCCGTCAATAACATCGGCAAACCACGCAGTGCATGCTCGTCGCTTATATTCGCGCATTCCTTATATATTTGGATCGCATCTATAAATGCTTCGAGTTGTTCGTCGATAATGTGGGCGGCGCCGGCGCCGTCGAACCGCGCGGTACACTTCGAAAAGTTGCCGGCGCGGAGTCGCGACGAGTCGTCGGGCCCCGGTGACGGTGTCACTCGAGTACTGGACAGAAGGTTTTCAAAAACTTGTCTGCTGGCTTCTGCTTGGCTAGATGAGATTGCGGCGATGATTGCTGTTAGTTGCGCGTCGCTTATGAACATCGAACTGGGGTCCAAGGCGGACCCGCGATTGTCTTCTGCAGATTCGCGGTCTTCGCTGGAGTCCCCGGTCCGTGCACGCGTCGTTCTCGGCATCATCTCGTCTCGCGATCGCGAAATATGGATACGCGAGTAGGTACCAAATTGCGGAATTTGTCGTCACGAGTGTGTATTCGAGCCGTAAGTTGAGCGCCACTATAAAAACACTGTTAGTGCTTCTAAACTTTTTATTATATTCAACACAGTTATGCGGTACAATATTCAATACCCGACAATATTCACGCGCGCGAGTCCGTGAGCACGAGAGCATCTCGCCGGTATGTATATCATGGCGCAGCGTTCCGCGCATCGCGGCCGACCGACGCCCGCCGCGATTCGCCGCGCATGCCGCACGTCGGAGCGGCTCCGACCAACCAGGATGGCTAGCTACGCGGTGGACGCGCTTCACGGCACGTAAAATAACCAACGCCGAGCAGCCGCTCAGCGTGCGCCGTTTAAAATTGCCCCGCCAAAACTCGCGCGCTACAATAATAAATATCAACTTTTATACAGCACACATTTTTACGAAGGTTATATTATTAAAAATCTTCCTACAACATCAAAAGATTTTACAATGTTTTATTTTGAAAGAAATTTAATCAGCAATTAAGTTATGTTTGTATTGAGGGCTCCGCGCGCGCCGCCCCGGGCGCTCCCGTACTGTATGCCACCCAAAGTAAAGTAATTACATACTTTTCAAAACTCTTCAACCTACATAAAGTTATAAACAGATAATACCCGGTGCCGTATACCTATACAAACGTTCTGTGAATTTTAAAATCAAGATTATAAAGTGTACTTTTTTATGATCGAAATCTTCTGCAAATATAACGACTATGTACGCGAACAAATCTCATTGAAAAATAAAACAAAGCTGCGTTCGTGTTAACAACGATCTCTTCAATAAAGCCATCGGGGAAATCTCAAGCGTTGATAGTACCCCACCATAATTATTGGAGAACGTGATAGCCGGTCGCCACCAAGTATTTTCTGTGTCGGGAGTAAAAAAGCTTTATGATATCGGGTTTTCGTTTTGTTTATATATCAGTAGTGTCACGTGAAGAATGTCTCATTAAAATCTGACCGTATTATCTATACAGTAGTAATTTAAAATCCTTTTAAAATCTTATCAAGCAAACGTGTGAGCTGACCGGCGCAGCGAACTAACAAAAGCATAGAGGGAAAGTGCACGGACAGTGGGGCGAACAAGCAGTACCGATAACTCGCACTCATTTGTCACTCGAAGCGAGCGTACACGTCGTGTAAATTCCTTCCCGTCCAAGATAAACCCACTCAACTCTTACAATATAGCGAGGAATGAAAGGTGAATTAAAACACTACGCCTTTTCGATACAGTCCCCTTTTAACGCTTCACTATCTCTTTTATGGCAATAAAACCTTCTTGAGATGGCAAATAAGATTATCGCTTCCTTATTTGTTCTTTGTAAATCTTTTCAACTTATCTTTGCAAACTAATTGAATTATAGAAAATTAGTGGCATTAATTTTTTCCGACAGGACAATAGCATGGATTAAATTTCGAAATTGAAGTCTGAGTTAAGAAAAATCGTCTCACCGATAAAATATTGCACAGATTGACAGTTAACTGTAACTTATAAATATGGTTAACTAGTAGTACTCGCGGCTCCGCCCGCGTGAAAAAGTTTTTCCGGGATAAGAATATTTTCCCGGGATAAAAAGTAGCCTATAGCACTCAGGAGTAAAGTAGCTTCCTATTAGTGAAAGAATTTTCAAAATCGGTTCAGTAGTTCCTGAGATTAGCGCGTTCAAACAAACAAACAAACTCTTCAGCTTTATAATATTAGTATAGATTATAATATTAGTATAGATTACGTTAAATCGTGATTATAGTTATTAATGGAAAGGACTGCCTCGGTGGCGTAGTTGTATTACGATACGGCTGCAATCCTGGGATCTCGGGTTCGATCCCCGGGTCGGACATAAGTGATATTGGATTTTTCTAAAATTTAGTATCCGCCCGGAGTCTGAAATTTGTGCCCGATATGGCGATAGGCTCGCCCCCTATCACATCATGAGCCGGAATACGCACAGCGAAAAGTGGGTGCACTAAGTTGCGCCTCTATGTATCCCTTCGTGGACAAAAAGGCTTAAGTGGTGTGTATGTGTGTGTGTGTGTGTGTGTGTGTAGTTATTAATTTACGAAATATCATGATCAGTATTACCTATTTACTATCCAAAAATTGGATTTGCATTTTGGAATAGAAGGAAATAAAAAAGTAAAGCTCTAAAAATGCAATTTTATCTACAATTCTAAAATCACATATCGCACGCCTAGATCAATACTGAATATTAATTTTGTTTTGTGTAAATCAGCATTTTTTTTTTTTTTTTTTTTTACACAAAACAAAAAACACGATTTTCATATATTTCGAGATAATTCAGTATCGATCTGGGCGTGCGATATTATAAACTTTATTTTATGCGAAACAATAAAAGCATTAATTCTAAGTACCTACGTATCTAGTAGGAAGCAAACCCATCCTGCTCTGGCAGGCTGTAATCGAAATACCGTTTTAATGACAATTCCTTGAAAGCACCGCTGTGTCCGGCCGCAGGGAGGCCCGCCAAACATCCGGTGGGCGGGAAGGCGTGTCCCGCCCCCTCCCGTCGCGATAGGCGTCGCGACGGAAGACGAAGTGTTGCTGCCGCTGGGGCTTCGACCCAGCCGCAGGCAGCGAGCCCACCGCAAGGGGCCGCGATGGACGTGGTAGAGATCGCCCAATAATGGATTTAAATTTCCTCCAGGCGAACATCAACCACTGTGCCAGTGCCCAGGACCTGTTGTCCCAAAGCCTGGCGCAGTGGTCGGTGCAAGTGGCCGTGGTCGCTGAGCCGTACTTTGTCCCCCCCCGGGATAACTGGGCGGGGGACCTTGACGGCTTGGTGGCCATCATCAGCCGGGGCGCCGCTGGCTCCCCACCCTTCGAAAAAGTAGCGAAGGACAGGGGATGCGTGGCGGTTCTGTTGGGAGACATTTGGATAGTAGGAGTGTACTTTTCTCCCAACAGACCCCTCGCCGAATTCGAGTCTTTCCTCGTTCGGCTGGGGGCCTTGGTGGAACAAGGCCAACCTCACCCGGCGGTCGTCGCCGGCGACTTCAACGCCAAGTCCGTGGCTTGGGGTTCGCCGGCGACGAACGGTCGTGGTCGGGTCCTGGAGGAATGGGCGATCTCTGTCGGCCTGGTCGTCCTGAACAGGGGGTCGGTGGACACGTGCGTGCGGCACAACGGCGGGTCTATTATAGACCTGTCGTTGGCGAGTGCCGCCGTCGCACGCCGTGTCCGGGACTGGAGAGTCCTCGTGGGCGTGGAGACGTTGTCGGACCATCGTTACATCAGGTTCGGCGTCTCCGCGTCCCCGAGTGTCCAGTCCGGTGGTGTACCGAGTGCCCCAAATCAGGACGGCCCGCGGTGGGCGCTTCGTCGCCTCGATGGGGAGGCCCTAGTGCTGGCCGCTCTGGTCATGTCGTGGCTCCCCGTGCCGGACGGGCCGGTACGGGTTGAGCAGGAGGCGGAGTGGTTCGGGGTGGCAATGTCGGATGTCTGCGACGCCGGCATGCCCCGAGCTCTCCGCCGTTCGCCGGTGCGACAGGTGTACTGGTGGTCGGCGGAGCTAGCGCAGTTGCGCGCGTCGTGCGTGGCTGCGCGCCGCCGATACGCCAGGCATCGTCGTCGCCGGCTAAGAGACGAGAATCACGCAGACCAGGAGCGGCAGCTCTATGGCCTCTACAAAGAGGCAAAGAGAGCGCTGCGGGTGGCCATTCATGGGGCCAAGGTCGCGGCACGTAAGGCGTTCGTGGGGACTCTCGACAGGGACCCGTGGGGGCGCCCTTACCGGATGGTGATGAAGAAGCTTCGCCCAGCGGCGCCCCCGCTGTCGCAGAGTCTCCGGCCAGAATTACTGGCCAACGTCGTCGCGGCCTTGTTCCCGGCCACCGTGGAGTTCACTCCTCCACCGATGGCGCCACCGGATGTGGCGTCATCGTCGAATGAGAATCCGGCAAGGGATATCCCGGAGGTTTCGCCCGCTGAAATGCGGGCGGCAGTGCTTCGGCTGCGGAGCAAAAACACGGCCCCAGGGCTCGATGGCATCCCCGGGAAAGCCTGGGTGCTAGCCCTCGAGTACCTGGGCCCGAGGCTCCGCAGCTTATTCACCGCCTGCCTGGAGCAGGGCGTCTTCCCGGTGCGTTGGAAAACCGGGAAGCTCGTCCTGCTGAAGAAGGGGGGACGACCCGCAGAGTCGCCGTCGGCCTACCGGCCCATCGTGTTGCTCGACGAGGTGGCAAAGCTCTTCGAGCGCATCATCCATACCCGCCTCGTCGAGCATCTTGAGAGGGTCGGACCAAATCTGGCCGACGAGCAGTTTGGATTCAGGAGGGGACGTTCCACTGTCCACGCGATTCTGCGGGTGAAGGCACAGGCGGAGGATGCAGTGGCTGGGGGCGATGTTGTAATCGCGGTGTCGTTGGACATCTCCAACGCATTCAACTCGCTGCCCTGGCCCTGCATCCACGAGGCACTGCGGTACCACGTGGTGCCGCCCTATCTCCGGCGTCTGGTGCACGCGTACCTGTCCGACAGGCACGTGGTGTATCCGGGCGCCGATGGGTGGCACCGAAGAGCGATGTCGTGCGGTGTTCCACAGGGCTCGGTTTTGGGCCCTCTCCTGTGGAACATCGGGTACGACTGGGTGCTCCGTGGTTCCAATCTCCGGGGCGTCGGCGTGACCTGTTACGCCGACGATACGTTGGTCACAGCGACTGCTGGGACCTTCCGGGACGCCGCAACTCTGGCGGCGGCGGGCACCGGCCAAGTAGTTGGTAGAATCCAGCGTTTAGGGTTGAAGGTGGCCCTCGAGAAAACCGAGGCCGTGTGTTTTCACGGACCTCGGAGAGGGCCACCGGCCGGTGCCGGCATCGTCGTTGGGGGGGTGCGGATCCCCATCGGCTCTAGCATGAGGTATCTAGGTTTAGTCCTAGATAGCCGATGGCGATTCCGCACCCACTTTAAGGAGTTGAGGACGAAATTGTCCCGGGCAGCGGGCGCTCTTTCCCGCCTGCTGCCCAACCTGGAAGGTCCTGGCTTCCCTTGCCGGAGGCTGTATCACGGAGTCGTGCGGTCCATAGCCCTTTATGGCAGCCCCGTTTGGGCTGACTCCCTGGGCCGCCCCTGCGTCGCCCTTCTGCGCGCCCCGCAGAGAGCTTTAGCGCAGCGGGCGGTCAGGGCGTACCGCACGGTCTCTTTCGAGGCGGCTTGCCTATTGGCCGGATTTCTGCCCTGGGACCTGGACGCCAAATCCCTTGCCGATGTATTCCATTGGCGGGAGGAGGCGTTCAGTCGCGGGGAGCGTCCGGCCCTGAAGGAGGTGGAGGCCAAGAGGGCCGCCTTACGGCGAGCCGCCGTGGAGGAGTGGCGTCTCAGGCTGGAGGCCCCGTCGTGGGGGCACCGTGTCGTAGAGGCAGTGCGTCCTGTCTTTGCCGAATGGCTGGACAGGCGCCACGGAGCGGCAACATACCGCCTGACGCAGGTGCTCACCGGGCATGGCTGCTTCGGTGAGTTCCTGTTTCGGGTGGTAGGGATAGAGGAGTCGGCCGTGTGTCACTATTGTGACAACTGCCCAATGGACACGGCCCAACATACGTTGGAGTGTTGTCCAGCCTGGGATGAAGAACGCAGCGCTCTCAGAACAGTCGTCGGAGAAGACCTCTCGCTGCCGGCCGTGGTCGCTTCCATGGTCGGCGGCCGGGAGGCCTGGCAGGCGGTGGCCCACTTCTGCGAGGCGGTCCTCTCGCGGAAGGAGAGTGCCGAGAGGGATCGCCAGCGCAGTGGTGATCCCTCCCGCCGCCAGACGAGACGTAGGAGGCGTCGGGTGGACGACTGACCGACGTCTCCCGCCCTGTGGATTGGGGGCGTTTGGAGAATTCCACCACGGTATCCCCTGCCTGTCGTAAAAGGCGACTAATAGGGGCCTCCGGGGGTCACGGGTGGGCGGGACGTGCCGCCCACCCATTAGTCTAGCCAACTTCTGTGACCCCCGTGATGGACATGTCCGAGGCAGCGTGTCTCACGCTGCCTCGGACACCAACAGGCGGACACGATACGGTGTTTCGGGGGCTTCTGAGCCCCCGCAACAGGAAAAAAGGACCGCAAAAACGCGGTACGCGCAGGGGCGGTTGCGGACGACAACTTAGACGTGAGTCGGAGGAAGCCCGCAGCCGTCCCTAATGAGCCGAAGATGGCCATATAAAAAAAAAAAAAAAAAACCGCTGTGTCGCGTACTTGAGGAAATGGCTTGTACAAATTACTATTATACTAGCTGAGGCAATGTTGTTTCTTTATATGAAATATGGTCGTTTCACTTAAAACGGTGCTCGTAAATACCATTATTGTTAGCGCTTCCCGACACTTTTGCCCATACGGGAACGATCGTATATTTTCGCTAATAATAAATGTGTCTTGCGTAGAATGGTGCTAAAAGTATGCATTACACATCTTTTACTACTTTTGTCTTTACAGGTCGTAATTATTCTGCAGAGAAAGCACTGTATTGCCAGACCCGCTCAAAAGATCCCTACGAGAATAACGTGGAAGTCGTCGCAGCAAAGCCACTAGAAATTTGGTGGTACGAATGGGACGTCAATTCTGTTGAGGTGGACACGCCGCTGTTACTTTCTTGCTCCTTAACGGAACCTTTAAATGGCCCTTCAATTGTTTCCGTTGTTACTGAACCGTGTGACAATCCTACGAACGGTTTCCCATTAGAGCCCGAAGAGAACGGACAAGAAAATCGCAACTTCACCATATGTGTCAAAGATATGAACTTTGATAAAGATATATCACAAAGTCTGGTGGAATGGGTGGAAACTAACAAAATACTCGGTGTAGATATTATTGATGTGTACGTCGATAAAATAAGTAAACGAACAGCAAATGTTCTTCAACATTATCGAGATGAAGGCTACATTAGATTGTTCGATGTACCAGTTAGTAACAAACCTGGTAGATCTTTATGGCAACGGCGAAGAGACCACATTATTACATACAATGACTGTTTATACAGAAACATAAAAGATACTATATTTGTTGTTCCATTAGATGTCGACGAGATTATACTCCCAAAAGTCGCATATACCTGGCCTGAACTGCTACATCGCTTTAAAGAGTATGGTTGGAATGATAAAGAATACTCCGCCATCATGATACAAAACGTATTTTTCTTCGATTTTATGCAGAAAATACGTAATGTTGATAACAATGATGCCCACGAAAGAACAAATCAGATATACGTTAAACGTGATGACGTTCGAATAGAAGACACGGAAACCATAGATTTAGGTGAATTAGAATTAATAGATGATAATTATATCGCAAACGCATCAATAGAAGACACAATTCTGCTTAATAAGTACAAATTAAGATGCGGAGCAGAACTTGCTGAGCCTAAATTGTCGAGGCATGTAGTAAGTTCGGCAGTAATTAGTCCAGTAGGATATTATAGTAAGAGTTTTATGGTGACTAAGAAAGTGTTGACAGTGTTCAATCATTATCCGCTGGCAAGTCTCGGCTCGTCGAGGTTCACTGGATGGTCAGCGCCCTTTAGCGAGGTGCAGCTCAATCATTATAAGGTAAAACAAGTTCAAGTTCATTACCAATAGTTTGACATCGTTAACGTATAAGGTTTGAGGAACGAATATAACTGACACATCCAATTACGATTATTTAACTTCGTGGCCTGTGTACATTTTTTACACATGGACCGTAACTACCAAAGTATTCCAATTAGTAGCGTCTGTTTTGTTTGTATTTACACACACACGCGCCCTTTAGCCCCGAAGGGGTAGACAGAGGCGCAACTAGTGGACCTACTTTTCGGTGTGCGTATTCCGTCCCATAATGTGATATGGGGCGAGTCTATCGCCATATCCGGCACAAATTTCAGACTCCTGGCTGATACTGAATAGAAAAATCCAATATCACTTTGCCCGACCCGGGGATCGAACCTGAGACCTCAGCTTTGCAGTCGTACCGATTACGGTATGTTGTATTAACAACTACGCCACCGAGGCAGGCAGTGTATTTTATTGGTGTAAATAATCTATATTCTTTTGTGCATTACCAGGGTAACTAATGTTTTTATTTGTTGACGAAAGTTAAGTATTGTACTACAACAAACAAAATTCTTTAGGAATCCTGCAACACGACGGTGGTAGTCGAGTGCGGGCGGTACGAGAGACGCGTGCGCATCGACCGTGCCGCGCTGCGCCTGCGCGCCAACCTCACCCGCGCCCTCGCCACTACCATCTGTATACCAATAAATAATACCTGAGTGCTGATATTTGTATTTCACTAGGCCAGCGTGGTGGATTAAGGCCTTAACCCGTTCAGTGTTAGAGGAGGCCCGTGCTCACCAGTGGGCATTATAATACAGAGCTGATTGTATTGCATTGCATTGCTAATATTTGTTATTCACACTAAAACTAAAACCGACAAATCTAAAATTTGCACATTAACAATAGTTATAAGAGGCTTATAACTTGTCTTACTTTTTACTTCTTATCTTACTTTTACTTAATATTATAAATGCGAAAGTTTTTAAAAATGTTTGGATGTTTGTATGTATGTTAGAAGAAAACGCAAAAACAACTTAACGGATTTGGATGACATTTGGCACACGGGTAGATCATGTCCTGGATTAACACATAGGCTACTTGTTATCCCAATAATCTGCGCCCACAGTAAATAATGTATATTTTAAATCTAATGACCCGCCGGCGTCGTACTGTGTTTTAGTACTCTTATTAGTCCATTTTTTTTTTTTTATAGTATGGCCATCTTCGGCTCATTAGGGACGGCTGCGGGCTTCCTCCGACTCACGTCTAAGTTGTCGTCCGCAACCGCCCCTGCGCGTACCGCTTTTTTTGCGGTCCTTTTCCTGTTGCGGGAGCTCAGAAGCCCCCGAAACACCGTACCGTGTCCGCCTTTTGGTGTCCGAGGCAGCGTGAGACACGCTGCCTCGGACATGTCCATCACGGGGGTCACAGAAGTTGGCTAGACTAATGGGTGGGCGGCACGTCCCGCCCACCCGTGACCCCCGGAGGCCCCTATTAGTCGCCTTTTACGACAGGCAGGGGATACCGTGGTGGAATTCTCCAAACGCCCCCAATCCACAGGGCGGGAGACGTCGGTCAGTCGTCCACCCGACGCCTCCTACGTCTCGTCTGGCGGCGGGAGGGATCACCACTGCGCTGGCGATCCCTCTCGGCACTCTCCTTCCGCGAGAGGACCGCCTCGCAGAAGTGGGCCACCGCCTGCCAGGCCTCCCGGCCGCCGACCATGGAAGCAACCACGGCCGGCAGCGAGAGGTCTTCTCCGACGACTGTTCTGAGAGCGCTGCGTTCTTCATCCCAGGCTGGACAACACTCCAACGTATGTTGGGCCGTGTCCATTGGGCAGTTGTCACAATAGTGACACACGGCCGACTCCTCTATACCTACCATCCGAAACAGGAACTCACCGAAGCAGCCATGCCCGGTGAGCACCTGCGTCAGGCGGTATGTTGCCGCTCCGTGGCGCCTGTCCAGCCATTCGGCAAAGACAGGACGCACTGCCTCTACGACCCTGTGCCCCCACGACGGGGCCTCCAGCCTGAGACGCCACTCCTCCACGGCGGCTCGCCGTAAGGCGGCCCTCTTGGCCTCCACCTCCTACTCTTATTAGTCCATGGTTTTAGGATCTTTTGTAGTGAAAAGGCTTATCACGCGGGCAAAGCCGCGAGCAACATCTAGTCAGCCATAACCCTTAAAAGCCGTGTCTCTATCAGGTTTTTTAAGTAAACACCAACAAATACTTTTTACAGTAAGTCGTTATTGACATAATTGCCATTTTTATAAATTTTTAATAAGGCCTTTTTTGTTAGATTTTCAATGTATAGCAGCTTTCGCAAACCAAATAAAAAACGAAAGTCACAAGTTTTCCAAATAAAGCAGAACCACTTCACAAAATTTCCTTACAAAGCAAGCAGCTCTTGATATCTGATTTTAAGCTAGAGCGTTTGTTCTATGCCGATACATAAATCGGTACTACAAAAATCATACATTACCTATACACAACTGCGATGGAGACTGATAAAAAATTCCATATAACTAAAGAGTTATAAAATATTATAAATTTGATATCATCGAGTTTTAAGGCGCGTGCTTGGCGTAAGCACAAAAATAAATGTTACATATTTATGAGAAGACCATGAAGGCGTCCATCAATCGAGGATGATAAATGATGGTGATCGAATGGATTCTTGGTGAGTAGGTCCAAGCTGCTCACTTTGTAATGGTCACATTGTTGCAATAGTAACGGACTCGCCGCAGATTTTTACTGTGATATCTTACAACACATTATTTAAAACAAATTATGTGGTGTATTTTTTGCTGCAAGATTGATGGATTTACAATGAAACGGGGAATGGACATACTCGATTAAATATTTAAATTATTATCTGCGCCATGGGTGACTTGAAAGGAGAATGTGTGATACCCTACATATATTTTCGACTCAACCATTAATCATCTTTACTGAGTAAGTAAATATGTTGAACCCTATTGTTTTCTAACTAAAAGCTTTATAAAAAAGAAACGTTTTTGTACGATACAAACCAAGATTCAGACCTTCATCATACTGACACGTAACAGAAGCAAAGATTAATAAATAACGTTTGGAATGTTTGCAAGAAAGAATCAAAACCTTAAAGCATTTAATATTCCATAGTCAATGATCAAATCGGAAAGCATTTCACTCAAGCTACTTGCATACTTTTTGATCTTATAAATTTTCATCCAAATATGGACAAGTTCTCGTCGCATTATCAAAATAAAATCATACAGTTTTGAATTATCTTTGTTTCAATGTACGTATACATACTAGATAGTAGATACCATGGTGTTCCTTAGTTTTAACTATAAGAAATGATATTTGGTTTTATTTAAATATGTGCTGTGTTTTTAAATCATACGTCATTTACGGATTTCCATTTACCATACGTATTTTTAAATTTTTTTTCCAGTATATAAGCACAGCGTTTCATATTGAAATCTCAATATATTTAAAAAAAATTACACCCCGCCTTTGAAACGCCATTCGCAGAAGACTCATCCATTAAAGTAACACGTTCTAATACCGCAAATAATAGTCTTTAGCTCTTCTGTCACTTTACTGACAGACTACTTCCAACATGTGATGTAAATTATAATAACGTACACGACACTTAGGTGTTGTTTTGCCGCGTCGCAGCTTCAACGATTAGGTATATCATCCTTTCGAATGATCTGCAGACCTTTGTGTAGCGAAGACAAAACTGTATATTTACAGCGGTACTTAGATTTTACAATCGGTATTTATATCATATCCATTGTAGTTACCATAACATATACGTATCTGTGAGTGGGATGATCGCTTCAGACCCAGGTCGCTGGGCATAATACGGTCATATCTGTCTCTAGAATTGCATTTTATGCACCTACAACATATACACGTCGCGAATCGAACAAATACACTTATTATACGCATGCCGATCATACGAATAACAAAACGAAAATAACACTGTACAATACACCTGAATCGCATTTACAATAACAGAGAATCGGTGTTACAGATCCACGAATATTACGCTGTGTTTTTTACGGCGCGAATAAAATGTATAGCGTGTTACATGGTTGTTTATTAGCACCTATCGTTTAATGTGAGTACCGTACTGTTTAGATGAGTCGTTTGTGGTAGAATTGTTATTGTTCTCCGGAATCCTTATAAGTTCCAATAAATAATCATCTCAAAACTATGCTTTACAGAGCTATTTTTATTGGTTTTCTTTTCCTTTTCCTGTTATGTATAATTTTCAATATTGAAATTGCAAAAAAAAAAACACTTACACCTGAGATCATCTTTGCAATCGTCTCCAGCGTTAGTGTGATCCAAATCCCCTAGCCGTAAGATGTCAGTGACTTTAATACATATTAGGAACCAAGTAACAGAAAACAATTACAGTTTGCCAAGGGCGACAATGGGATTTCGTGGCACCAAAGAAGTTTAATAAAAAATCAACCTTGTTGATATGTGTGAAATTTTATTATGTTTCCCTTGAATTGTAATATTTTCCTTCCTCAGTAAATACCTGAAGAATTAATAATAAATATAGCTCGTTTTTGTCTAGCATATCACAAGAAGCGACTGATTCATTGAACCTGAACTGATTCATTTACAAGATCAGATAGCGTTGCCTAGTTTATTGGACATTGTGCGTACGGTCCGATCCGCGATAAGCTGATATCGTGTTCGCCACAGTAATCAATTACTACCGCCTACCTGCTCCCCATTCAATGGCTTAACATTTTTATTGCAGCACCCGGTCGCGAAAATTAAACACTCTTTACATTCCCCAGATTGGCGATAATACACCAATTGAATATAAAAATGTTTTATGTGTACAACTTTTTGTTTAAGATACACGTTCAACAATCCGTCTGTTAATTAATTATGCTCGTTAATTAAAAATTAATGTTGATCAAGATCGGTCATTCTTGGTAAATTTTGTTGCAAGTGAATCTGTTTACTGTGGATTTTTTATAAACTTATTTAAAAACGACGTTTGCAAAACTATTTTTAAAAGATATTTTCACATTTCAAAGTAAAGGTTTTAAACTAAACAAACAGTTAAAGGTATCTGAGAATAAGGTAAAGGCGCCGGTAGTCGTTAAGTCGCATTGTTCAATCTGCCGATATCATCAGTCCACTTACCTCGAGTTCGAAGCCAGTAACTACTTGCCCGCACGTCAATTAACGAAGTACAGTATTGCAACTGACACCGTGTTATTGGTAACACATTAGTCCTACAATAATTTTGGATTTAATAGTGCAATGTTACTTTTGAAAAAGATTCTCTTTTATAAAAATACGATACGATTCTTAAAATATTTATGCGTATAATATGTATTATTGTAAAATCACTTCGTATCGTATTGTTCGGGTACGCAGAGGTGCTACTAGTGCGTCCACTTTTCGCCGTATGTATTCCGTCCCCTGATGTGATTAGGAATGAGACTATCGCCATTTCGTAATTTCAGCCAGCTTCCAGCCAAATTCCAGCTCTGAGCTGTTACTCAAAATGTGTTTGAGGTCAAGCGAGTCAATTTGGGTTGTGGGGCAAAGGGGTGTCTATTTTTTTTTTATTGTCCATCAGTATACAAAATTCGTTTCTAATTTCATAAGTTAAACAATGTGGTTTCGATTTAAGGGAGGCGAGGGTGGGCAAGGTTCCGCTATTTGATACGTAGCTCATCCCCCCCGTCCGATAGTACAGCGGTGCAGAGAGATTTCTTATTCTAAGTATATTATTATTTCTAATCTTACGTCTAATTGAATTAAACTATATATAAACAAGCGAAATAGATTTAAGATTACAATCGAAATTTGTTATGTTAATTATAATTAATGTTTATTCAAAACAATGAAAGCAAATTACAATAAGAATATGTTTCTAATTTCCAGTTAGGTGGTACTACTATTATTAAACTGTTTTAGGTTATTGAAGACAGTGTCGATACATTCTAAATAGGAGGCGAGAGCTTGTTTTATGGGGTGTCTATTAAGGTTGGGGGTCAAAATATGTTTGGGGGTCAAGGGGATAAATTTGAGCTGGGGGTCAAGGGAGATCTAATTAGGTTGGAAGGTCAAATTGGGTTGGGGGTCAAGGGCGGTCAAAATGGGTTTGCGGGGTCAAGGGGGTTAAAATGGGTTTGGAGGGTCCAAGGGGTCAATTGGGTTAGGGGTCAAATTTGGTTTGAGGATCAGGGAGTCAAATTTGGTTTGAGGATCAGGGGGTCAAGGGGGTGTGAGGGTGGCAGGTGCACAGTACAGTAGACCCGCCACACACACTATCCTCTAAGGTAAAGTTCCTGATAAAATTAAAATCGTGATAAAATAAAGTGAGAATATTAAGAACCTCCTGTATTGAAGTCGGTTAATAGTATTGAAACTTAATTACAGTGATGCGCGCGCATAGCCTGTGATGTTTGTGTTATGATGCGCGCGTATCTTAAAATTTCACTCTCATATTTTTTTCATAACGCGCCTAAAGAAGTAAACCTTCAAAAATCACCACTGCGTCGTAGGGTACTCATGATTTGCTAGCTATTATTATTCCTCGCTAGAACTGATCCATTTCCATTTCACGTAGAGTATTATAACTACAGCAAGGCTCTAACATTATCGCGTATGAGAAAAAGTCCAATACTGTTACAAAAGATTTTTTTATTGCATTGAATGACGAGACGAGCATGCCGTTCGCCTGATGGTAAACGATACGACCACTCATAAACAGTAGCAAAACCATCCATCATTCTACTGCGCTCGTCATCCCGAAACATAAGATATTAAATCTCATTATGTCCAGTAGTTACACTGGCTACAATGTTCTTGAAACCGAAACACAACAGTACATGCACATTGCTGCTTGCCGGTAGAAATATACATTGCGGTGGTTCACCCAGACGTGCTCATATATGAGAGACCTACAACCAGTAAACAACACAGTTGCATACTGATCTCCATTCTCAAAGTGGGTGTAGTGTCAGCGACGAGCCCATAACAATTACGAGGCTATACGTTGCATTTACTGACGTCATTTTAAAGCATTAGCATGCTTAAGTGGGTGTCCGCCACATACACATTTTATCGTACACATACTTACTTGCACAGTTTATTATCATGCCATTGTCGATCTGCCTAATAAGATTCATGCGCAGTAAATTTAGTATCAGGGTTATTAAAGTAATAAGGTTTAGTCATTATACAGAAACCTTAAAATTGGGACCGCTACATAACATCTACTAGAAAAATGTATAGTCATATTAAGGCTATATTAAAGTTAACCTATATCATAAGTTAAATCTATTCTTAACATAAAGCGGTATTAATAAATCAATCTCAAGTTTGAGTTGCATCTCAAGTCGACATAATGTATTGAACTATTCATACATTATATCTACTTGAGACGTAACTCAAACTTGAGATGGATTTATTAATACCGCCCATGCTAACTGATAATTAAGCGCTTATCTAATGTTCTATTCAATTAATAAATATACCTAGGCGCTAACCGCATAAGTCAGGAGATAACAAAATATCTCCCCTCTCAGACAATTTACAATGGCCGTATTCGTTCGTACGGATCAATAGCATCTTCGGCCTGCATATATCATCGATTGGAACAATAAATTATTAACAAATGACATCTGAAGCATGCCAACTCACCGGACACTGCAATGCACAGCGGCAACGGCTACCAAGATTTAAATGGAAGATAAAACTTTGGTTAGAGCCTCTTGCACGAGTATTCTTTATGTTCTTGAATGATTTAGTACCGACACGCACTAACACATATTCATGTATTATAGGATAAAACTATTGTTCTGTGCAATGTGTAAACGACACAGATCTTTTGCAAAGCAAAATAGTAGAGCTATGGTTTGTTATAAGTGATTTCCGATACAATAGTCATGGGAATTAATTGCCCATTCACATGACCAAAGATACCCAAAAAATATTCTAATTAATTATTTTAAGAGAAATAAGACTGTCTAGCCTCCTCTTTAATTAGTTGACGAAGCCCGTGCTCAGCAGACGGCAGTGTATAATACAGGGCTGCTTGTATTTTACGTTGTCTATAATTTTTAATATCGCCACTTAGGACTAAATATCTGAAATTGTGTGTTCGTATTAACAATATATCTTTTCGTAATGTTCTATTTTTTTTTTTTAATAAATGTAAGCATAATATATCTGAAAACTGGCTTTGTGACTCCATAAAGTATGATACCCGGGGGTCACGGGTGGGCGGGAGGTGCTGTCCACCTATTAGTCTAGCCAACTTTTGTGACCCCCGTGATGGACGGCAGCGTGCCTCACGCTGCCTCTGACGCCAAGGGCGTCCTTCGGTGTACGGGGGCTTCTGAGCCCCCGCAACAACAGGAGACGGACCGCAACAGCGGTACGCGCAGGGGCGGTTGCGGACGACAACTTGGACGTGAGTCGGAGGAAGCCCGCAGCCGTCCCTAATGCGCCGAAGATGGCCACCGCGGAATTTTAGTTGGTATGCCGTGCGGTGTACATAGGTTAGGGACTTGGCCCGGCGGTCGCCCGACGTTTTCCATCTCTCCGGGCGGCTCAACGTCGGGTCGTAAGGCACGGTGAACCCAACATAACCGCTCAGTCGTTCCCCTTGAACACTAGGCGGTAGTAATAAGTCACTTTCTCCGCGTCAACAAAAAATAAATAAATAAAGTATGATACAAAGTAGAATAAGATTAGTGCTGACGAATCGTGCAACACACCCAACTATAATTACCTCGCGGTAAATTAGTGTGGAGGTTCATTACTTAGTAGTGGTGTTGGAATTTATACAGGCTATGTTAAAAACGTCTATTTTTTGACATTCGCGAAAAATACACGGTGTTGCAAAAATAATACTTAATAATAATCAAAGAGTTTTCAAATAAGTACAATCGATTCATAATGACAAAGATACCGAATTGCGTTCAATACGATTGCTATTATATTGCATCTTCACGAATATCACAAGCAATAGGTATTATACCATTCGGTACTCTGTGCTATTACCTATGTACTAAAGTTCAACATTAAATGTAAGTAATATGCACTATAAATCGTTTTATTATAGTAACAATAAAAAGGTCGCTACGACATACACACGTAGGTACTTGAAAATTTTCCTACCTGTTGTGAAAAAGGAAACTAAAGCCGTTATAGTTATTTAAAATTTGCCTAACTGAGGATTAACTCCACAGCTTTTCATAATTATCCTTACATGCTATAAAAAAAGTCCCCGCCATGTCAACAAACCAAAACAAACTAGTGAACGGATTTAGAGGAAATTTGGTATAAAGATAGTTTGAGACCCTAAGAAACATATAATAATGGGACTTTTATCCCGTAAAAACTTATACAAGGGTGAAGCCGCGAGCAATAGCTAGTTAACATAAATAAAATGAATAAGAAAGCCTTTGTACATTTTATAGACGCTGTAAAACCTAGATAGAGAATAAAAAATGGAAGCTTTGCCTGGTAGATCTTAATGCTGTCTCAAGAATATTAAACGCATTAACAATTTTACGTAATTTACAAATTCAACGCAATCGCCATCTATAATTCGCAAATAATAACATAATTACAAGCATTTCAACCTCTTCGTTGTAAAATGCAAATTAAATGCTTATGTCCAGTTTTTGCAATTCCCTTATTATAACGATGCGCTTAGGTGCTGTCCACACTACCTGACTCTTCAGGTTAAACGTTATGTTCTATTGAATTAGTATGTAGTTATATTCTTGGTTCCATGCGTAACTACTGGAATGGATTATATATAGATGGAGATATTAAGATTAGACAGAAGATATTAATATATTGCAAAACAAGAAGCCTCGGTGCTAATTTTAAAAAAATTTTGCTTAACACCTGCAACCCTTCAATCATATCCGTAGTATTGCAATCCAATTGCAATCAGATATAACTAGAAATAGGTTTTAACAATATAAAACATTGGCTCTTTAATTATTTTTTTTCTCCTAGCCAGTTTCGGCCACGGCGGCCAATCTCAACGGAGATCAGCCAGGTACGCAGGAGATATTATAGTGCACAAGTGTGTGCGCAATACACAGGTGCACTCGCTATTCTTTCACTCTCATAGTCCGGTGAGACGGCAATCCGACATGACCAGAGAGAGATCAGGCGCAGGACCAACGGCTTTACGTGCTTTCCGAGGCACGGGGATGTCACACCGCCAACTTCCTGACTCCGAGCTGCGACTGAGTAAATTTTAAGATGGAAAAACCCAGTCACAATGTTTTTTTGGCTCGACCCGGGATTTGAACCCAGGACCTCAGCGCGCAAATCGTACTCGTAATGCGTACGCAATACAACTACGCCACCGAGGCAGTCAACATTGGCTCAAACACTTTCCCCAAAATACCTGCCAGCTCTTAATATGCGACGGAATTTAATTTCGCATTCCGTTAGTTGTATTTGTTTATACCTTTTTGAATATTACATTTTTTTTTTTTCAAAATTATGTTAGGTTAACCAGGCTCGGTGCCTTTGATGCGAATGTCCATCTAGTATTGTTCCACTTGATCTATATTGAAAATCAATGCATTACAAGCCTCATGGTGTACTATTTTATAGAAGATGAAATCCATAATATACATTGCATTATTCTTATAATGGAATTTACTATCACATATTATCTCGAGGTGACAAAAGCAGTTTAATCTCGAACAGTACGTATTTTCTGAGTCAAACTTTGGATTGGTGTTGCTAGTGTTTACAGGCAACCGTATCGTGTGGCATCAGAAGTACAGACAACTCTCATTGTATTAATTACCAAAAAATAAACGAAACAATTGTAAAGATCATAGGAATAATTGACCATTAGGTATATCGCCGTGTTAATTAGTATCTAGTAAAACTGATCTCCTTTATGGCACACCGTAATATGAATTACAGAGATAGTAGATAGCTGCGGCATTAAATGCCTTATCGTGGAAATATTTCTTATCTTATATTATGTTAATATCTGTCGACGGAGACCAAGATTCGATTCTCAGGTAGCAATTCAGTAAGTGATTTTGTTACTTGAAACATGACCTGCCATGGTGCACCCTAGAAAGCTCTCTGTAAAGGCGAATTTAGCAACAGGAAAATGAACTTCACCTTTCAAGAGTAACCTCAAACTTAATTAAAGTAAATCCACATAATAATATAGCTATTCCACGGCAAAGGACCCCGTGTATATGGAATTTTTTACACTATATACATACATACATAGCATCACGACATTTTGCTTTTTTAGTGGTAGACAGAGGTATAATTGTGTGGTAGGCAGAACTATGTTAGGTCACATGTTATAGGCGGCGAGCCTGTTCTCATTTACTGGGCACATCTTCAGACTCCATGCTGATACTAAGTAGAAAAACCCAATATCACTTTGACCGACTCGGGCATCGAGCCCGAGACCCGCAGTGGTTTTTTTTATTGTATCGAATGACGAGACGAGCATGCCGTTCGCCTGATGGTAAGCGATACGACCACCCATAAACAGTAGAAACACCATCCAGCACCTTGAATTACAAAGTATTGTGTGGCATTCCACTGCGCTCGTCATCCTGAAACATAAGATGTTAAGTCTCATTATGTCCTATAGTTACACTGGCTACGATGCCTTCAAACCAAAACGCAACAGTGTATGCCCACTGCTGCTTTACGATAGAAATAGACATTGCGGTAGTACCACCCAGACGGACTCTTAAATATGAGAGTCCTACCACCAGTAGGTAGTCGTACCGTAATACAACTACGCCACCGAGGCAGTCAGTTATCCACTATATGAAATTTTAGATTTTACAAGACCATGTAAAACACATTATTATAACCACACTCGTCCTGGAGCGAGACTCAAACCTACACATCTATTTCAAAGGCAACTTCTCGCCCACGGCTTGACCACCGTATCGCACGTAGGTCAAGCCGCGATATATTTTTCACAGACCATTAAATCATCGTCAGGTTATATTGGCCCTTAGCATTTAAGGTCGACATTAAGCATAATTTTATTGCGCTGAATGACCATAGCGCTGTAAACGCTGTTGTTAGAATACACTTTTAACTACGCCGAGTATAAAATGAGCGCTGTTTACAACAGCCCGCTAACAATCGCAGGAATGGCGCAGAATGTGAACTCATACACTCGCGAATTGCATGAATTAGATCCACTTCAATAAAATTTGTTGAGAATTATTTAAACCGCACTCCGGCCTTTTGTTGTGTTTTATAGGTATTATAAATTCGCGCTTTCAGTTTTATGCTTTGTTATAAAGTTTTAGGGCATTTTGATATAACAAAAAAGCAGCAGAAGGCGGTTCTTATTAAAAAAAAAACATTTTCAATTTACCTACCTTATCTCCGAAGGGGTAGGCAGAGGCGCAACTAGTGCAGCTACTTTATGCCGTGGGTATTCCGTTCCATGATGATTGATGTGGTAGGAGCCAAACATATCGCCATATCAGGCAGACAAAACATCACTTTGCCCGACCCGGGGATCGAACCTGAGACCTCAGATTTGCAGTCCAACAACTACAACTACGCCAGCAAGGCAGTACCATAATTATTATAATAGTTGTTGGATATCGGAGTAATCTGCCACAACCCATTATCTATAAAAAAAAACTATCGAAATTGAATCATGTTAGTGAAACCAAATATTCATACTGTCGATAATAGGCATGATTTGCAAGCCGATGTCAAAACCAAAGTCAATTCTTTTTACCACGTGGTTCACAAGCCTCCCAACCAGTTAAAAAGAAATATACATATTACCTATCGCTTTCCTTTTTTGTAGGGGTCTCACAATACTCATCTTTGTGGACGATGGAAGTCTAATTGACTGGATTCAAATTGATTGAATAGAAGGATGGAGTAAACTTGCATTATCTTAGACACTACTGTAGTGTGTAACTATAGTGTGTAATTAATTACTTTTTAAATACCTTTGTCAGCAACTTAATAATTATGTATTTGCGTAACTGTAACATTTTATATTCATTTTTGTGTACTAATAAATGGCAACCAAAACTGGCTTGACGTGTCTTCTTTATTCGAACCTTGGACCTTGTCTTTACACCAAGACACATCACACTATTAACTGTATAATTAGGTATGATAATGATCTAAGAAACAAAATACTTCAATAAAAAGAAGAAAAACCAGAATCTGAAATAAATGACCAAGAAACAAAACAAAATGTTTGACACCGCAGATCTAGACATTGATAAATATTATGACGACGGTGGAGGAGTTGTGTAAGAATTAAAGTAAGTGCTTTACTCTTAATTCTACACAAGTTACGTCCAGTCACATTTACGACTACACAATGATACGATACCTATACATAGTTGACATGTCCTACTGTGGAATATTAATGAAAAAACAATCTGATTAACAAAAACTATCACTATATTCTTAGTACAATTCCTATAAAATTCTTAACCGGTAAACAATTTCACAAATATTCCAAACCACGAGATTTTAAATTAGAAACTGATATATGGAATTTTATAAAGGACTTTCCTCCTAACGATGCAGGACGAGACCGCAGTAGTTGCAGTCAATGCACCATTGAAATTTATCGTATCCTGCGAATCTACCGGCTCCGAGGCTAGAGTCGGTCGACGACCTAGGAACAACGTTGGGATACCTAGGTTGGTAGGCAACGTAGTTTAAGGCGCGCTGGATGGAGCGACGAACCCGGATGCTTTGCATTTATTGTCCTATAGATAGAAATGTTAATCCTGCGGTTTCAAATTGATTGACCAAGCTACATTCTGCAAAACTTACGGTAAGTATGAAGAGTTCAAATAATGTAACGAGGAAGTAAAAGGCTCTATGAGATACTAAGAAATCTGCTGCAATAAAACAAGAATTTTTCAACAATCCAGTCAATTTCAAACAATTTTTCAACTCTTAAGTAGGTAAATTAAATTAAGATTAACATTTAATTTGACCTGATTGTTCCAACTGAGCATTGTAAAGCCGAAATCTCGTTTAAGTAAGGGACTAACTACAACATAAGTTATAAATTATAATCTATATAATTTAATCTTTTATACACCACGTTCATAGTTTTTCCGGGATAAAAGTCCCGCTTTATGTTTTCCCGGGATAAAAAGTAGCCTATGTGTTAATCCAGGACATGATCTACCCGTGTGCCAAATTTCATCGAAATCTGTTCAGTAGTTTTTGCGTGAAAGAGTAACAAACATCCATACATCCAGACATCCATACATACTTACAAACTTTCGCCTTTATAATATTAGTAGGATAGGAAGTAGGATTATAGTAAGAACTGATAAACTAGCAGTAAGTAACACATATTTATATGCGCCATAAATATTTTGACATCGTACGGTCATAGCCAGATAATGAAAGTGCTTACGATACATTCAAAATATAATGCACCCATGTGATGCATTTCCATAAACATCTCATTTAGAAACAAGCGTTCGTCTGCGGTAATGATGTGAACCATTTGGCTTCGTCTTGAAATAACGTGACGTGTTTATACTTTGCAGCAGGTCTATAACTCATAAACATATAAAATATTTGAGTATCTCAAAAAAATGTTTTAATATAAGTACATGGTGTATTTTTTAAACATCTTTTGGGTATAGCACCACAAACTATACAACTCTTCAATATACTTGTAAAATTATCTACCGTCTATAAACTAACATTTTTATCATAACGGAATGATTTATAAAGAGCAAAATAAGCCGTTCACACGGCTTTCATCAGATTATTGCTTTTACCACCAACGTTCATTGAAGCAGATGACGTGCAAAGTTGAGACAATCGCTGAAGGTAGAATTGAATGTGATTCACTTCACTTTTCTCTAGGAATCCTTGTTTGTATAGGGATGGTTATCCTTTATACCAATCCCGTACAAGAAGCGTTGCAATTTTGAGGAGTAACCGACCGCTGAATTGCACTGCATCACATATTTGACTAACGCATGTTGCGATTTCGTGCACTCTGTTAAAACAACTGAATAGAAGACAAGCTCTATGTATAGTGCTCTTGATGATCATTCTTATTCAAAACTAAAACTACTTTTTAATACATTTTTATTCATTGCTTCTGAATGACGAGACGAGCATACCGCTCACCTAATGGTAAGCGGTACGACCACCAAGAAAAAGTAGCAACACCATACAGGTGATTAATTGCAAAGTACTGCGTGGCACTATACTGCGCTAGTCATCCTGAGACATGAGATGTTAAATCTTATAATGCCCAGTAACAAGGTAGTTGACTACTTTTTTTTAATACATTTATCAAAAATGTATGCCATCCAAAACCTAACCGAAAAATAATTTTAAAAATTGGGGCAATATGTAGTTATAAAGCTTTGAAATTTGGTGGAAAAGGTAGGTAGTTGTCAAATAACAGTAATATTACACTGTGACGTCATCGACAGTTGCCGGCCATAACGCTGCGTGCGTGCGAAAGAGATGGCGCGATATCCCCTCCACGTCCGCATTTTTACCCACAACAACATTTCAAATATGAATAACTGCTTTATTTTCAACCAATTATGATGCTGATTTTACAGAAAAAAATCTTTTTCGTATTATTTTCTGTTACATAAAAATAATTTACAAAATACAACACAGAAAACTTTTTTAACCTTATTACGCTGGCTAAACTGTCTGTCAAACCGGAACACAACACTGTATGCAGTGAAATTAATGATGAATAATGAAAATGTCTTAAACAATTGTCAATACCTATAGCTTAAACAAAATTTAAATAAATAATATTATCTAAAGTTACGAAACAAGGTGATGAGCTATACAATAAATAAACGTAAGCACGTGACTCTATAAAGCCGTCCTACGCAGAGTACAATGCACGCGAGCCGAGTGGGCGCAACGTACAAAGTAAAATAATCGTTGACGCCTCCGATCGTGACTTTTATGCTTTTATTTCAATTAGTTTCGCGCTTTCGAACTCACTCCATTTACATAATCAATACTTTATACACAGTTTTTAAATAAATTCAGACCATAATGGAAACTAAAAATAGGTACCCATTTTAAAGTACAAAACTTTTGTAACGATCTCCTACAATAAACAAATAGCAACATTATGTGGCAGGCCTAAAGCTGGCTCTACATGTTCGTTAAAAGCTCTGCAATTTATTGTAGCAAGCATTATAGTGATTTGTTCTGAGTGTGCGCTCGAGCTATTTTGCTATAATATTATGATACTTACGAGGAGTGCATATTATTAGAGCGTGCGCTACTAAAACTCTATAATGCCTTGACGCGGTAGAGACTAGAGAGTAGAGACGTTAGAGCGCCGCACTAACACTCTAAGTTCTGTTTGTTCGATGAGTAATACCTCCGTATTAAACATATAGCGTGTGCATATCGACAGGACGTATTTACAAGCACCTATTTACAAAACATTGTTCTTTAGAAGAACACAGTGTATAGTTTCTGGTACAGTAATCGACAATAATAATAATAATATTATAGACACGAAAGTTTTGGATGTTTGTATGTTTGTTAGAAGCAAACACCGAAACAATAATCAAACGGTTTTGAATGAAATTTGGCGCACGGGTAGATCATGTCCTGGATTAACATATAGGTTACTTTTTATCCCAGTAATTTGCTCCCATAAGAAATAATGGGTATTTTTAAACTGATTTTTCAAATAGATGGCGCTGGCGTCGTACTGTATTTTAAGGACTTTTTTAGCAGGAAAAACTTTTCACGTGAGCGAAGCCGCAAGCAACACCTAGTCATCTAAATAAACCTATCCATCTAAATAAAGAATATCGTGAAGTCAGCGACAAAATGTGGGATCCCTATGATTCGCCTACTTTGTTTTAAACTATTATTTTTTCGTATATTTGACTTTTCATAATAGTACTATCGCATAGTAATATTTTGGCATTCTACTTTTTTGTCATAATAAGCTATTGGAATAATTTTAGCTTGACTAATTTGTATTAAACTAATACACATTTTGCATAATATGTATTTAGAATAAATTAGGTTAGCGAGGAGCGAAGCGACGAGCGTGTTAGGTGCACATGAACCACCGCACGAGCCAAGCGAGCGAAGCGAGCGTGCCGCGGTAGCGCGATAGCGGCCGGCGAGTGCCAGAACCGACTTTAGGGCGTTTCCAACTCAGACCAAACCAAACATGAATGATACTTATTTATTTTTATGACTTTTGATATTTATGCTATTTGACGTTAGTCGTTCTGATGGTTGTGCTATTTGTATTTATGCTTTTTTATTTTATGCTAAAACAATTATGCGTAATGATTATCATGCACATTGATATTAAGGCTTAAAGCTAAGATGCCTAACAATATTATTACAAACTAGCTTGTGCCCGCGGCTCCGCCCGCGTTAAAGAGTTTTTCCGGGATAAAAGTCCCGATTTTTATTTTCCCGGGATAAAATGTAGCCTATGTGTTAATCCAGGACATGATCTACCCGTGTGCCAAATTTCATCGAAATCCGTTCAGTAGTTTGTGCGTGAAAGAGTAAGAAACATCCATACATCCATACATACTTACAAACTTTCGCCTTTATAATATTAGTAGGATACATTTATGCAATCCAATAGGGAACCACAAAATGTGAGTGAAAGAGGCGATGTACAAAGCCGAAGTGCGTATTCCGGCGGTCAAAGGCGCCAGCAAATGCTAGTCATAGGTAATACGGACGACTTTATGACGCAGGCTTATTAAAGCTTTGACGCGGCACTACGGACGCATTCAGTTTGGCCAAGCCTTTATTATAACAAGTCTAGTAGTAGACCCGCCTCAAGTCTGGACTACAGTTAGGATGTACGATCAGATGTTACGCTTCCTGGATCAGTATAACGTGTAACTGTAAATAACCAGCTACGTATTTCCAGTATTTGAATTGTATTATGGGCTAGTTGTATAATAACAGGATTACGGTGATGATTCGTTTTACTATAGATATGTAGGTAATATTGCATTGCTTATATACACAGATGAACCTATAAATAGAAGAGACGTTAAGGTTAAACTAGAAAATACTTAAATGTGAGTAATTATATGATTTATTTCATATTGTTTCATGTATGAAGATCAAATTACATAAAAAAATGAATTGGTGAAAATGTGCGGCTTTGATATAAATATTAATCCCGTAAAGAGAATATGGCATAGGAGGGCTTAGTCCAATTCAGATATAATCTTTTGTGTAGTTAATTCTAAAGTAATTTACCCGCAAATAGGGTTGACATCAGTTCAATTCATCAAAACTAAAACACAGATTTTGGACGGGTTTGATCCGCGGTCCGATAAAATTAAGACCTTATCACACTGGCGAGTTGCAAGCAAACTCATAGACATGTGAGGGCCAGTGTAATAGAAACGTTAACTTTTCTTCACCACAGATGAAACACGGGCTAAGAGATAGAGTCATTCCATTCGAGCTAGTCCATTCAAACTGCAAGCATCACTGTAAAGCTTGACCCTACCACCTATAGATACATGAACCCGACACTACAATTTACGATACAAGTAGGCGTTAGAAATAAAATTTTCCCGAGTTCCACAACCAAAAATTCCAGCGTAATTCTAATTCTTAATGCTTATGGTTTAGCCATCTGGCTGTCTATATATCGGACAATAATTGGACTCCATCCTTTGAACCGTAATATTAAACTATACCTACTCATCATCAGACATGAAAATTCATAAAACTTCATCATCCATGAGTGTCACCAGTCGATGCTTAGGGACGGCGGGCAAGTTGATAAATGTATGATAGGAAAAATATGAATTGTAGGTACAGTCAACAGTACATGAAACTTTACAGTTGTAGTGAGTCTTATCTCTATGACAATTGTGATACCAACGGTACGTAGCGTACAAAGTCCAATAAAGGATACAAGGTCCTTTCCCCGAAAGTAATCTAAACGGGCTTTCGGGTACGACAAATTTACCTTCTAGAAATAACATATCTACGCCATACTCACGCCTTTTATCCCCGAAGAGGTAGGCAATGGTGCAATTAGTGCTCCCACTTTTCGCCGTACATATTCCATCCTATGATGTGATACAGGGCGAACCTATCTCCCTATCAGGCACAAATTCCGGTAGAGAAACCCAATAGGTATCACTTTGCCCGACCTGGGGATCCAACCCGAGAACTCAACGCTGCAGTCGCTCCACATCACAACATTCACAACTATGCCATCAAAGCAGTCATAGCCTATCGCCATCAAGAATTAAATTGCCGTAAAAACTAGGAAATTCAAAATAGCGTCTACCCTTTTCCTATTTAACATTTTATTTAACTAGGTATCCATCTGACAAGCGAGTAATACCCAAAATAGGCAACATTTTTCGCCACCTGCAAGCTTATTTTTAGTCACTGAAAACAATGCTCGTTACCAAGTTCAATGATTACAAACTTTCTGAATTTTCACAAACGATAGGTACCTATCTACCTACCAACTAATAAATTGAGCCAACCGTTTCAGTGGTCCCATGGTGTAATGGTTAGCACTCTGGACTCTGAATCCAGCGATCCGAGTTCAAATCTCGGTGGGACCTATTCTTTTTACAATAGGTACTTAAACATTATAATAAGAATAATCAAATAATTTGTGGCAACACTTCAAGACAAAAAGACTTTTATTTCGAAATCTACATATTTTTCGCCGTTGTTCCTAATGAGACCTACTTATTTAAACATTTTTTGCTTTTAGATTCGAGTATTTATGAAGGTCCCTAAAATTCCAACCAAGACAGTTAAAGTATATATATATATTAGGATAGAACTTCTAAAAACTAGCTTTTTGAATTCGTTTAATTTTAAAGACCTCCGATTTTGAGATTTATGTAATTTTATTGTGCTTAAAAACGAAACTTTATATGAACATTTTTAAAAAAGTTAGTTATAAATGGAGGGGTCGAAAAATAATTTTTTTATGGATGCAAGATCCATATTTTGCCTCCTTAATATACCTTAAGTTTGAGTCTGGTTAGATTTTGAGGCTCAGTGGGTTTTTTAATACATCAATGACCAGTACCCATACAAAGAGCGGACATCTACTTTAATAAACCTTTACTTGTAAAAAAAACATAATAAATTGACAACACATATGGTCTGGTTGCCTTAGAAATGGGCAAGCAAACAAAAATATTAGTAGATCACAGTACCTACTTATTTTAGCCCAAGGATTAATAAACTTTTTTATGTGTAGTATCTTTCCCGGGAAATGTATCCTAACAAGTTAAAAATTCTGATCATAGGACCTTCCGATGTGTGTTTATTGAAAAAGATAAAGTAAATTTTATGTAGTGGGTAATTAAATTGTGTTACAATGATTTATAAACTTTTCAGAGTGGAAAATCACAAATAGCAAATTGCCTCCGATCAGATTCAATAAACATTGAAGATGCCGGTACTTTAAGACCAACGCAAGGTGTCAGAATAGTGGAATTCGAACTTACAAGTTTAAATATCAATGGAAAAATTGTAAATGTTGACATTGAATTATGGGATTGCAGTGGAGATCATAGGCATGTACCCTGTAATATACTTACGGCTTAATAGTTCATACGTACAAACAAAGCAGGTAACAGAATCGTTATTCATTGGCGCGTTCACTGCGGTGCAAAATGATAAATTATAATCAACCCTTACGACGTGATTTGCCGCACTGCTATGTAGGTAGTGCTTAGTTTTAGTGCACTATCGTTGTGAAGATATGCGCTACAATTAACAGAATAAGATGCTTACATTCAAAAGTATAATACGTTTTCTTTTGAATTTAAGTATAAAAATGTCAATGCCTTATTTTATTGTTGGACAAATACTTACCAAAAATCATTCCATATTTGGCATCCGTTTTACAGGTTTGAATCATGCTGGCCTGCACTCCGCGTAGGAGTTCAAGGAGTCATATTAGTATGCTCACCTAACACGGCGGACTCAGCTTCAAGAGAACTGGAACTTCTTTATAATTACTTTGTGTCGCAACCTAAATTGCCAGCTAAACAATGTGTGGTTTTCTACAACTGCACTGACGAACAAGACGTTATCGATTCCTTAAATTTGTGTAAGTTATAACAATTAATGTGTGTAGTGTTATTGGTAGGCATTTATTATGTACTTTATTGTACTTTCATCTTTTTCAGCACCTACGTTTTCAAAGGTTTCCCAAGTTCCAATTAACATGAAATCTGGAGAGAAAAACCTGAAAGTAGATTTTTCTAACTACATAGTTTCTGTATTGCAATCAATAAACAAAGAAAAGTAAAAAATAAGTTTTATTATTGCATTCAATGATGTTGATCTCATTAAATTATACTTACGATACAATTTACTGCAAAACATTCCAAATGAAAAATCATATTGAGGTTTCTTCAAAAGTTACGATACGTTTATCTTATTTTACTCGACTAAATACAATATTTTGCAGTTTTATGCCAGAAAACAATTTATTACTTTACGTGTTTAACTCTAATTTCTCTATAGATAAATGAAATAAAGCCATTTAATGAAGCAAATGCTTTTAACATGACAGAACAAAATCGATAGGTATTCAGTTTCAAGGTATAAAGGTTTAATATATAATTAAGACATAATGTTATATAAACATAAGTTTATTTTGAGTAGGCCTTTTCATAATTACTACCCTAAATACTTATCAGCCAAGATACAATTTACATATCAACAATCTAAGCCAACATAGTAATTTAACACTTTATTGCTTTTATGTTGCTGATGCATTTGTTGGACAATTTTCCATTTAGACCATACCTAAGCTCATTTAAATAAAACCTAAAGCTAGTCATGGAATATGTTTCCTTACTTTAGGTACAGTTTAAAAACTCAAAAATGATGCCGTTATTTTGCAACAATCGTATCTTACAAAGAACAAAAAGATTTCAATCATGAATCTGCACTCAGTCTTAAAACATTTGGCTCTTATAATGAGTAAAATTTATAACTTAATGGAAACTAAATACTTACATTTGCCACTATTTTAAGTTAAATTTAATATTAGAATTGATCCAATACCACTACGCCGTAAAAAATATTTACAGATGAGACCTTGTACAATAAAACGGTATAAGTCTAGCCTAGACAATTATAATAATAATAATATAGAAAGAGCTAAATAAACTATAAGTCTGTCATTAATTCATTATCACCTTAATCACATTCTGTACAATGCGGAAGGGTACTTCTACTTTTCTAAAATAATTTATTAAACTTACATTAATACGTTATTTTTATGCATTTAACGTATTTACATCCTTTTAGCTCCTATCATTTTTCCAACTTCCACGATCATTAAAATTTTTTCGTTCCCTTTGTCCTCTACCGCCACCCCCTCCTCGGTTCCACCTGTCATTACCACGTCCCCGATGACCACCTCGGTTCGGAAATCTAGGGTAATTTTGCTCACCGTCCATGAAATTAAAGTCGTTATTACCCGAACCTGGCCCGTTAAAACCCATATTTCCGAATGTGTTTGGTCCACCAAATGAATTGCTATTAAAATTATGGGGAACATTGGGAGCTATGCCCAATAAACCAGGAGTTGGACCACCGCGTGGGTCAGACATAGGTTGATTGAAACCGTGCATGTTGTTCATATTCATGTTTCCCATGCCCAATGGTGGAATATTCATCATATTCATATTGCTTGGATCCATTGTGTTAGGGGGCATAGGCATATTAGAATTCAAACCGAAAGGATTAGCGTTCGAAGGAAAACTAACAGGAGTTTTAAGTAAAGCGTCCTTAGGTTTCGGTAAATAAGAAAATTCACCATTTTCATTGAGGGATATGCCCAGATTTGTAAATATACTGCCTAACACAGTATTGTTTTGAATTGATGCAATATCGAATTTTTTTCCTGATGACTTTTCCTGGTGATATTGTTTTATCATTTGCGTCACTGGTGCTAAGTGCTGATTTACAAAAATCTTTTGAGTGGAGCTTAAATCCTTATACCAATTAGAATTTTGCAAAATAGTTTGAATTTCTAAAGTATTACTCTTTTGGTCTAGACTCTCCATAGTGTCTTTAGGTTTTCTCCTCGGATCCACCCTTGGGCCGCTAAGCGTTAATTTGGTAGATTTTTCACTGTCACTATTTGATTCCTCTAAAGATAATCTAAATACTTTTCTTAGCCTAGGATCAACTAACGCCTGCGACTTTGCTGTACTATTTCTAATATCTGTATAATCTGGCCGTGGTATATAAATCTGTACTAATTTATATGTTATAGGAGGATGATTATTAATTGATGCATTAATTTCTGAAGCAGGTGTATAGTTTGGAATGGGTTTGAATCCTAAACGGAAATCGATGTCTCCGCTAGTTCCTTGTCGTAAATCGGTATCACCAAAATTAGGAATATTAAAATCAGGTTTCCGTAAGTCGACATCCGTGCGCCGACGGCCATCCGTTGGCTCACCGTCTACACACTCGTAAATAGATACCCTAGTAACCTTTTTACTCGATATTTTATTCGATTCTGCTACTTTTTCCGGTGATCTTCTTGCCCTAGGATCCCTAGATTTCGGGGAACTAATACCTTCTAAACTGTTTTCTAATTTAGTTTCATGTAAATTGTTTTTCATCGTATTAAGCAACTTTGTAACCTCTTCGCTTATGTCAATCTTAGACAGGTCGCCTATCCTACTTAATACAGTCGAAGGTTCAATAACATGCGGCGCGGGAGCTTGTGGTGACAAAGACGCTTGTTGTGGTGACGATAATGGCGATTTCTTTTTCATTCCTTTCTCTTCGTCGCTAGAATACCATTTCTCGTCAATCAAAAGATTGTCTTCATCATCTGTAGTTGATCTACGATTGCGTTTTTCGACATTTTTTATATTCAGGGGGTCTGGTTGAAGAAACCTAATATCAGTGTCACACTCTTTCTTTGCACTTTTATCTGGAACACTTGTATGTAGCATACGTGAAGCATCATCAGAGAAAGGAAGTACTCTGTGATCGACATCCTTTGATTCATTAGAAATAACGGATTTTTCATGGTCATAAGATTCGTTTGAAATATCAATATTTTCCTTATCCTTCGATGCAAATTTAAGCGCATCTTTTGTATATTGATCAATATCGATCATATCCTTATTGGATTGTATTTCTACGTGTGTCGATGATTTCTCCGATTTATCTTCAACTGTATTAACCGCTACAGACGGCTGAAACCGCATGTCAACATCCTGTCCAGGGAAGTCAGATGACACAGAAGTATTATTAGAAGTGGAAATTCCGGGGGGTATTCTTAAATCTAAATCCTTCGCTGTCGTAGTTTGTCCCATAAACTGTTGTGATGGCGACTCATTATTTGCATTAATCAAACCTAATTTTTGTATACTCATTGTATTAAGTTGTATTTCAGTTATTTGTTTCAAAGAAAGGCCTATACTGTTTAATTGTAAAACTGTGAGTTGACCTAATTGATCTAGATTTTCAATTCCCATTTTTGTTAAATCTGATATTTGTCGAGTTGTTAATACGCCAGTTAGATTCTTAATGCTTAGAACATTGGCTGAAGTTGTATTATTACTTGACGGAGCATTGAAATTTAAATTTGTGTGATCATTTTGCCATCTGGATTGCCGAATTTTAGGTGATATTTTGTTTTGTTTGTCATTATTAAATTGGTTTAGAAGCATGGAATCGGAATTTTGTGGATTAGGTATATTTAAATCGAATAGAGAAGGAATACCCTTTTCTTGACTATCGGTTGAATCCGGATATTGTTGCATGAGCTTTGCTTGAGTAGACTGGATCATTTTTAAAGCGCCCTCTCTGTTGAGTCTAGGAAAATCCCCTAATATTTCTTTAGGGGCTGATTCTATATGTTTTAGAAGAATATTTTTTATATTTTCTGACAACGGTTTGCCATGTGCAAATTTACATTCATCTTTATATATACAAGGAAGACCAGTATGATAGTATTTACATGGAAAATCTGCATGCATATACAGACATTTATCTCGTTTAGCACAACAATCCATTAGATAAAATTTACATAGTTCCATTTTTCTAGGAGGTTTTGCATCATGAGAATATATACAAGCATCGCCTTTATGACATTTTCCCTGCATGAAGTATAAACAAACACCATCAGGATCTTGCATAGGATGCGCACCCCTTCTCCTATCGTTCTTATTTCTGTCATTTTTATTTCTATCACGTTGCCTTTGTCTTTGTGAACGGTGGTGTTGCTGTTCACGTGACTCATGACTACTGTCAGAAGCATAAGATTCTCTATCATCTCTATCGTCGGGGTACATGTCGGTAGGTGAATGTCGTTGAACAGGAGAAGCACCTCTTACGCACATCATTTCTGTTTCATCCATTTCATCTGAATACTCTTGTTTTTTGCGTTTTTTATGTGGACCATCTTTCCCATCGTGTTTCTTTCGTTTTTTGTGTTTACGACGATCTTCATCATCCTCAGTTTGCATCTCTTCACCCTCATTTTTATTCATAGCTTTTCTAATAGCCTTCTCAATACTACCAGCGAAATCATCCTCCGGAGGACTAGTATACCTACGATTTTTTTTATTTTTTTCTTTTTTCTGCTCTTTAGACTTTGATTTCTTTTTCTTACCTGACCTAGGGTAAAACACTTCTTGCGATTCTGATTTATCTTGCGATATTTTTTCGTCAGTAATTGGCATTGTTTCTTCATTTTTAACTTGATTTTCATTTTCTGTAGTTTCTTCATCTCCGCTCTCAATCTCTCCATCTTCCAAATCATCTACATTTGTCGCCAACTCTGCCATCGTGAAGGTGTCACTGAAATTGAGATATTGAACAAATATTATATTATCTAAGTATATATTTGTTTAAGATAGCTCTTAATCTTTAAAATTAAATATTAGATTACTTTTACTACATCGCTGATAAACTTTTCCATTTTAAATTATTTGTTCTATGAATGACGTAAAACTGTTTATGAATTCAATTTGTCGTCTGCAAGAATTGCAAGGGGTCAGCAGATTTAGATTTTTAACATCATGTTGAATGTATTATGTATACGAAACGACAACAAAAACTCTCGTCACTGCATCGTCTTCAAAATTACTATATTTTCAAAATTATAAATGAAGATCAATAACTTTTACTTAAACTTAATCTTTTACTAACCCAAATGAGTCTATGTTACTTGATAATAATAATAAAATATCGAATAACATGTTAGCGATTATTAAAAATCTGATATTGATGAAACTAACAGTTTACTAATAAATTGACATCACAATAGGATAGGGAAAATACTTAAGGCACCAAAACGTATTGAATTCAAAACCATAACCTTTACCCAATTACCACAACCTTGAACCCGTGTTTACCTACTAATATAGACACGTTGAACATTTGCGTGTCAAACAACACAACCCGACCCCATTACTAGATACCTACCTACTTTCGATATTTTTTTGTCTGCCAAGGCTAAGGGCTATATTAAAATAAATCTGCATAAAGTCACGTGTTTTTAGATAGTGGCAAACCTAAAATATAATGTGTATGATAACAGTAATAGAATAATACCTCTATAATATGACTTATTATATAAAAATACAAATACTTTGACTGAGGTTCAATATTACTAAGCTGTAGTCAGATATATTTAGAGATTGCGCCATACGTGCTATGATAACGCGCCCGATGCAATGGTTGGGATTATTCAAATAATGAATTATATACTTTCATGTTTACTTAAGAAAATATTTTATAAATACATAGTAAACATTATGGCCAATCCACTATATATGTACTGATTATTAAAGAATTTTGCGGTTAAATGGGTTAATACAATAACAGACTTAGTACTACATATACAGGAGTGAAAAGGACAACACTATCTCTGCTATGAATGCCAACTCGCCCAATAAGCGCGTCACAAAGAATTTCAACACACGCCATTTTGTTATTACTCTACCAATTTGAATAACCAAGATGACAAAGAAACGCTGGATACGGAAATAACAAATTGAATAATAAAAAAAATTAAACAGCACTGAGGGCCCACCCTAAACAATAACCCTTATCGATCTAACTAAAACACACATGGCACGTATGTCATTCTAATAACTAAATCAAATGCGTCTATTTTTAGAACGCTTTAAAATTTATCAAAATCAAGCTACTAATTGAATATTCTTTTACTGAATTGTTAAGTAGATTAATAATCTGTACACGGCGAGCAAACTGATTTTTTGCTTAAATACTATACCTAATATTCGTTGGAACAATTAACATTGGAATAATTGTCCAATATTCACAATGTTACTGAGATTTTGCGCAGTTTAAATTCAACATGTATGGCAGAAACCAGTAGAGTAACTGTTCATAGCCACTACTTGTAATTTTGATAGATACAGCCAAGCAAAGCAAGCGGAGGGTGGCCGTTCACATTTCACAATATCTTGCTGTGCGCTGCGTTCTAGCCGCGGTTAGAATGACGTCAGCGTTCTAGAACAGCAAGATATCTGTGTCCTTCCTTCATTGAGGTCACGAGACGTATAATACTCACACACACTAATGCACAATGGAACGTACAATGTGCCTATGACGCATACTGTAAAACCTACACGCACACAGTATCAAAGACGCGATGACCACCTTATTTTAGCAACATAATACATGACCGATAATTTTCTCTTTATCTATAAATGACGTCCATTCATAAATGGCGTATAAAAATAATAAGGAAATAAATATGTAAAACGATAAATATGTAATGATAGCCGATTAACCATATTAAAACCGACACCAAGAACCCTTTGTACAATAGAACTAAGAACTATAAGATAAAATATCAGGAAATTACGCTTTTTACATACACAAAAGAGACTATTAGTTTCACAATAATAAAAAATAATTCATGCATAAAATATAAGTAAAGCTTAAAACAACAAAATCACCAAATGGCGAAATTATCTCACTGCCACCGCCATTTTGGCGTGGCAATTATCAACAGAGCATGACCGGGAATCAACTAGAAGAAATGTTTACCAATTTGCAATGTACATGATTTCTTCAACATAACGCAATAAAAATACGAAATGTGTAGCAGATGAATGTTTCACGTGTATGATTCCTTTAGCTGACCAAGCACTTCATGTAAAGGGGGACACGCATTCTTAAAATATGGCCTAACGAGTAAATAATATTAAGTGTTACCAATCTTACATTAATGAACAATTCACTATGTGCGACTACTATACGCCATGTAAAATGGAAATATTCATAGCATTGCTGCATAAGACGTAACAATTCGAGTACGCTTTTAAGATATCGAACGGCGACTGCAGCGTAGCAAAGAAGTGACCCAAAAACATTTAGTTCTGATTTTCGTCACATTTTAGGTCATGCAATAGCGCTAGTAGTGCGGAAACCAGATACGCCCTCTACCCAGAAAATGTCGTTTCGTGTTGTATTAAAATTGTACTTATTGCATTTTTACGAATTTAAAATAACTTTAAGTTTATTTTATAAATCAAATAATAACATAAAATCGAGGTTTTCCATGTATAAAGTTGTATGTCGATATTATAAACTAAATACAAAATTAAAAGTACTTAAATTGTAAACAAAATGACGCAATGTTGCCAACAAAATTGATATGAAAATCTTTCAAGGTTAATAAAAATATAGCAAAGTTTTGTGCAATTTATATTATTATTAAAATCCATTGATTACACATTTAATAGTAACACAAATTAACAATTTGTTAAAATACTATAATATAACTCATGAATGGTTAGTTTCAATCGTAGTGATGTAAAGAATAAACTAAAATTCCTAAACGAAAATGTCAATGTCACAATGATAATCAAAAAGTAATAAAAAGACAATTTTATCAATTTTGTGATAAGTCAGCATTTTACAAAAATAAAAAAGTGGTTTCTCAAAACGAAACGGAATACTATCTTGTTGTTACAGTAAAGTTCATGAATTGCAAGTCGAGTGTGGATCGTGAGAGTATTAGTGTTCTGTGGTGTGGATGCATTTAATAGTATTTTTAATATAAACCATTGCTGCGACTGGATTTATTTTGTGGAAAACGATGTCAGATCCAAGTAATCCATTTGCTGGTTTATTAGGAACATCAGAAGTAACGAGTCCACTTGAACCTCCTCAAGTCGAAGACAGTCCCATGCAAGTAAATTTAAAAAGCTCTCAAGACAATGAAGCATCTTACACTGTAAACAACATAGTAGAAAATGTATTTCATTTTACCATCAACCCAAATGCTATAGACAGTAAAGCAAGCGGTGACAGACAACTGATATATCTAGAGGAATTAGCAGAAGCGACAAAACCTAATATTTACATTGACCTAGAAGCATTAGAACAAGCTTTATTTGAAAGGTTACTTCTGTCTGATGTGGAATCTTGTATAATACCTAAAGCAAGTAAAGTATACAAAGAGCATGTCATTCAAAAACAGGTCTTCCCATACTTGTTCAGCTCTATGCAAAATCTTCAAAGTTATGAAAGTACTTATGATAACACAGTAAAGAATGCACTAGTAAAGATGAAGGAGCTTATATTCAGAAATGCTGTGACTGCCTTGAAACAGCCGGCTTTGTTTGAAGGCCAAGACTTTGCAGCTCAGCTAGAAGAGCTACTGCAACATGTAGACCCACAGAGTCATACATTTTTCATTGATATAGTCAAGGCATTTATGTCAGATGGTGAGTATTTATCATTAGTTATAAACATCAGGAATTTGTAGGTGAAACTTGGAATTACATAATTCACTCACTGGCATCGTAAAGGAAATCAAGCAGGGTAAATTATATTAAAAAAGTAGTCAGAAATATGCTTGAGTAGCCAGAAACTAACCACATACCATATATGCCTCAACACTAGGTAATCTGCTATTTTATATAATGCATAATATAATTATTTTACATTTTCAGGTGATGTGAACTCTCAAGAACAACTACGGGATACTATGATACCTGTATTAAAAATTATTCACACAGAAGTAAACAAATCTAATGTTATCAATCTTCCTATTTATATTCTACCTTCAATACACCTATTTGCTAGTGAGTATTGAACATACTTCAAACAAAATATATCTGTATTTCTAATTAAAATATCAATACTTTTTTTTATTGTTAATGAATTGCCACAATAACTTGACAATATAATCACTTAATACAATAGGTAACACACACCTAGCACCCATATTGATGGAAGTTTGTGAGCCAAAGATAGAAAACAACGGAAGATTGTATCAAGACTCTGTGATTGGTGCACTACTGAGTCTCTCTGTACTACCAAGAACAGCATCTTCTCTCCATGAGTTTTTTGAAGTGCCTATGGACCAGGTATTTATATTTATATAACAAATCCAATTAAATAAAAAAATAAAAGCCTTTTTCATATTAGCAATAATTTTTCAGGCCGCTACGTCTCTTCTTGAGACATCAATATGGAATGCATCATCACATTTAACAAATAACATGCATAAAATATTCCTCTCCTTATTAAAAGGTGGGCCACATATGAGGAATCGGTTACTAACGTGGATTGGTAGATGTCTAAAGACAAATTCTGGCAGAGGTAAACTTTGGAATGTGCAGGTGAGATTTTTTTTATATATTACAATGATGATCTAGATAATTTTGATAAGGAAACAGTATACTTAACCCGTCAAACCCCACTTATATATATAGATGTTTGGAGAAACCCTATATATTCGGACGCCGGCGTCTGTAGTGGGGCTTGACGAGTCAACATAATTGTTTCTTCTTCTTTTGAGATCAATGGCTCCACTGTCCAATAATTTATTAGTAATTCCGGCAATGTCAATCATCATCACCATCAGCCACACGCCATCCACTGCTGAATTTAGGCAAAAGTCAAATGTCAATAGTCAAATGAAATAATTGCTAGCTCAAGTTATATAATTTGATTTCTTGGATTAGAAACTTGGCCATAAGTTACCTACATTGTGCAACCAGAAAGTATATCGAGAAACCTAAAAACATCACGGAAAAGCATTATCATTTCATTTTACACTTATTGTCCCTGTTACTTAGAGTTCTGTTTGACATGACTGGATTAAAACTTACAAGATACAGCTCCTGTTTTATATTATACGGGTTGTATATAAATGTTGTATCTCATAATACCCCACTTGTAAATATAATATGCATGTGTTTTCAGGCTGGTGAAATAAGTGCCGCAACACTGAGTTGTGTATCAGATGGTTTCATGTTGAACTTAGGTACGGTGCTCCTGCAGCTGTGTCAGCCGTTTTGTACATCACCTGACGATCCCAAATCTCTTAAAATTGATCCCACCTATGGTGCAGTTCCAGTAAGTATACATGACAAGTGCAATTAGAAATTTCAAAACTGTTATATAAAAATCTAATTTTACAGTTTTTACAAATACTGAACGGATTTTGAAAATTCTTTCACTAATAGGAAGCTACATTACTCTTGAGTGCTGTGGGCTACTTTTTATCCCGGAAAAACTTTTTCACGCGCGCTGACTCGCGGGTAAAAGCTAGTTCTTTATAATATTATGTACATATTCTGCCTAAATAGGCACAATAGGCAACCTAAATAGGATAGGGAGCTGCTCATCTTGTCATGAGACTGTTTAAAATATAGTGTTTTTACACATACACCATTCCTATTCTATTCTTTTTTTCACTTTGTTAATTAAAATATGAATTTGTGATTTCAGCCTGAAGAATGTGCTACTAAATCAGTACATTTAGATTGTTTGCATAACGAAACATGTTTACTGCCAGCGCGTGAGGGAGAAGATGGACAGAGTCTTAAGCGCCCCACTGCCGAAAATTATAATTTCGTGACTGAATGTTTCTTCATGACGCAAAAATGCATAGATTTAGGTAAGACAACCAGTATAATATTTAGATAATGAAACATTGTTACTTTAAGTTTCATATCCAAATAGGTCTTGCATATTTCTGAAATAATATGATTTTTTTTATGTCATGGAATGACGAGACGAGTATGCCGTTCGCCTGATAGTAAGCGATACGACCACCCATAAACAGTAGCAATACCATCTAGCACCTTGAGTTACAAAAAACTGGCATTCCACTGAGCTCGTCATTCTGAGACATAAGATGTTAAGTGTCATTATGTCCAGTAGTTACACTGGTTACAATGTCTTGTCCAAACCGAAACTCAACAGTGCATGCACACTGCTGCTTGGTGGTAGAAACGAACATTGCGGTGGTACCCACCCAGACGGATTCTTATATATGAGAGACCTATCAGTAATTGCATATAAAGAAATCCGCATACATAGAAAATATAAAAATATTGTAGACTGTATTAATTATAAGTTTGACTAAGTGATGACTTAGTGTGTACAGTCAGCAGCATAAATATCTGTACAAAATCAAAACTTCAAATCGCCTATATACGCGCTAAGTCAAGCTGAAAAAAAAGATCTTCCTATGAGGTAAAGCAAATCTTTTTTATTTTTGTGAAGAGAAAAAAAAGATTAGTAAGAACACAAAAGTATGTAGGCAATTTGAAATTTTGAATTTGTTCAGCTACTTATGCTGGTGACTATTGTGCGTAGGTGTGCGCGTGTGTGCGGAGAAGCTGTGGCGCTGCGGGCAGGAGGTGGGGCAGGCGCAGCGCGCACTCGCCGACGCGCATGCGCACGCGCCGCGCCTGCTCGACGCCATGCGCTCGCGCGCGCAGCATCTCATGACTAGGTCACTATTATAACATTTCGTTATTGATCACTTTGGTTTACACAGTGTTGTATTATGATCATGTGCAATTTTATGGAAGCTGCTGCATAATCAGAAAAAATGTCCCAGTTAATAATTGTGACGTGTTATATAGTTTGTTACCGTACCACCTACCTACTTTTTTATACAGATTACCAATGTCATACTTTATTAAAAATATCGCCAGATTCGTGAGTCTCCGCTGCGCTCTGTTAGAGAACAACACGCTGATGAACCTGCACCGTCTGCAGGCGATGACTTGCACGTGGCTGGTGCAAGTAGCATCCCGCGTCGACCCTCCCTCGCCCCAGAGCAACTACTCCCCCGGGGAACTGTTACCCGTGCAGATACCCATCCCCACGCCACCGCCAGACACACTCAGGTGATTCATGTGTTCTGTTCTAACTAAAGCTGGTCAGGTTTGTGTGATTGATTTTTTTTCTAATCCTGTTTTATGATTTTTATATAATATGTTAATGGCCATGTAGTGCCTGGAGTAGGATTTGAACCCACGACCTCCAGCGTACCGTGCCAGTGCTCTGTTAAATGAGCTATTTCGACCCTACTTTCGGCTGGTCCATTTCCAGTTCCCTATTTGATCTCTTAAAGATGACCAGCGACATCTGTTAGCAATTATTACAATTACTAACTCAGCGTTACTCCATTACTGGCGTAAATTCACTGAAATGAAGTCACTAAACTTTTTTCTAATCCTATAATATGATTTTTATACATGTTAATGGCCATGTGGTGCCGGCACGGTACGCTGGAGGTTCTGGGTTCAAATCCTACTTTCAACTGTTTCTTTTTTAATGTGTCCATAAAAATATAAAAACATGATTTTTTTCATTAGTAACTAATTTGTTTTGCGATGTGATCTGTATTACACCGACCATAGGCAGTACTACACCTGGAACATTAAGAAACAAAGCTCTTTGTGTCTTGACTCTTGCATATAAGTGATGGAATTTGAACGTTTTCAGCAATATTGGTACTATTCCAGATGTATCCCCGAGTTCGTGCTGGAGAACGTAGTGGTGCTGATCACGATGGCGCGGCGTACAGTGGGCGCCATCACGGAGGAGGCGGACGTGGCGGGGCTGCTGCAGCCGGCCCTCACCCTCGTGCTCACCTTCATGGGCGACTCCACGCGCACTTACAACCCTCATCTCAGGTATAAGATTGTTACAGACTGTGCCCGCGTGACGTACAAGCACTGTTGCCAACTCCAAGAATCCAAAAAACAACAGATGAGTTATAAAAAAACAGGAGAAAACAGTAGATCGGGGATTTTGACCGAGGAGCTAAAAAAAGGTCCTCGATTTCGATTTTTCCCTCAGTAACGTCCGAGAAATAGGCTAAGTCCATAGGGTGACGACCAAAAAAAAAAGCTCCTGCACCATTTTATGTACTACAAATTTACTAACCTGTGCAGAAAAACATTGAAAATGCATGTAAAAACCAGTAAAAATTCTTTGAAACAAAAAACAGTAAAAATTCGACTCTAAACAAAAAACAGGGATGAAAAAGCAAAAACAGTAAATCTACTGTTAAAACAGTAGGGTTGGCAACACTGCGTACAAATACCTTATGTACTTTTTAGATGAAAGTACCACTGTGTAGTTTTCAGATAAAAGTACCACTGTGTAATTTTTCAGATAAATTAATGTTTAGATTAATTCAGCCCAGGTTTATCCATGGGTCAAAGGAGATGTCCGCTTTTTATATGAATGCTGGGCCTCAAAATCTAAACAGGCTCAAACTGTAGGGACATTAAAGAGAGCAACATATTATGGAGCTTAGATCCATTGAAAAAATATTTTTAGACCCCCCCATTCATAACCAACTTTTTCGTAACACTCATGTGCTGTTTTCAAGCCATACAAAATTACATGCATCTCAAAATCGGAGGTCTTTAAAATTAAACGATTTATTGCTAAAGGCTAGTTTCATTGAGCACTATTCAAATATATATAAATTATCTTGTTTAAATTTTCAGGCCCATTTTTAGACATGTCCTTTCATCCAAATCTGTTGACTGTTTTCTGTTTTTACTTCTAACAAACATTACATTAGCGTACGTGTTCCCTCCTTCCTACGACTTAAGGTCCTTCAGGCGGAGCGTGAAGAAGCAATTAAGCAGGCCGGCATAACTGTGCCGACCGATCAGGGATGTTTATCTCTTGCCGGTCGACATTTTTTTTTTTGGCTTCACTTCATTTACTATGAGATGCAGTGAAGCCACTTTGTCGATTCTTCGATAAAAAAAAATAAAACATCTTAACAAAACTTTCGCATTTATAAAATTAGTAAGATATATAATAAAATATAGGTATTTTATAACATATCCTACAAAAAGGTAACAATGAATTTGTTTAACTATCTAAAGCACGAAACCAATAAATAGTCCCAACTTCTATCTTCTACTTGTATTTATTTTACAATCACTTTTTATTATGATCCAAAAACTTTAAAATGTAATTGAAATGATTTCCTATCAGAGCGCGCCTGGCCGAGTGTTTGGAGGCCATGTTACCAAATCATGCGGATGACCAACAACCATTGAGCAACTTGGCATCCTTCTACAGAGAGCAATTATTCAAAGAACATCCGCATAGACTACAGGTATTTTAAAACAATAAGATCTTTTTATTTTATTGTAATAAAATCGATGTTACAAAGGCTTTGCGTATGTTTAATCATAGATAAGATTGTTTTATATTTTGTTAATATTTTTAATCTATACGACTGTAACGATCTCACATCCATTGCAACGCCTTTCTACACGCCGGATTTGCTTATTTTTCTGAACCCGTGACAAGTCAATAAAATCGGAAAATTAAGTAGGAAATTGCATAGTGCATTAGTTGCGCCTCTGCCTACCCCTTTGGGGATAACAGGCGTGAGTGTATGTGTGTGTGTAAGTAAGAAATATAAATTTGGTTATTTTAATTTCCAGCTCGTGCCATGTCTTCTAGATGTATTTGTGGGCATAGAAATGACCGGTCAGAGTGTGCAATTTGAACAGAAGTTTAACTACCGCCGTCCTATGTATCTTGTAATGGATTTCCTGTGGCAAATGGAGGAACATCGAGATGCTTTTACGTAAGTATAAGTGGTGATAAAATAGTGTCAATTAATAAAAAAAAAACTAAACGTAAAAATACATAATAGAATAACTACTTTATTATAATGGAAATGGAAAAAAGAGTTTTTATTCTTCAGATTAAGGTTAGACATAGTATGACTTCCAGCTCACACAAATATTCACGTCCAAACTGAAATGAGATACTTTATTCGGTTTCTATGTCGCCTGTTACCCTTTAGTATCTGAAAACTATCCGTTATTCGTTACTAACTTCAGATCGGCCATAAAGGTTAGCAATACCTCTTTATATTTATATTTTATCATACCTATATGTTTTATTCATGACAGCCAACTAGCGAGAGCAGCGGAGGCGAACATGGAAGCAGTACACCCACCGTTATTTCTACGTTTTGTTAATTTGCTGATGAATGATGCGATATTTTTATTGGACGAGGCGCTCGGCAATATGGCGCAAATAAGGACGATGCAGGCTGCACAGTGAGTACAATAGCAATTTAATACATTTTAATTAGTGTATTTTAAAACGGAGCGGTGACTTGTCAAATAAATTTAAAAGTAAATAAATTTAATTGCTAATCAAACTATAGGCACATCGTTACTGAAATATTTAAAATAATACCAGCCCTATATTAAATACTGTCCCACTGCTGGGCACGGGCCTCCTCTACTACTGAGAGGATTTAGGCCTTAGTCCGCCACGCTGGCCTAGTGCGGGTTGGTAGACTTCACATACCTTCGAATTTCTTATAAAGAACTTCTTAGGTATGCATGTTTCCTCACGATGTTTTCCTTCACCGTTAAAGCGAACGATAATTGATAAATAATACACACGTAACTGAAAAGTCAGTTTTGAACCTCCGGACATTGTCTCGGCAGACCGCTCCATTCCCAACTAGGCTATCGACCGCTCGAAATCTATTATATAAAAATGAATCCCTATTTTCCTTGGTCACGGCATCACGCGTGAACGGCTGGACTGATTTCGTTATTTCTTTTTTTGATGTGTTTATTATTGTCAAGAGAAGGTTCTTATGAAAGAAAAAATTAAGAAAATTGCGCGGAAAAACGGCTGGACCGATTTTAATGAATTTTTTTGTGTGTCTCCAAGAGGATTCGAGAATGGTTTGTAGCGCTGTACTCGGATTCTAGGATTTTATTTCCTTTTTAGGGCAGGACAACGTTTGTCGGGGCCGCTAGTATTTACATAAAATATTACTAACATGAATTTGCAGAGAATCCGGCGCGTGGGCCAACTTACCACCACAAGAGCGTGAACAGAACCACTCCAACCTGACGTACAGCGGCATGCTGGCGCGGTTCGACAACATCCTCGGGCGCGACACCATCCGCACGCTCGTGCGTCTCACTGCGCACGCGCCGTACGTGTTCTGCCACCCCACTCTCGTCGAGAGGATCGCGTCTATGCTCAACTACTTCCTGCTGCATCTCGTTGGTCCGAATAAGAAAAACTTTAAGGTATTTTCACTGTTGATAATTCTTTACGTATTGAAAAGTCGATAATTTATTTATCTGTATATAACTAATCATACATAAATATTTATGTATATTATGTTCTCGCCAACTGACTGCCTCGGTAGTGCAGTTGTATTATGGTTGGCAATGCTGAGGTCTCGGGTTCGATCCCCGGGTCGAGCAAAGTGATATTGAGTTTTTCTATTCAGTATCAGCTTGGAGTCTGGAATTTGTGCCCGATATGGCGATAGGTTCGCCTCCTATCACATCATGAGACGGAATAATGGCGAAAAGTGGGTGCATTAGTTGCGCCTCTGCTTACCCCTTCGGGGATAAAAGGCGTGAGTGTATATGTATGTATGTTCTCTCCAAAATAATTTATTAATAATATTTAATGTAAATTTTCTTCCTATCATTTTACTTTTTAATCACCAACATACTCCACATGACAAAATTCCCGTTGAAAAGAGAGGTCCCCTTTTTGTATGGGTGCAGGGCTTTAAAGTCTAACCAGGCTCGAACTTTATGGATATTAAAGGGGCCAAAATATGGATCTGGCATTTATTAAAAAAATATTTGTAGACCCCTCCGTTTATAACATTTTTAAAAACGTTCACTTTAAGTGTAATTTTTAAGCAAAATTAAATTACATAGAACTCAAACCGGAAGACTTTGAAATTGTACGTTTTATGGCAAGTCTAGTTTTTCTATCCAAATATATCCTACTAATATTATAAAGGCGAAAGTTTGTAAGTATGTATGGATGTCTAGATGTCTGGATGTATGGATGTTTGTTACTCTTTCACGCAAAAACTACTGAACGGATTTTGATGCAATTTAGCACACGGGTAGATCATGTCCTGGATTAACACATAGGCTACTTTTTATCCCGGGAAAATATAAACCAGGACTTTTATCCCGGAAAAACTTTTTAACGCGGGCGGAGCCGTGGGCAAAAGCTATAAACTATCTTGGTTGGAATTTTAAGCCCGTTGTTGGACATGTCCTTTGCTACAGAACAATTTATTTTTATCTATAGCTCATTGAAATCGTTCGCAGGTGAAAGACATGAAAGAGTTCGAGTTCGACCCGGCCAGCACGGTGCTGGACATCTGCCGCATGTACGTGGAGCTCGGCAGTAACAGTCGGTTCTGTGTCGCGGTGTCCGACGACGGCAGGTCGTACTCGCCGCAACTATTTACGCTCGCCGAGGCCGTTTTAGGTGAGAGCAATGAATTCTTCTTTTGACATGTTGCTATTTAATCCCATATTATGATTTTTATATTTTTATGGAAACATTGAAAAAGAAACAGTCGAAAGCAGGATTTGAACCCGCGACCTCCGGCGTACCGTGCCGGTGCTCTGCCAATTGAGCAATGTTCCGTAAAAATATAAAAAAAACATGTTGCTATTTTTTTACAGGCGTTTATAAACGGCTCCTAAAAGGTCCATCTTCAGTTCATTTTAAAATTTGCCATGATTTACTTTTTAGATATAACATACAAACATTTATACATGAATGATTTCATTTGTCAACTTGCAAATAACACACTATACGCCTAAATTGAAAACGAAGCACCGACTGCTATTTTAATTCTCTCTAAATTTTATAACCGCTGTATTATTTAGATTTTCTTGATGTTTTTGTTAATATGTAGTTCACTATTATCTTTCAACCACAGTTCGCATCGGAGGTGGTGGATTAATAGGCTCCCTACAAGAAGTGGCGGCGCGTGTCAGCCAGTTCGCTGAACAAAAGCAAAGAGACGAAGAGATACTCGCAAATGCACCAGAGGAGTTCCTGGACCCGATTATGAGCACCATAATGAGGGACCCGGTCATCCTGCCAAGCTCTCGCACCACCGTCGACCGAACTACTATTGCCAGGTAGACACTTTTTACCATAGATCGGAAAACAAACAAGCAGTGGGGCTAGGACGTGAAAAAAGACACGATGCGTCTCCGCTTTGTTTTATTGCGATTGGTTGAGTGACTGACGTATCGGTATTTTGATGTTTGTGATTGATCTAGAGACCGACACGTCAGTCAATATCACGAATCACAATAAAACGAAGCGGAGACGCATCGTGATTTTTTTTATTTTTTTTTTTCACGTCCTAGCTCCACTGGTCTCGTGACGTTAAGTGATCTTCAGCTAATAAAAGGGTATGATGAAGTAATCTTATGTGTAAATAATAAAAATTCGGGACTATATGAGACAGGGTGTTCATAACCGTTTTTAATTACCATTGACTCAAGGTGATTCGTTGGTATGCTTACATTACTAATCATTTGGTTACCATACCGGTGAAACGTTCCTAATATCACCAAAACGTGGCCTTTGCACGCCATTTTTATCCTTGCATTGCACTGCGAAGAAAAGTATAATATCGATTTATTTTCCAGGCATCTTCTCAGCGACCAATCAGATCCATTTAACAGATCCCCATTATCCATGGACCAAGTGAAATCCAACACGGAACTAAAGGAGCGAATACACGCATGGATCGCCGAAAAGAAGCAAAGCTTTGCTCAAAAATAGACCACTCACAATATCTATTATAGTGTAGCAATACATTTTAAAGTTTGTACATTTTTGTTTAATAGGCAAGCTAGTATTATAACTAGATGTAACATGTAGATTTCATACTGGCTGTACTCAATTCTAAGATATTTTTACACAGCAGGTTCGTACTATGGGTCTAAATTAAAAAAACATATATCAATATAAGTGTCAATTGCGTAAAAGTAACTACAATATTTTTAGAAAGCAAAAATCATTTCTCTGCAGACGAAATTGTTTAATAAAGGATGGATATGAATCGGATACTTAATATAAATCTGTGTGGTCATGATGTGCAGCATTTAAAGTGTTTCCGTCGTGATAAAATTGGTTCAATATATTAATTTGGTTTTCAAAATGAATGTAAATTATTAGTGCTTTAAGTTGCTACATATCAATGTGTTATAATGTTTGTAAATTATGATTTTTCTTTGCGTTGTGATAAATTAATAGTATGACTATGTTTATTATTTCAGCTTGTGGCCCATTCCAATGGTATATAATATAGTCTACATGTCCTTTAATGTCAAAAATATTTTTAAGTAAAGTTAATATTGTTTTTAAAGCATTCCCTGGATTGATAAATTGTTTTCAACTGAAGCAGAAACTATTGAGTTAAGGTAAAATCATTGTTAAGTTCCTTATAGCCTTGTTAATATTTTGTAGGAAGTGAGAAGCCATCGACCATACAACGTATGTGTCGCGTCCGAGAAGCGCTAATGAATGGGAGCTATAACCGTCTATATTATTATATCGATACCGTATCGAATTGACCGTCTGTTGTAATGGAGCAACGTAGCTTAATGTTACTTTATTGACGTAATGAAGTAACTGACGATAATTATTAAAATAATTGTGAAGAACATTATTATATTTATTTTATCATCCCTCACTTTTTATTGATACAAGTACTTGGTAAAAAGATAATGTTTATTCCTTAGTAGGAACATTTCAAAAACAGAACATAACGCTAGTTATACAACAGGACTAAATCCTTATAGTGGACGATAGCCTAGTTGGGAATGGAACGGTCTGCCGAGACAATGTCCGGGGGTTCAAAACCCAAGGTACACACTTCTGACTTCGAAGTTATGTGTGTATTGTTAATCAATTACCGTTCGCTTTGTAGGTAAAGGAAAACATCATCAGGAAACCTGCATACCTGAGAAGTTCTCTATAAGAATTTTAAAGATATGTGAAGTCTGCCTTCCCGCACTAGGCTAGCGTGGTAGACTAAGGCCTAACCCCTCTCAGTAGTAGAGGAGGCCCATGCTCAGCAATGGGCAGTATATAATACAGGGCTGATTGCATTGCTTATCCTTATAAATTTAACAAGCGCGAATTTCTTATTCTATTGAAAAAACCTAAAATATGAGAAACTGAAAAAAAATAGGACTAAAAACCCTACCTCAAATTCGAATTCACCTAAGACAAGGTGACCAGAGTTAAATCGATAGCAGAATAACTCTATATATTAAACGATTACGTCGTGTTCATCACTAGTCTGCACTATGGAAGGTAGACACTCCATCAAAGAGTATTATATACATTGGATCGAGGACCTTTCTTTTTTTTGCTCCTCGTTCAAAATCCCCGATCTACCGTTTTCACTTTTCTCCTATTTTTTTATTAGTGATCTGTTGTTTTTTGGTTTCTTGGGGTTGGCAACAGTGGTCTGCACCTAGTTTGTTGATTGTATGCCAAAGACAACCTTTGTTTGTTTATGTTTTATTTATAGAATATGGATGATGATTTATATATATAGCATTATAAACAGTTTTTGCCAATCAGAATATTACACATGTAAATATAATTCAAATTAATTTAGACGAATATACGAAATACATTTAATTTATGGGAACGCGCAAACATTTCTATCGCCCACACACAACGACCATAGACAATTCCGTTGACATGGCGGAGTAATCAGCTGTTAATTGCAATGCTCGTGAAAAGCTGAAATAATATTCAATAGGTATCCTTATTAGCTCGTTAATTTCATTATTTAAGTTGTATTTGGTTTTAAATAAATTCTAGAAGATATTCAACATGTCTCTTTGATTAGCATAAAGAGAATAACTAATGGCGCGATGTCTCTTGTCAATGTCAGCTTCATTCATCCATTGTGCAGAAAAAATGTGACTTGTACGCTTTGTAATTCTGTTTTTATGTAATAAGTGGTTGTTGGAAATTAAAGTGCACTCATTATACGTGTCAGAAGATTTTTCTGAAGTGTTAGTAGTCCGTTTACATAATAACAAGTGTTATACTTAAGTGGGAATGTGATTTTTCGGGATCTATGAAACTCCCACCACAAAGAGTGTGTATAGCGTCCGCTAGTAAACTGAGTATTTTTCTCGTGTAGTGGTATTTGAGTGTAAATTTTGGTGTCGGTACGGAGGAGTTTAGTGACGGGCTCGCGATAGCAGGCGAAAATGTCAGGCCGTGTAAGGAAACAGTCGGATTGTCCTGTGGGCAAGCAGGGCCCGATGCGGGCGACGCTGCCGGTGTCGTCGGTGATGAAGCAGAGTGGCGGCCACAAGAAGAACGCGAGCAACAGTCCCAACCTGTGGCGAAGGATATCGCCTGATCACGCCCTATCTGGTCAGAGGAGCCCTGGAGCCGTTAACTATAAAGGTTAGTATAAACAAAACTTCTTACGCCAGCTACCTCGTGCATTCAAATATTTAATTGTTTAGAGCACAATTCGCAACATGCACATATCTGACAGACAGCCCTATTAGTCTCTTTGAGTTGCAGTAAGAATCTAAGAATAATGTATTTTTATCCCATTCATGACAAAATAATTACTATGTAATGTAAAAATGTAGGCATTCTCTTTATTAATGAAGCTGGAGAAATATAATTCATTGATATTTGGATTAAAGACTGCTACTTTTGCATGATCCGAAAATTGAAGTTGAATCAAGCATAAACATTTTTATAAAGAATCTCCTTGTCATAAATTTATTATATGGAGGGTATTGATAGAGTGGTGACAATGAAAAGACAGTGTTAGTAATTTAAATAAAGGGAACTGTAATCTCTTTTTTATTGTAACTTAATTACCCATGAATCATGATAATATTAGATGTTGTATGAACATGTATGAACTATAGTCATTGCAAAAACATTACATTCCTTGTAGTGTACTTGTGCAAACAAATAAAACGAATACTTTTATACTGTAAGTAATGTAAGTTAGACTTAGTAGGTAGTTTTTTTTAATCTAGTATGAAAGATTGCTGCCTGGTGTTGAAATCTAAGCAAAGTAATTTGAATTTGTTTAATACCTGGTATTAAACAAATTCAAATTACTTTGCTGGTATTAGTACTACTACTAATACCAGCCCTGTATTATATACTGCCCACTGCTGAACGCGGGCCTCCTCTACAAATGAGAGGGTTAAGGCTTTAGTTCACTATGCTGGCCTAGTATGGGTTGGCTGACTTCACATACCTTCGAAACTCAGAGAACTTCACAGGTATGCAGGTTTCCGCACAATGTTTTCCTTCACCGTTAAAGCAAGTGATAATTCACATAGTTTTTCAGAAAAGTCAGAGGTGTGTACCTTTGGGTTTTGAACCTGTGGACATTCATATCAGCAGTCCGTTCCACCCCTAGCTAGGCTATCGCCGCTCTACTATACCTATGTATTTAAATAAATTAACCATAAAAATTACAATCATAAACAGTATAACATACCTTTTGTAATAATTATATTACAGGCAAGGGAAGGTTTGGCGCGAGTGTGATCAGGCGTACAGCATCACTTGACACATTATACCACAAAGGGCAGTCATCTAGGGATTATTATCTGCATGCCGGCCAGTTGCAAGTTGATAAGTCTACACAAGTATGTTTTCCACATTACTATTTTTTTCACAACTGATTGCAGTGTATACTGATATCTGCAGATTCAGCTATAGCTACACGCAAAGGACCAAGTACATACTATCATGTTTCTGTATTTTTGATAGTATGATTTTTTTCTTATGAATGAAATATGAATATTATTATTTTGATTTTAAACAAGTTTTAGTCTTGAAAATGATTTCTTATATTTACATGAATGTAAGATATTGAAATCTATTTTAGGGATTTAATCGCCGTTTTGAAATTTATATTTGAACATATTGTTTTTTAATGCCAGGAGAATATATAAATTAAAAAACTGTGATAAAATCTGTAAAATAGTTTTATTTCAATGTTTTAGTGAGTTTTTAACATACATAATGAATATGTATTAATTAATATTTCAGTAGTTATTAACAGATGTTGGGGTCTAGGAGATACACCAAGTGAAAATGTTGTAGGTAATTCTACTAAGGGAGATTGGTATAACGTAATGAGATATTTTCATTTGATGCTTGTTAGTGTCAATGCATAAAAGAGCAAAGAGGCTTGAAGTAATTGTATGATACCAAAGATTCTATTTTTTCTTAGTGGAATCAACAAATAACCATTGGACTATTTTTAACTCTGTGTATCCAAAGCAGTTAATACTTAATAGGATTATTTTTTGTTATAGACTGATGAAGGCGGCGGGACGTCTGGGCGCTCATCACGAGGCTCTGAAGACGATAAATTAGATCGCTTTCTACGCAGCCGCTTGCAGAGACCACACAAACCGTTGGCATCTGGAGATTACTCGACTCACAGTATGAGCTCCACTTTATGTGAGTAACAGCAGACGTGTTGTGATTACTCTTATTGTTTAATTTGCTTAGTTAGGGCTACCATTCATTGTACTGGAAAGTGAGACAAATTATGGTATGCACCCCAACTATTTTGTAGTATGTTGTATTATTTTTATATGGGCCTGCCTTTTTGCCGACATCAAATTTATTATGCTTTGAAGCACAAGTGTTTACTGTAAAAGGACATGTTCAAAAACAGGCTTAAAATTCTAATCACTGTACATTATGTATATTTGGATAGTACTCCCAAGAACTAGGCCGTTGCAATAAATCATATCATTTTAAAATCCTCCGATTTTTGTAATTTTATTTTGCTTAAAATGTACACTTAACATGGACATTTTAAAAAAGTTAATTATATATAGAGGGGTCTAAAAATATAGTTTTGATGAATCCAAGATCATTATATCCAAGATATTAATATTTGCACCTTTCATACTCATAAAGTTTGAGGCTGGTTAAATTTTGAGGCCCAGGACCCATACAAAAAGCGGATATCACCTTTATTCGTTTTTTAGTTTGAACAAACATCCAATCACAAAAAGGTATAAACATTTTTATGGACGCCAATATCGAACAACCTTGAATGTATTTAGTAAAAATTAAGGTATCTAATGGTATATAAAATTGCCATATATTACATAAGCATAATTATTGTCGTTTTAAATATATTTTTAAAACTTTTTTAGGGTCCCGCTTTGGCAGTGGCAGTGCTCCACTGCGGGCGGCACGTTCGTCTGTAGAGGGCCTCAACCAAGAGATAGAGAGACTCGTATTAAACCAAGCCAGTGGCACTCAAACGCCGCATCTGGACCGACTAAGAGACAAAGTAATACAATTATTAATTTATTATCATGTCTGAAAATGTACAGTAAAGGTGCTATAATGTCGACATTACATATTATTACATATTTTTAATGCTCTCAATAATTAGTGTCTTCACACACTCGTAATATAATGATCATAACAAGCACTTGACAATATGTTTACAGTAATTTTAATATTTCAGGTAACACCAGAAGGTCATCGTGCGCCTCTAGCCGAGCTTTTAAGACGTTCTGTCAATACACAAACTCCGCATGATCTTAGTCATACTGCGCATTCCTCAGGTACATATTGTTGTTATTGTTTATGTCCATTACTTATTTGATTAAAGTTACGTCAATTGTTTGGAAGGCCTTTATCAAAATAAGTGTGGAAGAAAATACATTATTGAAATAATAGTTTATGATAGTAAATAATGCTGTATACATAATAATACTATAAAACTAGCCCTGTATTAAATACTGTCCCACTGCTGGGCACGGGCCTCCTCTACTACTGAGAGGGTTTAGGCCTTAGTCCACCACGCTGGCCTAGTGCGGGTTGGCGGACTTCACATATCTTCGAAATTCTTATAAAGAACTTCTTAGGTATACAGGTTTCCTCACGATGTAACGAATGCTGTATAAGTAAATTAAAATGTATGTTTAAATGGAAAATTAAACTACATTATAATGAATTATGGGAATAGATCCATCATCCCGAGGGTCACTCTCCAGTGATGGTTCTGCAGAGCTACTTGCAGCAGGTCTATAAACAAACTACCAGCTTTTAGTAACAGATCCCTCTCGCAATGTACCATAGATATTTTTGCACTGAACACTGAATGATTTGAAATTCCTCAAGCATGGAGTTTGATATTTTTTTTTTTTGTTTGCATATTTGCTTTCATGATTTTGTTGATTGAGTGTAGAGTGGAATAATTTGATAAAGTTGTTATTTAATAAGTTGAATAGTAAATGTAGGCTTTTATTTTGTTTTCTTTTGCTTTATTATTTAGGAGATTCAGGGCACTAATTATATTTTTATGATTACAATCGCAATTTCCAGGCGGCAGTGTGTGTTCATCCCCCGATCTCGATGGATCTAAACTTGGAACTTCGCCGCAAATCAATCGTTTCTTAGCGCGCGAGCCTCCAGATGGTTGTGAAAAAGTAAGACAAAATTTAATTCAATATCCTCATCAGTGTTAGTGTTGAAAAGTATATGATGCTATATCTGTTTTACTTTAAAATACATATTTGTTTTTTAGTTTATAGCCATATTTGAGTTTGATCATTCCATTCGTATCACTGATGTGTCGAAATGGTTCACTGTATTATAATATTAATAATAATACCAGGCCTGTATTATATACTGCCCACTGCTGAGCATGGGTCTCCTCTACCACTGAGAGGGTTTTTGGTCTTAGTCTACCACGCTGGCCTGGTGCGGTTTGGCAGATTTCGCATACTCTCGAAATGGGGAATTCTCAGGCATGTAGGTTTCCTCACGATGTTTTCCTTCACCGTTAAAGCGAACGATAATTGATAAACAATACACACACAACTTCGAAAAGTCAGAAGTGTGTGCCTTTTTGGCTTTTGAACCTCCGGACATTGTCTCGGCAGACCGTTCCATTCCCAACTAGGCTATCGTCCACTCTTGTATCTATATCTGTATTGTACTGTTGCTTTATTCGAATAATGTTATTCCAGGTGAACTTGAAAGCTGGCGAGGGTGCGTACGCGGAGCCAGTGTCGGTGATGAAGCCGGCCGTGGCGGGGTTCACGCTGCGGCCGTCGCTGGGCTCCGCGTTCCAGCCGCTCCAGCCCGCGCCGCCGCCCTCCCCCCCCGCCGCCGCCGCCTCCACATCACACTGACTCGACCCTGCTATATACTTTCCCGAGGTATAATGTTGCGTAAAACCGCACCTTTACAATGAAAAAACGACACAATTCAAAAAATAAAAAATTTTGTTGTCATTTTTAAATGACTAAAAACTACTTTATAGTTAAAAATATAATGAAAAAGCGACCAATATAACTTTGGTCCTTTTCCTGCTTGAATATGGCTATTTTTGAACTATTATTGTATTGAGAACTTCGTTTTAAGTAATTTTATGACAATAACTCAATTTTCTATCTTTTTGAATTGTGTCGTTTTCATCCTAAAGGTGCGAAATATCTACGTAGTTGTGACCCGTGTTACGTATACTGTAGAGATGATTTTGGCATCCAAAAATAAATACACTTTCGTCCAAAGCATTTTGTACATAAACAATGATTGGTTGCGAAATATATTTAACGCATTTTTATACGCGCCAATATTATCCCTACAATTTACAAGCACCGAAATAAACGCAATAATGTACAGCCTTTAATGGTTTAAATGGCATTGTTTTTGTGTAAAGATTGGATTTTGTTTTTTTTTTTCTGGCATTTTGTTGATGTATCAATTTTATGCATAGCCACTGGGTACATAACATGTCACGGTATATTTATAGTTTTAATACAATCATTTTTCAGTTGGAACAATATGGGAATACCATTTTTATATTCATACATTTATGTTTTGAAAACATAGTTCATCATTCACATTTTTATCTGTTATGACAATAATATTGTTTAAACATAATATTGTAAAATGGAGAAGATTAAAAAATGTCCCTTGATACTGAAAGTATTGGATTTCTGTCAATTCTATCAAATGAGTGAGATGATAAAACATGTCTCAATATAAAAGTCATATTAGACATGCAATTATTTTGCTGAATTCACATGTATTGACAAACAACCAAAGTGATTTTATCAGAGAGTTAGATAAAATAATGAACCAAACAATGAAAAATATTGTGGAGTAAGAATAAGCACTATTTTGTCCCGATATTGTAAAACAGTAGATTACAACTAAGCTATCCTTTTATGTTATAATTTAGTTGTTTCTAGCACTCACCTCTCCAGCCGATACGACATGACTGGATATATATTTGATCTCATGTATATAATTAAAATTGTGTACATACATAACTTCATGTTGCAAACATATAATTTTTTAAATGTTATAGTATAATGGTAATGGAATTTTGTTTCTCAAAATAAGTTTTGTTTCTTTGAACAATTGAATATTTATGACTTCGGACCAAACTCAAAGGGCCAGAGCACCATATTACGGTGAAGGACATCATCGGTCGGTAGAAAGATTTTCTAATGCAGAGCTTTAAATTGTGGGACTTGATGAAAGAAAATGTATGAAAATAGACTGAATTTTTTAAACTTTACTCATACTTTGATACAGGTATCTTGACTTTATTTGTTGCGTAGTGTAGTGTATTTGTATGAAGTGCCTGGTCATGATTATTGTTTGATCTTCTAACAATCTAAATAAAATTTAGTGTCACAGTGTTTATTTACGAAACACTCATTTTGTTTCTGATAGTGTGTCAGTATCTGTATCGGGTACATGAGCATATGATTTTTTATCATTTGTTTATGGAAGGTTGGTAATAACGAGTTGGATCTCTCATTTTGGCCAAAATGCATTTTTATCATCGAGACTGATAATGTAGTATGTTGACAACTTACATATAATCATAGTTAGATCTGCTTTTGGACATACGCAATTATTTTTTAACCTTTTGTAAATTTCGACGGCAAATATATATTTTGGATGGCTCACGTTTGGAATATAATATAGTATTTAATCTTATCATTGCTCAAATCAAAATTTTTATGAAGAGCCACACTTATGATAATACGCCGAATTTGAAAATGTTAACTTAGTGATTGTAATATTTCCATTGCTGATGCAAATTAGTACCTATTGATTATTCAATAAATGAATGTGATGATAATGTAAGTGAATCGATCGAAACTGAGTGTTGATCGTAGCTTGACAACTTCTGATACTGGCGACCGCTAGTGCTGTCTGAGTAACAACGCGAGTGTTTGGACATGTTGTAAGCATGTTGCACAAAGTGAACAGTATCCATGAGTTGTGAAGTGGTAACGATGGTGCTGCATAGTGAATGTAAGTATGTACAGTAACAGAACTGACTTGTGACTAAACAGCAGGGTGTTTGGTGCGTTCATATGTTTTACACAGTACGCTGTACTCACTTGTGCCGGACAATGTTTAACGACGGGTCACTTAGTGACAGATCGGATCCATAGCCCACTGCTGACAAAGATAAAAGCATTTCCATATGTACAAATGATTTAGTCGTTTTTTTACTAAAACTTTTTGTATACATCTTAAATAATGTGTATAAATGCCACCCAAAGGTCATCAATGATTTCAGGTTCATTATTAGTAATAATCGAAGATATTGTGCAAAAACATTAGCATGGAAGAAAAACCGAGCCAGTATTTAAAATCCGGATTTCTGCGAATGTTTCTGAAATAAGTGCAATATAGCTATAATATCGAATAATTACTCGAGCAAACCGTTAGGTACTCTATTTTTGAATGTAATTAATGTGATTGTTTCATGTACTTTCATGCTCCTAATGGAAACGTGTTAGTTTGCTTCATTCTTGTCTTAGTTAAGATCACATTTGTGCAGTAACATGAGCTTGGTGGTTATTTTGCGTCGCTTCCTAACAGCTTCCATGTCGCTAATAGATTCCCCTACCGTTTAAATTCAAAATATAATGCTTTACTAATAATGTTAGATTTACCTCACAGGTCCAGGTTGTATTGTAGGATTTATATAAGCCTATCCAAAATATTGTTACCTAATTTAAGGTTTAGTAAGTTTTAGTGATGTGACCGAAAATTATAAGCTGTTAATAAATGTGTGCTATAACGGTCCCCTTACTACTTTGATTTGTAACCACTGGGATGCTGACGGGGCTCCTGAATAAAGATGTGGGGATCACCAAACTATTCTCGGTACCACATTCGAGTTACTGTTGCTACGTCTTTATCTGGGAACCATAAATGTTTAATAAAGTACATAAAGATATTTTTCTATGTTCAGGGTAGAAGCGAGACGATGGTGTATCATAAAAGTATCTTGGCTAGAACCTTAGATTTGATACTTCTTTTTATAGATGGTTATGTTATTTTAATGTTTGCTTTTTAGATGGACGATAAGTTTTTATTTTAATTATTATGATATTAGATTAAATACTAACATTAAAACTAAACCAAAAGTGCCCATTGAGATAAGTTTATAATTTAAGCAAGCCTTTTGTTCGGCATTTTGTTAATGAATAATGTTTAGGAGACAAAATTAGAAAATAAGAAAATTATCGAACAATTGTTGAGTTTTAGTTATCTAAAATTGTTGAGGTTTATTGATAAAAAATTCATTTAATTTTTTTACACGCAGTGCTAGACAAAAGGCTTGTTTAGTTAGAGGCATTAATTAACATCAATATGAATATCTACTTTAAGTAATAATAAGATAATGGTTTTATTATAGTTTTGTTTCAGAAAAGAAATTCTAATTACTATTTTTGTTTCCAATATTTTATCACTTTTAATCTGTTTTCACTGTAATGTATCTTGCTGTATTGCAGACATATCCAATATACAGACTGATTTAATCAGAGACTTTTATTTTATTGCTATAAACGTACCCCTAAGAATTACATAGCTTCGTTATTCCCGAGTGTTTAAATCTATATTGGAAACTGAATTATACATGGGGACTGGTGCCATTTGCTGGCAGCAGTCTAGTAATAACTAGGTATTTACTGGTAATATGAGAATCATTGGATAATTTTGTTGAAAGACGAAATCCAACAATATCAGTACACACTGAAAAATTACATATACAAGTTAAATAAAAATGATTGAAACAAAAGCAATATAATTTTTACAATTTGTGTTTTGAATAATAATTTAAATTAGACATTGGTTTAAATTTTTGTTTTGACACGCTGGGTATAGGACACTTTTGGCAGGTCCTTCCACAAACCTTTAGAGGAGGCCTATCTTCAGCAATGGGCATCATGTGGCTGATGATGGTGATTGTTTTAGTATATTCAAAGTCTAAAGTTCCATACCAATGAAATGAAAATGGTTTTGAACACAATTAAAATACGTTTTAGTGAACGCACACACACTCACGCCTTTGATCCCCGAAGGGATAGGCAGAGGCGCAACTAGTGGACCCACTTTTCGCCGTCATTCTGTCACATGATGTGATAGGCAGCGAGCCTATCGCCATATCGGGCACAAATTCCAGACTCCGGGCTGATACTGAATAGAAAAACTCAATATCACTTTGCCCGACCCGGGGATCGAACCCGATACCTCAGCTTTGCAGTCGTACTGTAATACAATTACGCCACCGAGGCAGTTTTAGTGATATATAAAAATAATTTTAATACCAATCAATAGGTATACATTCAAAAATAGTTTTTGTGAGTGTTAAATATATTTTATTCAGTCACAGTATTTTACAATTATATAATTAGTGAATATGTCTATAAACTTATTCTAATATTGTAAACTGCGCTTCGTTTGTATATCGTCCAATAAAATTCTTAGTTCTTCATCCTCAAACCTGCCTTCTAACGATGGTATCAATGCCTTGGCTTCCTCTGGAGTTTCTGGGCACAGGTTTGCTAAACTCGCAACTTCAAACTTGTGCAGTTTCTTTGATTGTAAAAGACTAAAAAATCAAACATATTGTGTTAATAATGGCAACATTATACAATTTTATTTGTATTTTACATTCAAGTATCATTGAAATGTAACAAAAATCAACCAGTAATGCAATTAGCCCTGTATTATATATTGCCTCCTCTGTGACTGAGAGGGTTGAGGCTATAATCCAACATGCTGGCCTAGTGCAGGTTGGCAGACTTCACATACCCTCGAAATTCTTATATGGAATTCTCAGATATGTAGGTTACCTCACGATGTTTTCCTTCACCGTAAAAGCAAACGATAATTGATAAACAATACACATGTAACTTCGAAAAGTCAGAGGTGTGGGCCTCGGGTTTGAACCTCCAGATATCAAACCATTCCTTTCCCAACTAGGCTATCGTCCACACAATAAGTAATAATCAAAAAATCCATTACTATATTTTACGATGATTTTGATGAAAAAGGGTTTTTTTTTAGGGAGATTCTCAATTTGGTTGTATTTTTTCATTTATTAACAATTGTCTTCTAAAAATAAAAACTTTTAACAAAAAATAAACTGACTTCCAAACCACTGCAAACCAAAAAATAATTAAACTTTATATTCACTTAGTATATACGTATATTTGGAGTCGATGCCTAATTTAAATTGCCAGCTAAGCCAAGGAAATACAAGATCAAATATACGAAAACATTGTTCAATTTAAATTAGGCACCGACTCCAAATATACTAAGCGAATATAAAGTTGAATTATTTTTTCTTTTGCAGTGGTTTTGAAGTAGGTTTATTTTTTGTTTCTTAGAAAGTTTTTATTTATTGATTTTTTGTTAGTTAATTATAGAATAGTGTAAACAATACATCATAGATATACGATTGCAGCATTCGCAAGTCATCTGCTGTTAGTTATTAAAGAGTTCCATTGTGTATCTCCGAAGATTTTCATAAATTATAAACTAAAACCTTCCCTGAAATCTATACATTTGAACATCGAAAACCACATCCAAATTGGATCAATAGTTTTTGAGAAACTCGCGGCCATACAAAATTACATACATACAAACATACATATATACATACATATGGATCGAATACAGAACCTCCTTTTTGAAGTCGGTTAAAAATAGTAAAAATATTATAATGTGTTATTAATATTATAAATAATAACACCTACTAGTTTATCTGCACCCCTCGAACTAACATTTTTTGATAAGTACCTAAACTGATAGAGTATAAGACAAGTGTATTACTGCCATTGGAAACAGTTTTCAATATTGGACAAGAGTAGTTACAAATATAATATTCAGACAAGATACTAAAGTTTTAAAACCACATAATTGAAAATAACACCTACTTTCTAACAGCAGCTATGGTTTCTTTGTTTTTGAACTTCTTAAACATATTGGTGTATGTAAGTGTCTTCATAAACACTTCTGAGAATTCTTGTTCTTCCTCAGCTGATTCATTTTGCGCTTTTCTATGCTCTAACAACATGTCTACTTCAGAAATCAGCAATGTCTCAGCATTTTCAAATTCTGTAACATACAATATTAATCTTCTTACTTAGGGGTTAATAAAAAACTGAATATATCAATATTTTTTTTCAAGTTTCCAGAGATTGCAGACAAAATTTAAATAGAATTGGTTCAGTGGTTTGACCCATCAAGCCCGGTGACGGACACCGGTGTCCGAGTATATAGGGTTTTTCCATACATCTATATATATAAGCGGGGCTTGATGGGTTAATTTCTCTCCCTATTTACCCACTTATTTTGGGCTTAGTGAAAAAATAATATGTCATATTAATTTTCAAGTTTCAAGATATCCCCAATCTCCATACTGTGCAATACATTCGGAGCAACAGTATTATTTCCCCTCTTTTAACCTCCTCAGCTAATATCTTCAGTCATTCCCCTTTTATCCCCTTTAGTCAGGAGTAAAAGAAGAGAATTAACATCCCATATTTATTTTCCAGGTTTAAGATATTCTCATACTAAATTTAATTACAATTGGTTCAACGGTTTAATTTCTACCCTTTTTATCCCCGTAATTATGGGTTACTAAAATAAATAATATCCTATGTTTGTTTTCTAGGTTTGAGATATCCCTATACCAAATATTTTTGCAATTAGTTCAGCAGTTTAGTTTCTCCCTCCTTTAACCCACCTTAAATAGGAGTTAGTAAAAAAATGTTTAAACAAATATCCCATATTTGTTTAAACATTCATGATATCCCCATACCAAATTTCATTACAATCGGTTCAATGATTTATCATTTCCCCCCTTCTAACCCCACAAATTTGATTGAGTTGAAAAAAAAACTGGACACCCAATTTCAATTTTAGAGCTCATACTATTCAAATCCCATATTTCATCAAAATCGGACGAGTCCTTTCCGAGAAACCAATTACATATACACTGTGGTGTCACCACACCACTTGGAAACATTCAACAATTAATATAAATCACAAATACTTTACAATCCACAATGCAGACGCCGGGCCGCGGGAAACTTAAGAGCTTGCAAGCAATGCAACACTCAACGTATGAGTCACCTAAGAGCTTCGCTGGCAGCCCCACCACAATCTACAATCAACTCTGTATTTATATATAAGCTTTACGCATTTCATTTTACTCTCTTACAAACTGTCTTCATAACCACTCGCATACTCTATACTCGGTCAAATACATCACCTTGAATCCGTTACTGAATTTCATTTCTACGTAGGACACATACCCTACAACACTATATACAATACAAGTTTAGCGCCTTTAAATAAGAGAGTGATAAATAATTTCAAATACAGGTTTTATTATTAAGGTAATATTATAAATACACTACCTTTAGGAAACTGTAAATCTGCTGCGTCTTCTTCTACAACATCTTGTACAGGCCCTGACATCGTTTAAAATTGTATGCTCTCTTTTATTAATTTATTCCCAACAGAAAACCACTGAAGATAATTTTAATTAATTAGTTACAATTGTTTTTACTTCAACTTCCTACGAAATTATTGTTCTTAAAGTATATTTCTTTATTAAACTAACCAAAACAATAGTAAACAAAAAGTTGGAGAAATCTACTTTTTTTTTTTTTTTTTTTTTTTAAATAATTCTCCCTTACAGGGAAGGCAAAGGGTTCAAGCCCATACAGCCTCGTCTTAAGTGGTATCTCTGGTTGTCGTAGTAAAGCAGTGGCTACCTTACCAAGACTTTATCAAGGAGATTTGGCGGCAACGAAAAAACACTTGATTGACACAGTTGTTTCAATTCACTTCATTTGAGCACTTTAATAGAACTATATTGGATAATATACCACCACAATTATGCAATATAACACTAAGTATCACCAAAATAATGAATTAAAACAAAAGCACCTCATGACACTTTCACGTTCCCGCCAAAACTCCCGGAGAAATCTACTGTATAACGATAAAATTAGCTGTCAAGTTGACACTGTCAGCTAGTGTTGGTAGGACATACACGAGGCGGTACATTTGTCCCGTACATGACATCAAAATGAAAAAGCGGCTCAACATTTTACATTGTACTACTTCAAATTTAATGTCCCGGTAGTCACGAAGTCGTGTTACTCACTATCTGTCTCAGTAAAACTATAGGACGATGAAAGAGAGGGAGCGAGAAGCGTGCTATAAATTAAAATAGTATGTCATACTTCAATGAACATAGCATGTCATATTTGTACTCCTTACCTAAAACGTATCGCCGAGCTTCATTAGGCCTCGCCTTATTTGAAGCAGGACATTGTACTGGCTTAGTGCAAAAAAGAGGCTACTCTCACAAACTCTTTTTAAAGTCGTGTTCTACCTAACACTACCAAGTAGCGATGGCCGTTACAAACCATAAACAGCTCGCATAACTATCTATCAAATCCCAAGCATCCCATTCTTGGGATCTTTTACATCCCGGCCACTCGCAAATTAATGTTGGGTAGGACACACAAGAGGCGGTACATTTGTCCTGTACATGACGTGAAAATGTAAATGCGGCTTAATATTTTATATTGTACTACTTAAAATTTCATGTCGCGGTAGTCGCGAAGACACGTTTCTCACTTTGTGTCTCTGTAAAACTATAGGACGAGGAAGCGAGAAGCATGCTACTAATTACAATAGAACGTTATTTTGGGAACGTCACTACTTGGGATATTTATATGGAGTAGAGAGTGGAAATTGTTTAAGTTGACTATATTTCCCAAATGTATATAATACTCTTTGGACTATATTCTCAGATTGGTCTGGAAAAACGCTTTTGGTAAGCCAGCTTAATTTTAATCTGGAATTCATTCCGTTTCACTCAGTTTATATTATATTTCACTTTTATAGGTTACAAAAATTTTATAATTTATTCGATATTTCACATTTTACGGAATTTACTAACTACTTTTTGGATTCTATCAATGTGTCTAGTATATTCTCTCTTCGTTATTTTTTTTCAAATTAAGACATTTTATAAAGTACTTAAACGTTTCTTCAAGTTCGCATAATCTATGCTGTTACAACATAGGTACAGTTTGCATAGAAAAAATATGAATGTTTTGCACAAAAACAAAACATGTATTATGTGTTGATTAAAACACACAGCGTTGAGATGAAGAAGCAGTCTGTGAATTCTTGATAATAATAAGAAAATACATAAAATCTTACCAGATACTCTATGGTAACCAAAGATAACCTCACCAGGAAGGAGCGCTGTCACTGTCAAGTGGCGCTAACAATGTCTGTGGTTGTGACGCATAGACCATAGCATCTTCATCAGCAAGCAGTACACTGCAACGCTGTGTGTTTTAATCAACACATAATACATGTTTTGTTTTTGTGCAAAACATTCATATTATGTGTCTTTATAAAACACACAGCGTTGAGATGAAGATGTGTTTGATATCTGCTGGTGAAATATAACACAAACGCTATGTGAATTAAGTAATATATTGTTAATCAGTACAAGTATTATTTCTAAAATAATATAACAAATGAGAACAAATGAATTATAAATTTTAATTCTTAAGACATCACATAAATGAGATCAAATGATTTATAAGTACTAATTCTAATATGTAACCAACATAAGATCATAATTAATTATAATTATGAACAATTAAATAATATTAATTATGTATGCCAATACTATGTGTGTATGTTTTAACTAGCTCCTAATTTAATCTCAATTTTTATTTATTTTTTATTCATTAAAATTATCAATTTCAAATTTTTAATGGACTCAAATTGCAGAGAAATTTGTAAATAACAAATCAACTGTATCTACTCTGTTAATTAAATTGATCGGCCGACAATAAAAATTCTCAAATGTCTGTGCATTCTTCCAATTGCCTTTGTCAAGAGTTTCTTCAATTGGCCTATTGTCAAGCCATCCTCTGGAAGCAACTGCTGACCTTATGCTACCTGGAGCAGCTTCTATTTCAACCATTTTGAAAGTAGACTTTATCTATCCTGTTATAATGGTCCTTGTGGCCTGTTGTGTTGGGCATTTAATGATATAAATGAGTTATCTAGTTGCCTTTCTAACTGCCTGGTTTCAGAAACTTGAATCAATTTTTCAATATGTGAAACTGGACAAATTGTAGAATCAGGATACCTTAAGAAAGGTCAGCCGGATTGTTGATGTGAGGCTGAGTCAATTTTGGAACCAAATATGGGTTATAAAATTTGTCTCATTAACTTTCAAGACAAAATGCTCTTTTGAGATCTTCAAAAGAGTTAAGTCATGTAATCTGCAGCCAGATGATAAAAGTAAAATTAAAGCCATTCTTCTAGATATATCAAAAAGTGTAAGCTCGCTAGGTGTAGATTTTAACCAGTTAAAAAGTAGTTGAATGTCCTATATTGGTGGTTTTCTAGATTTTGGTTTTGTTAATGCAATTTGAAATTTAAGGCTTTAAGATCTGTTGTACAAAAAAGTTACAAGTTAACTTCTCATCCTTGTTAACATAATTGTAGAAATGGCGGATTTGTGTAATATATTGTATTGTATGAGTTTTTTTTCTAAATGAAAACTAGCCAAAAATCTGGCTACATCGTTACTACAAGGAGATCTGTGATTAATATTTGTTTTACACAATAAAATCCTTCTTCGAATAGGAGGCCCCTATGTTAGTAATGTGGATTCTCTCCAACTTGTTGATAATAATTTCTTTTCTTCTTCATTCCAGTGGGCTAGCTGGTTCTGCCACCCCCATTTCCCATGCTAGAAAAGTGAATACTTTCGTTTGTGGGGGGAAGTAGATCCGTTGACAGGTCTATTAGATAGTCTTGCAAGTTCTGTATTGGTAACGGTGTTGTCAGGGCTCTTGATTTCAGGACCGGTAGCCAATAGCATTGAGTCCACAGGGGTGCTATTAATATGTAACATCCCTGAACCTGGGGGTTGAGATTCAGTGGAGGGAATACCCAGGCTAGATTTCACTCCCACTGACGGCTGAAGGCGTAAGTATTCTGCGCAGCCATCTCTCGAGTCCAAAGTAGTATATCTTGGAACTGCTGCCCCTTTCTTTTTTTTTTTTTTTTTTTTTTTTTTTTTATCCTAACAAGTATATACCTGGGGTGCCCCACTATAGGAATATTGCCTCCGTGGCTTGGGGCAATAGATGCCACTCTGGTAATGGTTGTCCTCGTGACAATCGGTCTGCTATCCCATTTAACTTACCTGGAGATAGGCTGCCGTTAGACATTCAGATGAAAATTTAGACTGAGAAGTCTGGTGGCCAGGGCCAAGAGCGCTAAAAATCTTGATGCGCCCTCGTTTCTGATGTAAGCGACTATGGTTCGATTGTCCATCTGAACCAAGACGTGAGCATCTTTGAGCAAGTTTTTGTACTTCGTTATTGCCCGGTATACAGCATATAGCTCCTTGACATAGGAATGTCAAGTTCTTTGAGTTGGAGTCCATTGCCCTGACAGATAGAATCTGTTCAGGTGTGCTCCCCAGCCCGCATCCGCTGCGTCTGTGGTGAGAAAGTATGTTATCTGCTTTATGTGCAGAGAGGTGCCATTTTTCTCTATGGAGTTTTTCCACCACTGCAACTCCAGCGAGGCCAGTGTTGGTAAAAGCCTCCTTTCTCTCAGCCTGTTATGAGTAAGGTGCCTGAGAAATATTTGCGGTCTGCGACAGTGCAGGCGGCCACCCGTGACTGTGAAGTTTCCGAAGTTTAGCATTCCTAACAGGCTTTGCAGTTACTTTAGGGTGCAGTTGCCTTTCTTTAGAAGTGTCATTAAGGTTTCTTTTATTTTCAAATTAAACCTAGGTATTCTAATTTTTGAGTAGGTTCTGGATTTTTTGTATGTTTATATTCCAACTCAAAGTTTCCAAGATGTCCAGTGTTTCCGAAACCTGAGCAAATAACTTGGAACGGTCCTGGTGGGCTAGGAGGTAATCGTCTAGGTATACTAGAACACAAATGCCTCAGGCTCGAAGGATCTCCGTGATCCAATTCGATGTGGCCGCATGGTTAAGTCCTGGGGGCTGAACATAGGCCAAAGGGTAGAGCTGTCAGTTGCAGGACTTCACCATCGTAAATAATTCGGAGGTACCTGCGGTGAGCCTCCGAAGTTGGCAAGTGAAAATAGGCTTTGAATAGGGTAGTTGACTACTTTTTTTAAAATATATTTATCAAACATTTATGTTTTCTAAAATCTGGAGGAAAAAGAATTTTTAAAATACAAGCAATAATAAATGAGTTACAAAGCTTTGAAGCTTGGTGGAAGGGGCTTCTGTCAGATAATGGAAACAGCAGAATGTGACGTCACTGAGTGTCGCCAGCCATAACGCTACGTGCGTGCTAAACAAATGACGCGATATCCCCACTACGTCCCCACTTTTGATCACAACAATATTTCAAATATGAATAACTGCTTTTGTTGTCAACCAATTTTGATTCTGATTTTACAGAAGAATTTGTTTTTCATATTATTTTCTGTTACCTATAAAATAATGTACCAAATCAAACATAGGAAACTACCCTATTGAACCCACAAATCCACATGTTCTTTCAAGTAACCTGGCCATAAAATTCTGTGATAGTCATTTTTGTGCACCCTGATTATTGTGGTTGTTTCCACGAAGGGACTGATTCCTCTTTTGATAAGTCTTATGAGCGACCTGTTTTTGATCCATCCTATTGCTATAGTGAACTGCCCGACTATCCTTGTTATGGTCATATTTTATATTAGAAATAAATTTTGACTGGGGCTTGTGAGTCTGGGAGGTCCCTGAAGTGGAGGCCTGTTTAATATAGGTTGGTGTGTTCAACCAGACATGAGTGCCCCCAAGAGACTTTATGATTGGCAATAATGCTTCCCGACCAAAAAGATATTCAGAACAGGGTGGTACACTTTTTAGCATAGCTTTTAAATTTGTATTTGTTATTTGCTTCAATAACTGATCACGGCAGACCTCAACACATTCAGCTCTTTTGTCACAAATAATTTGCATTGTGAGTTCAGAATTTTTATAAGCGGGTGATCCGGGACCAAAAATTTTTGTCACCCGATTGTATAAGTTACTCGGTGTAAGTTACTGAGGGTTCTTTGAAGCCCAGTTCAGTAAGTCCTGTAACCCAGATTGCATCATCTGCCTTTGTTCTAGAACAGTATTTGAAAGACCTGCTAGTACCTGCTCCGTAGAGGCCAAGTAGTCTTTTGCTGGGCTTAAATGACACAGCTCCTCGTTGACCTTTAAAGCTGTGAACCCAGGTGTGGCAATAACTGTTCTTAAATGTTTCTTATACCTAATACCTTTCCAAGCTGGAGTACCAAATTGTTGAAGTCGGATTAAATCCTTCAGTCTTTCCACATTAGCCGGTGGAACAATTCTGTTTTCATCAAAGTCAGTGTTTAAATCTCCTAAATTAAGGCTTAGAGTACTGACAGATGGGTCTTTAAGGAAAGTAGAAGGTGCCTGAATTGTAGTCTGATTACTCCGCGTATTCTGACTACATGCAGCTAAATATTGAGTTATGTGGCTAACCTGCGATATTAAAGAATCAATTCGCAGGTCGATATGTTCAGTTTGCATACCTGAATATTGTGACTGTTGCGAAGACTTCCGTAGACGCTTATTGGGAGGCCGTGACGCTATGCCCTCGTCGTCCGACGAACTATCACTCGACGAAATTGCAATTTCGGGTGTAATCAAACGATTCACATTTTCCCGTTCATATATGGAATCTTGTTGGGCGTTTTCACCATTCTCTTCGCCCATTTTTAATAGTTTAAAAGAGTTTTACAAACTTTTTAGAGAGTTACACGAAATTTTGGCGGTTACGCGGCAAAATTCACAAACGCTATGGTCTATGCGTCACAACCACAGACATTGTTAGCGCCACTTGACAGTGACAGCGCTCCTTCCTGGTGAGGTTATCTTTGGTTACGAGAGTTTTGGCGGGAATGTGGAAGTGTCATGAGGTGCTCTTGTTTTAATTCATTATTTTGGTGATACTTAGTGTTATATTGCATAATTATGGTGGTATATTATCCAATATAGTTCTATTAAAGTGCTCAAATGAAGTGAATTGAAATAACTGTGCCAATCAAGTGTTTTTTCGTTGCCGCCAAAACTCCTTGATAAAGTCTTGGTAAGGTAGCCACTGCTTTACTACGACAACCAGAGATATCACTTAAGACGAGGCTGTATGGGCTTGAACCCTTTGCCTTCCCTGTAAGGGAGAATTATAAAAAAAAAAAAAAAAAATATCTTTGGTTACCATAGAGTATCTGGTAAGATTTTATGTATTTTCTTATTATTATCAAGAATTCACAGACTGCTTCTTCATCTCAACGCTGTGTGTTTTATAAAGACACATAATATGTGTAAATTGTAATTTGGATATAAGCTTCTTGTATGTCAAGCAGTTAATCTGGTTTTTCTCTGTTAATTAATTTGTCTCTGGCAGTTAATTTATTTACAGCAACAGCATGATGACTGAACCCACGAATGTGTGATGTATCAAACATTTTTTTCATAATCTACACCTACTCAGTCTTACATGATGTCTAAAACACCTACAAAGGCCGAAAATGCCTATAATTTTGTGCCAAAAGGTAAGAACATATTTTTTCAGTTTTTTTTTATAATAATGAATGGTTAAGATTTAGCATCTTGTAACAGGAGTTTGAGGTCAAAACTGGCATTAATTGGGTTAGTTTTTGTTTTCACTTATAACAAAACCATTGCCGAGCATAGTGTTACTTCTTTTTGGATACTAATACAATTTTTTTTTTATATGCTTAAAATACGTAAATAAATACGCGAACAACTGAAAAAGTAATTTTTGGTTATCAAAATTCGTTATGCGTCAATTTTCACTTTTAGAAAGGCGAAGGTATTCACTATTCAGTACCATACAACCTTAAAATGTGTGATGCTTGTTTACAAACAAATAAGTTGGATATGAATCAGGACTTAATTATTTATTTTGTTACAGAAATTACTACACCAAGCAAAGACCAGATGGGGATCTCGAAAACTGTGTTTTCACATGTGTCTCAGTTGCACAGTTTATTAAATGATTGGATAAAATTAAGAGACAAAGGAACCAAGTTCTGTAAAGTTATTTCATCAGTTAAGCTACATGAATGTCAGGATGATTACTATCCACATCAATTGAAACCTATCATGGAAAATCTCATTGAAATTTTGGAAAGCTTGAAGGATATTGTTGATGGTATTCTTTTGTTTAAATAATAATAATAATTCATAATATAGATTTAATTAACAATAGTGTAAATAAGAAAATATGTATTTTAGTCTTAAAAAAAGTGTGGGGTGCTTTTTAGACATCATCAAAATCATAGTCCTTCTACTCATATTATCTGTCAATAAAATATTAATTATAACGATTGACACCATGCACCCCATGCTTTTATTACAATAAAATAAGTTTTTTTCTTATTTACACTATTTTTAATTCAAATTTATTAAAAATTATTTTCAATTTTTTTGGTCGATTTTTTTATAAAGGATGTTGTTTATTCTTTTTAAACTATTATTTATTTTTCATTTTTTGATTCTGTTCTACTATTGTCCAACAGATGTCACTAAAAAATAAAAGTGTCATCTTGTGACAAGTAGGATTTTTTACACTTAAGAGTAGTTTGTTATAATTCTGCTATGGTCCATTAGATGTCACTAAAAATAAATAACCTATTATTTATTCATTGTTAGTTGGATTTTCTATTAAAGCGTGTTTTCAGTTTAAAATATTGAATTGTCATCGGTCCTTGATACGTATGCCAAATTGCGATTTAATCTGACGTTTTGAAGGGGTCCAAAGTTTCCGTTACATACATACATACATCTGAACCTAATAAAACCGTGTTAAAAAGGATCTATAACCAAATTTTGCTGTGAAATGATAATGAAATTAGTATTTGGTATCAGATGACTATGATAATAGGTACAGTAACATTATCTTGTAAAGTTAACCAATTAAGTATTGTTCCAAATGTGCAGTAGTAAGATTTTAGCGCACGAAATATTTTTCTCACAAACTCTTCAATAATTTCCGTCGTATGTTCCAGGAAAGTCGGTAATCCACGAAGACATACTTTTTTTTCGGGAGGCATGGTCCACTATAAAATCTTGACAGGTCAATGAGCGCGCACATCAACAATGAAAGCAATAACATGCGTAATAGGTGGGAGGAGGACTGGGGTAGGCGCGCGCGATGATCTTTTGTTTCTTTCATTTTATTATCGTAGGTACTAAGTACTAAAACAAAAGATGCGCGGCTAAACGATACGATGGCTGGTGAATGCGCTGCGCTCGAAAAATATTGAAAATGTATCGATAATTATATGTATCACAATTATATTTTAGAGAAAATATGCTATTAGCCATCTGAATGGCTTAAATATGCAAATAATCCTCTCTACTGATGACCAATACATAATTTAATTATGTGGTGATGCGGTTTAAAAGATGCGCGGCTAAACGATACGATGGCTGGTGAATGCGCTGCGCTCGAAAAATATTGAAAATGTATCGATAATTATATGTATCACAATTATAATTACTTTTTCAGTTGTTCGCGTATTTATTTACGTATTTTAAGCATATAAAAAAAAAATTGTATTAGTATCCAAAAAGAAGTAACACTATGCTCGGCAATGGTTTTGTTTTGTCTTAATAATAATTTAAAAAAATATTTTTTGACCTCGAAAATCTTTATAATAACTTTGGTTAAGTATAAGAATTAGTCCAACAATTAATTTTAAACCTTTAGTATTGCATTAAAACATTTAACTAGTTTGGCTCAAATCATGCTATTTGGTAAAAATTTTCATATATTGTTGAAAAAGAAAATCTATACTAATATTATAAAGCTGAAGAGTTTGTTTGTTTGCTTTAACGCGCTAATCTCAGGAACTACTGAACCGATTTTGAAAATTCTTTCACTAATAGGAAGCTACATAACTCCTGAGTGGTAGGCTTATTTTTATCCCGGGAAAATATTTTTGTCCCAGAAAAACTTTTTCACGCGGGCGGAGCCGCGAGCACTACTAGTACAAGATAATAATACATTAAATTTCATCTCCCTGTTGCAGGTGTTGCAATTTTAAATGATCAACTTGAAGCTTTGGCACAGTTACAGCCTACAAGTCAGCCTGTAATTTTGACCTGGTCAGCTACTCAGATATCAAAGACTGTAAATAATATATACAATTCTTTGTTAAAAGAATACAGGCTAAAACAGGTTGTCGCAGGTAAGTACATAAGTACTGAATGTATTTTTTACTGTATTATATCTATCAGCCTTCACAACTACATTGACTATTGTTACAAAAATAACCTTCCTAGTAATTATATTATCTATACTAATATTATAAAGCTGAAGAGTTTGTTTGTTTGTTTGTTTGAACGCGCTAATCTCAGGAACTACTGAACCGATTTTGAAAATTCTTTCACTAACAGGAAGCTACATAACTCCTGAGTGCTATAGGCTACTTTTTATCTCGGGAAAATATTTTTGTCCCGGAAAAACTTTTTCACGCGGGTGGAGCCGCGAGCACTACTATTAATTATATTTCCCAACAAAGTAAATAGGTTAATTACATATTTACTCGACTGCGAAAGAAAGAGGGATATGTTTTTCGAGTCTGTATATTTCTTTGCCACGCCCTAGAGCCGAAACAGCTTGTCTTTTTTTGTGTGAGTCTTGTCAATAGATTCGTCTTAGTGGTGTGACACTGGGTACATCAAATTAAAAAAAAAAACATAATTAAGGATTTTTGGCGGCAAAAAGAAATCTCAAAAAAATATGTACAAAATCGACTGCGTCAATATCTGCCATCTTTATTAAATTCATTGAAGAAATGAAAAGATAGAAACAAGATTTTAATATGAATATATTTATTTTGGTTTTGAATAATCTTAGTTGACAGTGTTCACAAACGCTGTCGGAATTTAACAAAGATGGCAGATATTGACGCAGTCGGGTTTTTTTTATATTGATACACAGATTTTTGTTTTGTTCCAGAAAATGTAGCCCATTGCAGGAATGAATTCTTGATAGAAATGTATGTCAGTTCCTGGGAGTTGGACCCACATTTAAAGACATCAGATGAAGCATTTTTATTTGCAGAGTTTGGTCTAGTTGGAGTGACATAGAGGAGTGAACAAATGTTTAATTACTTAATAAACTAGTTTCAAATGTCAAGTCCTCTTTTAATCATTGTAATATAGTATGTATAACACAAGTGTTATAGGTATAACAATAAAAAAAAAATACCCAGGAAAGTGAAAAGTATTAAATCGCGCCACCTATCGTAGGAAATCGACATACCTAAATTTTTATTAGAAGCAAATTACAATTTTTGATGGCAGTAAATGTTGTACTGTCAGCAGCATAAGTAACTGAAAAAAAAAAAAGTACGCTGGAGGTCGCGAATTCGAATCCTGCTTTCGACTGTTTCTTTTTCAATGTTTCCATAAAAATAAAATCATTGTCCAGGCACTACATGGCCCTTAACATGACTTATAAAAATCATAATACAAGAGTATCTGAACAATTAATTCAAAATTTCAAACTGCCTACATGCTTTTGGGTTCTTACTAATTTTCTTTCCACAAAAAAAAATAAAAGAGATTCACTTTACTTCAAACGAAGAAAAAAATGTTTCAGTTTAACTTAACGCGTATATAGGCGATTTGATTTGATTCAGCTTGATTGATTTTGTTCGGCTACTTATGCCGCTGACTGTGTAGTGTACTTATCCGTCAGTTAACTAATAATGCAGTTAATTTATATACTACAATTTTGATAACCTTTTGAGAACCTGAATTTTATATTTGGTCGCCCTACATTATAATATTCCAAGATTAGCGTTTACTCAAACATCGTGAAGATGGCCTTAGCTGATTTTTAACACGCTTTTATTATTATAATTAAGTATCGTCATACACTGCGCCCTAAGCCCCTTTCTCTCTCCATTCGAAATTAGGCACCGACTCCAAATATACGTATATACTAAGCGAGTACAAATTTTAATTATTTTTTAATTTGTAGTGGTTTGGAAGTCGGTTTATTTTTTATTAAAAAGTTTTTATTTATTGCTTTTTTGTTATTTAATTATAAAATGGTGTAAACAATACATCACAGATATACGATTGCAGCATTCGCGAGTCATCTGCTGTTAGTTCTTGAAAAGTTCCATTGTGTATCTCCGAAGGTCTTCATCAGATCTTCATAAATTATATACTAAAATCTTCCCTGCAAAATATACATTTCAATATCGAAAACCACATCCAAATCGGATCAGTAGTTTTTGAGAAACACGCGGCCATACAAATTTACGTACATACATACATACGTATCGAATACAGAACCTCCTTTTTGAAGTCGGTTAAATAAATATCTAAGTATATTAAATGTTTTGAACGTCTCCACTTTAGCCCCACCAATCACTCTTGCGCTTATGCAAACAAACATAACCTTGACATTTGGCCATTTCACGTTCATTTACATAAAAGTTATGTAGAGATTTGATAGGTCGCACGTAACTATGGTGACGCTGCCCAAACAAACATTAAATACTGAAAACACCTGAAAACGTATTTTCTTGTATTAATTATACCCACTCAGGCGAGGATATAAGAGGGAGGCAACGGGTGTAATTGCTTTCTCCCCACAGAGTCGAATAAATCTGAAGTGAGGACTTTTGAAACACTTTAACCAACAAAAACAAGATTACTTACCTATATAAGTATAGCAATTGCATTGGTTGTGTTATAGTATTGGCTTAGTAAAATTCTACCTATATACATATAGCTGTATAGCTAATATATAATAGGTATAAACTTCTTCTTCATTCTTTGGAAGTCTACTGTACATATCCCCCCCACCCCCAAAGAAAAAAGAATAATTCATAATGTTTCTGAGTTGAATGTAGGAAGCAATCATGGGCGTAGCTAGAAGGGAGGATGGGGAATGTCCACCCTAGAAAAAGCTTTACGCTTACAGCCTCGCGTGGTTCAGGCCTTTCGTGCAGACAGTGAATCCGGCCACAATGTTTTTAGCGCCCGCCAGCTTCCCCCCTAAAGAAAATCCGTAGGTACGCCGATTGTAATGGCAGTAATCACTATTGCCTAAAACTACAGCTACGAATGTAATGTTTTTTCAATACCAGGAATGAGGATGCTATGTTATCTCTGAATGCTGAAGATTACTTTTTATTCCAGCAACATTTTTTTATCTTGGGAATGAATATTACGCGAGTAGTGGCGCAAGTACTTAGCTAATCCTCCGAAAAAGGTACGATTCCAATTTTGATAGGAAGACGACTAAGCTTAATACATTTTACTTAATTCTCGTGCTGTTTGTAGAAAAAGCTTAGATTTATGTGATAAATTCTATACTAAATTTTGTAATTATAAGAGGTAGTAGACCTATAATGTATTTAAACGATTCACTACAGTTTCGTGAACACTAGCTCTATATCATCAATTATTCACACGAGGCCGTGGGCACTGACCGCTTTTCATACATACCTAAATGTCAATATAAATCGAGACTTTATAGCCTGGATATCTGAATTCGTACATCGATTAATATATCTACACTAATATAAAGATGAAAAATTTGTATTTTTGTATGTAACGAATAAACTCAAGAACGACTGGACCGATTTAAAAAATTCTTCACCAATATATAGCTGCACTATAAGCGAGTAACATAAACTAAGTACTTTTTATGCCGGGAAAATATAAAACGGGACGTTTGTTGTGTTTTATAAACCCTAATGTTTAAATACCTATCCACTAAGCCAACGACGGGCATGATATAAATAGAATAAACAAGAAGGGGATACGTAAGGGACGTGATGTCGAAAATTGACCCAAATTCTGTCAGAAAGGTGTCTGTGCCTTCAGGGGCTGTCATCATTTCACGCGTAATTAACTTTTCGCTAAACACATATTTCGAACCCTAGGTGCTACAAGATGGAACATGAATTTATTTTTAGCGTTGAGATTGAATAACCAGATATTTGAATTAAGATTTTGTTATGATACACTAGTGACAAAAACTGGATAGAAAAAATGACAGTTCACTAAAACAACAAAGTTAGAAACATAAAAAAATAAAGCGATTTCAAAACCACTACAAACCAAAAAATAATTCAACTTTATATTCGCTTAGTATATACGTATATTTGGAGTCGGTGCCTAATTAAAATTGAGCAATGTTTTCGTATACATATTTGATCTTGTATTTCCTTGGCTTAGATGGCAATTTAAATTAGGCATCGACTCCAAATATACGTATATACTAAGCGAATGTAAAGTTGAACTATTTTTTGGTTTGTAGTGGTTTTGAAATCGGTTTGTTTTTGTTAATTTTGGTTTTGAAGTCGGTTTATTTTTTGTTAAAATGTTTTTATTTATTGCTTTTTTGTTAGTTAATTAAGGAATAGTGTAAACAATACATCATAGATATACGATTGCAGCATTCGCGAGTCATCTGCTGTTAGTTATTGAAGAGTTCCATTGTGTATTACCGATTTAGAGTATGTGTAACTACCTATAGAGCGCTAATATCGCACCGTGCGCCCACTACCCAGCGTAGGCAGGTGAACTATAGCACCTTATATAGAAATGTTGGCGACTGCTAGGGATGGGCACGCGAGCAGCACCAACGCAGCAGTTATCGATAAGTACAGGTCCGGCGGCGCGGTATATATTGTTGTTAAAAAAATGTGGTTCTACAAAATATGACCTTGTGGGTACTTTTCAGCGTGTTGCGTTAATATAGATAAAAACTATGCTGCGAATTAGTGTACTGCCATGTGGAATGATTTTTAGTGCCATCACCAGAACTATCACCTGTATTCGTTTCCGAGAGCGTTTCCCTTCCACCCGGTATACACAGAGTTATTTGCAACGTGCGCATAACCTCTTAGAGGCATGTTTATTACATCAAAAAACATATTTTGTCTTTTGAAAAGACGCGGAAAAAAGTTATCGTAATCGGCCAATGTTTAGGAATAGGTAGTGATTATTTCTTTCATTTCATAAACAAATACGCACTTATTAATAGGCGTAAAAATCACACACAGACAAAAACAGTTACCTAAGCTACATTATAATAAGCGTCACCTTCGATAGTAATAAATACGTATGCTATAATATGAAAATATTACATCGATTCTGGTGTCGACGCGTAACATCCCTATCGAAGTCCGGCAATCAAAGCGGGACGCGGGGCAGTGCGGGGAGTACAAGTGTTCGCCTCCCGCGCACCTTTCATACAGGACGCGTGATTTCAATTTTACCTAAAAATATACTGAAATATGGCTTGCCTGTGAAATGTGATGCTAGAATTCTGTTTAGTGTGTTTCCGGGTATTGCTTTTACAAGATTCCACGGAACATTTAACCATTTTGCAGTATTAATGATCAAATATTCGCATAGATCTCACTCGCGTGTGCTCACACCGTTCCTACTCAAGTGACTACAAGCGCTTGCGGCCGGCGCAGGACGATGTTCCCACCCGTGCCTATTTTTCCCATTTGCATACACGCGCTCTATACGTAGTAATACATACTCTAAGATTACAGAAGATCTTCATCAGATCTTTATAAATTATATACTAACACCTTCCCTGAAAACTATACATTTGAACATCGAAAACCAATCCAAATTGGATGAGTAGTTCTTGAGAAACTCGCGGCCATACAAATTTACATACATGCATACAAACATACATACATACGGATCGAATACAGAACCTCCATTTTGAAGTTGGTTAAAACAGCAGGATATTGTAACCCTTTAGAACTCATCGTTCTGAAATATTAAGCTATTAAAACATTTTTTAAGATCTTTTATTTGCAATAACATATTTAAATACTTGGGGTTTTAATATATGATTAAAATAATTGTAGTTATCAGGTACCTAATATTTATGTTTACGCTTTCATGCCTTAGACAAAGTTACCTATATCTTACTACATAATATTATAAAGGCGAAAGTTTGTAAGTATGTATGGATGTCTGGAAGTATGGATGTTTGTTACTCTTTCACGCAAAAACTACTGAACGGATTTAGATGAAATTTGGCACACGGGTAGATCATGTTCTGGATTAACACATGGGCTACATTTTATCCCGGGAAAATAAAAAGCGGGACTTTTATCCCGGAAAACTTTTTAACGCGGGCGGAGCCGCCGGCAAAATCTAGTACTTTATATTGGTTTATTGCTCTTATTTTTTTATATTAATTTATAACCTAAATATGTCATGTTTATATGGTCTCCGCCAATACGGCATATGAAATGTTCTAAGTTCCAAATATAATTTTACTTCTCTCTATATCTAATGTTTAAAAACAAATAACTTTAGGGTCATTCAGCTCAAAAGTACGCACTTTTTTTTCTATCGTCTACACTCTACACACTCAAAAATATAGGGTCTTGATAAACATTTTAACACTTTATTTAAAGTAAATTTATTCTACTTTCATTATTTAATGAGTTTTTGTACATTGCTTCATCCGTTTTTTTGCAATACATGTTTAAGTGAAGCGGGAGAAATTCGTACTCTTGACCCATCATGTGGGTAAAACTACGCAGAGGTGCGGTTAATAGTTCGCATACTGGGTAAGCTTCGCATGCAGGTAAACTACTGGCATATAATTAAAAAATGTATAAGTGCACATGGAATCATATGGAATACTAGTAGTGACCGCGTGAAAAAGTTTTTCCGGGACAAAAATATTTTCCCGGGATAAAAAGTAGCCTATAGCACTCAGGAGTTATGTAGCTTCCTATTAGTGAAAGAATTTTCAAAATCGGTTCAGTAGTTCCTGAGATTAGCGCGTTCAAACAAACAAACTCTTCAGCTTTATATTAGTAGGCAGATATTTTTAAACATCCTTTATTCTTGGTACAAATATTGTAAAAATAAACATTAAATGTACTCCTATTGTAGGCACCAAAAACATAATTAATTAGACTGTACTTATAATAAACTTTATGTATATTTGTAATTTAATGATCACTGTAATTTTAGGAACTTTTGATGTGATTTTTCATTGTAATGAGGTTATAACAGCGTGCGTACTTTTAATCCCGTACTCTTACCCAACAGGGGATATTTTAAACAAACGCACGTCAGTTGAGATGCAGTTATTTTTTAGGATAGAATTAATAACTAAAATAAATACTACATGTACATGTAAACTTAACATAATCAACGGTCTTTTGTAAACTGATGCACCGTCCATCCATAAACTTTTTCCCAGCACAAAATAGTTGATAAAACTAATCAACAAAATCACGTTGATCGCCGTTTTTCGCTAAACAAGTGAGGCTTGGTAAAACAGCTTATGGGCTCTGACATCATCCCTGACGCACCCCTAATTTAGCCGAAAAAGTGTCTGAGCCCCCTCAATAGGTTCCGAGATATTGACCATGCGAAATTTTACCTACTGCGTGCTGTTGCCCCGAATGACCCTACCCATACTAGATACTAAAAATAAGCCCCCACTTTATAGAATTTTATCTTTTCTTACATTTCCTTAAATTGTATTTAAAGATGTTAAGCAACTCACAAATATTTAAAGTACCTCTTCATGATGAAATACGCTTTGTTTAGTTTTAAGCCAGCGGACGACGACATGAAAAGTCGCTCTACCGATGCCTGTTTATTGTCTACTTATACTTACATTCTTACCGAAATATAAGAACAGACAAGGCAGAAACTAAATAAGTGAGCGATTAAGTTGAATGGGTATAAAAAAATTTGAATCTATTACACGTTGACAATTGTTTTTAAATATACCTGGCCTGCACACGAGTAAGTAGGTCGCCTGCTGTGAAGATAAACACGTTTACATCCATAATTCAATAAAAAATTGCGGTTGGATTCGCTGTTACAAAAATAAAGAAAGGAAAGAGAAAGCCTCGATCGGATCGCCGCAAATCTCATGAAATAACAAACAGCTGTTAGTCTAAGCAAACAGCGTCTGTAGGTACCTATTATAGAAAATAGGGCATATATTGGATAACTGGAACAATCATTGTCAAGAAAAGTTTTAATTTAGTGAAGTAGTTTTGATATCACGTGCTATAGGTATTCATGTCCATGTGTATTGACTCAGTACTTTGATAATACGTAATTGGATGAATTCTAAAGCATGAATTATTCCTCTCAAAACAATGGTACTCAACACGTACCTACATGACAGTAGATATCTACCTACTGGTGTATGTACCTACCTATCTAAACAGATTCCTTTAAGACTTTGATTATGATATAGGTATTATAGTGTTTATTAGTATGTCTCAAACGTTTTCCTTGATAATTATGTTCTTCATATTATATTGTTTTTATACTACTTGCACTACAATTGCGCATTATTAGTTATATTATAAAATGCAGCCTTCACGAAACCCTGAATTTTAACCAATTAACAAAAGAAGTGGACGATAGCCTAGTTGGGAATGGAACGGTATGCCGAGACAATGTCCGGAAGTTCAAAACCCAAGGCACACTTCTGACTTTTCAAAGTTATGTGTGTATTGTTTATCAATTATCGTTCGCTTTAACGGTGAAGCAAAACATCGTGAGGAAACCTACATGTCTAAGAAGTTCTTTATAAGAATTTCGAAGGTATGTGAAGTCTACCAACCCGCACTAGGCCAGCGCGGTGGACTAAGGCCTAAACCCTCTCAGTAGTGGAGGAGGCCCGTGCCCATCAGTGGGACAGTATATAATACAGGGCTGGTATTATTATGTTATTATATAACAAAAGAATTATTACATGAGGGAGAATTATTTACTGTTAATACACGATCTGAATATCACCATGTTGATTTTTTAATTTACTTATGACTAAAGTCCATCTATAGAATTACTAACACTAAACAACGCTCTACACTTTTAAATTAATTTAATAACTTTTAATTTTAAGAATTTATTACAAATTTTATTTTACTTTATTTGCACTTCGTTCAAAATATGTACCTAATGGCGGACTTAATGCCGAAGGCATTCTCTACCAGTCAACCTAGAGTGGTGCAGAGACAAAAACAAAGTAGGTGCACGAAACTAATTTAGATCATAGTGTCGATACAATTCAATTAACTTAAATATTAGGTAAACACTATGTCAATAAATACACTAATATCCTTTTGGTAATACTTATAATAGTATATATAGCATACTTATAAACAAAACAATCATATAAATATGTCTTTAATAAGTATATAAAATATGTAATTGAAAATACATATATAATATCGAAGTCATAAACTAGAATTTTACGATGATTCCGCTAATTCACCGCAAGTATATTGTAATTTCTTTTATGTGTTGTAAATTTTGTACGAACAAAGACATTAAAATTACTTTGTAGTTACCATGGTACCCTTGTAGATTCTTATCTATGAGGTCAGACACAAAGTCATGATCTAAATTGATAACGAAATTATTTAACGTATTATAAAATATTTGGAAGTAACAATTTGATTAGAATTTCTCGAGGAAGGTTTTCAGTTATAAGGAAGTACAGTGAGTGGTTACAAGGAACTGTCGGTAGTCGCTGGCAGAGATTACGCGCGTCTCTGCTACTCTCGACTGTGCTAACGTAGTAGCAGATAGCTTCATTGTTCCCCTGCTTATGTCAACAAATTACGCGCCAGCGTACAACTACTATGGAGTCGCTGTACGGTAAGCTTATAATAAATACTATATTTTGAAATTAATATTTTAGGTCGTTTTATTAAATAATCATGAGGAAATCAACCCATAAAATAAATGCAATGACATTAATAAATATACAGTTTTCTTTATCACGAATAATTTTTTATGGCTTACCTCACTCTCTACTTAAAACAAATAAACTCACGCTTTATTAGCAAAGCTGAAACTAAAATAAGCATAGTATCGTGTATAATCAACAATGGATATTATAAAAATATGGAGGAGTTGATTTAATATTTTTTTTATTCAGTACTTATCTAATTTAACATACAATTTTGATCCCTCATTAACTAAGTATTTCATTTTCATAATAACGATATATAAAACCTCAAATACAGGATCTTAATAATAATTAAATATGCAACTAGTCCGTGCTAAGGTTTGCTAATCGAAGACGAAATTAGGCATGATTGTCATATTTATGAAGTGATATTTTCACAGGTTAAATAATAACATTCATAATAAAAAAAAATGTCACACACATAATCTAAGTGCGCGACAGCTACTCTAGAGCTTACTCTGTGCGTGTTCCTAACACGACCTATAATTTCGGTTAGCGCTCGGTTTACATCATTTGTGAAGTGGTGACGATACAAACTACATTGATTGGCTTTCTTCTGCACGAAAGCGCGTATTCGATCATTATTTAGCCGAAATGTAGCCCTTTATCGTGTTGACCGACTAGCGCGGTAAACTCTAGTTATCTATGATTTTATTGTTTGATTCTTTTGTTATTTTTTTTTTGTCCGTAGGCGTTAGATTATTGCGATTTAATAAATAGATGTAGTATAGATACTTTTGTTAGAGAGTACACTTCAGATTTGCACAAATTCAGCATAGTAAGCCACTTTTGAAGAATGGGTCACCTCTTGAGAGGGGCCTTCGTGCTCGGAGTGGGAGGGAAGGACGACGAAGGTAAGAATTTAATTATTTGCTTCTTAGATTTGTTTATATTTTATACGTGCTAATACATTTTTCAGGTTTTCATCGTATTTTCATAATAACATATTTTTACCAAGAAAAACCTGTTTTCCTTTTTACGTTAAATATTTATCGAGGTAGTGTTATCTTTCGATATAGGTATCTTAACGTTGTGACAAACTATAATGTATTGAAACATGGACAATTCCATGGCATAATTAGCGAGAATAATTTTTATTGGATATTTTCAAAACTCAGAGTTATAACAGTATTTAGAGCATACCATGCTGTCAAAAATAGATTGTCATCATAGTCGTGTGCAAAGAGCATTATAATACTACGGAAATAGAGAACCCACTCATTCCTTTTTAATGCCAATCATCAATTGTCAAATTACGGCACGTTAACAATACGAAACACTAGATGCCACTGGTGACGTTTTATCGCTAAAAAAATCCTGCAGGTGGCACTATAATATCGCACGCCTAGATCAATACTGAATTATCTCGAAGAAATCTGTGAATCGTGTTTTTTATGTAAATCGGCAAAATTTGTCGATTTACACAACACAAAAGACACGATTCACAGATTTTTCGAGATAATTCAGTAATGATCTGGGCGTGCGATGTATTGTGTAATGTTTTAGTTTGTAGTGATTGTTAATATACTGCAACATAAGGGTTCTAAAAGTACATATAAAGACGGTAAGCTTAATTATCTAGAACATTGTTTCACAAATATTTCAATATCTGTCGTTGCAACGTAATGTTTTAGACCCTTATTTAACAGTACATAACAATCACCAATCACTTACTATTGATATCTGATAATAATTATAGGGTGGCTAATTAGTAAAACCTTAATAATCAGAATATGGATTTATTACAATAAGATTTAAGTACTTACTTAAAGTAAGAAGTATTTTACAACACTTATTACAATAACTACATCTAATATTATAAAATTACATTTTGAAATTTAAAGATTTCAAAATGTAATTTTATAATATTTAAGATTAACAATTTGGTCTCATAATGTAATTATGCAGCTATAAATATTGTATCAACATAACATTGAATAGCTTGTTACTAGCTATAATAATTTATACCTACTAATATTATCAAGAGGAAAGATTTGTATTATTGTATGTGTGTAACGAATAAACTCAAAACCTACTGGACTGATTTTAACAGTTCTTTCACCAATATAAAGCTATATTACATTACATTAGGTATCAGCGAGTAACATGAAGTACTTTTTATCCCGGAAATACTTATTCAACCGGGCGGAGCCGCGAGAAATAATTATATAAAGTAATAAGTAGTAAGTAATATAAATATGCAATTTCTCTCATGGATAATCGTGTTTAATTTTATTTTTTTGGCAGATTAACCTGCTTACATAAATATTACATTAAAATTTAAGCTAAAATTAAATCTGATTAATAATAACTAACACATTCCATCTATTTAAAACAAACCGATCTCGATAATTAATCTACAATTAATTATCAAGTGAGAACGTTAAAATAATTGCACTATCTTTTGATCTATTAGATATAAGTATGAACATTATTAAACACTGCAAAAAATTCGCTGAAACTAACGGATTTGGAACACTTTTGTTATACTAAATCTAATTGTAATATACATTTTGATGAGGAGCAAATTTTTATGATTCAGGATACCTCCAAATGGTGGGAATAAGAATAATAAATTCATATTTACTTGTATTGCAACGAAACTATTATTTCATTTATCAGGGTGTTTCACTGTCACCGATTATCACAAATGGATGAACCGTTGTTTACAATAAAAATAGCATATTCCAAAAATATCTAATATCGGCATCTCAAATTCTGCATAATTATTTTAATCGTAATAATATGTAATAAATATAAGGTTGAATTTGTTAGAGCGTCACTGAAATACTAAATATATTCATCATTAATGCGTCGAGAGTTTAATAGTTGCCTATATTAAAACTAAATTACATAGTACAGTTAACGGCATTTTCCCTTTTCAGGGGTAGGCCGAGGTGTATCACATCCACATTTCGCCATCTATATTAGGTCCCATGTGATAGGGGGCGGATCTATTGCCATTTACAGGACACATTTACGGACTCCCGGACTGATACCGAGTACAAAAACCCAATACCACTTTATTAGACCTGGGAATCGAACCCGTGACCTCAGCACTGCAGTCGTTCCGAAATACAACTACGCCACCGAGGCAGCCACAAAAACAAAACAACTAACCATAGTAATTCAACTAAATTAATAGAAAATAAGAACAACTCTTTGGAAAGTGGTTATTAGATACGACGTTATAATATAATATATGCAGAGTCATATAAAAAATATTTAAGAGATGTGTGAGTAGTTTGTGCATAAAAAAGAACTTAACTTCTATTAAATATTGCCTCACGATGTAGTATTCTATAAGAAACTACAAAAAACTCAACAAATCGAGTACCTACAATACATGCTTGCATAATATTACAAATTGAAAAATAAACGAAGTATAGACGATTTTTAAAGGCCATAAAAATTATATTTGTCTTTATTGACTGAAAAAGTCTTTAAAATGCTATGTCCTCCTATTCAAATTATACTAATTGCCTATTGATATGAAGAACGATATTTTGCGTAGGTAAATCCAATTAATCCATGAAACAAACCACGTGACCTTTAAGTTTTTGACTTAATGAACAATATATTTAGATCGATTTCACAGTCCCATTGTATTCACAGAAAAAGGAACTACAAAGATTAACAAAAAACAAAAACACATTCTAATGTGCGCTGATTTATAATAATTTGATGTAAAAAATATTTAATGCATCTAACAATTAATTTAACAATAAATTATAAGCCAAGATTATAAATCATAATGTTAAGAACTGCTTTAAACAGGTCTATGAAGCTATGGATTAAACATAAAAAAGCACAATAGGCATGTGTTACTACTAGTCGTCAATCAAAGTGTATAATACTATAACAGAGTAGTTTGTAATCTAAAGTAAATATTCACAGAACAAAAGTAGCATTCGAACAATGATCGTATTAAAAGCTTAATAATTTCGGCATTATATACATAATATTACCTTTTTAACTAATTGCATTGATGAAATAATTTAAATACAGTTCGAATTCCAACAGACAATAAATACGAAATTAATTATATTAAATCAAATCAAAAAGATAAAGCGCAGGTAAGTTATACAAAAAAGGCGCTTGCAATATAAATATAAAAAAAGAATTACAGGGTATTAAATAAAAAACAAACCAACTGAAAAATGGTAATAGCGAATCGGATCAAAATCATCCATTTCAATTTTTTTTGTGGAGTTATGTTGAAAGTCCTCTTTAGGTATCACTAAATTAAGTTATTGCAACGAATCTATTGGGTCTACAGTAATCATACTTTTAAGACCTTTATACTATAAGTACCTATATTAGAATAAGATATTCTGCTACAAGCCTAACATGATTTAGATGGTTAATTTTCATGATTACAGGTAGTGTCTTCAAAACACAGGTTATACAAAAAATCTGTGATTTTAGAAGTTATACTTCTTTAGGCGCGTTATGAAAAGATGATGAGAGTAAATTTTAAGATGCGCGCGCATCATGTAATACATTTAGACTAATAGTAACACAAAAGTCACAGGTTGGGCGCGCGCATCACTGTAATTTAGTTTTAATACTATTAACAGACTTAAATAAAGGAGGTTCTTAATATCCTCACGTTATTCTATAAGGAACTTTACCTTAGAGGATAGAGTAGGGCTTCTAGTGTGGCGGGTCTACTGTACTGTGCACCTGACAACCCCACACCCCTTTCACCCCCTGAAAAACCAAACCACATTTGACCCTTATTGACCCCCCAACCCAAATTGATCCCCCCTTGCCTATCAAACACATTTTTAACCCCCTTGACCCTAACCTAATTTGACCCCTCTTGACTCCGCAAACACATTTCAACCCCCTTGACCCCCAATATAAATAGACCACCCACACCCATTTTCGACCCTTAACCCCCTAATATAACATAATTAATACTAAATACTATTATTAAATTATTTAATGATGACAAAGAAGTATAACTTCTCACACGCGTACATAAGTACACGCACCCTTTTCTTTTTCTCTCTTAGAGCCGTTTGAATTTCCTCTTTTACGTAACCTACAGATTTCACTGCGTAACTTCTTTATATTTTGTTGGAATAAACCTGAGTGTTGTGAACTGCGTTTCATCTGAGTCTGCTCGTGAGACTATATGAGTGTTCTTTATTTATTTCAGCCCCATCTGAAAAAATAAAAATAGTTATGAGAAAATAAAACTAACAACATACATACATACATACATACATACATATACACTCACGCCTGTTATCCCCGAAGGGGTAGGCAGAGGCGCAACTAGTGCACCCACTTCTCGCCGTTATTCCGTCCCATGATGTGATAGGGGGCGAGCCTATCGCCATATCGGTAACAAATTCCAGACTCCGAGCTGATACTGAATAGAAAAACTCAATATCACTTTGCCCGACCCGGGGATCGAACCCGAGACCTAAGCATTGCAGTCGTACCATAATACAACTACGCCACCGAGGCAGTCAGATAATTTATTTTATTTGTTAAAACTAACAAAGAACATAAATTATCTGGACTTTACGTACAATATACAGTGTGACTGGTAATATGACTTATTCCCGTTAAGAACATGTAGATTCGGTCAAAAGCAATCGATTTTGTTTCATGAAGCCCTATCGGGAATTCAATACTTTTCGAGCAATTCAAGATTTATTGAATTTTAATTATTTGAATTTTAAGATATACCTACATATGCATATACACTGACGGACCCATAAACTGCATCAATGTTGAAGACGCCTTTGTAATAAACATTTTAACCAAGTATTCAACCTTTTTCTACAAAGTTAAATTGAAACCTGTAGTTTGGTTCGTTAACTTCATAACAGCATAGTATGAACAAGTATGAAGTATCATATTATTATCCTTAAGTGTGTGTTTGTATAATGGAAAGGACCAATTTTTTTTTTTTAACACAAACGATAAATGTAACAAAATTTGGTTCTGGTTGGTTTGTTTAAAAATTGGTATTTAAATTTAAAAAAATTGAAGCACAGGTTTTTTTTCTTTTAATAAGGTGTATTGCTTCCACGTGCATTAATTACAGATTCTAATCGGTTCTGCATATATCTGATTAGGGTCATTAAACGGTCTTACGGGATATTGTTCCATTCTTGTGAAATCGCTGTTCTTAGTGCTGCCACTGTTGTGGGCACAGGATTTTTCGCGTATACCGCTTTTTTATAGTGTCCCATTTTGTGGGACATTACAGCTGTATTAATATGTTATATGTAAATATCAGTCATTTTAAGACATAACGTAGTAACCCATAATATGTGACATAACATTAATGTCTCAGAGTGACGAGAGCAGTGTAATACCTCGCAGTGATTCGTAATTCAAAGTTTCGGTGGTTTGTGTAGTTGTGTTATTTACCAACAGGCAACCAGCTTGGACATTTTGTCATTTATATGAATAAAAAGTATAATAAGTAATGAAATATTATACGTACTTACAATATTAGCGACCGGATGGTTAATCGAGCTTGAGGCATCCTCAGACACCGAGCAAGTGTTTTCAAATTGTTCTGGAACGCAATTAATTTTTTATTTAGGGTGCATATTGCCTATGTCGTTTTATTGTTCAAGCTTACTCTATACCAAGTATTTGTGAGTCTATGGAGAATAGACACACGTACAAAAAGTCGTATATTCAAATTAAAATCATTTATTCAGTAATTAGGCCTCTAAGGGCACATTTACACGTCTTTTTGAAAATAAAAATTAAATAAACTAAATGATTCTACCAGTGCTTCGGAAAAGCCCACTGACCTGAGAAGAAGCACCAAGAAACTCAGCGTAGGTCTTTCATATATTTTTTAAAGTATATGTACAGGGTGTCCAGTATTTAATAGATAACCTTGAAATGTCTTATAGTAGAACTTATTGCCGTTTAGAAAAAAATACGAAATAAAATATATTATGAGTAGTACCTGAGATATGAACTTTTCTAAAAAAAGTCGCAATTTTTTTGACTTATTTTACTTTCTTGTACACTACGACCAGAAATGAAGGAAATCCATAGTTTTTTTGTTATTTTATTATTATACACTAACTAGGCTAATAGAGAGATCCTACTATCCTACTAATTTTATAAAGGCGAAAGTTTGTAAGAATGTATGGATGTTTGTTCCTCTTTCACGCAAAAACTACTGAACGGATTTCGATGAAATTTGGCACACGGGTAGGTCATGTCCTGGATTAACACATAGGCTACTTTTTATCCCGGGAAAATATAAACCGGGACTTTTATATCGGAAAAACTTTTTAAGGCGGGCGGAGCCGCGGGCAAAAGCTAGTAGTCAATAGTTTGACTAGTTATAGCACTTTTAAAAAAAACATGCAAGTACAAAATTGTAATCGCAATTGTATTACGACATAGCTGCGATGGTCTTGGGTTCGCTCTCCAGGTCGGGAAAAGTGATATTGAGTTTTAAATTAAGTATCAGCTCGAAGTCTGGAACTTGTGCCCGATATGGCGATAGGATCGCCCCTATCATATCATGGGATGGAATACACTCAGCAAAAAGTGGGTACATTAGTTGCGCCTCTGCCTTCGGGGATAAAAGGCGTGAGTATGTGTGTGCGTCATAATTGTTTTCACCTAAAAACTTCCAAATCAATCACAAAATATTAACCTTACCCATCATAAGTACATAATAATATGGAAAAATTGCTTACCTAAATCCAATGTTGGGACTTCGTTTTTGTAAGGCGTCTACTGGGTAATATATACTTAGGCTCAAAGTGTCTGTAGCGTAATCGAACATTTTTTAAATATATTATTCTCCTTTTCAACGCATTTCCACCAAGAACTTTTGCCCACTGCATATACCCGTCATTTTGATGACTTTCCGATCTAAAAGTAAGCGCACTGGGAAAGTGGTAAAGCGCACCTGGAAAACAAAATGATATAAGTACACTTATTATGTATCTGAAAAATAATATAATAAAACTTGCCATTATATATTATCTAAGTACTATTACACTGATGAGTGTTGGAAACTAGCCATCTCTTCTAAAAACATACATCACCCTATTTATCCCCAAAGCGATAGGCAGGGTTGCAGAGGTGCAACCAGAACACTCACTTTAATACCGTGTGTGTTCCATCTTATGGTGTAATAGTAGGCGAGCCTATGGCTACCTCGGGTACAAATTCCCGACTCCGGGCTGACAGTAGAAAAACTCAATATCACTTTGCCCGACCCGGGATTCGAACCCAGGATCTGAAAGCAGTGGTCGATACTGACATGCTATACAACTACGCCAACAAGGCAATCCACTCCTCGACAAGGCACAGTCACCCTTGTACACCACACTGAACTAGAGTGGGTGGGCAGACTTAACATATACTCCGCGCCAGATAACGTAACATTAAAGCACATTGACCTTTATTCATTTAATGAGGTATGACAAACCTTTGGCACAGTTAAAATATAATTATTTATAAACACATTTCAAAAAGAACGTTACAATTGACAGCTAAGCCAAGGAAATAAAAGTCGGTTAAAAAACTAAATATTAATACTGCCGTGATAAGCAACGTTCTGGCTGAATACTTCATAACTGGATTAATAATAACCGAGAACATGTGTCACACTACTAAATACCACACAATACCTAAACTAGACAGCAATAAGGTTCAATTTTTACTGGGCGACATTGACTGGTCCCTGGCGCTCACCTACGATGATCCTAATGTTATATTAGAAATTAAGTCAATTTAATTCAGTATATGATAAATGTAAGTATAATGGTAATATAAACATAAATAAACGAAGGTCATTTAAATGGGTTCATAACAGAATGGTATATTTGTGTGACAAGAAGAATCAATTACTCAAAATCTGGACAGTGACTAAGTTTTGGCGAAAGTATTCGTTATTCATTGATGATTTTTGGCACAATGTTAGCAGAGGCATAGACGAATATGTGGTTTTATTTAGTAACGCAATGTAAAAATGACCCTGTATATACATGTATGTATATACATATAGAAGCAATGTCAAAATTATTTGTACCTCTTGTGATAAACCTTTTCTAAATGAGATAACATATACAAACAAACCTGAGCTAACCATGAAACTCAATAAGGCTAAGAATGATACTATTATGACCATAATTAAACACATGAATGATAAAAAAGTCCAGGTTTTCATGGTATTCGTCCTTGTGATATTAAGAAGTATGCAGAAATTCCTGTTATTACACATCTAATAAACTCGTTGCTAAGGGTAGTTAACCAGATGAGTATTGGGAGATTTTCCGGCATAAAAGTACCGCTTTGTATTTCCCCGGGATAAATTATACATACAAAACTTCTTCTTGAATCACTCTATCTATTAAAAAAAAACCGCATCAAAATCCGTTGCGTAGTTTTAAAGATCTAACCATACTTACGCACAGACAGCGGGAAGCGACTTTGTTTTATACTATGTAGTGATGAAAAATAACTTTTTTCAATTCTAACATTGGATCCGTCTTTTGTACCTACAGGCCTGCCCAGATATCGATTTTGAGGTCGATTGGCCTTAAAACAAAGAAGTACAAAATGGCGACCACTTTTCTTAAGTCTAACATTAGACCTGACTTTTACCATCAATGGCATGCCCAGTATCGATTTTGAGGTCAATTCGCCTAAACACAAAGAAATTAAAAATGGCGGACACTTTTTTCAATTCTAACATTGGATCCGTCTTTTGTATTTAAAGGCCTGCCCAGATATCGATTTTGAGGTCGATTGGCCTTAAAACTAAGAAATTCAAAATGGCGGCCACTTTTTTCAATTCTAACATTCGATCCATCTTTTGTACCTAAAGGCCTGCCCAGATATCGATTTTGAGGTCGATTGGCCTTAAAACTAAGAAATTCAAAATGGCGGCCACTTTTTTGAATTCTAACATTCGATCCATCTTTTGTACCTAAAGGCCTGCCCAGATATCAATTTTGAGGTCGATTGGCCTTAAAACAAAGAAGTTCAAAATGGCGGCCACTTTTTTCAATTCTAACATTGGATCCGTCTTTTGTACCTACAAGCCTGCCCAGATACCGATTTTGAGGTCGATTGGCCTTAAAACAAAGAAATTCAAAATGGCGGCCACTTTTTTTAATTCTAACATTGGATCCGTCTTCAGTACCTAAAGGCTTGCCCAGATATCGATTTTGAGGTCGATTGGCCTTAAAACAAAGAAATTCAAAATGGCGGCCGCTTTTCTCAATTCTAATATATAATTTAGATTTGCATCCAATGGAAACCCAAAAATAAGCTAAAAAGAAACAACCTGTAGATGTTCAGTTTTCATACATTTTGCAGAAATCGGCCCGAGCGTGGATCCACGCTCCCGGCAGAGTTTGAACACTTTTTTTGAGCGTGGATCCACGCTCCCGGCACGCGAGCGCTTCATAAAATTATAGAAAGATGCTTAGGAAATTAAATTAGTAAATATTTGATCAATAATAACATTATCCATGACCATCAACATGGATTTCGGAAGAATAAAAATATATCACAATTATTCTGCAAATTTACAAATGAAGTTCATACACACTTGAATAACAAAAAAGATGTGATTGCTTTATTCAATGATTTTAGTAAAGCCTGCGACGACACCCTAAGATACCCTATATATAAAAATCTCACGTGGTATATAAGGCGCTCTCTTAGATTTATCGAAAACTATCACCTTAACTGCCAAACTACAGTAAAAATCAATAATAATAATATCAAAACTTACGAGAGACATTACATTACTAGAAAAAATGGTTTCACTCACATATTCTTGGTCAGAATCGCTGACCAGTTTCGACCTATTAAGTAGGTCATCTTCATAGGCGAGTGCTGAGAGGACGTCGCGTCGCGGAGGCCTCTTGATCACTGCCAAACGGATTCCGAAGATGTCGCAGCTGCTAGACATCATCATCAGAGAAAGTTAATAATGCTTATAGCAATTTCGTTCTCACTGAAGAAGGTACGGCTAATAATTTCACCAATTGAATATCTACTGTATAGTCACGACATGTGCAACATATTTAGTGAGGGTTTTGTATACCAATTTGCTGATGACACTTGTCTGGTTGTTGCTGACAAAATATTCTTATTGCCCAAAATGCTATGCAAATGAATTTTAAGCCCTCGCGTGCCGGGAGCGTGGACCCACGCTCAAAAAAAGTGTTCAAACTCTGCTGGGAGCGTGGATCCACGCTCGGGCAGATTTCTGCAAAATGTATGAAAACTGAACATCTACAGGTTGTTTCTTTTTAGCTTATTTTTGGGTTTCCATTGTATGCAAATCTTAATTATATATTAGAATTGAAAAAAGTGGCTGCCATTTTAAATTTCTTTGTTTTAAGGCCAATCGACCTCAAAATCGATATCTGGGCAAGCCTTTAGGTACAAAAGACGGCTCCAATGTTAGAATTAAAAAAAGTGGCCGCCATTTTGAATTTCTTTGTTTTAAGGCCAATCGACCTCAAAATTGATATCTGGGCAGGCCTGTAGGTACAAAAGACGGATCGAATGTTAGAATTGAAAAAAGTGGCCGCCATTTTGAACTTCTTTGTTTTAAGGCCAATCGACCCCAAAATCGATATTTAGGCAAGCCTTTAGGTACTGAAGGCGGATCCAATGTTAGAATTGAAAAAGTGGCCACTTTTTTCGTCTCAGATTTTGGGGTCGATTGGCTTTAAAACAAAGAAGTTCAAAATGGCGGCCACTTTTTTCAATTCTGACATTGGATCCGTTTTTTGTACCTACAGGCCTGCTCAGATATCGATTTTGAGGTCGATTGGCCTTAAAACAAAGAAATTCAAAATGGCGGCCACTTTTTTCAATTCTAACATTGGATCCGTCTTTTGTACCTACAGGCCTCCCCGGATATCGATTTTGAGGTCGATTGGCCTTAAAACAAAGAAATTCAAAATGGCGGCCACTTTTTTCAATTCTGTCATTAGATCCGTCTTTTGTACCTAAAGGCCTGCCCAGATATCGATTTTGAGGTCGATTGGCCTTAAAACAAAGAAATTCAAGATGGCGGCCATTTCTTTCCATTCTGACATTGGATCCATCTTTTGTGCCTAAAGGCCTGCCCAGATATCGATTTTGAGGTCGATGGGCCTTAAAACAAAGAAATTCAAAATGGCGCCCACTTTTTTCAATTCTAACATTCGATCCGTCTTTTGTACCTACAGGCCTGCCCAGATATCGATTTTGAGCTCGATTGGCCTTAAAACAAAGAAATTCAAAATGGCGGCCATTTTTCTCAATTCAAGCATTGGATCCGTCTTTTGTAACCAAAGATATACCCAGATTTCGATTTTGAGGTCAATCGGCCTCAAAACAAAGAAATTCAAAATGGTGGCCGTCAATGCCAAATCTTACAATGTTTCTGAATATTTTAGTGACCATTGATCCTCAATAAATAAGTGAATAAATAATAAAAAAAAAAGGTCTAAAAGAATTTTATGGTGTATAAATTAGAACATCCTTTACATTGAAAATCCGATTTTTTCAAATGTATGGGCGGCACGCACGCGTCTTTTACGCAAACCGAGCCCGGCATTCCAGGGGTTAATACTCTATGCAAGTGGGCACATGATGTGGGCCTAACTATTAATTAGTAGTTTTAGACCGCGGCTCTGCCCGCGTTTCGATTTTCCAGGATAAAAGACGCGCTTTTTATTGTCCCGGGATAAACTGCAGCCTATGTATTAATCCAGAACAATATCTACCCGTGTGCCAAATTTCATCGCAATCCGTTCAGCAGTTTTTGCGTGAAAGAGTAACATCCATACATACTTACAAACTTTCGCCTTTATAATATTAGTAGAATTCAAAATTTATTCACATCCACTCACCACACCTTAAATCAGAAATTATGCCAACTATCCAGGCTCATACCCACCAATGCATCCACCATCAAAGTAATTAATACTTGTAATTGTAAACTAAACTGGAGACCATACATTGAATATGTATGTAATAGATTAAGATCCATTGTAGCTAAACTATCCCTACTTAAATGAAAATTACCTTTTAGCACACTGAGAATGTTTTATAATGTGTTGGCTGACTCTGTCATAAGCTATGGTCTCAGTAGTTATGTTAGAACATACAAGACTTATATAGACGAGATTTATAGATTACAAGTAACACTTTTAAAAACAATTGTACCCTTAAATATTAAACGCAAGTGTAGTAAATGTAACTCTGAATAATTTAAATACTATAGAATTGTAGACATATAATAAATAAAAATGTTTATAATATGTAGGCTATGATAACTTGCTTAAAACCTAGAACAAGAAATACCACTAGTTTGCGCAACCTATCGTATTTTTCCTAAATATACATTACCTCCATGTACTAAAAATTATGGAAAACGTACCGACGGATATATGTTACCATCACTTTTAAATGAGTTAAATAATGAAATACATGACAAACTGTTCATTAAACCGAATAAATGTAAAGTGATTCTTAAACCTTTCGATGGGATCAAATGTGTAGCTCTAGTGTTATAAATTAGTTTGTGCGTGTAATTGTGTATTTATAAGCGAGTCAATTTGTAACCGCGATACAATATAAACCATCTTAGGTTTTCTTTCACTGATATTCCTTTGGTACCTACACTTTCGTTTTGTTTTATTTTCGATAACTGTTAGTGAATATTTGAAATAAGACTTACCGTCCACAGCACAGCGAAAATAACTTTCGCCATTTTACAAACACGCGTGCAATACGACATCCGTGTATCCGTAAAACAATCAAATCGAAACCAAGTCCGAGCCAGGGGTCAAACTTTCCGGAGTATTATAATGCTCTTTGGGTCAAACAAAATTACAAGATCACACAATATACAAACGGCCACAAATCGCAAATAGAAATTGAAAACATGGCCACCGGATGACGGATCACGAAAATAAGGCTGTGTTACCACTTCACTTAAAATAATATTCCCCACGAAAAATATATAATTTAGTTACTAAGAAACATAACTTAAATTTTAAAATTCTGTAATTATATTTCAGTATATAATTTATGTAGAAAATAGTTTAATTATAAAATATAATCATGTATGTGTCACATGTCAAGTGGTATAAAATAATAAAATTACACACTTTTGTGCCATTCATAAAAATGTGGCAAACTTATTAAACATACTTCAAACATCGTGACATTTGACTTCATACATATCGTTCAGAAATTGGGTTCAGTTCAGTTTTAATATGATTTTTGTAGATTTCTAGACTTCGTTACAGTCTTTTTGGATCTAACTAGAAATCTAGCACCGCCCATCTTCTAATATATAAAACAAAATGAGAACGAACGAAGGAACGAGTGAACGAAGGTACGAAATCACAGAGTGACACCCCCCTGGTCGTGTGGATTGCTTTAGTCTTTATTCTATGGTGTGGATGATGCTCCTATGACGGCTACTCTTCATGTCCAGTTATGATCTATAAAGGTTGAACTTTGATAAAAATCTCCTAATTTTTATTTAGCATGATGTATGGAGGCTGCTTACGATGTTCTTTCGGGGGCGCTAAGAAATTACCCTAAGTCTAACGTACCGTTAAATTTTATACTAACTGATATTTAACTTTATTAAAGTGGCAAATAATAAACGTTTGAGGGTAACATGTAAAACTTGCTTTTGTTCGCGGCTTCACCCGCGTGAAAGAGTTTTTTCCGGAATGAAATCTCGCCTCATTGGTTCTCGGGATAGAAAGTAGAATCTCGATAGGTACTGTGGTTTTTGAGTTCAGGCAGACAGACAAACGTGCCGAGAGTGTTTGTTTTATATAATACTAGCTTTTGCCCGCGGCTCCGCCCGCATGAATGAGTTTTCCCGGGATAAAAGTCCCGCATTAGATTTTCCCGGGATAAAAAGTAGCCTATGTGTTAATCCAGAACATGATCTACCCGTGTGCCAAATTTCATCGAAATCCGTTCAGTAGTTTTTGCGTAAAAGAGTAACAAACATCCATACATCCAGACATCCATACCTCCATACATTCTTACAAACTTTCGCGTTTATAATATTAGTAGGATTTTAGGTTATGCGAAAATATTTCTCTTTGTTATGCTTTCACGGCTAAACCACTGAACCGAATTTGATGTAATTTGGTTCAGACGACGTTTCATATCAAACGAGATGTGTTACTTTTTATCTCGGAAACGTGCAATTAAACGTGTTTTTATTCCAAGCTTTTTTCACACGGGTCGAAACGCGAGCCACACGATGCTGCTATATATACCGTAAATAAAAATGTTCTTTGTCTACAATACAAACAATTTGTAAAAAAATGGCTCTTACTTTTTAATATACAAGAGTGGTTTGTAAACAACATAATATTATAAAATGGATTAACTCTTGTCTTCTATAGAACACACAATGTTATCAAGACAAACATGCTCGTAAAAACATCATCGATCATTTGTATGTAAAGTGATTTATGTTATGTAAACGTCTTATAATAGTCAGTAGTCATACCTATAACATGTTATCTTATAATCGAATGCTACTCCAACACGAATTCGAAATAACACACTTGCTATGCATTTTAAATAAAATTTTGTCTAAGTTATCTGGACAGGTTACTTGGTTGACGTCAGCTCCATCTGAACGATCCAAACGCCAATACCGAAAAAATAATACTATAATAGACTAGTACAAATAGTCTAGCCTATGAATTTAAAGTACTTAATTATCATATTATCAATAGGTTAGCTGGTAAAACTCATAGGAAATTATTGCATAGCAAAGAACATCTGCCGTCAGATGTGTATGTAAACAAATAAGATTCATTCAAGATTGATATATCAGTCGCTGGTCATATAGAGATTGTAATTTGCAATGCGCATGTAATGTAGTATGTACGATCATAACGGCACATCCTGTTATGAATCATTTTAGGGTTCCCTTTTTCGGCCGTAAATAATTCGATTCTGGGGACAGATGGTTGCGAGCACTTTTACCAACCCCAAGAAACCAAAAAACAATAGATCACTAATAAAAAAACAGGAGAAAACAGTAGATCGGGGATTTTGAACGAGGAGCAAAAAAAAAGGAGGTCCTCGATTTCCATTTTTCCCTCGGTAACATCGGAGAATTAGGTTAAGTGAATAGGGTGGCGACTAAAAAAAAAGAAGCTCCTGCACCATTTTAGTGTGTACTAATTTACTAGTGCACACAACCCGTGAAAACGCATGTAAAAATCAATAATACAAAAAATAGTAAAATTTCAACTCTAAACAGAAAACAGCTAGGCTACTCTCGACGCCAATACCGATCGATTGGATATTGTCCAATTGGATTTGGTATTCTTGAAAATCACACCAGCGCCACATTGGACCAATATTAGGTGGCTATTTAATGAACTAAACTCAATTGGGATTGACATTGGAAAATTCGTTAGCGGTACTCTTGACGTGATTTTGACATTTCAAATTGATTTTAGATTGCGGTGTGATTGCGTTGTCAAAAAAAAATTTTCAATAAAAAAAATAGTAACTTTACTTTTATTGTATTAAATTTACATTGGAAATTTTTAAGAATAATGTATTGAAATGGTAACTTTGGTGTTCGCCTATAAGTTATTGCACAATACCCGATTACGGGAATTAAAAAGAAAGAAAAATGAGGGAAGAATGTCGAGGCCTTTCAAAACCTTATTATACCTATATATTTATACCTATAATACCTTATATTGTCCTTACCAGACGATGAATTTCGAGCAATTTCTCGAATAAAAAAAACCTTTATTTGAAAATTTGTACATAGAGTTGAAACCATATCTACCCGTCCCCAAAAGAAAAAGGTAAATATTACCTAAATTTAAAACTAGTACTTCTAGATCTATCTTTATCATAATCATTAACGTAACCTAAATATTTCAAATCAATAATCTGAGTAAAAAATGTTTCTCAAGTACCATTTGCTAAATTAAAGTTCGTATTTTAAAGTTTAGATATTAGTAGCGTTGTCCTTTTACACCACCGGGAGCTACCAGCGCCTTGTTGGAGGTACTAAGGGGCTCATTGTATCCCAATAGCCGGTATCTCGGTGTATAAAGCAGGTGACGGCATGCGCACTTTTTAAAAGCCCTTTTGCCATGCCCGGTTGGCTTTCCAAAAAATCTACTTAGGCTTCAATTTGCACGTAAGTTGGTCTAGATATTTTCATGTACATAAAAAACTTTTTTAGGCTATATGGTACCGAATATCTTCGCCTTTCTAGGTGTAAAAATTCACGCATAACGAATTTTAACAACCAAATACTGCTTTTTCAGTATTTTGCGAATTTATTTACCTATTTTAACTAAATAAAAACAAAATGCACACAGTCAGATTAGTTATATAAGCACATGCACACACATCACCGTTAAATAAGGATATAATCCAATTGAAGGAACTTTACAAACATAAAACACTATACCTTCATAATAAAATTAGAGACAACATCTTCTACGCTCGAAAATGGTTTTGTTATAAGTGAAAACAGAAACTAATACAACTAATGCCAGTTATGACCTCAAACTCCTGTTACAAGACTCTAAATCTTAACCAAAGCGCCAAATGATGATAACACAACAACGTTGGCGCTTAAGTAAGCATACCTTGATTATTAAGAAACTTTATGTGGAATGTGTGGAATAAATAATGCTAAATAAAATTGGGAGTAAAACAATAAAATCAAATATCACAAATAATTATTTTAGTTCCCGTAAATATTTGACTTTTTAAAAAACAGTCCATGGCAAAGGACAAACAGCATACAGCCTCAATCTTTCCAATACATTCATTTTAATATATTTTTTTAATGAGACGTGCGTGAAAATATTAAATATTGGAAGAGAAATGAATTTTACTTATGAATAAAGGATTTCAACCGGTAATTGCTAAGATTTTTGTCTTTAATGTTTGTTTTACCGATTTCTTTGAAGCTTCTGACATCTCTAATGTCAGCTAACTTCATTTTTAACGACGAACCCGTTACCCAATGACAATGCAAATCTAATTTTAATCCAATTACAATAAATTGCGTTTCAAGAGTACGAAATCATGTGACGTACAAATTGAGATTGGAATTGGATTGACATTGGTATTAGAATTATCTTGGCGTCAAGAGTAACCCAGCAGGAACGACAAAGCAAAAACAGTAAATCTACTGTCAAAACTGTAGGGTTGGCAACACTGATTGCGAGGTCTTTTTACCCGATTGCAGAAGGAGGGTAATGCTTTTTATTGTGCTCCTTGCAAGGGCGAGGTGGTTGCCCCTTTCATCACTCCCTAAGGCCACTACTGCATGTATCCAAATAGTACTTACAATATTAGTAACTACCTTTTGCTCACGGTTTTGCCCGCTGGAAAAAGTTTTCCGTAGATAAAAGTTCCGTTTTATATTTTCCTACGATAAAAAGTAACATATGTGTTAATCCAAGACGTGATCTCCCATGTGCTAAATTTCATCGAAATCAGTTCAGTAATTGTGGAGATGTGCGAACAAACATAAAAATAGACAGACAGACAGAAAAGAATTAGTCTTTAGTCGCCGTCTTTCTTTTCTATCACATTTCTTTAAATGTACACAAACACCGGGATCTACCGCTTTATTATATTTAGTATATATAGATTGTACTAAGCCTATGTTGCGCCGCCTGTTTACTGCCTTTAAAGGGCTCTATCTTTAAACCATGACTGGTAAAGGGCTGAAATTAACACGGAATAAATTTCTCTCGGTGTTTATTACCAACAGATACTTAGCTGCAGTCTTTTTTACTAATTTATATATATTTTTTTATTTTATTAATTTAAGTTTCCTTTGGTCAAAACTGCACTCTATATTCTGTAGTATTTTTTTTTCTATATTCCAATAATCACATTTTAAATAATAAATTGTCCTGTTCACAGTCCGATGATCATTTTAAATTGCCTAATTACTATAATCTCACCCTTTATATTAATATGTTAAGTTAGTAATCTATTTTCAGTATTAAACTAAAAGTTAAGAACACACTATAAACACCTGTGTTAAAACAAAAGGAGGTGCCCGTTTTTTGTATGGGTGCTGGGGCTCATAATCTAACCAGGCTCAAACTTTATGAATATTAAAAGGGCAATAACATGGATCTTGGATACATTAAAAAAAAATTTTAGACCCCTCCATTTATAAACGTTCATTTACGTGTAGTAAATCGGAGGACTTTAAAATTTTACTATTTATTGCAAAGGCCTGGTTTTTGGGAGTACCCATTATGCAATGGGGATACCCTGACGGACTACTAAAGATGCTGCGCTTGCAGACCTGGTGGTAAAAAAATGATTGCCCTCATTGTCTTACTCACCTTGGCACCTCATGTCACCTCTCAGTCGTTGTAAACAATTGAATTATTACACTTCTCTTAACTTCAGTCAAGTCATAAAGATTGACGATTACAAGATGATATCTTAATTTATTGACTATCGAGAACTTTGGTTTAATCTTTATCCTTGGCCGCTTTTTATATCACCCCTATACTTGGAGTACTAAATACCTATCTGATTGGTATTTAGCACGACATTAATTCTCATGACAAAATAATTAAGTCTATGTTATTGAAAAGTATTGCACATTTATTTTATTTTTATCGTCACTCTATCAACCAACATTAAGATTTTATATTGTGTGCAGTTTAATTATAAATACTTTGAGTAAGACCGGCAATAAATTACTGTCATCGTCATGTGTGCAGTACACAATGTTACATGTGTATATGTGTTTACAGTTTTACTGACGCAAAAAATAATTCTACTCTCTTTGCACATTCTGATAGTGCTGTGCAAATAACAGAATCACGCTGATTTGATAAGCCCAACTGGATGTGAGTAGTAAAACAATAAACTTATTTAAAACATTCTTGTTTACATAGCAATCTAGGCATGACACTATCTTTTATATTCATTTCATATATTTATCTGAAGATAAACAGAATTTTCTAGATCATACAATGTCTATATTTTAAAAATACCATATAAAGTTCGACCATCATGTTATTTTTCTGGAAGTTTCTGTTTCCAAGCGTGACTTTATTTTTTATCATACAAATAATATTTTATGCATGTGGATATTCAAATATTCGCCATCTTGTATCAATGTTTACATTTATGCGGAACTGTTAAACACCTACGTGACGGGTATCACGAATTGTAAATAAGGCGCGCTCATCAAAATATGTTTACATGTATACAGGTATACATTTAAAATAATACATCGTACCTTTATTGTCGACATTTCATGTTTGCTTTTAATTTTAAAACAGGAAGCACCTTTTTCTGATATTTTGAAGCATTATGAATATATGATAACTACAAAAATATTAAAGACAATTCAGATGCGTAGTTTGGTAATTTATTTCTTACTTTATAGCAATGGAATCGGGAGTCGACGATATAGGCTCGTGGTAATTTTGGTAGTCATGTTAAACGCTATAACAAATGTGCTACTTCATTGTATTTTCAGTTTTCTAGTTTGATCATTCCAATTTTTTTCCAATAAGAATGACACAGTAAACATTATTATAATAATGCGTTTCAAATACACATTAGAGGTTGGCCAGCTAATTGATAATCTTAAAATTGGCAGTGCTCCAGGATATGATGGTGTCACTCCTTTTGTACTAAAAACAATTAAGAATCACATTCTCGAACCACTAACACATATTTTCAACCTGAGCCTCTCAAATGGAGTTGTGCCCAAAATATGGAAACTCGCAGTTGTTACACCGATTCATAAGGACGGTGATGCCTTAAATCCTAGTAATTACAGGCCTATTTCTTTATTAAATATTTTTGCCAAACTATTGGAGAAGATTGTCAACAATCAACTCATTTCATTTCTTGAGAAATACAAATTACTCTCTGATAGCCAATTTGGGTTTAGACGCAATAAATCTACTGAGGACGCCATACTTTCCTTGGTGGATTCAGTGTCGAAGGATTTAGATCATGGAAATTGTTGCTTGGGTGTCTTTCTTGACCTTGCTAAAGCCTTCGACACTGTATCGGTTCCAATTCTTTTAAGAAAACTTGAGATGAAAGGAATACGAGGTATGGCAAATGACTGGTTTCGTGATTATCTTTCGGAGCGCCGCCAACGTGTGAGAATTGGTTCCTATTTAAGCAATGAACTTCATATTGATGTCGGCGTTCCGCAGGGTAGCATTCTTGGCCCGACTCTTTTTATCATTTACATCAATGATATTATTGATCTACCTGGATTAAACTGTAAGATTTTTTGTTATGCAGATGACACTGCTTTGCTTTTCCACGATTCATCCTGGAACAAAGTTCTTGATATTGCTAAGACTACAATGAAAACAATCTATCACTGGTTACAAAAAAACTTACTGTCATTAAACTTAAAAAAAACTAAGGCTATTGCTTTTTACAAAACTCTTGCATCTAAGCCCGCTATTCTACCATCTTTAACAGTGCACACTCATTGTCAGGATGAAACTATATGTAGCTGTGAAAGTATTGTCTTTGCTGACAACATTAAATCCCTGGGGGTAGTAATTGATGAAAACTTATCTTTTAAACAGCACCTTACCCTTCTCTCTGGCAGGATTAGGAAATCTATTTTCATAATCAAAGCGCTTCGACACCTTCCTAGAGACACTTTGTTAATGATATACAAGGCAATTACACAGTCACTACTGTACTACTGTATTCTTGCATGGGGTGGAGCGATCAAAACCAAATTCATTGAACTCGAGAGGGCTCAGCGTGCAGTTTTAAAAGTGATGTTGAGGAAACCTTTCAGATTCCCTACAGATGAACTTTACTCTGAATGTAAAGTCCTTCGCGTACGCCAGATTTTCATACTCAAAGCTGTCCTTGCTTCACATAAAAGAGTAATTAATTCTGCGGACTTTGACCACTTATCTCAGCGCCGTATTTTTCGTATTCCAACTGTTTTGATACACACAACGTTTATCAAACGACTTCCGTTCTTTTTGCTACCTCACATCTACAATGAAGTATGTCGCCGGATACCTAACATCAAAATGCTTCCTTTGAGCAAGGTTAAATCTAAAATTGCACAGTGGCTTTTGTCACTTTCATACCAAGACACGGAAAAATTGTTAATTACTATGGGTGACTAAACTCACACTCGCACACACAAATACACACACAAACACACACACACACACAGTATAACCCTGTCTTATATTATTTAAATTGTATTGGTTTCTTGTATATAATCTTAGTAGATTTTGCTTTCTTAATTTCGTTATGTATAATTCACAGTGTCTTTATTTTTATCTGTAACTAGAGTCTGTTAAATGTTTGTAATTTCGTTTGTAAATTTGTAAGGATGTGCGACACAAGTTTTAAACTTAGTGCGCATCCTAACGGAGTTTTGTAATTCAATTATATTGTAACTGGTTTCTCAATAAATAAATAAATAAATAAATAAAATAAATGAATCTTAGTTTATGAAAGTAAACACAGCCTTTCAACATACATGTACGCATATCAACCCACTTGCGCTACAGTGAATTTCGTTCTTATTAGCGCTTGTGGCTTATCAATAAGGAATTAAGTATTTAGCGTGTCGCGTCGTTGGCACGCGAAAATTAAGGCGAGTACATAGTGGTTTGTCACGGGGTATTTGTCCAAGGTTCTGCGGCAAGTGTTCAGCTTATAGCAGTCAGTGATTCGGTACACTTCGAACGCTCGCCGCGAACTCTCACGTCCTACGAATGAAAAATCATACTCGGTGCCTAGTGATTCCTAAACAAACATGTACGCCTATGGACTTTATAGGGACTCTGGCGTGAGTACATGTTTCCATTTACTGCATTCATGCGTGACACGTCGATAAATTAAGTGTTCATCAACTTTATTTTTTATTATGCATAATAAAATGGCGGTATTCATTATTTATTACGATTGCACGTTGTAACATTTACGATTGCACGTTGTAACATAACTATGTGTAATAAATAATGAATTATCAAAATTAAACTCAATAATAACATCATTCAACTGAATGATGTCAAACATTATTATATCCGTTAGGTATTTCATTTTTAAACTTTCTAACGTTAATCCTAATTGTTAGCGAATGATGTGAATAATAGAAAAACACTTAAGAACCTAGTTTTATAAATATTTTTATTAAAAGCCATACATTTTAAGCCTCTAGCACGTTGAGTTGCCTTGTACTTAATTATTATTCTTTACTAATTATTTTTTATAATTGATGCGGTCGTCGTAGTGATAGAGTTTCTAGGACTAGCTGTTTTAAGCACCTATCAGTTTTTGATCTAAACTGAGTTAACATTTTCCGAATGATAGAGACAGTCTTGAAAGGTTTTTCTTTACTTGATAAAACTGTTCTAATTCAGCTGGCGTAGTATCTCTAAGACCGGGTTATTTCAACTGTATTTTTTTTGTCAGTGTGTTATTAAGGTGGACGCCCTCGCAGAGCTTCGAGTGCTCTAGGTGCTGCGACTTGCGAGCGCGTTCAGCTTAATAACACCCTGACGAAAGATAACTACAGTTGAAAAAACGGGGCCTAACTCTTTTAAACAAAGTCACTTATTTGGTATAATATTTCGTGAGGTCAATTACAATACGGGAAACTCAGAAGCAACCCCCGACCTCCTTTGATTTTCCTCAGAGGTCGTCAACCTTTATAAAATCTTTTATTCTTGGGTTCATGGACGGCTGCCTCTTGAAATTAAGTATCGTATTGGGTCATCTGATTTCACTTGTAATGTCTGAAACTCGTTTATCGTTACTACATACGCATAAGTAAATCAATGATAGCTACTGAATTTTGTATTCTATAACAATAAATTAAAGAATTGTACTTGAAAAATTACACAATTTTCCTTTTTATTGTTGTACTAATGTCCATTCTTCATGAAAAGCTGTATAGACATTTTATAACATTACTTTTAGAATTTAGCATTCAGAATATTATTATGAGTGTTGCTTAGACCTTTAATTCGATAATATCTGAGGAATTGTTAGATTAAACTGAACAAAGCAATGATACTGTGGTTCTAAAGCTATTATTTTCAGATTTTTATAATTACTGTTCATATTCTTTATTATAAGTAGGTAATTGAGTCTGATTATATAGCAAGCAATTTTGTTTTAAATTAAGTTTTAACGGGAATTTCGTGTAACTGCAAAAAATCTAGGTTGATGAAACTACATTCAGAAAATCAGAATTTACACACACATACACACTCACGCCTTTTATCCCCGAAGGGGTTGGCAGAGGCGCAACTAGTGCACCCACTTTTCGCCGTGCGTATTCCGTCCCATGATGAGATAGGGGGCGAGCCTATGGCCATATAGGGCAGAAATTCCAGACCCTGGACTGATACTGAATTTAAAACCAAATGTCACCTTGCCCGGCCCGGGAATCGAACCCAAGACCTCAGGCATTACAATCATACCGTAATACAACTACGCCACCGAAACAGTCAGAACGTATAAAAATAATATTTTGAAATTGTTCCTCGGATCTTATATCTGATACCTAGTTTTATTACGTGGCCAATTTGAACTATTATGCCCAGTGTCACCTAGGTTCGTCGAATCGAATTAAATCAACTTGAATAAAATCGCCTGCTATGCATTTATTTAAAACCACTATGAGCGTTATTTATGAATGTGTGGCACAGCGCGCCGAGGTAAATCATCGCGAATATTATCTTACAAATTTTATAAATGCGAAAGATTGTGAAAATGTTTGGATGTTAGTATGTATGTTAGAAGTAAACGCAGAAACAACTAAACGGATTTCGATGAAATTTGGCACACGGGTAGACCATGTACTGGATTAACACTTACCTTTATCCTAGTAATTTCCTCCCTTGGGAAGTTAATGGATATTTTTAATCTGAATCTTTAAGTAGATAGCAGTGGCGTCATATTGTGTTGTAGGTACTTTTGTAGCGGGAAAGGCTTTGCACGCAGGTGAAATCGCGAACAACACCACAAAATAAATGCGATTGGATTTGGCGCGTTTCGATTCTGCTCTAATCGACGCCGAGCATTATCCTGGAAATATTAGCAAAAACATGCGTGTCGGGGTGCCGCCATAAAAACATCTTCGGTCATCCGGCGTAGTTCTTGTCCACAGCTATTATCTGTAATAAACACAAGATGATTACAAACTAATCGCCATGTGTCATCCGTTAAGTTCTCGTCCTACTTTTTTAGATATAAATACCTTCAAACGGTATACCACAAAGATCGGAGGAATATAGTTCATATGTTCTCTGGTAACACCTTAGACTATCTTAAATGAATGCTCTAACGGTAACACACTGAGCACTAAACCCATTAATTAATATCACAATCGCTTCACAATTTGCGGTAGCGTTGTTAATTATTTCATTGTTTTTGGAAGTTGATTGAGTACGAACTACGAATGTATTTACTGATATTATCGCTAAAACAGTTGTTTTGTGTATAATTTTGTGTCTGACGCAATTAAAGATCTGCAAATAGTTATTTCCCAACACCTAGTCTTGGTTAGGAAATAGGAAAGAGGACTTGTTAAATCTCTTTTAACAACTGGCTACTCGGCCGCTACGCCACAGAGATTGTCAAATGAAATCCATTAGGTATTTTATTTGTTAAAGGAACTAGGAAATGAATGACGCTAGCCAAAGTAACTTCTTCGTACGAAATTTTCATCACAATCAAATAATCCCTGTTCATACAAAATTACATTGTTTTCTTACATTTATTTCACACAATGACATGGACGATACATATGTTTGTTCGACAAAGTGTATCATAAATCTTACAATGTAATGTTTAATTTGAAGTAGTACTTTTCCAAAGTCAAATCTAATAAGGCATTAGTGGTGACGTGACTCGCATTTCAAGAGAGGTTTTATTACTATTATAATTAACTCATTGAAATACCATGTACGGTTCTCTTACGTCGTTTAATGTTCCTATTAAATAAGCTTTTTTAGAATTCCCGAGAAGCTTTGTGGCAAATTTATGTGAGGTAAATTAGAAATTGTAATATAATTTTTAGGCAAAACTAGAGAATAATTTGTTTAACATATAAAATGAACATCCATTTCGGTTGATTTTTTAACTTCTTTCATCATTCATGTTCTTTTATGAACCATTTTCCGGAAATAACGAAAATCAGCTTTAGCGATATTTGTGAAGGATTACTATTAAATAAAAATTTGAAACGCTTAGAGTAAGTTTACCTTCATACCTAGTGTATTCTGCCAACCCATAGGGGAGACCGGGGATAGTTGACCAAATTTCGGCTTGGACGCTTATAATTTTTTTGTTTTAATATACAATGTCAAAAAATCCTACTAGGCCAGCGTGGTGGACTAAGGCCTAAACCCTCTCAGTTGTAGAGGAGGCCCGTGCTCAGCAGTGGGCAGTATATAATACAGGGCTGATTGCATTGCATTGTATTACATTACCTTCATACTTTATAGTAAGGTGTACATGGCAGGAGAAAATAATAAACTTTGTCAAGTAAGTGCGAAGATAAGATAGCTTTGTATATTATTGGTGCAATTACATTTCATACTGATGATTATGATAACCCTTTTATAAACTTGATGGATGACTTGTGAAAATAAACTTGTTTTTATGACTAAATAAAATCTTAGAAATATTTTTTTTTTACTTAATCTGTATAGAGATTGAACAAAATGCTGTAACTTTTTATGGAAAAATGATATCGTAATACCGAACAATTACCGCGTAGGTTGGTAATTGTTAAAACCACATCACTATTCCAAATCTGGATGCTTTATAAATAGCAATCTGTCTTTCCTTTTACGTGTGGCCTTAGTCGAGTCTGTCGTCTACAATGTATTGTTATTACATGTAGGTACTGTTTTATACACGTTGCAGGCCTGTATGGCGTCATTATTTCTGTAGTTTCCAATCTCAGGTAAAACGCATCAAGCATAAATTATAATTCTATTTTAAACGTGGTACAAGGTATTTAAATGTAGATATTATTTTGTTAATAAACTATGCAATTAAGGCGTTTAAATTAATTTTATTTCGTTATCAGTGTGATCAATGTGTGATGTCATAAAAGTTAATTTATATTTGTAAGATCGTGCGGTTGAATGAACCAGTTTGATAAACACGGAAAGGTCGTATAAGGTGATCTTTTGTGAGAAATTACTGAAAACATATTATTTTGTGAGTACATATTTAGATTTCAAATAAATGGAATATGCCATTTTTTTGTATGAGCTAACGCGTAGTATAGTGAAGACTAGCTTATTCTTGCGGCTCCGCTCACGTGAAAAGTTCTCATCAAAATAAAAGTCCATCTGTATTTTCTGAATAAAAATTACATAATAATATCATATGTAATGTTATTGAGGATTTAAAATGTAAAATCTGTATGTAAAATTTTAACCAAGTCTATTTAGCAGTAAGTCATAAACAATTGGACGTCTTCATTGATATACAAGGACATTATGTAACTAAATGAAATCATAATATATTCGTTTATACGTCTGCTAACATTGTGCCAAAAATGATCAACGAATAACGAATACTTTCGCCAAAAATCTCGGTTGTAGTATCCCAATTTTTTGAACATTTTATAGTTTAGTGCCGAGTGCGAATATGGTGTGTGCGTAAGTGTATTTCTGACTGAAAGTGTAATGTTGCTGCTGCGACGAATTCTAGAGCAGTCATAGTGGTATTAGAGCGTGTAAACTTAAAGTAAATTTTTATTGATATTTATTTTGTTTGAAACTTCCACTTTTTTATTTTACATCTATGGTTAAAATAATTTAATGGAAAACGATATTTTCAAGGAGATAAGTATGTGGTTTCATTTATTAACGCAATGTCAAAATGACCCTATATATTCTACTAATATTATAAATGACTAGCTTTTGCCCGCGGCTCCGCCCGCTTTGAAAAGTTTTTCCGGGATAAAAGTCCCGCTTTATATTTTCCCGGGATAAAAAGTAACCTATGTGTTAATCCAGGACATGATCTACCCGTGTGCCAAATTTAATCGAAATCCGTTCTGCAGTTTTTGCATGAAAGAGTAACAAACATCCATACATCCATACTTTTAATACTACAAGCGTTCATAATATTGGTAGGATAAAGTATCTTGGTAAGAATTTTAGGCCCGTTTTTGGACATGTCCTTTTCATAACTAGTATAACCGTCGTACAGAAGAAGAAAAAGGATCTAATATTTTTAGCCTATCTATAGCAATAATTTATAGTGCTTTGACGTATGTGTGTAAAATTGTGTCAACTTAACATAATATAAAACAAAGTTGCTTCCCGCTGTCTGTCCCTATGTCCTTGTGTATGCTTAGATCTTTAAAACTACGCAATGGATTTTGACGAGGTTTTTTTTAACACTTTCACTGCGTAGGCGCCTGAACCTAGTTTTACTACCAGTGCTATACGAGTCATATACTTCCCGTATGAAGAATACCAATCTTGCGGTACGACCTTTATTTTCCCGTATCAGGTCCTGATTTCTAATGTCTTTACAAGCGTGGAATATTACCATTTTTATTTATTTTTTATACTAATCGATAGACTATATCCCTGCGTATATACATCTGCCGTAGCACGGGGATCTACGTAATATAGTAAGAGTTATATTTTTTTTTCAAAATCGGTCCTTTTACGGGTAATTATTTCCCGTCCCGCATATAACATATAAAATGCTAGGGATGAGGGTAAAGTTAATAATTAATACCAACTTTTGAATTGCACTTTGTTTATTGAGCATAAAAAATTGTATCCCTATCGATTTCCATACGAAACATAATAAAAAATTAATAGATTCATTAACATGCATAATCATAATCAACAAAAGGTAAATGAAATTGAACAAGTATACACATTGTGCACAAACTGTTATTATTTATTACTTTTGTATTAATTACATATATCACTTACAAACAAAAATAATAAAAGAGGTAAATATATATTTGATTTTACAAAAATATTAAAAATTTATCAAATTAGGTAGGTATTTTTCGAATATTTTCGTTTCTTACCTTATCAGTAGTTAAAAATTCACATGAGATCTTTACTTTATAAACCACTAGCTTTTGCCCACGGCTTCGCCCGCGTTAATAAGTTTTTCCGGGCTAAAAGTACATAAAAACCTTCCCGTTGAATCACTCTATCCAACACATTTATTTGGATAAAGATTAATATTATGACGTTGATACAACTCTTAACAAATAATGCATTAATTTCGACCAAATTTGATTACCATAAAAACGGTTCTAGTGAGTTAATCTTAAAAGATAGACATACACTGTCGCGGACATTTTTTTAAATCATTTCAAGAGGAATAATTCTTTCATATTTTTGGTATCTTGAACCGTTTTCGCAGCGCACGCAATGGAAGTCCTCAAGGATGAATAATTTTCCCCGTTTTTTTTCACATTTCCCATTATTTCTTCGCTCCTAATAGTTGCATCGTGATGTTATATAGCCTAAAGCCTTCCTCGATAAATGGTCTATGCAATACAAAAATAATTTTTCAATTCGAACCAATAGTTCCTGAGATTAGCGCGTTCAAACAAACTCTTCAGCTTTATAATATTAGTATAAATAGTAAAGTAGGTATATAAAATTCAAAATGTTTGTAAGAATATTTTGAATTTTCATTGAATTTTCATTTTTTGAACAAGTATCGCGTAACAAAAGTCCCCAGAAACGTTTAATTATTTTTTATATAGGACCAACTTCGAACTATTTCAAAAAACATTTGTACCTCTGCATATAAGTTGTTCCAATTCTTTCTGAGGTTTCGAAGTTCGTCCCTTAGAAAAAGTTGTTTATATTGATAAGTAGGTATAATAACACCATTATAATATATTTTGCCGGTATATAGCTATTATTTTTCAAACTAAACAACATTCCCTAAGGAACTCTTCTTCTTCAACTTCTCAACTCAACTCTTCAACTTCAACTTCTTTCTTTTTCTTTCTTTGTTACTATGTCGACCTATAAATTGCTACATGCGCAACTTAAGCTCACGTTCTTACACGTAGTACCTATCTATGTGAATTTACTTTCCAAAAAATATCACAAAAACACATACCTAAATAATATTTTTTTTTACTAACAGGCATAATCAACAATAATAATAGGAACTTCTCAAATTTTCAAAAAAACATCACAACAATGAAACAAAGTCTTTAAGTCTTTATTTTTACACATACCTAAATAATTATATTTTTTGACTAACATGCATAATCGACAAAAATAAAAGGAACTTCAGAAAATTTCAATGTTTAAATTCATTCATTTCATTTCATTTAAAAACTATAGGGTGAAATTGAACTTCGACAAACCTTAGAAAAACTTTTAATTATTGATTTATTAATTTATAATAAGTAGTTACTTGTAGAAATGTTAACTATACGATCCACAAATTATAATATACTACGTATAACAAAAGCCTCCAGTATATTAAAGGTTGTGATTATATTCATCAATACAAAAAAATACTTTTTCGATGGGACCAACATTGAAACTTCAACAAAAATTTCGACCTCTTCATACAAGTTGTCCGATATATCCCATAGTAAAAGTTGTTCTTATCGATGAGTTGAATGAAACACGCTCTTAAATATTATTGAGGACTTTGGTTAAACGTTGTATAAATACGAGTTAATACTTATTCTAAGGTCGACATGTGTGAACTGCGCACAACACTATGGCAAACTAAAGCACCGCGCGCGCACCCCTCGGTGCTATACGGGGTTTCGGCTACGACAAAATAGTTCCCGTACCGCACCAAACGTAAAAAAAATAACTTCTGTGCGTTACGACAAAATGCTTCCCGTATTATTTTTCTTTTTTAAGTGATACTAAACGAAGCGAGAATGACGGATATATAATTATCTTTTTTCTACCTTCACGGGATCCTAGAAAAATATCCCCCGCACCGAGCGCAAAACAAGGATAGTCAGCTGCCGCACATTACAAGACTCAAGTACGGCCAAATAGTTCCCGTAACGCAGGGAAAGTGTTAATAGATAGACTGATTCAACAGGAAGGTTTCTATGTACTTTTAGCCCGGAAAAAACTTATTAACGCGGGCGGAGCCGCGGGCAAAAGCTAGTTATATTTTTTATGTAAATACGTTATCACTTTTAGTAATATGCTGTGTATGAACAAACAGTTGCCGTGAATATATGGACGCATTATTAGCATCCTGCTGCCAATTTTTCTAGTATAGCAAATAAGGTGCTAAACAGTGTGTATCGTCACAATACCTTTATAATCAAGTCTAATGTAAAGCTGTATATTTTTTCTTCAATATCTATTGTCAAGAATAGTTTTTTTCCGACCACGATAACTTGGAAATACGAATTTGGATGGACGTTTATTATTACATCACGGCGTTAACTGACTATATATTTATGGAATTTGATCTATGCCTGTTTAGATCCTAGGTTATACCTAATATTATAATGTACTTTTATTTTGATACGATTCATTAGTTTTTATCCACACCATGCGACTACAATTTTCTTCAAATTGGTCCAACACAGAATGACAGTTCTGAAAGATGACACAAGATAATGCAACGCGTATGGAGGTATCGTCTCTTTGTCCCTGTCTACGAGCGTGATTATTTTCAGTTGACGATCTTTAAAGTATGTCAACATATTTGTTTTTAGGACCCCGTGGCGTTTTTGAGTGAGAAATACTCGGGTTAATTATTGTTTTTAAGAAAATACTGCGCTTGGTACAGTCAGTCACATTAGTAGCAGAAATATTTTTCAAGTTCAAATCACGTATCGTGTTAAGTTTAATCGAAACATTGTTTTTTATTTGTGTGAAGAAAAAAAATTGGTAAGAACAAAAGTGATTACGTGATATAAAGTTTTGAATTTGTTCAGCTACTTATGTGACTGACTGTACGTATAACACGATTTTCTTACCATTGTAGGATATAGTGTTTTCGGGTGTAAACGCGGTGAAACGCTGATTTACTCTATCTTATTCTAGGGTACGCTGTAGATCCATCTTGCAGCATTAATAATCTAATTTTGTGACTCGACCATGCTCTACCCTCCATATATATACCATGCTACATGACGTATATCACGTATTTGACTAAAGTGAAAATACAATTCAGGAACTATTCCGCCACTCCATAGCAAGTATTTGTTCCTGTGGAATGAATGGTCCTTTTTAATATTACCTTTGGTATAGCAAGTTTTCAAAATATCCCGAGGCGTAGAGGCCGGTTTCAATCTCCGATCCGAGTTGTTTGCACCAACGTGTCATTTTGTTTGCTGGCCTTTATTTACCACCAGGTGTTGCTCGTGGCTTCGCCCGCATGAAAACCTTTCCTGCTACTAAAGTTCCTTAAACACTGTTCGACGCGAGTGGCATTATTTCCCATGGGATCATATTAATGGGATAAAAGTAGCCTGTGTGGCTGCCTCGGTGGCGTATTTGTATTATGGTACGACTGCAATACTGAGGTTCGATTCCCGGGTCGGACAAGGTGACATTGAGTTTTCCTATTCAATATCAGCTCGGAGTCTGCAATTTGTGCCCGATATGGCGATAGGCTCGGCCCCTATCACATCATGGGACGGGAATAACGGCGAAAAGTGGGTGCACTAGTAGCGCCTCTGCCTACCCCTTCGGGGATAAAAGGCGTGTGTGTTTATGTGTTAATCCAGGACATGGTCTCCCGTGCACCTAATATCATCCAAATCGTTAGGTAGTTTCTGCGCTTACTTCTAACAAACATCTAAGCGTTTTCACAAATTTTCGCATTTATAGTATTAGTAGGTAAGTATTAAGATGTACACACCTAAGCCGGTATTAATAAATGAATCTCATTCATCATTCAATCTCTTCATTTATTAATACCGGCCCTAGCGACACTAGCACACAAGACAAACGGCGGACAAACACAAACATTATCACCGTTAACAACCGGCTAACTTACTCGCAGTGTTGAATAACGACCTCATGTTATTGTGGACCGTCAATCGCCCCGCTTTATCTCACTTGCGTCTGGTTCAGTAAGAGTTAATTACAAATCAGTATCATTTAAACATTAAAGGTGGCGTGGTGTCTGTGCTTTTCCAGTGCTTAACTTTAAGTTGACGAAATCGCAGTGAATATTTTTCGAAAGTGTTATGGAGTTTCAATATTATGGAAATTATGATCGACCTTCGTCGCGCCGTATACAAGACCAACCCTGGTGGGACGAGGAGGATAATCTGTCAGACAGACGAATAAATGGTAAGATGGACTTTATTACCGTGGTTGTCTATTTGTAAACAAGATAACAATCAAGTTTCCGAATAAATGCGTTGAATTCACTCAGAAAAAAGTTTATTGACTCCATTGAATAATATTGTTTTTATAAAAACTCGGGTTTGTTTATACCTTTATTAAGAAATAAATTTATCGATACTTAAAATAAGAGTAATACTTAACTATAATCGCCACCTAGTATTACTAAATGATGTAAGAGTAAAAACGATACTACACTGTAGCAGAAGAGAGCAGAACAAAAAATAGTGTGGCATATTCTCACTCGTCTGGTGTAATGTAGCGATTAATTCGTATAGGTCTGTCTAGACGGTGCGATAGGAAAACCAAAAGGTATCGATTCGACGCCAGGATAATTTTAGAAAATTCAGGTGGTTGGGGTCGCCAGTTGGGAATTAAAGTTCGTATTATGTGCGAAAGATTTGCAATAACACTTAGCCTAATACTTTTTTTTAAAATTCTGTAATACATTATAAAAAAAACATTCAAATCATATTTTGTAATATAAATGAGATTCAACAATTCACGTTTCATTAATACGTTAATTTATTTTGCTTATAGTATTATTATTTTTTTTGCGAACTGGCCTGAATTCAATGATTATCCCCGAAAATAACCGTGCGCACATACAGATAAACTAAAAAGTAAACAAAATCAATGTTTTTGCATCGAATATTGTGTTATAGATATTCAACCATTAAATACTTTTTAACAGTTAGGGAACAAAATATTTGATGAGAGGTTGTACTGGATATCGTATGGAGTACTTCCGTGTTGTAGAATTAATTCTACATATATCACTGACAACACTTATCGCTTATCTCATGCCTTACTTTGTATCACAACGTCAACGTCACTTCCATGCATTGATTTATTAATAGAGTTTTCCATTAAGATACAAAGGGGAATAACTTGCGATAGCTGCCTTTTTAACCGACTGCCTTTTCAAAAAAGGAGGTTCTGTATTCGATCCGTATGTATGTATGTAAGCTAGTACGGCCGTGAGTTTCTCAAAAACTACGGATCCGATTTGGATGGACTTTTCGTTATTCAAATGTATATTTTTCAGGCAAGTTTTTATTACGATCTGATGAAGATCTTCGGAGATACACAATGGAACTCTTCAATAACTAACAGCAGACGACCCGCGAATGCTGCAATCGTATATGTATTGTTTACACCATTTCATAATTAAGTAACGGAAAAAAAAAATCTTTTTAACAAAAAATAAAACCGACTTCAAAACCACTACAAACCAAAAAATAATTTAACTTTATATTCGCTTAGTATATACGTATATTTGGAGTCCATGTCTAATTTAAATTGCCAGCTAAGCTAGGGAAATACACGAACAAATATACGAAAACAATGTTCAAATTAAATTATATTTTGGTTTGTAGTGGCAAAGTATAGCTATCTACAAGTACTATGACTCGGCCGTGTCCTTGAAATAATTACCTACAGCCACGTGGTACGTAAACACGTGTACAGTATTTTAATTTAATCTAAGATACTTGAGTTTCTTTCTAGTTTTAAAATTGTACATATAAACAGACTCACGCGTTTTATCCCCGAAGGGACTATAGCAGAGGCGCAACTAGTGCACCAAATTCGCCGTGCGTATTCCGTCCTATAATGTGATAGGGGCGAGCCTTTTGCCATTACGGGCACAAATTCCAGACTCCGGGCTGATACTGTGCTCGACCCGGGATCGAACCTGAGACCTCAGCATTGCAGTCATACCGTAATACGACTACACCAGCGAGGCAGGCAATTTTGAGATTGTAAAAGATATTATTTAAAAAATGAAATTCTTTGTGAAGTGACTTTCATAAGAAGTTTTCAATTAAAATATAACATGTGTTTCTTTTATTACTAGATTTAATATAAAAAAAAACCTTTATACATTCGAGACTGACAAATATTTACGAAAAGCTTTATCGAAAAAATCCGGTTTTTATGATAAAAATCAAAAATCCGATTCTTTTATATAAACTCATTTGCAAAAAAAACGGGCACCTAAGCAATGAACCATTTCAAATGTTATTTCTATTGGTTTGTTTGATAATTATAGGTAGTTTTACTTTCACAATTTTGTAAATTAATAAGCAAATAATCGTTTTCGTCAGTGTTATCATAAAATTTTGATAAAATTTATGGGTTTTAATGCTAAAGTTCACTAGTAGTGTATGCTCGCTAGTAGTGCATATGCTCGTGAAGTAAAAGTTAACAAAGATTTTTGTTTGTTTTTTCTTTAATAAAGTAAAAGCAGATAAATGTTTAGTATCGAGTGTGACCCCCTCTAGCTGAAATCACAGCTTGAATTCGTCTGGGTATGCTAGCGAGGATATCCCGGATACTTGCTTGCGGAATACGTTCCCACTCCGCGGTAATCACATTCTTCAGCTCTCTGATGGTTTGCGGAGCCGGTTGTACTGATCTCACGCGTCGTTTTAGAACGTCCCAGACATGCTCTATAGGATTGAGGTCGGGACTTCGAGCTGGCCAATCCAAACGACGAATGCCGACCTCTTGCACATACGCTTCCACATCGCCAGACCGGTGGGCGCGAGCGTTGTCGTCCATAAAAATTGAGTCTTCGCCTAAAGCGGCCAATGCGGGTTGTGCATGAGGAATAAGAACTTCCGTTATGTATCGATGTCCAGTCAGTGAGCCGTTTTCAATGAAGACTAACTCTGTACGATCCATTGAATTTATTCCTGCCCAAAACATAATAGAGCCCCCACCATAAGGTGTGATTTCTTCAAAACAAGCCTCTGCAAAGCGTTCTCCTCGTCTTCGTAGCACTCGCCGACGTCGATCTTCACCGAACAGAGATATCCTGGCTTCATCGGAGAACAATACCCTATTCCAGTCTTCTTGAGTCCATGACTCACAATTTCGAGCAAACCTAAGCCTGGCAACTCTGTGCTCACGGAGTAACTTAGGGCCGCGGGCCGGGCGATGACTGCGTATATTGGCCGCGAGCAGCCTCCTCCTGACCGTCCATAGACTAATATGCACATTTCTTACTTCTCCGAGGTTGTTCTAAAGGTCCACATACGAAGACTTGCGATTTCTCAATGCGCGACTCACAAGAAAACGATCATCCCGTGGTTGGGTACATGGTTTTCTTCCAGAACCAGGCCTTCTCTCGACGGAACCGGTGTCTTGATACCGCTGCCAGTTCCTTTGAACCGTCGAGCGACTCACACTTAGCCTCTGAGCCACGAAGCTTTGGCTGCAGCCCTCTTCGAGCAGCGCAATAATTTTGGTAGCTTTTACCACTTTCTCTAACATTATTGAGACAGCTAAACAGCAATAAATGAAACTTTGACAATTAAGAATATGAAATAAATTCATAAAAATTTACTAAAAGTTATGAAAACCGATATTATCTTTTGGAACTTCGCACCAAAAATGTAGGATAAAAAGTGGTTTTCTATAAAAACGAGCATCAAACGAAAATTTTAATTTAGAACGTACTGTTTTAAACACCACGGCATTTTTAAAACCGGCCAGTAACATGTACAAATGATTGAAATCATTTCGATACCGTATTTTTTTAAAAAATAATTAAAATCCAAACCGCCCGTTTTTTTTGCAAATGAGTGTATATCCGATATATATATCGGATATATATCCAGGCTAAGAAAAAGAAGCTAATTTCATTCTGTAATTGGATTAAACACTTAAAAATGTGAGAGGAATTTTTAAAACAATATAAGTCCTCAAGTAGTAGTAAGTAAGTGTCAAATTACCACATGTTTAGTTAAACATAGTAATAAAAGAATTAGTGTTTAATTGGGAAATATTTTTTTAATGAACACTTAGAAAATCAAGTACCTATTCTTTTAATAATATTAATTTGTTTGTGGGATAAATCAACTAATTTTAATAATATAATAATTAGAAAAACAATAATGTTAACAAGAAAAACAACGTTCATCAAATCTTTCGATTGTCACGCTTGCGGGGATTCCCTAGAAAGTGAGAATTATTAACGCTAGGCGCACCGGGGAATCCCCATTTTTGTTACCTCGTAAAATAAACCTTATAGGAAGTTAAGGGTTGAATTTCAATAAAAAGCTATCCGTGCTGGTTTAGCTAAAGGAAATTTCCCGAACTTTAAATGAGGTTGCCATTTTAGGTAACAATCTAAATTATGCTGGATTGTAGTTTTTCGCTACGTGTTGCCAGGGTAAACTTTAATCTTTAAATTTTTTAGTTCATTAGACAGGAAAAAATCAATTGATATATATCAAGATAAATATCGTGATATATATCACTACATATATCCGCTGATATATATCATCGAACCCTGATAAAAAATCCGCATTCGGATAAAAAGTTGAATTAAATATACTATTGGGAAACATGGACAAGAATTCAAGCAACCAAAAACAGCACAATATAGTCTATAATTGCTCTTTGTCATATTAGTAAGTATTGTATTGATTGTACTTATTTAATTCAAATATTCACAAAATGCACGCTTTACAAAACCATCACACCGTTCGTCTCTCACTGCAGCGCACTCGCGACTTTTTGTGTACCAAACTCGAGTCGCGTAGGTATCACTCGCGTTCCGAGCGTTTGTATGAAGATATTCTACCGTAGTCATATTTATCATGACTTATTAAAATCCTTCCGATGTTTGGAAACTCAAATGTACCTACGTCTTATTTTAATGTATCATACAATTAACTTATCAGTTCTTTGAAAATTTTATGATAATGACGAAATAACAAAGAATAATGTATTTTTTACTACTAAATTAATTAAGATATAATTTGAATATAATTGTTTGGAAACCAAAAATTACTAAACAGCAGTTGACCTAATATATAGATACTCATATAAAAATGATTAGTCGTAAGAGTTTCATCATTATTATTTTTGCCCAAGGCTGCCAAATGAGTAAACGGGTAACCAGATAGCTTATCTACATCGCCCTAAACCTAAATCCTAAAAGGGTCATAGCACTGTTGACCTTAAATTATGGGAATGGGGTTTAAAAGAGGAAATACCCATACCCAATTGATACAATTGATCGGTATACAATCAGATAGTGTAAAGATAAAAGGTGGTAACTATTTAAATCTATTCAGGTCAGTTCATCTTGCTCGATAGTAGGGTTCCAACGTGCATTGCATCCCTTGCATGGAAGTTGTATTAGATCTGTCTCCTGATAATATCGTTGTTTAAGTAATAAGATCTATATCTATATAAGACTGCCTCGGTGGCGTAGTTGTATTACAGTACGACTGCAAAGCTGAGGTCTCGGGTTCGATCCCCGGGTCGGGCAAAGTGATATTGAGTTTTTCTATTCAGTATCAGCTCGGAGTCTGGAATTTGTGCCCGATATGTCGATAGGCTCGCCCCCTATCACATCATGGGACGGAATAATGGCGAAAAGTGGGTGCACTAGTTGCGCCTCTGCCTACCCCTTCGGGGATAACAGGCGTGAGTGTATATGTATGTATGTAAGTAATAAGATTTAGATGGGCACTACGCCTTGTAGTTATGTAATGATTCTAGATAATTGTTACACATAGAAATAATGTATTATAGGGAACGTGCACGTCGTAAGCACTGGCATTTGGTAGCGCAATCTGAATATGTTTAGCACATCGATACTTGGCATTGACGTAAAATATTCATTAAAACAATGAAAAATAACATTTAATTTGTTGATGTTACAAAACATTTAAATAAACGAACCAAATGGTGTGAAAATGTATTAGATATGTATCCAAGAATAGTACCAAAGTAGGTACTTTACATTCCATGGTTATTTAAAAATCGACCTAAATAATAAAAGCTGTATAAAACATGCATAGTTATGAGTTCCAAAAGCATTTAGAAATGTATCATTATGTGATTTATAGATAAAGATGTTTTGAAGATAATGTTCAAAACAAAAAAAATCTGTAATTAAGGGAACATAACCTCCTAATTTAGCTTAAATAACTAGCTTCCATTTAAGAAAAAGCAGTTCCTGGACACGCTGGATATCAATAACATTCGGCGGGAACACACATTTTATCATTTTTGTAATATTAAAAAAATATACTTAATATAAACAAATAGTCCTAGTTATCGTTTCTTTTTTTATCCACGTGTGGAGCTTGTGTCGGAATTTTTTTATGGCATTGAATGACGAGACGAGCATGCCGTTCGCCTGATGGTAAGCGATACGACCACCCATAATTAGTAGAAACACCATCCAGCACCTTCAGTTACAAAGTACTGTGTGGCATCCCACTGCGCTCGTCATCCTGAGACAAAAGATGTTAAGTCTCATTATGTCCTGTAGTTACACTGGCTAAATGCCCTTCAAACCGAAACACAACAGTGTATGCACACTGCTGCTGGCGGCAGAAATAGACATTGCGATGGTACCCACTTAGACGGACTCTTACATATGAGAGTCCTACCATCAGTAAAACACCACCAGATTTCGTGCTGCGTATACATATAGTTCGTGCACGCTCCCTATATTTAAGCTACATAAACATAATAATAAAAAATATAAAGTGAACTGTAAATTGTCTAAATAAAAAAACCCACAAATTCGAGGAAAAGTTTATACCTAGTTGTTTTTTTGTACAGAAAATAAACTAAATGTAGCACGAAAAGTTTGGATTCTATTTTTATATCGGAGTAAATATTTGTATGACCTAAAAGCCTGAGATCTGGATTTTGTATGATGTTCCACGCAATGTTTGGCATTTAAAGTGCCCCGACGTTTGTTTGAGGCAGTTCAGTATGGTAAGAACTGCGTGTTTTAAAAATTATTTATCGATTCCTACATTGTTCAGGCTAATAAATTGTAATATAAACAATTGTAAGTAAAAAATAATAGTTAAAAACAAAAAAGCCGGCCAAGTGCGAGTCGGATTCTCGCATCGAGGGTCCCATAAAATTAACAGTTTCCGCAATTTTTCCTTTTTCTGTGCTATAAGACGTTATTTCGTACCAATTTCAAGATTCTTTACAATCTTTTTTACAATAAAATACATATTTTTCACGCTTTTTTACAATAAAACATTTTTTTTCTTATTTAGGTACACTATTCTTAATTCAAATTTATTAAAATTCATTTTCCATTTTTTAGTCGGATTTTCTATAAAGCGTGTTTTTTTTTATTTCTTGAAACTATCATTTATTTATTTTTTAGTTCTGTTCTACTATAGTCCAAGAAGTGTCACTTAGAATAATTAAACTATTATTTATTCATTTGTTTGTTTCATATTCTATAAAAGCGTGTTTCTAAGTTCAAAATATTGAATTGTCATCGGTCCTTGATAAGTGTCACAAATTTTGATTTAATCCGACGGTTTAAGGCAAGAATGTTATACCCATATGGATTTTTCATTCCGTTTAACAAACTGAAGAATAAAATGTGACGTCACAGCTATCTGCTGTCTCTCTCTTTAGAGTGACAAAGGTTTATTTTCAAAACCAGGACGTAACATAATTAACTGTCCATAATAATATGTAAGTAGTTGTATTATGGTACGACTGCAATGCTGAGATCTCGGGTTCGATCCCCGGGTTAGTCGGGTCGGGCAAAGTGATTATTTTCCATTCAGTATCAGCTCGGAGTCTGGAATTTGTACACGATAAGGCGATAGGCTCGCCCCCTATCACAGCATGGAACGGAATAACGGCAAAAAGTGGGTGCACTAATTGCACCTCTGTCTACCCGGGGGATAAGAGGCGTGAGTGTGTGAGTGTGTAATAATATGATATCGCACCATAATATTTATTTTTATCTCTATAAAGTAATGCGGTTTAAATTAATTATGAAAACCAACTACAGCGGCTAGTAATAGTTGATATTTAAAAAATATAATTTGAGTTAGAAAGTTTATTCCAAACAAAATTGGCATATTTACATACTTTTTTGGTATGTGTAGTTCGGAACTACTAGTTCCACTTACATAAAAAAAATACCTCACCACGCGGTGGTGAATTCAGTGGCGGCCTTGGAGGAGGGGGGCGAACCAGGCAACCGCCTGGGGCCTCGCAGTTACAGGGGCATCTTGCAGCTCCTTGGGGGCCCGTTTTTTGGCACCTTACTTACAAAGCTGTTAAAAAAAATTATTTGCTTCGCACGGGGCCCCGCGTGCTTTTTTTTTGCTCGGCACACAGCCTCACATTGTATATGTTTTACTTTCCCCCGCGACTGGATATGTTCACGTTGTTTGCCGGCCTTTATAACCAAATATGGAGACTGTAAGGTTAGACAGAAAAACATTGGGATATTTAAAAATGAAAACTACAGTTATTGCTAAATTTAAATATAATAAAAAAAAATAAAAAACATACTCATAAAAGTAAACAATCATACATAAAAAAATAATACACATTTAGGAAGTTAATAACCTAATTTTCAGTAAGTAATTTTGAAATATTACGAATATCTATTTCGTGTGATTTTACAATTTTTGCGAGTATTCTGCGAACTTTTTTTCTGTAATTATCCATAATAATACATATTGTGTTTTAGAGATATTCTACTATGAGTTGTGTAATTCATGGTTGCAGAATTATTTGCAATCCAACATCTAGTGTGAAATTCCATAGGTAAGTTGATTGTAAACAAAGTTGTGTAGATATTTATAGCAAAAGTAATAAACACGTGGATGTTTTACAAATTACAATACCAAATAAATTCTTGTTTGAGAGCCATGGAATCAAAAATTAACGCTACATTCTGCGGGTGAGGTTTCGTCCTTAAATTTATTTTTAATATTCTAAAACTTCTGTGAAGAAGCCAACAAAACAATTAAAGTTTGCTAAAGATCACCATAATGTGCTCTCTTTCGGCAAATATATCTTTGAATTTGTAAAACAAAAATGTTTTCGGCGACTAAAAGTGTAATGTTAAAGCAAAAGTCTTTATGTCATCACTATATGTAATTTTTCTTTGCTTGCTACTTGGAATATACTTTTAAAAAAAATCTCAAATATTAGCAAAATTTCACTGCAAAATATTTTCAATTTCAGACTGTATAATCATGAACAACTTTAGTAAGAAATAACTTGTAATTAATTTTCTTCTTTTATCTCTTCATCTTCTGCTGCAATACTTTCTTTTATTTCTTTAAACTTATTTCACTGGATGTCTTCACATTAACTGATATATTGAAATCTTTCAAGTCTTGACGTTTCAATGGTGGTTCATATTCATTTCGCTGACATGTAATGTAAAAAGTAAATATCAATCAATAATAATATATTTAAGTACCTATACATTTTAGACAGAGGCAGAGGTGCCATTTAGTACACTCAGATATCACCCAATGTACCGCCGTTATAAAATTTGGTGGGTCGCAAGCTTAATGCCCTATCCTACTAATCTTATTATATTATAAAGGCGAAAGTTTGTAAGAATGTCTGGATGTATGGATGTTTTTTTCATGCAAAAACTACTGAACGGATTTCGATGAAATATGGCACACGGGTAGATCATGTCCTGGATTAGCACATAGGCTACTTTTCATCCCAGTAAAATATAAACAGTGACTTTTATCCCGGAAAAACACATTCACGCGGGCGGAGCCGCGGGCAAAAGCTAGTAAATAATAAAGTCTAAGTGGATCATAATTATACCAGTGAAATGATAAAAAATAATATACTTACAGTATGAGTTTCTGGTAATAAATAATTATTTTTGACATCTACTGCCATATTCCCAGAAGTAGAAGACACATTATCACATTCAGAATCATAATCTACTGTCTTTAAATGTTGACTAGTAATTCTTGCAGACACCAAATTGACCTTTTAATGGTATTTATATTTAACCACGTTTTTGCTTATCTAGATCTTTAAGAAATCTGTAAAGAGAAATACAAACTCGATTTTATTTTAAATAAAAGTTTCAATAAATCAATGCTGGATACACTGAGAACTCGATTGTAACTGTTGATCCTCAGTTTTTATTTACGATGATTATTTAAAGATTAATAAGCTTTATAATATTCATTAGTAAGGCGGCTAGTATTACAAATACTCTAGCACCATTGTCAAACCGGTCCACCAAAGCTTACACCATGGTCACCCTAGCCTCTTGTTTACATACACTATTTACAATACAAAAAATCACATTTAACATTACGTTAATATGAAAAAAGTAGTCATATATAAAGCAAATCACATTAAGCGAAGTTTTTCTACAGTTCATTTATAAAATATTCACGTATTTTATTACGATTCGTATAAATATTGAGAAAATTATAATATGTACACAATATTGATGACAATGAACTTACCTGTAGAATTTCACACTAAATGATGGATACCAAATATTTCTGCAACCGTGAACTACACAATTCACATTAAAATATCACTAAAACACACTTATTATTGTAGATAATTACGGAGAAAATTTCGAAGTGAACATTTATTTGACAACTATATTGACATCGAACTTAACGTTTTATAACAGTGTTGCCGAAGTATGTATTCGCAATTACCAATTAAATGAGGAAATTTTTTAAACTAAAATGTTAATAAGGATAAAAAACCTTAAGGATATCTTATTCAACAAGAATAATTCTGAAATGAAAATAGTACTTATATCATTATATAAGATATGTTGGAAATATTTATATATACATGATTGAGACGACAATAACGGTATTGATATTTTTTTATGGGTAGGGAAATAATCCGTAAGCTTTGGCAACATAGGTTAAAGAGTGAGTGAGATAGAATACAACACAAAAGGTAATTTTTTTGTCTTCACAAAAATGTGTGTACCGCTCTCTCCATTAGATAATATTATAAACTTCTTGGTTTAAGGTGTCAAAATCGTGTGCAAAGTTCCAGTTACATACATACATACATTCGTATGAAGCTAATAAAAACGTGTTAAAAAGGCTAATTTTATTATATTTTGTGTGAAGATGTTAATTCAGATGTTTCTCTAGGTCACGCTTGTCTACGTCATGTAAAGTCGGCGACTTGCATAATTACTTTTGCACCTGTTGCAGCTTCCATTAAAAACAAAATACGTATAAGTATATTATTTTACAATATATCCGTACGTAGTTTTCATCTAGAAGTGCGTTAAGTTATCGGAAAAAATGCTTATAACTTCGTAATTTTTAAAACTATTACGAAATCAGGCCTGTCGACAATTTTTTGTGCAAGCAATTTAATTTATTCCTTTGTGCCCCTACGGGAACCTAGCTCGGTCAACAACTATCAATCCAGCGCAGCTCTTTTAATTGAAAAACGTTTGTTCAAACAAAGAAAATCCAATTTCAATCTGACCAGCGCACTGTCGTAGGGATGGGCCTGCTTTATCCTATAATGACATATCGAGTGTGGTGATTTACTATGAAATTAAATGTAGACCTTATTACAGTACATTCAACATGAGGTTTTTAAGTAGTTTTATAGCAAAATAAATTTTGTACGCGAATTTCATTCCAATGATAATATTATTATGAATAACTAGATTATGCCCGCGGCTCCGCCCGCGTTAAAAAGTTTTTCCGGGATAAAAGTCCCGCTTTTTATTTTCCCAGGATAAAAGTAGCCTATGTGTTAATCCAGGACATGGTCTACCCGCGTGCCAATTTTTTATCGAAATCCGTTCAGTAGTTTTTGCGTGAAAGAGTAACCAAACATCCATACATCTGGAACGCGAGAGTTTGTAATTATGTATGGATGTCCAGACATCCGCACATAATTACAAACTTTTGCGTTTATAATATTAGTAGGATAATATGTAAGATCTTGGTTTCAACTGCTTAATTAAAGTATTATTATTTTTTATTTATTATCAGACAAGCAGTCATAAGAAACTGATAAGCGCCGGGATCCTGTTAATCTCTTTTTTTTTTAATTCGAAATGTACTTGTCTAGTCTGTTTTTGACTATATTGGTATTCTGAGCTGACACTACATCTTCAGGTAGCTTGTTCCACGCTTCGACCACTCTATTACTTAGAAAAGGTCTGTATCGAGATCTGGTAGTCGCCAATTTGAGGTGGTGACCTCTTTGTCGGATATTATCAATTTGCTTAAATATTTTATAGAAGTCTGTAATATTATCATAATGTTCATTTAGGATTTTGAAAATCTCAATCAAATCACCACGAGCCCTACGATCTTGTAATGTTGCGAGGTTTAGGACCATCAAACGTTCTTCAGATAGAAAGTCTTTAAAATAAAACAAGGTGTTTCAAAATAGAACAAGGATAAAATAGATAAAAATAGTAGTCGTCTTCAAGATTATTTTTCATCAATTATGTTGTGTGCGTAAAGTTAACCACGCAAAAGTTAAATTACATTGAAAATATCATATATATGTTATAATGACAAAATGTTTTTATTGTTATTTTGAAATAAGCTTTACATTCGTGAAGGTTTTGGTGGGTTTTAGCTTTTAGATATTTTTAACCGACGAATAAAAACGGAGGAGGTTCTCAAGTCAACGTGTATTATATATATTTTTTTATGTCTGACCTCGCGTAACTTTTTACCTAGTAACCTAATTACTAATTCTTTTTTATTCGATAGGGTATACCTTGAAATTGGTCTCATGTAAATTTGGAAAAAAACTACCTTAGGGATGGGAAAAGGGGGTGATATGTTGTTTACACATATATTTTAATGCTTAGTTGTGTATTAATAAGCATGTAGTTTATAGACACAAAAAATATAAAATAAAACTTTTAACAAAAAAATTAAACCGCCGAAAAAATTAAAACCAAAAAATTATAATAATTTTTTACTTAACCTTAATAACTAATATAATATACATATATTTGGAGTCGGTGCCTAATTTAAATTGCCATCTAAGCAAAGCAAATAGGTACACGAACAAATATACGAAAACAATGTTAAATTTGAAATAGGCATCGACTCCAAATATACGTATTTATTCGTTATTAAGGTTAAATAGAAAATATTTATTATTTTTTGCTTTTCAGTTTTTTTGGCAGTTGGATTTTTTTGTTAAAGAGTTTTTATTTTATTATCAATGATTAAGTATTAACATCGAGATTCGAGACATAAAACTAAAGTGTATTGCGCTACTTTAATAGCTATTATGCAATGAAGCTGTTTTCCTCAACTTTTTACCCGCATGCCACGTCTGTATAGTTCAACATATCTTATGATCAGTCATCTGAAACCTCGACAACCAGTCGTTTGTGGAATCACCCACGTGTGATCGTTAATGTCATTCCGAGAACGGAGGTGATTAACCTCTTTCCTGGTGAACCTTGCGGCTGATAGAGTTAGTCACATTTCTCAAACTCACAGTCTAGATTGATATGGGTCTATGGGATTCCCCAGGATGTTCGTACGATAAAACCTAATCTACCGTGCTAAGCTCAAAGGCCGGATCTCAAAAATATCATAAACTTGATTTTTATGACATCAGATAGCTTAAAAATGTACATCCAATAAATAAAATAGGCAAATAGCCATTGCTTTTTTTATACATCAATGAAAATAGCGATATTTTTTAAACATGTAAAAATACCTTAAGAAAAAAGACTCTATGTCAGTTCTACCTCAAATTATTAAGATTGAAAAGAAAACTATATTTACAAAACTACAATTTTCTCGAAACTAACGTTCCTTGACATACCGCTTTTGCGTTTAGCACGGCAATAAATAATATTACGAATAGATTGAATTGTTTTATTTAATTCAAATGAATATCATTGAAGCTGTTACCTCAATTCGAATGTTCTGATTAAGTTAATTACCTTTAACTATCTTCTAAGTAAGCATTTCAGTATAAATTACATGATTGTTCTAAGAATTCTGTCTCCTACAAAATTGAGCCCTGATTAAATATCAGCTGTTTCATAATTTGAGCTTTTTAAATTAGTGAGAAACAAGGCGCAAAGCTTTAAGTACTTAGTATTTTTACGGATTAGGGATAAAACCAAGGATATTTTATGATAGCAGTGCATGTATGAATTCTGTTTATTAATTTATTACGTAATAGCTCCTTAGTTATGTATCGTATTTTCGCAAACAAGAAGCTTTTCTAAGAATCTCAGAAATCCGCGTAGCAAAGAGTCGTGTTTTCAATGTAATAAATAAGATACTGTAAAGTTATCACATATGGGGTCTCCATTCATCACGTGATGTTTTAGCAACTGTTTACTCCCACCTGGTGATATGTGGTGAGGTTTCAGACTACCCCCCCCCCCTTTTGGGTACAAACCACCTTAAAAATTTACTGTATTATCTACAAACACAAGTAAGTATAATCTAGTTTAATTTGAATTGTGAGTTCAATGAAATATTTTATGATGTGATATTTTACGACCCCCCTCCCCCTGGAGCTTCACGTGATTAGTGGACGACCTCTATCTCAAACAAACACCTTAAGTCCATTAAAATCCAAATAAAAAAAAACTAAATTCGGTTAGGCTATTTTTAAAAACACTGGGAATCCCACAAATCTGATATATGTAATGATAAGCCTGGGTAATTTGGAAACTCGATAAGGCATTGATAAAAACACCGTCGATAAAATTTCTTTAGTTGCTACTCAGATAAATCATCCGGGTGCATACGTATAAATCTCTAATCATAATTAAAAATAATACGAATGTGTAAAGTTCCCGTCTCCAATGAATGTTTCGGTTTTCTATTTCAAATGAATGTATTTAATGATAATACGTATTTTATGAAATAAACAAACCATCAAGTTTCGCTTACACTGTGTGAATCATAAATTCATTAATCTATTCGGAGAGTGAGTCAAGGTTCATCGGGCAGTCGAACACATCTTTTCTCATAGATTTTATAAATAAACAATTTTTTATTTACCATGCCGGCCGATGTAAGGTTTTCTTAAACTATTTTATGACTTAAATAAAATATAACCTCGTACGTCAAATGCATCACAATGCCGTTTCTTTGTATTGTCGTTGGCACTTATGAATAATTTTATACATGATCTTAGCAGAATCTTATTGGTTTTGTAATGAGCGGCGCAAAACTCGAATCATTATGCAACGGCAACAAAGGTCAATGAGTAAGTATCAAGGTCAACCTTCAAGATTAGTTCAGGAGGTGCGTACTGGTATTGCGATAAAGCGTGCCTGTAGACGCGAAAATGCGGCATAAGATGTATTATAATGTACCTACAACATTTATATGTTCAGTAAAATGGTTTATGCAACTAAAAAGGAAAATCATTAATTTTTTTTTATACGCCGAACAACTCACAGTATAGTCTTTACCCGGTTTATGTTCCACTGTGCAATTTTCCGGGATTTAAGCATTCCTTATTTTATGTGCTCCATTAATATTTCCAATTTCAGTCGAGTCCATTTAGCGGTATATGATCCTATATAATGTATAATTTTAATAGAAAGTATGATCCTTGGAATATAATATAACAAATAAAATATATTGAGTATTGAATGGCAATTATTTTTTAGGGCGGTTCCAGACCAGCGATTTATGCGCGCGTATAAGCTCGTTTTTGGAAGCGAATATAGGCGCGTATAGGCGCACCTTTTGCCACACGCGCATCGCGCAACTCGTAAGAGCGTTGGCGCGCTAATAAGCTCGTATAAGCGCGAGCCGCGAAAAAACGATTTTTCAAAAGTGCTCAAAGATATTCTGAAGTAATTCTTTGATCGTTTAGAATCACTTCGCAGTTCTTGGTAAAGTGTATTAAACTGACCGGTTATCAGTCTTGATACAACTATTGGTGACATCCAGCATCTTTTTCGTCTTCGTCGACGGCGAATAAGTAACGCAAATAACAATGTTTCTTCCTCAAAGTCCATGTTGATTCTGAATCACCACTACCGGTTCGAGCAAACGCGCTAGGATGAGCTAGTGTACGCGAGTCTCGTTTTTTGGAGCGCAAAATGTAAGGCGCGTGTAATGCGTACGTTGAAGCGACCGTAAAGGCGCAGTAAAAAACACTAGTCTGAAAGTGCCCTTAGATTTCATTATCTACACTGGCCATTTAAACATAAATCTTTCGCGACAGATTTTGTGAGACCAATAACTCAACCTATACGTACTGCTGTATACAAGAGTATCAGCGTGGCTTTTTTCACATGTTCCTTTTCCAGGCCGGATTAAAATAGTAAAAAAAATACATACAGCGAGTTTTTATATATCAATGCATACAGTGAAACATTTTACACAATATTGGTATATTATAGAGGCTAATATATATACTAAAAGGAGTTTCACTACGTAAAAATATTAGGTATTATTTCATTTTAATGAACTCAGAAAAGCTAGACGTGAAGTCATCGTATTTTCCCCGTGCTGACAATTATTCAAAAGAAAAAATATTAATTTATTACAGCCACAAAAACTATAATAGATGTACAGAGTTACTAGAAACATTTAAACACTTTTATTTTTCAAATGATAAATCATTCGAAATGTAAATTTAAGTTTGTTTACGCTTACATTCATAACAGATAATATGATGTATTACGTAACCGGTATTATATCATTATTTATATGTTGACTATTAATGACTGACGCTACTCATGATAGTTCGATGAGCAATTAACAGAATAACAATGGCAATTACATAATTATTTACCTTTTAAACACTACACCACGAATTAAAGATAGAATGGATAGAGTTTAGCATCAATTTACTAAGAAAACCAGTGTCGCCAAACTCACACATGCGTATATTCACATACTATCATCTTTTCATTATGATTGGCCAAAATCAGCAATAAACATAAAACGTATAATACAAAATCATTTGCATTAAATTTAACCTTAATGCCATTCCATAAACTTCATATTTTAAAAATTCACATAAATTCATACGATATTATTCCTTCAGCCTGAATTTTGATTTTAATTCGATTTCATTCCACTACTCCACGCTAGATGGCATATAATGGTGACGGCATTCATAAGATCTCTATGGCTGTCGATTTAAGAAAAGTTATTGATTGACACCAAGTACGCTAAGCATGCGTTAATAGTGTTGCACCCATATGATACCTTTTTGTAAACCTATCGATGTTTTTTATTTTATGGCTAAAAATTATAAATAACATTAATTAATGAAATTGACTTATTACAAAAATATATAATATTATTTTGATAAGTGTCGGAAAAGATGTTGAAAATATCTTGAATAAAATTTTCACTCAGTAAATTAAAATTTATTTTTAGTATAGATTTTAAATTCTTAATTTAAAATTTCAATACTGCAAACATGTATGTTAAATTACATAATGTATTACCTACACAGTATTACAGTATAGCTAGTTTGCAATAAATTATAATGAGTATTTATACATATTATAGTAATTTCACTGCCGGAGTTAAATAGAGTAAAGTTTAAGGAAAATGTCAACCGGTAATAATACCAGCCCTGTATTATATAATGCTCACTGCTGAGCACGGGCCTCCTCTACTCTTGAGAGGGTTTAAGGCCTTAGTCCACCACGCTAGCCTAGTGCGGGTTGGCAGACTTCACACACCCTCGAAATTCTTATGGGGGATTCTCAGGTTAACAGGTTTCCTCACGATGTGTTCCTTCACCGTTATAGTGAACGATAATTGATAAATAATACACACGTGACTTAAAAGTCAGAGGCCTTGGATTTCGAACCTCCGGACATTGTCTCGGTAGACTGTTCCATTCCCAACTAGGCTATCGTCCACTGTCAACCGGTAAGGGAAGAAAATATTTTTTAACGGTTGGCACAATTATACCGGCCTAGTAGGCCGGACAAAAGACATTGAAGTTTGTTCCACAGTTTAATAGCACAATTACGAACTTCTTAACCTTTTGTTACGGGTTGAGATAGAATAATACACTAAGCAATGGTTTAGCAAGCCAGCAGTCAGCACGTGCTTCACCTCAGGAAGTGTGAGGATGAGCAAAGGTTAAACTTGTATTCAGTTATACTTTTGATATTTTTCTGTATAACATCGTTAGCTATATAATATGTATCTGCTACTATAACAGTGGGTTAAATAAAACAATACACACCTTTGAAGTTGATATTATATTTATTTACTTATCGGCTAAACTTAGCTCAAGACAGAAATACAACAAAACCGGGTTCCGGCTAATAAGGTAAGTTCTCCCACCTTACCTTATTAGCCGGCACCCGGTTTTGTTACATACTTTTTTCGTAATTTAAATACTTTTGTTGTTTAATTTCGAAAAATACCTATAAGAGTGTGTCGTCGATCCTCTAATGCAGAGTCAGGAATCACTGAGGCTTCATGCAGCTGGGGAAGATATCCTACTCTCTGGTGATGCAGGCAGTTTTAACTCTACCTGCGATAGACAAAGTGAATGAAAATTGTGCCTGAGGTAAAACTCTCGGGAATGAATAGAGAACCCGCAAAATCGGCAGGCCGGCGAGTATTCTCCTGTCAACTTCCGCGAAGGATTCCTGATATGTTCATCGTGCACTAGAACATAACGCTCTTCGCCGTCACGGGGTCACTGATACGTATAGGACGGCTAAGCGGCTACAGGTACAGCTGATCATAGCGAACACTCCGCGGGGCCCTTGGCCAAGCCTTCGTAATTTATGGGCACATACGAGCCGGTGACGAAATTAAGTGCTCACACGCTTGGTGCTGCCGCTCAAGAGGTCGAAGAGATGTCGTTCACCGGTAGGGTTGCAATCCCAACCAGAGATGAACTGAAATTGATATAACCAAAATTAGAACCAGACCACTCACAATTCTCAAATGTACGTTTTAAATAAAAAATAATTTTATTACAAATACTGCACACGCAATCATAGTTTTAATACGTATGTAGCATTAATTATTGTATACAAACAAAACAAGCAGTTGGAAAACTGACAACACTACTCGCACTTGTTTTACAACACACGACTTGTAGGCCAAGGTACACAACCATACAGCCTTCAATCCGTTCATGTTTTACGAAAATAATTAGAGTATGGGGTTTGAAAGTTTTTATGCTACAACATAGCGCTTTAGTGAAAAATTGATAATTATCGATAACATTTTATCGACCATGCATGCACTAATTGAGTAGCGGTGACACTGTGAATTGGTGACAAATCATTCTAGAACAACTGATTTTCGTTTTCGAAAATTAACCTTAAGATGAAAGAAATAAGAAACACTTTAAATTGTAATTTTTGTGCCATATTTGACATAGAAAATCAATATACATTTTTCAGCTAAATAAGCAATAAACCAGAAAATATTACTTACCGACGGTATGAAATACCTCTGTGGGACACATTTTTGCTATAGCTATGATTTCTGCATTCCAGAATAGCACAATAGGGCATTTTAATATTTTTAACTATTTTTTCTAGTTATTAAAGCTTTGACAATGCGTAATGACGACTGAGACCGCTCAAACGGGACTTAGTGCTGCCTTGCTAACTAGAGGGTGAAAGGTTACGCCCACATTATAGTTCTATCTCTATCTCTGTTCTGTGCACTACACTCATATCCGACAGTGTTTACGCGCGCAGTTCAATTAACAAGTCTATTATCAAAGCAAATTTGTAGAGCTGTGATTCCGCAGGACGCGGCAGACGGCAGACTGCACGTGCCACTAGCACGTCTGCCGTTGCCTCTGCGGAATCCCAGCTTTACTTAAACATCAATAGGTAGTTATTCATGTATAAGAAAAAATACTGAATATAATACTGTCCAAAATATTGAATAACGAAAGTCTTAAGTGTAATGTTGATATATTTATTTGCGTCCTGCGGTTTTTGTGTCTGTCACCACAAATATAATATTACTGTGGTTTCTGTACGAAACAGTATAATCGAGATATCTATTTCAATTTGATATTTTTTTGTATTGCTGTACGATATATTTTTTATTGTAAATTAATCATCATGAATAGAATTTTTCATGTAGGTAATTTATATAAGTACCTACGTACATACTTTGAAATAAGAATTTAACTATTCTCATACAGGAAGAATTGTTGCTTTATTGATTAAGTTGTCAGTATTTTTAGGTAGTTAAGACCGGGATTTTTCAACTGTAGTTCCTTTTTTGTAGTTCTCTTAGAGCTTCGAGTGCTCCAGGTGCTGCGAGCGCGTCCAGCTTAATAAGACCCTGACACAGTTGAAAAAACGGGGAGTGAGTTTCATGTTAATGCCAATTGAAAAAGAAGCCTAAAGTCTTTGAAATCAAAGCCTAAAGTATTTTAGCTAAAATTAAATCAATTTTCAATCGTCAGTCTTTAATTTCTAAACTACCTTCTCAATCACGTTCATTTCGCCTCTATAGTTATACATTCAATGTCCATGTCATATTTATAAATGTCCATTGTTTCAGGTAAGTGACATGTCTAATACAATGTCGATGTCATGCTATCCGCGACGTGATGCTGACAATGACAGGAATGAGATCTCGGCGCATCGTTCCTATGACTATCGGCCAGGTGAGTTTAGGCATTTAGGATGCATGTATCTACAACAAATAAGCTACTTTATGGTGTTTTGGTTTTATTTGAATTTGAATTAGGTACGTTTTTTATTTAAAAAATGCTTAGCTGAATAATGAGTGGGAGAGGACCATTACGTATAATCATAGTTATATCGGCAGAATAAAATTTAAGACGCACCTCATTCTACATGCAAGTCGTACACTGCACATCAACACATAGATCATGGAGTGGACCATGTCCCGGCTGAGTGAGCTGACACATATGTATGTGCGTGCGTGTGTGTGTGTGTGTGTGTGTGTGTGTGTGTGTGTGTGTGTGTGTGTGTGTGTGTGTGTGTGCGTGAGTGCGTGTGTGTGTGTGTGTGGCTGCCTCTGTGGTGTAGGTCTATTGCGCACGCGTTACGAGTACGATTTGCGCGCTGAGGTCCCGGGTACGAATCCCGGGTCGAGCCAAAAACATTGTGACTGGGTTTGTCTATCTTAAAAATTACTCAGTCGCAGCTCGGAGTCAGGAAGTTGGCGGTATGATACTACCCCCGTGTCTCAGAAAGCACGTAAAGTCGTTAGTCCTACGCCTGATCTCTCTCCGGTTATGTCGGATTGCCGTCTCACCGAACTATGCGAGTGTAGAAATAGCGAGTGCACCTGTGTATTACGCACGTACTTGTGCACTATAATATCGCCTACGTACCTGGTTGATCTCCGTCGAGATTGGCCGCCGTGGCCGAAACTGGCTAGGAGGGTTATGTAGTTTACGTGTGTATGTGTTATCCTGATAAAATGCACAACAGCAATTTTAGTTAGGAGAACGTTATTCACGCGGGCGGAAACGCGAGGAAAGATTAGAAATAGTGCGCAGAAAATATCTACTATTTCTGTAAATAGAGACGCAGTAAAGAATCCACAGATGTGACAGAATAATGCCTTTATGTGTTTATATGTATAACACAACTTTGCTTTATGAAAACACAAATATTCAAAGTTTGCACTTCTCCAGCGTATGCAACTTATTTATTTATTTATTTATTTAATGACACACCAACAGTTAATAGACTAAGCAAGCTTAATTAATATTACCCACATATGGACGAGTCTACTCACTAATGACAGGTGTGAGACAGCATTTATATACAAATAAAAACAATAAAATTAAAATTAAAAGAAAAGCAATAAAATCAAATCAAAATATCAAAACAATTAAAAGAATCTGACGTAACAAACATAAACTAAAAAAGATGAATAAAATAACATTAATACTAAAATTAAAAATTACATACTTAAGTTTTACCAAAAATAAAAAGAACCATTCAAAACAGCTTAAAAGGCACAAATCAATTGTCTGACAAGCATGATTGCGGCACTTTTCTTCTGAAATTCACTTTGGAATTTGAGAAGATATCAACATAAAAAGAAGTCTGGATGTCATTGTAGGAACTCTGGATTCTATTGAGCGGCGAAAACTTTCCCACATTGGATCTATGCCGGCGCGTACGGAATGTATCCTTATCAATGCGACTCGACCTGCAGTTAAGTTTAGGGATATTAAAATTTAGCTCTCCCAAAAGAGATGGTTCTGATACAGCACCATTGACGAGTTTGTTGAGGAAGGTCATGTCAAGCAACAATCTTCTCTTTTGCAATGAATTCATTTTAAAATGCTCGAGTCTAGTAGCATAATCAGCGTGTTGACTAATGGTCGTATCATCATTGCATTTAGATTTATAGGTTAGAAATCTTGTGAAGGATCTCTGTATTTTTTCTAACCTGTCAATGTGAACTTGGTAGCACGGGTTCCACACTTGACTACAGTATTCGAGCCGGCTACGAACTAGAGCGCAATAGAGCGTTTGTAATGTCTTAGTTCTTTTAAAAGGCTTACCAACTCTTTTGATGAATCCGAGCATTTTATTACTGGACTGAGATATGTGATCTATATGACTAATGAAGTTTAATTTACTATCAAGAATAACCCCCAGATCTCTTATTTTATTGACTTCAGTTAAATTGATAGTATCTAAAGTGTACGTAGAATCATGGGGATTACGCTTTTTAGTAAATTTTATGTGGAAACATTTGCTAGCATTAAGCGTTTACTTGCGCATACTTACGTAGCATTAACTTGCGTATTTAATTAGAATTTACACGGTGTGTTGTATATAACAGTAAACTAATTACGCGCTTTTCCTTATATTGTGTTCACTTCAAGGTCTTTAATTTTGTAATTAAAGCAGATTTTTTCACAACTGCCTGTCACATTTTTATGAGTTTTCTTTTGGTTTTAACTTGTAGAACATTGTAGAACATTCGGCAACGGTATCGTGGATAATAATTATAATTATATCTTTAGCAACCTATTGTAATAGAAGTCAAATAAAAAGAGTGAACGCTATAAACCCGGTAAAGCGGATATTAACATATAATTTTTAACCATTGTGTAAATGATGTACTATTACAAAATGTTAAATAATGTTAATGTTTTTACACGTTCACATACTTTATTTAATTAATTTTAATATGTAAAGTCACCACTATGCTACGGTACTCAGTTCTTATAAATAAGTTATTATAAAACGAAGCCGGTCTAAGTATAGTCGCAGACAACTCGGATTATAGGTTACTAGTAGTGCTCGCGGCTCCGCCCGCGTGAAAAAGTTTTTCCGGGATAAAAATATTTTCCCGGGATAAAAAGTAGCACTCAGGAGTAAAGTAGCTTCCTATTAGTGAAAGAATTTTTAAAATCGGTTCAGTAGTTCCTGAGATTAGCGCGTTCAAACAAACAAACTCTTCAGCTTTATAATATTAGTATAGATTAGTTCCGTGTACATGATATTCTCAAAATTAATGTTGTACAGTCAATCACATAAGTAGCTGAACAAATTCACAACTTCAAATCGCGTCTACACTTTCGTGTTCTTACCAATTTTTGTTTTCTCTTCACAAAAAAAACTTTACTTCCCACAAAGAAAAAAAATGTTTCAATTAAACTTAACGCGTGGAAGTGATTTGAAATATTGAATTTGTTCAACTACTTATGAGGCTGACTGTACTTAGTACGCATTATGTCATAATGACTCGGTGGTATTGAATACGTCATCAGATAATGAATGCTTGTAAGTAATTGGTTATGTAACTTTTATTTATAACAAGTGTAAATAATCACTTTACTCATGGGTTTTGGATATGGTCTTGATTTTGACTTACTTTTGCTATTAATGTACTTATAAAAACTATTTATATTTTTATGCATTTCCGAATTATTTTTTAACGCTGTATTGGTATGCTTTTCGTTTAATTGGTAGTACAACATCAACACAAATGTATGGCAATCAAAACTTCGAAAGACTATGATAATAAAGGATTTCTCTTCTCCTTCAACCTTTGGAAGTCCAGTGCTGAACATAGAAAAGAAAGAAAGAAAGAAAGAGTTTTATTATTGGCACAAAAAGCAGTTTTAAAAATAAAGACATTTTTCACAAAATCAATTAATGTGCCAACAAAGGTCTAGGTCTCCTCCAAACATTTCCAGATCAACCTGTTAGGGCGGCCTGTATCCAGTGGGTTCCTGCGACTAGGGCTGCTATCCGTCCGGATTTCCCCGGATTTGTCCTAGTTTGAAGGGCGTCCGGGGGCCGTCCGGCTGGGGTTTTAAAAAGTGTCCGGGTGAAACTTGGTGCTAGGGGAAATCAATTTCTTTATAGATAAGCTATAAATTGAAATGAACCTTAGTTAAAAATTCATTCATAAAAACCCGCAATCAAGAAGGCACGGCTAAATATTTTTTCAGAGGTGTCCGGGGAAAAAACCATGTTTTGCCCAAATGTCCGGGATTTTTGCCGTGTATATCCGACGTCGGCAATTTAAGTGATGGCAGCCCTACCTGCGACCCTTACAAGGTCATCTAACTTGTAGAAGGATGTCCCACGGTGAGCTTGCCAGTATTAAGGAGTTATTGTGATAAAATATACGAGCGTCGATAATCTCGGTTTAAATTATTGTTAACAGCTCTCATTCTCTAGAAGCAAATGTAAATTTATGACGACAGTGAACTTTATATCGAGAGGCTATCTCGGCATTGGTCGCGACTCGCGAGAGTGATGAATTTTCTTCGATTACACTCTGAGCTACCGCCATCTCTCTGCTTTCTCTATATTGAATAAAGCACAGACTGCCTCGGTGGCGTAGTTGTATTGCGTACGAGTTACGAGTACGATTTGCGCGTTTAGGTCCTGGGTTCGAATCCCGGCTCGGGCCAAAAAACGTGTGACTGAGTTTTTCCATCTTAAAAAAATTACTCAGTCGCAGCTCGGAGTCAGGAAGTTGGCGGTGTGATACCCCCGTCCCTCGGAAAACACGTAAAGCCGTTGGTCCTGCGCCTGACCTCTCTCCGGTCATGTCGGATTATGAAATCCTCCTAGCCAGTTTCGGCCACGGCGGCCAATCTCAACGGAGATCAGCCAGGTACGCAGGAGATATTATAGTGCACGAGTGTGTGCGCAATACACAGGTGCACTCGCTATTCCTTCACTCTCATAGTCCGGTGAGACGGCAATGTCGGATTACCGTCTCACCGGACTATGAGAGTGAAGGAATAGCGAGTGCACCTATGTATTGCGCACACACTTGTGCACTATAATATCTCCTGCGTACCTGGCTGATCTCCGTTGAGATTAGCCGCCGTGGCCGAAACTGGCTAGGAGGATTCAAAAAAAAAATTGAATAAAGATGGACGATTATACTGTGATCTTATCAGTTGCGTTACTCGCTCGCGAACACGTAAACTTTGTTACTATTGTTAATTGCTAATTTACGACCGATAAATACATTTATTTTTATTTTGTCATACACACTTCACGATCGACGCTACGTCAGTGGCGAATACTTCCCGATTTCTATATGAGGCTGTACGACCTTCGCGTCGGCTGGAATGTCGTTATGTTATACGATCTCCACGTAGGCACAAAGAGTATTTTGCATGTCCAACGAGTTATTTATATCGTATTACCTCATAGATGAATTAATAAAAATGAGATTTTATTCTATAAATATTATTTTTAATTTGCAATGCAATGCAATGAGCTCTGTATTATATATTGCCCACTACTGAGCACGAGCCTCCTCTACTACTGAGAGGGTTCAGACCTTAGTCCACCACGCTGGCCTAGTGCGGGTTGGTAGACTTCACATACCCTCGAAATTGTTATACTTAGAAAATTCTTAGATATGTAGGTTTCCTCACGATGTTTTCCTTCACCGTTAAAGCGAACGATAATTGATAAACAATACATACGAAACTTCGACAAGTCAGAGTTGTGTGCCTTGGGTTTTGAACCGCCGGACATTGTCTCGGCAGACCGTTCCATTCCCAACTAGGCTATCGTCCACTCATTTTTAATTTATATTGTTAGGGTAAAAATATTTTTTGTGCGGGTATTAATGACATGATCTACAATTTTTGCTATAAAAGCATAGAACGTTTGACAGTGCAAGTCAGTTGGTCATTGCCTTCGTGCCGGTCGTTCGCTTGGTGATATTTTTTGTGAAAGTATTTCTGTAAAGTCAGTGGTACATATTTTTATTTAAATCAAAACCGTTGCAGTTTCTAATAATATGCATATTTTATTAGTCATAAATCATAGACTTTTTTTTGGGATTCAAAACGGATGTTAATGATTTTATCCAAGAATGTCTAGTTCGTGTGTAACTGCTTTCTGGTAGTCAATCAGGTTGAGGACAAGTCTGCCTATTATAACCCGCATCAATTGTCTACACTTCACTGAATTACGTACATACTGTACAATGTTATTATTTGTTATTACTATGAAGGAGAAATCGTGAGGAAACCCGCATGCCATCTGAATAATAATTACCAATGCACACCTAATCTAGGTCCAAGAATGTCATAGTAAATAACATTCATACTATAAGTAAATTTTTACCATAGCAACACAGTTACAATATTTTGTTATTTATTTTAGTTATATAAAATATTTTACCAAAAAAGCAGTAATAATGCATAATAATAAAAAGTAATAACAGCTATATAGCCTAGGGACGTCACATAATCCTGCCTGAGCAGACATGTTGAAGACCCCGCAAATAGAGTTGCCGGGTCGTCAAACCTAACAGCCAGACTGACCAGCCAGTTTGACCGGACATTTGGGTAAAGAGGTCAGGCACCCTCAATAATTAAGGAAATATTGTGTTTTAGTATTAATACGACAAAAACGTTGTAAAACCAGTCTTTTTTACCATTTACCATACATCTTCTTTAAATCTAATGAAATAAAAAAATATGACGCATGAATCTTCTTATTTATTACTATGATTACCCTAGGGAAAACAAAATGCATTCAAAAAGCTATGTCTGGCTTTATTTAGACGCCTGGCAACGGTATCCGCAACTAGTAATAGTCCTGTATGTAACTCGCGCACAGCTACAGAAAACATATTATGTGAAAGAAAAACGATAAAATAGTCTATTGTTAACAAGTGTGCTTCCTACTCGTTTAGAAGCGATCAAAGTTAATTAAAATATAATCGATATTGTAGATGTATCACCCAGTGTATAACATCCAATAACAAAATCCACGTTTCTATTAACATTTATCATTAATTTCCTTATCGGTTATGAACAAATTAGGAACATATAAACTCGCCTAATAACAGGTTGTCTTGACGTCATTAGTTAGATATATTGCGGACCTCACCCTGCTTGTAATAAAATATTTATACGTTAATAAAAACAGTGAGAAATGATGTAATGAAAATCTATTAGTTTTTTTTTATCATTTTGACATTTTCTACAAAGAACTACAAGTTTAGCTGTTTTTTTTATTAATTATTAAGTATATATCAATAATGGTTATCAATGGATTTAGCCGTGATAATTTTGTTCCCCTTTTTCCTGAATTTTTTTTTCAGCAAGTATTATAGTTCCTTTACACTGTGTAACATCACCAACGCACTTTGAATCCACACACACAAACACGCGCGCGCGCCTTCAAATAATTATTCTTATCCATCTTTCTGAATTGTTATCATTGTTATTTTTCGCACTGTGTTTAATGGCAGCGTATTGAATAAATGTATTTCTGTCATTAATGTAAACAGATAAGAAGGTCGCCTGGGCAGAAGTAATATCATTTTAACTTGAACTTTTTACCTATATACACATAAATCCGATTGAAGTTAATTCAATTACGCGCTTACAGGGATGATCCGGCTTTCGTTTCGAATCTTTTCAGGACTAGTTATGCTTTATATAACGCATGTAAAATATGTGACACTGATTTTAAATAATTTCTGCACAATGTTTTGATTGAATCTTTTTATTATTACCTTCGGGTCCCGTACTCGTAGAAATGTGAATAATCTTAGAGCGTTGAACTCTTTTGTATGGGAATATTCTTTGAATACAATTTATATTCATTTACATTTAGGGCGTATGTTACTACGTCCTGTTCGAGTTTGTTGTGATACTCACAATGTCAATGGAAAACGCATTGATGAATTAATAATGGCTCATAAAAACTTTCCGACCCACATTAAGTGTGTGAATTTTGTTTGGGGTACTTGAACTTTGTGTTAATTTTTAGATTAGTTAAATTCAAATCGTAAATAACAATGTTTTAACCATTTGAGTAAGCTTCACTCGAAAGTTGTTTGGACTTTAGCTCTCTGTTTACAAGTCTACTATCCTTCTTCCAACTTATTATTTTCATTTCCAATAATCTACGTTAATAATGATGGCGTTGGGTCGCGAAATCTGTGCATTTCCTTGATTTTATTATATCCGCCATAGTATGGCGTATGTACTGTGTAGTATGTAGCGTACAGAGTTGGCGTCATTTCGGGCGGCAGTCGCACGAGGGCGTCCGCGTCGGAAGCACGTCGTGTCGCGCCGCCCACACCGCCGCCCGTCAGACTCGCGTCTACCCACACTCGACGGCGTGAGCACACGCGAGTGAGAGCGACCCTTGCCGCGCAGCCGGCTTCATGACGAGCGCTCCCCGCCGAGACGCGCTGAGCCGCTCGCGGATTGTCCGCACTAGCCGCACTCGCTTTCTACCCGACAACGGTACACCAGCTCTTTGGCGCTCCGGCGTTTCAAGCCGTTATACGGGTGCCCCGCGTGCTTACATCGCCACTGTTTACGACAACATGTATAAAGTTTTCTACGCCAACAGACATTAACTCGATCGTGTGAATGCGCACGGGTTGAAGGATTGCGAAACTGTATAAGTGAAGTTTAAAAATACATTGGCACTAGTGCGGAGTGACGTTCGAACAAGATGTGTGCGTGCAGCAAGTTTTGCGACTTTTGGAAGAACTCGTGCGGAGCAGGTGAGATCAATGTTCTCATTGCGCTGAGCGCTTTCTAAACTGTACTATACCTATTATATTTGACCAGTGTAGTGCAGAGAAAACATTACTTACCTTTGTCCTTTCTAAACGTTTCGACGGCGGCGACACGACGCGACTCTTGAGAAGCAATCGCCGAAGCGGCGCGAAATTAATAAGTGAAATCGAGTTTGTAAATATTCAATACTGATCCTTCTTTAATATGACGCTTTCACAAAAAAGTCATACAACTCATTATGAGATATATGGAAAATAAGCCCATAGTGCCAACCCAGGTGTAAAACGCTCCGTAGTCGTTTGAGAAAATCTTACCTTGGTCACAAGAGTAAAATTAAAATTCAAGACCGTCATGGTAATTATGTTAGGTTTTACCAAACAATTATAATGGATAGGTAAAAATGTCAAGGTAATGTAAACATGCGGGTATTCCACACACCTATTTTATAAAGTTTTACATTACGCGCAATCTTAAACACACTCTTACATACATTGAAATCACAACGTGTTCAGAGTACAAACATTCAAGAAATATTTGGATTTCATATGTTAACGCTTGTACAGAAATCAAAAAACGTTCACGTTTTAATCTTATAAATTACCTATATAATATGTTGGTTTCTATTTTCATTTTGTTCTTTCGTTCCACGAGACGTTCTAAGATTTGATCAAGAGAATGTATCTACGAGACATTAACACTCAAGGTCGACAACGCCACGAATACTATTGATACATCTTAGGTATATATTTCCCATCGATAGCAATGCTAATACTAATAGGTAATACTTCCGTCATACAACATATCCCGTACGATAAGTAATTTTTAACGTATATTACAAGTATAAAATATTAGAAACTGGTCTCTAAACTTTGTCGATTCAAAACCCTAATTGACTTCCGCAACTGTCTTAAACTATTGCGGAAACCACGTGTGCCGAAAAAGAATATACATGAACTTAGTGATATTTTTTTTATTCCGGAGAATGACGAGACGAGCATGCCGTTCGCGTGATGGTAAGTGATACGACCAGCCATAGACAGTAGAAACACCATCCAGCACCTTGAGTTACAAAGTACTGTGTGGCATTCCACTGCGCTCGTCATCCTGAGACATAAGTAGTTGAGTCTCATTATGTTCAGTAGTTACCACTAGCTACAATGTCCTTCAAACAACAGTCCATGCACACTGTTGCTTGGCGGTAGGAATAGACATTGCGGTGGTACCCACCCAGAAGGTGTCTTAAATATGAGACACCTACCAGACTTAGTGATATCAATACTTTAATTCAAACCTAGCTCCACAAACACACCTATCTCCTCTCACGTGTATTATGTGCATTTATTAACCTTCTCACGTTGGAGTGCCCGAAACTATCGAGATAAAACGGCAATTTGCATATAAACTGTGTGTTTGTCTGAGTATTTCGAGCCGATCGCGAAGAATGTATCACACATACATTTTCTTGTGCTTCTATAACCAGCCACTGGGTCTAATTCGGAAAAATGTGTATGAAGACATGGAAATCAGATCAAAGATACGGGAGACAGGTCAAAAGAAGTTTTTCTGATAACAGATGGCCAGTATATGCATATTATCTGAAGGTTAGTAATCACCGCAGCCCATGAACACCATCATACTGAGCAACGCTTGTTATTAAACAAATGAGCGCTATTCGGTCCTTATCCGGTGTGTCGTGTAAAACCTTGAAATCCTTGCTTCAAGCACATAATCCAATATGAAATTGTTACGACTACAGATATATCTCCCGCTTTGCTCGTGCGACGATGAAAATGTCCCAAATTGGAGGCTGAAATTACTGTCATGGAGCTCATTATTATCTACATACACACATACATACATACTCACGCCTTTTATCCCGGAAGGGGTAGGCAGAGGCGCAACTAGTGTACCCAGTTTTCGCAGATATTCCGTCCCATGATGTGATAGGGGGCGAGCCTATCGCAATATCGGGCCCAAATTCCAGACTCCGAACTGATACTGAATAGAAAAACTCAATATCACTTTGCCCGAACTGGGAATCGAACCCGAGACCTCAGCATTGCAGTCGTACCATAATACAACTACGCCACCGAGGCAGTTTGTTATTATCTATACCAGTAATGTATCTGGTTGGTTAGAACGGTATTTTTGATCACTAAAAGTCAGTAAAGTGACAGCTTTGCAGTTGCTTTTCTTATCATCAGATTGTCTTAATAACAAATGTCTTTCTCTTTCTACAATTTGACTGTGTAAGTGTGCTTGGTAAAAGCTGATTATACATTCGGTTTTAAATGCAACCCTAGCTTTTGTAGAGTATGTAGAGTCTTGGGGCTTTTAACCGGGTTAGTAATCGACAAACATATTGATTATTTCGTGCACAATATGGCGATAGGCTCGCTCCCTATCACATCATGGGACGGAATACGCACGGCGAAAAGTGGGTTTTCTAGTTGCGAACCTGCCTATCCCTTCGGGGATAAAGGGCGTAGTGTATGTGTGTGTGTGTGTGGGTTGATCTGTTTTAAAAGTTCTAACAATTATGGTAAATATTATGGTTAACGAATTTTATATCAACTCAAATCTAGAATAATAGTATCGCAAGAAATATCTATACCTACTCATAATTTTACTACCTAGTAAGTTTGAATATTTTTTTCTGTATACATACATCAACAAAGCATAAACATAAACTAATCATACATTGCAGCGTTTTATATACTCTTACAAAAGGCAAGAACGTATTGCGGATGTGCGCATTACAAGTTTTTAAGCATCTTATACTGTTGTGAAATATACTATTTGTATTGTAGGTCAACATTGAAGGTTGATAATATGATGATAAGTCGTGTCATGGTGCAAATAACGGTCTATTACTTTCACTAACAGTTCCAAAGAGTTCATGAGTATATCCGATAGTAGATAGTCCGAGTACCTATATAGGGCTTCAGTGTGCTTATAGATCTATTAAGTTAGTTAGTTTGAACTGATGGTAGGTCTCTCATATGTAGGAGTCCGTCTGGGTGGGTACCACTGCAATATCTATTTCTACCGCCAAGCAGCATTGTGCATGCATTGTTGTGTTTCGGTTTGAAAGACATTGTAGCCAGTGAAACTGGACTAGTGTGACTTAACATCTTATGTCTCAGGATGACGAGCGCAGTGAAATACCACACAGTACTTTATAACTCAAGGTGCTGTATGGTGTTACTACTGTTTATGGGCGGTCGTATCGCTTACCATCAGGCGAACGGCATGCACGTCTCGGCATTCAATGCCATAAAAAAACATACTTTGCTTTGACCAAGTAGTTTAATTATAGTGATCAGAACAAAAACGTGTTCATCTATTAAACCAGAAGATTACGATATAATTAATTGGTCAACATTAACAACATTATAATAACTGGCTATGCCGCTAGCAGCGACGAATATTTAACAATCGAAGGCCATACTTTGGGAACTTGATCTTATAATAGAAAGGAAACCGTTTACTATTTCGGAACATTATATATACTAAATTAGAATATTTTTTTCTGTGATTATTTTAATTAGCTTTAGATTATTCTAATCTACTGAGATTCAATACGCTTACGAAATATATTTAGCCAGTGCTAAGTCGACAACAGGTGAAATAAAATTAAATAGAAACAGCCATTATAAGTCATTAGAACATTTTTTGGCATTTGCTTTAGCATGTATCAAAAAAATTATCTTACGTATCTAGTATCTACGTACATGAAATTTTGATAAATAAAGATTAATAATTAAAGATATATAAGTTCATAAAAAAATTATAACGGTTAATTCAAAACGACTTTCCTAGAAAACAATTATCATAATGAAAATACTTGACAAACTTCGGAGATATGAGATATATGTAAATTAACGGTTTGATTCGGAATATTTTGACCATCTCTCGCTAAAAGGATGTTTGTGAGTTGTGATTGATCACGGAACAAAATGTGATGTCATAGGTCGTGCAATGTCTATCTTATAACGATTCCTTGACTAGTCAAGCCCCGCTATGGACGCCGGCGTCCGATATACAGGTGTCCCAAAACTCAACGATAATCTGAGACCGGATGAAAGGCCAAGTTATACCAGTCCTGGGAAAATAAAAAAAAATCCATATCACTCAGTTCAGCGATAATAGACATTTAAAAAAAAAGTTGAAATTCGACACCCTTGGTCGCGTTTTCAAGTCCTGTGATCACCAATATCACAATTCCGCTGTGATTTTTTTAATTTCCTGATCTTCATTAACGATGCTATTAATCGCAACTACAAATGAATGCAAAAAACATTGTTAATTTAATAAAATAAGTTAAGTTTTAGTGAGTCATGGTTCACAAAAATATAGTTAGTTAACTTTGACACTTCATATTGAAAAAAAAATTTACACTACCCTTGGCAAGTTATTTCAAAAGATGGCGCATCTAATCAAGATTTCAAAATGGTGCAACACTTGCCACTTGATATATAGGGTTCCCCATATATCTATAATAAGCGGGGTTTGACGGGTTAAACGTTTGTCTTATTCAGCATTTCGATATAATTATGTTGTAACTTGTAGGTAGTATAATTTTTATCTTCTTTGGAAAAATATAGTTTGTAGACCGGTGATATAGACTATTTTTTATCACAGAAAAGAGTATAATTCCTATAGAACTTTTAACACGGAAAAATCTGGCATTGCCTAGAGCCACCACCACCATCACCAAACCAGCTCTGTATTATATACTGCCCACTGCTAAGCACGGGTCTCCTCTACAACTGCGAGAGTTTAGGCCTTAGTCCACCACGCTGGCAAAGTGCGAGTTGGCAGACTTCACATACTTTCGAAATTCAGAGAACTTCTCAAAAAGTCTTCTCTCCCGTTAAAGCTAGCGATATTTCACAATACACACATATATTTTTTTAAAAGTCAGAGGTGTGTGCTCTGTGTTTTGAAACTGCGGACATTTGTCTCGGCAGTCCGTTCCACTCTCAACCAGGCTATCGTCGCTTGCATAGTGCCATGCTCCGTGTCTGTTGTATTTCTTATATTGAGTGGAATTCCCAACGACCGAAACTCCTAAGTACCTTGCGTACCTAAACCCGGTTCACTACTTTCAGCGACGGCAGAGCATTTATTGCTTCAGGAATTAGGTATGCATGTCGCTGTCAGAGATCGCAATCTGGTGACCCATTTCTTCGTTTATTGCAACTCAATAAAAAGTGAAATAGGTCAATTAAGAATACTAGAACCGTCTTATCCAAATAAAAATAGCAAATAAATGATTAAATAATTTAAGAAAGATTTTCTTTCCACCTCATTCAGTCATTCGAATGTCTCTTGATCATCATAAAATTTATGTTGTGTTTGATGGCAGACTTTCCCAACTTTCCGAGTGAGTAAGTGGGTCGTACACGTAATGTGTAAGGTAATTAATTACCTATTTCTTGTAGACGATGTTGATGGTTAAGGAGGTTCTGGTTTGTTTACAGTTTGGGCTGTGCGGTAACATTACTCATGCCTAGCATACGATATTAAAGCACAATGGTACTAGGACGTGCTTCGCATTCACGTTATTGGACATGCCTGTCTGTGCATTTGATTTTACATGAATTACCTAATTGTCACTAATGTTCTCTAACTTCCCGAGATCCCGTTAACTGATTAAAAACACCTTTAAAGATTCTTCGCCTTCTTGCCCTCATTTCATTTTTGGGTGGGTTCAGCTCAACACACTATTTTTTGTATTTATTAAATTACACATCTATGTGAATGCACCGAAATCATAATAAATACTGTTAGCTACAGTATTATTAGTCTTATGGTATGTCATTCGGAATGAACCGGATTCGGAATAAATGTTTTCAAATTCACAATCGAAGGTTATAAGAATGAACAATTGTTCTCAGAGTGCCAATAACCTAATCATCGTCGATTACTCGCTAATGGCCTCGCTGCCTTCGCTAAATAGCTTTCCTATCGTATTTTTCCGCCAGTTCCAGATAATTTATTGAAATTCTTTTTACATCTTTGTGATTTTGATTCCTTGCCAATGCGAACAGTGTTTAGTTAACTAAAGGTCATCAACATTTCCAATGTAAATTTAGTTTTATTTACGTATATTTGGTATGTATGGCTTCATTCTATTTTTGTTTATGTGTAAATGACATCCGTTAATTATGTCTAAAAAATTGCGTGTTATTATAATTTCTAACAGCATTTTTTATTATTTTGATTTTTTTACGAAATGTTATTCTAATATGATCTTTCACTGATAGCTATTTTCTTTATGGGTGAAATAAAATTTGGATAAAAATTTGAGACACCTTACAAGAATTCTTACCGGTACTGGAATCTTGTATTAGTGAAATGTGGGATAGTTTCCGTCTTAAAAAGTTATTTGTTTTCTCAGAATGGCTGACTCGTATTCGTGTATATGTTTGTATATAATGTATATAGTAAGTACATACATTATTTTCCAAACTGTTTTGGCAAAAACAAGTATTCACGCCAATAAACAATTCGATGCTAATACTTGTGCTATTGGTTACGTAACACAATTTATTTGTTATTTGTAAACAAAGTCGTTTGTGATCAGACAATAAAAAATAGATAGCGACGAGATACCCTCCTTAGCTATGTTTTGTTCTCTATATTGTTTTATGGATGATAACAACTACATTACTGTTTGTATTTTGATAATGGTAGTTGTAGCGTTAATTTGCGTATTTTCCGCATCATATGTTTTAACATGACTTCATTTTAATACTTGTTTTGTACACACATGGCTAACAATACTATTATGTTCTTCTTCATCATCATCAGCCACATGACGTCTACTGCTGAACATAGGCCTCCCCCAAAGATTTTCAGATGGATCTGTCTAAAGCGGCCTGCATCCAGCGCGTTCCTGCGACCTTTATCAAGTCCACCAGTCAGTTCACCAGGCTGTCCACCTTGCAGGTTGACGGCAGGTTACGTGGTCTCCACTCGAGAACTTTTTTTCCCCATCTGCAGTCAGTTCTTCGACCTACGTGCCCTGCCCACTGGCACTTCAGCTTGCTAATCCGCTGGGCTATGTCAGTGACTTTCGTTCTTCTACGGATCTCCTTATTTCTGATCCGATCGCGTAGAGAAACACCTAGCATAGCCCTCTCCATAGCTCACTGAGTGACCGTGAGCCGTCTTAGGCGGCTATTCTTTATTATGTTCTTATAAAACATATTTATCCTTTAGCAGAATATATGATGATGAATGGATTGCTACGGCTAATGAATACATACAATATAATCAAATAACAATTTAGGATTTTACAACAATTCGCAAAGTTTCGTGATAATATAAGCCTGAATTTCCTTATTATTTGTTAATTTATTTTACGATTGAGGCATTTAACAATTCTTAGTCTTTTATGATGGTGATATCATTTATGGTTGTTGGTAAATAAAAAAAAAAAAAAAAAACTAACTGCTCGTCAATAACTAATACACAATACTTTGTTAATATAGTTCACGGCGACCACTGTATTTGTTATTTTGTTCTCATGTAAGTGACATTCTTCGTCTTTTTGAGAATAAATTTTCTTTAACCTTATTTTCTGCGAATGTTCGCGTAATAAATATATTATGAATAATAACTGCATTGTTTAAGAGTAACCTACAGTATACTTACAAATGTACATAAATAACATTTTCATTGATGTCAGAAGCAAAATTTTCCTGTAGGATAAAATCATCGGCACAAGAATAACAGCGCGCGCCCTTGCGTGCGTGAGGAGAAACAGAATGCATTGTTACTTTTTTAAGCGAGGTGTTTGCGCACTAAAAATGTTATGAACCAAATCCACTCGTAACCGCGGACTATTTCATTTAAAAATAGTTAGTATTAAATCTGTGATAGTTAATGTGAACATTGTTCTATATTTACCTATCCTTATGATACTGTAATATGGCGTGGCGACAAACATTTTCTCACAGATAACAGATACTATCCCGCCCTCATAACCGCCACTGCTACTTCTGTAAACTAGGATCAGCAGTGGCACACATTTTATGCCACCGAGCGGTGAAGCTCAGCGATTCTCAGGGAACACTAATCTGTCTTTAACCTGCAACGAAATTAATCAAATAGAAAGATAGGGAGAAATTGGAAATATTAATTGTCCACTTCTCTTCATAGAAAAGCGGGTGACAAAATAATGAATTAAGAAAGCATTATAACCTCAAGTTTTGGGACGTTTACAACTAGAAAAGCCTGTTGTAAAGTACTACGCATATCGACTTCGTTTTATTAGTTTACTTGACGTTAACGTCTTATGGATTGTAGTGGCCAAATCGTATTAAATAAATTGAACCCAGGACGCCCAGTGCCGGATTAGCCCATAAGCAAATTAAGCAATTGCTTAGGGCATCACGTCTTGGGGGACACCAGAAACAGCACAAAAAAAAATCTAGCACATAAAAGTAAAGTTGTTTGAAAATCCGCGCGATTAAAGACTGATGTTAGTTTACTTATGGTAGGGGGGCCCCACGGGCGTGAATTGCTTAGGGCATCAAGTTGTCTTAATCCGGCACTGAGGACGCCTCAATTCACTGTATGTCGTCTCTAGACTAAGGGGGCAATAACATAACATAATTATTATTGGTAAGTTTAAAATTTTAGGGCAATTTAGTTTTTATAGGTAAAGTGTGAAAAATTATGATAGTGTTACTATATTCTAAAAAAAAGAAACTTAAATCAACCATAGTTATAAAAATTATGTACCTAAATAGTTATTTCAAATCGTGGACCATGACTAATATTTATAATTATTGCTGCCTGAAATTATAATGAAAATCCACATACATGTTGCAATGTTCTTCAGTTGGTGCCGGTTGCCAATACAAGGTTATTTCGAACGATATGTATTCAGTTCAGTAGTTTAGGCTGTATCAAGTATCAAATGGTATACGTAATATTTATCATATTGCTAGCTAGTGAGTTTCTATAACACTTCCTGCCGAGTTCAGGTAAATTTACCTGAATATATAAATGGCTGATATTAAGTGTTATGTCACATAGTTCCGATGTCGCACTAGCGGACATGTCGTGGGTATCAAGAAGTACGAATTATTTGAACGTCACAAATTCTAGCCTGAAATAAAAATTTGCGGATCACATGAACGGTGCGGAAGTCGAAGCCGACTTTTCTCCACAAGCCCATCAATATAGACTGCTAAAAATGGAAGCTGAATGAAATTTTAAAATTCTCATTGGAATTAACTCATAATAACTTCAGCGTCTAAAAGTTATAGACAGTAAAGCGTTACCGACCATATAATTCTTAGCAATAGGGATAAATAACAAGGGATAAATGCAGAGACACGTACATAAGCACGTAACGCCGCGGCCCGAGGTCAGTGGCGAGTTACATAAGTTAAATTAATGCTAAACTAATAGGTTTATCTTTCGATAATAAGTATGTTTTTATGTGTGACATGTACATCATAATTGCACTTGAATTGTTCTTAAAACCGTGTTTAATGAAACAATCTCGTCATCGAGTTAATGTTTCTGATCGGGCGCAATCCGCCACGCGTGATCGGTCCATAAGAAATCGTCTCCGGGCAAATGCATTCGTCACACAGAAACGTTCGTGAACGTACAAAATATTCGTGATTCCGAGCTCATGCAACACTACATTTAGATTGGTCTATCTGAATTAAATTATTTTTGTACCGTTCAGTTAACAAGCGTAAAACAGTCGTACTAGTTTTTTATTTAACACGCTTTTATTAGCTTCTTTTTAACACGCTTTTATTATTCGTTTCAGACGTATGTGTGTATGTACATACACACATACGTCTGTAATTAAGTAGTGTCAATTAATTAGTGTCAATATAAAGTAGTGTCAGTTACATACATATGTAACTGCCACTTTGAACATGATTTTGACCCCCTTCAAAACGTTGGATTAAATTGAAATTTGGCATACTTATCAAGCATCAATAACAATTCAATATTTTAAACTAAAAACACGCTTTTATAAGAAAATCCAACTAAAAAATTAATAAATAATAGTTTATTTATTTTTAGTGACATCTGTTGGACCATAGTAGAACAGAACTAATAAATGAAAAATAAATGATAGTTTAACAAAACTAAAAAACACGCTTTATAGAAAATTAAACTAAATAAGAAAAAAATGTATTTGGCGTAGTTGTATTATGGTACGACTGCAATGCTAAGGTCTCGGGTTCGTATATGTATACATTGGTCTTACATAATGCTGTTGCAGTTCGCCGAAATCTGCTACAAGAGCATATAAATATTTATAAAATAGATCCTTAGCTCTAGAATAAAATTAAGTGACAAAATTAACAACTCATAAAATTATTAATACAATATTTTAAACAAATAATATAAACTCTAATTTATTCTAAATAAACTAAACTAAAACAACTGTAACCTCGTATTAAATCAGTCTTAGTACTTGATGGGAAATTATATAATATCAGTAGCTATATTTGCATCTTGTAAATAGTCTTGTATATTATAATAACATTTTTCTGAAAGTAGGTTGTGTAGTTTTTTTTTGAATGATGGAATGTTAAGATTTCTTATGTTTTCAGGTAACTTATTAAATATTTTGATGGTCATGCAATAAATACTTTTAAATTTTAATGCTGTTCTTGAGACTTCAATACTTACTTACTTACTTCTTACTGAATATGATGAGCAGATAGAATTGGATTGCCATTAAATAGTTACCACTATTTAAAAGGTTGGTGCCTAACTTTACAGGGCAAGTAATTTTCACACCAAATATAAGTTACAACATTATCATATGCTAAATAGAGAACACACATATTTGGGTAAGATGAAAGTTGTAATTTATTTTAAACCAAATTAAAGTATATCGGTGGAAATCCTTACAGATACTATTGTTTATATGTCCATGTATAAAAACTATTTTACTAACTCTGTCTCTATCTCCAGACTGCGGCAGCAGACAGCAATGGATGTCATTAATCATATTCGTATAGAAAATATGCAAAAGATATGCAACTACAATAACAAACGATGAACATAGTATGCTGTTTTTTAACGTTCATACTTTGAACGTTCAGGATATATTAGAAATGTTAATGTTCTTGAAGGATCCTTTAATAATTGCGAATAGAACATTTTGATTGTTATATAACTATTTGATTTATGTCAATGTCACGCGAACGAGACAAAGTGGTTGTTAATTGAGAGTACTGAGTCCGCCACGCACTGATCGTGTGCATACCGCGACACTAGCATATGAATATTCTTAATAAACAACTGCGAACATTTATGTGACCAAAAACATGAATAAGTAAGAAACACGCTGACGACATAATTTTGAAGGTGAACGCGAGTGCATTCGAGTTCCGTAACAATAATATTTTAACTTAAAGCACGTAGATTCATCATGTAGTGTTATTAATCGAGTTACTTTCCAATTTTATATTCGAAATTGGCATGACATCTCTTCGTTAGTTCCAATAAAAATTGAATTGTTCTTGTAAACTGTACTTATGATGAATTCTCATGAACACGCGTATGTTACGTGCAATACCGTTGCTATGTCTTAATAGAACTTTATAAGATTGTTAAATTCAAACAGTTAGTTGCACTTTAAAAGTTTATAGATTATTTATTATACCTGAAGAGGATTATTTTCTACATACTTCATATATGCCACAATATGTAATATAATATATAATATTATATCTTACGAAAACAAACAAGAAGTAAAACTATGAATATAAAAACATTATACAAGTCTCTAACGCATCGTTACGTGCATCTGTCTGACCCTCGCGACCTAACAAATTTACTTAAATTGTCGAACATAATTTAGCTTGACAGACCTACTCTTATACACGTCTTGCCTCAATCTAATTATCTATATAATTAGGTAAATATTTCTAGAAGAAACTACTTCAAGGCTCTTACCGATTACCATTATCATTTAGTATACCTTTCTTGAGGATTGTTATTACGATTAGGTAGTAGTCGGCAATTATTGACTAATAAGAAGAAACCGAGCTAAACAATCAGGCGTTATATGTGAAAAATCGTAATTAACCAGCTAATTGCATACATAATAGACGTACACAAAACACGTAAACAGATTCGTTACCAACGAGATGCATTTGGTAATATTGAATGAAATATACGCTCTATCTTACACAACATGGGTACCAGAAATGATTTTGATGTATATTTACCTTGGTATCTGAAAGCATTAACCGACACAATCTTTTGATAAACTAATGTTAGTCTACCGGCTTCTGGGAGCAGCATTTCATTTCATTGTTTTTTATTCAAAGTTCTATTTTTCCGGATATACGACAACTTTGATAGAATAATCAATGATGACGCCATTTCCATGGCGTGAAAAACGGAGCTGTTATATTTGATATTCGTAACCAAAACGCAAATATAATACGGACACAAATAGTACGAGTTAATTTTTACTGTTTGTCGCTAGCCTGGCCGGAGTAGACCTTCATCTCGGATTAGAGCTCAGGTCACGTACTACTGACTTTTTAAAGTTATGAGTGCATTAGTTGTTAAAATCATTGCTCACTTTAACGGTTAAGGAAAACAACGTGAGGGAACCCATACCTGAGAGTTCTCGTAAATTTTATTGAAAGTAAAATGTGCGGATCTTTACGAGGTTTGACGTGGTAAAACAAAGTAAAGGTGTAATTCTTCTCAATATTTTATCTATTATCACGGACAGGACTATTGTTGCCAATAAGCCTGATACTGTGATAGTACATCGATTGGCGCGCCGGGCAATACTTGTTGACGTCACCATTCCGCATGACAGTAGTAGGGGATTCGACGGTTCTGGAGCACGTTCGGGGGCCGGTTGGCGCCACACTGGCCTAGTTCGTCAATAATTTCGATTGCTCCAATTTCGGCGCGTACGATCCGCGAATTAACCCGCGGATTAAATTGATACCTACCGCGAATTGATCCGCGGATTTAATTAATACCTACCGCGAATTGATCCGCGGATTTAATTAATACCTACCGCGAATTGATCCGCGGATTTAATTAATACCTACCGCGAATTGATCCGCGGATTTAATTAATACCTACCGCGAATTGATCCGCGGATTTAATTAATACCAACCGCGAATAAATCCGCGGATTAATTTGATCCGCGGAATCCATTTCATATCGCCCGCGAGATAGATATAAACCGCGAATTGGAGTTGCATGGTTTACGGTCCCCTCAAGCTTGTACCTTTTCCCTCTGTTTCGTTGTGCTTTTGTATTTCTACTTTCTAACAGCGACCCTTTTTCTTTGAAGAATACAAATGTCTTTGTTCCATATTCCTATGGGCTCGTGTTTCTACGTAAAAGCCATTTACAATTACCCATCACTCACCCTTTATGCATTACGGGCATTATTTATGGTCCATAAAGCAATCGTTACAATACACCATACATTACTCAAATTCTAAGTAAAACCCTTCGGGTCTTCTCATTGTCAATGATTAACTGCATGTCCATTATTTTAAACAACAGTTATGGATCCTATTATTCCCATTTCCTGATGCTATGTATTCAATGGAACGTTCAAAGTGAAAGTTGAACATGTTGGATCCTGTCTGCAAGGAAATAATACTCGCTCTCCATATAAAAGCCAAACTCAAAATCACATGGTATCGTATTCCACTCTGTGCTCTCTTCGAAGTGTGATCTCCAGTTGTTTGTAATAGTGAAGTGATAGTAAAACAGTGTAATAGTAAATACTGAAGCTGATATAAAATGAATGTAAGTACCTTCTTATACTTTGATCTAAAATTGTTATAACCAGATGTTTTATTAATTGTTTATGTTATGTGTTGTTCACTGGGTTAATGCATTTTAGTTGTATTTGATCTCTTATTTAATTTATCAAAGTTACTGTAGTGCATTTTATTTCACATACCTATAAGTGTTTATCATACGATACTTCCTTAACCGATTTGTTTTATTTACAGTTTTATTTTCGTTACATTTGATCTCTTATTAAATTATCAATGTTACTTTAGTGTACATTTATACTTCGCATACCTATAAGTATTTATCATATAATACTTCCTTAACCGATTTGTTTTATTAACAGTTTTATTTCATTTTATTACAGTTTTCGGAAAATACTTTCAAAAATTACTATTATGCTGAAGATATAGATGAACCTAGTGATGAAGAAGGTACACTCGCCTTTAAAGTAAAAAAAGCGATAATAGCAAACAAAAGATCCATGGAATGCAACAACATTGACGAATTTTTCGAAAAACCTAAGAAAAAGAAGACAACGACAAAAAAATCATCTAGTGTTGGTCGAGCGACGAGTGGTGGTGTTTCATACATAAAAACAAACAGCGATGACAGCAGTTCTGCATCACACCTCATAAAAATTGAGGTGTATGATGTTAATAAAATAAAAAACATCGCACCGACGGAACAATGGAAACATGCTGATGTGCGAGTTAAATATTATGCAGACACCGAGAGTGACAAAAACTTGCAATGTATCAAGGACGCGGTATACAACATAACTAAACAGTTGGCGAGTAAGGACGATTGTGTGAAATATTTTATAGACAACGACAAATGAACAAAGTGCCAGTGCGTATCAGTGTTTTAAAATCATAACTTTAGTCATATACTTTATTCTAAGAAACTATTATTGTAATAACTATACCTATTTTAATTTAATTTACATTGTATTGTATTTTAACTTTGTACTCTTTTAAGTTACATGCTTAACAGATTACTTCGTTTTTTATTCTAGAACTCTTTGTGTTGTTGCTAAGTATTAATGTAAATAGTAATAAGTCTTTTTAGTGTTTTTCATGTTCATGCTTACGATTGTAAAGTTATTACGAACATTCATTAATTGTTTGGAAGAAGTATAAGTTTGTATGGGGTTATTAATTCTCAATAAAGAAAAATCATTCATTCATTTTCATATTTCATTTATTCTCCTCAAAACATGATTTAAATAAACTAGTTAAAAACACATCATTGCATATTGTATTATCACTAAATAATACTTGAAAATCTTTGAGACTCTTACCATAATATTTATAGTACAGATACATTAAACAGTACTCTCCACAAACTATAGTAAAGTCATTTTGAATTCGGCTTGTATTGTAATTCCACATTCTAGAATTCCTCGCTAAAAACATTCGGTGGTATCCTTGAGGTGGTCGACCGTATGAATCAAAGTACTGTCCAAAACCATTCTGATCTATGTGTATGGCAACCCAGTGAGAACCTGGTTTGTTATCAGAGTCTAAGTTGCTAACTACATATGTAGGAGTTACTACATGTATTGGTAGGCGATTGGCTGCATATACATTATATTCAATACATGGATCAATTTTCTTTAAGTAATTCTGTATTTCTATTGTATTCATTTTTATTTATCGAATCGCTGCAGAATCTTATCAAGTCGAATGATAAAGTGGTAATGTCGTATATAAGGTTAAGAAGACACTATTATGGTACTTATGTGGTAAGTTTTCTATTTTTGTGGGGTTGCAAGGATTATGGTAAAACAAAAATCTTAATATTTTTAATTCATTTTATTCGTAACTTACATCTAACAGCAAATCTGAATCAAATTATTCATACTTAATCTAATCTTAAACAGTTAATTTTGTTTTCTTAACTACTATAATCTACTGAAATGTTGCGGTTTTTATCTATTTCAATAACATTATCAAACTCCGCATAAACAATACAATTAATAGTTTGTGATAAAGCTGTTTCAAAACGCACTTCTAATCTCACACTACCATGCTTTACAAGATTCCAATGACTTGAAGAGTTTGCTGATAAATCAGGTGTCAAATCAAATGCCAACATACAATACCCTTGAGCGTATTGTTCTCGGGATATCCCATTACCTTCATTTAGAAAGTGTATACCTGTTCCCGAAAACAATGTATGATATACTGAAGTAAAATTATTGTTCTCAAATGAGGGTTGTAAAGCCTTTGATGGTATTTGTTGACCGTCTATGTATAAACTAAAAGTATTAATGTCATAATTTTGAAAGTTAAATGGGTTCTTAGTGAGGTTTCCATTGAAAGCAGCGTTATTTACAAATCCTACTATACACCTTTTAGGTAATTGCCCTAAGAAAATGTTATCTAGAGTTTTTCCTTGAACACCTGATGGTATTGTTAAAACTTTAACTTCAGCTCGAGTAATGGGGTATTTGGCTGTGGTAGAAGCTAAGACCTTTTGATGAGCAAGTAACACGCTGGGATTGATTCGTGCTCTACGAATTATCAAAGATGCATCTGTAATAGATACCTTTAATTTAAGGTCACCTGTGGAGGCCATGAGATTGAAATTTTCTCTAGAACGAACTAACTTAACACAAATATCAACACCATTGATTAAAAATTTTTCTTGATTGAATAAATCGCCATGCAAGTGACCAATCATTTCCAATTCTTTGCTTTCACTGGCTAGTTCTTGTCTCTTAGTAAATCCTTTATTAGTATCATCGGTGGAATCCATTTTTCCAGCCGTATCTTCATACCATAAGCCACAGGTGAGGTGAGAAGTTTTTGCCGCAGGAGCATAGTTCAATAAGTTTTCTATATACGCACGATAAGCATATGTGTTATTGGGTGGTGATACAAGTTTTTGATTTAAGTACACATCAAGTTGACTGAAGAGTGAGTGCAACCAATTGTTCACGGGAGCAACGACCGTAGATGCGGTGAGTTTGGTGTTATCTTGATTTACTATTTTCGCTTTCAAGTGAATTAACGTATGAGATAAATCTATGTAGTCATCTCCTGCCCCAGGAATTTGAAATTCTATAGGACCATCATCGGCAAGAGATGAAATTGGTTTATAATGGATCCAATTTCCACTTTCAATGCTAGTTTGAGTCGATGGCAATGCAAACAAATCCAATTCGGACTTAATACATTCACAAGAATGACTATGTAAAAAAGACATTTTAATTAATTGTTAGAAAATATGTCTTTAATTTGTTTTGGAGTAATTTTTGATTTTTTTAGAGCTTTCACTTTCGTGGTCAACGACGGAATGACTCCAGGTAGACGTTTTCGTTTTGTTATATATCCTGATCCAGACATATTGATTTTATTTATTTTTTCATCGGCCTTGCGTTTCAAGTTGGTACCAACTTCTTTAAGACGTGCTTTTATTGAATCTTCCATAGGTCGCGCACTAACCATATCTGTCAATAGCCCAACACCAGCACTTAATGCCTCTTTACCAACAGCTCGAACACCGCTAGACAGTAATGGTAAAACTGACCTAAACAATCCCCCAAGAAAACTACCGATTCCATGTCCTTTTTGATAAGGTGCCCCTTTATATACCACCCCTATACCTGAACCAGCCTGATGAGAATAATACCGTTGATAAGGGCACGACATGTCGGAGCGTTCAAAATGCATCATAATTTTTTAAAATGAAGTTTAACACACACCGTTCCAAACTGAAATGGTATCTTTTGTCCGGTGCTCGACCTTATATCTATTTCGATGGTATCGAATTCTCTTCGCATTACTGATAAGTAATGTGGAGGTGAAAATACATGCATTTTATTCGCACCATAGATGTATTTTGAGGGATCTAATGGTATAACTCTTAGAAGAGGTGTCATTACATCACCTACAATTTGAGGTTCAACTATATCGCAGTAAACGAATAGTTGAGATGGTAACCCTAAATGTAAATTAGCTGGACATTTTGCTAAATTCTTTTCAACGAGATTTCTGTTTGGTTCAAATCCCAACTGTAAGCCTAGTTTAGGAGATAATGTCACAGATTTAATTGTTTCGTCTAATACAGAAACAGACACAAATTTGGATATATTATCGTAGCGGAATTTGATTTTTTCCCTTATATTATTTAATGCTGATAAAATATGGTTAATATTATCATAGTTTGTGGCAGGTATGTGAGTTTTATAATATACTGTGGATAGTTTGTCTTCATGGGGCATTTTCATGATTTTTGTTATGTAAATAACATTCTCATGATCTTGAACAGTAAACATGGTGCATGGATATTGGAATTCAACGATTCCTACACACCATTCTCCTTCCAATATTATGGGTTTGGGTAATTTTGTTGAAAAAATTGATGTTTTATTCTCAGGAAAGTATTCCATTGAACTATTGCTAAGTAAAGTTAAATAAAAATCCTTCATATTTTTTTCAAACTGGAAGCTAAAATCCAACTATTAAATTTGTTCGGATAACCTTTCCACTTAACTAACACTTGTTGTCTGTTGCCAGAGTAACGAGAGCGAATTATTTTATCGATCTTGTGTTCAATGGTGGGGTCATAAATGACCTTTTGTAATTCTCGTTCGTAAAATGTTCCTACTATCTCTTCACCATCTAAATCTTTAATAGTATAAACGGGCCACGGACTACGTTCTATTATAGAAGAAATCACAAATATTTCATCGCTCCAATTAGATTCATAACCTTTTTGGAATACATGTTTATATTTGGTTATTCTAACATGATCACCGAGATGAAACATAGGTAGTATATTTTTTGATGATTTTTCAGATTTTTCATATAAATTACTCCAAACTGTCATTATATTATTAGAATTAACATCTGAAGGACACATTTTAATACTAGAATGAAAACTGTGATTGTAAGAGTGTATCAAGTTCTGCAAAATATCAATATATTTATGTGTATTCTTGTGTGTAAAATAGCGCCACATCTTCATTTTTAGCGTTCTTTGAAATCTTTCTACAATACTTGCTTTGATGTCTGGATTATTTGTCGTATAGTAATTAATGTTTTTTGTTTTAAAGTATCTTTGAACATCTTTTGATACAAATTCAGTGCCTTTATCAGATTGAATGTGTGTAGGTGTGGTGCTAGCTTCATTAAATATACTATCGAAACACTTTTTTACGGTTTCTGAATTTTTCTTTTGCAAGGGTCTGGCATATGCATATTTGCTAAAAACATCAATAACACAAAGAATGTAATTGAAACCTTTATTATCTTTAGAATAAGTTCGCATGTCACTTAAATCGGCTTGCCAAAGTTCATTCAGATTAGAGAGAACGTATTTGTTTCGAGCGAATCTTCTATGTACTGGTTTATGGAGTGTATACGTAGATTGAGATTGCAACCAGTTTTTAACGTCCTCCTTTTTCATTTTACCTTTCATAGCTTTTGATAATTTGTCGATATTACTATATCCAGCGGGGTGTGATACATCATAATAAATTTGATTTATTTCTAATAAGGGGTCCATTTTTCCCAATCAATCTTTTTCTTAATTTTATTTGCGTGTTTAATTTCACTAGTTGGTGTCAAATATACCTCTGTGTTTTGTGGCGGTTGTTCTTCGATGTCTTTTTGAAGTTGAGCTATGTACTCACGTCTTTTTGGATTGCCAATGTATGTTAAAGGTATTTTCAAATCTTTTAACGCTTTAGAAAATTTTTCCCAACCGGGTGGGTCGTTGTTTTTCAATGGTCGCAGTGTATCGCTTATTAAATCGATAATGTTACTGTTAGGAATTACTTCATTATCCACAATCACTGTGCCAGCATCATTCCAATAAATTTTGTTTTTATTTAGCGACACCGAATTCAATAATAACTCACCTTTTTTTACATATGTTTTTGGTATTAAATTTAAAATTTGTTCTGTTGAATAGAAAGGTTTTTTTTTCAAGTGTAAAATGTTCTTGTTGCTTCTGTTCATCACTCAGTGTCTGACTGACAACTACATCTTTATTCTTGATATCATTATTTATATTAAAATTTTTCCAGCTTTCAGATGTGGGTTTATTGTTATCGTAATTTGAAGTTATTATAGGGAGTTCAATGGGACGACGATCTTCTTCCATAAAGTGGAGATATCTTTGTAAAATTTGTAAGTATAATTTACACTTTTTTCGATCATCCATATTACTGCTGAGTATTCTTTCCATTTCGCTATCTAAACGAGAGGTAGGATTTTCATTTCTTTTTTGATTTAACTTATCTATTAAACTTGGGTCAACTAACAGCATTTTTTTGGCGTGTTCCATTTTAAACCAGTCCACTTATCAATCCACTCAAAATAGAACCCAATATGATCGGAAGAAATGCACCACCTTTTTGAACTATTATATTCTTTCTTATTTTATTTGTACTTTTACGTACTAATTTTCGTAATAAGTTTTTGTATTTTTTTAGTTTATTCTTCGATTTTTCTTCAAGATTTATATTTCCTTGTAAAACATTATGAATACATTCACAAATAAAATTAATTTCGTTTTCGTTACACACTTTTAAAAGAGCTTGTTGATGTTTAGGTTTAAGCTTATAAAGAGCATTTAATAAGTGTTCATGCGTCTTTAAGCGTCGATCCATCATTTGCAAATGACGGGTATTTGTTGGTTTTTGACATATTTAAACTCTTTTGTGGGAATGTACACTGTAGGATGACCATCAGAAGGAAAGATCTTTGATTTAATTCGACACATATCAAAAGTATCTTGTTTTAGATCTATCATCAAATAGCCATGTGCTTCTTTTGTAGCATCTCTGTAAGAATCTTCTATGAATTTGCTATTTTCTGGTGATACTTGTCGCGCTAAGTAACGTATTTGAGTTTTATCACGTGGGTTTTTGAAATAAATGATGTAGTTTGAATTCAAAGAAATGTCTCTTTGTCCTTTACCTTGATGAAATAAATTTTGAGTAATGTAAAATACACTCAAGTTCCTATGATGACTACCTTTAGTAAATATGTCGACAATGCGACCATCAGATTCCCTCATAAGATCATCGATAATGATAAGGTTAGCTTCCTTTCCATCAAACATATTCATATCTGGTATACCCTGATAATAGTTTACATTTGGTACATCATATAAGGGTTGCATCTCATCAAAACACCAAGTAATTTGATGAAAAGTGGTGTTACACATATCATTAATGTATTTAATAAAGTTTGTTACAAAATTAGACTTTCCACACCCACTTGGACCTGCAACTATGGCAGTAAAAGGATGATAAAAGTGAAACATTTTTAAATGCACGTGTGAACTCGAAAAGCGCTTCGGATTGAATAAAACAAGAAGATACGATTGAATGTATTATATTTGATTTTTTGTTCCACATACAAAGATTACATAATATTCAAATAGTTTGAAAAATGATCACATACAATTCAAAGATGTTTTCAAAAATATTACAGTAATTAATATACATTATAGTTAAATCAGATATAAGAATTAACTTCCTACAGACAAATTTGCATCTTATTTTTCATGATACACAAAATAGTTGTCATAGTATCACAATAAAAAAAAAAAAGAAAGTACATAATAAAGACAGAACATTAAAATATTTAAATCCGAAAATAAAACATACACACACATTAACATACATATTTTCGTTGTACAGAATTCACTGATAAAATCAAATGTCCTTTATTTTATAATGACCCCATGCAAGAGTATCTGTCGAATTCTCTATTAAATAACGTTTTGTGTCATTGTGTGATAAAGATATCTTATTGATTTTTTGTGTATATATAGCATGTTTAATAGATTTGAATCTTATCATTTCACTGTATTGTGTTTTCTTTTCATATAAACATGATTTATAATCGCTGAGACAAAATTTTTTTGTGACACTTTTATTAATCCCTTTTGCTTTACATATACATTTATTTTGCACATCCATTGCATACATTTTAGAGCGAAGACCTACAAACTCTTTAAGAATTTTTCCGTTATTTTCGTCTTTAAAAAATCCTAACCGTTTTTTATTCAATAATGGTAAACCATATTGATTACTTGGTGGATAGTCTGACGTATCAAAGTAGTTGGCTAAATCAAGTTTTATATCAGCATAATAATTTTGCGTAAATATTTGATATATTAAACTATCGGTATCAGTATATAGTAATTTAATATTATCTTGATATTTCAGTTTCATATAATCGTAATGGAAATCGTATAGTAATGTTTTCGATATATCTAAAATACAAAAACCGAGGTAAATTGGTTTATTATATAAAACGTTAGTTTTGTTTAATTGTATTGCAACTAAGCTCTCTGAGAATATAGATAAACTATGGAATTCTGGTCTTGCTATCAAAGATTGAGCACCTTGAGTTTTGCCACGATTTAACCAATGATTTATTAATTTGACATGAACTCGCTTTCTTACATTTTCCATTGTTTTACCAAAAACAGAATTATTCATAAGTTTAAAAAAATCTTTCTCAAAATCTGAAGTAGCTAATGATCGCATATGAGTGTTTAAGTCTATGTAACTTTTCAGCCATGCAGACTGTTCAAATTTTAAAATTCTGTGAATTTTAACTAATCTAAGACCATTTTTTAAACATTGTTTGAGGTTTCTATAATGAATGACGTAATTTTTTTTATCTTTTAAATTTGGAATCAGTTTCTTGTCTTTGCTGCTTCCTAAACATACGTTTTCTGGACAAAATGGAAAATCTGAATGAAAATCATGTAAAGTTTTTGAATATTCTAAGTCTACTTCCAATATAAACCCATGTTTGGCATCATCGGCTATATTAAAATCTGTATTTATGTCGACCCATTCAAATTTTCCTGTCGGGAGACATTGGGACATAGCCCAACCATAAAGGTTATTTGCGTCTAAGTACATCAAAAATGAAGATGGTTTAGTTGAATTGTATTCCGACATAAATATGTTATTTGCCACTGCATGTCTATTGCTGCATTGTGATATACCACCCCGAATATTATTTGCTATAAACGTAACCTTGTCGATATCTGTTAAGAGTTCCAAATTTATCTTGGTAAAATTTAACATAGCATCCCAACTTAAACCAGGTGCTGTATAATAGTGGGCAGGATCTAAACCGTATGTTTTAAGACAGACATCCCTAAAATTTTCAAATATATCTGCTAACAACAATACATCTGTTTTTAAATACAGGTCTGAATATTCACTCATATTTTTACAATTAAAATGTTTCCACACGTCTTGGGCATGATGGTATTCACTTTCTGTAATGTGACTATCATTTAAAGAACTATAAAACTGATCGCGAGTGGGAAGAGAAGTTATTTTTAAAGAATCAAATGTTGTCATGTATTCGTATGGATATACACCTTTTCTTATTAAACGTTTAAAATCTTCTTCACATGGATATTTTAACTTGAGTTCACGAAATTGTTCGGGTAGTAAGTTCTGAGCTAATTTGTTAAGGCTACTTGACATAAATTTAAAAGAATCAAGAAATCGTAATTTTACAACTCTGTTGTTGATTTGTAAAACTTTAGAAAAAGAAATGTATTTTTCTTTGTTCTCAGGAATAAGTTCAATGTCACCTTTCTCGAAATCAAGACCATGCACTATGAAATGAGCGTCATAATTACTTAAATTATGTAAAAACACTGGTACAAAATTAGGAGCTTTGTATTTCTGAGAGCATATTCTATGAGCTACACCTTCATATACTCCAGTATGCCAATTGTAAGATACTGTGCTATCCTTGTTTAATTTAGTAGCACAAATGTAACACGAATCACTTTGACTGATATTTATTTCATTTTCTTCAGTTAACGGTAAAGGTGATCTTACAAAAGAATTTTTTTTACAGATATTTTCTAAATCTGTGTTAATGAATTGCATAAATTTTAGCGCGCAATCTTGTCCTGTATAAGATCTATATACTGAAAGATTATCATCATACGAACATTTAACATAATACCCAAAACTATACGTTTCATGTTTTTGAATATTAACAGTTGAAGATTGATTTGGATTGTTAGAACAACTCTCTATTGGGTTTAAAAATGCTTCAAAGTCAGCATACACAACGAATGGAACTCTTAATTTACGTTCATAGTTGTTAAATGAAATTTGGTTTGATGGTATTAATTCATTAAACCAGTTTCTTTTGCTATCGCTTTCCGATGGTAAATTTGTGCACACATTGAAACAGTCATTTTCTTGGTGTCGTTTTAAATTATGTAATGATGGAAAAATTAATAAACACCCATCACAAATATGAACTGCATGTTCAGAAGTCGATATTTGTTTAGATAATAATCTCGAGAGGTTTTTAATAAAACAGTAATGACCTTTAGAACCTTGAGATATATACAACAAGTTTAAGTGAGTAGTTTTTCGACGTTTCGTAAAGTGTAATGGACCTACAACTTTATTTGATTTGCTTATTGAATCATATTGTAATCCAAAAACATTAATACTCATACTGTTCAATTTTTCAAACTTATGGATGTCGTTAATTTTTATAGGAAACGATAGGTTATCAAAATTTAACTTATTTTTATGTATTATATAAGATGATACCCTATTGGAACTATGAGTGACTGGGAATAATCCTGACAAAACTGCCCAACGAAAGCATTCGTGATCGTTATTTTGAACATTGATTACAGCTTTCTTGTGTTTTATATCTAACGGTAGGTCTATGTATGAAGATCCACGCAATGGGTTAAATTTGTTGACATTCATATCCAAGTGATTTATTTTAACTAAACTCCATCCGCTACCTTTTTTTTGAAAATTTGTCATTTTGTTTGTAATTTCGGTGGTTATAGATGAGAAAATAATATCTTTATCATCACCTTGACAAACAAGATAGTTTGAAATTTGGAAATCAAAAATATTTAGTAGATTTTTTGTTTCTTGTGTGAAATCCGCATTGAGAATAAAATTAACTTTTACAACAGAATATTCTAAAATAGATCGTTCTAGTAATGTATAAATTACATTTTTAATATTTTGTAAAAATAATTCAGGTGATTCAAACTGCGTATCAGAAACTAAATTAGATTTCACTCGATATGTAATAATTCTATTACCAAAAGCACTATCAATCAATTGAACATTAGGTAGATTATTATCTCTTCTAATTAAATTATTTTTATGTTTATTGCTCTTATAGTGACTGGTCATATATTTTTTTGACACATGTACGTGACACTCAGGACATTCAATTTTGTCATTATGCTGTTCTGTACTTACATTTACAATGGTACCCAGCGATGATGTAGATGTTGAAGGAGCTTCAAGACGAATATTTTTTCTTCTCTTTAACGGATCCTCCTCAAACAATTCAGTTGGTGCTAATCTTTTCCTTTTTCTGCTACCTTCTCCATTCTGCATAGATCTGATGGATAAGAAAACTGTTAAAAATTGTGATCACACGTAATAAGCTTCTTACTATATTTCTATTCTTTAAAAAGATACTAACATTTTTTGTTATTTACACTGAAAACAATATGCTTTCATTGATAATACACCATCAATATCATCCTCATCGGTATGAGTTTGCTGTGAGGTTCTATGACCACTACATGGCGTATAATAAGGAGAAATATCAGGATCTCCCAACATTGACACTGGCAAAACATTTTGTATATACCAAAACCGTATGAAACGATGATATTTATTTAGAATAATATTTTTATCGAAACTAGCAATCTCACTCTGAGATAAACTAGAAATATCAAGCGAGTGGTACATTTCGGTTGCACACTAATGTTAAAAATATAAACGGAAGAAACAAGTGGAATGATTGTGCAAAGATGTCCCAACCATTATAAATACTTGAATTGTATCCCCTCTTCGTGGATGCCCAGAACATGTTGCAACAAGTCTTAACATAATAAAAAATGTTATACTCACGTTTCAACTTGTGTTTGTTCCATTTTATCACAGAGCTCGTAAAGTTCTTTGTCGTATTGTGATGACATCAGGTCCATAGATTCAATGTTCTCGAGAAGTGCGACGAGTTCCATGTTGTGTAAATCACAGCTTGATATTGAATCCATCGTGAGCAATGTCTTCGTAGTACCTTCTTACTTTAATAATAAACACTACCCTAAACAATGCAATTTAACTTTAAACTATCCAAACAATTAATGAATGTTCGTAATAACTTTACAATCGTAAGCATGAACATGAAAAACACTAAAAAGACTTATTACTATTTACATTAATACTTAGCAACAACACAAAGAGTTCTAGAATAAAAAACGAAGTAATCTGTTAAGCATGTAACTTAAAAGAGTACAAAGTTAAAATACAATACAATGTAAATTAAATTAAAATAGGTATAGTTATTACAATAATAGTTTCTTAGAATAAAGTATATGACTAAAGTTATGATTTTAAAACACTGATACGCACTGGCACTTTGTTCATTTGTCGTTGTCTATAAAATATTTCACACAATCGTCCTTACTCGCCAACTGTTTAGTTATGTTGTATACCGCGTCCTTGATACATTGCAAGTTTTTGTCACTCTCGGTGTCTGCATAATATTTAACTCGCACATCAGCATGTTTCCATTGTTCCGTCGGTGCGATGTTTTTTATTTTATTAACATCATACACCTCAATTTTTATGAGGTGTGATGCAGAACTGCTGTCATCGCTGTTTGTTTTTATGTATGAAACACCACCACTCGTCGCTCGACCAACACTAGATGATTTTTTTGTCGTTGTCTTCTTTTTCTTAGGTTTTTCGAAAAATTCGTCAATGTTGTTGCATTCCATGGATCTTTTGTTTGCTATTATCGCTTTTTTTACTTTAAAGGCGAGTGTACCTTCTTCATCACTAGGTTCATCTATATCTTCAGCATAATAGTAATTTTTGAAAGTATTTTCCGAAAACTGTAATAAAATGAAATAAAACTGTTAATAAAACAAATCGGTTAAGGAAGTATTATATGATAAATACTTATAGGTATGCGAAGTATAAATGTACACTAAAGTAACATTGATAATTTAATAAGAGATCAAATGTAACGAAAATAAAACTGTAAATAAAACAAATCGGTTAAGGAAGTATCGTATGATAAACACTTATAGGTATGTGAAATAAAATGCACTACAGTAACTTTGATAAATTAAATAAGAGATCAAATACAACTAAAATGCATTAACCCAGTGAACAACACATAACATAAACAATTAATAAAACATCTGGTTATAACAATTTTAGATCAAAGTATAAGAAGGTACTTACATTCATTTTATATCAGCTTCAGTATTTACTATTACACTGTTTTACTATCACTTCACTATTACAAACAACTGGAGATCACACTTCGAAGAGAGCACAGAGTGGAATACGATACCATGTGATTTTGAGTTTGGCTTTTATATGGAGAGCGAGTATTATTTCCTTGCAGACAGGATCCAACATGTTCAACTTTCACTTTGAACGTTCCATTGAATACATAGCATCAGGAAATGGGAATAATAGGATCCATAACTGTTGTTTAAAATAATGGACATGCAGTTAATCATTGACAATGAGAAGACCCGAAGGGTTTTACTTAGAATTTGAGTAATGTATGGTGTATTGTAACGATTGCTTTATGGACCATAAATAATGCCCGTAATGCATAAAGGGTGAGTGATGGGTAATTGTAAATGGCTTTTACGTAGAAACACGAGCCCATAGGAATATGGAACAAAGACATTTGTATTCTTCAAAGAAAAAGGGTCGCTGTTAGAAAGTAGAAATACAAAAGCACAACGAAACAGAGGGAAAAGGTACAAGCTTGAGGGGACCGTAAACCATGCAACTCCAATTCGCGGTTTATATCTATCTCGCGGGCGATATGAAATGGATTCCGCGGATCAAATTAATCCGCGGATTTATTCGCGGTTGGTATTAATTAAATCCGCGGATCAATTCGCGGTAGGTATTAATTAAATCCGCGGATCAATTCGCGGTAGGTATTAATTAAATCCGCGGATCAATTCGCGGTAGGTATTAATTAAATCCGCGGATCAATTCGCGGTAGGTATTAATTAAATCCGCGGATCAATTCGCGGTAGGTATCAATTTAATCCGCGGGTTAATTCGCGGATCGTACGCGCCGAAATTGGAGCAATCGAAATTATTGACGAACTAGGCCAGTGTGGCGCCAACCGGCCCCCGAACGTGCTCCAGAACCGTCGAATCCCCTACTACTCATGACGATAACCTTGTTAAGGCCGAAAAGGACAAAATGTCTAAATATTCAGATTTGGCACATGAAATTACGGACATGTGCGATGTGGACTCCACAATTATTGTTCCTATTGTCGTTTCTGCTCATGGGTTGATACCAAAGAGTCGCGACCAACACCTCCAGAGGCTCTCAATTGGTCGTTGGGTCAAGAGCCAGATGCAGAAAGCAGTACTTCTGGACACAGCACGCACTGTGAGGAGATTCCTCACTTTGAATCCCTGACCACCGGTGGCTTGGGTCTTGAGCTTCGCCATCGGAGGGTGATTCACTTTTTTATATTTTTATATGTATTAATGTTTTTTTTATATATAAAAATGTAATGTCCTCTTAATTTTTAATGTAGAAACATTTAAAATAAAGAGGAATAATAATAATTTCTTTATTTGGTACAAAACATAGGTACATGAAAAAGGTACAAAAGATAGTTGCTAACTGCAGTAGTTAGTTAATCTGACTGTGTCGCAGTTAACAGCAGTTAATTTCTAACATTATTATTTATAGAGTTGTACGGTTTAAAAGTATGTCATGAAAACATATGTTTGTGTCAGTTATAACAGTAAATAAGATGAAACTTGAGGAAAATAACATTCCTAATACTTGCAGGTTATTGGTTGACTGCCTTAGTGGTGTAGTTGTATTACGGTACGACTGCAATGTCAAGGTTTCGGGTTCGATCCCCGGGTCGTGCAGTGATTTTGTGTTTTTCTACTCTGTATCAGCCCGGAGTCTGGAATTTGTGCCCGGTATGGCGATGGGCTCGCCCCCTATCACATCATAGGACGGAATATGGATGGCGAAATCTGGGTGCACTAGTTATGCCTCTGCCTACCCCTTCGGGGATAAAAGGCGTGAGTGTATGTATATGTAAATTTTATTATTGAGGTCCATCATTCGTGACGCTGTGATATGCCATATTTATATGACTTAATAACAAAATTCAAGTAAAACTGTTGGGTTTACAGGATAAACCAATGAATATTAATTTATAACTGTAATTATAAAGAGTACGCAATTGAAGTAGTTGTAAGAAGTTAGCTAGTGTTTACTATACATTACTATAGGCATTAATATTGATTACTCATCGTCCTAAAATCGGTAAGTCTTCTGATAATTTTCCATTTCCATTTAAGCGGGCGTGAAAACGATATTGATTCGTGATAAACGCTATTATTTCTGTCCAGTAGATACATTTTTGAATTGCGTTTAATCAGACATACCTACTGCTGATAATTTAATCGCTACGACCTCATAGTAATTAAAATAACTCTAACAGTTAAATTCTAGACATCATAATAATAATAATACCAGCCCTGTATTATTATACTGCCCACTGCTGAGCACGGGCCTCCTCTACTGAGGGGGTTTAGGCCTTAGTCCACCACGCTAGCCTAGTGCGGGTTGGTAGACTTCACATACCTTCGAAATTCTTATAAGGAACTTCTTAGGTATGCAGGTTTCCTCACGATGTTTTCCTTCACCGTTAAAGCGAACGATAATTGATAAACAATACACACGTAACTTCGAAAAGTCAGAGGTGTGTGCCTTGGGTTTCGAACCTCCGGACATTGTCTCGGCAGACCGTTCCATTCCCAACTAGGCTATCGTCCACTACAACTAGACATCATACGTGGTCCTAATTCTTAATTAAACGATTTAAATGTATATTTGATAGAAGAAACATTATAATTATAAGAAACACTATCCACTTATATTTTTTATTTATTGCAATACCTAAAGTAACTATTGTAATAAATAATTAATGATTATTAAAAAGTACATACATAATATTGCAGTTTGAGGGAATCTTCTTTGAAAATTAAACTAACTTAATTTAAACACGCTTATCAAAGCAATTAAATAACATCTACAGACCTTACAGTATGAATACCAATGTCCTTAACAATTAAAAAAGAAGCAGAAAGGTCACGAGTTAAACGCGACTGACCGATCGATTATTTCTCATTGTCCTGCCACCCGGCGCCACAAGCAAACATTGAACGGCATGGGTATAGCGTACAACTACACTAACAAATTAAAACACAATATTTATCAATTATGTTGATAGAAAACTTTTTCAATTATTTAAATAAAATTGTAACGAGTCGAGTAATTTCCCTAAGACTCTACGTAGCGCATGTCTGGGAACTACGTGTTTTTAACAACTTGATAATTAGGGATCCTGGATAACACTATAGGTGTTGAATAAGACAGTTTCCTAATTAACTTATACTGAGGCAATAACTTTTCCATTTAAAGGTGAACGTATCTCCTGCGGGCTGGGTTTATTTTGGCTAGAAATCGATACTAATAAAAAGTTATTTAAAGAAAGGACGTGTGTCCTTAACAATTGGCCTATACAATAGATCGCTGTATTGCCACTAAAATTATTTTTTCATGAAATATTTAATTATCTTGCATTATTTCTTGCAGGTGAATTTTTATGATATATTATAGCTAAAAATAACATAATACTTTTAGCTTAGTGGTAATTAAAATCACAAGGTGACAGATCTACTTCCTTACGCATTTCTAATTTCAATAGATATATAGACAGTTGTTTATAGTTTACCTATACATAATTCTATTGCAGTTTATCATAGAATTGTAACCGCCTCAGTGGCGTAGTTGTATTACGGTACGACTGCATTGCTGAAGTCTCGGGTTCTATACCCGGGTCGGGCAAAGTGATATTGGATTTTTCTATTCAGTATCAGTCCGGAGTCTGGAATTGGTGCCCGAAATGTCGATAGGCTCGCCCCCTATCATATCATAGGATGGAATACGCACGGCGAAAAGTGGGTGCACTAGTTGCGCTTCTGCCAACCCCTTCAAGGATAAAAGGCGTGAGTATGCGTTAGCGTATGCGTTGTACTACAGTTTACAACAATTCCGATTGAAACTTCCAATAAAACAAATGAACAGATTATTATATAATATTTTTAGAGTAATTGACAGAGCCGAACTAAACCAAATACCTAATAAAGAAAGTACCTATTGTTTATTAACGTTTAGTTTCTTCTTCCAAACGGTACACTGTAAGTGTATTAATTTAATGCAATAATTTGAGTGTAACGACGGAAATTAAATTACTTAAAATATGTTTTTTTTAACTAAGGTTTAAAATGAAAAGCATCCTAATACGCTACTTAAATAGGGTTGCCAACTATATTTATAGAAAAAATATGAACATTTATTTTTTTCTATAATGTTTATTACAGGTTCATCACCTGAATTAACTGTCTTTACAAACTTTATTATGATTGGTAACTAAAGCCATAAATAAAAACAATATTTCATGGGTTTATTATAAGACAAGTTTCGGCCAGTACGTGATGCTTTCTGTTTATATTAAAACTGAAATACTATTTACTCAAAAAATAATATTACTTATACTCTCTAGTGCAATAAGGTGACGACCCTAGCTAGCACTAACCTTTGAACGCGCAGGACGAGGGGCAAAGACGAATGAAAAGGCCATTGTGAAATATTTATCGGGTCAGGTGTAGGTATATATGTATACATAATAGATAGAGTGTTATTCGGTTTGATACATCACGATCCGATTTTTGTAGTTTCAAAAATATTTTACTGTAGTAATAATCGAAAATATATTTTAATATGTAATTCTTATCTTATACCAATAGCTTTTGATAATTATATATTTTTCAATACCATGGTACCTGGATATATAATGACGTTTATAAAAAAGTATCTTCTTTTAACAAGTGAACAGGCTTGAAAGGTTGCATTGCCAGTGGCCAATCCATTTAGCCTCGCTGAATAGTTTCTCTATTTGTTTAAATATTAACAATATTTTATCTGAAGTTTATAAATGTCGGAGCAACAGAGTTTTACCCTAAATAACTGGTATGGCAGCTACGTTTATGCTAAAAAAAACACGTATAATAGTGTTCATAAAAAATAATTATCTTGTTTGACAAACGTATTTAAACTTTTTAAGGATTTTTTGTTACATACTCAATTTAATTTTCTATTTTTTCATTTTTCTACAAGTAAAATTTTCAAGGAATGAAAAGTTAAATGCACGCATTTGCCCAATGTTTGTGTAGTTTGTTTAATCAATATGTTTTTGTTCATATTTTATTTTCATTATCATAGGCCCTCACCTTATGATCACCTCACCTGATCCCTCACCTCAAATAAAAATGTTCTTATTACTTTATTTTTCAACAAATTCTAACCGAGACAGGAAGCATTTTAAAATTTGAATATACAACACAAGAGAATAATTATACTGTATAGAATATGCTTTAAAGTTGTTTTAAAACAAAAAAAAAATGTTATAATATATACGTGTACATTAAACACCATGAAATTCCTATAAACGTCGCGTCGCTTCGAAATCAGTGCCACATAATTTATGCGAAACCATAAAAAAATCTACACGTCCATTTCAGTTTATTAAAAATGAATGGTTTGCGTGACCGGGCCAGTGCCCAAAGGTCGCCTGTCGCTGTTACAATTTTACTTTTATGTACACTGCTTTATCACTTCCCATTTTAGGAGTTCTATTGCGTGTAGGTGTTCATTGGAAGTATCTGGTGATATTAAATCAAACCATAAGTGGAAGTGGGCCGGACATGTCTGCAGACGGACAGACGGTCGCTGGAGCAGAGAAGTGCTAGAGTGGAGACCGCGTTTAGGTAAACGAAGTGTAGGACGCCCTGCTGCACGATGGACCGACGACTTGAAAAAGGCGGCGGGTAGCGGATGGATGCGGGCTGCCCAAGACCGGGATGGTTGGCGCTCACTTGGGGAGGCCTACGTTCAGCAGTGGACGGCGACAGGCTGATTGATTGATTGATACATAATATACTATAATATTTATTACGAACGACTCTACAATGTGCCGGGCGTGACTACACTAACTTAACATCGCTAAACAAATTTGCATATAAAAATGCAACTATGCAATTCTACATACGTGTGTCGCTACATGATGTCGATAATAACATGTAATACGTTACTATCTATAGTATCAATGACACCCCCACAGTCAAAAAACTATTCAAGAATGGATTTTGTTAGTGATGTTTTTTTTATAATGATTCCTTACGTTTCCGCAAATGTAATTAAATTACTGTAACAGATTTTATCGTTTTAACGGTTTTTATTTTATTTTTGTCCCAACGTTTCGAAGGCTTTGCAGGCTTCGTGGTCAAATTTTGGGCCACCAACACCTCAGTCGACCCCGTGACCACGAAGTGCTGCAAAGCCTTCGAAACGTCGGGAGAAAAATAAAATAAAAACCGCTATAAAATCCATTATAGTAGTTTAATTTCAATGTTTCTTTTGTTTGTTCGAGGCAGCAGAACTTGCTTTGACAAGGCTTCTATTGTCAATCACTCTATCTATTTGACTGCCTCGGTGGCGTAGTGGTATTGCGTACGCATTACGAGTACGATTTGCGCGCTGAGGTCCTGGGTTCGATTCCCGGGTCGAGCCAAAAAAATTGTGACTGGGTTTTTCCATCTTAAAATTTACTCAGTCGTAGCTCGGAGTCAGGAAGTTGGCGGTGTGATACCCCCGTGCCTCGGAAAGCACGTAAAGCCGTTGGTCCTGCGCCTGATCTCTCTCCGGTCATGTCGGATTGCCGTCTCACCGGACTATGAGAGTGAAGGAATAGCGAGTGCACCTGTGTATTGCGCACACACTTGTGCACTATAATATCTCCTGCGTACCTGGCTGATCTCCGTTGAGATTGGCCGCCGTGGCCGAAACTGGCTAGGAGGATTTCATATTGTCAATCAAAAGAAGAGAGTGATTTAACCCTCCGATTGATTATTACGCATTACGAGGTGCGAATAAAAATCAATTTGCTACTAATTTATACTACTAATAACGATAATTGAAATAAATGGTTGAGTTCGGAGAGGTTTTTATTACTCTTAAAACATAATATAATATATTGTGAAACAAAACTACTTATTATTAAATGTAATACCATTGCATAACTAGTTAGGTATAATATTTGACAAGCCTAGAGTCCGATTGAACATTCAAACTCTCAAAAAAAAACCCGGATACTAAGATTAAAAACATATAGTATTAATATATATTGATATCTGACCGCTATTACCGGCCAGCGGCGGTGTGCCAATTTATGGTCTATTCCAAACGGAAACTTGCCGGAACTAACCGCAACACGTCCGTGTTTGCAAGTAATACGCTTTTTACGACGCTCGAGTTGTTCAACATTTATTTGCTGTAATTTGGGTCGCGTCCACGCTCGATTCTTACTACGTATGCTCATCTTTATTATTTTACATGCGCACATTATTACCCTGCCATTGCACTAATAACAATCACCCAGGGTGACCAGCGAGCAAAGGCTAAAAAACGGAAAAGAAAATTTGTGATTACTTCTCTATGAATTTAAAATGATTCACCATGTATAATTTGGTTGCCTATAATTAAAAGTTTGTCCGCTGTAGTTATAAACTCTTCATTATATCATGGGTCGGAAATAAATGAAATCTTAGTGGCATTCATTTCACCTCCACATATCCCTTTGAAAAATATAGGCATGAGCGTGCATTATATTTAATGAAATGCATTAATTCTATGGCAGATCAACCTTGACCTAAATAATATTTTATTGATTTCGTGATTATATCTTTTTGGCATATCATCGTACACCATGCAAATCACAAATGCTTGGTCATTAGATCATTCTACTCTTTCCATACATTTTTAATAGAACTCTGTATCGATTGACCTCAATTGTCGTTCAAAGATTGACACAATAAAGTGGTAAAAGTCGCCTCGATTTGTCCTGACATTTGAGCTTTAATGGTTTTCAATTAAGTTTTCTATTTTAGTAGGCTTGGTCTTTTTTCTCATAGCCTAAATTATATTGTGGATTGGGTATTTAAAACTTATAATAACAACGCCAGTGTGTATTCATCAATGAACCGTGAGAGATGGAGCTAAAATTAGTTTTAAAAGTTCGTTGCGACCTTGATCATTGTTGTTACTATGGCTCGTATATTATTTATACTAGTAGGTAACATAAATATTTTTTTAGCGTTTTTATGTCGTCGAAGTACTCTTAGGTAAAAAGTTATCGAATGTATTAGTTTGTGAAAATGTTTGGATGTTTGTATGTATGTTAGAAGTAAACGCAGAAACAACTAAACGGATTTGGATGAAATTTGGCACTCGGGTAGGTCATATCTTGAATTAACAAATAGCCAATTTTTATCCCGATAATGCTCCCATACGAAATAATGAATATTTTTAATCGAAAGCAAATCCGCGAACGACACCTATTATATCACAAGAAGTACCGTCTGTAGGGTACAAATACGAAAAAATACCTGCTTGTTTGTATTCAGGTCGTCGAAGACGAATTGATGCCTCATACCTAGAACAGGTAAATAATTATCTATCTACACGCGTTGTCATTATTTTCGGAGAAGAAAACTTTGAATAAATTCGATGCCGTGGGTTTCTTAGAAAATATATCTGGGGCTATACGGTCGCTAGCTGGATCCTTAAAGCGTAATACTTATTGATTTATGATTTCTGCTCATTTCAGTCGAGAAAAGAATTAAGGTGTTAATGTTTGCATAATCTAAATCATTACCAGAAGTCATTGGTATTTGAAGTGGTTACAGAACCTACTATAATCACAAAGGAAGAAAACACTTTTCTCAAATAAACTTTTCTTTCTTATAGCACTGCTATTTAATTATAGGTTTTTAATGATACTTGTATATCGTCATCGAAACATAATTACCACAATATTCCTGTTACAAGATGGTTACTTAACCTAAATGTATGATTCTTTATAATTTTCCTGTATTAACAAAAACAAATCACAATAGTGTGACCTCAATGTCCACGCAGTATAACTGAAGTCATTAACATCGAACAGAAATAGCTCCTATCTACTCATGACACTGAAGTTGCACCATAAGATCTTGCTATTTCCGTTCTGGCGGAAGCTAGTCTGCTCATTGTAGTAGCGCGTACCAGCTGCAAATCTGTCCCTTGGCGTAAATTAAGACACAGCGACTGATAAATGCATATTTAGTTTTTACCGACAAATTTTATTCAGTATGCTTATATAACAAATAGATTTTGCGAGTTGCCGTAAACATATTCATCTGTGGGGATTTTAAATTCCTTTATGATGAACACTGAAGTGTCAATATTTTTCATGCTCACAAAACGTAAATTAATTCATCTAGATGAGTATGTTTACGCTTTCTGTGACTGCTTTGATACCTTTAGCTATTGATACTCGTATTTTCTCCAACGTTGGCAAGAAAGTAGAGATTTTATTTTGGTTAGATATTAATTATATTATGCTTGAACATGTTTTAGTATTTTCCTTTGCAAAATGAACTAATTTAATATTTTTCGTTCGTAGGAATACCACATTTTCAAATATTAATAAAGTTCAATTTTGTTGTATTAAATTTTAATTTTATATTTTTGGTAGAGTACTTGCATTACGTTATGATTACAATGCTAAGTTCTAGGGTTCGATCCACGGGTCGGGCAAATTCATATTGGAATTCTATTCTATTCCATAACAGCCCGGAATCTGGAATTTGTGCCCTATATGGCGATAGGTTCGCCCCCTTTTACATCACGGGACGGAATACGCACGGCGAAAAGTGAGTGCACTAGTTGCGCCTCTGCCTACCCCTTCGGGGATAAACGGCGTGAGTATATGTATGTGTGTATCAATTTTATCCTCAAGTCCCAATCGATCTCATAACATAGCAACATTAGATGGTACTACCCAGACGTCACCTTACTTAATTTAGTGTCATGACGACAACTCAGACGTGAGTCGGAGGAAGCCCGCAGCCGTCCCTAATGCGCCGAAGATGGCCATACAAAAAAAAAACCTCACTAAATTTCGGACAGAAATATTTTTTGCCTCATGTTTCAAGTTAGCTTTGTTTGTGACGCGGGTTTTTGTGTCATAGTTCTAATTGATGTGTGCCATATAGATAAAGGTATGTATATAAAAAACATTATTTTTTACTAGATTTTGCCCGCGGCTCCGCCCGCGTTAAAAAGTTTCTCCGGGATAAAAGTCCCGCTTTTTCTTTTCTCGGGATAAAATGTAGCCTATGTATTAATCCAGGACATGACCCGTGTGCCAAATTTCATCGAAATCAGTTCAGTAGTTTTTGCGTGAAAGAGTAACAAACATCCATACATCCATACATACTTACAAACTTTCGCCTTTATAATATTAGTTTTTTATTATAAGCCGGTACAATCTGCTATTGGAGTAATGAGGCAAGAATACACAGTATTATGAACTGGAAGTACCACATAAATAACTTAGTAATCAAGGAAATATTATGGTTTTTGGAATTTATCAACACAGAAAAGTCTCTACGTAAGGAAAAACACAATAATATAAGTAGGTATATGAACATAAATATTCCCAATAAGTTTTATATTATTACCTCGCATCGCAAATAGCCGCGATTCATCTTTTTTAAAAGGAAACTTATATCTTAAGTCAGTTTTTACGTACTTAATTTGAGAGAAAGCTGATTTCATTCTAACTTAACTAAATTACATCTAAAAATATGTATAAAACGCTTGTTTATCATGATTCATATTTTATAGTTTACTACGTAAAATTGCAATCATTATATCAATAGTAAATCTGTATCTGTGTCAGGTGTATTACTAAGAACTGTGACGATTTCATATATCTTATATAAGGAGTAGGTATGTATAATACTACAGGCAACTAACCTCGCTACGTGACTTCATGCATGAAGACGCAAAAACAGGATACTAGCACTTACCTTATATTACAACATCTTGCTTCTGTACTATAATTATTGATAATAATTTCATTTTACATACTTTATTGATTAGACTTTGACACACACACACACACACACTCATTATCTTTATCCCTTAAGGGGTAGGCAGAGGCGTAACTAGTCCACCGACTTCTCGCCGTGCGTATTCAGTCCCATAATGTGACAGGGTGCGGGCCTATCGCCATATCGGGCATAAATTCCAGACTCCGGGCTGATACTGAATAGAAAAACCCAATCACTTTGCCCGACCCGGAGATCGAACCCGAGAGCTCTGCTTTGCAGGTGTGCCGTAATACAACTACGCCACCGAGGCAGTCATAAAGTTCATTAATTGAAATATCTCTATTTCCTTTGTTAAAAAACTTGTATAGTAGTGCAATAAAACTTCAATCCACAAACGTGACTTTTGAAAACCCAACATTTGCTTAAATTTTAACGCTCACTTAAGTAGTTTTAAACACTGTAGCTAATAAATAGATCACGTAAATACAAAAAAATGTTGTGCCTGAGAAATACTTCGCTACAAAAGCTTTAGTTTCATGGCGGGAAAATGATGAGGATGTTGTTAAAAGACGTACTCGGAAGGGTAGCGTCGTCATAAAATATCGCGACGCATGCGTCACTAATGGAGGCGCTTCGTCATCCAGCCACTAACTACCACAGTCCACACCATATGGCTTAATAAGTGGTCTTAGAGCGCCACACACCTTCATACGTATACCGTACGCCGTAACTGACAGCCGCTGTCACCTAACGTTACCCCTCCTTTATCAATACAACATAGTGATAACAAATAATATTTAAACTGCTAGCTGACGTCATTTATAACGATTAAGAACTCCATTATTCGAGTGGTGTGTTCGGATTATTGTGAACGCGTTTTGATCAAATTGTTTTCGTGTCTGTGGTGCTCAAGTGTTGGAGAACCGGTTCAGCTATTTTTTTTATCTGTTTGGAATAATAAACAGGTATGTTTCGTATATAAATGAATAATAACAAATGCAAATATTAACATTATTTGATATCGTAGACGTACAATAAAATTAAATATGTTGTAAGTATATTTTTTGTTACATTGACAACGTTCTAGACGCTTTATTGACGTAGCAAATATTATTGCGATTAAATTTTCTGTATTACTCCTGAGTGAACAGCATTTAGCATATGGTATAAAACTTGTTATATACAGTAATCTATATATATAAAAGAAAGTGGTGTTAGTTACACCACTTATAACTCTAGAACGGCTGAGCGGATTTAGCTGAAAATTGGTGGAGAGGTAGCTTAGAACCAGGAGACGGACATAGGATACTTTTTATCCCGGGATAATATGAACCGGGACTTTTATCCTGGATAATCGTTTTCTGCCAGTGGAACAGCAAGAAAACAATTATAGAGATATTTCGAGATCCAGTTGAGGTCATAATTACTCTTATCCCGGAAAAAGATAAACCGGGAATTATATCCCGGATTTTAATTTCTCGCGAGTGGAGCCGCCACGACTAAACCACTGAACCGATAGCGATGCAATTTGGCAGGGAGATAGTTTTAAACCCTGGGAAGAATTTAGGCTACTTCATATCCCGGGAAAATATTAACCGGGACCTTAATCTCGGAAAATCGTTTTCTGCCAGTGCAACCGTATTAAAATAAGTATGGAGATAGTTTGTGATCCAAAGGAGGACATAGGCTACTATTATCCCGGAAAACAGACACCGGGAATTTTATTGCGGATTTTTTTCTCGCGGTTTATTTTTTATTTTTAGGGATATGACCCTACATCTCTATCCTACTATCCTACTCCTACTAATATTATAAAAGCGAAAGTTTGAAAGTATGTATGGATGTCTGGATGTATGGATGTTTGTTCTTCTTTCACGCGAAAACTACTGAACGGATTTCGATAAAATTTGGCACACGGGTAGATCATGTCCTGAATTAACACATAGGCTACTTCTTATCCCGGAAAAATATAAACCGGGACTTTTATCCCGGAAAAACTTTTTAAAGCGGGCGGAGCCGCGGGCAAAAGCTATTTATTAGAAAACAAAGTCCCCTATCGCATCTGTCTGTCTCTTGAACGCGATAAACTCAAACACTGCTTAACGGATTTTAATAAGTTTTTCATCAATGGATGTTGTGATTCAAGAGGAATAATTCATAAATATTTTGTACGACAGAAAAATAAATGTAGGTATACAGTATTATGCTTTGCTACCTGTGCGAAGCCAGGGCGGGCCGCTAGTAATATATAACTATAGGTTAGCTTAGCTCTCATAGCTGCGATGTTTTGTACGGCTGCGAAGGAAGGAGGGTTATGTTTTAAACTAAGCTATGTAATGTGAGTAGTTAAACAACAATGTGACCTGAGCTATAGTTACTTAGCTTAGTTTTCGGTCTGCAACTCGCAATATGTTTTTTATATCAAAATAAATTACACAAAATACATAATGCTCCGATTATTCTACGTAATAAATCATATAACCGATACATCTAATTCTATGTGTACTAATTGTGAGTTTTCGGATCAAACCAAAAGCACGTGAGCTACTTGCGAATGGAATTTGTGCCCGATATGATACAGGGTATCACATCAAAACAATGTTATGTACGTTTTATAAGAACATACGTAGTATAATTAAAAAAATTGTAAACACAATAAAACCATGTCATTGTTTCAACTATATAATATAAACGAAAAGTTACGATACCTTCATTCGTTGTTACAACACACTAGATCCGCGGGCAAAATCTTTTTGCGGGATAAATATCCCGCTTTTTATTTTCCCGGGATAAAAAGTAGACTATGTGTTAATCCGGCACATAATCTACCCGTGTGCCAAATTTCATCGAAATCCGTTCAGTAGTTTTTGCGTGAAAGAGTAACAAACATCCATACATCCATACATACTTACAAACTTTCGCGTTTATAATAATATTAGTAAGATACACAGTAGTGTATCCTGCACACTATACAATTGCTCAACCTAGCAGTCAAATCTAGTACTTGTTATAAGCGAATAAGTTGAAAGTCAGTACGATAGGAGGTTTAAGTCAATGACTTTGTGTAGGTACAACTGAAGATAAAAATGGTAGAAAATATTGATGAAAGCTATTTCAATTTCACAGTGGGGAAAGCAATGTCAAAGCTGTCGACTTTTAATTTTTGCTTATCCCCATTTTCCATAGATTAGTTAATGTTGTACTAGTTTATCTGTCAATTTTCACAGCACCATACTAACTTTTAATGAATTGATCGAATATATACAAAAAAAAAAACAGCAAGGCCTGCTTTTTCTAAGCTCCTCGCTGAGGCTCCTTAGGGTTGTATTAGAGCTTTTAGCCACTTGCAAAATTGTCTTTCTGGTATAAACTAGCATTATTTTATAATCGAAGGTATAAAATAATGCTAAACCATACTAGGAATCTCTGTTATAATCTCGAAACTCAACGAAAGCAATACAATTCATACCTTTAACATTAATGCAGACGGTTTTTGTGCAGTTCCTAGTCCCTAAATAGAAATGATTAAATGTTCTATCTTCTATCTTATCATTAATATATTTATTATTATCTTTAAGGTCATATAGTAGGTATTATAGGTACATTTTATAGTATATTATAGGTATTCCATAAGATATTGAAACCCAAAACAATGTAATATAATGCCGCAAAGCAATGTTTTTAATAAATGCGAGCCTCTCAATGTGCGCGAAAGTGTCTCTGCGTTATCGTTATCATTATTGCAGTTATGGAAACCCCGAGAAAACAAACATAATAAATATCGTTGCACAATAGTGTATTGTTTTTATTGTAGTGATTTTATGCAACTTTCAAAGGATTAATACATGCATGCTCTATACGATAAAAGACGAAACGTAACATTCTGAGTAGTTATACCTAAACAATAGTGCTGTATCATACAACAAAGTATTTAGCATTAAGCATATAACATTATAACTTTATTTGAAAACAGTGCATGAAAAAATGTTACATGTGCTTACATGTATTATCATGAAAATATATCGAAGTTCAGACGATGCCCTTTTAATTCAATCCAAGGTTTGATAGAGACAAAAGCAGTACAATTGTTTATGGTGCATAGATATATTAAAAATTTTGAAAATTCGTGTTTAGTAAGCCGATGGTTATAGGTACTATATTATATGCATAAATAAACCTCCGTTCAAATATTTCAGTGTCAAATTTATTTAGTACTTAGGAAAACAGCAGTACCATGGAGTAGTTTTGTGTGATTATTTGTTTTGCCAATTTCAAGTTAGGTGTGATGATGTTACTGTTTATAGACCATCCTTATATGTGGAGTTTATTATGAGTGAACTACGGACTATGTCCGTCATTAATTTAATAAAAGAATTGAATGCATAAAATATCACATATAAATTAGATTGTATTATGTAAAGTGAGATAACATTGCTGGCGATATGTGAGTGTGATACACCTCTGCTTACCCCTGAAAAGGGAAAAATGTGATGCTATGTATGTATGTAAAGTGAGAGTTATCGATATTCAAATCGTATTAGGAATAGTGTCGACACTACGGCGCGGCGCGGCGCGGCGTCTGGAAGAAAGTTCGCCTTGAGCAACGACCGCGACGCACCAGATGTGTTGCGGGTACGTTCCACACTAACCGGTAGTGAAGGTAGTAGTGCTACTAGCCCCCACTATGCACAAACTATCGTTTACTATGACTTACCATTACTTACTATTAAAAAAATCCGTATTAATAAACAAAGAAAAAAATTTTGAACCTATGTACCTATCGTCGCTAGTGACTGAAAAGAAATTTGTGCACGTTGCATCTGAACGATTACCATGACGTCAACCAGTTTTGATGACTCTGTTAAACCTTAGACTAACATGTCAACCATATCAAAATCCAATAAACATAAAAATCATAGATTTCAAATTGAAAAAAAGTCTATGCAAATTTATAATTTAATATTGCATCTAATTAATTAAACAAAGCATTGAGTCTAATGAATTATGGTGTCGAAAGAACACGCACACTCCATAATTATTTAAAGGCCAGCAGGATAAATCACTGCTTCTTACTGTTTTTCCTTTGCCGTTGGTACTCTTTCCATCAAGGTAGCTAATTTAGCCTTCAAGTTGCTTCACAAAAACCACTGTAACGCAGTACCAATCTATTTTTGTATTGTTGCTTGAAAAAAAAGATGTCACTTTTTGCTTTAAAGCCGCAGTTTTGTCACGCTAGAATGACTAATCGTTAAACGTCACTGACTTTACAATAACTTTTATGCCGCGAAGGTTTCCATCTACTAATTAAATGTATCATTAAGTAACCGTCTCATGTGTCTTTCGAAGTACACGTCATAATATTATGATGTAACTTTGTTCTTTGTTTTTGTCCCCTCTTGTGATTAACTTGTTTAAAAGAAAAACTGTCAGACGTTGCAACCATACTTCGAACTCGGATATTAAACAAATTCCAACTTTACACTCCAACGTTCCTTAAAGGGACACCATTATAATTTAGTGAAAGTAGAACTTTTATGGTACCCGAGACGCACACAGAACCTTAAACTCCATTATGTTTATGACGCCATTGCTATTCCCAACGGCCGCTGAAAGTAGACCTCCATTTTGGGTGTCTTCGACCAAATGAAGGCGTAATATTTAGTTAAATTCCGCCAAGCGGGCACCTAGAAAAATAAATGTTTAATACGTGTCAGTACTGGTAAATAATTTGTTCGTAATTCGCAGTGTCGTTGAGAGCTCGTCCGATCATGTTATTTTAATCAGTAGGTACACTTTTTACATAGTAAACAAGCCTGTCGTGAGTGATTCGTGTGTACGAGGCAATGATCGGCCTCTGGCCATGTCTGCGGAGCGTGCGATACAGAATAACACCTGAAATAGCCTGTGGCGATACTAACCAAGGTTAAAAGCATGCGTTTCCGATCCGGGTTGAAACGTTACTCTCGTACTCATATTGAAATTAAATGCCTACAGAATAGTTATTATTACGTATTTTGTGTTCTTTTAAAGAATATACAAAATGCTTTCATAAATGTATTATAATTAATCGATAATACTATTTGATATCTATATTGATTATCTCCTACGTGTTGATTTCATAAGATGATGCAAAAGAACTCATTTCTTAATCGTTAAAAACACTTTTATAGATATCTCCAACTACGCATTAAGTCCTTCCACGAAAATTATGAGTAATACCAAAGGATTACCTGTCAATACGTTGTGTGTGTGAGTACTCAGCGCTGCCTTATTTTATTCCACGCTTTTTTTATCATATCCCCCAAAACTAGGCTTTTCTTTATTTTCTTGTTCTGTGATCCGATGTAAAATATTGAATAAAGTAGGTCGAAGATTCGTACTTACATACCATATACGCAGATGTACTCACCATTGGTATTAAGGTTTCCACTTGTGTTAACAATGCTTAAAGTTTCTTGGTCTTCGTATATCGAACAATATATTATTATTAATGAGCAAACACACGTCACTGAATTGCTATGGTACCAAGTACAAAATAAAAGTAGAAGGTTACGAACTAAGCTGAACAAACAATTCCGTACAAAATACAATTATGAAAAAAAATGCTTTAAGGTTAGCGACAAGAATGTATGGATATTTTTTTTATTTCGATTTACAAAACTGATGTACAATTTTATACAAAACAAATATTAAAAATATCCTTCTACACTTAGAATAATAACACACTTACTTCTACAGATATATGGGGAAACCCTATATATACTCGGACGCCGGCGTCCGTGGCGGGGCTTGACGAGTCAAGATTACTCATTAATTATTGACATCTACTTGATGTGAATTCAGCTAGCGCATATTACAGTGCTATATTTTTTTACAGTACTTAATTAAAAATCATAGTGATGGTAACAATTAATTTAAGTATTATAATAAGAAAACAAAAAATTGTATTAACAAAAAAATTATATTATATTAACAAAAAAATATATATATATTATTTTTTTGGTATTTTTATAATATATCAATGATGGCCGTGGAATTTATTTAATTATTTTAATCTTTAAAGTTTTGTGATATGAATACCTACTATAATTTTACTTTTATTTTTACTAAAAGACAATATTAATTAGTACGCTTTACTAATAAAATTAGGATGGAAATATACCGATTTTTCATACGATAAAAATAACATTAGTCGCCCAACAGTCGTGACTTTACACGGAATTAAACTCGTGACTTCTACAACCTTCTACAAACACTCATTATCTTTCCTATAACCGCCGGCAGGAAAAGAGCTGTACTTCACCTGCTTTAACTTGCATATCTGTTTATCGGGAAATAATATGGAAATGCAAGATATCGCATCTAGTATAAGGAAAATTTGCCAGACAGAGTCAAATGGACATAACAATTTAAATAATTATAGAGCAATGCTAACGCCTTTTAGAACATCACGTCGTTAAAACCGAAACATTTATTCTTACTAATATTATAAATGAGAAAATTTGTGAAATTTTTGTATGTTTGTTAGAAGTAAACGCAGAAATTAAACGGATTCGGTTGAAATATGGCACACGGGTAGATCATGTCCTGGATTGACACATAGGCTACTATTTATCCCGTTAATGTGCTTCCATGGGCAGTAATGGCTTTTGTTAGTCTGCTTTTTTTAATATATGGCACTGGCGTCGTACAGTGTTTTAGAGACTCTCGTAGCGGGATAGGTTTTACACGCGGGCGTAGCTGCGAACATCCAGTGGAGACATAAATTCTATCTAATCACTTACCGCTGTGCTCACTCAGTAAACCATTTAAACAGATACAGTTACGTTAATGGCGTCACAGTTGGCGAAAGTTAATAAAGAACAGGAATTTTAGTTGATTAGTTTCGTCGGTACATTGTATTAAAGCATAGAGCAGTGCGTGAGCGCAGTGCTCCGGTACTTTTTTCACGGACTGTGAGCCTCTTACGCTTAGCGACTCCGAACAATCCCTCTGGCCTCATTATTAATTGCTCCACTTCTTTTGTATAAAACAAGAAGCCGTATCAACAGCGTTCAAAATTCATTGTCTATAAGATATTTCGTTTTTTATGAAACTAATTATGTTATTTGACATAGTATAACTCAAGAACGTGACGAAATATTAATGGTCGCTAATGCATTGTTTCAGGTAAGCAAGGCGAAGGCTCTGATATGTGTGTATGTGGTCAATCAAAGCCAAGGTAAACTGGATGTACAGTAATTTTTTCATTTATTTACATTATGCTCGTCTCTTATTGTGGCTGAGCGTTAGAAAATGTACAGGGGGCTTAGGATGTGAAAAAAAAACACGATGCGTCTCCGCTTCGTTTTATTGTGATTGGTTGAAAGACTGGAGTATCGGTCTCTCGATCAATCACAAACATCAAAATACTGATACGTGAGTCTCTCAACAAATTACAATAAAACGAAGCCCCCAGTTTGACTTTTCCGGCACAAAAAATATATGCACAACAATTATTGACGTCACTTCTAAAATTTTAATGTAACTATAGTTCAAAATTTTCTTATGAATAAAGAACCTTTACGACGCAGAGTCTACGGCGTAAAGGTTACTAGTTAATAAAGATAATTACAGCTCCTTTGGTTTAAAGTTTTACAAACTGTTATTAACTATTAAACATCAATACTAACTATAGAGTACGATGACAGTAAAGTACTGTGATGTAGTTACATATGGCGTTGGATTTACCAACTGTCGCCCGAGAAATGTGATATCATCATCATCATCTTCCTGCCCTGGTCCCAAATTACTTGGGGTCGGCGCAACATGTTTTCCTCATCCATTCTCCTCTATCTTTCATCATCAAGTCATTCACGCCCTTTTTCTTTCATATCATCTCTTACACAATCCATCCACCTCTTCCTTGGTCGTCCTCGTCCTCGCCATCCTCGCCGCCTCGCCGCCCGAGAAATGTGATATGTGGGCAACAAATGAGGGAGGGGTACGATTACTATCTGACTTCACCCCTCATGTGCCACTACACCTTGTGAATCACACGCCTCTGTTTAATGACGGATGTCAATTTACATCATATTTTATCGAAGTTATACTTCTTTAGGCGCGTAATGAATAAATTATGACAGGGAAATTTTAAGATGCGTGCGCATCACTGTAACACAACAGTAACAGGTTAACCGACTTCAGGTTCTTAATATCCTGACTTTATGCCATCTATGCTATTATATTTATGCTATCAGGAAGTAGAATTTTTGTCGTCACTACCGCTAAGTGCGAGTTATTTTAAGCCTCTTATTAACATTAACGTATTAATAATAAGCATCGGTTCGCAAATTATTCTAATTTTCCTACTTTCGGGACTTGTCAATGCTTTGATAATTTTGTGAGCAAACACTTTTTTACTGTGATACGTTTAAAACTGTTATTTAAGTGAAATCGAGAAAATTGTGTTGCAATGTTTCTAGGACAATACTTTCAAGCAATTGTTATAAAAAAATCATGCGAAAAACAGCTTCATAATGGAAGTTCTTGTTTCTTTAATACCTATTTGTTAATAATGAACTCTCATGTTTCGTAAAAAATATTACAAAATTTGTGGCGGTTTTTTCACACCATATAATTATAAAACTATTCATCCGAGTGAATCTCATTTTTATCTAAAAACTGTCTTTTGCCCGCGGCTCCGCCCGCGGGAAAAAGTTTTTCCGGGATAAAAGTCCCGCTTTATATTTTCCGGGGATAAAAAGTAGCCTATGTCCTTTCTCAGACTCTAAACTGTCTGTGTACCATTAAGTTTAATTTAAATCGGTTCAGTAGTTTTGGCGTGAAAGCGTAACAGACAGACAGACAGAGCTACTTTCTTATTTATAATATTAGTTACGATTAGGTAGGCACTACTTACTAATCATAAATGGGAATGTTTGTTAAATTATGGATAAGAATGTTCATATGTTTGTTTGTTATAAAAACATAAATGCAAATGCATTAATGTCCGCCCTGTGGATTGGGGGCGTTTGGAGAATTCCACCACGGTATCCCCTGCCTGTCGTAAAAGGCGACTAATAGGGGCCTCCGGGGGTCACGGGTGGGCGGGACGTGCCGCCCACCCATTAGTCTAGCCAACTTCTGTGACCCCCGTGATGGACATGTCCGAGGCAGCGTGTCTCACGCTGCCTCGGACACTAAAAGGCGGACACGGTACGGTGTTTCGGGGGCTTCTGAGCCCCCGTAACAGGAAAAGGACCGCAACAGCGGTACGTGCAGGGGCGGTTGCGGACGACAACTTAGACGTGAGTCGGAGGAAGCCCGCAGCCGTCCCTAATGCGCCGAAGATGGCCTTTAAAAAAAAAAAAAAAAAAAATGCATTAATGTGTTCAACCACATTACATAATATGTTTACAATATTTATTTGGGAATTTAAAGATGTAAATTCAAATTAAGCTATTTGGAGCTTGAAGCTGTTATTTGGAGCACTTAAAACATTGAGATAAATGGGTATACTCAAATAAAAAATGGACTATATTTTAGCTTTAGTTCAACGAACTTTGCAATCGTTACCGATGTGGATGTCGGGTCATTATCACATTGTGCTAAAAACGACTCTTTAAATAAACTCTCTACACATATTTCACCTCGTTTGTCTTTCTAAATGTGCCACTTATTTCTAATGGCTGCATTATCGTCACTGGCCGAATTTCTTACTATTCATCTTCACGAATATTGTAGAAGCTTGAATTCGGTGAAATATAATATCTTAATTTCCTAAACTTTCCTTATAATACATGGCTCTAAATTTAATCTGCCTTGCGCTGCTGTTGTGTCAGGTCCATCCGTGACGTCATCAATGCGGAAATCTCGATTTATGACACCTCTAACTTCATTTTTCCACATAATAAGTTGTATGGGTTTATTTATATTTATATCAATAGTTGTTTAAATAAAACTATTTTAATAATAACTAGTAAGTAATATTAACTTTTCGGACCACCTACACCTCAGTCCGCCCCGTGACCACGAAGTGCTGAAAAGCCTTCGAAACGTCGGGAGAAAATATAAATTAAAAAACCGCGATAAAATCCTTAAAATAGTTTTATTTAAATGTCTAACATTCGCATAAACATAAGAAATCATTATCAATAGTTGTATTAGATGAAATACGGAAACGTGTCTGAAGTTTAATTATTATTATTCAAATCAATAGGTATTAGTTCTTGTGTGTAATATTTCCTAATCAATACGGTGAAGGAAAACATCGTGAGGAAACCTACATACCTGAGAATTCTGCATAAGAATTTCGAGGGTGTGTGAAGTCTGCTAACCCGCACTAGACCAGCGTGGTGGACTAAGGCTTTACCCCTCTCAGTTACAGAGGAGGCCCGTGCTCAGAAGTGAGCAGTATATAATACAGGGCTGATATTATTGTTATTATAATACTAATGAAATTTAATTTATACTGAGTGCTAATTTTGCCGAGGGTTTTAAAATTATTCTATTTTAACCGACGTGAGCTAATTTTAATATCGACATTGAAAATATCACAACCGGAGCAACCACTATTAGTCTAGGTTATCATATATAAGCTAACACTACATACCTTGTCAGGTTTATTAATTCATAGTTGGTGCCAAATCTATGTATATTGTTTATAACAAAAAAGTGCGTCCTCCACACACGAAACTGGTTCAAGATTGCTTCCACCGATTATTTCAGTTCACGCTTGAGATACGTTTTACAAAAATTATATAGTACGATTTAAAAATAAACTGTGCCTACAGTGAACCGACCTAGATTCAAGCTGGGTAATTTCAATAAAAATGCATTTATTAATTGATCATTTCATTCAATGAATAAATGCATTTTAACACGCTTTTATTATTATCATTCCTGTTCACTTCATATTTCATGATGATAGAGCATTATAACGTTAACTCGATCGATACTGAACAACCGTTCGCGTGAGAATTTAGAACTCAATTATCATCACTTTTAAATACTGTCCAACTTGGTGGTGTTTTTCTTGCCTTATTTTGGAATAGTTAGCTATAAAAACGATTATGAATATCTCGTATAGAATAAGACATTCCAATAACAGTTCTAAAACTTGAGTGACCTTGTCGCAACCATAAAAATTTTATGGAAACAATTTTCCGAGATTTTAGACGTTTAGCTAAAGCATGGACTGCTAAAGCTAGCTATTATTGTTTGCAAAACTCAATAACTTCTACTTGACCTCTATCAATTCGTTGTTTATTTTTCCTTACCTAATAGTTCATAATTATGCGCCGGAGTCCCAACAGATCGTTGTAACTACGCCAGTACAGTAAATTTCCTATTGCATTAAGTATTATAAAGAAAGAAGGTGCAACAAATTATCGCAGACGAATTCAATAAACTACGTAATAATACCTACTTTATATGTCTTTGTTATTTTCAATAAGTACGAAATTCGCAACAACACTTATTACGCCTAAAAATAACAAAATGGCGAGACGTGGGTGATATCCATAAATAAATCGTCCGCTGTCGCGTTTACAGAAAGTAGTGATATCAAAATATATACACAAACCTCAGATTAGTCATCTTGTACGGATGAAATATCTTCAATGCTAGTGTTAGTAGGTACAATTGCGTTATCATGCATTCACCCATAAGAATATGATTACGTCATCGCACTGTGAAGAAAATCGATGCTTCTTTAATAGAGTAGAGAACACCCCTACCATATTAGATCTAATGATACGTTGAATGGAAGAAGTCGTTAGTAATGTGCTACTATTATTTTTAACTAGATGTTGCTCGTGACTTCGCCCGCGTGAAACACCTTTCCAGTTAAATAAATGCTTAAAACATGATACGATGCCAGCGCAAGATAGAAAAATATTTTTTTGAATTTAGATCTTCCCTAAACATGTGAAAACTACTTTTTGAATTAAATATTGATCCATAAAATAGAGCACTAAAATTACCTAGGTACAATAACATCAAGGCGACGCGACATAATATAGTTTACGTCGAGACATTATTTGGTGGATAAGAAATAATCAATCATGATTTATGTGCCAATAAACTTGCGCCTGAAGAAAAATGTCATAAACATATGAATTTGGTTGTGACATAGTTCTTTAGTTCTTATCGGACATACCATATATTTTACATATCTTCTCATAAATCAATATATCAAATATTGTTGTATTATAACAAAAGAAAATACTAGAAACAGAAAGTCATGATGACTTGTATAATCCACATTTTTTTTAATGTTGTTTCTTCTGACCCAAGATTCTTACAAAATGACAGAGGAATTAATAATTCCAATGTCAACCGCAGTATCGGTTAAGCACATACGATTTCTAATATCATTGTGTGCCCCCCTCAGGCAATTCTTGTACGCTGGGTCTTTACACCCAATGCACGCCCATGCATGGGGGGAGATTAGTCGCGGGCTGTGGCACACAGTTCAGTGTGTATACCTCTTGGTTGCATAACACATTCGAGGGCTTTAAGGGTTCCGCGAACATTTCCTGGCACCTTCTCTTTCCGTCCATCCTGGGAACCTTCCTTCTTTCCCCCACTTTCCCTTCCACCTTCCTCTTCCGCTTCCTTCCTAGGGCCCTGCAGTCGCTAAACCGCGGGATTCACTGTATACCGATAGCAGGTTTCCCTGGTGTTGACTGCAGGATTCACCTACTAAAAAAATATAATTGTGTGTACAAAAAGATAGTAACCAATATCACTAATCCCTTACCATCACACTAACCACCTTCTCAATTATCACCCTTTACTATTAAAATATATTTATACCTTGGCGAACATTGATTGTATTATAAGTGACATTTCAAAATTCATTAATTTAATTGACAGCTGTGGTTACGGCTGCCTGGAATTCCTACGTATTTAATCCATTTAAGGTATATTATCGCTTTAACGAAACTGAAACGGCTCGCCACCGGCCGTCGGCATGAAGCCTTACGGTGTGTGGGCGAAATACCCCTTAGCAACGATACCTGCTGTCACCAGCACCAAAAAATTAGCAGATCTACGTTGATTAATAACACAAGGCTATGAAGTTTAATGTTTATATGCGTTAGAATTGTCACAATGCCAAAGTTACGTGGGATGTTCGTCGCGTCGTTTTTCGCTGAGCACTAACATTTTTATCAACCTGGGATCTATATTTACATTCGTTTATTTACTAACAGTTACCATGACGTTGAAAAATTGTAAATCACAATATTAAACTATTTTGTCAATGGCAAGATCCCTGTTTGTGTTATTTTAATAAACATATTATGTATGTATATATCGGTTATCACCACATCTTCTAGATGTGTCTTAAAACGCGATAAGATATCGATACAACTCTGAGATACTATGAGATTTTGCAGTATTCAAAAGAAATAATACAGTCAACATTGTGCAAAATTATTAGTGATAAAATCTGATGATCAGCCGGAAATCTTAAATAAATTCAGAACTTAACTGCATAGTCACAAATTATTATTATAGTGATATCAATTAGACCCTAAAATGTTCATTTGGACTAATATGGACCCACAGTTTTATGAAGGTGCTGTGAGAAGACGAGCAACTTGGTGTAAGTCTCAAATGAAGTTTTAATCTAGTTTGTTGGAATAATTACCGACGTTCGGAATTTATAATTAGGCATGTACTTGTACAATTACATTTTGCAACTAACGAGTTTTGTTAATTACTATTTTAATCTTTAAATTTACTTGTCTGCCTCGTTCTCCGCAATCTACGTTTTAATGAACTTTACTGTCTATGGTATAGGTTTCTAGGCAGGAATTTCTATGCAACAATAAAAACAAAGAAAGTCAATTAGGTTTCTGAACTATATATAACTTTAAACTGATATATATTTAGTTCAGAATTGTAGGATTACAGTCACAGAATAGTAATGTATTTCCATCTGACAGTATGTTTTCTAAGTAACTTACTATATAAATTGATCAATTTAATTTAGCTACAAGCTTCTAAGTTAATAAAAATATTCATAGCGACATTATACCCAATTATTTATTACGCATACCTATGTAATAATTTGACCCGTTAAGCCCCGCGACGGACACCGGTGTCCGAGTAGATTTTTCCATACATCTATATATATTAGCGGGGATTGACGGGTTAAATCATATCATCATAAGTTTTATAATTATGTAAGGCGAGTTAAATTTTACATGATAGGCATCTCGTTTTCGAAGTATCTCCGTTCTAAAAGTTTCAATGCCTGGCTACAATTCATTTAATTTTGGTGTTTGGTCTTAAATATAATATATCTTCTTCTATATTTCCTACACAACTTAATTACTTTTGGTTTTGTGTTACATATTATTTCATACGTTGTAAGTGTTATTTTCTATATCATCTCAATTTTTGGTTTAGAATTTTTTTTATTTTCTACGATCACCTCGAATAAAAATATTTACAATTTTACTTATAGCTTCATTTATAAAATTATAATATATGTTAAGTGCAGTAGTCTTTTTAGATATAGAGATATTATAATATATAATATTAACGTATCAGATGTTATTACAATCGTTCGCCCACATTTAATATAATAACATAATGCAACTGGCTTATCGTAGTTGCGATGTGCTCTATTGCAATAATCAGTTTGGAGAAACGGTCCCTATTGACTATATGCTTTTGAAACAGTGGTGGGTGATCGTCGCAATATTATGAAATTTAGCAAAATAAGGCACGCATATATGTGTGCAAGTACTGATTGTTATGCTACTTGATACACATGGGAACAATACACCTGCATCAGCACACAACTATAGCCCTATTGCAGAGATTTAACCAGACCACCCACAGTTTACCGGACTATTTTGTTCCCCGTAATAAGCGTCTAAGAAATCGCCACAACGGCACGTTTCGGTCTTAAAGTGTAACAGTGTCAAACGTTCAGAAGAGTTTTACTGAATGCCGTGTTTTACTGAAAAGTGATAATATTGTACATGTCAGATAAAGACAAAACAACAAAATAAAAATAATCATTCGTATGAAACCAGACACCAGTTATATTTATTCTCATTTTTCCTGTCTTTACGCCTGCATTTGATTATCTTGATATAGGCATGTCTGTATGGAATAAGTTGTAGGTAGATACTATAGAACTTGACGTCTGCAAAATTTACTACGTAGTTCTGGATAATTTTTTTTTATTGAATCTAGTAACCTACCATACCAGCCCTGTATTATATACTGCCCACTGTTGAGCACGGGCTTCCTCTACAACTGCGAGAGTTTAGGCCTTTGTCCACCACGATGGCTTAGTGCGGGTTGACAGACTTTACATACGTTCACAATTCAAAGAATTTCTCAGGTATGCAGGTTTCCTCACAATGTCTTTCTTCACCGTTAAAACGAAAGTAAACTAGGTAATAAAAAAAATCAACATACTTTAAAAGTGTCGATGCCATAAAAAAATTATTATAAACAAACTTGCAATTTTATACTCTACACTAATTATGTGTATTTTTGATACAACATGTGCATTGTGCAATTCAAATTAAAATACATTAAATCATATAAATCATTGTAAAGGCCAGTGATGATAATTATATTCCTTAAATTTATTCTCTGCTGCCTCAGAGTACTGTTGAAAAATGTAGACAAAAATGAGTCTAATTTATTATTGAACTTCAAATGATCAGTGTTCACATTATTGGTTCATAAGGATAAAATAACTCAATATATGATGGTAAGCGAGACTGCGCCGAGCCAAAGACACTCGACTGCACGTGGTGATCTTGACCTAAATGCAAGGGATCATTACATGGATTGCTCACCTCTACCATTGACCGAAGATTTGTATAATAATAATCAGTAAACTGTTATTTTCTGTTTTACTTTTCACAATGTTCTCATAGTTATATACCGTTAAGTAGCAAATAAAGCAAGTTGCGTTTCATCTAATTGTGCACTTTCCCAGCTTTCATTTTGATCACCGGTTTGTGAATATAAAATACCGTTACGTGTATGTATACCGTTGACCTACTAGACTGCATCATACTTTCCACATTTTGATAATCCGTAACCAGCATACCGAATCGCTTTAAATTTGGATGAATGTATCCGGCACTCGCACACGATTCTGATTTGTATGCTAAGCATTCTATCTTCAGATTGGATATGATAGATGAGAACTTTAGAAGAATTGGTTTATAGCGATGGCCAGATTACAATTTTCATAAAATAAAAATAAAAAATAAATAGTCCCGTATATTGACCATTTGATTGCCAGCAATGAAGGTCATTCACATAACAATAAATGATGATAATAGACAGATGCTAATATTATCAAATGTTAAAAACAATGTTTATAAACTGACTCAAAATATAATCTAGATACCTGGTACATAGATGGTAAAATATAATTATAATATAAAATAAAACACATTATAAAGCGCAATTCTATAACTAGTAAAAGGCAGTTGTGATTTTAGTAATAATAGATTTTATAAAATTAACCACTCTATTAGAAAGTTTGATCGCGGCAAAATCTATAATCCTAAATAAATACACATACGTAAGGTCTAAAATGTTTTAATTTTATGGAGCGTACCTATTCTTGGCTTGTTTAACCAGCTATAAAAAATACTAGGTCTACATTCACATAGTGATGTGCATACATACATACAAAAAGATTTTATAGGATAAAAATAAATTTTCCCCGATAAAAAGTAGCCTATAGCACTCAGGAGTAATGTAGCTTCATATTAGTGAAAGAATTTTCAAAATCGGTTCAGTAGTTCTTGAGATTAGAGCGTTCAACCAAACAAACAAACAAACTCTTCAGCTTTATAATATTAGTATACATATATAAAATTCTCGTGTCGCGATGTTTGTTGCCAAACTCTTCAGAAATGGCTCTACCGATTTGCATGAAATTTTGTGTGCATATCGGGTAGGTCTGAGAATCAGTTAACATCTATTTTTCATCCCCCTAAACTACTGAACGGATTTCGATAAAATTTGGCATACAGATAGATCCTGTCCTGGATTAACAGGCTACTTTTTATCCCGGAAAAACTTTTTAACGCAGGCGAAGCCGCGGGCAGAAGCTAGTATTAGTATAGATATAAGTAAAGATTATCATTAGCTACGAAGCATACTACAACCCAATACTTCTGTTTAATTGCAGGCATGTCTCCAGACGAAGGCAGACAATCACAGAGGCCGTACAGATACGGCATGGTGTTGCTGTGCGCCGGCGCACTGATCAACTGGCTAGGACTGGCTGAGGATTACGCGGAGCCGGTGCGGTATGTCGGCGTCGCGTGCATTGTCGCCGGTGCCCTGCTCATATGCGCGGCGATGTGCTGCTGGCTACAGTCACCGGCCCGACAACCGCAGAATGAACGTGCCTCGCCCGACACACATCAGGTAAACCACTATGCTTATTATAATAACGGATCTAATGAAAAATCCAAGTAAAAATGAGGATTCGTGAAAACTATTGCACAATACAAGTATGTTATAGCCCTAATGGGTAACCAATTTGTATGTGTAAAGTTCAAACATATTATTTGATCCTGCGAATACGTAAATTTGTTTCTCTTATTATAATAGTAGTGCTGTCAGTTGTTGCCACATAAGAAGGTTGTTAACTATTGCCAAAAAGTAGGTAGATACTTATTATGATCTCAATGAACGGTTATAGAATACCACAGTCTGGTTTACATTGACGTCGATCGATGCTGCATGGTGTACATTATATGACGTCCTGTTATGCTAGAAACCCAATGATTAGCGGATGCTGATCATTCTCAAATTACTCCAAATAGACCGCGCAATCCCCACACATTATTAGCATTTATTATGAGGAAAATACGCCAAAGACATTCATTCATGACGCGTATTGCAATTACTAATTCGCGTTGTTGTTTTGAATTACTTTAGTGTCGTCTGAGCAAATTACCATACATAATATTTTTAGGAACAGAAGCGATTTTAATTGAAATAAAAAAGATCTACCACTGATTTTACAGAAATACTTTAACAAAGATATAACCAACCAACCGAACGGTACGAGCGCCAATGCTCAACTCACAATTGCCTCGATCTGTCAGACACTCTGTGCTTTTATAGCAAATTATACCGGTCACGGCACAAATACCCTCACAAAAGTATTTAATTGCTAACATTACATTAATTTCGCTCATTTCAGATTGACGACCCCATCCACGTTATATCAATGCCAGACGAAGAGACGATGCAGCAAAAGCCTCCAGACTACGACACGGTGGCGGGCGCGCCTCCTACCTACGATGACGCCATCAAGCTCAACCCTGCGCGGCTGTTGCCCGCCAGCAGCAGCGCGCGGCTCGAGCCCCCACGCTCGCCGCACGCCGCCGAGGCCGCCATCATCCCCGGCCAGCCGGAGGACGCGCCCGCGCCGCTCGCGCCCCCCACGCCCTTCACGCCCCTCGCGCCCCTCGCCGCCGTGCCCCCACTGGTGCCGGTCCACCGCTCCCAGGTGCCCAAGACGCCGCCCCCGCCCTACAATCCCACGCATACCATCAGATGAAAGCTGGGCTAGCCGTTGTCACTTTTAATCTACTGCTGTTTCATGTGATGAGACTCGCTGCACATTATCCGCGATAATGTGACCGGTATTATATTTATCGTTGGTACATGAAACGATTGTTTTTATTTATAGTAGAATGTCAAGAGCGATATGTACTTATGTGATATAGGGAAAGTTGTTAGTTACTTATATTTGCACTGTACATAATTAAACATTGTAATATAATGGTTTGTTAACGTATGTACTTCTAGGTAATTAAGTTAAACAATCTCTTCCAATTATGTATTGTTTTTGTAATGTGTGTTCCAAATACAGAGCACCTCTGTCGTTCCAAATGATTAGATTAGAAAGATATAATGCTGGCTCGCGGCGCGGGTCGACGGTTGAAATATAAACATATCTTCTGTTAATAATTTTATACTTACGAGCAAAGTGATAGTGTCACCAATCACTGCGCTGTGCCATTCATATCCTAACATGTTGACAACTACCCACTGTGTGAGAAGCGAGCACCGTGTTAAGACTTAGTGTATCTACTAGATGTATTTATTAGCGTGGGCCGTGTGTTACTGCCACATGTCGACACGGCTCTACGGAAGCAAGCTGGACTACAATCTGCTACAATTAGGCGACGCTGAATAAACTTTTTAAATGACGAATATAACGAATTTACTAAAAACCTATGTGTTTGATGAATAAAACCATATCAAAATGTTTCGGTTCGGTATTTGTAAGTCATTGTGATAATATTGTGACTATTGATATCATATTGTTAATAAACTGTCTGTATCTTCTTAGTTTAGATGCATTTTTTCAGTTTTGTCAACTCTAGTCTTGAAATTAACAAATATAACATGATTTACTTAACGTTTTGTTAAAGACAGGCGTAGGTACATAATAATTTGTAATCTGTACACATTTTGATTGCACAACTTGATTTTTTCCAACAATGTAATAGAATCTTCACATCACTTTATAATATGGTTGGAAATGAGGTCAAGAATAATTTTATTGCAAAAAATATGTGCTCAATGTTGAGACTTCCTTTCGCAGCCAACATGAAGACTGCAGTTGGTTTTAAATTACAAAAATATTCCGTTGAAAGTTTATTACATTTTATCATCATCGAAATAACTTGTTTTCTTGATTACATTAACATTAACGAAGTAAATAAGCAATATTAATTTTAAGACTCAGTGTATAATATAAATTTTAACAATTGTGAGCTTTCAATTTAATAACGAAGTGGGACCAATACATAATAATTAATTTGTGCTTGTACTGAATTAATGAAAACAGCGCGCGTGCTGAAACACTTTTAACGTTACAATGCTGAAGTTGTGCATTTATTATTTGTACATTGTACAAAGTCTCAGAAAGTTAAAGTGTACATAGGAAATAAATGTTGTTGAGAAACTATTTGTTTCATCGTTTTATTTTCTTACATCCGATTCGGTAATGTTGGTCAAATCGTCGTAAACATGGAAAATAATTTTATTCCGTCTACTATCACGGTGGTGGAGAGGTCTCCAAGTACCTTACTTATACCTAATATGGTAAGGAAAATTCGTCCTTTAGTGCATAATGCAATGTGCAAAAAGTATAAATGACGTTTACAGGAGATACTTAGGTACTTATAGTATTTTAAATATATGTTGTTTACCCTTTAAATGTTCAGCTATTGCAGAAATGTAGATACCTACTATACTATCATAACACAACTCTTAGTGATTACCTAGATACAATTCTCGTATCATAGGTATCGCAACTTACAAGGCTTTTCCTTCCAACACGAAAAACATATTTATGGATCACACGAACGTTTGTTTCTATTAAGGCAGGAATCAAAGCTGCGACCTAGCCCTTCACAGCCGGCTCATCAACCGCTGCGTTACGGAAACTATCAATAGCGAATGCAACAGTCAAATCTATACGAATCTCTGAGCGTGAATCTACCAGTGGCGAAATAATTACAGGAACAACACATATTTTGTCTCGTTTGAATTAAAACTGCACCATCGATATCCCAATCAATATACAGTATGCCAGTATTCGCCGCAAGCGGCCCAACAACGAAACGCCGTGCGGGGATTCAGTTTACGAGTGTTAACGCGGATCATATTACCGATTTACCAATGCTTGAACTGGTAAAAAAGGCATCGAGACTACCCAAGTTCAGGAGATGTAAGTTGTAACAAGGGTGCGTTGGGATCACGGGGCAATTCTGTTGTTTCAAGATTACTGCTGAAGCTATATGGTGGCTGACTAGACCCGATAACATTTCCTAATTGGTACAGGCAATACAGCCTGAAGAGCTAGTGCCTAATGCACTCAAAGAGAATATAACCACTACGATAAAATGCACTACAACAGCAAATTGGAATGCAACTTTTTTCCGCTGATACAGATGTAATTTAGCATACGGATAAACCATGTCCTGGAATCACAAATACTTTTACCCCGATAATATGCTCCCGTAGGAAATATTCAAATTTTTTATCTGTTTTAAATGAAATCTGAACCATCCAGAATGGCGTACGAATTCATAATCTGAAAAACGGATGTGTGCCTGAGTCAAATTGGATGTTGCCGGGCTTATACTTCAAATGAGGCGAGGCGTAATGAACGTAATAAAGCTCGGAGATACGTTTGAAGTAAGGAGTACGTATATTACAAACTAGCTTTTGCCCACGGCTTCGCCCGCGTTAATAAGTTTTTCGGGCTAAAAGTACATACATAAAAACCTTCCCGTTGAATCACTCTATCCAACACATTTATTTGTATAAAGATTAATATTATGACGTTGATACAACTCTTAACAAATAATGCATTAACTTCGACCAAATTTGATTACCATAAAAACGGTTCTAGAGAGTTAATTTTAAAAGATAGACATATACTGCCGCGGACTTTTTTTTAGATCATTTCAAGAGGAATAATTCTTTCATACATATATTTTTTGTATCTTGAACGGTTTTTGCAGCGCACGCAATGGAAGCCCTCAAGGATGAATAATTTTCCCCGCATTTTTCACATTTTCCATTATTTCTTCGCTCCTAATAGTTGCATCGTGGTGTTATATAGCCTATAGCCTTCCTCGATAAATGGTCTATTCAACACAAAAAGAATTTTTCAATTCGCACCAGTAGTTCCTGAGATTAGCGCGTTCAAACAAACAAACAAACAAACAAACAAACAAACAAACAAACAAACAAACAAACAAACTCTTCAGCTTTATAATATTAGTATAGATTATGTTCATTGAAGTATGACACACTATTATAATTTGTAGCATTCTTCTCGCTCCCTCTCTATCCTCGTCCTATAGTTTTACTGAGACAGATAGTGAGTAACACGACTTCGCGACTACCACGACATGAAATTTGAAGTAGTACAATATAAAATGTTGAGCGGCTCTTTCATTTTGATGTCATGTACGGGACAAATGTACCGCCTCTTGTATGTCCTACCCAACAGTCCCAACACTAGTATCTGTATTCTGTACCATCTTTCAAATTACATTCTATTTCTAACAAAATCTGACTTCTGGTTCTGTCCAGTGTTGCCAACTTAACGGATTTCCCGTCATTTCTAACGGATTTGGATCCGTGTGAAACGGGAAAAAATCCATGTAACGGCTGACGGGATTTCATTGTTATGTGAGGGGGGAAGGTGTACATGTGATAGGAGGTCTGCATGGGGTGGCAAGAACACACGATTGTTGTTCATGTTCATGTTCATGTAAAGGATTTTTGACGGAAATATACGACTAACTTGACGGATTTTTAAAAATCTTGTTGGCAACACTGCTTCAGTCATTCTGAGAACCGAAACTGAGAGGCTACTGCGAAAAACGAAATCCGTAGTTTCGGGTGACGGATCGCACGTTTTCTTACTACGAAGTGTTATGCAGTGCTGCCAGATTAGGCGACTTTTTGCCATTTAGGCTATCTTGAAGAGTGTCGGGGCGACCAAAAATTGCGAATGGCGATCGGTTGCCGTTTAGGCTACGCGAATGGTGATTAGTCGCCAATTTAGGCTACTTCGGAAAGTGCGTGTTTTATGCATTATTTTTGTCGAATTTGAGGATATTTATAGCTTTGAGGGTACAAAACATGTACTCAGATCCCCTTTATACACAATTATTGAAAACTGGGGACCTTTTTTTTTAGCTCTCCGCGCCCCCACACATGTGGACTACTTCGAATTTTCGCCGCGTTGGACCACTGTAAATTAGAAGTTTGGAAGTTTTTCTTTTTTTCGCTCCTTCACCTCTCACGAAGAGGCGACTTTAGGCTACTTGACAATGAATTTTCGGCGACTTCAACCGTCAAACATCTGGCAACACTGGTAAACTGGTAAAAATATAAACCCGATACCCACCATAAATTGTAATTACTGTAACAAATAAATAAGTTTCTGTTGGTATATTAATATATCTACTATACAAATACATTACCTACACAATTAAGTACTTTATTTATGAAAAACATGCCGGTAGAATTAAATAGCTTGACAGAAGGATGGCTCGAGTTAGAAAGTGATCCGGGATTGTTTACCCTATTGCTCGAGGATTTCGGTGTAAAAGGAGTTCAAGTCGAAGAGATTTATGACTTGCACAAACCTTTGGAGAGTCCGGTGTACGGTTTTATATTCTTATTTCGCTGGATAGAGGAGCGCAGATCGCGACGGAAGTTCGTTGAGCAAATCGAGAGTTTTGTGCGAGATGAAGAGACTATCAATAACATATTTTTCGCACAGCAAATGGTGCCAAACAGCTGTGCCACGCATGCTTTACTTTCAATATTACTAAACTGCCCTAACCTACATTTGGGCGAAACTTTAAGCCGATTAAAGGTAAGTATTGTTCAGATATGGATGGTGGTTTTGAAAAATTCTCTTTATATTTGACCATTGTCGTAAGAATTTCCTGGCTCTTCTCAATTAATGCTCATTTTACCATATTACCTATATCCGTTAGGTTAAAAACAAAGTAGAATGAATGCATCGGTGATATTATTATGCTATCAGGGATTATGTAAATAAATAATACCCTACTCTGCAAATACGTAATACCTTTTAAAAATTTTAAATTATATGATAAATTAAATAAGGGCCTTATGTAACAACTTGAACTTATAAATCAAATTTAAAAAATGTGTAGAAACTGCGCAGCTCATGCCATATCACTTGTATTCAAGGAATAAAATAACACACTCTTGAAAGAGTGCCACTTTTAACTTCACTTTAAATTATTAGTTTAAAAAAGCATAAAAAAACAAGGTAAAAGATCCTAATTTATTTAAATTCACTATTATATCACATACAATATATTTTACTAAAAATATTCTGGAAGTCAAATAAAAATATAATTTTCAGCATCATACATTAGGTATGAACCCAGAGAACAAAGGTTGGGCAATTGGTAATACACCAGAGCTAGCATGTGCTCACAACTCACATGCCATCCCTCAAGCTCGGAAAAAGACTGACAAGAATGCAGGAGTCTCTACTGGCCGCTTCACAGGTTATTAAAACTTTTATATATTTATAATTAAGGGTCATTCTTACATCGCATTACTAAATAAAACCAAATGCTATCTCCTTCAAAATAACATTCTCCATTGTGTTATTTTAAGCATAGATGTAAAATAAGAAAGTGTTAGTTTCGAACACAATAAATGTCAATAAAAAATACCTTTAAATTTACATGCCCTAATGCCACTACTACTACTACTCTAAGAGGATATGTCGCGGCAGCAACATTACACTTTCGAAATGATAAATAAATCGAGAAAGTAAAATTGAGATTTTTGGTGAAAATATTTGTTATTCATGGATGATTTTTGGCATAATGTCAACAGAGGAAGAGGCGAGTAGGTGGTTTCATTTATTAACGCAATTTCAAAACAACCCTGTATATTCACTGTGGAGTTCATTGTGATGGTAATGAATGTTAGAATATATTACCTAATTAACTGGATGAATATGTTACAATTCAGTCCTTAGGTCTGTAGTTATTTTCTATTTAGTTTAACATTTAATAAAGAAAAAAAAAACAATAATTATTTTACTGCTTTTAAACAATGAATTACAGGTGAAGCATACCACTTTGTAAGCTTTGTGCCCATTAATGGACACTTGTTTGAGCTGGATGGACTGAAACCATACCCAACTGATCATGGTCCATGGGCGTCAGATGAAGACTGGACTGATAAGTTCAGGAGGGTGATGGCTGAGAGACTGGGCAGGGATGCTGGAGAACAGGTCCATGACATAAGGCAAGTTTTAAATGTTATATTCTTGCAACATCTGTTTTCAAAGTGAAGGTTTCCATTTTCTGTAAAAAATTCCAGTAATACTTTCATCACTCTAAAAATCAAATAAAGATTAAAACACATATTTATGAGATATGTTTTTTTGTTTGGATTTGTGATTGCTAACTTTGTCCTAGTCATATTTCTTTAAAGGTACTGAAACTTGTTGCTTAATTGGATATTAGCTAATCTGCTATTACAATTATACATGACCTATAGTAATTTTAATTAACATAATATAAATGAGTAATAATGATCTGTTGTTAATTTATTTATTTCAATGTATTATACAATTATTGCCTTCCTATATTTCAACATCCTATTTTGTTTCTCACAGATTTAATTTGATGGCAGTAGTACCAGACAGAAGAATAGCATTAACACAAAAGTTATCTTCACTTGAAATGAACCAGAAAAGAGTTAAAGAAGCTATTTCCAAAATAGGAAAACATTTACGACATTTGTTGGCCAAAAGCAGGGATTATTCAGGTTGGCATGATTTTTTACCTGACCCTGGTAATGTTTTAGGCTTAGTTTTTTTTTCATATAATAATAATCATAACCACAATCTAATCTGTCTGATGAGTTTTTCCTAACAACAATTTATAGTAATCTATAGCTTGGCTCAACTGAAATAATGGCATGTTGGTTAAAAACTACATACTTATTAAAAGCTTTTGCTGTTGCAACTTCTGTGGTCAGCGGTATTACTAGTTATTGCATATATATGACCAATGTTCATTATTTAACACAACAAATAGCCACCTTGCTTATGTGCATGCGCACTAAGCTATTGTTAGCTTGTACAATTTCAGAACAGGGGGAAATCATACTATCGGCAAGTAACGACAACTCTCTGAATGACAGCTTAGTTCACATAAGTGAGGAGACTATACTGACTGCACTAGAGGCGTCGCAGGTACACATATTCAGTTTGGACTTCACTCAACCGATTACTATTGAGATTGGTGCACTAGATAGGCCGCAACAAGATAATAGTATTATTTTAGGTGAGTGAAAGTAATGCCTTTTTTCACACTTTATTGATGAGGTTTATATTTCAATTGATATGATAATGAATTATTTTTTTCTTTACCAGTGGATCCTGTCGAACAAAACACTGTGGTAAAATTTATAACAGTAAATAGAGATAATCAAATAATTGGTGATGTGAGTATTGATATGTCCTATTTGTTTCTTGTAGCCTTAGAAAACTTATAGTTTTATGAAATCTAATTCTATGGAATTGCTATAATTGTTTTATTCTAAATTCATAAAAAAAATAGCCTGCCTCGGTGGCGTAGTTTTATTACGGTACAACTGCGAAGCTGAGCAAAGTGATTTTGGGTTGTTCTATTCAGTATCAGCCCAGAGTCTGGACTTTGTGCTCGATATGGCGATAGGCTCGCCCGCTATCACATCATGGGACGAAATACGCATGGCGAAAAGTGGGTGCACTAGTTGCGCCTCTGCCTACCGCTTGTAACGTTGTACTCAATTATATTATAATTTACATTTTATTTAGTCTTAATAACAGATTACCTAGTAAAAACAATGATTTTTTCTAATAAATTAAAACAATTTCTATTTACATAAATACCTATACTAAATACAATTTACTATTATATACATTTTAAAATCAATTAAATTACTACTTTACATAAATTTCGAACCTAAAACAATTTATTTTATACATTTTAAAATCACACTCAACACTACGCTTGGCACCGCCTCGCGCTGGCGCGCCGTGTTGTACCGTTACTTTGAAATGACGAAGCAACCGGCGTGTGCGCAGCCACGGGCTAGTTGCCGCCCGATCGTCCCCTGCAACGGACTATTACACGAGTGGCGTTCACGTACGTGTCGTCTCACGCGCTCGTGTAAATCGTTATAGCGGAACCAATTTTATCGTGCCAAAATTACCTAGCAACCAGGTTACGAAACCTCCAAGTCATTTGGAGGATTATTGTTTGTATTGCACCCCAATGGGTAAGTGTTGAACGAGGTATTTTACATGTAACTGCCAATTATTTTTTGCTCATTAGCTTGGTTCATTGTTCATCAAATCGTAATACTTCTCAATATTTGTTGATTTACTAGAGTAGTATAGATATTTGTAAATTTTAGTATTTTAAATTAACGTAAATTTGTTATTAAGAAGCCGATATTGTCCGTTATAATTTTGAGAACTACCTACACTTTAAATTTCTTCAATAGCTTGTATCATAATCATCACCATTACGTTGGCCATTAGCTTATTATGCTTGTAGTGTAATCCCCGTTCTGATGCGTAGTATAAACACCTCACCAACTGCTTACGAGTGCCGCCTGTGAGGAGTTTGGGTTCGATTCCGGTCGATTTACCTAGATAAAGTTCCTGTGGACGTATTTTACAGGGTGCAACATTACCATTTGAGGGGTATCTTCGACGGGTTACCAACCTCGTCGCGACTTGGACCAACACTTCGGTCATCGTGTCACCCTGGTGCAAGACCCCGAAAACAAGACCAACACCCCGGTTGCCGTGTCTCCCTCGTGCAAGACCCCGGACGTCAACACCATTCCCAGGACGGTACCACTTAGCGGAACCAGACGGCAGAGAACCTACCCCCTTGTTATTTTTTTATATATTTTTTTTATTTTGTGGACGTAGTTTTTCTTATTCCCGAATAAGCGGGAGGCAAACGTCACACTGGCGCCCAACGTGGGGCGTCAGTGTGACGACAATCGTCGCGGCGTTGACAACAGTGTGACGTTTGCCTCCCGCTTATTCGGGAATAAGAAAAACTACGTCCACAAAATAAAAAAAATATATAAAAAAATAACAAGGGGGTAGGTTCTCTGCCGTCTGGTTCCGCTAAGTGGTACCGTCCTGGGAATGGTGTTGACGTCCGGGGTCTTGCACGAGGGAGACACGGCAACCGGGGTGTTGGTCTTGTTTTCGGGGTCTTGCACCAGGGTGACACGATGACCGAAGTGTTGGTCCAAGTCGCGACGAGGTTGGTAACCCGTCGAAGATACCCCTCAAATGGTAATGTTGCACCCTGTAAAATACGTCCACAGGAACTTTATCTAGGTAAATCGACCGGAATCGAACCCAAACTCCTCACAGGCGGCACTCGTAAGCAGTTGGTGAGGTGTTTATACTACGCATCAGAACGGGGATTACACTACAAGCATAATAAGCTAATGGCCAACGTAATGGTGATGATTATGATACAAGCTATTGAAGAAATTTAAAGTGTAGGTAGTTCTCAAAATTATAACGGACAATATCGGCTTCTTAATAACAAATTTACGTTAATTTAAAATACTAAAATTTACAAATATCTATACTACTCTAGTAAATCAACAAATATTGAGAAGTATTACGATTTGATGAACAATGAACCAAGCTAATGAGCAAAAAATAATTGGCAGTTACATGTAAAATACCTCGTTCAACACTTACCCATTGGGGTGCAATACAAACAATAATCCTCCAAATGACTTGGAGGTTTCGTAACCTGGTTGCTAGGTAATTTTGGCACGATAAAATTGGTTCCGCTATAACGATTTACACGAGCGCGTGAGACGACACGTACGTGAACGCCACTCGTGTAATAGTCCGTTGCAGGGGACGATCGGGCGGCAACTAGCCCGTGGCTGCGCACACGCCGGTTGCTTCGTCATTTCAAAGTAACGGTACAACACGGCGCGCCAGCGCGAGGCGGTGCCAAGCGTAGTGTTGAGTGTGATTTTAAAATGTATAAAATAAATTGTTTTAGGTTCGAAATTTATGTAAAGTAGTAATTTAATTGATTTTAAAATGTATATAATAGTAAATTGTATTTAGTATAGGTATTTATGTAAATAGAAATTGTTTTAATTTATTAATTTATAAGAAAAAATCATTGTTTTTACTAGGTAATCTGTTATTAAGACTAAATAAAATGTAAATTATAATATAATTGAGTACAACGTTACACGCTTCGGGGATAAAGGGCGTGAATGTGTGTGCGTCATAAAAAACACATGCATCTTAAAATTATGTCCTACTATTTTGTGTCGAAGATAAATGTAATTTTTTTTTCTAGATATATCCCACCTCAACAACGGCGCTGGTTAGAAGCAGTGACCTTCCAGTACTAGCATGTGCAGAGACAGCTCCCGAACAACCATTGAAATTACGCAAACTATTGTTATCACACACGGACCTCAACATGCTGATGAGTAGCATTATCAGTGAGGTCCAGTCGTGTCAGCAGGCTCTGAACGACGAAAACGATAAACGGGATATGTATAAGGTAAGACTATGAATAGAACTTAGTTGGGCTATGATTTGATAGTGATGCAGTTTTAGTTTTTATCAATATTAGCTTTTTATTGATTCCTTTCACCATTTTTCGCTATTACCTTTAGTTTTGGATTTAGTCAACCACGTCCACTTCCATACAAATGTATCTTTAAAGAGGGCCTACAACGCACTAGCTGGTGACTGTGATGCGGCGTGCCTTTGCGGCAGGTCGCAGGAGATTTGTTTCAAATATGGCATGTTCGGTTATGATTTGTGAATGTTATATAATAATACTACAGCCCGCCCTGGCTTCGCTCAGGTAGCATATTACATGCTGAAATTTGTTTTTTGCCATACAAAATATTTATGTAATACCGGGTGGAAGGGAAACGCTCTCGGAAACGAATACAGGTGATAGTATTGGTGATTCTTGACGTGATGGCACTAAAAAAATCGCGATCGCATTGTTACAATTTTAGTAGGATTTTCTCAAATTTCTGTACAGCTTCACGTATGGATAGATAAATCAAACTATAATTCTGAAAAATATGGTAAAAAAGGTCAATATTTCAAAAAAATCGTAATGAAACACGTACATCAGCTGACGGGTTAACGACCGCGGGCCGGTGCCGGCGCAGCGCGGCGGCCGCCCAGTGTTTTGTACGCTTTACATTGCGCGCGCATGAGTTACGGAAATACTAAAATCGTAAGTATTTTCGCTTAGCTTTGCAAATGAATATAGTTTTTCGTTAATGTTATGTCTCTTACCGTTCCGGTATAGAGAGCGTTTCCCTTCCACCCGGTATACACATAAACCTTCCTCTTGAATCACTCCATCCATTGGTGAAGTTTTTCCGAGATAACAATTAGCCTAGGTTCTTTCCAGGGTCTTAAACTATGTATCTTCCAAATTGTATCGCAATCAGTTCAGTGGCGTGACCGTGCCGGCTCCACTCGCGAGAAAAAAAATCCGAGATAAAATTACTGGTTTATGTTCTTCGGGATAAAGTAGCCTATGTCCTTCTCTGGATCTCATACTATTGTCATACTTATTTTCTTGCGGTTCTACTCGCAGAAAAAGATTTTCCGGAATAAAAGTCTCGGTTTATTTTTTCCCGGAATAAGATATAGCCTAGGTCCCAGGGTCTTGACTCGTCAAGCCCCGCGACGGATGTCGGCGTCCGAGTATATAGGGTTTCTGCATACATCTACATATAAGCGGGGCTTGACGGGTTAAACTATCTCCCTACCACATTTCATCGAAATCGGTTCAGTGGTTAGGCCGTGACGACCCCACTCGCGAGAAATAAAAACCGGTATAAAATTCCTGGGTTATGTTCTTCCGGGATAAAAGTAGCCTATGTCCTCCTCCGGATCTCAAACTATCTCCATACTTTTCTCATTTATAGACACGCGCCGCCGGCCCCCCGGCCGGTACCGCCGCGACCGCTATGTCCCTGCATTTTAAACATGTAATATCTTCGAAAATATTTATTTAAGTTACATGTTGTAAAGGGCCATATGGATCTATATTAAATTCACAATGTATTTATGGTACTTAAATAGATAAGGATTAATGCTGTATTGCTTAAAATCGTTTCGTAACTAAGCCATTATTTCTCGTCAAAAGTAAAGGATAAAAAATGGTTATTGTGGGTTATCCCTAAGAGATAGACATATACCATCGCAGACTTTTTTGTAGACCTTTTTAAGGTGTACAAAAGTGTATTACATTATTTTGATCTATCTCGTAGAGTTTAGCCAGCGTCTGCAATGTAAGCGTAAAAAAATGTGTTTATCTACGACATCACATTAGAAACCTCTTAAATTATCAATGTTCCTCTACTATATTATGCAAGCATTATACATATAAACCTTCCTCTCGAATCACTTTATCTATTAAAAAAAAACCGTATCGAAATCCGTTGCGTAGTTTTAAATATTTAAGCATACATAGGGACTGAAGGACATAGGGACAGACAGCGGGAAGCGACTTTGAGGTATGTACTGATTATGTGTGTATGTATGTGTGTCAGGTGGACGACTGTCGCCGCACGCACAACTATGACGAGTTCATCTGCACGTTCCTGTCGATGTTGGCGGAGCGCGGCGCGCTGGCGGAGCTGGTGGCGGCGCAACTCGACCGCGTGCGGACACCGCGCGTGCGCCGCCGCCGCCCGCGCCCCCGGCCCCGTGCGCGCCCCCGGCCCCGCCCGCGCGCGCGCAAGTAGCTACACACGCACGGAGCGGCGCAACTCGACCGCGTGCGGACACCGCGCGTGCGCCGCCGCCGCCCGCGCCCCCGGCCCCGCGCGCGCCCCCGGCCCCGCCCGCGCGCGCGCAAGTAGCTACACACGCACGGAGCGGCGCAGCGAGACCGCGTGCATACTACTATCTCACATGCACACATTTTTACACATCACTAGTTGCTTGATTACACGATACTGTTACGGTTGGCAGTTGTTGCCATATAAAATAATGCTAAATATATTTATTCCAAACAAATACTGGGTGGATTTTTGAGATGCGTCTGTAAGGACAGTAGTTATAAATCTATAAAACGTATTCAGAAACTGAAAATGCACAAAAGGTATAATTGAGCATGTCAAAAATATCACATAGATTCTTAGCTGCTAACCCTTGGCGCTAAAAGTGTAAATGCACTAAACATACTTGTCCTCAAAAATCCACCCATATGATATTGTAATGTATACATGCGTAAAAACTTTTATTATTTGTATTATGCGAAACTGCATTAAAATTAAACTCTAAATAAGCTCACATCTTATTGCTATCACGTGTAAAACGTAATTCTATAGGCTAATAACACGATTTGTATTATATATTTTCTTTTAGAAACTCGAAATACATCAATCGTATTGTACAGTCAGCAGCATAAGTAACTGAACAAATTCAAAATTTCAAATTGCCTACATACTTTGCCTTCTTACTAATATCTATTTTTCTCTTCACAAAAATAAAATAACAGAGATTTGCTTTACTTCATATGAAGATTTTTTTTTTCAGTTGAACTTAACACGTATAGGCGATTTGAAATTTTGATTTTGTACAGATATTTATGCCGCTGACTACATTAATATTTGTGGGGGCACGAGATGCGCCTCTGCCGATAGGCGATAGGACGGGATACCGTCGGGGTTAAAAACGTGAATTTATGTTGTATGTGTGTAAAACGTATTTTCGTGCACGACTTTTTATTACACTAGTTATGCCTCTGCTTACCCATCGAAGATAAAAGGCGTGTGCGTGTGTGTGTGACTTCTTATTTCAAATCTATGTCAACAATGTATTATGTGAACATAATTGAAATGCCAATTATTTTGATGTCTGCTTTTTCTTTGGTCATACTATATTTCCTTGTTAAAATAATCATAATATAGTATTATGATAAATGTAGTACTGTTGTTTTATCAATTGATAACAACTATCATTTATAACATGCGTATATTGTAAGGATAATCGATGGAAATAAATGAAAAACAAGTTTTAAAAACGATTTTTATTATATACTACGAACAGCGCCGTATTTACATGGTCATCATATTGTTAAAGAAATGTAACAACAACAATTGTTTATTTGCTTAGGCACGTAACTTTATTGAACATTTTACATATTTTGCTTAACCCAGCTCTATAGTGTGCGTATTCACGTTCGATCCCAACATAATCGACTAGTGTGGTTTGTGCACCCAACATTTAGAAATCCAACAGCACGAGAAAACCATATCGAAATAATTTCTAACAGCTTGCGAAAATGTACTACAATCAAGCGACAGTGATCACAGAAGTAGAAAGATAAGGCGGATACATAAGAATGGGCATTGATAAACGTTTACATTAGGCACATACAATTCCTCTGATAATCATCGTATAAAGTTCGTTAAAACTAATTCGAGAGTTGAACTTGGTACTTACTGTAGAAACGAAAAAATTTTTGTACAGTCAGCAGCATAAGTATCAGAACAAAATCTAAATTTCAAATCGCCTATATACGCGTTAACTGATTTTTTTTTGTCTTCGTTTGAAGTAAAGCAAATTTCTTTTATTTTATACTAGCTTTTGCCCGCGGCTCCGCCCGCGTTAAAAAGTTTTTCCGGGATAAAAGTCCCGCTTTATGTTTTCCCGGGATAAAAAGTAGCCTATGTGTTAATCCAGAACGTGATCTACCCGTGTACTAAATTTCATCGAAAGCCGTTCAGTAGTTTTGGCGTGAAAGAGGAACAAACATCCATACATTCTTACAAACTTTCGCCTTTATAATATTAGTAGGATTTGCGAAAGGAAACAAAGATTAGTAAGAACACAAAAGTATGTAGGCAATTTGAAATTTTGAATTTGTTTAGCTACTTATGCTGCTGACTGTACACATGGGGATAAACGACACCATTAGCCAATTTATATGAAAGTTACACTATTTTCTGTTCAATATAATAAAATATTTTGTTACGTGCGTTAATTACGCATTGCCGGTAACAAAGATCAATGTATTGCATTACATAAGGCAAGTTGATTCGATGATAAAAACTTTCTATATCACAGACTAACGAAAATATTACATAATATAATCACTAACATTCACTACATACATATATGGCACTAACAACGAAAACCAGAATCAACTGTAACAAGGCAGTGGTTGTCAATCACCTACACATATAAATATCAATAAATTAAAATCTTTGCAGGCAATCGTGTATAGGATTAAATTAATTATTTTTGAACTCTGTTACATTTCAATTACAATATAACTGAATTTCTACTGCTATGGGTGTCTCAACAATAATTATACTCCCATACTAAAAAAATAAAATAATACTCGACGATAACAAATTCATAATAAAATCATATACGAAGGGTAAATTGGCAGTAGCACCAGTAACCATTACTCAGTGACACACACGGTCTCAGGTTCACAACCAAAAAATATTGCTATTATCACTATGTTGAAATTGCACTACTTTGGGCGAGTGTAACTATCGTGAATTCCAAATGAACGCGCAAAATTAAAACCTTCATTTGCGATATTTGAGCGAAACATAGAAAGATGCAAACGCAAATCTACCGCAAATCGCGAGAATTCATTCGAACTCAATTTAATAATCGAAATTATATCCACAATTTTTCTAATAAAAAAAAATCTACATCAAACCTTAGCACACTATTCACTACCGCATACATTCATAGATAAGGAACAATATCATCAATCGATTAAAGTAACTGTACGCAATATAATGTAACGTACGTAATGAACGAGTCACTACACAGTCCCGAGGGAGGCGCGGGAGGACTTCAACTGTCGCTCGTCACCGCCTCCGCGCCGTCCGCCGCCTTGCCTCCCAACTCTGACAGGATGCCCGGTATCGGCAGATCCTTCAGCTGTCTTTTTTCAATCTCCGCTTTGAACTGCTCGATGTCTTGAGGGCTGTTCAAGTTAATATCACATCATTTATTAGAGTTTTATAAAAATTACTACGATTATAATCATCCGATGACACGATACTCGAGTTAACTGGTAGGTAGATAAAAGTTGATGAAATATGACTGCCTCAGTGGCGTAGTTGTATTATGGTATGACTGCAATGCCGAGGTCTTGGGTTCGATCCCCGGATCGAACAAAATTATATTGAGTTTTTCTATTCAGTATCAGCTCGGAGTCTGGAATTTGTGCCCGATATGGCGATAGGCTCGCTCCTTATCACATCATGGGACGGAATAATGGCGATAAGTGGGTGCACTGGTTGCGCCTCTGCCTACCCCTTCGGGGATAAACGGCGTGAATATATATATGTGTGTGTGCGTGCGCGTGTGTGTGTGTGTGTGTGTGTGTGTGTGTGAAATATGAACATTATACAAACACCAGCTGTTTGAAATCGTTCTGTTACCGTCTGTTAAAGCTAGCATGAATATTACAGAGCTGCAGATGTTAGATATGTAAGTAGCGGACCTGATCTGCACGAAGAGTATCCCGTTGATGAGGTTGAGCATGTCGATGACGGAGGCCATGCCGGGCGGCTGGATGTGCAGCGGGGGGTGGTGCGCGGGCGCGAGGGGCGCGCGTGCGTACGCCTCGGCCAGGCGCTTCTGCAGCACCACCGCCTGCTGCGTCAGGTGGCGCAGGCACTCGGACGACTCGCGAGTCTTCTCGTGCTTCTCACCCAACTACGCAATACACATTACCATTGTATTTATAACTTTTAGTGCCTGTTTCACCAAGTCGGAAGTAAATATTACGCGTCAAATCTATTATTACAAAGATGAAAAGTTGGTGAGTATTTTTGTAGGTTGGTGGGAAGTAATCTCTGGAATGACAACCGATTAAGAAAATTCTTTTACTAATTGGAAGCTATATTACTTCTGAGTGCTATAGTTTACTTTTATCCCGGGAAAATATAAAGAGACTTTAACCTGGAAAAACCATTCACGCGGGCGGAGTCGCTGGCAAAAGCTGATAAAATATAAAACGACCAAGTTATAAAAAAACACACCTTAAATTATATGCCTCCAAATAAATGGCTAAACATTTATTTGAAGCTTTGTACCGCCAAGCAGCAGTGTGCATGCACTGTTGTGTTTCGGTTTGAAGGTCATTGTAGCCAGTGTAACTACAGGACATAATGAGACTTAACATCTTATGTCTCAGGATGACGAGCGCAGTGGACTTGCCACACAGTACTTTGTAACTTAAGGTGCAGGATGGTGTTTCTACTGTTTATGGATGGTCGTATCGCTTACCATCAGGAAAATTGCATGTTCGTCTTGAAAAGTGAATACTATTGACATTAATTAGGTATGTAAGACAAACCCATAATGAAAGAACGAGCACATCATTGGCTTGAAGATAAAGAATTACGCCTATCCAGTACTAATTACAGGCAAAATTTTGATTACGCTGCGTTTCCAAAAAATACTATTGATAAGACTTCGCAAGCTTTATTAAAGACTAGCTTTTGCCCACGGCTTCGCCCGCGTTAATAAGTTTTTCCGGGCTAAAAGTACATACATAAAAACCTTCCCGTTGCATCACTCTATCCAACACATTAATAGCTCCGAGTGTATTGCTACCGCAACCACCCAAGCATAGTGAGATTAATATTACTTGTTTATTTTATTTTGTGCATATTCCAATGTTCTTAATTGTACTTAGTGCGATATTGCCCTCTTACGTGAGACATATCTCAAAATTTTATAATATGAATGTATCTATGATAGGCAATGTATTAAGCACTCTCTTCGTCGACATTCTAGTGACATCTAAATCTTCTCAAGTGGCTGAATTCGCAACAACATGCATCAAAATTTCTGGAATTAAATTAATCATAAACTTAAATCTTTTAACCTTGATTCATTATGCATCCTATTGAATTACTAAATGATTTAGATAATTCTTTCAATATAAAGTGCCACAAACTAGACAAAGCCGAAGAGTGTGCCAACATTATGTCCCGGTTTGGACTTAAAATTATAAGTTTGAATATTAGAAGTCTGCATCATAATTTGGATAGCTTCTTAGTTTTATTGAAAAGATTAAATGTAAGCTACGATATTATAGTCTTAACTGAATGCTGGATTAAGCAGGACTCAGTGATATCCAAAATAGATGGCTACACTTCTTACAGCTCCTTCAAAGTTATTAATCAGTCTGGAGGTGTAGTCATTTACGTCAAAGATAAATGGAAAGCCGAAGTTAGTGAACCGGATCTTCTGGATGCCAACTGCCTTTTGGTCTATATTCCAAACGTTTTGCAGTTATTGGGTGTCTATCGCTCCCCCTCCTTCCGAATAAAGGACGATTTTATAAAGTCTCTTGGGTCTATTATCAATAATATAATACATTCACCTTGCTCAATCCTTACTGGAGATATAAATATTAACATAAATGACAGTGAGACCTGCGCTGAATATCTAAACCTTTTGGCCCAAGCTGGTTTTAGATCAGCAGTCAATATTCCAACAAGGCGGCACGCTATCCTTGATCACATTTTTGTAAAAACCAGATTATCTGCTGAATCTATTGTTTGTTCCTCGTCTGTAACGGATCACTATCCTGTTATGATCGGAGTCGAGGCAGCCCCTAATTCCAACCAACAACCCCCAAAATTATCCTTTAAAATCAACTATGAGGCTATTGAAGCCGAATTAAAAACAACGAACTGGTCGACAATCATAGAAAACGACTGTCCTTCTGAAGCAGTGAGTTTATTTGTTACAACGTTGTCAACTATAATTGACAGGCACTCCAAAAGGGTTAAAATTAGTCGTTCGAAAGCTTATCTGTTGCCATCAAAGCCATGGATGACTCAGGGATTAATAAGATGCTCTCTCCATAGAGACAAATTGCATTTAGAAGCTAGAAACTGTTCCAAAGATGACCCTAAAACCATCATATATAAACGTTACAGAAATTTCTACCAAGATCTCTTACGTAAACTTAAAAACGAATATGAAGAAGGGCAGCTAAGAAAGCATCAGAAAAACCCTAAAAAGCTCTGGGAATCTATAAGACGCTTTACTCACTCCTCCTTGAGAAAAAGTAATTCATCCGAACTCTGTAATATCACTTGTAATGCCCATAAGTCAATAAATTACTGCAACAGATATTTCTCTTCCGTAGGACAAAACCTTGCGAACAAAATTCTTACGCAATTGAATGAGTCACAGGACTCACTAGCTGCTCGAATTAGTAATTCCTCATCTCCGTTACATTCGCTGTTTTTTCACCCTATTAACGCTGACGAAGTCCGAAGTCTTATTTCCCAATTAGACGACAAAAGTGCTCCGGGTTTAGATGGATTTAGTAACCGTGTTATAAAGCGCCTAAAAGACTACATTGTGGTTCCGCTGACTGGGATTTTCAATTCTAGCCTCACTTCGGGTATATTTCCAGAGCCTTGGAAGGAATCCATGGTGATACCCATTCACAAGGGCGGCAATTTAAATCTCCCGGAACACTATAGACCCATATCCCTACTAAGCTCGTTTTCTAAGTTACTGGAAAGAATCGTAAACAAGCAGCTAGTCGCATTTCTTGAATCAAATCACCTGCTTTCTGATAATCAACATGGTTTTCGGCAACATAGATCTTCCGAACAGGCTGTTTCCCTACTCACCAATATTGTTTCAAAGCATCTCGATAAAGGAAGAAGCTGTCTGGGTGTCTTTCTTGACCTTGCAAAGGCGTTTGACACTGTGTCCATTCCGATCCTTCTTCGTAAACTGGAAAGCATTGGAGTTAGAGGCACATGCTTAAACTGGTTTACGAGCTATCTCAGAGGACGAAGACAGCGCACAAAAGTGGGAGACATCATCAGCGACCCCCTAACAGTATCTTTCGGTGTCCCCCAGGGTAGCATCCTTGGTCCGACACTCTTTCTTGTCTATATTAACAACTTCTCACGTAGTAAACTGACTAACGCAAACATTATCAATTACGCTGACGACACCGCCATAATTTTTTACGATGCCTCCTGGGAAAGATTACAACTCACCACACAAAAAGGCCTTCAAGTCGTTGCTGACTGGCTAAATACCAACCTATTAACATTGAATGCTTCCAAGACAAATTATATCTGCTTTCATAAATCGACATCTTCAGCCCCTCCAGCACAACTTTCCCTAGCAATACACTCATGCCCATCAATAGAGACCTTAGGGCCAACTCTTCCTTGTAACTGCCCAAAAATCTCCAGAACTACTTCCACTAAATATTTAGGCATTATTATTGATGAAAAGTTATCCTTCAAAGAACACATTTCCACCACTGCAGCTCGGGTCAGGAAACTAATGTACTCCTTCAAAATTCTTAGGAACATAGCAAGCCCCAACCTTCTAAAATGTATTTATTTCTCCTTATGTCAATCTATCCTTTCGTACTGCATACTGGCATGGGGCGGAGCAGCCACCTCACACCTACTTGGCTTGGAGAGAGCGCAGAGGGCCGTCATTAAGGTCATACTAAAAAAACACTTTCGGTTCCCCACAGACCTCCTTTTTACGGAATTCCAGGTTCTAAGCATCAGAAGACTTTTCATTCACAGGGCACTTCTAGAATGTCACAGAGAAGTTCCCTCCATCCAAGAATTTAACACCATAGCTGCAAAGCGTACCTTTATTATACCAGTTCCTCCGGTTCGAACTGTTTTTGCTCGTCGTTTTAGCTTCTACATGAAACCATATTTATATAATAAATACAATAAAATACATAAAATCTACAAACTCAACTACTGGGAAGCTAAAAATAATATCACAAAAGAATTGCTCAAGTGGTCCCATTCACACACTGAAGACTTTATGAAAAGCATGAGCTAAGCTTAATATCGTGGTCATTTATTTTTGCTTATATTTATTTGTTTTTAACCCTAGTTTTTATTAGATTTAATCTGAGCCTTCTTTGTAGTCTCTTGATAATATTTTAAGCACGGCACACCTGTCCAAAATGTCACTCCTATGTATTACACTCTACGAGACAGGCATTGCCTAGTGTAGAGTGTTTTGTTATATCTCCCGGTGTAATTCTGTTTTTTGGAAATAAATTATTATTATTATTATTATTATTATTTATTTGGATAAAGATTAATATAATGGCGTTGATACAACTCTTAACAAATAATGCATTAATTTCGACCAAATTTGATTACCATAAAAACGGTTCTAGAGAGTTAATCTTAAAAGATAGACATATACTGTCGCGGACTTTTTTTTAGATCATTTCAAGAGGAATAATTCTTTCATACATATATTTTTGGTATCTTGAACCTTTTTTCGCAGCGCACGCAATGGAAGCCCTCAAGGATGAATAATTTTCCCCGCATTTTTCACATTTTCCATTATTTCTTCGCTCCTAATAGTTGCATCGTGATGTTATATAGCCTATAGCCTTCCTCGATAAATGGTCTATTCAACACAAAAAGAATTTTTCAATTCGAACCAGTAGTTCCTGAGATTAGCGCGTTCAAACAAACAAACAAACAAACAAACAAACAAACAAACAAACTCTTCAGCTTTATAATATTAGTATAGATTTTATCAGGGGCGTGCCGCATAACTGACAATATACAGCAACTCGTCGTTATTAGCTCATCAAAGGCCTTATTTATCTTGCAAACGTTTCTATTCTACTACAGTTTTTTTCTAATCTATACAATGCCGTTATCTATTAACGTTGCTCGTAGGCACCAACTCGCACCTTTAAAACGAAAAGGACACAATTCAAAATAATAGAAAAATTGAGTTATCACTATTAATGACTAAAAACGATTCCCTTATTTATAAAAATATAATAAAAAAGGGACCGATATAACAGTTTTGTCCTTTTCCTGCTTGAACATGGCTGTGTTTGAACTATTGTTGTATTGAGAATTTCGTTTTCGACTCCGGCTTCCATATATATAGGGTTTCCCCATATATATAAGCGGGGTATGATGATAACTCCGCTTTCTATCTTTTTGAATTGTGTCGTTTTCATCCTAAAGGTGCGAACTGTAGTGTAGTGTAGAGTACTGACCAGGTGTTTGTAGATGGAGTAGGTCTCCTTCTCGTGGTGCAGCGCGGCGCGGAAGTCCCCGAGACAGGAGAGCGTGCGCGCGAGCAGATGCCGTGCGACGGCGGCCTTGAGCGAGCGCGCGCCGTGACACGCGCCCGTCACGGACAGCGCGCGCTCCGCGAACCGCAGCGACAGCTCGTACTCGCCCACCGCGTGCAGGATCAGCGCGATGTTGCTCTGCGACGTACGAACACACACCACTCAACACCACTGCTTTATATAGCACTAGCGGCCCGCTCAACAGGTAGCAAACCATAATATTTATACATTTAATTTTCTGTCGTACAAAATATATATGAATTATACACATAAACCTTCGTCTTGAATCACTGCGTCAATTGGTGAAAAACATATGAAAATCCGTTCGGTAGTTTTTGAGTTTATCGCGTTCAGGCAAATAGATGCAATTAGGGGGACTTTGTTTTATAATATTATGTAGTGATGTAATGTCATATCCTTAAAAATTAAAAGATATAAGTAGCCTGGCCTTCCTTGGATCTCAAACTATCTCCATATATATTCTCTCACGATTCCACCCGCAAGAAAATATTTTCCGGGATAAAAGTACCGGTTTATATTTCTCTGGGATAAGCAATAGCCTAGGTGCTTCTCAAGGTCTTAAATTATCTTCCTATGAAATTTCTTCGAAATCGGTTGAGTGACGGCTACAACCGCGAGGAAAAAAATCTGGGATAAAAGTCCCGGTTTATATCTTTCCAGGATAAGCAGTAGCCTATGTCCTTCCCTCGGTCTCAAACTATCTCCATACTTATTTTTTTGCGGTTCCACCCGCAAGAAAATATTTTCCGGGATAAAATACTACTATGTTACTCAGGGATACAGGAGCATTCTAATGGTGAAAGAATTTTTGGAGTCGGTCCAGTACTTTTTGAGTTTATCCTTGTCAAACATACAAAAATACAAATCTTCCCTCTTTATAATATTATTAGTAAGTATAATATAGATCACTACATAGTATAAAACTCTTTATAATATTATTAATAAGTATAAAATACAGCACTACATAGTATAAAACTCTTTATAATATTATTTGTAAGTATAATATAGATCACTACATAGTATAAAACACAGTCGATTCCCGCTGTCTGTCCCTATGTATGCTTAGATCTTTAAAAATACGCAACAGATTTTGATGCGGTTTTTCGTAATAGATACAGTGATTCAAGAGGAAAGTTTATATGTACAATACATGCATAATATAGTAATTATATACATAATTCTTACGTGCCTGATAGTTTGTATATAAAGTGATTTTTATACAGGAAAAACTCTTTAATGCGGGTGAAACCGTGGGCATAAGCTAGTTTAAAATAAATGTTTCAGAAACAACTGTCGGAAAACGTAGGTACGTATTATTAATTGGGTAATTTAAAATTAAGTATGCTGTACACATCTATGCTATAACTTTGTATTCCTTTTTAACCCTCGACAAAAGAAGAAGTGTTATTAGTTTAAAGTGTGTATTTCTGTATCAGTATGTCTGTCTGTGGCATCATAGCTCTCAAATGAATAGACCGATTTGACGCATTTTTTTAAATTAAATTAAAACCACTTATGCACATATAATAAAACAGCAGAACCCAGTGTCTGCACTTTTTAAGCAAGGTGATAAGAATGGGATGACTAAAGAAAAGTAATAAAACACAAATCAGCGCTTTACAAAATTATTTTCTATGTCTGTGTTTCTGTTTGTTTGTAAGCGCACATCTCCGAAACTACTCAACGGATTTTCATGTAGTATAATTGGAACCTCAATATACTGTTTCATTAAAATTGGATTTATAGGTAAATGATATATCGTCATATTAAAATAATTACAATTTACTATAAAACTTTTCAGGCACAGATAGTCCGCGCAGACGGTTAACCTAGGCATATACAGATCGTGTAATTTGTATAATACAGAAATACATTTGAATAAATTGTTTCTACTTTTTATTGGTTTCATACATCAGACATTTAATGACGATACACGCACATACTCTGCAATTAACGCACCACAAAAACTTGGCTGCGATTCAAAACTGAGCGTAATTGCAAATTGTTATTATACAATCTGCATATTATAATAATAGCTATTATCTAACACTATTTGTCAATTATCGCGACCGCACTAATCATCTATCACATAACACGTTTGCTCGACGAGGAACAATGTTATTAACATTATTTAAAAACACAAAATATGCTTCCGAATGTTCTACTCAAAAATTCAACGATATTGTAGATTTACAATTTTTATTTCTCACTACATAGTATAAAACAAAGTCCCTTCCCGCTGTTTGTCCCTATGTCCCTATGTATGCTTAGGTCTTTAAAACTACGCTAAAAACATAAAATATGCTTCCGAATGTTGTAGTCAAAATCAACGATATTGTAGATATACAATTTTTATTTTTCACTACATAGTATAAAACAAAGTCCTTTCCGCTGTCTGTCCCTATGTATGCTTAGATCTTTAAAACCGCAACGGATTTTGATGCGTTTTTTTTTAATAGACAGAGTGATTCAAGAGGAAGGTTTGTGTGTATAATTTATCCCGGGGAAATATAAAGCGAGACTTTTATCCCGGAAAAACTCATGCACGCGGGCGAAGCCTAGTAAAACATATAATAAAAAAACAATTATTACATAGGTTAACACTTTTACAAAATAGTTAAAATGCGCAATTTGACTTATTAAACTTGATATACTTACGTCCAATAGTGCCATTTCTGGGTGGTTTTCACCGCAGACAAGCAACGCCAGGTAGCGAGCACGGTATAGCAACTTCAACGCAGTGCTTACTTGACCATTAGCAAAGCAGTACAGTGCCAGGTGAGACTGTAATACAATAAAAGGCTGCGATTTAGCGTCTTGTAACAGGAGTTTGAGGTCAAAACTGGCACTAATTGGGTTAGTCTTTGTTTTCACTTATAACAAAACCATTTTCGAGCAGAGAGCGTTACTTTTTTTTGGATACTTATATCATATTACCATTATTTTTATATGATTAAAATACGTAAATAAATACGTGAACAACTGAAAAAGTTATGTTTGGTTGTCAAAACTTGTTATTCGTAAATTTCTACTGTTAGAAATGCAAAGGTATTCTGTACCGCACAGCTTAGAAATGGTTGTTATGACAATAAATATACAAAAATAGATAATTCATGTGACAGAAATCCTAAAGTTGGTTAGGTTATGTTAGAACCGTGTACACCAGAAAAAAAAATTACGCTTACAATTATTTTGCGTACATTTAGAGGTAAAAAATTTGTGATTCAATTTTTACGAAAACAGTACTCCAGCGAAGTTTGAGAATGTCGAACTTATAATCAGCGAGCATGATTTTACTAATAGCAACCACTTAATTATCATAAAAACCATTTTTAGGCTGTATGGTACTGAATACCTTTGCCTTTCTAAAAGTAGAAATTTACGAATAACGAGTTTTGACAACCAAACATGACTTTTTCAGTTGTTCACGTATTTATTTACGTATTTTAATCATATTAATATTAATATGATATAAGTATCCAAAAAAAAGTAACACTCTCTGCTCGAAAATGGTTTTGTTATAAGTGAATACAAGAACTAACCCAATTAGTGCCAGTTTTGACCTTAAACTCCTGTTACAAGACGCTAAATCTTAACCCAATAAAAAATATTATATAAAGACGTCCGCTTTTTGTATGGTTGCTGAGCCCCAAAATATAACCAGGCTCAAACTTTAGTGATACCCGTCAAGCCCGGCTCGGTTACATTGGCCCGGTACGTCATCTGTCAACAAGCGAAAATCGACCTTATACGCACCTACATAAGGTCGATGTGGGCGAAGGGGCAAAATATGGAACTTTGAACCATAAAGAAAATATTTTCAAGCACCTCCTTTCACAACTAACTTTTTTAAAACATTAATATAAGTGTAATTTTTAATCAAAATAAAATTACACATATCTCAAAATCGAAGGTCTTTAAAATTAAACGATTAATTGTAAAATGCTAGTTTTTAGGTGTTCGATCCAAATATGTATAAACTATAGTTTGCAGTTCCCAGTAGAGTTCCCCGATACCCTGTCAAAAAAACATTCCATTTACCCCTGTATAGAACAAATGTTGGACGCCATTCACCCTTAGCACGAATGTGCGCCGAATACAACACTATTTCCGGAGGTTTAGACAACTTTGATATCCACCATGATTCCTTTAAAAATTTTAAACGTAAACTGATAAAGCACTATTCTTAGATTGGAAATAGTAAAAATGCGATATTTGTTACCCAGAGCCCATCTAACACAAAGTTATTTAATAATTTAACACTAGAATAAGTTTTTTTTTTGTTTTTTAATGATATCATAAAGGACATGTCCAAAAACGGGCCTGAAATTCTAAACGGGACAATTTATATATATTTGGATGGAACTTCCATAACTAGCCTTTTGCAATAAATCGTTTAATTTTAAAAACCTCCAATTGTGAGATTTATGTTATTTTGTTTTGCTGAAAATTATGAGCGTTTTTGAAGGGGTTGGTTGTGAATGGAGGGACATAAATATATACCTATATATAATTTTAATGGATTTAAGTTTCATACTTTGCCCTTTTAATATGCTTAGAGAACAAGCCTTGTTAGATTTTGAGGCCCAGCACTCATGCAGAAGGTGGACATCTCCTTTCCATTTAATTTAATATGTTTTAATTGGAACATGGTGCTGTGTATAACTATACACAGCACCATGTTCTAATTTTTTCGTTAATACGGTGTTTGTTTTTTAATCTTGTTTATTTGATGTAGAAGAGTAATGTTTGGTGTGGGTATGCATATTTTCAGCAAATACTGTACATACCTATAATAGGCATATGCATTAGATTAATTACCATTATGAATAATGTATTATTAGAATGTAGTAATGTATATGCTGTTGGTATGTCATATTAATTAAATAAATAAATAACTGTCTTGGTTAGAATTTTAGACTTCGTTTTGGACATGTCCTTTATACAAATTGTTAATCTTGTATAGTGAAAATAAAATCCTGTTATTTTATTAACCGACTTTCAAAAAAGGAGGAGGTTCTCAATTCGTGTGTTTGTATTTTTTTAACAGAATTAATTGATAAGCTGAACAATCGTAAAAAAATATATGGTCGAGTAATAATTCCTAGGACCATTCCATAGAAGAATACATACATTCCAAATAATAAGAACACAAATATTAATTAATCTAGCTTTGCCTAGGACTTCACGAATTAAGAGATAAAAATAAACACGGAAATGAGGATAAGCCGTCACATTCTTAACAATAATCATTATTATACTTTTAAACGTCTTTTGGCTGTAACCCAATAAAAATTTACAAAATAAAAATTCCTTACTTCTGTCGTAAAACAACAGTGCATGAGCACTGCGCTTTAAAATGAGTTCCACTTTAAAGACATTGAAATTACGAAGCCACCTTTTGAATCGAATTAAATTGTCTCTGGTACTTGACACATACGCCTATACTTAAAATTTCGTCTCTTCCCCATTTGTTAAGCCTGTGGTATGGATGGTATCTTAATAGTAGAGAAGGCTTGTTCCTAGCAGTAAAATAGTGTAGCAGCGCTACGTGCATACATAGAGATGTATCGCGGCCGCCGCCGGCCGACGTAATCGTGACGTAGATACAGATGTTTTTATATTTTTATGGGAACATTGAAAAAGAAACAATGGAAAGTAGGATGGCCATTAACATGTATAAAAACCATAACACAGGAGTAGATACAGACGTGAACACAGCGCGCTTTGCAGTCAGCTCCGCCTTCGAATATAGCCAACTTCAAGCCGCTGAGGCCCAATAATGTACGCATATGTAACGGTTTTGACTCCTCAAGCCCCGCGACGGACACCGGTGTCCATATACATAGGGTTTTCCCATACATCTATATATATGTCGGAGACAGAGTGGCGGCGATATAGGTATACATGGGCACACATAGTAAAAGTCACAAATGAATTATCTTCAACTCGCTATTTATTGTTCGTTCGTCAATTATTACGTAATCGAATGTTCACAGAGTACAATACCACGTCAGGAATAGTTATTAACTTTGGTTATTATAACACACTGCATATTGAGACAATTACTTAACCAAACCTCTTAAACTAACCAACTCACCTAGTAACAACTCGAAATAACATAGTAACCGCTTTACTAAGCACTGACCGATATGAACACCACCATAGTTACCACATAGTATTGAACTGCACTAAACTAGTTGCAACACAACCGAACTTAATGACGACAGACTAAGACTGTTTCTTCAAATGATTCGGCACCCTTTTTATACACCCAACTGTCGCTCCGAGAATTTAACACGATTTTTATTTAGTCTTACCAGACGTAATATATTCAGACACCCTCAATGTGATTAATAAAAATGATAATTCCTTTTTATACTTCCTTCCTGTCCCGACATATATATAAGCGGGGCTGGAAGGGTTAATACGCTTATGGATTTTTGCTTCAATATACTATTAGTTCGCATTTGGTTTTTATTCTGTCTCGTAGCATGTAATACTGGTATTATAAAAGTGTATGAAAAAACTCACATATTCAGTTATAGTATACGGATGATCGATGCCGTTGACCCTCTCGGACATGAGCACAGCCTTCTGTTGGTACGCCATGGCGTCTCTATGCTCGCCGGTGACGTAGCACAGGCGCGCCACCATGCGGAGACACTGCGCGATCTCGCCGTGCATCGCGCCATACACGTTGTTCAACAGGTTCAGAGCCTCGGCAATGAGCTCGTGGCCCTCCGACACCGCACCAGCTTGGATCTTGTTCTGACCGGTCGTGTAGAAGTTGTAAGCGTCTGATGCCTGTTGGAAAATAAAAATGATTTAGTATTTTTTTACAAAAGCACTTAGACCACGACATGGCAATAATGCGCAAATAATATTTTCTGTCAATCCTGACGGGGCGTAGACACGGATAGCACACATTTAACAAATATATTATTTAACAAATATATTAATACTTCTTTCTATAATCCCATTATACGTATGTGTAGACAATATAACGAGTTAAGCAAAGATAATCCTAATTTAGACTTGTTTAACAATAACATAAACGACAAATTCACCATATCCTCAAAGATTTATATCTCATAAACCTCACATAATATTGTATATGTCAATGTTACTTGTTTCGCTATCTATATAAGAACCTATTCAACTTTGCAATGTGTAACTTTACTTATTTATTACTTTCTGGAACACATGTTTTGGGTTATAATTATTGTCCAGCAATTTGTTTTATATAATATTATGTTTGAAGCATAGATGATTGTAACCTGTTTTGTGTTTAATAAATAAATAAATAAATAAATAAATAAAAAAAATCCACACGTGCAGGGCTGGATATAAGGTCGTTTTTTACACAATAACACAACAAAAATCACAATTTCTGTGGAGCACCGCTTAATGTTATTATCGTGGAATGTAATGACAGCGATCGCAAGTCACGTAGGTTTTAATAAACGTTTAAGGCTAGCTGCGCATTTATGGCCAACGAGGGGTTCGCCCGGTCTTCGCATCTCTATTGGTAGATACTCAAAGCAAAAGCATGATAAAATAATTCCACAAAATTTATTATAACGAGAAATCTGCATACTTTTATGCGAAAGTTATACTCACACGAGGGTTGATATGTTTAACAACAGGGAATATGTTCATAATATCGGCACTCGTGAACGGCGCCTTGTTCTTATTGTCGAAGTCATATTCTCGCAATAACACTTGCAAGCCAACTTTAAGTGCAAATGACCTGTGAAATTATATAAGAATAGTTAAACCTGGTGTAGTGTTGTATAAAAATTTAATTAATTACTCTGGCAAACATTACCTTAGAAGCGATATTTTTTGCAGACCATTTTTTTCTATCACCGACTCCATGTTGTCGGCATTTAATTCGTAACCCCAATATGCCTGAAAAGTTAGGAACAAGCATTTAAAATTTAATTCAGACAAATTCGCTATTTTATTTATACAATATAGTATGTTTTGAATGTCAATTGAGTAACGGTTATTTTCGATAAAAGGTCTCAATTTTAATCTATGATGCGACTTCGAAAATAGTCCTATCAAAATGAGTCATCTATAACCAAGCCAAAAAGTGTGCACTGTTTTTTTTTTTTTCGAATTACGGATGAGTGTCTCCACTGCACTTGATGTTAAGTGACGTGAAGTCCAAAGAAAGTGTCGATCGGCAAGAGATAAAAACATTATATTCGATAGGCACAGGTATGCTGGCCCGCCTAATAGCTTCTTCACGCTCTGTTTGAAGGACCCCAAAATAGCCGATAAATTTTCGCGATAAATCGAAATACCAATTTGGATCGTTTATTGTAAATCTTAATGAGAGATGATAGGTGTAGGGTAATTAGTAGTAGTAGGTAAGTAGTAGTAGGTAAGTAGTAGTAGTAGTAGTAGGTAAGTAGTAGTAGTAGTAAGTAGTAGGTTTAAGGTAGGTGTAAGGTTCGGTTCCTAGGATGCCATGATGGTTCTAAACGTTTTGTTCTGTTATGTAGTGGCAACACTGGCTGTATATTTTTAAGTCTTTCGTTAACCTAATGTCGAGCTGTAACTTTCTCTTCCTGCACGCCATGAGTTGTGTTGAGTTTGCATGTCTTTAAAGAAAAACTTCAAGCATCAACTAGTGTTTCATTTGATCTACCAACACATTAAGAACGCACCGCAAATACAAAATAAACAACATCGGTATATTAGTTTCACCTTGAGTTCCTGTTTGATCTGCGAGAAGAGCGCCTTGGGGGTGAGGTTGTGCCAGTCCGGCTGCGGCGAGGCCGGCGCGTGCGCATGTCGCCGCGCCCGCCGGCCCCGCCCCCCGCGCCCGGCGCCCCGCCCGCCTCCCGCGCCCTCCGCCGCCGGGACCGCGGGCGTCGCACACGAGCCCAGCAGGCAGTTCAGGAAGTGCGCCACGCCTGAACCGATACTCATCGGCTCGCAACCCTGGACGTACAACACTCATGTACATATTGCACTTCAAAACGAGGGGTGGAGGGACGAGGTCTACGTTTATTTATTTATTTACTCTTTTTTGCACACGCATTTCACAATTTAAGGCGCGATTCCATTAGGCAAGTTTTGCATGCAAGTATGACGTCACAAAACAACAGGGGAGGGTAAAGATCTACGTTTATTTATTCACTCTTTTTGGACACGCGTATCATAATTTAAGCCATGATTCAATTAGGCATATCTTACATGCAAGTATGACGTCACATTTGCGTACAATTGGCTTACATTAGAAACATGTTCTCGAGAGTGTGCAAATTGCATGGAAGTTTTACTTGAATACAAGTAGAGACGTTCAAAATTTAGTAGGAAATAATGTGTGGAAGGCACTCGTTTCTATGATACTCCTCAATAAAGATAATTAATTTCTTGTGCCCCCACCTAACGGTCTTTATGTTTCGATAATTTGTACAGCAAAAGACACCATGTGACTCGTTTGCAATTCGAAACATGCAACTTATCTGTGCCCGTTCAATTTGTGCGTCACTTGAATGGAAATTAAGTTCAAATTATCCACACACACAAATTGTAGCTTGTATGCAGGTTGGTTCAAGTTGCATACAATTTGCAACTTGCATACCAGTAACTTGCGTAATGGAATCACGCCTTTAAAGAAAGAATGAGAAAAAAAATACAAACGGCGGTCTTATCGTTCTAAGCAATATGTCCTAGACAACCATAAAGGCCTATGTTTAAACGGACCTTTAATTATAAAGTGAATGAATCTAATCCAAGCCGCTTACGGCTACGGCGACCATTTACTGTTTAGACTGGTTATTGATGTGTCTTCACATGGCTAACATAACCATGTGAGGACGCCATTGACAAAATTGTATGCAGTCTTTGAAGGTGGTTTACTTTTTATGCGGTCAAATGCACACACAGCTGTGTGCACTTGTTTCCTCCATTCTGAGTGACAGGCCTGCAACTCCCATATTGTAGGATCGATTCCACACCCCTTCATGTGTCTTTTTAACACATCGCACCTTTAGAACGAAAACGACACAATTAAAAAAATAAAAATTTGTGTTGTCATTTTTAAATGACTAAAAACTAGGCCCTTATTTATGAAAATATAATAAAAAGGGACCGATCTAAAAGTTTTGTCTTTTTCCTGTTGGAATATGGCTGTTTGAACTATTGTTGTATTGAGAACTTCGTTTTAAGTAATTTTATGACGATAACTGAATTTTCTATCTTTTGAATTGTGTCGTCTTCATCCTAAAGGTGCGACATCTTTGTATCTCGGGAACTGTCCTCCGCTTTTTCGCTTACCTTCATGCGCATCGCCACCTGAGCGTACCTGCAGATAAGCTGTGTAGAGATGTTTGGCGGCGCGCAGCAGCAGGTCGGCGAGCGCGATGGCGTGCAGGTACGCGAGAGTGTCGTGCGGACGCAGCGCGGCGGCCACGCGGCCCAGGTACCGCACGTTGATGCCGCGCGCGTGCAGCGCCTCAGTCAGACCCGCGCCGTCCATGGGCGCGGACGTGTGCTCCAGGCACTCGCGCACCTATGGACACACACACACTGTTGACAACTCCAAGAAACCAAACAACAACAGATGACTTATAAAAAAACAGTAGATCGGGGATTTTGAAAAAAAAAAAGGTCCTCGATTTCTATTTTTCCCTCAGTGACGTCCGAGAAGTGGGGTAAGTCCACAGGGTGGCGACCAAAAAAAAAAGCTCCTGCTCCATTTTATGTAGCACAAATTTACTAATCTGTACACAAAAACAGTGAAAATGCATGTAAAAACCAGTAAAAAACTTTAAAACAAAAAACAGTAAAAATTCGACTCTAAACAAAAAATGTAACACACATGCTTATCCCGTTTTGTGTCGTTATGAATGCACTTATAAATAATCCAATTTTTATAAACATGTGCATGAGCATTTGATCTTATACTTTGACCGTAAAGAAAGATCATATGAGGCGCATCCTTTATATATTGTCTAAGACTTTCTCATCAACATACTATTTACAAAAATCGATTCCAATAAAAGAATGTACAAATAAAACGTTATACAATGTTACTTTAAAGTATGTAGTTTCTTTGTAAACATTGGTCTTACGTGTAGCAAAGATATTAAGACATAGTATAAACCATGGTTCAAGGCTCGCGTTACTGTTTACTTCTCTAATTAACATACACACAATAGCCGACCTCCGCTCATATTTCAAAACGTTTTTACAACACACATGAAATTTTCTAATCCATATTACTTACGAAAGCAGGGATCTGTGTGGTGAGCAGGAACGCCGCAGCCTCCTTGACGAGATGTCGTTGTTTGGCGAGTTGCTCTGGCGTGGCGGCGTGCTTGATGCCCGCGGAGTACACGTCGGGGTTGAACCGGACATCGAACTCCGACTCCTTGAGCGAGGCCACCGCGCGAGCCGCCGCCGCCACCACCGCGCGGGAACGCGAACCCGCTACCAATTATACTTACATACATATACACTCACGCCTGCTATCCCCGAAGGGGTAGGCAGAGGCGCAACTAGTGCACCCACTTTTCACCGTCATTCCGCCCCATGATGTGATGGGGGCGAGCCTATCGCCATATCGGGCACAAATTCCAGACTCCGGGCTGATATTGAATAGAAAACTCAATATCACTTTGCCCGACCCGGGGATCGAACCCGAGACCTCAGTTTTGCAGTCGTACTGTAATACAACTACGCCACCGAGGTAGTCTGTATTCATGTGCGAATTAGTGCTATTTTCATACATTAGGTTCAAAGTTGTTACTAAACCCTTTAGATAATGTTTCCTTCATGTATAACTTGTGATCTTCATATATAAATTAGACTTTCAAATCGTTCTACTGAAAATCTAACATTTTGCATAAACGACTTTGTTCTATGGGACCAAGTACCGGCAAAGTGTCTCGGAAATTTCTGTACATTGAATATTTACAAATGTTTATGTACAAAATGTGTTCGATATAATTAATCCAAAGTAAATCTGAATTGAAAATTAGAAGCTAAAGCAAAGCGATTCAGTGCATTTTCGGAATGTTATTGACCAAATGATAACTGCACACTTACAATCATTCTCCTTATCCTTATCTCCACTGCAGATGGAATCCGTTATACTTTCCACAATCTTCTTGGCAACATCTGTATCAATATCGGAATAGTTCTCATTCAGCAGTAGATCATCACTGCCTTTATCATCACTCTTTGTTTCTTTATCATATGTTTCTTTCTCTACCTTTACTTCTTTCTTTTCTTTTTCTTTATTGTCTTTGTCATCTTTCTTTGTCTTCTTATCTTTAGCCTTTTCTTGGCTCTTTTCTACTTTTTCCTGTGTTTCTTCTGTGGTATCTTTTTTGTCCGCATCCTTTTTGGCTTCAATGGATTTAGGTTCATTGTCACGTTGACGCTTCGCACTCAACTGTTGTAAGTGGAAGGCGGCGTAACGTATGAACATGAAGTAACGTGCCCTGAAAGAATATAAGAAGTCATGTATTACATATGTATTACAGAAGTGTTTATAAATATTTTTTTTATAGAATTGAATGACGAGACGAGCATGCCGTTCGCCTGATGGTAAGCGATACGACCACCCATAAACAGTAGTAGAAATACCATCCAGAACCTTGATTTACAAATTACTGTGTGGCATTCCACTGCGCTCGTCATCCTGAGACATAAGATGTAAAGTCTCGTTATATCCCGTAGTTACACTGGCTACAATGTCCTTCAAACCGAAACACAACAATGCATGCACACTGCTGCTTGGCAGTAGAAATAAACATTGCGGTGGTACCCACCCAGACGGACTCTTACATATGAGAGTCCTACCACCAGTAAAACTTGTCTCACTACTGGGCACGGGCTTCCTCTACTACCAAGAGGGTTTAGGCCTTAGTCCACCCCGTTGGCCTAATGCGGGTTGGCAGAATTCACATACCTTCAAAATTCTTATTGTAGTGCTTATATATTTTAAATGTTCAATAGTACTTACTCAACGAAACTGTCAACTAATTCTTGTCGCAGACAGCATAGTTTGTGCTTGTGGACAACCGGGAAGCCCATAGACTTGATATCCTCCCTCAGTTCATCATCTGCCACTACAAACATAAAAGTATTTTCAAGCAATACACAACCATGACAATTCTACTAATACTATAAACGCGAAAGTTTGTAATTATTGATGTTTGTTACTCTTTCACGCAAAAACTACTGCACGAATTTCGATGAAATTTGGCTCACGGGTAGATAAAGTCCTGGATTAACACATAGGCTAGTTTTTATCCCGGGAAAATATAAAGCAATAACTAACCGGTATGGCTATAAGTAACCAGTATGATAGACAGTCATACATACTCACCCCTTTTTTCCCTAAGAGGCAGGCAGAGCCATAACTAGTGTACCCTTTTCGCCATATTTCCGTCCCATAACGTGATAGGAGGCAAGCCTATCGCCATATCGGACACAAACTAGATGAACTGATATTGAGTAGAAACAGAGAGCTCACGATACCAGTCCGATGACAACACAATCTAATAGGATTAGGCCTAAAAACCAATCTTTCCCTAATCGTTGATGTCTCATCCTCTCTCAGTGGCCGCCCTGAGCCGAGGTTCGTAACCGGTTAGTGGGTTGCCCTCAGCATGGTCACTTAATTCAAAGGGTTGCGAGCGCCTTCTGCGTTCACCCTAAAGACCGGTGTGGCCAGAAAAGCCGACTCGCGTCAGGCTACTGGCAGTAGGGCCATTCACAAAAAAAAAGATACCAGTCGTACCGTGAACGCAATACAACTACGCTACTACGTCAGCATGATAGAATTTCAATACTTACACTGCAAGAAGTTGACGTCGGGCGGGAAAGTGCGCAACAGGTCGAGTATGTAATGGCGTCCGTCGTTGCCGATGATGCCCTTGCACTCGACGCTCGAGCACAACTCCACCGTGTCTCCGTTGGCACTGATCACCGAGTGCGGCATGATCTTCAACTGCTGACCGGCTTTACTTAGCTGTGGATGTAAAAAAATATTTAGTTATCCAATAAATACTCAGGATATCGAATTTAGATCACATAAAAAAATAACAAGTAGAAAAATAATTATTGTAACATCAAATAATTATCTTACAAATTAAAGTTGAATAAAAAGCGAAGCATGCGATAGAAAACGTTGAAATACGTGATACTAATAAAATGTCGATAATATAATTTAATAAGAAATAAATCTTTAGAACGTTGCAGATCGTCTAGAATTGCTATAAGTGTTGCTAGCGTGAGTTGAGGCTAACGCAGCTGATGATTTATAATTAGGTAAACTACCATCTAATTAGCTTACCTTCTGCATACAGAAAAATATGTGCATGCGATCATCTAACATCTTACAACAATTTGTCAGTATTGTACCATGGCATGCCTATTGAGTCATACGCCTATGCTCTTTTGTAGTACACTACATTCTTACCTAGTTACATACAACTAAACTACTGCTCGCGGCTTCGCCCGCATGAATGAGTTTTTCCGGGATAAAAGTCCCGCTTTATATTTCCCAGGGATAAATTATACATATAAACCTTCCTCTTGAATCACTCTATCTATTAAAAAAACCGCAACAAAACCCGTTGCGTAGTTTTAAAGATCTAAGCATACATAGGGACATGAGGACATAGGGACAGACAGCGGGAAGCGACTTTGTGTTATACTATGTAGTGATAACATTCTAATATCCTACTAATATTATAAAGGCGAAAGTTTGTAAGTATGTATGGATGTCTGGATGTTTGGAATTTGGATGTATGGATGTTTGTTACTCTTTCACGCAAAAACCACTGAACGGATTTCGATAAAATTTGGCACACGTGTAGATCATATCCTGGATTAACACATACATTTTATCTCCGGGACTTGTACCCTAAAACTTTTTAACGCGGGTGGAGCCGCTGGCAGAAGCTAGTAAACAATAATAATAGGCGACTCACCAAGTCCATATACTTGTGATGCGAGAGCACGGTGGTGCCGAAGTCGATGCTGCCGTAGACCACGCTCTGCTCCTGCTCCTTCTCTAGTATGCCGGGGATGATGGACTGCGCCGTGACGCGGTACCCGCGGTAGTCCACCACCACCGTGCCCAGCGTGTGCAGCCCCGGCGTGTCCACCGCGCTGTACACTCGCACGCCTTGCAGGTCGTTGCGCTGCGATACAAATACATGTCAATGGCCATGTAGTGCCTGGTTAATGATTTTATATTTTTATAGAATCCTGAAAAAGAAACAGTCGAAGGCGGGACTCGAACCCACGACCTCCGGCGTACCGTGCCGGTGCTCTTCCAATTGAGCTACTCCGACCCTCGCCACCGATTGCTAATTTCAGGATCCGTATTTAATTATCTTAAAGGAGATGACCAGCGACATCTGTTAGCAGTTATTACAACTACTAACTCAGCATTACTCCTTTAATAAATACATAAGGTAAGGTAAGGAAAGCTGCATTTCAAGAAGTTCTTTATAAGAATTTCGAAGGTATGTGAAGTCTACCAACCTGCACTAGGCCAGCGTGGTGGACTAAGGCCTAAACCCTCTCAGTTGTAGAGGAGACCCGTGCGCAGTAGTGAGACAGTATATAATACAGGGCACTAGTAACGTAGCGTGGTTGGGGCGGTCCGCCTCGGGTGACACTTTTAGGGGGGGGGGGGAGGCGGCAAGATGCGTAATATATATAAACCGTTTAATTTAAGGGTAGCAGGGTAGTGTTACGCGTAACTCTTACTGGTTGAAATTTCCATATTTTTAGTGACTTGAGGACGTAAATTTACCAGACCCAAAATTAACCGGGCAGGGGTAGCGGGGTTTTTATCGCCCGCAATGAAAAACCCCGCTACACCTCTCGTTACCCTCAACCATCAAGTGCAATGAAATCTCATTGCCGTAACAGTAAAAAAAAAGTGGGTGGGTATTGTATGCGTTTCCTGTTTTTCTATCACACAAAAATGTCACTCTGTTCCATAATTATTGCTAATTAATTTAAGTCATAAACATACACTGACTGGCACATATGATATCACAATGTTCGCGCTGACGACACTCACCGGCGCTACGAAAGCCGCGGCGTCACCTCCCAAGTCCTTGTAATGGTCGCGCACGTCGAAGCCGAGCGAGAAGAAGATGTTGTTCCATATGAACATCTGCATCTTGGGCTCCTCGCCGGGGTTTATGGCCATCACGTTGCCGTCCACCACGGCCATGGCGCCACGCGTCGCCGCCGCCACGAAATCGCTGTGCACCTGATTACAGTCGTTTGTATTATTATTCTTCTTTTATATTTTGGTATCCACCGTTATTATATCGGGGATTTCGCCACTGTTGAGTAATAATAGCAGATACAAAAAAAATACAAACACACGAACTGAGAACCTCCTCCTTTTTTGGAAGTCGGTTAATGACAAATACGAATCTCTAAAAACTAAAAAGTTATTACCGTATCAAAACAAATGAAAATCAGTCTTTTGTATTTATGTCACTAGATAATAATACCTACATCAAAAGCATTGCATTTATGTGAATGATACTTGAAATGTACATACATATACATATACACTCACGCCTGCTATCCCCGAAGGGGTGGGCAGAGGCGCAACTAGTGCACCCACTTTTCGCCGACATTCCGTCCCATGATGTGATAGGGGGCGAGCCTATCGCCATATCGAGCACAAATTCCAGACTCCGGGCTGATACTGAATAGAAAAACTCAATATCACTTTGCCCGACCCGGGGATCGAACCCGAGACCTCAGCTTTGCAGTCGTACTGTAATACCACTACGCCACCGAGGCAGTCAATAAATATGCTCACAGCTGGGAAACAAGAGGCCGCGAGTTAATGCCCGTACCAACGCAAAAATATTCATGCAATTTGTCTAAATTATATTGTTGGAAGACCAAATATACGTACGACACAAAATTAGTATTTCCCAATCTCTGTTGGGTTCTGTCATTGATGTAAAAAAAACTCTTTACATATCAATGGCTTCTGTACGTAAATATCTCTCCGACTGACGTCGGGTAAATGGCGTTAACATGGCGTTAATTCTGCCCGCGTGTTGTCACCATAGCCACATCTCACCACATATTCGCATTTCGCAGCAAGACATGACGCAATAAAATACTGATGCTACTCACATTTCCACGATAATATTGTTATGTATTACTACTATGTTTCATTATCGTCATGATGTGCGAGCCCATAGATAATAGCCACGGCGTGGTAATTTTAAATTATAGTCAATTATTAACCTAATCAATGGTTTGACGACGTCAGTACACACACACACACACTCACGACTTTTATCCCCGAAGGGGTAGGCAGAGGCGCAACTAGTGCATGGCGATAGGCTCGACCCCTATCACATCATGGGACGGAATGTCGGCGAAAAGTGGTTCCACTAGTTGCGCCGCTGCCTACCCCTTCGTGGATAACAGGCGTGAGTGTATATGTATGTATATATGTATGTATGTAACCCTATTTTGAATGTAATAAAATACCTTAAAAATAGCCCGTTCGCGCAACAGCCGCTCGGGTAATGTCGAGCGCGGCAATTCGCGCGTGGTCTGCAACTCTTCGTTCCAGTCGCGAGTCTGCCCAGGAATGTGCTCCTCATAGCCCAGTTTAGATGAGAAGGCTACACGAGAAAACATTTTGATTTAAAAAATCTGCTAATCTACAGGGTTGAGACACCTGAGTGGCATTAATTTAAACCACGTGCACTATACACAATATATATGCCACATACTTTGATGTAAAAACCCTACATCAATGGCCACATAAAAAAAATAATGTTATCGGGGAACAATTTACTCACAATTTAGGTTTTTACTTATTGAGAATTTAAGCCACGATATGTCTTATCCTATGCTAATTACGTGACTTCATGAAAGTTTATTACCCTCACGAATATTTACTGCCACGTTATTTATTGCCCCTTTGGTGTATTAACCCTGTATATTTTTTTTTTTTTTTTTTTTTTAATTTATTTAAGGGACTTTTGTACTTTGTGTACATATCAGTCCCATCGTATTTTCTTAATCTAATACAAAATTACAGTAGCATAACAAAAGTTTAACATGACAAGAGGTTCTTATTCTAGTAATTATCTAGTACTTATCCATTTATAATATAAGGTTATAAATTTAAACAATTCTACTGCTGCTCCGGAAGATGGATCACTCAATATTTTGTGGTAACTGCCTAAGTCATATCTTTTTAAACCATAGGTTTCCATGAGCTTGTGTTTTTCATGTTGAAAACGAACACATTCAATCAATATGTGATGAACATCTTCCAGAGTCCTACAGGTTGAACAATTCGGTGTTTCACTTTTTCGCATCATATATAAAAATTTATTTAGTGGCAAGTGTCCTGATCTCAACCTGTGTGCTGCTACGACCAGCCTCCTAGAGAGTAATGTATTACTAAACCATGGTATATGAGGAGGCTCACATTGAATGGACTTATACCAGATACCCTTTTCCAATGATCTCACATTAAAATATTCTTTCCACAAATTATAACAATTTACTTTATATTTTGGTAGGACTTCTGAATAATCAGGTAAAATATTAAATTCACTTCCCTCTAGTATACCTTTCTTAGCCAGTCTATCAGCCTCCTCATTGCCTCTTAGTCCAATATGTGCTGGAACCCATTGCAACCTGATGACTCTTCCCTTTTGACTAAAATCAAAGAGTTGGGATAGTACCGTGTATGCTATCGATACACCTCTGATGCCAGAGGCGCATCGAGCAATGTGTTGCAACGCACTTCTACTGTCGGAACAAATAACTGTGTTCCTTTGTCCAAGGCTGCTACAGTACCGAAGTGCTTCAGATATAGCAATAAGTTCCAGAGACATGATACTGATACTTGTGTTAATTTTGAAACAATTTATTGTAGTTTGATTACATTGTTTTACATGAGGGTCATAGAAAGCAGCTCCTCGACCATTATTGCTTTTGGAACCGTCCGTATAAATGACATGCCATCCAAAATATTTTTTATTGAGTTCTTCCAATACATTATTTTTTAAAAAATTTAATTCCTGTGATTTTTTAGGCTCTTGTAAACAGTCCAAGTTAAATAAAATTGTATCATTAGAAATAACATTAGTAACCCATGTGTCCATTGAAAACATACTTAAAGGAGAACAAGAAAATATATTATCTAAATAAACCTCAGCAATAGTGGTCGCCAATAAAGGCTTCTTTCTATTGTTCCAAAAACAGTTGTGTCTAAGAGAGTACAATTGTGATAAAAGACTGACCGTAACGTTATTCTCGCAGGACTTAGCCTTTAAACAGTATTTCAAAGCTAAGTATTTCCTTCTTACATGCAATGGCGGAACGCAGAGCTCGCTCTCCATCACGTGAATGGGTGTACTTCTTATAAACCCCCCAACTATGCGCATTGCCTGATTTTGAACCCGATCTAATTTATTACAATGAACTTTCGAACTATTATCAAATAAAAAGGAAGCATAGTCTAACCTACTTCTCACTAATGATATATATATCCTACGTAGATGTAATGGATGAGTTCCCCATGAAGTGCCGGACATAACCTTTAACAAATTTATAAATCTTTGTGTTTTATCAGCCGTTACATTAATATGTTTCCTCCACCGTAAGGAACTATCAAGCCATACACCTAAATATTTATATGACTGAACAGATTCAATTTGGTATTGATTAATTTCTATTTGAAACTGTTGTCTCCTTTGCCCCCTACTAAAAATACAAAACTTTGATTTTGGAATTGATAAGTGTAGTCCTAAAGAGATAAGTATATCTACTAATATTTTTAATGCGTTTTGAATTTTATCTATACTCTCTGATATATTTTTGCTGCTACTGTATATTACAAAGTCATCGGCGTATTGACAAATTTGTAAAAAATTTATTTCCTTGCAAATCGACGAAGTAGTTATGTTAAATAAAAGAGGCGACAACGGGTCACCCTGAGCTAATCCCTTACTGGTACACCTCTTTAACATAACATCACAATCATCATTTATTTGTAGACATCGATAACTCAAAAAGTTCCAAAGATATTCGCATATTAATTTACCAATACCAAGACCATCTAATATAGTGGTTGTTCTCTCCACTAGAACGTTATTGTAAGCATTATCAATATCAAGGAAGCATGCAATTGTGGGTGTATTATGTGTAAAACCTAATTGAATTTGAGTCACTAAACGTACTAAACAATCAATACTCGACTGTCCGCGGCGAAAACCGGTTGTAAGCGGTGATAGTACGTCATTCTTTTCAATAAACCATTCAACACGTCTCGCGATCATACAATTAAATACTTTACACAGACAACATATTAAAGATATAGGTCTCAGTTTAACAGGTTGTTCATTAGTTGCACCATACTTTGGGATAGGAACAATAGTGATGTCTCGCCACTGGATGGGTATAACTCCGGTTTGTATAATTCGGTTATATAGATATAATAAATAATATTTAGCATTGATGGGTAAATTATAAATCATGGAGTAGGTAATTTCATCCTTGCCTGGCGCCGAGTCGTGTTTCTTAATGCAGTGACACATTTCACTTAGAGAAAAATTTGCTTCTACCCTCTCATTCCTCGAGCTAAAGGTTGGCTTACATGGTGTGACATAATCTGGCGCAAGATTACAAAGTAAAATTTCTTTATCTTTTTTATCTATACCGACTTTTTGAGATCTATAACCTTTCATCCAACGAAGGCGTCTCCACATATCAGTGGCTGATACGGACTCGTTCACACTGCTGCACATTTTCTGCCACCCTATTAACCTAGCCCGATTTATAGCTACTTTAGAGGTTTTGATTTTTTCTTCAAGTATTTTCAAATTAGTTGGGGTTGGATTTTTTCTAAAACTCGACAAGGCGAGTCGTCGCTCGGCTACTAATTTGGACAAGGAAGGGTTCCAGTAAGGTTTTGGTTTGAAGTTACTAGCAGGATTGTTACATATTTTAATTATAGGGATACTCTTGTCAGCTGCCTTTCCTATAATATTTATTAATGTGTCATATATTTTTTGGACACAAGATTCATTAGTAGGGTAGATAATGTTATCATTAATATAAGTAGAGTATTTTTTCCAATTCGCTAGCTTTATATTTCGTTTCCTAGAAAATTTTAAAACGTCCTGATAATTTAATTTCATTTTAATAAAGATATGGTCACTGCCTAAATTTTCATTTGTCACGTCCCAATCAAAATTAATCGCTATATTTGCAGCAGCAAAAGAAATGTCTGGGGAGGAACTCTGGCAGTTATTGTTGACCCATTTAATTCGTGTAGATTGATTATTATTAAGAGAAACATAATTGAATTCTAACGCTGCATCGTATATCTGTCTACCACGCGAGTTATACTTGGAGGACCATGTACTATGATGTGCATTAAAATCGCCAGCAAGTAAACAGCTGTTTGGATATAAAGAAAATACTGAATCCCAATCTGATTGAACGGTCCGAACCGACGGTGGACAATATACCAAAATTATATGTTTTAAACAACCACAATTCACTAGTTCAATACCTAGTATTTCTATACCCCGATTCTGATGCATGATGTTACATACCTTAGCTTTGATGGATTTGTGTACCACTATAGCTATTCCTCCATATCCATCATTTCGATCTCTTCGAAATATATTGTACCCATTAATGCGCAGCTGTGATTTTGCGTGTAACCATGTCTCCGAAATCAAGGCAATGTGCACCTTATCTTGTAGAAGATACAGTTCAAACTCTATTAGTTTGGATTTCAAGCTCTGAGCATTCCATTGCATGACGGTCAAAGAGTACTGTTTTCGGGGGTTATCCATAGTTACTTAAAAAAGTGACAACTCGGCTGAACAAACTTTCTTTTTTGAAATATATAACTAAATACTGTAAACACTCTTCAAAAATCATACTACATACACTACTGAACTTTTCCATGAAACCTGTATCTGATTTTAAAATGAGCTCCACTTTCTGTATCAATTTCGGTAAGACATAAGTTATAAACCTATAATCAGATGTCTCTTTCAATTTATTTTTTCTGTAGCATTCTTGAGTCTCCTTTTGTGCACATTCTGGAATCTCCATTTCTGACTCTGATACTTCTGCTGATGTTTTACCAGCTTCTTTTTCTTTTCTCGACTTTGATTTTCGTTTCTTTTTCTTGTTCTTCTCTCTTTGAGATATGTGCGATGTATCTTCAATCTCACCGTTATCAATTTTTTCAGAATCTTCAGAAGTTTCCATCTCTTCAGCGTGTACAATTGCACTTGTGACAAGTACATTTTTGTACGTTTGATTTTGCGTAACTTCCTGTTTTTTCCTCCTATTTCCTTCTATCTCGTCCGGTTTCATGTCAGTTTCTGTTATGTCAGTTTCTGTTTTCTTCTTCTCCAGATAGATTGCTAGCGCTTTTTGATATGTGCAGTTGTTGGCGCTCATTATGCTCCTTATCTCTTTTTCTTTTACAAACATCGGGCACCCCTTAAAAAGAGCCATATGTGGGCCTTTGCAGTTGCTACATTTAAAGGTATTAGTATCACAATTTTTATGTTTTTCTCCACATTTGGGGCACAAGATTTTATTCTCTGGACAAGCTCGTAATATATGACCAAATTTCCAGCATCCAGAACACTGGCTTACTGGAAATGTGTAAGGTTCCACTTTGAACCGACACCCGTATCCAAAGACATACGGGGGTAAAGTAGAACCTTTTATACCCAGTCGTACGGTCTCACAGTCAACCCACTTGCCTTCTTCGGAGAATCGCTTTAATCTTTTAAAAGACACAATCTCTTGTTCACAGTTTAAAGTCTCCATAGCTTCCTTTTCCTCAACATCTAAATCTACGTTCCGAACCATACCATATGAAAGGTTTACTTCATCAGTCATGTAACATTTGTATCCCATTGTAACGAACCTCTCGTGCTTAACCATTTTTTCAGCATTTAACTTGTCTCCAAAATATATGAGTACTCGATATGGTCCCTTGTAGGCTATTTTTAGAATGTTCTTAAAGTTCTCAGCTTGAAGAAGTTTCGCCATTCGAAATTGTTTCGGCAACGTTTCCTTGGAAGACATACTTATCACATAATTTTCTGCAAAAGGAGTTTGTGATACATCAGTGGCCCGTTTTGGAGGAGGAGATTCTCTGGAGGGTCTTCTTGCAAATCGTTTGCTCTTACGTCGCACTTCCGTGAATTCATCTTCTACCACTTCTTCACTATCTCGGCGTAATCTCTTTTCGCGTCTTGCATCATGATCAGGGAGATCATGATCTCCCTTACTGGTTTGTATCTTCTCATTCTCATTAATTGCTACCTCCCTACCAGTACTATCACTATCACTCGAATCATAAAGTCGAAAGTCATCCTCCTCCATGTAAACCCACCTCAACGGGCACGTCACTAATACAATAAACAGTAGGGTAATCGAAATGGAATAACAAAAATGTTGCTACCTATTAACCGATAACGGAGCGTGCGCTCGCCACAACTTCCGACGCGCGAATGAACCCTGTATATTTCAAACACACAAACGGTGAAATGTAAAACAAAACAGCAAACTATTATTTATATAAGGCAGTCGATCTATGTATTAATTACTAGCTTTTGCCCGCGGCTCCGCCCGCTTTAAAAAAGTTTTTCCGGGATAAAAGTCCCGCTTTATATTTTCCCGGGATAAAAAGTAGCCTATGTGTTAATCCGGGACATAATCTACCCGTGTGCCAAATTTCATCGAAATCCGTACAGTAGTTTTTGCGTGAAAGAGGAACAAACATCCTTACATCCAAACATCTAAACATCCAAACATCCATACATTCTTACAAACTTTCGCCTTTATAATATTAGTAGGATAAACATTGAAACAGTGACATATCTCTCGCCAAGTTATTACTTGTAAGGCTTTTCTAATCATTGGCGTAGCGTGGGATCGTGACGGGTGGGACTCAACATATAGGTACCGCCCCAAAGCGTAGGATGAAAAATAAAGGTCATTTCAACAAATAACAACCACGCGTGCCTCTTTAGGCACTGTTACATGAACGAAAACTACAAAAAAAAATACATACATACATACATATACACTCACGCCTTTTATCCCCGAAGGGGTAGGCAGAGCCGCAACTTAATGCACCCACTTTTCGCCATTATTCCGTCCCATGATGTGATAGGGGGCGAGCCTATCGTCATATCGGGCACAAATTCCAGACTCCGAGCTGATACTGAATAGAAAAACTCAATATCACTTTGCCCGACCCGGGAATCGAACCCGAGACCTCAGCATTGCAGTCGTACCATAATACAACTACGCCACCGAGGCAGTAACAAAAAATATGTCACTCATTTTGCCGCCCCTCTAGTGCCGGTTCCCCACACCACGCTACGCCACTGTTGGTAATTTATATACTTAAAACTGGAAATTTGTATCTAAAGTAAGTTTTGAACCAATACTTTTGATATGACTAATGGAACTTACATCACTAACAACAAATTATAACCTTAGGCATGTATCTACGAAGGAATAAACACAAATGTAAGCACGTTAAGCAATATTTCTGCCTGATAATATCTTATCTCGCCTCTGTCGCTTTATTACTTATTAGACACTAATCACATCCCCAGCAAATCGAATGTTTTGGAATCAATACACTCACACGGACCTTGATTCAAGTTACGAAAAGCTGTGGGATAACACAATTATTGCTCATGATAAATCGACTATTAAATAAACAGCACCTTAAACATGCAACACGCTAATTTATACACCTGAAATTATATATTTAATGCAATATAATAGATGCGAAAATTTGTGCGAACGCATAAACGGCTGAACGGAATTGTATAAAATCTAGAGCACATATTAACATATACTCTACTTTTTACTACGGGAAAGTCCTTAGAAGGACTTTTATACGGGTAAAAGTCTTCGCAGGTGGATATGAGAGCAACTTCTAGTGCATTTAAAAGGATAAATCATAATCGATTAAGGATAATCGTTTAAACGCAGTCGGGTAAAAAGCGTTTACAACTTAGTTGTTACCAGAAACGTCGACTTTGTGACCAAATACTTTATTACTCGTCGAATACGCAAACGTGATCTTAAAACTTAATGTGCAAGATAGTGTTTCGTACGCATTCGTGACTCAAACGTTTGAACGACCATGAACATAATCAGTATTACTAAAAGTTAATTTTAATCTTCCTATATCAATTAGCTCCATAAAAAAATATTTTATAACAATTATGTAGTTAAAATAGTTGTATGAGCTCGATTCTAGCCTAGCCATTTTATTAGAAATATTAATAGATAACTACTTATAGTTACTACTACGTACTAAGTATTGATTCGAAAAACACACGTGACTTGCTTATGATGATAATTTATGCCTGATATGGCGATAGGCTCACTGCCTCCTGAATCCTGGTCTCTAGTCTATGCCTTCAAGGATAAATAGCGTGAACTTATATCGCTATAAATTATTATTCTATATCATGCGCTTTTACTGCGCTGAGTCGTCAAGTGCCGTAATCGATGAGAGATAAATGCTTACATAACAAACATAACAAATACTAAGCCTAATAAAAAAAAAAAGCTTATATACTTACTATCTTCAGCGCGGATAGCGTCGATAGTATGATCGAGCATCGGCGAGGCCCACTGGTACACCTGGTAGGGAGTAGCGACTCTTTCGAAGGGGTGTTTCTGCATACGCCGCTTCTGCACAAGCGCGAAGTTACGCTTGAAGGCCGGCGACACTATGCTGAGTAGCTCGATTAACGAGTGGCACAGCAGGGACGGGTTGGCTGGACGAGGATTGAACAGTTCTTCGTTTGATCTGAAAATGTTGTTACAATATGTATTTAAATATTATTTTTATTGCAGAATTGAAATTCTTTGCAGTTTGCACTTGTCTAGGATCTTACACCTAGGTTTATATTTATTTATAAACATAATATAGAAGGTAAGTACAAAATTAATGTACACTACAAACAAAAAAAATCATTTCACGAGTTATTTCCTCATTTAGAAAGCGACTTCGAATCTAATTGTTTCAGTCACAGTTTCTCTATCTCGACAGGCAATTAGTGCGTCAATTGTTTGTAAACTCAAAAATACAGATACTCACTGCAAAATTACACAAAAAACTTTCAACATAATTGGACCGTGTTGTGCAGAAATAACCCAGGCCCAACTAGTAAAAAATTAAATATTTCAAACAATCAAAAGATGTTAGATAATATTTTATGCACAACACGGGTCCGTAAACTTGATAAAATAGTAAGATGATATTACTGGTTGAGGTAAAATCCTCTCGGACACGCGGTGATATGAAAGTGGCGATCCTCGAGAGTAACTACATGCAGATATAGAAGATCACCGCACATCTTGCGCGGCCCGGGCGGCGGGTTCCAGCCAGACGTGGTCAGCACCTGGTGATTCATACATTGATTACCCCCAAAAATACTGTATGAAGTCATGACCAACTATGCATAACAACTCCCAAGATACAAGTTGGTATGCCTGATGCATACTCGAAATAGATTACCTTGTTTTTAGATACGCCAATACATCTAATAATTTTTTAATGTAATGCTACCTTTAAAAAGGTCTTTATCTGTATTTATTGGGGGTACTTTGTATGGTAATTGTTCACACTAGCATAGATTAGAATATTCATATTCGCCTTGGTATAAATGACGATTCAAATCCTTACATACTTTACACTCTTAGTCGTAATTTTCTACGAAACCTTTGAAACAATGATACTGTTTAAGCAAGGTAACAATAAGCGTTTAAATATTATAGTATTATGATACATAGTAAGAAAAATCGTTACGAATTAATTTTTTGGTATTTCATTCGGAGATCGATTTTATCAAGTTAGTAAAACAGTGTAATAAAAAAAAAAAAATTAGTAAAAATCAGCAAAACAAATTAAAAGTTAAGTGGTAAAGACGTAGGTACTTGTAATGACAATTGACAATATTAATTGCCGAACCTTGCATATTAAACGAAATAAAGTTATCGAACTATTAGTAAACTTTTATCAGGAAATTAGAGTAAATTTTTTGGATTCTAAAATATAATAAATGAAATAACGATTTAGTAATAATATTATTATAACACATAAGAAAAATACCAAGCCCACACTTCTCTATGCAAACTTACTTGCAAAGTAGTTATAAGACGTAGACTTACATACAAGAAAAGTTTTAAAAAAATCTATTAATATGTCATTATTAGACTCGGGGAGGCCGCTTGAGGCTTCACGTATAAGCAAGAAATAAAAGGGGACGCAACGATGATCAAAAACTCATATTACAGTAATATCATAGGAAATATGTATGTCTGTAGGTATTCAGACATACATATTTCCTGTGACCAAATAACAAACGATTTAGAATAAGGAAAAAAAAACATGTTTTTTTTTATTCCGTTGAATAACCAGACGAGCATGCCGTTCGCCTGAGGGTACCTAAGCGATATTACCAATCATAAAAGTACTAATACCATCCAGCACCTTGAGTTACTAAGTACTGTGTAGCATTCGACTGCGCTCGTCATCTTGAGACATAAGATGTCAAGTCTCGTTATGTCTAGTAGTTACACTGGCTACAATGTCCTTCAAACCGAAACATAACAGTGCACGCACACTGCTGCTTGGCGGTAGAAATAGGCATTGCGGTGGTACCCACCCAGAGGGATTCTTAGATATGAGAGACATTAAAATTTTAGATTGTAGGTAATAATTTTCTGAACTGTCCCTAGTGAATCTAAATAAACAAATTGCAGATTGAAAACCAAAATAATATATGCAATATCAAACCAATTACCGACAAAGAGTTATCGTCGTTCATGTTCTTCAAAACATGTTTATCTACATGACCAATATTTAAACATGGTATTTTCTGCATTATTGTCGTGGACATTATAATAACGACTTATTTGTCTACAAGGTGACGACAAACTGCTGTATTCATGAATGTTACCTTGAGACACTGTGGAGCTTTGTTTTCTTTTGTAAGGCCTGGATGGAGCGGCAGTAAAGGTCGCTCCGTACTTCCCGGCATTATTGAATCTGGTGGCGTACAATCAACACTTTCTGGACGTGACTTCTTCTTTTCTGTTGACACACATAGTCTACTGTAATTGGCTCTTTTTAGAATGTCGTATTTATGTAATAATATAATATAATTCTAATATAACAGTTTATAGTTCAACTAGTAGACGCAATACGACAAAATTAATATAAGGTATTCATATGAGGATAATATAATCCATTTCATCCATCCATTAAATAAACAACATATTCCCTGTAAACCTATAAAGCTAGTAACAATCCAATCTTAACCATTTCTTACCTAATATATCCCCTTGTGTTATAATGTTTAGGAAAGCAAGAGAACTGCATTCCTGGCCTGCATATGCATCTGTGTAATCTATAGATTTAAGAAGATCCCTAACGTGACGAACATGGATTCGAGCCTCACGCATTGTGTAAGGTTCTTCTACAACCTGTAAAACACAAACAATATAAAAATTCATAATCATAACATAATAAACATTGGAAAAGCTAAACTTAGTTCAAGGTTATGATTTCTTAGTTGACATGCGGTAAGCGAGAATTTACCTTAATGACAGATCCCTCTTTTAATCCTTCAATATTTTTCAACTCTGCAAAATTATCTAAGGTAACACCATCTAGTTGCAAAGAGAAACAAGTTCTGTGACATGTATCTTCACGGTCCATCAGGACTTGGTGTATTTCTTGAACCAGTTCCATACTAGAAACTTGGATATCTAGAGGCTCGGCGCCTGGACTAACAATTTTTACCGTGAAACCCATATCTTGAATAAAAACAACTTCTGCATCTCTCTTTTTATCATCACCATCTTCACTTGGTGAAGACTCCCTCTCGCCATCACCATTAACTACTTTATTGCTATCGCCATTAACTTTTTCCGAAGTTTCAGCATTATTTACAGGTGCTTCGTCCTCTTTTTTTAACTCTTGATTTTTATTTTTAAAAGAATCTTTTTTCTTCTCCAAATCACTACTTCTCTCCGATGCTTTAGTTTTATTAATGTCTTTCTTTTTATCAGAAACCTGTTTTTCTTCGGACCTAATTGGACATACATTGGGAACGACGGCTTCGTGTCCTTCGTCAGACTTACTCGATTTTGTGTCGTCGGAATCACTATTAATTCCATTAGTAACTACTTTAGTATTATTACTACTGCTAATATCACAATCTGAATCTTTTTTTGGATCACCGTTAACTAAGGTGTCACATGATGTTTCTGTGCCGTTTAGGATTTGTTCTTTGGTATCTATCTTATCTTTTGTAATATCATTAAGGTTTGTTATTGTTTCTTCTCTAGCTTTAGTTGTGGTGGCCTTTAATTGTAACAACTTTTCGCCATTAGTTTTGGCTTTTTGAGTTTCTGTAAAAATAAACAGTATTCAGATTAGTATAATAAAAAAAAATAAAAACTACAAACGTGTAGAAAACATTGTTAGGGATCTATGCATTTGGTCTAAAGAACACCATTCAGTAAACAATATTTACTGAGGTTCAACTAAAAGCGGACTACACTTATTTGATGATAGGCACTAAAGGAAGCACCTGTATTTAAGGGGAAAGGTGCAGGCGTGATGCTAGACTGCGGTGAGGCCGGTTTGCGAGCTGCAGCGGCGTAAGAAACGCGCGGCATAGCAGCGCTACCACCACCGCCCTCGTCGTCGGCTCGTCCATTCGGGGTGCTTGCGTGACCATTACTAACGGCTACACTTTTTGACTCGGCATCTTTCTTCATTTTCCCTGATTGTTTACTTTGTTTATCAGCTGAAGCAAAAAGATACGTGGGTAGTTATAACATTACCCCACCATACAAAAAAGTTTTATCGAAAAAACTTTGCCCTACAGCGTTGCGCAAAACATACTGCGTTCGAAATTATCAAGTGTGATAATTATGAAATGGACCAGCAACACTGTGCAACCGCGGTCGCTCATTAGTAGAAACAGGCCCGTATCCGGTTTTTAGGCTAACCGCGCCTCTTCCCTACCCGAGACGAGGCGTACGCGCCGGGAGCGCATGTCTCGTCCCGTGACTGTCAGACACGTGGTTGCCTCTGGCGCGACGCCAACTATCTCCAGCGTCGAGTCAATAATAGAGCGCAACGGGATGCCGCCAACAATAGACGCCGTCGACGTTGTCTGCGCTCGTACCAGAAAACGGTTACTTGTATCTGAACACTACAGTTGCTTACTTTAATTATATAAAAATATAATATCTTACTCACGAATTAGGTACTCACGTAAACTATGATTATGTCTTGCGGTGTCGTGCAAATTATTTAAGACAACAGCATAATCAATCACTTTATTTTTTAAAAATCTACCACTAGTGCAAAACCCGACACTTACTAGTAAACTTAGTGTTATAATTTTTTAAATGGAATCATTAACAGAACAAGGTGTCGCCGTATTCATTAACGCATCCTGATTAAGTATGTACGCGTGGCGCAGATCATTCATCACACAAAATGAGATAGTTAACAAAATGCAGTTTGGCCTAGTTTATTCATGATACAATTAATGATTGATAACGCGAATGTAACCAATGCGTCGCGTTGATAAACTTAAGTAAACTGTTACAAAACCATACAAATGGACAACTTATGAAATATCTATTTAATTAGGAATTTAAATAATCCACTTCATTTTCACCATATTCTTTGCAATACCACTATATCCCCTTACAAATCAAAACATTTCTGTAGCCTGAGAATATAATAACTCTTATCGTCAAAATTATCTTTCTTACGTTTAACAAACATGATAACACACATGGGTGCCTAGCCTGTTACACTTGATAAAAAGTATCAAAATCGTGATTATCTGCCGTTGACATATTTTTTCCCTCGTTAACATCACAGTGACTGCGACATGGTTTTCTTCTAAGCGGCAGCGTAATCGACAACGATGAAATTACATTACTTTGTACTTTGAAACCCTATAAACGGTGTTACTCTTCACTTCATAGATAAATAGATACATTATACAATCAGAAAAGTGTTTGCTCGACCACCTTATGGTTCTAAATAAGTCGCTTGTGCATCGTCTGTCAGTAACATGCAACTTACAAATGAAGTAGACAAGAGTTGTCTGCTGTTTCCTCATGAAAAATGGGAGTTTTATCTGGAAGGTGTACTAGCACCAAATTGACTGGTACATAATGAGTAGGTAATTTGTTATATGTATGTATGTAAAATATCTTAGTAGTTTTTTTTTTAAGTAAATTTATTCTAACAACATGACATGACAGACTTTACCAGGAGGCACATTCTATTCGAAAAATGCAAATGTGAGTTTAACAAAATTTATAGGTAATTTGACGTCATCACACAGTTGAATACATTATATTATTCAAAGTCAGATAAACAACGTGCCTGTAGCCGACAACTCGTGTGTCCCGAACGGCAATTGAATCGATCAATGAATTATACAAACAGAAACAAGTTTGCGGCGCCTGCGACAATCACTGAATGTTTTAACATTTAGCTCACAGATTATTGTCTCATTCCTTGACCTTAGCTTTCTTAGTAGGTATAATACTTTCCGCTAAAGTGAACGTAAGGTAAGTAAATTTCCAGTCACTTATCTAAACTGACAAGCGCAGTAACAGTATGTTTTATTCGTAAGATTAGCACCAAAATTTTCATAATATCATAATTTTGACACAAGCACGTAAAATTGTAGCATGTCACATTTCTTTACATGCCACGAATCCTTTCAGTCAAAGCTACAAAACAATTACCATTGAGTTTATATTTGTTATTCAATTGGAATCACAGAATTGGTGATAAAAAAATAGTATCGTACGCATTGCAAACCAAACTACGCACATGCCCCCAAATCGAATTAAAATAAGTTTGCTATACGAAAATAACAAGGATCTGCTTGCCTACATGCGCTCCACATCTAATAATACCGTACACCTTAAACGTTTAACAGATCTTACTCTACAAAGTAAAAACATACCGAACGTGGTTTGTGACGTTGCACACTCGGAAATCAGAATCAATAATACTACAATTCATGAATATTTAGATAGTTGCGCCCACTTTATTGATAAAATAGTAGATACGCAGCAAAATATATTTGAAAGGCATTAGCGTTGCTACGATTTCTATACATGACCCAAACTGTATGTTCTATTACCGTGACGTGATATTTCCGACTCTTCTAAATTAGAACAGTTTAACTAGAACGAACGTTTTGTAAGTCAGCACCGGTTTTGAGATAATGGACATTTCGTTGTTAGATAAGCCAGCAGGAGTCTGCTTAATACTGCCGGGGAGTGGATTCTAAATATTTGGCCTCGAAATGTTTTTTCTCATGAAACTATTGAGTAGGAACCGTAATTATTTGTAAGTACTGTAGCTCAAGTAAGTGCAAGATAGCCTAGTTGGAAATGGTACGATGAACACAAAGAACACACCTCTGACTTTCCGAAATTATGTCTATTGTTTTATGTTTATCAATTATCATGCGCTTTACCTAACCTATATACCTGAGAGTTCTTCAAAAAGCATTTCGAAGGTATGTGAAGTCTGCCGACCCGCACTAAGCCAGCGTGGTGGCCAAGGCCTTAATCTCTATTAGTGGAATGGAGGCCCGTGCTCAGCAGTGGGCAGTGTATAATACAGGGCTAATGACATATATTATTTATGTAAAGTATTACAGTAACTGTAGTATACCATCGCATCATATAAATAGCAGAGCTGCGCTGTAGACAATATCGTCTACAATGGCATAGGCCTGCTCAAGCGGAGTGATAGCATTGTCACCTAAAAATTTAATAGCGTTGCTGTTACGTTCTAAATGATTAGTGCGATTGGCGTGAGGCCAGATCCACATAAATCTTTCCTCAAAGTTGACTACAATTTCATTCAGACTTTCAAGTTTCAACTACGTATCCTTAGATAACTCTTTAAGATGTAGTTTGCCTTTTATTTCATGGAAATAACGGTTCAAGTTCATGTCCGGCCAAGCTTACTCATAAATGTATACAAGTATACTTTAAAATTTCATGGTTCAAGTTCATGTCCGGCCAAGCTTACTCATAAATGTATACAAGTATACTTTAAAATTTCATCATCTACAGGCGTAACGCTAAGTTGTTTTGAAGTGATTTTATCCTAATAATATTTGAACACAGATTGGCCAGCATTATCTTTAAAAATTTGTAAGTGCAAGATAGCCTAGTTGGAAATGGTACGATGAATACAAAGAACACACCTCTGACTTTCCGAAATTATGTCTATTGTTTTATGTTTATCAATTATCATGCGCTTTACGGTGAAGGAAAACATCATGAGGAAACCTATATACCTGAGAGTTCTTCAAAAAGCATTTCGAAGGTATATGAAGTCCGCCGACCCGCACTAAGCCAGCGTGGTGGCCAAGGCTGTGTCAAGGTGTCTTTGATATTGGTAAGATTTTTAAAGTACTGCACTTTTTAAAAACTTGCAACGTACGTGTGTTCAGATGGAATCTTGCAATTCAATTTTGATGCAGTTACCCTCAACCGATTGTGTTGAAATTTTCCATATAGATTTAGTTTGGGTGACAATGCATTGTTAGCTAAGTGACGTCATTCTGAATCCAATATGGCGGACGGTCCAAGATTTGGAATAGTTATTTTTTGTGCACGTCCATAATATGGGTATCAAACGAAAGGGTTTGCTGAGAAGAATAAAAAATAAACTAAAAACCACACTTTATAGAAACTCCAAAAAAAAATAGAAAATAAATTCGAATAAATTTGAAATAAGAATAGTGTAAATAACAAAAAAATGTATTTTATTGTAAAAAAAAAAGCGTGGGATACTTTTTTGATCTTATCAAAATGATAATCTTTCTACTCATATTATCTGTCAATAAATCTATTCTAATATTATAAAGCTGAAGAGTTTGTTTGTTTGTTTGTTTGTTTGTTTGTTTGAACGCGCTAATCTCAGGAACTACTGGTTCGAATTGAAAAATTCTTTTTGTGTTGAATAGCCCATTTATCGAGGAAGGCTATAGGCTATATAACATCACGATGCAACAATTAGGAGCGAAGAAATAATGGAAAATGTGAAAGAAAACGGGGAAAATTATTCATCCTTGAGGGCTTCCATTGCGTGCACTGCGAAAACGGTTCAAGATACCAAAAATATATGTATGAAAGAATCATTCCTCTTGAAATGATCTAAAAAAATGTCCGCGACAGTATATGTCTATCTTTTAAGATTAACTCACTAGAACCGTTTTTATGGTAATCAAATTTGGTCGAAATTAATGCATTATTTGTTAAGAGTTGTATCAACGTCATAGTCATAGAGTGATTCAACGGGAAGGTTTTTATGTACTTTTAGCCCGGAAAAACTTAATAACGCGGGCGAAGCCGTGGGCAAAAGCTAGTTATTTATAACTATTAACACCGTGCACCCCACGCATTTTTTTTACAATGAAATAATTTTTTTTCTTGTTCACACTATTCTTAACTCAATTTTTTTTCTTTTAGTTGGATTTTCTATAAAGCGTGTTTTTAGTTTAAAATATTAAATTGTCATCGGTCCTTGATAAGTATGCCAAGTTTCGATTTGATCCGACGTTTTGTAGCAAGTCAAAATTGTGTTCAAAGTTTCCGTTACATACACACGTATGCAGCTAATAAGAGCGTGTTAAAAATAAAAAGACCTCTCTAAATTCAATATAGCGGATGACCCAATACAGCGGACTAGTTATTTTTTACGCACTCCCATAATACGGGTATCTTGAAAGGGCTTGCTCAGGATAACTCGAAAAAGAACTAAAAAGTAAAAAAAAACTTTAAAAACTTTAAAAACCAGCTTTTATTTAAATGCTTTAAAAAAACTTTAAATTGAATCAAACTTTGTTTAATACTATGTAGAGATAAAAGCTTGTCGCGAGATTTACTTGTGTAGATAATACAATAATTATTTAACTTGATCTTGACAACAGTAAATCTAACGACAAGCTTTTAACTCTACATAGTATTAAACAAAGTTTGAAACAATTTAAATTTTTTTTAGAGCATTTAAATAAAAGCTTGTTTTTAAAGATTTTATTTTACTTTTAATTTATTTAAATCATCAATGTTAGTCAAATGTATTTAGTACTTTAAATTTATTCATTATTTTCCGAAATCATGCCCAGAGAAGAAGTATAAGATCTGCAATTAACCTAATCGAAAATGGCCATTTCGGGGTAGAAATTCGACTTAAAAAGGATACACAATTAAGAAACCCGTACTTAAAATAGCCCACAACCTAATCAGGCTTCAGACTTCACAACTATCGATAAACTAAGACTAAAACAAAACAAAACCAATTGATACGGATACTGCGCGTGAAAGTGTAAGTAGGTAGATGACCTATCAAATCCTACTAATATTATAAAGGCGAAAGTTTGTAAAAATGTATGGATGTTTGTTCCTCTTTCACGCAAAAACTACTGAACGGATTTCGATGAAACTTGACACACAGGTAGATCATGTCCTGGATTAACACATAGGCTACTTTTTAGCCCGGGTAAACATAAAGCGGGACTTTTATTCCGGAAAAACTTTTTAACGCGGGCGGAGCCGCGGGCAAAAGCTAGTATGTTCATAATAATCATGCAATCGCGTTTAACTTTTTAATAGGTCGAATATATCTTTGGACCATCATAATATGTCCTTAGCTTTTTCCCAGGGCGTTATAGAAAATACATCATTAAATTTTGTCCCCATTATGGAAACGGGAGATGTGTGGTTACTTAAATACATATTATGTTCAAATTGTGTGATCACGACTTCCAAGAATTCCGAAACTTGACACAGATACTTTGTAAAGCGCCGTTCAAAACTATTGTACGAAAATAGAGTTAGAATTTTGTTTATTTGTTATCGTACATGAACTATTCAATAGAATTCAATACTCAACAAAAAGAAAGCGTTTTTTTTTTAAGAACGTAAGAGGTAGGAATTAAACCGTTAGACTAAAATAACGCTCTATTAGATTTAAACGCACGTATGTCAGACCATTCAACGTTTTAGGATTCTTTAGCTGTTACTTTAAACAAAAAATGAATGAAATTCTCCTTGCCAATTTCGGCCACGGCGACCAATCTCAACGGAGATTAGCCAGGTACGCAGGAGAAATTATAGTGCACATGTACGTGCGCAATACACAGGTGCACTCGCTATGCCTTCACTTTCATAGTTCGATGAGACGGCAATCCGACATGACCGGAGAGAGATCAGGCGCATGACTAACGGCTTTCCGAGGCACGGCGGTATCCTTCCTGACTCCGAGCTGCGACTGAGTAATTTTTAAGATGTAAAAATCTAGTCACAATGTTTTTGGCACGACCCGGGATTCAAGCCCAGGACCTCAGCGCGCAAATCGTACTCGCAACCCGTACCTACGCAATGCAACTACGCCACCGAGGCAGTCTACTATCTTACAACAATTAACATATTACATGAAACGTATTTATTCATAGTCTCAGAAAATCAATCAATTATTGATCAATCGATTAATTATATTTGAGGCATAATAGGCATAATCCCTTGAAATCCGCCAGTGTAATAAGAGCGTTAACCTGACCAGTGACCACGAATGAAACATCCCGACATTAGTAGGCTTAATTAATAATTACCTATTTACCACGTAAATTATATAACGCAAGACTGCCATTTTAGTCCATGTGCTTGTTTGTTCACTTTTACTAACAAATTTCTTTTTACTTCCATCAATTTGAATTATCTTGGCAGAAACTAACCTAGGCTGTATTTATTAGTATAATTGATGCCACATCTCAACACCTCATTTTGAAAATTAAATGATCAAGGCAGCTCTCCTCCATTCGACCGTGCCAAATGGAGACGGCCGCGTTCCCTATTAACCGATCCAGAGGACGAAATTATTCTGGCCATCCGCCGTAAGAACGAATTCTTGAAACTCCAACACTCCACAAGACCGCAGTTCCGTCCTCGCCGTTGAGGACCTCGCCGCGTTCCCCGTCACCCCCCCGACCCACCTAGCAGTTCCGGCCCGCGTGCCGATGACAACACAATCTAATAGGATTAGGCTTAAAAACCAATGTTTCCCTAATCGTTGATGTCTCATCCTCTCTCAGTGGCCGCCCTGAGCCGAGGTTCGTAACCCGTTAGTGGGTTGCCCTCAGCATGGTCACTTAATTCAAAGGGTTGCGAGCGCCTTCTGCGTTCACCCTAAAGACCGGTGTGGCCAGAAAAGCAGACTCGTGTCAGGCTACTGGCAGTAGGGCCATTAAGTAAAACACACACACACACACACACACACACACACACCACACACACCACAGACACACACACGCCTGTTATCCCCGAGGGGGTAGGCAGAGGCGCAACTAGTGCACCCACTTTTCGCCGTTATTCCGTTCCATGATGTGATAGGGGGCGAGGCTATCGCCATATCGGGCACAAATTCCAGACTCCGAGCTGATATTGAATAGAAAAACTCAATATCACTTTGCACGACCCGGGGATCGAACCCGAGACCTCAGCTTTGCAGTCGCACTGTAATACAACTACGCCACCAAGGCAGTCTAGGGCCATTAACAAAAAAAAGGCAGCTCTTTATCATTTGAAATTTATTTTTCTCTTATTTGTAACGGTCACCCGATTGCCAGCCATGTCAAAGCCATGCCATGCCGCGCCGTGTCGTCTTGGTTCAGCCAAAGCCAAAGCCAAAGCCAAAGCCAAAGCCAAAGCCAAAGCCAAAGCCAAAGCCAAAGCCAAAGCCAAAGCCAAAGCCAAAGCCAAAGCCAAAGCCAAAGCCACAGCCACAGCCACAGCCACAGCCACAGCCACAGCCACAGCCACAGACACAGACACAGCCACAGCCACAGCCACAGGAAAGAGGAAGTCAATTGACTAGCACGCCACTTCCGCTTGGCAACCAACGCGATGGGCGTTACCGAGCGGCGATCCCCTCCTCGATTTAGAGTGGGGGTAATCTTATAAATAGGTTGTACAGCGCATTTTGTGGAAGCATTCTGATATAGAACTTAGCCTAAGCCTAAACTCTGTTCGATTATAATTTATACAATAAATACGTACCTAGAAAATTGTTTTTCGTTATCTCCTGTTTCACTCAGAAGCGGGATGAAGCGAAATCGCCGTGACCTTCATGGACGTGGGGTGCGTCCACCCGGATGGGACCCCTCGAGTGACACCGAGCAAGATGAAGACGGCGATTCTACACCACCGCCCGCCAGAAAATTTCTGAAACGCCTCCTGCAAAATGAGGTCGACAAGGCCGTCGCGAACTGGATTCAGACATCGGTACATTCAAAAATCATCGTGCTGCGTCTCTCATTCCTGAATTCGACCCGGATGGCGAAGATAGCACAGTATCAGCGTGGTTAAAAAAAAAATCGATCAACTCAGCGAAATTTCACTCGTTGTAAGCAACGGAACATCCACACTGATGCGCGAAGCTGACTGCATGCCAAAGGAAGATGTGGTTGAAGAGCTCCATAAGTTGAAGATTGTAAAGACTACGCGAGAAACGTTGCCACCAGGAGCTTCCATCGTCAAGGTCCTGATATTGGGCAATCGCCAGAACAACGATATCTGTACCGCTGCACGACACTACGAGTTTCAAGGAGTTTCCAACTCCCTGCCCGACACATCAAGGTCATCAACACCGGGGCTGAGGACACCGTGTGGGAGGCTGGCCAGGTCCTCACACGCGCCGAGAGCTGCGACACATCATTCACCAAAAGTCAGGTTAGCCAAGCCAAGCCATATTTGCATTTAAAGCCTTCTGATTTGCCTATTTCATGTGACCTGCCTAAAATATCTGTGCCGGAAAATATGCCATTTGTTTTATTTGTGGATAAAGATTCTAATCTGAGCATAGGTGGAGTTTTGTTAGACGATATAAAATAGGTAATTTGAGTGAAATGGAACGTAAAGATTTAATCAAATTGCTAATTAGATTCAAACAAAGTTTCGCGGTTAGCACTAAAGATCTCGGTTGCACAAATTTAATTCAGATGCCAATTACTTTGACTACCAATAAGCCAGTATATCGACAACCATATAGACTATCGCACTGTGAACAAGAAATGGTAAAATCTAAAGTCTCTGAATTATTAGAAGCCGGTATTATTAAAGAATCAGAGTCCAACTATGCTTCTCCAGTGATATTGGTAAAAAAAAAGAACGGGGATAGCAGACTGTGCATAGATTATCGCGCACTTAACGCCCTAACCGTTAAAGACAGATATCCGTTACCTAATATTGAAGATCATATTTCTAAGTTAGCCGGTAAAAAAATATTTTACGTGTTTAGATATGTTTCAAGGTTACCATCAAGTGGCGCTAAAACCAGAGGATACTCATAAAAGCGCATTTGTTTGTCATGCTGGTCAATTTGAATTTGTCCGTGTTCCATTCGGTTTAGCTTATTCTCCATCAGTTTTTTATGCGGTTAATTAACAAAATAGTAAACTCCATCCATTTTTCTCAAAATGGCGGTAGTAGCGATTCATGCGAGATTTTAGCATTCCTAGATGACATATTGATACCCTCGGTTGACGTTAAATCTGGTCTAGACATGTTAGAGGTTTTGTTAAATATATTCGAAACCGAGAATCTGAAATTAAATATGAAAAAGTGTACGTTTTTACAAACTCTAACAACTAACTCTAACTCGTTACATATTTAGGACACGAAATTTCTGAAAGTGTTGTACAACCGGCAGAGTCAAAATTAACCGCCGTGTCATATTTTCCAGTGCCCAAAAACGTACACGAAGTTCGACAGTTTATCGGATTGTGTAGCTATATCCGTAAGTTCATTCATAAATTTGCTCAAATTGCTCGCGCCTTAACAAATTTAACAAAGAAAAACGTTTGCATGGGATTGGGGTAGTGAACAATCAGAGTTTTAACGAATTAAAAAAGTGTTTGTGCTCCAAATAGGTGTTAGCGATATACGATCCCGAGCTAGAAACAGAAATACATACGGACGCTTGTAAGTTAGGCATAGCGGGTATATTATTTCAAAAACAAATTGATGGTACTTTGAGACCGGTAATGTATTTCAGTCGTGTAACTTCTAAACAAGAAAGCATATATCACAGCTACGAACTCGAAACACTAGCGGTCGTAGAATCTTTGAGAAAACTCCGCGTTTATGTAATTGGTAAACATATAAAAATTGTTACGGATTATACCGCGGTGCATTCCACTTTGACAAAACGTGACATTATTCCGCGGATAGCCAGATGGTAGTTGATGATTCAAGATTACGATATAAGTGTAGAATACCGGCCCGGTGAGCGCATGAGACACGTCGATGCACTTAGTCGAAATCCTGTTGACGCGCTTAATGTTAATCGCCTTAAAGTATCTGATTGGTTCTTCACAGTTCAGTATCAAAATGACAAAGTCAAAAACATAATTGATCGACTAAAATCTGGTTCAGCAGAGCGCGACTTAACTAAAGATTTCGTACTGATAGATGATAGGTTATACCGAAAAGCTCTGTGCGGTAATCGTCTTGTAGTGCCGGGACCAGCTAGATGGAAAATTGTCCAAATGCACCATGATGAAATAGGCCATGTAGGGTTCAACCGCTGCGTGGAGCTTATTAAAAATTATTACTGGTTTCCGAAAATGACGCGGTTTATTCGGAAATATGTTGCGGCGTGTTTACATTGTGCTTACGGAAAAGGGGAACACGGGAAAAAAGAGGGTATGTTGCATCCTATTCCCAAACCAACCGAACCATTCAGAACAGTACATGTAGATCACTTAGTTACCGTTTTGTAAGACAAAGAAAGGCTATGTGTATATGTTAGTGATAACCGATTCATTTACAAAATTTGTTATTGCGGAACCAACTCGGACAGTAAATTCCATCGAGACGGTCGGGTTATTAAAACGAATTTTCTCTTTGTTTGGATACCCGGATAGAGTAGTGTCGGATCATGGAAAAGCCTTCACTGGTAGATATTTCAAAAAGTTGCTACAGACAAACAGTTCAAGCATACTTTAACTGCTATAGCTTGTCCTCGAGCTAACGGCTAAGTTAAACGTACCAACAGAACCATTTTGAACGCGTTACGAACTACCGACCCTAGTGAAGCCGGGAACAACTGGTCTAATATTTTACCTGACGTAATATGGGGCATAAACAACACTTTAAATGATACAACCGGATATAAACCTTACGACTTGATGTTTTCACGGAGTAGTAGGCCGGTATGTGATGTTTCTATTCCGGGGCGAGTAGTCGAATCGACTCACGTGAAACGCGCCACGGCTAGGCAGCGCATTGAAAAGGCTAGCGCTAAAATGAAACACTATTTTGATAAACGTCGTAAGCCATGTCACACATATAAGAAAGGCGATTTAGTACTTTGGAAACAGGCTCCCACAAGTAGCGCGATTAAAGTCAGTACTAAACTTGATGATCTCTATTCAGGGCCTTATATTGTCATAAAAGTTTTTGTTAAGGACGGATACAGGATCAGGAGTATAAAAGGTTTGAGAGGATATAAGAGCTTCATGAGTTTAGTATCTGCTGACTCATTGCGACCCTATCGAAGTGTAGCTTCTGTATCTGACAGTGCCAGCAGCTCTGATGAGCAGCTAGAGACAGAAGACCTAATTGACTTACTGGAAAGCTAATTATGTTTCCTTTTCCCATTGCGGGAGCAATTGTTTCAGGATGGCCGATTGTAACGGTCACCCGATTGCCAGCCATGTCAAAGCCATGCCATGCCGCGCCGTGTCGTCTTGGTTCAGCCAAAGCCAAAGCCAAAGCCAAAGCCAAAGCCAAAGCCAAAGCCAAAGCCAAAGCCAAAGCCAAAGCCACAGCCACAGCCACAGCCACAGCCACAGCCACAGCCACAGCCACAGCCACAGACACAGACACAGACACAGCCACAGCCACAGCCACAGGAAAGAGGAAGTCAATTGACTAGCACGCCACTTCCGCTTGGCAACCAACGCGATGGGCGTTACCGAGCGGCGATCCCCTCCTCGATTTAGAGTGGGGGTAATCTTATAAATAGGTTGTACAGCGCATTTTGTGGAAGCATTCTGATATAGAACTTAGCCTAAGCCTAAACTCTGTTCGATTATAATTTATACAATAAATACGTACCTAGAAAATTGTTTTTCGTTATCTCCTGTTTCATATTTTTATGAGGTTGATTACGGAGCCTTAACTGAATACCTACCTACATACTTTTCTTCCAATTACAAATAGATCTACTCACAAGACCAAACAAACAAACCTATCTTCGATTAGATCGATTTTCTCTTTCTTGGATTGTAATAAATATAACTCTACAAAGTGACACGGGTTTTGTATGACCCGCGTGTTGCATGCACCGCATGGAACGATGTAAATGATATAGATATATCTTTATATTATACGTCTTCAATGATAGACTGCGTGAACTTTATTCCTTACTAGACTTTTGATCGCGGCGCCATCTGCGTGAGTTTTTCCGGGATAAATGTCCCGCTTTATATTTTCCCGGGATAATGTAGCTTTATATTGGTGAAAGAGTTTTTCAAATCGGTCCAGCAGTTTTGGAGCCTGTGTTACTTGCTGATAATTTAGCTTGATATTGTAGCCAAGGACATATGCTACTTTTTATCACGGAAAAACTCGTTCACGCGGGCGAAGTCGCGATCAAAAGCTAGTATTTTATAATATTATAATGGAAAAGGCAAACCAGTTGATAGTAAGTGTAACGCGGCTCAAATTATTACCACATGGTATTGTTATCACAATTTCCTAACATTTGATTTATCGTAAAACTTACCACGAATTTATCATAATATCTACCAGATGAAAAATATCTAAAACTATATTAAAGCCTTTTATGAGGTCAATAACTGAAGAATAATTTTTCTTATCACTCTAACAGAAATCACACAAAACGTTATCGATATGTGCAAATATCCTTATCGTTGATCAATCAAAAGGTACTTGCTGGTATCTAATAAATCTTTCTTACACCACGCATTGCATGATGTATTTTATTTATTCTATTTTTTATATTATACAAATTAAATATAAATCGAGTGACGTCATTATTAAATACTCAATTTGAAAGAAGTTTTGGCTTACAGCGTGAAATGCGGAAGTAATTTCTTTTATAAACTTTTGCTTGCGGCATCGCTCGTGTGAAAGAGTTTTTCCGAGACAAATGTCCTGCTATATATTTTCCCCAGGATAAAAGTCGCCTATGTCCTTCACAGGGTCTCAAACTATCTCCAAATTTCATCGAAATCCGTTCGATAGTTTTTAAGTTTATCAAAAACAAACGCGGCATGCCTCTGTCCGCGGGACTTTGTTTTATATATACTAATATTATAAAGATTTGTATTTTTGTAACGAATAAACTCAATAACAACAGGACCTATTTAAAAAAATCTTTCGCCAGTATAAAGCTATAGGGATCCCTTTGGTTCGCCTACTTTTTTTTAAACTATTATATTTTCGCATAATTGACTTTGCATAATATGTATTGGCATAATAGTACTATCGCATAGTAATATTTTGGCCTACTACTTTTTTGTCATAATAAGCTATTGGAATAATTTTAGCTCGACTAATTTGTATTAGACTAATACACATTTCGCATAACATGTATTTAGAATAAATTAGGTTAGCGAGGAGCGAAGCGACGAGCGCGTTAGGTGTATATGAACTACCGCCAGAACCGACTTTAAGTCGTTTCCAACTCAGACAAAACCAAACATGAATGATGCTTATTTATTTTTATGACTTTTGATATTTATGCTTTTTGACGTTAGTCGTTCTGACGGTTGTGCTTTTTGTATTTATGTTTTGTTATTTTATGCTAAAACAATTATGCGTAATGATTATTATGCACATTGATAGTTAGGCTTAAAACTAAGATGCGTAACAATATTATTACAAAAAAAATGATGCAATCCAATAGGGAACCAAAGCTATATTATAGGCTACTTTTATCCCGGAAAAACTCATTCGCGGGCGGATTCGCGAGCAATATTCTAGTAATGTGTAAGGATAATGATGATACAGGTCACTCAAGGCGACAGAATAATCATTTATTGTAATGCAATATATGCACTGAATTAATATGCTCCGATTGGCTTGGCCAGCTTTTCACCAAAACTCAACGATATAAAACATTCTATGATTGTCATATTATCCAAACGACTAATAACTGATTAAAATATTTTTCCCTCATCGTGCTGTAACGGCTTCCGTAAAATGGATAGCAACAGAATTTTTAATAAAAGCGTGTTAAAAAAACGGCTGGTTCAATGAACTGCTAGGTAGCGTTTCCGCGGCTGGCGACAGGTCGCTCTGCAAGTGATGGATGTTTATTTTTTCTTGATGAACATTCTGCTTCATACAACATGTGAGAAACATGTGTCTCATAACTCTTATATGAGCCATTACTTATAAAATCACTCAAGTGTCAACAATCCTAATGTTGGACAAAAAATATGAATATTTTTAATGACACCTGTAACAGAGAATGAGCTATTCTAATTTAGCAGGTTATAATATAGTATACTAGCTTAGGATAATACCGCTATGTACCTTTCCAGAAGATACATGAAGTACTTAGTAATGAAAGTTTATCAAAGTCCTAAACAGTAGTGACAAAATCGACTAAATTTCATTCAAGTGAATACAATATACCGAAACCATATTTTTATGTACTTTTGTATTACATCTAAAAAAATTGCTCTGTTATAAAATAAATCATCCTGTAAATGATAACATATTATGGAGATGAAATGCATTTTAGTCACGAAGAAAAATTTTAGTATTCAGATATGGTTCATCATTTTTATATATTTATACATCCATAGTTTTTAACCTTTTAAATCTTTAGTGACCCAATTTAATGGGTGAAAGTTAATTATGCCCAATCTACTAAACCAGTGATACACAACCTGCGTGCAGAGCCTTTGAAGTTGGCCTGCGGAGACTTTGCAAATTGCTCATCTGAATTCAAAATCTAAAAAAAAATCCCAAGATCATTTCAGCAGCTGTATACTAAGCCTATTAGAATAAAATTATTCTGTTAATTGTCATTTTTATTCGACTGCCTCGGTGGCGTAGTTGTATTATGGTACGACTGCAATGCTGAGGTCTCGGGTTCGATTCCCGGGTCGGGCAGTGATATTGAGTTTTTGTATTCAATATCAGCTCGGAGTCTGAAATTTGTGCCCGACATGGCGATAGGCTCGCCCCCTATCGCATCATGGGACGGAATAACGGCGAAAAGTGGGTGCACTAGTTGCGCCTCTGCCTACCCCTTCGGGGATAACAGGCGTGAGTGAGTGAGTGAGTGAGTGTGTGTGTGCGTGTGTGTGTGTGTGTGTGCGTGTGTGTGTGTGTGCGTGTGTGTGCGTGTGTGTGTGCGTGTGTGTGCGTGTGTGTGTGTGCGTGTGTGTGTGCGTGCGTGCGTGCGTGCGTGCGTGTTGTGTGTGTGTGTGTGTGTGTGTGTGTGTGTGTGTTATTATTACAGAATAAAACTTTTAAATAAACAATTCTCAGCAGCAATCAAACTAAAACTAATAATTCAAATTTTATTTACTCCCAGTGTATATGACGGCACGATAACCCTTAACAGACTTTTATAAGCAATAGATGAGGTTGTTATGAACATTATAAGCGGTCTGTGTTATCTGAGAGACAAAACATGGACATGACTGCAACAAGATCAAGTTAGGGTGTACACCCGGTGCAAAATGTTGTGTATTCATTATAAATAAAAAAAGACATAATATTATTTATTTATGATAGTAATAAATTTATTGTCATCATGATATATACATTATAATTACTCATGTTTACCTAAATCATCCAATATAAATGTATACCCAAAAAGTATAAAATAGAAACGGTCATATTAATGGTAATTGGAGATATTATGTAGTTTTCAGGCTTACATTGGAATGGTGTGGTGAGACATAAGGCAGAGACTCTAACTTTAGTGGAAATCAGCACCCACCAGTGGGATAGTATAAAAAAGTCAACTAAACTTTTTATATATACCGGAACGGTAAGAGAGAAGAACCATAACATTAACGAAAAACTATATTCATTTGCAAAGCTAAGCGATAATACTTACGATTTTAGTATTTCCATAATTCATGCGCGCGCAATGTAAAGCGTACAAAAAACTGGGTAGGGTACAAACTACAAAGTAAACCCCGACAAGGTGGCGGCCGCCGCGCTGCGCCGGGGCACCGGGCACGCGGTCGTTAACCCGTCAGCTGATGTACGTGTTTCATTACGATTTTTTTGAAATATTGACCTTTTTTACTATGTTTTTCAGAATAATAGTTTGATTTATCTATCCATACGTGAAGCTGTATAAAATTTGAGAAAATCCTACTAAAATTGTAACAATGCGATCGCGATTTTTTTAGTGTCATCACATCAGGAATCACCAATACTATCACCTGTATTCGTTTCCGAGAGCGTTTCCCTTCCACCCGGTATAATAATTATACTAATATATAGTAGAACCTCTATAGGTCGAATATCAAGGGAGACGCCAAAAACTTACGAGTTATATGAGTTTTTGACTTATGGAGGATTTCATATTGGGCGGATTTGTTAAGATTTGAGTTAAGGAGGGGAAATAAATAAAGTTCAGCAACATCTTTCTTCTTTTGACAGGCCTTCACAGATTCAAGCATTTCTAACTTTTCAGTGAGACTCAAAGTTTTTAGTTTACGTTTCACAGCACTCATGTTTCAACAATTTTATTTGTAAACTGTTGTATAAATTGATGTGGGTTGCGGTACAACCAAACTACATCTGACAATTTTTCAATCGACACCAAATGCCTTGCTTCGTAAAAGTTCAAATGAAATCAAAAATAAATACTTCACATCAAGCAAGCAAGCAAGTGTTAAAGTGCGTCATAAATTACTTAAGTGGTAATCCTATTTAAAGTCTTTCCTTTCTTAAAGTCGGTAACTAATTTTCTTCGAACTATAGAGGTAATAAGTTTCAAATAAACCAGTTGTAAAATAAAACATTGCCAGATACAGAGAACCAATTTAATTTTTTGAGTTATAGAGGGATAATATGTGCCAAAATGGCTTATAGAGACTCAGTTATTATTTCGACTAATAGAGGGTCGAGATTTCGAGTAATGGAGGTTTTGAGGCTTGAAGAGAAGGGAACAAAAAAATTTTCGAGATACGGAGGTTTTGGACTTATCAAGATTCAACTTAACGAGGTTCTACTGTATTACACTTTGAATGAAGGCAATTCCAAAGAAATGTGATTGGTTCAAATCAATTGAACTGTTAATAAATTATCTCATTAGCATTTAAACATTGTCAGTCAGATGACATATTACTTAAATCAGTAATAATTATAATTTATATTGATATGTTGTGTGTAAACTGTTAATAATATCCAAATTGTTAATGGGAATGGTCCATACATATTTCACAATAATAAGCCTAAATAAAATAATAAATTTATGAAAGTTTTAAGCATAATATGAACTAGCATATTTTGTTTGTTTTGTTTAAGCCTGTAATTCTCTAGGATATAATAAGATATACCACCGATAGCGATACAGTGGCATGGACCTAAATCCTATTGAGCAATATATAAATGTGCCTTCTGATAAGTTTTTGGGAGATGTTTGCAAAAGAATTACAATACATTCTATTTGGAATCAAGTAAGATTAAATGACACTTAGAGTAAGGCCTTCTCTGTCAAGATTAAATATGACAAATTTCTGTGGATTTAAAATCATCCATTATTATGACCTACATACATATTTTGTGGCATGGCTGTTCAATTTGAATCATTTTAATGAATGTAAATCAAGCACCATCTTCAATTTAATATTTCACAACTAGTACTGGTTAGTGACAAGTTGTTAGTCTAAGTGATAAGTATACTGGAGGAAGAAAGATTTTGCTGCAGTTGAAAACTTTAGATAATATTCAATAAAAATAAATAAAAATTTACTTTTTAAAAAGTAATACAAATTCACTTCAGTTATAAAATTTAATACTGAATAAGATAGAAGCTTTAGTTTTTCTTGAATGAATCTATTTGGCAAATGAATAAATAACATTTAAAGGGTTGTTATTAAGAGTTACTTGCTCACATACCTACTGCATTTTTTATTTTAATTATTTTAATCTACTGACAGAGGTATGCACTTTGAATGCTCATTATGCATATTTGTATATATGCATGTAATAACATACAGCAGTTGTGTAATAATTTTATATCATAGAGCAAATATATTTAGTTGTGTTTTATAGTTTGGAGTCTTTATGAATATGGTGCCTATAAAAACGTGGTACCTACTCCATGCACTTTGACTGCATTATGGTGAACATAGAAAAATAAAATGGTCACATGATTTTATACATAGTGGTCACATGACCTTATTGTGCACAGTACAACCGTATTACAAATTTACCACAAAAAGAACCATAAGCGTGTACCGAAAAATCATTTTTTAAATGTTACATAACTGAGGGCATGACCATTTAATACTTACCTTTGGAAACATTGTCGCCACCGCTTTTATCATTCACTGTAATGTTCGCTGGACATTTTTTCACTTTCTGGGAAGAATTTTTTGAGGAGCTATCATTCACTTCACTACCGAGAGCCATCACAACACGAGAAATCAATCCGGTTCAGATTGACCGCGACGACACGGTTCCACTCTCAGCTGAAAGAACACATGCGGTAGACATAAGGTTCAAATTCGACTGACATGAATACAAAGTGCAATAAAAACCACCAAAATGCAAGCACACCTTACATCTGAACAAGTCTTGTAAATGCCGTGACTTTATAATACGATCGGCTTATAATTTCGTATTACCAAGGTATATTTAGATAGTAAATTTTGGTATTAATAGATATTTTATATACATTGCTGGATTTATTACAGTTTACTAAATTACCCGCAACGTTGCTACGTAATGTACATCATAATATGTTTTATTAAAAGGTGTCGGTGTAAAGAGACATCTAGTGGAAATGTACAAAGGACATGTCCGAAATAGTGATGCGACTCGAGTATGATTTTATGACTCAACTCACTCGAGTCATTTCGGTACGTCACTCCAGTTGTACTCGAGTTTTCGAGTCACTCGAGTTGACTGTTTACACACCTGTAACTCGAGTAAGATTTATTTAAATATCTTTATGTAAGTACAAATATGCCGGAGGATGAAATAATGTACAAATATAATAAGTATTGTTCACTAGTTAAATTGAATTTCTGCTTTCTCTATCATATGAAAAATGCTGAATTAGCCATATAAATGTAAGATTTGTAGCAATGACGTTCGAGGCGTTGACAGTGACGTGAATTAGTGACTTCTAGTAATTTCTATCGGTCACGAGTGCATATAGACTCGAGTCAATATTTATGACTATGACTTTGACAAATTCACTCGAGTAAAAACACGACTCGAGTCGCATCACTAGTCCGAAAACGGGTCTAAAATTCTAAACAAGACAGTTGTTTCAATAGAACTCCTGAAAACTACCCTTTTACAATAAATCGTTTAATACTTTTGACTTGGCAGCATCGTCTTTGATTGTAGCCGGTTCCTTGTGGAACAAAAAAATAAAAACGAAAAAAAAACATAAATGTCAATTTGACAATAAATACCAACTTCAAATCAAAATATTTTATTTTGGTCTCAGTTTCTTTAAAAACATTAATAGTGGCGACGGAAAATTATCCTAAGGTTTTACACATGTTTCTGTATATGATGATTCAACTAGAATAAAAAAAATAACTACTGTATTAATAAATTACAGAAAATGCTAGATGGGTGGTACTGCCGCTCTATAGCAAACATGCAAGCCAATGAAGCAGCTAATGTGAGCACTAACGCGCCATCGGAGCCACCAGGGACTCACGATTCCCAAAAGGACTATTCTAGTGACAGTAGCAGTGACCCAGAACCGGAGCCTAACTACAGACTACAATACTTATCATTAAAGAAGAAACTGAAATTTCTCATTTACGTAAGTCCATTTTAATGAATCCAAGGATTTTTTTTTACTAAAAATAAACTTTCTCTACTACTAAAACACAAACATAAACATGTTACTATTTGTGATTCCAGGAAAATGAATGTTTTCAAGATGCACTTAGATGTAGTCAAAAAAGATTGCTGAAGGTTTCCCGCGACCGAAGCTTCTTACTAGATAGGTTACTACAGTATGAAAGGCCAGAAAGCACCACATCTGAAAGTGAAGACACGGAGTCATCAGATGATACTGATTATAATCGTGTAGATGTTATCAAAAGGTAAATATTATTGGATTACATACACACGCCTTCTTGTGATAACGGCTATGTGATAAAAACTCAATATCACTGCCCCACCCGGGTATCAAACCTGAGACCTCAGCATTGCAGTTGTCGCATAAGACAACTATGCCAGACCGATGATTTCCAGACGGACCTGCTAAACGCAGCCTGCGCCCAGAGCGTTCCTGCAACCATTATCAAGTTGTCTGTCCACCTTGCAGGATTATTGGATTACAATTATTGCTTAATTCACATGTTTACTGTAAAAAAAAACCCTTACTCCCTCATAGAATAATAATCAATTACTAAATGTCTATAAGGAGAAGCTATTTTGTCAATGTAGATACCAGTTGATATAAATCTAGGGAGAGAATAAAATCAATATAGCAGATCACTATTTTTTCATAGACTAGAATCCGTTTTATATGACTGCATGTATTGTCCAACCGCATAATATGATGAAACTGTACAATTAGTTATGGTTCTGACAAACTTGTATGAAAATAAAATCAAATACAATGACTTTTTATGGTTGCTTATAATGACAAAGTGCATAAAAATAACAGATTTTTATAAAATCGATAAAACATGTTTACACATTGTATGACATCATATATATGTTTCATGACATGATTTTCATTTCCCTTCAATATCATTATAAGCAGATTCTAATATATAAATATTTATGAATGTAATAGTTAACTATTAATGTTTGGAGTCATAAAAAAAAGTTTTTACAGGAGAAAAATGGAGAGCAATGCTTCACAACAAAATACATCTGCCAATACATCAATAAATAAAGGTGCCACTGCAGTTAAACGTAAGAGAACAGTAATGCCAAAAAAGCCACCCAACAACAGTCATCTAGTGAGTGCCATGAGAGTAAATATTTCATTTTATACCCACTCACTCAAGCCTTAGGCAGAGACGCAAGTAGTGCACCTACTTTTCGCCGTGCGTATTCCTTCCCACGATATGATAGAAGGCGGTCTTCTTGCCGTATGGAAAAAAATTACCTTTAAATGCTTTTATGGAGTTACTATCTTATGCTATCTAGGCTTCACCTAAATAAAAGTTCCGCTATGTATTTCCCAGGATAAAAAGTAGCCTACGTACGCTATGTATTTCCCGAGATAAAAAGTACCTTTCCACGGTCTCAACCTATCTTCATACTAAATTTCATTGCAATCTGTTCATTAGTTTTTGAGTTTATCACATACTGAGGCAGCAAGCTACTTTGTTTTATATTATGTAAGGATATCATCAAACATATTACAAACGTTGGAAAAAAACATCAAATAGCAATAAATAATTTTATATCTACACTTATATTATAAAGAGGAAAGATTTGTATGTTTGTAACGAATAAACTCAAAAACTACTGGACTAATTTAAAACTTTCTTTCATCAATATGAAGCTACATTATCAGCGAGAAACATAGGCTACTTTTTATCCTGGAAAAGTACAAACCGGGACTTTTATCCCAGAAAATTGTTTTCTGCAAGTGGACACGCGAAAAAATAAGTATGGAGATAGTTTGAGATCCAGAAAAAGACATAGGCTACTTTTATCGTGGATAAACATAAACCGGGAGTTTTATCCCGGAAAATTGTTTCTTGCGAGTGAAACTTCGACCAAATAAGTATGGAGAAAGTTTGAGACCCAGGGAAGAACATGAGCTACTTTTTATCCGAAACTACCGAGCGGAGCCTGTAGCCAAGATGCTTTTCTTCAAGTGTTAACGCCAATAGCATAGAAACTAATCTCCCGCGTAAAATGCCTTTTTCGCTGCAAGTCCCTACACAGTACGATGCCAGCGCCATCTACTTAATGAATCAGATTAAAAATATCCATTATTTCCCATGGGTGCAAATTACCGGGATAAAAAGTACCCTATATGTTAATCCAGGACATGACCTACCCGTGTGCCAAATTTCATCCAAGTCCGTTTAGTTGTTTCTGCGTTTACTTCTAACAAGCATCAAAACATATTCACAAACTTTTACATTTATAAAAGTAGTAAGATTCTATTGGCGTTAACACTTGTAGAAAGCAACTTAGCTACAGGCCCAGATTTTCACACATTTTTGACCAATGGATGGAGTGATTCAAGATGAAGGTTTATTATGTGTATAATTCATAAAAAAATTGTACAGAAAAATAATTAATGTAGGCATATAATGTTATAATTTGCTACATGTGCGAAACCGTGGCGGGTCGCAGTTATTAATAAAAATAAATTGGTAACAGCTGTTGTAAAAAAAATATTACAATTGTAAATACATAGTTTAGTATTTACTTGTTCGTTTGGCATTCTGCATTAAAAATCAAACCGTTTATTACAGCATCAAGCAAGTGGCGCGTCGTTGGCAAAGATGCCGCCAGCCCTGGGCTTCGGCTTATCTGCTAGTGACGGCCACATGACCCCAGAAGAAGTGGAACGCCATCTGCAGTCACGACAATCATACCTCGAGCTGCTGCCCGAAAGAGCACCGCCAACTGTACCCACTGAGATGTTCAGTAATGATCCATCACTTGATAGGTGTTTAAATGTTTTTTTTTTGTTTGTTTTATATTGTTGTAGACATCCAAATATTTATATTGCAATATTATCTTTTATATTTATCTATGGTCATATTAGTGCACCCCACAACAATTTGCTTTATCTGTCAGATCAAATCTCATGCTTCACAATATCAGTTTTAGATGCAACTAAATATTTGTATTCTGTTTTTTTTATCAGTACTATATTCTATAACACCGTGGCACAAAAGCCAATCGGCCCATTATAAAACAACTCCAACATAGATTCCATAAAGAGGGTAAGCTTTAAGTATCAGAATTGTTTTGGTGTGGGTATTTTTGAATCGTAACTTAACATGCAGATGCTCTCAAGGCAGTGGCAGAGACTTTCAACTTGAGGTAGTGCAAATGTGCCAGAAGACAAGGCAGATATAAACACATAGATGAGGAGTATAGAGATTATGATATGTCTGAACATGGAATCACGACGTTTTTATACATTTATATTCAGTACAAGAGGCGAGAAAAATAATTCAACCTTATTTGTGATATAAGAAATATAGAGAGTTTAACGATACCTTGTTTATCGGTAATAATATTTAGAAACATACATACATTTTTACATTTACGACAAAATGACCTACTCCCACATACCTGATGGTAAGTGGAGTAGCGTACTCATGGGCGTAGCTAGAATTTTCACGTGAGGTGGGGGAGGGGGGGGGGGGTCCTAACGATATAAAAAATTTAGTGGCGTGGTCTCTTGCCTTGTATGACACCGTATTTTAGAAGCTAAGGGGGGGTCCGGATCCCCAAAATTTCAGCGGTCAGTGGCGTAGCGTGGTTTATTGTAAGCTAAGGGAGGGGAGGTCCGGACCCCCGAACCCTCCCCCTATGAGCGTACTGATAGAGTTTCGATTGACCAGAGATGATTATCCTTCGCCAGTCGGCACAATTATGCCGGCCTGTTTAAAACCAAATATACAGTCTGATCTCGGCAGTTCTCGACTTTAGACTAACATTCTCGACGTTTGAAATGCTTACTCCTTGCAGGAACTCGCAGTATACTTCAATACATAGTACGATGCCGTGTTTTGCGCACAAAACAAGCCACGTCCTTCGACATGGATCCCGGTTTAATAACCTATTTTTTTAATTACCCATGGGAAAAATATATGGATATTAAGGAATTTAACCTTAATATTATGTGATAAATCACCGCCGGTTTCTGTTCAAAAAAAATATGAACAACTACTTAAGTAATATTAATTAAACGAACCCAGTATGCGCACTCAACACTTAAGGCGTATTCCCATTCGTAAGAATGATCAAGAATGTTAATTTTTTTTATTGCAATCGAATGATGAGACGAGTGTATCGCTCGCCTGATTGTAAGCGATATGACCACCCAAACAGTAGCAACACCATAAAGTTTACTTTAATTACAGAGGTGCAACTAATGCACCCACTTTTCGCCGCGCGTATTCCTTCCCATGATGTGATAGGCCTATCGTTATATCGGACACAAATTCCAGACTTCGGGCTGATACTGAATAGAAAACTTCAATGTCACTTTGCCCGACCCGGGGATTGAACCCGAGACCCCAGCATTGCAGTCGTACCGTAATACAGCTACGCCACCGAGGCAGTCAGGCAGCTATAGGGGCGGATATATATCTAATAGATTATTTTATATTAAGATTTATTGGAGTTGAGAATGCAAATTAAATTCTGATTCTATTTATTTAATGCTATGAGCTATTATGTGTCAAATAAAATGATCTTTTTTGTTTCAGTGAATCAAATGATGTGTTAGAAAATTCACCAAATGTTGAAGATTGGTTTGATTAGCACATATTAATTTCAATCAATTTAAGAAAATAGTATGTAAAATGTAATTTAGATTTAAGGGTCATAGTAAAAGTTTCAAAATGATAAATGCGTTATAACATCCTATGTAAACAAGGAAAATCATAGAAAATTCATTACATGCTTTGGATACATATTTTATTTAAGACAATTACATTATTGTTTTGAAGCACAAGAACAAACATCTATGTCTATCATTGAATAACGCCCCTCTGCTATATTTTACAGTTGACAATAACCAAATATGTAATATATAAGTGTACATGTATCAAATAAGCATGTATAGCATAATTTAATATCATAATATACATATTACGTTATACCACATTTTTAACAAGATTATTATATTTTGAAATGATATATTAATTTATATTTATCGATTTCTTAACAAGTCTTCTATGCAACGAAAACTTTAGCATGCTATTGGTTTTTATAACATTACAATGTTTTAATACTAAATTACCTACATTAATCTACACTCTACATTTTGTGGTACAAAAAATATAGAAACAAATCATATAAGGATGTGAGATTCCTAAATTAACTCAAAAGCACGCATCAACTAGCTTAATTCTCTGCTGTAACACGTCACACACATACACATTACGAGCTCATTTTTGAGATATACCATTAAAATAGAAATTAAGTGACGATAGCAAGGAACCAGTCTACTTAAATCAGATTCTCACTATGCTAGAAAAATTTATGCGACGAAATTATTAAAATTACGTAGAATACGATGAGCATAAATATTTTATACGTAACTTTAACTAAAACCGACAGGAATGTCATTCATTATAATTATTAGTACAGATATAGACAATTTTATTCACATAACTGTTTATCAAATCTAAATTTAAGTATATGAGATGGTTAAATTGTCTACGTTTTCGTATAAATACGACTCTCAAAAGCTAATAAATAGTTTTATCAAAGATGTTCTAATATATATTAGATATTCTACTTATTAGAAACAAATGTGTTAAATATCATAAATATTTTTATGCCCAATTATAATAAAATATAAAATAAACGTTATCTCAGATAGGTAGATGAAACTATGAGAAAGGGAAATCCGGTGCTAGACTCACATCTCCCACTTTAAAATATGACTAAGAATCAACAGGAACTTTACATAAAATAATGAACATCATTAAACTCGAAAAACAGCAATACGTTTAGTTTTCTCGAAACATTCATTAAGTCTATTATCATGCAAAGTGATATCACACTACACAATATTTGATACATGTTGTTTTAGTAATAATAGATAACACTTAGGAATACAATAACGATAGGTTCTCAGCAGTATGGAAACATTGTGCATAATTTTCATGGAAAATAAATCTAAACAAATCACAATATTATACTATGTCACAAATTCGGCACATTTAAATCTTGCGAATTGCAATTCATTAACAAAGATATATTCCATCCTGCCGAGATTTGAAAATGAATAGAAATTTTGTGATACATAATGATGTAACAGCCAAATATGCACTTTGGTACATTATTCCTTATATTTCAAATATACATATTTGAGTATGAATTATTAATAACCATTATAAATTACAAATCGTAGATCTCTTGATTTATGGATTATATTATGAGTTGATGAAGCATTGAGAACCTTAGTTACTTTCTATATATATACAAAATAACACAATAATTTTTGGTATCAATATACCAAATAACATGAAAATTCCAATGCATGTAAAAAGAGATGGAACATTTCATAAGGAGATGCACTTTACCCAAACAATCTATAGCGTATCACTTAGTAGAATAAAATGGAATTATTGATTGCAGCTGAGAGTATTTATTTTATATCATAAAGAAAAAAAAATGAATGAATATAATTAATATTGCCTAGCACTTAGTTCTCAAATATAACAAAATTCATTGTCTTTTGACTTAACAAATTTAATATTTCATACATGATTTTGTGTCTCAGTTTAGAAAATCTAATTTTAAATTAGCAATAAAATAAATTCAAAATTGTACATGTGGGATTTCATTTTTCATACAGAAAAATGTAATGTTAAGGTAAACTTGCATTTGTTTACATTAAATATATAACAGCAACTCTACATAGTGACTGTGACCCTTTGTGTGACTATTACATCAAATGTGATGTCTATTGATGTTCTTCTAGTCAATGGTCTATATAAGTTAACAATTTAAAACTGATCTGCCAGCAGATTACATATTTCCTGTGAGACTGTTTCCTTGCTGGACCTTATTGTAAGTCTATACATTTGAGCTTGTTTGTTTGGTTCCAATCTCATGAGACAGCCAACTTGCTGAACTCTGGTGTGTACAATGCCGGCACATACAAAGTTATCAGGATTGGGATCAATACCATCCAGTAACTGCATACCAAAACCAGCTAACTTGGTACGTGTTGCACTTAAATCAATAGATCCTTGGGCTTTGAATATTTTTTGGGCTCTTTGCTGTTCTCCTCCTAAGTTCTTCCACCTCGCAAAGAATGATTCACCATTCATTTCAGTTGGTTCAAAAAATTTATTTAAAGTAAGTGGCAGTTTCATTGTGATCTTTTGAGGGACATTATTATAAACAAATGATACAGACATGCTTGGTGCATCCATGAAATCTTCTATACACTCTGCAGTTAACATTTGTTGAATTTGGGCACCTGCTTCCAATACTGGTTCCATTGGCTTCATCTGTACATTAAGTTTAAGTAAATCTGTCCAATGTAATTCTGGACGAACATTTTGAATTGGGAATTGTGTTTTATTGCCATAGAATAAGCCAATTCTACCCAAATTCTGTCTGAACTCACTTTTCACCCCTATTTGAATTAAATCATTTTCAAAAAGTACTCCATTGTTTTTAAACAGGAATTTCTTTATATTATTTTGTTGCACTGTACTGGGACTTATTTTTGGAGTTGTATAGAGATCTCCAAGAACATCTAATAATCCATTGCCTGACGTAGGTGCTGTAGTACCTGGTGGTGTCGATAGTCCCAGCAAATCTGCACTGGAGCTATTTATATTATTTGTAGCTATGTTAGTGATAGCAGCTGGAGTTGCTGTTGGTTGAGGACTCTTTGATTCTCTGACATCGTCAGGTATACGGCCAGGTTTTTTCTTTTTCAAAACAGCAAGTATAGAAGATTCTCTCTCTGGGAATGCAGGCATCTCTTCCAACACAGTAGCCAGAACATCAGAGCTTGCTACAATACTAAGTTGCAAATATTCTGATGCTCTCTGTTGTAATTCAACATCAGCTGAACGTAGATTAGAATCTGCACGAAATACTTCTTGCACACGATTCTTTATTTCAGGGAAAAGGTTGACAAGTTTTATATAGGTTGACAAGAGAAGAGCTCTAGTAGCTACAGAGCATAAATGGTATTTAGAATGAAGCAGTTCAAATTGTACTTGTGGTGAGGATCTAGTGTCACCTGCAATCAAATTTCCAAATTCTCCAAGGATATAACCACCTACTTTAACCATATTTTCATGACAAGTCGGTGCCTGTAATGCTTCAAAGACAGTTTTGGCTGCATAACCTTGTACTTCCTCTCTGTTGATTACGATCTGAATTACCCTGTACCAAACTTCTTCTGATACATAATCCCCTGCAATTCTGATCAGATTGAGAATTACATCCACATACCAGGTGAAGTCTGTGGCATATTTTTCAGCTAAAATGGCCACTTTGAGCACCATTTCTTCTCTGATTGAATAATCAGCAGTTTCTAAGTAAGCCAACATTTCTTGAACAATTTCTTCAGCATTTGTTTTGTCACACATTGCATAAAGCAAATCTACAGCTTGTTGTCGAACTGACACATCTTTTTCCATTTTCATAGACAAAATAACCACTTCTTGGTGTTTTTTGACAGCTTCATGTGAGAATTCAGAAGTGGCTAGATGACACATGGACTCAAGAGCTAAGTATCGCAAATTTGTCTCACGGTTGCTCAAAAACTGGCCCAATTGGTTGCATGCACGCACTAATAAATTTGGTTCACTATCATTGTGGATGATAAGGCTAATAGCTTCAAAGAGTACAGCATTCTTAGCATTTGAGTGTTGAACTTTCTTTGATTTTGGGGGCTCCTGGGCTTTGTTGAATATTGTTTCAAGACATTCTGAAAGCCTTCCTCTGACACCCGGTTCCTCTGATGGTGGTGTGTAGTTTTGCAACAAACGAAGCAGTTTGACAGACAGCCATGGGGCTGGCACAAAGTAGTAAGTGTAGTCTTGAAGGTCTGTGTAACTAGCAGTAACAATCCTGCTTAGCCTAGCAACAGCCAATGTTACACACCCTTTATACTCATCAGGGTTTTTCTTAACAAGAGCATCAATGAGAGATGTGGCTGCCGTTACCACACCCATATGAGGGTCATTAAGCAAATGTATAATGCGAGATGTCCACTCACCTCCAGGTATGATTTCTGGTGATTTTCGGAACAATCTTAAAAGACACAATGCAGCAGACTGCTTTACCACATCCATTGTATCGCCCGACACTAGAAGCTTTGGAATCTCCGTTCCAAAGGCTTCAGCCATGTCTTTGCTACCAATGTTAGCAATGCACTGGAGTGCTAAGTTAACATGTATAGGATTGCGAGATTGCAGATCGTTTTTAATACTTTGAATGATAAGCTTAATTAGGTCACTGTTCGTGTTGACCAGGACGGAAATGAAAAGATATCCAATCTGTTTTTCAGAATATTTGTTAGACGAGAGCAGATTGACCGCCTCCATGTGCCCAAAGTCGATGTCATGACCGAGCAGAAAAATAAATAAAAGTTTACAAACGTACTTTTTCTTTTGGTACCCATCGAGAGTTTTGTCGCCTTTGAACTTACTTCTTATATTAGCCAGCTCCTTGTTGATTCTCTTTATTTCAGCTTCTTTACTTTTACAGTTTCTTATATCTGATATGAAGACGGCGAGCCCTCGCATTCCATCTCCCCTAACGGCAGGCATATTGCCAAGTGACTTATCGAACACCAGTTTTAAGCCTTTTCTTCACACTCTTGCCAAAATTTAAAGATGTGAGATGGCGACACTATAATACGAGGCGTAAAACCTGATATCGGCGAAATATTATTGCAAGTTAATTAGCAGCCGTCATTACAACTGCGATTACAATTAAATCCGAAAGATGAGTTCTCTTCTACGAGTTCTACAACGCCTTCCTTTATCCATAGATCCATTTGAAACGTCAGAGAACTCATTGTTTATGGATCAATACTGAACTATCCCTAAAAATAATACAATCGAAAATTATCCTTAGCGCGTTGGTATAAGGTAGTATCATGTTTATTATTAAAATTGGACAGCTGATATAGGTTTTTTACGCAGAAAATTCAATTTCCATTCTCATTTTGCACTAAATAAAAAAAGCAATCTCTTTGCAAGAAGTAAGCATTTATCCCTCAATGTTGGCACGCCCTAAAGCCTAAACTGCTTTTCGCATTTTTATGTGAGTGGTGTCAAAATAAATAAAAAAAGAACAAAATTAATGCGCGCTTTAGACGCTCACACAAACGGCATTCAATTCCATTACTCATGACTGACGGATGATTTATGAAAACGAAGTGACATTACACTATCACTCAAAATTCTCTTCAGTCATACCATATAATGCTCTTTGAGTCATACGCTAGATTTTGCGGAGAACACACGTTTTCACTCGTTTTGGTATGAATACTTGTAAAATAAAAGGGAATTGAGATTAAAAACGTGTAACAAGAAAGGCGTTGGGTAAAATATTGACTGAAACCACGTTCTCCCGCGCTTCACCAACGTGAAGAGAAGACGGAAGAAGAGGGCCGTTCCCCAAAACCCGGACGTCATCGTCCCTACCCCCGCGCCTTCAGCGCTTACTGCGCATTCAGCGCCCCCCGCGCCGCCAGCGCCCGTAGCATCGACTTCGTCGCCAGCGCCACCGACTCAACCAAAGGGGCCTAAAAAACCTCCGCGGTTAAATCTCCGACTCCCGACCAACATGTCCATTCGAGACATATTTGAGGAGCTGCGCAAACAGCGTATCTCCATTAGCTCTAACTCGTGGAACAAAGTCCACAAGCTGCTTGCTCTGCAGCCCGCCTCAATCGCGGACCCCAGAGCGCTCACCAAATTCTTAGATACAATGAAGTATCACTATTTCACCTACGCCCTCCCGGATGAACGTCGCTTCCGCTACGTCATCCGTGGCATCCCCACTCAAATGTCCGCCCAAGAGGTCAAAGAGGGCCTCATAGAAAAAGGCATCTCAGCCCTAGAAGTGCACAGGATGCACCACCAGTCCCGTGCCTCACGACCGGGTATCGAATACGAGATGGTCCTCGTAGTAGTTCAGTCCCCCGCAGACGTCAAGCGACTCTAGGAGATTCGCGACATCTCGGGTCTAGGCGGGTTCACCGTCGAGACCCCGCAATCTACGCCTCACGTAGAGACCCCGACAATGTGGTGCGCACTTTGCAGGCCGCCGCCGCGCCGACAAGCTTGGCGAGTGGTTCCGCAAATGGCGAATCACTGTCAATCCCACCAAAAGTCAGGCTATCATTTTCACTAAGAAAAAGAGAGAGGTCATCCCCAGGACGGACACAACCAAATATCTAGGAGTTACCCTTGATCAGAGGTTGACCTTCATCCCACATATAAACGCGGTACGCGCGCGAGCCGCATTTGCGATGGGCCAATTGCATTGGCTCTTAAACAGGAAAAGTAAAATGTCAATCCGCAACAAGATTAGGATCTTCACGACTTGCATTCGACCTATCATGACGTACGCATCGCCCGTATTCGCCCATTTACCGCCTGCTCGTTTTCAGCATATGCAGGTCTTACAAAATAGAATGCTCAGACATTTTCTTGGTGCCCCGTGGTACGTTCGCAACCGCAACCTCCACGTGGACACCAACATGCTGACCATCAGGCATTTCATGCATATGGCCAGCAGACGCTACTTCGATCGGGCGGTAAATCACCCAAACACGTTAGTTCGTAAAGCGTCAATATATACTCCATTCGACCGCGCCAAATGGAGACGGCCGCGTTCCGTATTAACCGATCCAGAGGACGAAATCACTCTGGCCATCCATAAGAACGAGTTCTTGAAACTCCAACACTCCACAAGACCGCAGTTCCGTCCTCGCCGTCGAGGACCTCGCCGCGTTCCCCGTCGCCCCCCCACCCTCCTAGCAGTTCCGGCCCGCGTGCCGATGACAACACAGTCTAATAGGATTATGCCTAAAAACCAAACTTTCCCTAATCGTTGATGTCTCATCCTCTTCCAGTGGCCGTCCTGAGCCGAGGATCGTAACCCGTTAGTGGGTTGCCCTCAGCATGGTCACTTAATTCAAAGGGTTGCGAGCGCCTTCTGCGTTCACCCTAAAGACCGGTGTGGCCAGAAAAGCCGACTCGCGTCAGGCTACTGGCAGTAGGGCCATTAACAAAAAAAACATGATAGTGACGTCTATGCCCGTAAGTAGTTTTTGATAGTAGTGTTGCTGGGTATCGAGATATTTCAAGAATTATCGGCATATTTTGAAGCATCTCTCCTTAAAAAGGGGTAATTTGAGACCGCAAGGACATTATGCAACGTAAAAAGCCCGGAATTTACACGAAGGTATGCCTGAAATATAATAAAATATGCAAAATTAATTAATGAAAGGAAGTTTGCTACTATGTTTAATATTTAAAAAACAGTAGTTCTACCTACTTAATTTATAGGTAACTAGGTATTGCTTGCGGCTTTTGTTTACGTAAAGAGCCTTTATCGTTACATAAGTCCCTAAAACACTGTACGACGCCATCTTCTAAGCAATCATAATATAAATATTTATTATTAGCCCATGGGAGCAAAGTATCGAGACAAAAGAAGTGTATGTATTAATCCAGGACATGATCTACCCGTGTGCTAAATTTCAAACAAATCCGTTTGTTTCTACGTTTATTTCTAACGAACATAGAAACATCTTAACATTTTGTCAAACTTTCTCCGTACTCCGAACTCCGTACGGAGTGAACTACTCCAGTACTAGACACGAATCTTGCTGTGGCCGTGTCCTGATTCTGCTCGCCCGACATCGGCGTGAAGATAAGTCCAGATCCAGACGATCGTCGAGGCGTGTTTCCTGTCTTGGTCTACGAAATCTGAGAACGCAGACGAAGTTGGACTAACAAAGCCAGGGGAGTGGCGCTTAATTTCTGGGACGAGTAGGAATGTGAGCCCGAGCACTGAACCCACTACCCTATAAATATTTTATCTTTTTTTATTATTAAATATAATTTTTCTTTTCTACAAAATCTTTTTTATAATATATGTCTCAACCTATAAACGTGACAATGGCTTAATTTTATAATATTAGTAAGGTAAGAAGTAAGATAGTAGTAGATTTTAATAATCCATGCACAAAAAACAATCAATAACTAATATCGAGTGGTAGCATTGTATATATATTTAAAAGTTAAAACTAAAAGTTTCCTGATATTTACAGTCTGGCAAAATAGAGTTGAAAATAAATGAGGGCGCCACTGCGTTTGATATGGCAATACATATACTATGACGCAAACTGTCTTGATCCATTTAATTAATTAATTATTTTTAAATAGATGAACTATGTAAATACAAGGTAAATTCATTTTAGACTCAAAAAGTCAAATATAAATTTATTATTTATATGAAAGATATCTATCTACAATAACAATACAACAATTACACACAAAAAATGAGATTTTAGTAAGTGTATTTTGTGATATGGATCATGGGTCTGAAATAAAGTTTTATTATTATTATTATTTAACTAAAATTATTGATTATCAATTATTATTATTTTACATAACGAGGACCAGGGAAAAGGCCATTAGGTTTTTCATTTCAGTTATGTGTGTTGTACATTATGTAACTTGTACATGTCCTCGTACGCACACAAAATATTCTAACAATGGAATGTTTATTTGGAACTAGCTTCTGCCCGCGGCTCCGCCCGCATTAAAAAGTTTTTCCGGGATAAAAGTCCCGGTTTATATTTTCCCGGGATAAAAAGTAGCCTATGTGTTAATCCAGGACATGATCTACCCGTGTGCCAAATTTCATCGAAATCCGTTCAGTAGTTTTTGCGTGAAAGAGGAACAAACATCCTTACATCCATACATCCAAACATCTAAACATCCAGACATTCTTACAAACTTTCGCCTTTATAATATTAGTAGGATGTGTATTTATTTATTATAAGCACATTCACATCGTGTATATTAACAATATCTTATAAACTAACTTACATATGGGAAAAAGATCTGATATACACGACACTTATGGATCGCATAACATTTGCAAGATAAGTAGCATGTATATAAATTAAGTATTACAGACTTATATTAATAATAACAAAACAAAAAGAGATAACATCTAAAACTAAGTAATTAAGCACTAAAAACAGATCGATGGAACAATTAAAAAAATATAATATAATAATGAGTAATTAAAACCTCTATTAGTTCCATCTGTACTTATTTAATTTTTGTTTGAAGACCTGTAAGGAATTCGAAAATATGTCAATTTCTGAATTGTGGCATTGGACTGAATTGTACTGATCGAGGAGCCGGTGCAAAGGTGATTGGAGACCTAAATTAGTTTTGGTGAAAGGGGTACGAAAAATGTTCTTGATTTTGTGCCTAGGGTAAGAGTGAGGTACGGATAGCGACACTTTTTCTAGAAGATGACTGTTTCGTATTTGACTATTTATTAGTTTATAAAGAAAACACAAATCTGAAATCCGTCTTCGATCACGAAGAGTTATCATTTTAAATTTATCTAATCGTTGGTTGTAAGGGTTTCTATGGGAAAAGCCGCTGCAAGAGAATGCGAGATGCCGAGTGAACGCTCTTTGTATGCTCTCAATCCGTTGCGAATGGACAGCGTAAAAAGGAGACCAGACAACACTAGCGTACTCGAGATTGCTGCGCACAAGTGTATTGTAAAGAAGGACTTTGGTTTCGAGGTTTTTAAAGCCTACGGTATTCCTTCTTAAAAAACCGAGCATTTGGGCAGCTTTAGTTACGATTTTGTGAATATGTGACGTAAAATTTAATTTCTTATCAATGGTGACACCCAAATCTCGGATTTCCTCGACTTCCTTCAGTAGCGTGCCACCAATCTCGTACACCGTTACAAGTGGTTTTTTCTTCCTTGTATATTTAATATGGAAGCATTTGTTAACATTGAGAGTCATGCCATTTGTGTTACACCAGTCAAGAATTGCATTCAGGTCTTGTTGAATTCGATCGGAATCACTAAGAGATTTAACTGAGCGATAAATTTTAACATCATCGGCAAATAGTGCTATTTTACAGTGCTTTATTCCCGGAGTTAGGTCGTTGATAAAAATGAGGAAGAGCACTGGTCCCAAATGGGAGCCTTGAGGAACACCTGACATTGCGTAATAATTCCGAGATTTGTATCCGTTGATAACGACACTTAATGATCTGTTACGCAAGTATGACTTAAACCAATTCAACAGCGGTCCTCCAACACGAAAACTTTGAAGTTTTTGTAATAAGATAGAATGGTCCACCTTATCAAAGGCACTGCTGAAATCGGTGTAAATGCCATCTACCTGCAGACCAGCGTCAACCTCGGTAGACAAATCAGAGACAAAGGGGACTAAATTCGATAAAACTGAGCGACAATTTCTAAATCCGTGCTGAAATTCTGATAAACTACTATCAACTAATGTGGCAATAGTGGGATAGAAAACAGACTCAAATAATTTAGAAAAACACGAGAGCATCGATATTGGACGGTAATTTTTAACATTAGCTTTATCACCTTTTTTAAAAATTGGAACAATATGGGCTATTTCCATTCATTGGGAAATTCGCCGTCAGAAATAGATCGGTTGAATATTAATGTTAATGGTAGTGTCAATGACCGACCACAACGTTTAACAAACATAGGGGGAATTAAATCCGGCCCTGCACCTTTTGACTCATCTAGTTTTTTTATAGCACGCTTAATGTTTAATTCAGTAAATTGCACTTTACAAATATATTTGTTGCTTAGGCTAGGTAAATGATTTAGGCCCAAAGTTTGAACAGGAGTTCTAGAAAATACGGAACAAAAATGATCAGCGAATAAGTTAGCGATGTCGTTACCATTTTGGGCAAACGACTGATCCATAAACATTCTGGCTGGCAATGACGAATGTTCTCCACGTTTACTTTTAATGAAATTCCAAAAAGCCTTAGGGTTTTTAGAAATATTAGACTCTATTGTGTTTTTGTAGTCTTTATAACAATCAATGTATCTATAAGTTTGTGGCAGCGGCTACGGAGCAAATGAAATTCTATTTCATCACGCGGGTTACCGTATTTTTTATGTCGTTTGCGGGCTCTCTCCTTTTCTTTTAGTAATATTATGCAGGATTTTCTGAGGCACGCCGGATAAGAAGACATGGTAGCTCTTTTGATCGGAACATGTCTATCGATAATTTGCCTTAATATAGAGTAAAATTCATTCACCATATCATTGACATCTTTACAGTCAGCAAAAACATTTTGCCACATAATACTACACATATCTTTATTAACAGCCTCATAATCAGCCTTATAAAAATTATATCTATCACTTGACTTAGGAACAAGGTACTCAATATCATTACTATAATATATGTTCACTAATAGACTAGGGTGTATTCGATAAACCTTGTCTAATCTTGATCTTGATAAAATGTCTAGTTGCCAATACACCATTAAAGATTTGAATTTCCATCAAGCATGTACGAATTGAAATTTAAGGTAGGCACTTCTTTTCTAACAGAATGTTAGGTATAAGAAATGAACTTTTTGCCATGCTGCACACCAATCAAAATCATAAATTATTTTCTTGGTCTTCTTTTTATATTTTTCCCAGGAGTTTTAAATAAACCATTATTCGTAGAACCTTTTACCATCATTCACAATTCTTCGAACAGTACAAATGGATATATCTGAAAAAAAATATTTCGTAAATATCAAAATTATGAGAGCGGACTACAAATACAAAAAAACTCATTTTGTAAAAAAAACTATCAATCTAATTGAATAAACCAAATTTGTAACTTTAAACATGTAAAGAAAGATAAGTTTTACTTTATAAATACAATGCAATGAAGCATTTACCAGTCATGTCCGAAGTTTTTTGATAAACGCCAGCATCATCGGATAGTAGCTTTCCCCGTTGGAATTCGGGTAAATAACGCAGGTAAACCTTGTATACCACTTGTCTTGTTCCACTGCATATAGTTTTATTCATGTTGAATAATACCAAACACCACATTCTACTTAGAAACAGCGAATTAATAGCAAGATTCGTCAAGAAGTTGTTTACATGCAGTGACAACTATGACAATTTTGACATTTGCTTTAGGGTTACCAAACATACCAAATTTAGTGTAGTTCCATTTTAATTATTTTCTACTCTTTTATGCCAGACTGTAGCCTGATTATACAATTTTATGGTTATTTGGGGTTTTCCTGGCAACTCTGTTTTAAACAGTCAATCAGATTCAGTCACAAGATCATCGTAGCCATAGATTATTTTATTTCATAAAAACTTGGTATATAAAAGCCAAATTCGACTCTTCCTTTTCAATAGAGTATATTTTTAATTTAAATTCATGTTGTGTTTTGTGTGAATGTATGTGATATTTTTCTATTACAATGTCATTTGTATCATTTACGAAGTTGTGAAAGGCTGGTGTCAAAGTGCAATCCAACTAATGAATGATGCAGTCTATTTTCTGGACTGGCAGACTATTGTCACGTGCTATTAGAAATGGACTTGCAAGTTTATCCAGTGCAGCTGAATTAAACGTTTCGAATAGGAAGCATCCTTATTTAGTGTCTGTTGTGTGTGGTTTTCCAAAAGACATTGCCAATGGACGAACTCGTAAAGGACAATTTGGTGACGACGCATGGTTTTCCACTAACTTTCACAATGCGGATGTTATTGGTAAGAGAGTGCCCTAAGGTTAATTCAAATTCGATGCATTTAAAACTAAATCAACTATAAATAATAAACTTTAAACCAAAGCAACTATGACATCAGAAAAGAATTCCCCATTAAACTTTTTTGTGAAGCACATAGGATAAACTGGTGAAACTTGTCTGTTGTCTCTTCCTCTCATTCACATTAATATGTTTTACGTAAGTTTACATGTCTAACAAATTGATTTAAAAATCACAATTGTTAAACAAAAGCCTTGAAAATATATCAAATTATAGCATTAAAATATATTATACATCATGTAAGTACATGTGTATATTGAATAGTATGAGTTGTCAAAATCCCTTCAAGGCATATATATAGATGTATGAGAAAACCCTATGTATATGGACACCGGTGTCCGTCGCGGGCCTTGACAGACTACCAAACACAAAAAAATTATTAATTTTTGTGCTTTGTGGCTTTTTTCCTAACATAAAAATCTGTAGCTATACATAATATATCAGAGATGGCTTGAGGCCCAGTGTGGAAGCAACAAAAGTCCCCAATTTTAAAAATATCTTAGGTAACATGATTCGTAGGATAGCTGGTGATCTAAAATATAGGTCCTCTGGAAAGGAACTGCGTAAAGCCCAGGGAAATTACATCGTTAATTACCAATAAAAAAAAAACAAGTATTTCCTGCCTCCTGGAGGACCAATGGAATTTTGCCTGTCATGCCACCATATAATTATGCCACTGGTGGTACTGCCATGCAAGGCATTATGTATAACATAATGACACAAAGCTAATAAATCTATCAAAGAGGATATTTAATTATTTTTGTAATGGAGTGACACGTTCATAGAATAAAAGGTCCATGCATAAAATATGCTGTCCTTTAAATATTGCTCTCTGAGATTTTAATTTTCATGTTTGCCCATACAAATACTACTTCACTCCAAATTAAATAAGCACAACACAAATACTTAGTGTCACTTGTTGACATGTTATACACTTATACCATGTCAAATTACGCATACGGTGTATAGACTTTCATAAACCAACATGAGTAATATATAGTTACCACTAAAATTACTTCAAAATAAATTATCTATATTATAACATTGACACAGTTTTTAAGGCATATTGTATTATTATTTTTAATTTAACCTTATAGAGTTAGCATGCTTGTATTTAAACATCCTGATAGCCTATAACTTTGAATACATAACACTCATCACATCATGGAGACAATTATTTACGCAGATTTCACAGTTATAGAAATAATAAAAATCTATATTTCATCAACACAAAATAGAACTAACATAAATTAATGATGTGTATTGACAAAGCATGTTTTTGACTTTTAACCTTGATGTATGGGGAAACCCTATATACTCGAACTCTGGCATCTGTAGTGGGGCTTGATGAGTTAAATGGTATCTAAAGTAAACAGTGACCATATAGCATCTAGACATCTAATAAGAGGCGATCGGTTTCGGGAAATACATCTGATTAATAGATCAGATGTAGCTTGTTCTTCCATATCTTCAAGGCAGTTGCGACCACAACTGTGAGCCATAATTACTACCACATTATCAATTTAATAAATATTGTAATAGACCCTTGTACAAAACAGTGGTGTTCTAAAAACTAACAGACTTCGAGTTTTCAGAAAAGATAACATTACTTTTCATATTTATGTCAATAATCTCATTTTATACCGACCATTATGTATTTAAAATTTTACCATTGAGGCATGTTGCTGTCAAATGTATTTGCAATTCCTTTTGACTTAAGTCTATTTTACGCTATCTCTATTACTTAGTTGTTAAGTAGAACAGGACAAGTGACCCACAGAATAAAAATAGCTCTTCTATGGCTACGTAAAATGTAATTATGTAGACAGGCCCAATTGTAATGCAGTATCCCACTTCCTCAAACCTCAGGTAGAAGACAGAATTAGGGATTACAGGAATCTAGGGGCTATATGGTCGCTGAAAGTAAAACACATGCTGAGTTTAAGATGAAAGTCCTTTAACTGTTCATGTTGTTTATTGTTTCACATATAAATATTGATAATTTCTACAGACTTCGAATTGAGGTGCAATAACAAGATAAACCTGTTTGCTGTTGTTAACATTTCCTTTTGTAACACTTAAGTTATTAACACTTGGGCTAATAGTTGATTGATTGGAAAGGAGATGTCTGCTTTTTGTATGGGTACTGGGCCTCAAAATTCAACCAGGCTCAAACTTTATGGATATTAAAGGGCCAAAAATGTGGATCGTGGATCCATTAAAAAATATTGTTAGACCCCTCCATTCATAACTAACGTTTTTAAAAAACCTTCGTATTAAGTGTAGTTTTTAGGCAAAATAAAATTACACAAATCTCAACATTGAAGGACTTTAAAATTATACGATTTATTACAAAGGCCTGGTTTTTGGGAGTACTATCCAAATACGTATAAAGTATCTAGGTTAGATTTTTAGGCCCATTTTTGGACATGTCTTTTGAGCATAGATTATTTCAGTACTTTTTATATATCTAATATTTTAGTAATCATCACTTCTTATGTCTATAAAGATTAGATTTAACTTTCACTTGGCAGCGTCTGGATCTGTACCAGTTTATGTATAAAAAACAATAGTTAATTAATAAAAAATCACTAAGCTATTGAGTATTACTCAATTTTTTAAATGAAACTTATCTCCTTGAAAATGACACTTTCCATTAAGTTATTTTAACCATAGATATGAAATGAAAAAGTGTAATTTTCGAACAAAATAACACACACACACACACACTCACGCCTGTTATCCCCGAAGAGGTAGGCAGAGGCGTAACTAGTGCACTTTTCGCCGTTATTCCGTCCCATGATGTGATAGGGGGCGAGCCTATCGCCATATCGGGCACAAATTCCAGACTCCGGGCCGATACTGAATAGAAAAACTCAATATCACTTTGCCCGACCCGGGGATCGAACCCGAGACCCCGGCTTTGCAGTCGTACTGTAATAAAACTACACTACCGAGGCAGTATAAATATCGATATAAAGTAATTTTAAGTTATGCCACTACTACTGCTCTAAGAGAATTCGTCGCAGCAGCAACAATACATTTTCAGGCAGAGATACACTTACTTACGCACACACCATATCCGCACTAAACTACAAAATTATCAAAAAGTCGGAAAACCACAACTGGGATTTTTCGCGAAAATATTCGTTACTCATGGATTAATTTTATGTGTTAGCAGAAGTATAGACGAATATGTGGTTTCATTTAGTAACACAATGTAATTAAAAACAAAAACAAAAATCCGACTGTGTTAATACAAGCCATGTTTATTAAATTCATTGAAGAACTGAAAAGATAGAAACAAGATTTTAATTTGAATATTTTATTTTGATTTTGAATAATCTTAGTTGACAGTGTTCACAAATGCTGTCGGAGGCATAACACGCTCACTTCTCATAATTTGGTTGGTGATAAAGGTAGAGCAACAAAATCTCGCAGAGAGCAGATGCCTCCGACTGCGTTTGTGGACACTGTCAACTAAGATTATTCAAAATCAAATATTCAAATTAAAATCTTGTTTCTATCTTTTCAGTTCTTCAATGAATTTAATAAAGATGGCACATATTAACGCAGTCGCGTTTTTTGTTTTTGCTTTTAAATAAAAAAAAATATTTCCATATTTTTAGTTTTCTGGCACCTATATTAGCGTTTCCTATTCCAAACTCCAATAAAACACAGAAGCTATATGTATTCGTAATCCCCGTTAAACATCCTTTACTTTGATACCACACTCAATGTATTTTGAAAACATTATTTTTTTTTTAACGAAATTCCTTATCGCGCTTTGTGAAAGGGAGCTAGACGGAAAAAATTGTCACGAAAAGTTGAGCGACACTTTTATACTTGCCCTGTGAAAACAGCCAGTAACAATAAAGAACTGGCCGTAAAAGTGACATTCGAAATTTAAATAAAAAAAGACAATTTAAATGCTTTTTAGTTTTGGAACAAATAAAATATGTATGAAATTTAAATAAAAAAAGACAATTTAAATGCTTTTTAGAGTACTGTTTTTTTCGTCAGTTGTATGTTAATTTTAATGTCAATGCTTGCTTAGGTGATGATCGTGATTCGATGACATATCTATTGTGTAGATAGAAGTAAATGTTTTCATTGATGTAAAGTTTTAATGAAATATACAATTATTATTTATAACTTCAAAGAAATAAAATTTTATTACAATATCTTCACTAATTAATCGAAAAGAACTTTGTTCCATCCAGGTGTCCCTTGACACCTCTCAAGTTTTCAATCCCTTTTTGTTGGCCAAAAATCCTCAACTTTGTTTTTTGCCGGCCAAAAATCCTCAACTTTGTTTTTTTTTATTTTGATGTACCTAGTGTCACTCTCACGGCTAAGACAAACTATTGTATAAATTAAAATTATATTAACAAAATATCAATTACTACTACTACTACATTTGTTATGTTACATTTCCCAAAACTACTTTTATCCAATAATTTTGGAAAGGACAGTCAAACCGCTCAGCAATCACATTATGTTTAATTTACTCTGTTTAGGAGTCGCAGATGGCGTTGGAGGCTGGCGTGCGTACGGCATTGATCCGGGCGAGTTCTCTTCGTACCTTATGAGGACGTGCGAGAGGCTGGTCCAAATGGGTCATTTCAAATTGTCTGAACCGGGGGACCTGCTAGCCAAGTCCTACTATGAATTATTGGAACACAAGAAGCCAATATTAGGTATGAAAATTTTATTCATAAAGTAATAACTTAATATTCATGCATATGAATTGTGTTCTTTCTACACATAGTCTTTGGACATGGGAAGAAGTAATTTCGTAAGTTAAGAAAATAATAAAGTAATACGGCTTTCACTATTCTTTAATTTGCATCACGCCTGAACTGATTGTATGCGACAATATAATAAAAAAACATAATAACTTGTTTTGTATTGTAGTCTCATCAGCTGTTTCCATAAGATTCTAGTTGCTATTGTCAATGCAGGTTTATTTTGCCATTTATAAAACTTTAAATACATCAGCCACACTCACTGTCAGCTCTGAGAATCTTTAATTGTTTAGTATTGTATCATGTATAGCACTGGTTTACTCATCGTTCTGGAATCTGAAACATAGACAATAAGTCCCTTATGTAATAGGGAAGATGCAAATATAATATTTTTCAACATTTTGTCCCTTATATATCGCACCTTTAGAACGAAAACGACACAATTCTAAAAATAGAAAATTGAGTTGTCAATTTTAAATGACTAAAAACTAGTCCCTTGTTTATAAAAATACTATAAAAAAGGGACCGATATAACAGATTTGTCCTTTTCCTACTTGAATATGGCTGTGTTTGAACTATTATTGTTTTGAGAACTTCGTTTTAAGCAATTTTATGACGATAACTCAATTTTCTGTCTTTTTGAATGGTGTCGTTTTCATCCTAAAGGTGCGATATATAGATGTATGGAAACCGGTGTCCGTCGCGGGCCTTGACAGACTACAAAAACAAAAGAAGGGCCACTACAACGTTTTTATTTTAATTAACATCGATTTTTAACAATAATTACGAATTGAAAGTAAGTGAAAAGGAACGTGTTTTATAATACAGATGAGGGGGCGTCCATAAATTACGTGAGGTGTTTTTTTAAATTTTCTGTTACTCCCTCCACCCGTGGTGATATTTTATTCAACCCCCTCCCCCATCCCTCAATCTCACGTGAGATTTTTAAAATGTGCGTTTCTTACGTAAACGCGTTAGATTGATATTGTAAAAAGAAAAAAAAATTGCTTCGTGCTTTTATTTACAACTAGTTAAAACTAGTAATCAATATTGCTGAGAGTTTAATTATAAGTGTAGTAAAAATTTTACAATAGAATATAAATCGTAACTACTGTGATTATTAAAAAAGTATATCTACTCTAATTCAGTCCATGGAGAATCATGCGCGGTCTCAAGAGAGACTAATGGAACCAACATGTCCATATGATTTTCAGTAAAATCATCTGCTCCTTCAACTTCGTTCTGATCTAGCCACTCTAAGCCGTTGGCGCTTGCGCACAGTAACTCATTAGCTCGTCTTGTGACAATCCGTGAGGGTGGAAAATGGAATGGAAATCTGGATTAAATGGACCAAAATAGTATATTCTTTTTTGTTTCAATCAGAAAAAAAATTGCGTGATATTTGCCCCCCTCTCTCCAACATAAGATTAGATGAGATTTGACTCGACCCCCTCCCGCCCTTAAACATCTCACGTATTTTATGAACGCCCCCTAATCGCCTTGTGACGTCACACATGTAAATTGTCTCTCTCTTCGCAGCTTGGAACCACATTTTTCTTAATTTCGGGTCAGAAGGTCCAGTTAAAAATATTTTACTGGGAAACTTCGTTGAAATCGATGGTCACAGTGGCACAAAACATAAATCAATACGGCGTTTTTCTTTCAATTATTAGCATTGATGTATGAGTAATGAATATGACTGCCTCGGTGGCGTAGTTGTATTACAGTACGACAGCAATGCTGAGGTCTTGGGTACGATCCCCGGATCGGGCAAAGTGTTATTGGATATTTCCATTCAGTATCAGCCCGGAGCGTAGAATTCGTGCCCGATATGGCGATAGGCTCGCCCCCTGTCACACATGGGACGGAACGGCGAAAAGTGGGTGCACTAGTTGCGCCTCTGCCTATCCCTTCGAGGTTAAAGGGCGTGAGTGTAATTATTTAAAGTAGTTAGGTTTAGAAAATTGGAATTATTGTTATCTGTCTATTTTCTGTATACAATAAAGGAGAGTTGTGTTAATTACACCATTTATAACTCGAGAAAGGCCGAGCTGATTATAATGTTCGTTGAATTTTTGGATTTGTATCCGTTCCGAATAGCAGAATAACTATAAATATATGGAAAAGTCCACAATCAAAGAAATAAGAAATTATGAAGGAAATTCATTTCTATGTTCCCATATATTTCATTTGTAATTTTAAAAAATAAACGTGGCGTTGGTTTCTTTTTTTCCTTTGACAGCTGCTTCAGTTGCGCAGTCCCTGTGGCGGTCGCAAATAGTATATTATAATGTCATGTTAACTCCTTTCATTGTATACCATTGCACGATTAAATGAGCATATTTTTTTAGTTTTCACCAATTTTTATTCAGTTAAAAAAACTGCGCATCGTAAAGTTATATTAGTATTCATTGCATATTGCGCACATCTGCAGGCGCCAATCACTCCCGAAAGTTTTTTTTTTTTTTTTGTTGTGCTTGATCCACAATCAGTCTTACAACTATGAATGGATAGGTTTTCTGTAATTTATAGTGTAGAGTGTGCTCTCCATTGAGGGCACTACCCCTTCTGCAAAATATTATTCTCTCTCCTGTAAGTCCATGACATTGTGTCTTTTCAGGCGGTTTGGATAGTTTCGGATTTTTTGTTGAACTGCCAATGCATTAGGGTGCGAATCAAGTCGCGTGGAGTATTTTTTTTCAAAAAAAAAAACACTCCCGAAAGTAGGAAATAATTTATAAACTCATACGGATGGTTGTATGTGGTTGAACGCGCAGTAAACCGGTTTTGATACACCCGGTATTCCCCATCTTTATTTGGATTCAGCTGGACTTTCTGAACATCGTATATTTCATTCAATAACACTTGCCCATTCATAGCTATAATATACGCAGTGGTGTATGCTCATTTATTAGCGGAGACGTGTGGACATTGGACTGTAACCGTTTAGGCGCCGCGTTATTCATATACATATACACTCTCACGTCCTTTATCACCGAACGGGTAGACAGACACGCAACTAGTGCACCCACTTTTTGCCGTGCGTATTCCGTCCCACGATGTGATAGGTGGCGAGCCTATCGCCATATCGCTAATAATTACAGAATAAGGGACTTATCGTCTATGTTTCAGAGCGACGAGTAGGTAAACTAGGGCCATACAATACTAAACAATTAAAGATTCTGGCTAGTTCGTACTACTAATAAGGCGTTCGAAATGGCGCTACCGTCAAGTGCTCGACCAGCTCATCTAGTTATTCGGGCGTATTAGAAAATCGATCAGCACTCGGAGTAGAAAACGGTGATATCTTTATAACGGTAATGATGCGAAAACTCTTATTACACTCACGATAAAATTCAATGGCCAATAAAAAAACAAAGCCAAATTATGAGGTTAACAACAAATTTGTTCTGTAGGTAGCAGCACCGCATGCGTCATGATCCTCGACCGCAGCGAGAGCATCATGCGTGCGGCCAACATTGGCGATAGCGGGTACATGGTAGTGCGAGGGGGTAGGATCGTCCACCGATCGCACGAGCAGCAACACTACTTCAACACACCGTACCAGCTCAGCCTGCCGCCGCCAGGTCACGACAGGAACGTACTTAGTGATAGGTAAGTAGATTAACTATATTCATGCTCGGGTATCTCTTACTTGCTTTGCACTAGTCTGGTAATTAAGCAATCGGTTGCTATATCCACTTATAAGACGTAATAAAATATAAATATTGATATGATATTAAAGATCTACGTCATCCAGTTCCCAAGTAGAATGATATATAAATAACTTCAACGGAGTTCACCGCGATAAAACTAAAATGTTCACAGGCGTCAGGCTACCATACCTAAATTTAACTTTTTTCTAGGTATTAGCACTTATCGGATTTTATAATAAAATATCTTATAGATAGGTATATTTTAACTACAAAGTTTCTTTATTCTTTCTTCTACGATTTTTAACCATGTATTTATAACCTGTTTTTCGTATGGGTGCAGGTGAAGTGATCGTCCTTGTTTTATTTATCACCCGGACTAATCCACAATGACATCTGTGAGTTTTTGACTAACTTCTGGGTTTACCATACCAACCCTGCATTATATACTGCCCACTGCTGAGCACGGGCCTCCTCTACAACAGAGAGGGTTAAAGCCTTAGTCCACCACGCTGGACTAGTGCGGGCTGGCAGACTTATAACATGATAAGTAAATAAGGTCAGCGCAGTGTTAGTTGTTAGGCTAATTGAAACAATTTAAAGTTAGTACAAGAAGTAGTCTATACTCCATCGGTTTAGGTATTTAACTAAACGTAAACAAATCATAAAAAAAGGTATTTTACCTGCCCATTTCTCTTTACAAAATATGTTGTAACCAAAATAAACGTCATCATAACCTACACAACACTTAGCACTGAATTATTCTCGTTTATTACATTTGTTTGGTTATTTCAAATATGAATTATTAAAAATTACAATACTTTTATATAGGATTTCAATCGATCAACTATAAAATACCTAATACGATAGGCACTCTAAACGTTTTTTCTATGGATCGTAATAGGATAACCTTATAAAATTTGGGAGAACGACTGTCACGTACCACGCCATTATAACTGACCACCGTTCAATTTAAACGGTCAACTAGACTACAATAATTGTAATGGATACATTTCCGCATCGTAGCAATTTGTTTATTTATCATATTTTTCTGATAATCAGTTGTTTTTAGTTATTTGTTTTGTTTGTAAAGTGATAGTATATATAATCATTTTAAGTGTTGTACGCCGTAGTTTCATTGACATAACAGTCTTCGTAAACACTTTCGTAAGAAAAGGTTGGCTACCCAGGAATCATATGTCATTATTTGTTTACATTTAGTTAAATACCTAAACCGATGGAGTATAATTCCCAATTTGAGTCTTTTTGGTACGAAAACAACGTGCGCGTTTATCGATCGCGATGGACTAGTTGAGCCATAGGTACCAGTGCTACCACTACTATTGGTTAACAGGTCTCTAAATTCCGTATTGTCTGCTGAAGTCCGTGTTTGTCTGCTGGCTACAATCCATGTAAATGAAATGTTGACTTTGATATTTGCTTTATAATCATAATGAAACTACCTGAACGTGTCTTACCTGTATAGTTTGTACTTTGTATGCATGTTACATTATATTCCAGTATTCGATAAAAATATCATTTTCCTGTCCCCGCTGTATACCTGCGCTTGCCAAATTGTTCGTAATATTGCACTTTATCAGACCGTTTTACAATAACGTATGTAAAAAATTGTCTCATGCAAATTGATCGCGTGCCTATGGTTTAGCATTATCAGTGAAATACTAATAATTATCAGATAATAGCATTCCTCTGGTTATTAAAGTAATTTCGATTAAGCATGGCATCATCACTTAATCCAAATGTTTTGCTTAAAATACTTTTTTTTTTGTTGGTGGCCCTACTGCCATTAGCCTGACGCGAGTCGGCTTTTCTGGCCACACCGGTCTTTAGGGTGAACGCTGAAGGCGCTCGAAACCCTTTGAATTTAAAATACTAAATAAGTTAATTGCATAATCAATATTTGTAATGCAAATTGAAAGGGAAAATTAATATTTAAAAAAAATATATTGACCATTTTTTTATTTTTATTTTATTTATTTATTTATATTGACCATAAAACTTCATAAATTAACACGCAATACGAAATATGCCTTATAGGTTTCACATGAGGCAATAATTTGTTTAAGTATTTTTATGTCAAATAATATATAAACCTCATAATTAGTAGAATGTTACATTAATTGAGTTATACATTAGCTAACGTTCACGTGTATGCTAAGTAATAAGTTATTTGTTTAAGAAATCTGTTATACTAATTACTAATAAATATACTCATTTGTTTACTGAAATGGTAGAAACATCTTAATTAATAAACCATTCATTACATGTCAGAACATACAGAGATTGGGAAACGCTATCTGTTTGTGATGCAATTAGAAAAATAGCGAAAGGTCATTTCAATATAGATAGTGGAAACACTGCATTCAAGGATGTTGTTTTCTATTGGCTATCTATGTATGTCGTTAATTGGTGATAAATACGTGTTGTCTTAAGTAAGACAGTATATATAATACGTGCTCTTTCAGACAATTCAGAGACTTACTTTTTAAAAGTTTTTGTGTCTAATTGTTTTAAATTCACTTTTAGTTCAAACTTTTTAAATTATTATATTCTCCATCATAGGTCCTAGATAATTAACTATCTAACACCTACTCGTTGAGACCATTCTTATGGGCCCTTACACGCTATATCTGCTATAAGTTGCTAAAGAGTTGGGTAATGGGTATCCCGCAGACTACTTGATGCTGCAGAATGAGCTCAAGGTTAACATGTCTTAAAATCATTGCCTAGGTTACAGTATTCCAAATTTTAAAATCAATCGGACTTGTGAAAATTAGAAATGAGCTGATAATCTTCAAACGCCTGAACACATCTTCATAAATTATAGCTAAGAACTATCTTGATCACATGAGCTTTATACGAAAAAAACTGCGTCAAAATCGGTCCATTCGTTCGAGAGCTACCATGCCCACAGACAGACATACATAGACCTACAGATACATAGATACACACCACGAAATTGCACACATACGTGTGTGCAATTTCGGACATGTCCAAAAGATTAGGTCATTGCATAAAATTTATTTGGAACTTGTTTGATTTGGTAGATTCAACGATTCCGGCCGAAAAACGAGGAAAATCATGATTAATTACTGAGATTCTAACGGGGAATACCCACAAAAATAACTTTACACGCTACTAGCACTTCAGTGTCAGACATATTTTTCGACGTACTAATAAGCTCTACGGAATATTACATTTACCATGGTCTTGACCGCTTTAGAGCTGTTAACTCTGATAGATAAAGTAGATTACAGATGTAGATTTACGGACGAAATTTTACAGTGCTTGCTCGGAGACTTTAGATTATAAAAAGAAATCAAATAAAAAAGTATTATCATCGGGCTATTTATTGCAGGTCCTTTTTCTGTCAGCAAAAAGTGTAAATTTGCTGTTTTGTGTATTGACTCCTTTATGGACTGTTTTAATGTAAAAGTTAAGATCATTAACTAATCCGATAGTTCTAGTCAGAGGTTTTCTGTAGTCAAGGGATACCTATGAAACGCCAGCAAGCCTATTTCGTTATTAATATATTTTATACACACACACCCACACACACTCACATCTTTCATCCCTGAAGGTGTAGGCAGAGGCGTAACCAGTGCACCCACTTTACGCCGTGCGTATTCCGTCCCATGATGTGAAAGGGGGCGAGCCCATCGCCATATCGGACACAAATTCCAGACTCCGGGCTGATACTGAATTTACAACCCACCTTGGCCGACCCGGGAATCGAACCCAAGACCTCAGCATTGCAGTCATACCGTAACACAACTACGCCACCGAGGCAGTTGATATATTTTACACGTACCTAATTATTATTATCATCTAAAGTCAGTTGCACATTATTGTGAATTGCACCTATTATTGTGAATTTTAATTATAATGTATATTAATGACTAACATTTTAATTATGACCTATAAATACTTATTACTATCATATTAAATAATAATAAAACTTAACAAAAACTATCTTAAATATTTGCACGTCAAAAATGACAGATTGTGAGACACTGAATATGAAATATTGTAATTATATTACTTATGCTAACATCTTTATGTACCTAACCACAATCATGCAAATAAATTTTTCATTTCATTTCATTTCATTTCATTTCATTTCACAAATTTCCTGTCCATAGAAGAAAAATAATAAAGTAATTATCATTGTTGTCGATATAAGAACACATCATGTGACATGTTTTCTTTTTGAATATTGGAGCAGGGCCAGGTAAAATTAAATAAAAAACCTTAATAATGGCTTCAAATATAGCTTGTTTACTCTAAATACACTTGTGTTGGTGGATGCGAATAAATGACCCTGAGATATTTGTATTAACGTGTATGATTTAATGTCGTTATTGGCTAAGCTTATAGTTTTGTCCATTTAGATTACGTAGACCTACTACAGACTTTATTCATTAGTGCCACTGTGCTAGTAAAATTGCAAATTAATCATGAAATATTCACACAGAGTTTTTATTCTTATACATGTCATTTATAAGTAGTCGTTTTTTTACGTGACTTTCAACTAACATCTAATAGGAAAGATTGTCTTCGCCAAGCAAACTATAATAGATCTAAAACGCTACGTTACGTAAGCACGTACGCTCACGTATTACCGTATGCTGTAAACGCTAGCTAGTTACAGTGTATTTTTAGAGTGTATAGAAATTTAAATGAGCATGGTACAAACGTCGCACTTTGACGTCCTCACAAAAAATATATTAGAAATTTATTGTTGAAATTTTCAACTTATTCGTTTTCATATTCATTTCTCAAATTAGTAGGCACCTACTACACATGTTTATACGTTTTATTCAGCATTAGGGTCAAATATGACTCCTTCAGTTGTCAATTATCCTAGTATAGTTAAATTTCTATTATAGGACTCAAAATAAATGATGTTTAAACATTTCATACCTTAATTTGTCGTATGAATTATGGCGATATAAATGAACATGGACTTTGCCGCCAGAGAGCATTACCTATGCTAGTAAATAGTTATTGTTCCATAGTCATAAGACTTGATTATTGTACGAAAGTCTCGTGGTCATGTGCTCATTCCGCAACACAGCTGTTGTATTTCTGTATGCACTAATATTAGAATTTTTAGCTCAATGGATATTTGCCAACTCTTTAAACTCACGTGATCTGATAAAATGTATGGTGTTAAATTTTAAATGAACATAATATATTAATAGTTCAATAAAACAAATGTGTAATCTTCGTAAATAGGTCATAAAACTTCGTGGTTAATAAATTTTACATGTAGAAAAATATTGGCGTTTTAAATTATTTTGGCAAATATTTTTTATAGAATACCGGCAAACTAGTATCCTGATTTGCGATATATTAGCTTCATACGCATGTATGTATGTATGTGTATGTATGTAACGAAAACTGTGAACACGATTTTGACCCCCTTCAAAATGTTGTTATGGAAATTTGGCATACTTATCAAGGAGCGATGACAATTCAATATTTTAAACTAAGCAACAGTTAATAATACTTTATTTATTTTAGTGACATCTGTTGGACTATAGTAGAATTATAACTAAACTGGCTACTCTTATGTGTAAAAAAATCTACATGTCACAAGATGGCGCTTTCGTTTATTTTTTAGTGACATCTGTTGAACTATAGTAGAACAGAAATAGAAAATGAAAAATAAAATCCAACTAAAAAATAGAAAATAAGTTTGAATTTAGAATAGTGTAAATAAGAAAATGTATTTTATTGCAGAAAAAGCGTGGTGTGTACGGTGTCAATAATTATAAATATTTTATTGACAGACTAGATTTTGCCCGCGGCTCCGCCCGCGTTAAAAAGTTTTTCCGGGATAAAATTCCCGCTTTTTATGTGTTAATCCAGGACATGATGTACCTGTGTGCCAAATTTCATCGAAATCCGTTCAGTAGTTTTTGCGTGAAAGAGTAACAAACATCCATACATACTTACAAACTTTCGCATTTATAATATTAGTAGGATAATATCAGTATAAGGATTATAATTTTCATAATATTTTAAAAACACACGCTGGTCCATCCATTACTTACGCCACACCTTGTAAAACTGTTATAATCTATATATTTTCCCATAGTTAACTATAATTCGTTCAGTTATAACACTACCAGATCTTTGAATATTATGTTTTTAGGCCGGAATCGGCGGAGACGTCCGAGTTCGCCGTGGAGTGTGGCGACGTGATACTGGTCGCGACCGACGGCGTGTTCGACAACGTGCCCGAGCCGGTGCTGGTGGCGGAGATGCGGCGCGCGCAGGGGCTGGCCGGCGACTCGCAGCGGCTGCAGGCCGTCGCCAACTCCATCGCGTGGATGGCCAGGAACCTCTCGTTCGACGGCTGTTACATGTCGCCGTTCGCCAAGAGTGCACGACAGAACGGCATTGATGCAATCGGTATGTTTATCAAAATAATCTTGCAATGCAAAGGAATCAGCCCTGTATTATATACTACCTACTGCTGAGCACAGGCCCCCTCTACTACTGAGAGGGTTTAGGCCTTAGTCCACCACGCTGGCCTAGTGCGGGTTGGCAGACTTCACATACCTTCGAAATTCTTACAAAGAGCTTCTTAGGTATGCTGGTTTCCTCACGATGTTTTCCTTCATAAAGCGAACGATAACTGATAAACAATACACAAGTAACTTTGAAAAGTCCAGAAGTGTGTGCCTTGGGTTTTGAACCTCCGGACATAGTCTCGGCAGACCGTTCCATTCCCAACTAGGCTATCGTCCACTTTACATAAAATAATCTTATTACTTACTAATATTATAAACTAGCTTTTGCCCGCGACTCCACCCGCGTTAAAAAGTTTTGCCGATATAAAAGACCCGCTTTATATTTTCCCGGGATAAAAAGTAGCCTATGTGTTAATCCAGGACATGATCTACCCGTGTGCCAAATTTCATCGAAATCCGATCAGTAGTTTTTGCGTGAAAGAGGAACAAACATCTAGACATCCATACATTCTTACAAACTTTCGCCTTTATAATATTAGTAGGATGTAAATGTTTTCATTTTTGTTAGAAGTAGGTACTTAAACGCAGTAAGGGCGGAACTTATTTGGATGAAATTTGATATCTGGATAGATCTATTCTTAGATTAACATAAAGGCCACTACAAGAACTATTGTATAACAGAAAAGTAATGAACAGTGACAAAATTTTTCATCTTACGCCCATGTGACGGTAACGAAACTTAAACTTTAGTATTTTGGCTAAAGTTTGTAAAGTTAGGATTTGTAGAGATAGAAGCTTGGCTCTACAAAGATCTGATAACTTTTGACAGTGCGAGCCATATGATCTTGTCTTGGCAACATTTTACATGAAAATGTTGATGGAATTACTATTGTCTATTTAAGACCAAGCCACAGGGAACGGTGTGCATGTAGTGTGAAGCTGTATTGTTGTAGGAATATGGTATGAGATTATAATGTTCTTCTTTTTTAAACTTTTATATACTCATTATGAATCATAGATATTATTTGTAATAATACACTCACTCACGCCTGTTATCCCCGAAGGGGTAGGCAGAGGCGCAACTAGTGCACCCACTTTTCGCCGTTATTCCGTCCCATGATGTGATAGGGGGCGATCCTATCGCCATATCAGGCACAAATTCCAGACTCCGGGCTGATACTGAATAGAAAAACTCAATATCACTTTGCCCGACCCGGGGATCGAACCCGAGACCTCAGCTTTGCAGACGTACTGTAATACAACTACGCCACCGAGGCCGTCAGGCAGGCAGTCATTGTAATAATAAATATCAGTTATAAATACTAGCTGTTGATTCTACTACGCCAATGAGGCGGATTTCAGGTCAACATTGTACTATTCATTGTTATTTTTTTTTGTTAAAATAACTGTTTGTTTGCAGGTGGAAAGCCGGACGACATAACGGTGCTACTCGCGATCGTAGCGCTATGAAAATGTCCTAATTGTGATTTATGTAGATATATTTTAGGCTCATTTTTGTTCATTGTATTGACGAAATTAGTTAGTGACAACGCCGACACCAAAAACTTAAAAATACGGACATTTCTGCTTGGTTAATTTTATTGTCGAGCATTTTGTTTACAAATTTACATAAAGAGGTGTCCCATTTTCGTAAGCATTTAGATTGCACAGGTAGAAATATGGCCAATATACATCACATATTTATTCGCATTATGTAACAACTTTCATATTATAATATTACTAGCTTTTGCCCGCGGCTTCGCCCGCATTAATAAGTTTTTTCGGGCTGAAAGTACATATAAACCTTCCCGTTGAATCACTCTATATATTAAAAAAAACGCATCAAAATCCGTTGCGTAGTTTTAAAGATCTAAGCATACATAGGGACAGACAGCGGGAAGCGACTTTGTTTTATACTATGTAGTGATGTACGTAAGGCCAATCATGTAACGCTGTACAAAAATAACACAAACACACGAATTGAGGACTTCCTTCTTTTTTGAACGCGGCTAACAAAATGTCAAATCAATCGTTCGATTGATAGTGCTGTGATAAAATCGAAATGGGGCGTCATCTTTACGTTAACTCGTCCGAAGCGGTAGCATACCATGATAAATTTCGATATCTTTGATTATATACATTCGAGATTAACGTTTCCCGACGAATAACCAATGACGATATTCAGGCTCTATCTGTAATGTATGTAATCATAGTGTCTCGATGTTATTATCGCAATGTGCCCTTCCCGATATTAGCAAAAGAGAATTGTTTATTCAAATTAAGTCACGCTGTTAGTTACAAAATGATCTGATTCTCTTTTTTTCTTAATTTACTGTGATTTAGTTGATAATGCTTATGTAGCATGTTAGGATTTTCTCTAAATGAAAAAAATTCTATCGAGCGAACATTGCTCACTTATGAGTTTAAACGTATGTTCTACAGATGCAAAATAAGTTATCGCGTGTGAATTCTTTCTTGTAAACTACTTAGATCGTTTAAAACATTCAAGTGGTGGAATTACCATTTGGTGGGTTCTTATCATTATAGAGGTGATTATTATAATTATCTCATTGTAACACGAAATATATCGAACTTAGCAATTACTAATCTAGTCTTGCTTGATGTCCGATCAAAATATGGTACTATGTTATAGCAGCTGCTTGAGTATAAAATTATTTATTTTTATATCAATGCAAATTATACACAAAACATTATTATGTTTGCAGCACAAAATTGGATTTGTGTTATTGTTATTAACATGTATCAAAGGTAGGAAAATTAATGTATCTTAAGATACAAATATATAAAAATATTATTGGTATATACACGTACACAATACCACTACTACATATTTAATCTCTATTAATATTTTCAGCAGTTGTCGCCATATTGACTTATATGACAGATAAAACACATCTAAATATGCTGTGTACTAATTTTGAAATACAATAGCGTGTTTGCTAGAAATACATGAATGAGTGTATTTATCTATATTGATCAGCGGAGGCCTGAAAATGCTCTAGTAAACTACATTTACTGTGTATAGTAACGCCTAATGCCATACATTATGTGGTGAATTGTTGCATGTATGACAATGCTTGAAACCAGAGTCAACGCCGCGGGACTATGTTAGCATGGTCCAGGGTACGATATTACACCCGTGATTTCTGAATCCTTGTGGGCGTCCACGCGCGTTGGGCATGTTTTTGCTCTCAGGCGAAACAAATGTGCGCGGTCTTTCGCTCTTAAAAAATTACGTTTGATTGAAGACTGATTATAGTTTTTATTGTTCTTGTTATTATTGTAGTACTAATGAATGTTTTGCGAACACATTTAATTGTAAAAAAACTTGTCAATTGAAATGGATGGTCTTTGAGATCAATAGTGTAAAATCTTTCTAATGTCTCTTCTATTTGTCCTTCTCCTACTCTATAGTGGGGTCGGCGCAACGCACTTTGTTGCAGAAAGTATCCTAATAAATATAATATATGAATTATAGTTCTGACTACAATCTAACGGCTGATTTAAATTAACGATTCCAATCTGCATTTTCGATTCGATATCGGGAATAAACAAATCGCAATAAGTAATACAGAACCTCCTTTTTGAAGTCGGTTAAAAAAGAACTCCATTTTTCCGATCGATAGAAAATAGCTATTGGAAGCGTTAACTGAAATAGGCGGTATACGAACTAAGATATGTGTTGACATGATACGAAGTTCTTTCGTCCCAGCAACACTACAAACTGAAATATTTCAGAATCACAATTGGTTTCGGTGCGGAAATCGAACCCATATCCTCTTGTCGAAGCATAACAAGAGAGGCTCATCGCCCGTAATACTACTGAGGCCATGTTAAAACGATGAAAACCCAAATGCTAAATGTCTTGTTCACGTTTAATTTGTGAGCGACGCTAGCTATTGGGACATTAGTACTTTGATATACTTTAACAATCACTGATTGTCACTTTTCATAGCTGCTATTGTAGCACTAAAGGGTTCTATAAGATTTTTTAATTAATTTTGTGATGTAAAGTTTCTATATAAATTAAGTAATTATATGATTGTGATCGTAAAATTTATTTTCCGTGGATACTAACAATGTGTCTGTATTCAATATTTTTCTATGTTCTGTAATGTAATTTATTTGTATTGACATTAACACATTTTTGTGATTTGTGGAATGTATGAAAGCTCACTACTATGTCGAACAGCTTTCGATGTTGCATTATGATGTGGAGTTTCTCAGATTCGATTATTTGCGTGAAACACTAGAATAAACAATTCTAAATATTATGTGCTTTGTTTTATTTAAATCGGCTATACAAAAACACTTCTATGAATAAAAATATGAAAGCGACTAAAATTTTAAGGATCTCAAGAATATGGGAAACCCTAAAACCTAAATTTACCCTAAAAGTGCTACGGGCTACCTGTCTTCTGATATTGATAGTCGTTCATGTCTGCATATTACGATTTAGTTTTAGCGACTTTTAAGATGTGACTTTATATGTACCATTATAATTTTTGGCACGCTATTCGACTAAATACGTCAATATACGCATACGCATACTCACGCCTTTGATCTCTGAAGGGGCAGGCAGAGGCGCAACTAGTGCACTCACTTTTCGCAGTGCGTATTCAGTCCCATGGTGTGATAGGGGGCGAGCCTATCGCCATATCGGGCACAAATTCAAGACTCCGGGCTGATACTGAATAGAAAATCCAATATCACTTTGCCCGACCTGGGGATCAAACCCGAGACCTCAAGATATCTCGTTATATTTTTTATTGTATTGAAAGACGAGACGAGCATGCCGTACGCGTAATGGTAAGCGATACGACCACCCATAAACAGTAGCAACACCATACAGCACTTTGAGTTACAAAGTACTGTGAGGCATTCCACTGCGCTCGTCATTCTGAGACGTAAGATGTTAAGTCTCGTTATGTCCAGTAGTTACACTGGCTACAATGTCCTTCAAAACGACAACAGTGCATGCACACTGCTGCTTGGCAGTAGAAATAGACATTGCGGTGGTACCCACCCCGACGGACTCTTACATATGAGACTCTTTTTGAGAGACAAGTGAACATAAAATACGCCACCCAATAATGTACCATAGTGAATATTTGCAACATAAATTGATTGATGGTACCTCACCAACTATTCTATACTGGGTGGAAGGGAAACGCTCTCTATACCGGAAGGGTAAGAGAGAAGAACCATAACATTAACGAAAAACTATATTCATTTGCAAAGCTAAGCGATAATATTTACGATTTTAGTATTTCCGTAATTCATGCGCGCGCATTGTAAAGCGTACAAAAAACTACAAAGCAAACGCCGACAAGGCGGCGGCCGCCTCGCTGCGCCGGCACCGGCCCGCGGTCGTTAACCCGTCAGCTGATGTACGTGTTTCATTACGATTTTTTTTGAAATATTGACCTTTTTTACTATGTTTTTCAGAATATTAGTTTGATTTATCTATCCATACGTGAAGCTGTACAGAAATTTGAGAAAATCCTACTAAAATTGTAACAATGCGATCGCAATTTTTTTAGTGCCATCACGTCAGGAATCACCAATACTATCACCTGTATTCGTTTCCGAGAGCGTTTCCCTTCCACCCGGTATAGATGATGAGACATGGCTCGTTAATTTATTTTTTATTTCTATAGCTGTTGTGTGTCTACGTAACTTTATGAATGCTATGATAAAATAAAATAACATTGGCATAGAATATTTTTCTTATGGCTAAATTCACACAATACATTAAATGTACTTGACATGAAACCTACTTCCAAAAATACCATTCCACAATATTGATATCTTAAAACGTAGTTTGGCTTTATACATATCACTTGCCGTTTTGGTACCATACATGTTTATCTATTTTCATTTTCTTGGTTATTAGGCTGGTAAGGTCGGCGCCAGTCGAATCCACCTGGTCGTATATTGTCGATTTCAGGAAGCGGCACATATTCCGGCTCCTCTGGAAGGGGATCAAACAGCCTTTTCCTGGAAATTAATGGAAATAAAATTAAAAAACCTGGTATTAATACTTCAGATTTGTTGCCTCCATTTTACTCAATAATTGACTCATCAGTAATGGTAATAAATAATAATTTAGATTTACAATTTAATAATAATAATAATAAACATTTATTGCACACACTTACACAGAAAAAAAAGAAACAATCGAAATTAGGAACAAAATAATAAAAAAACAACTTCTATACTAAAACTATTATCGAGTGCATTGTTCCGAATGGCATGGTGTCCGTGTGTGTGTGCAAATGGAGCTCACATATTTTATGTTACTTAAACAGATCTCAGAGTTCATGGACATGAAAAAATTTGCTTAAAATTGGCATGGTCTATAGATGATAGTCATAGTTGGTAAATGAAATATAAAAGATAATATTTAGATGTACTTTCATGAAATTGGTGACCTGTTAAAATATTTTTTGGGTTTGTTCTTATGTTTACAGATATTTTAGAATATAGTGAAAATGTCTGATGCCATAGAAAAAGTCTGTATTGTAAAAAAAATCGCAATACATGTATTACTTACAGGAATGCAGGTGTCCTCAAAAACTTCTGTCCTCTTCTTTGCCTTGGTAGAACATCTTCCAGGAAAAAGTACACATGACCAATAGCCATACCAACTAAATCAACTGATATAGCATTGCCAAGTAAAACTGAAAATCCGAGCAATACCCAAGGGAGGTAAGGTGCCTGTAAAATATATTATATATAATATTAGTATAGATATATATTGTTATCTAGACACTAAGTTCAATCCAGACCAGGTAAAACATGGACGGGTAAGAAATTTAATGCAGGTACTAAAGTTAATTTACATCGAAATTAAGGCCAATGGTAAGATCTCATGCTGCTCTTAGGGATTGCCCAGCTGCCCAAAGGATCACTGCAGTAATACCCATGAACCATACGGACATCGAAACATTAATAAACTAGCATTTGTGATATAATAAGGACTAGTGGATGTGTGCCACAGGTGTTTAATAGACCATGTATTGTGTGCACACTTGAGAAGTATGAATATAACATATTATTTAGTGCTATAATAAATACAAAACAATTATGAAATGTAACCGATACTTACTAGGCAATTTTTTGAACATGGGAAGACCTGATCACATAGTTTGACAGATCTTTAACATTGCAGTTTCATTTTCACCGTTATTTCTGAGGCAATTTGTTGCACCAATTATTGTGCTTATGTGGCATAACAGATGATGAAACAATTACAACTTCAGTTTTAATTGAGTTCTTATTAGAGGCGAAAATTTAAGTTTGTGCCACTCACAAAGCAATTATACATCTTGTATCTTAGAGTGTGGTCAGAACTCAGTGTGTGAGTGTCAAACAGTATTTAAATTGTATATTTACCTGAAAATTCATCAAGCCGAAAAAGTTCATCCTCACAAAGACATTCCTGCGTGACCAGACATAAACAATCATGATGGTAAATGCTTGCCCTAAAAATAATAAATTAACAAAGAAAGCGCATAACTGTTATCATCATTAAGGAAATAAATTTTACATTTGGCATGACACACTAAACTTGTTGCCAATATTATTATGTCACAAATAAACAATATTGTGACAGTGATCTACTAAACAGTGAGTATCACTCACTATGAACATTATTACAATTCATTATAAGAATGAAACTAACAGACTGAGTCTTATTAAATATTATGATTATTACTGAAATTTCAATAATTGTAATTTCAAATGTCATGAATTATACTCCTTATTGCATGGTATATTTAGTTAAAATTTAAGAATTGTAAACAAAACAGTATTAAAAGGATACAATCATTAATACTCCACCAAACATGAACATAACAACAAAATCAGCAGTCCGCCCCCTGAATGAACCTTCTTCAAGCATCCGACAGTATCTGTAGGTGAATATCATATTGAAAAAGAAATTAAACCCTAGATTTCCAAAGAACAGGAATGTGGTAATCAGCCTCCATAGTTGGTATTTGTGCAGTATTAGATTAGGATTGAAGTATAGCTGAAGCGGTGACACTAAGTCCAGTTGCTGTAAAGAAATTAATGTCTTTACAATACGATAGAATACAAACGGAAATATGTATAAGCACTATTACTATAATAAAAATAAGGGACGATACTCGTATCTGGCAAAGTGCTTAGATATACAAACAGATTAATATTGGCTCATTACGGAATTTAGATAAGTACTGCTTGCCATAGCATACGGATTCAATAGGACCAATGAAGCATAGGATCTGGATTCTAGATAAATAATACTTACGACTGCCAGAGTGGTAACTACACAAGCGGTGGTGTAAGCTCTTGTCACGGGCGGTATAAGCATATACTCCTGTAAAAGTGTTTGATATGCCATATTTACAACAAACTGCTTCCTCTAGCGGCTCATTTATTACAGAAAAAGAATAGAGCTAAGTTAATAGAAAAAATGTTCGACTCGACATGATTGGGCCACATCAGATTAATAAATAAATGTCACTTTTGTCAAATTCAGGGTTGCCAGATGGCGAAGTTTTTTTCTCGTAACAGGGTTGCCGAATATCTCGTACTTTCAATACATAATCTCGTAAAAGTAAATTATATAATATTATAAGATACATTTATAAAAACCCTTAATTTACGCTATGTACTATTACTAGCTAGCTCGGGGTGGATAAATTCCTTGAGTTGACCCGATGAACGGTTTGTTTTTCAAATGTTTTGATTCGGCATGGGAATTGAGATTTGTGAACTCAGCAACCAGAGAGCTTTTTTTTGGCAAAGGGTTCAAGCCCATACAGCCTCGTCTTAAGTGATATTTTTGGTTCTTTTTTTTCCTACGTACTATGTCGTAGTAAAGCAGTGGGTACCTTACCAAGACTCATAGAATAAAGATGCTTATAGTCCTTATTCTGAGCCAAGACTTTATCAAGGAGTTTTGGCGGCAACGAAAAAACACTTGATTGGCACAGTTATTTCAATTCACTTCATTTGAGCACTTTAATAGAACTATATTGGATAATATACCACCATAATTATGCAATATAACACTAAGTATCACCAAAATAATGAATTAAAACAAGAGCACCTTATGACACTTCCACGTTCCCGCCAAAATTCAATCTTAAAAGAATTACGGTTCATTCCGTTTCACTCAGCTCATATTGAGTGGATGTATATTTCACTTTTACGAGATTTCAAAATATTCAATTTCATTTCGTAATGTTATATTTGCCATTGTTCATATGATTCAAATAGAATATAACCACTACGTTAAATATGATCCGAAATTTACACATTTCATGTTTTGATTTCGTCTTACGCATAGTCACGCCTTCTATTACCGAAGGGGTAGGCAGAGGCGCAATTAGTGCACCCACTTTTCGCCGAGCGTATTCTTTCCCACGAAGTGATAGAGGGCGAGCTTATCGCTATATCGGGCACAAATCCCAGACTCCGGACAGAAACGAATAGAAAAACCCAATAAACCTTTGCCCGACCCTGGGACAAACCCGATACCTCAGTATAGTAGTTATTCCGTAATACAACTACGCCACTGAGGTAGGCATATTCATATATCAATATTAATTATTGAAAGAATTTGATGTGAACAAAAAGCCCATAAATGCGTAAAGAACAAAGGCTCTAAAGTGTTCGCAAAAGATCTGTCTATCAGAAAAAGACAAATGGCCAAGTTAAAGAAGGAAATGTGGTGTCGACGAAGGTAGTAATATTAAGAGATTTTACAACGAGGCAGCGAGCAAGGACAGACTCACTGCAGAGCTTTTGTAAGTGGCTCTTTTATTTTGTGCTGCTCGAGGTGTAACACCTGGAGCAAGAATATTGTGATATTGTACAGTCACTCACATAAGTACACTTTTATGTCTGTGGGAATTTTGATTTTCTCTTCATAAAAATAACATAAAAAGGGATTTACTTTACATTATATAAATGAAAATAGATGTGTCAATTAAACTAATGCATGTAGGTGATTTTAAATTTTGAATTTGTTCAGTTACTTATGTGGCTGACTGTACAAGAAAGATGATCATGCCTTATTGATGAATTATATGCCCAACACAGTCTTGTGCCATTAGTTAATAAACAGTTCTGGAGGATTACCTCAAATTGTCTCGAGCTCAGGCTAGATAACTTCCAGCCTCCCGAGCAAGCTGGATTCCGAAAAGGCTATAGTACTAGATCACATTCATATAGATACCTCTTGAAGTTCCAAAACAGTAAAAAACCACCAGGATAAATAAAATATAATTTACAATACAAGATAATTTCTTTTAATTAACATATACAGATGCTAAATCATCATAGTCATAGGTTCTTTTTAAGAATAAATCAACTAGTGAAACTCCATTTATATTATGCAGGCCTGTGTTGATGGGTAATGCTGTTAGATGAACATAAATTGAATTACCAGGCTCCAATGGGCCCAATTTTCTATTTGATATTCCACACCAGAGTAAACTGCTGTCTTGCAAAGAACGCAATTTCAAAATTAGGTCTATTGTTCTCTCACTAGCATTTGTAATTTTGCATTTGAAGTTGAATGGCTCATCCACTATAACTTTATTCGGAAGCATTTCAAATGTGACCCTGATATCACCATAATCAGGGGTCATCCTTTGCAACTGGCTAGTCTGCAATCTTCCCTTCTCACCCAAGTTAGATCTCCAGACAATATCTAGTTTTCCAATATTCTTTGCAGCAGCAAGTAGTTTGAGTTCCTTTGAAATATTTTCTTTTGGAGTCAAACAGTATAAGTATTGACAGCTTTCCTGGGGTTGAAGTAAAGCAACATCTCCAAAAACAGACACTTCATTGACTTCATTTAAAGAGCTAACAGTGAATTGCTGTGAGCTTTCTAATGATACTTGCTCAAGTATTATTGGCCCAGATGTAATGTTTTGTACTTGTGCCTCCAAATACACATCATCTGACTCAGCATTGTAAAATTTTGTTTTAACATCTAAGGGTTTCATTACTTCAAATTTAAAGAATTTTCTGAATGAAGCTAGGGTGTTGTAATTAGACATGTATGTCACTTCACACACTAAGATGTGTGTTCCCAGGTCCTTTACTTCATGATGAATGACGTCACTTAGTGTTTCATCAACATCCAGCATAGTAGGTGACATGTTTTGTTGAGTTGATAAAACAATTCTTTGAGAATTTGTTTGGAGATCTGCTTTTATTGAAACACTTTGGACTGGGTGGTTAGTTTCATTGTGAACACATACATAGCAAGAAAACGTTTCTCCCAAATAAATATTGCCGAAACTTTGGGGTAACAGCAAGAACTGCCCAGCTGCAAGAGTTTCCATTTGTGTTACGGCTGTAGCATCATCTTTAAGGTAATTGTTTAGTATATTTCCTGGTAAATCTTTAGAGTCACAGGTCACAATTTTTGGACTTATTAACGCCGGTTTGGTAAGTCTCATTACTTTTAAAGCGACTAAATGTTCCACAACTTCTTTTCCATCCATTTTTAATAACAATTTAAGGAAAAGATTTCGTTTATGAAAAATTTAAATATTTTACTGATGATGTTATCCTTGAGAAACAAGTTTTAATATTAATGTTTCCGTAGTATTATAATGCTCTTTGTATTAATGATACTTTACTTTTACCTTTAAAAATAATGAAAGAAAGAAAATTCCGATTTCCGATTGATATTTTACTTGACAATTGACAGATCATAGAACTTTTTTTTTTATAATTTTTTTTTTTTTTTTTTTATAATTCTCCCTTACAGGGAAGGCAAAGGGTTCAAGCCCATACAGCCTCGTCTTAAGTGATATCTCTGGTTGTCGTAGTAAAGCAGTGGCTACCTTACCAAGACTTTATCAAGGAGTTTTGGCGGCAACGAAAAAACACTTGATTGGCACAGTTATTTCAATTCGCTTCATTTGAGCACTTTAATAGAACTATATTGGATAATATACCACCATAATTATGCAATATAACGCTAAGTATCACCAAAATAATGAATTAAAACAAGAGCACCTCACGACACTTCCACGTTCCCGCCAAAACTCCTTTTTTTTTATAAGATCACAGAACATCACAGGCAGTGTTGCCAACCCTACAGTTTTAACAGTACATTTACTGTTTTTGCTTTTTCATCCCTGTTTTTTTGTTTAGAGTTCAATTTTTACTGTTTTTTGTTTTAAAGATTTATCACTAGTTTTTACATGCATTTTCACTGTTTTTGTGCACAGGTTAGTAAATTAGTACTACATAAAATGGTGCAGGAGGTTTTTTTCTTGTTTTTGGTCGTCATCCTATGGACTTACTCTACTTCTCGGACGTTAAGGAAAAATCGAAATCCAGGACTTTTTTATTAGCTCCTCGATCAAAATCCCCGATCTGCTGTTTTCTCCTATTTTTTTATGTCATCTGTAGTTTTTTGGATTCTTGGAGTTGGCAACAGTGCCCTTGATTCTGATTGATTAGTGATTCTAGTGTTTGTATTCTCTTTGGTGATTTCTATTTGTCTCTGCAGCTGAAGATATTGCCTGTATGCTAGTTTCGTTCTATTTTTTTCAAATCTTATTTGGAATTTAATTAAATTACACAATACATATTATATAGAACAAAAACTCCAAATATGGTTTTGACTAAAGAATACAGAATATGCATGCCGATGACTGTGGAAGAGGTGAGAAAGTTTTATTGTTGGTTAGAAAATTGTTTATCTGATTACCATACGTATTTGCAAATTATTTAATGCATAATATCTACGGTATTGCAAGATACGTACATTGCAAGTAACAAAATCATATCGTAACTTATTTACACAGTGTCTATTGTCCTTATTCACGGTAATTTTTCTGCTATAATAGATAACTTAATTTTGGACTTTATAATGTAAATCAGTTTGAAAATAATATTTTTATAAATTGTTTACAATATACTCTCTATGCGACAATTATATAACATGAAAATAAAGTCACAAGAACGTGTTATTCTTCAATAACTGTAATTCTGCAAGAACTTTGTTATTATTACTAGTAGTGCTCGCGGCTCCGCCAGCGTTTAAAAGTTTTTCCGGGACAAAAATATTTTTCCGGAATAAAAAGTAGCCTATAGCACTCAGGAGTTATGTAGCTTCCTATTAGTGAAAAAATTTTCAAAATCGGTTCAGTAGTTCCTGCGAATAGCGCGTTTAAACAAACAAACAAACTCTTCAGCTTTATAATATTAGTATAGATTATTGTTATTATTAACTGTAATTGTAATATTCAAGTGACTTCTGCTCGCGGCACCACCCGCGTGAATGAGTTTTACCGAGATTAAAGTCCTGCTTTATATTTCCCTGGGATAAAAAGTAGCCCATGTTACTTGCTGATAATGTAGCTTTATATTGGTGAAAGAATTTTTCAAATTGGTCCAGTAGTTTTGGAGCCTATTCAATGCAACAATCAAATCTTTCCTCTTTATAATATTAGTATAGATGTATAAACTTAATAAAGCTGCTATTTGTGGTTACTAATTAATAATACGAACATGATTAAATTTCTCAAAGTTAAGCTGGTGTGAGTTAAACTATACTTAAGTTTTAAATTGGCCAAAATTACTAGTTTTAACTATTACTATAAATTCTTATAAAGTAATGTATTCTCATTAATAATGCTTGATGATATGTTATGGTTTTAGTACCGTATCGGTCAACTATACATGATAGCCCGACACAGTTTTGAACAGTCCAACAATGGTGAGGGTGTTGAAGTGGTCGCTAATGAGCAGGTCAATGACAAACTCAATGGAGTTGGCCAGTTCACAGAGAAGAGAATACATTTATCCAGGTAATTAGCAAAATCTACTAATATATAAGCTTACTGTCTATGACTTCCATGCTATAAGTTAAGATACTCAATTGATTTTGTCGATCACCTTTGTTGTTATTAGGTTGAGTCCCTAACACTATGTATGTTGTACACTGGCATACCAACCAAAACCGACGGTGGCATTCTTTAGTGCATATGAGACTGGCCAATGTCACTAAGTAGTGAGTAGGGGTTTAAAGGAGCCCCCCTAATTCCGAAAGACACTCTTACTGTCTACAGACCTTTATATTGCCTACATAAGATACATAATGTGAGACTCACATTATTTATATATTTCCAATTTGACAAAAAGGACATGTCCAAAAACAGGGTTAAAATTCTAACCAAGATACTTTATATAATTTATGCTTGGATTTATTAATACTGCCCTAGTAAAGCGTCACAGGCTTGAACATGTGAGCTAAAAAAAAATCACCCTGGGTGTCCGGATGGCTAAGGTCGGCCCTGTCAACCACGCTACACTACTGCCTGTAACAATGACATAAAGTCAGCTACTTTATTTCAAATTGTAATCGATATTAGTTATGTCCTATTACGAGGTAAGTAATCGGTATTTTGGCGTATTCTTTTTATGGGAATTAATTCGTTTTCCCGAGACGTAATAAAAAAAAACGCTAGTTTACTCTAGAATTTTATTTAAGGTTAAACATAAAAAACTGGTCAAGTTGGAGTCGCACTCGCGCACCGAGAGTTCCGTACAAATCTGTAGGTATATAAGTAAAAGTTCACTCATCACGACAATCGAGTCATAGTTATGGTATTTTTATTGCAAAATGAAATCCATAACATTACAATATGGAAAGCTGGAGGAGCATAAATTAGGCAAAGGTCTCTTTATCGTTTCAGTAATCCTTTATATTATATTAACACATATCATTTATTTTATAATATAACTGAAATACCTACCGTTCCGTTTTTTCCTTTCGAGGTACGGAACCCTAAAAATTACGCTATGTAATACAAATTTAAAAACCTAAATACCAATTTTTTTTGGGCGTTTTCCTTAACATTTGAATCATGCGTATTTTTCTATTTCGCTCCATGATAATATTATTATATGTTATGGTTTAACGAATAATGATGTGCCTAGATTGTACATTGTAGAACAGTTTTAGGATGTTGATCAAAATTAAAATAAAGATCATAAAATACGCTGAAAATAAAAATATAACAGCTACGTTTTTGCTGTTTTACATGTAGGCGTCTAATTAATTAATATTACATTATTAGCTATTTGAAGTTTTTAAGGGTAACGTAAAATACTATTTGCACGCATATTGATCGATATGCAAGTTGTCCCATAAATGGTACGACAAACTTAAAGGGAAGATAGTTTGAATGGAGCTCTACCTAGGGCTGCCATCATCTAAATTGCTGGCGAAATATGGGCATTTCCCCGGACACCTCTGAAAAAATATTTTGCCGTTCCTTCTTGAATGCGGGGAAATGCATGAAGTTTTAACTAAGATTTATTTCAATTTGTCGCTCATCTATAAAAAATGGATATCCCCTGACAACAAAAGTATCCGGGTTTTGCCAGGACAATTTTTAAAACCCCGGCCGGACGGCCCCCGGACGCCCTTCAAACTAGGACAAATCCGGGGAAATCCGGACGGATGGCAGCCCTAGCTCTACCAGACATGAAAAGGTGACCTCTATAAAAGTGTCACCATACTGTGTCCAATTTACTGTTGAGCAGTGATATAAAACTTGTCTGTAGATAATAATTGATAACCTAATTACGGTGTGCCCTCACCTTATATAACCATGTTTTGTAAATATGTGTGGGGTATATAGGAATATGTTGCATATAGTTCTCTGATAAGGTTTATTACTTCCTGATATTGTCATTTCTCTGAATCGTAATATGTCTCTCGGCTTAATCATATACTTCACAATTCACATGCAATGCTCTGATATAATAATATGTACTTATTACAATATCTTTGCTGTGTTCTGAAGTTAATAAGAAAATCGTCTCTAGATCAACTTTTTATATTTTTATTTTTACGGCATTGAATGGCGAGACGATCATGCCGTTCTCCTGATGGTAAGCGATACGACCACCCATAAACAGACCAACACCATCCAGTACCTTGAGTTACAAAGTACTGTTTGGCATTCCACTGCACTCATCATTCTGAGACATACCTAAGATGTTAAGTCTCATTATGTCCTGTAGTCACACTGGCTACAATGTCCATCAAATCGTAACACAAAAGTGCATGCACACTGCTGCTTGGCGGTAGAAATAGACCGCAATGTTCTTCTTTACACTATTCTTAAATTAAATTTATTAAAACATATTCTTTTTTTTTGGATTTTCTATAAAGCGTGTCTTTTAGTTTTTTTTTAACTATTGTTTATACCTAATGTACTTAGTTATAAGTATAACGTTCAAAAGTTAGTAAACAAAAATATTCGACTTTATGTTATTTCATTTTTTTATTGTTGTTGTTCCCAGTCACCTTCCCTACTGGCTCCAGTCTTTAATACCCAAAATATTTTACATAACTGAGAAGGCATGGAATTATTATCCCTATACGATTACTGGTAAGCGTTTATCATCTTAATAATATTTTTAACTCAATTAAATTGCACACCAATTAATCCATGTTATTTATTTTCCATGCTTGGTGATGAACATGAAGAATACACAGTGAGTGTTTTTTAATCTATCTGCTACTCTAGCTAGTTCTCTTTATTTGGTATCATTATACGGAGGAACCCATCGCTAGTTGTTTGAAATTACCCCAAGTTAGAATGTGGTCATAATTTACCAATGAATGCAATAATTAAAATCTGTTCTTTTAAACGTGACAACTATGGTAGTATATAATATAGTCTTTATTGAGTTTACTAAAATTGACATATTCTTTCTTGTTTAAATTTTCAGTGTTCTTTTTTACCCAAGTTCTCAATATCGATTCAGACCAGATATGAAGACAACAATGGAACCACCGAAAATGTGAGTTTAATTTATTCATATCTTCAACAATTAACATAATACAGTTTTAGAAAAGTCTAAATATAAATAAACCAGCTTTTGCCCGCGGCTCCGCCCGCGTGAATGAGTTTTTCCGGGATAAAAGTCCCGCTTTATATTTCCCCGGGATAAAAGTAGCCTATGTGTTAATCCAGTATAATATGATCTACCCGTGTGCCAAATTTCATCGAAATCAGTTCAGTAGTTTTTGCGTGAAAGAGTAACAAACATCCATACATCCATACATTCTTACAAACTTTCGCCTTTATAATATTAGTAGGATTCGTAGGATAAAGTATTTATCTTATAATTATGCATTTCTAGTGCTTGGGGTTAACACCAGAAGAATTAGAGGAAAGGGCAGTAGACTTTCTGGACATTGCTTATGATGAGATTAAGCCACACCATTACAAGGAGGCAGAAGACCCCAAATTCTTTAAATCGGAAAAGACTGGCCGAGGTCCTCTGGTCGAAGGATGGAGGGAGACGCACCAACCGATCATGTGTTGTTACAAAGCTGTATCTGTCAAGTTTGAAGTGTGGGGCTTGCAGACAAGAGTGGAAGAATATGCTCAGGGGGTATGTATCTCTGAATGAAAATATTTTCATTCATCACAATTTAATCAAGTAGTTGTTGAGCTGCTTTAGTTAGACATATTTGATTTTGTCTAGATTCACGCAGTGATGAAACGTGTATATAATACTAGGTGTTCTCGCGGCCTCGCCCGCATGAAAAACCTTCCTTGCTCCAAAATTCGCACAACACAATCCAACTCCAGCGCCATATAGGTACTTAACCCGTTAAGCCCCGCTTATATATATAGATGTATCAGAAAACCCTATATATATATGGACGCCGGCGTCCGTCGCGGGGCTTGACGAGTCCAAGAATCAATTTTAAAATATCCATTATGTATTTACCATGGGATCAAATTACCGGGATTAAAATTAGTCTATGTGTTAATCCAGGACATGATCTACTCGTGTACCTATTTCTTCGAAATCCATTTAGTAGTTTTTGCGTGAAATAGTAACAAACATCCATACATCCATTCTTACAAACTTTCGCTTTTATAATATTAGTAGGATTTGTATAGTAAAGATTAATCAGAGTATAATTTGAATTATTTTCTTTGCAGGCCATACGCGAGATATTGTTGCTCGGACACAGGCAGGCTTTTGCTTGGATGGATGAATGGTTTAACATGACCCTTGAGGATGTACGGGAATATGAACGAGAGATGCAAGCAAAGACGAATATTAAGGTAAACACTAGAAATAGAATTTGCGAAAGTCTCAATATTGTCACCATAATACATTAATTTATGTAAATATAGGAGTTTATTGACATTTAACTTTTTAAAATATATACCTAGAAAATGTATGAGTATTTCATATTTTTTGTGATTTTTTGATAAGTGACATCGTAATAAATTCATCTTAAAGACAAAAAATATATTTTATAAAAAACAATTTGTAGCTCAAAGCAACACTAGAAAATGTCGAGGGCAAAGAGGAGGACGATAAATCCGATTCATCAAAACCCCAAACACCGAGAACACCGAGAACACCGAAGTCGTCGAAGAGTAGCAGCGGAACGCCCACAGGGGAGGGACGGACGTGGTTCAATTGGTCGTGAATCATTCATTCCGATCACAGTTGATCTCCCCATGGGCGTAGTTAGTCATTTTCCAGGGAGGACCTATGCCCTAGAGACAAAAAAGGTCCTATGTGTGCAATTTATTATTCATTTTTTTTTTCATATTTTGCAATGTGCAATCCTCCTAACTAAGCCCGTGGACTCCCTAACACAGGGTTTATTTATGTGTGTTCATTGTTGCCTTTCAACTTACCTCACAACACACTATTTCAATTTATAAAGCCTGAAAGGAATATATATATGGAATTGCTTGGTATTATACGGTGTTCATTTTTGTTACTAGGAAATTAGAGATAGCGAAGCTAAACTACATTTGAAACTATGGTATGTAATACTTTTTCAAAGTTATTTGTTTCATATAAAAATCTGCCTCTATCAAAATATATTTTGTCTAAGATCACACTAATATGCGATCTAGGAAGTACATATGGAACAAGTAACAACAAGCAGATGGCAGTACTGAGTTATACTGTACTGAGAGTTGGAAGTCACAAAGCTTACTTTTATGAGTGAATTGTAGTTACCATTCCTATGATTTTGGTGTATTGTTAATTCTAGTTAATTGATATACTCTTGAGTAACTTTTACTTGTTTAGAACAATATGAAACTTAGGAAATTTTATACATATAAGTTTTTGAGTTATGAGCCGAGTTGTATGTTTTTTTGCAGTACAAAGTATCTTCACCTACAAGGGAATAATAATTTTGTTTTGCAGGAATTACTGTGTGGTAAAATAAGTTTAATGCATTTTTGGAGTATTTTTTTTGATTTAATAGTTTGAAATGAGTGAAATATGTTTTGTCGCCTATGTGATTGATACGCGTGTTGAAAGTAAATATGATTGGCATCCTATCCCAGTGCTTCTAAATAGAATTAATCAAGTGTAGTTCTGTCTCTTACCCGTTGTCCTATGTGAACGACAAATGCGGTAATGCGACCCGACGCGAAAATATCAAATAGTTGTTGTATGTACTTGTGGCCTCCGTTGTCGCCTTAGTAGGGTATATTACACAGTCAATAATATCGTGATCCTGGAATTATCACAAGATCGCAATACTATGCCTATAACCTGCGATATTATCACGATACTGCGATACGCATCAATATTTCATCAATATTATCGTGATATGAGTATCGCGTGGATATTATTGACGGTGTAATATACGCGAATCAGTGTGAAGAATTGGTCGCATTACGACACATCGCGTCGCTACGTATCGCGTCCCATCGCTCGCCTAGGACAACGGGTTTAGTTTATTACTGTTTGTGGAGCTTAAACTTTGACGTAATATAAGAAGTTTTAGCGACAGTTATACATGAAGGCTATATAATTTGCCGCATCTTATTTCAAGATTTATCACTGCATTTGATTTGGATACATACATATATATACACTCACGCCTGTTATCCCCGAAGGGGTAGGCTGAGGCGCAACTAGTGCACCCACTTTTCGCCGCTATTCCGTCCCATGATGTGATAGGGGGCGAGCCTATCACTATATCGTGCACAAATTCCAGACTCCGAGCTGATACTGAATAGAAAAACTCAATATCACTTTGCCCGACCCGGGGATCGAACTCGAGACCTCAGCTTTGCAGTCGTACTGTAATACAACTACGCCACCGAGGCAGTCTTCAGTCAGTTTGATTTGGATGTTTATACAAAAACAGTTTAACCTTGGGATGCTACATTATCATATGATAGTTATAGATGAATGATACACTTGGATATGTCCGTCATGGTTTATTTAAATATAGTAGTGCTCGCGGCTCCACCCGCGTGAAAAAGTTTTTCCGGGATAAAAATATTTTCCCGGGATAAAAAGTAGCCTATAGCACTCAGGAGTAAAGTAGCTTCCTATTAGTGTAAGAATTTTCAAAATCGGTTCAGTAGTTCCTGAGATTAGCGCGTTCAAACAAACAAACAAACTCTTCAGTTTTATAATATTTTATATTAGTATAGATATGTCTCATAATATTATACCAATTATAGTCTTATTTAACAGTGAAGGAAAATATCGTGAGGATACCTTACATACACGAGAATTCTCCATAAGAATTTCGACGGTACCTATATAATATGAAGTCTGCCAACCCGCACTAGGCCAGCGTGGTGGACTAAGGCCTTAACCCTCTCAGTAGTAGAGGAGGCCCGTGCTCAGCAGTGGGCAGTATATAATACAGGGCTGATTGAATTGAATTGAATAGTGTTATAATACTGCATGTTGACGAAATAATCAATCCACAATACAGTATGTATGAAGACAATAATATGATAATGTAATATACGCCTTACATTGTACCTAACAGCATTTAAACAGAAATTTCAAATATCTAAAATATTGAGTTTAAAAGTGAAGAGTTTCATTTTATTTATTTATTTCGTAGTATTAATTTTGAAATGTAACCGGTTGAATGACGCTTCATAATCCAAAGTGTAGATTGTTAAAAATAAAAGGACCCTAATTCCTAATGTGTGGTGTATTGTGTTACATTTGAATAAAGTGTTAGATTGTAAATGTGGATGTTTTTGATTGAAATGTATATCTATGTTACAATTTTAAAATACTCAGTGTTAAAAGGTGTAAATGTGAAGAATTATTGGATATTCGAACGCTAATAAAGTAATAAGAAAATAAAATCAAAATTGTTTACAATTATTGACTCTACTCCATCGGTTTAGGTATTCATCTACATGTAAACATATCATAGAAGGAGAGGAGGTCCGTGCTCAGCAGTGGGTAGAATATAATACAGGGCTAGTATGGTATGGTAAACAAATCATAAAAAGGTATTTTATCTGCCCATTTCTTTTTACAAAATACGTTGTGAACAAAATAAATGTCTTCATAGCCTACACAACACTTAACACTGTTATTCCCGTTTATTGAACTTATTTGGTTATTATATAATGATTAAGTAATGAAGACGCGCGAATACAATGAATTATTAAAATTTACAAAACTTTAGTATAGGATGTCGAACTGTAAAAGACCTAATACGACAGGTTACAGGGACGCTAAACATTTTTCTAATGGATCTTAATAGATAACCATACAAAATTTGAAACTACAAATGTCACGCTGCGTGCCATTAGGACTAACCGCCATTCAATATAATCGGTTAACTAGGCAACAATTACCAATAAATTTCCGCCTTGTAGAAATTTCTTTTTTTTAAGTATATATTTGTGTTTGTTGTACGCCGTAGTTCCATTGAGACAATAGTCTTCGTAAGCACGTTCGTAAGAAAAGGTTGACTACCCAGGAATCATATGTTTACATTTAGTTAAATACCTAAACCGATAGATTATAGGTATTTCTGATAATTGCTTGTTATTTGACACATTGTATTGAAGTAAATTCTACTGAGCTTATTATGCTAAATTGCTATTGTATAATGTAATCCAAGTGATGTATATAATTGTATAACCAACAGTTAATGGCTGTTTTCAATAAATCATTCCTAATCTTAATCTTCGATGTAATCCCGGCAAATAGTCATTTGTAAGCGTGTCAAAAAATTCTATTCTGATTGGTTATGGATTGAATAAAGCGATTGGGATAATTGGGTTTGTTGTTTGTTAAAAACGACAGTAAATGTAACAAACGTTTTACAAAATCACATTTTTGGAAAAGGATACATCCTTTTCCAAAAATGTGATTTTGTAAAGTGGAGTACTTGTTAAAAATAAATATAACGTGTTATTAAAATATTTCGATTACAAATTAATTGCTTTTTGTTGGTTGAAAGTAAAATAGTAATTATTTTGTTCAGCACAATAAGCTGATATAGTTGAACACTTCACACATTCTTTGTGAATTTAGGAATTGTTATTGTTTGCTTGATTCATAAAGAGGTGTTTTCCTATGTGTGCAATATGATATTTAATGTATTTATTATATGTTAGACAATTTATTTATAGTGAACAAACTAGGGCAAATAGTTTCTATGTTGTAAATATTGGAACCACATTATACAAGACTACGTTGTATTTGTTACAAGAATACTTCATATTTCAAACTTATGAATACAGTGATTTGACACTTGAATCACCCGCCAAAGAACTTACCACAGTGCTGCAGAGTCAGGCGGTGTACACATGACAGAACACGTGCAGCATAGCACTAGTGGTGAAAGGGGGAGGAGGGCGGCCCGCCCGGGGTCTCATGAACAAGGCGGTGTCAACTTCAATTCACTTGTATCAGGGCCGCCTATACCCGGAGATGACAGGGGTGCGTGGTACCCGGAGACATAGCTTAAGGGGGCCCAACCCGATCGCCCGGCAAAAAAGAAATATTTTTTGGGCAGGGAGGGGTGCTACATAGAGAACCGCCCCGGGTGCCAACCGATGCTACGCCGCCACTGCAGCATAGTTAGATTGCTGACGTAGAGATAATTCTAGAGGGCGCCACGGAAGCATAACATGAACAGAATTGTGGAAATTCAATGTTCTTAAAAGAATAATAGGGCTACTTTTTTAATTTTATAAAGGTACGACAAAAAAAACATTTGGAAGTTAAAACTGCCCCTAAAACCTGTTGTTGTCAGTGTTCCCATCTCGTTAGAGATGTTATTGAAAGGTTTCTTTTTTATAATACACATTTCTCAGTGAAGCCTTGTACTTCTTCGTAACCCAATGAAGATGAAGAGCAAACATGTTCCTTATTTATGTTATATCTAATTTTAAGGGTATTAATATTTTATTCCGCTTACCAATTACAATATATTTTAACCGACTTTCAAAAAAGGAGGAGGTTCTCACTTCGTGTGTTTGTTCTTTTAATCTTCAGAGCACTAAAAGTTGGTAGTATGAAGTGTTTTTCCCTATGCGTCACAGTTTTGTTAACGTTATAGTACTGTGGCGCTTCCAGCAGGAGAAATAAGCAGTAAAATGTATAATTGGTCAGAGTACTTTTACTTCCTTGGAAACTGACATTATGAGAGGTATCCTAAATACTGCGCTTATTATAAAAAATAAATAACTCATTGATTCCAAAATCCAATGACCACAAGTTCTTTAAAGCTTTTGTACTTATTGATTAGATATAATATGATAATTACAACTTGGACAGTTTTTTTTGTACAGTCAGCAGCATAAGTAGCTGAACAAAATCAAAATTTCAAATCGCCTATATACGCGTTAGGTTAAACTGATTTTTTTTACTTCGTTTGAAGTAAAGTAAATCTCTTTTATTTTTTTTTTTGTGAAGAGAGAAAGAAGATTAGTAAGAACACAAAAGAATGTAGGCAAATTGAAATTTCGAATTTGTACAGATACTTATGCTGGTGACTGTACATGACATGACTGTACATGTACAAAAAACTGAATATTTAAAACAAAATTGCTTTGGATTTTACGGTGTGACAAATACAACGCATTTATAGAGAACCCAATATATTTATGTACCTATTTATATAAGGTAATAAATAAAAGTCACCATACTATTTAATTTGTATTTATAATATAGTTATAATTTGTATTGTATGTAAATGTATGTAAAATGTGGACGATAGCCTAGTTGGGAATGGAACGGTCTGCCGAGACAATGTCCGGAGGTCAAAACCCAAGGCAAGGCACACACTTCGGACTTCTCGAAGTTATGTGTGTATTGTTTATCAATTATCGTTCGCTTTAACGGTGAAGGAAAACATCGTGAGGAAACCTACATGCCTGAGGATTCTCCATAAGAATTTCGAGGGTATGTAAAGTCTGCCAATCCGCACTAGGCCAGCGTGATAGAAAGGCCTAAATCCACTCTTTGGTAGAGGAGGCTCGTGCTCAGCAGTGGGCAGTATAATATAATATAGGGCTGGTATTATTATTATTAATAAAATGTATGGTTTACAGTTTTTAGCTAAATATTACAATGTATTACGTAAAACGGTCCTAAACGATGATAAAATACACAATTATTCTCAAAATTGCTGCCCAAATTATAAACGCTTATTTAATAATCTTCTGTTTTTCTCTATTAGGTGTCCTAAAATCATGTGACATTAGCAACGAGAAAACGTTTAATAAGTAGTTAAACAAGTATTTATGAATTGGGTGCAACTCTACAAAACCTATTTTGTAAATAAAACGAAATAAGTACGATTTAAATAAATGGAGGTATTTGTGGAATATTTTATGGAAATTTTATTTTAATGCTTAAACCATTCAAAAAATCAAGGTATTGCCATGGGCGTAGACACGGTGGGGCGCTTACCCCACCCTGGCTCTGACCTGTAAGGTACCTAATATACATATTCATATACACTCACGCCTTTTATCCCCGAAGAGGTAGGCAGAGGCGCAACTAGTGCACCCATTTTTGGTTGCTATAATAAGAGATTGAATAAGAATTTGAATAAATTCAGTTGTTTTATTGTCTACGGATGCGACATAGCAGAACATTAGTATGTGATGCTAATATCCATTTAAAAAAATACCTAAATTTGCGTGACATTTTGGATCCATTGCAAGTGAGCTCCTATGGCAGTGTAGACTCCAGGGACGCCATTGGCCCCACAGCCCATACCATAGCTGCAAATGCCTTGTACTACTCCATCACACATTAATGGACTCCCCGAGTCGCCCTGCGGAAGAAAATAAATGTTATCCCAAATCACCATTACTGCCTATCTCGAAATTTATCGAAGATATTATTCATCATTGTGTGTCTTCTAAATCTACTTGTCCACTCAAATGTGGGGTTTGTACAACAACCTCTTTTAAGGTACAGAATCAAAATGCTTTTTTACAGTTGCTGTCCTGACGTTAACCTCTTTTGTTTGATTTAAGGTGAACGCACACTTATCCGAGCCGAACGCGTTGAACGAGTCGAACGAAACGAATTTGAGAATTCTGTATATGAAATCTCATGAAACCTAGCGCACACTTCCCCGCATCGAATCGTCCGAATCGAAAGTGTGCGAGGTTTCATGAGATTTCATACACAGAATTCTTAAATTCGTTTCGTTTGACGCGTTCGGCTCGGACAAGTGTGCGTTCGCCTTTAATCCTCAATAAATCGTGTTAGAAAAGCCTAGGTATATGAAGTGTACCTAACTGCCCATACTGGAAACAACCTCGACTCGCGGACTCGCTATCCCACATCGCGTGATGTGAGATCAGTAATCCATTGGCAACGAATACAATTCGGTTTCGTTATGTTTTATGATTTAAAATACAGCAATAGATCGCACCTTTAGAACGAAAACGACACAATTCCAAAAAATAGTAAATTGCATAGTCATTTTTAAAGGACTAAAAACTAATCCCTCATTTATAAAAATATACTTAATAAAAAATGGAACGATATAACAGATTTGTCCTATTCCTGCTTGAATATGGCTGTGTTTGAACCATTGTTGCCTTGAAAACTTCGTTTTAAGTAATTTTGTGACGATAACTCAATTTTCTATCTTTTTGAATTGTGTCGTTTTCATCCTAAGGGTGCGAGATATGGAATTATCGTGCACACGTCATGTCATTTAGGACTGAATTGTCTGCTAAATGTTAGGTAAGTCATCCAAATCATATATGCAGTCATCACGATAGAAATTATCCGTCTGAACTCTCTAGTCCTACGGTGCAACCTTTTAAACCAAATACTAACGTCGATGTATCTAGCGAGGTATGACCTATCTTGTTTATCCACAGTTACGACTATTTTTCTACGGTGTGTTCATAGAAGTATATGCCTATCGGGCTATTTAATTACGCGTCTTGTGTAAACGACGGAAAGACATTAAACCGAGGGATTAATTCTTTTCAATGTTTACTATGACACTATTATTCCAAGAGCTGGCGAGGTATTTTATTACTACAGCCACTTTCAAACATTGAAAAAATAGTATTTTATGAATAAGAGAATCTCAAATTGTAAGTCGTACAGGGTAATTGCGGCTATTTTGCAACTGCGCAGTATTAGAATGTGTAAAAAAATCAAGCAGTCAAATATGTTTTGCAAAATAATATTGGATTAAAATATCATTTTCATCAAAACAGAATGACTCCATTTAGCTAACAATGCATTGTCAGTAACGTGGTACATGTAAAATTTCAACAGAATCGTTTGAGGGTAACTGCTTCAAAATTTACTTGCAAGATTCCATCCAAACAAACCTTAGACTAACAGAACAAACATACATAGCAAGTTAAATAAAAGCTTGTATAAATGCATATAATTCCAAGTTGCCTAAAACATATTTTATATAATAGTTATATTCGTGACGTTTATTCAAAAATACAAAAACACTAAAAGAAAGTAGAAACTACATTAACATTGGAATTATACAGTTTTTGATTAATAATAACATGTAAAATTCAACGTAGACAGTAGGTATACCGAAGATCTAATTTAGTGGCGACTGCCGCTAAGAAGTATGCATCTGTTGTTTTTATTAAAACGTCAGCACAACAATGTATAAATGCTAGAAGATCCTTTGGCACACCCGTAGCTAAATTTATTACACGTTGTAACAACTGTTATTTAATTGCTGCACCGACAGACAACTCTGTTACGAATGATTAGTACATGTATGGCGAAAATATTTCGTCTGGAACTAAATGCGTCAACTGTCAATTCCGAAACATTACGCTTTCTTGTGGGATTTTGTCATCGCTTGGAATATTTATTGATTATAGTAGGTGTAAGAATGGGTGTAGGCGGTAGGATTTACCTACCCCCACGAATCTGTGATATTTCGCTGCTAGACAGATCGGACGCTGTAGTTTAAACTCTCGTATGCTCTTTATAATAATATTTCGTAGGCATAGGTACCTAAGTGTTTATACACTATGCTACATCTTAAGTAACTAAATAAACTTAGGCTCGTACTTGGCGTACCTAACAGAATATACTTCTAGTCCATAATTATATCCTCTTGTTGTGCATAGTATATAATTAAGCAGATCATACCGGTAGTATATTTTGTCACGAACTCTCTTTGAATGTACAATTAAAATGTAAACCTGCGGCGTCAGTTATTAGTAGGTGTATTGTTCTTTACTTCACTACAAACTCCTTGTCAATTCAGGCAAGCTGTTTTACTCGATTATCGTATCGTAGAGCTAAGCTAATATACTCCTATTACAATTCATTGGTATGATAACATTACAGTAAGCTGCGAATAACTATTTATATATCAACATTTCGGGATAATAAAAAGGACCCACAATTAGATCAAAAGCTGGTTTCCCTAAAACTATTATCGAAGTGTTGAAATGAATATAGGTACCACTTGTTTTATTTATTATTAAATACAAAAAAGGAACAGGACAAAAAGTTACGTATGTCTTTACTCTAGAACAGTAAACAATCGAGAAGGGGCGACTATTATCTGCTACACCTAGGGCTGCCATCATCTAAATTGCCGACGCCGGATAAACACGGCAAAAATCCCGGACATTTGGGCGAAATATGGGTATTTCCCCGGACACCTCTGAAAAAATATTTTGCCGTTCCTTCTTGAATGCGGGGAAATGCATGAAGTTTTAACTAAGATTTATTTCAATTTGTCGCTCATCTATAAAAAATGGATTTCCCCTGACAACAAAAGTGTCCGGGTTTTGCCCGGACAATATTTAAAACCCCGGCCGGACGGCCCCCGGACGCCCTTCAAACTAGGACAAATCCGGGGAAATCCGGACGGATGGCAGCCCTAGCTACACCGTATAGTGCAGCCATGACCGTTAATACGTCCATAAGGGCATGTATACACTAGAGATGTGCGGGGAAGCTTAGCAGTGCCCTATAAAAGCCACCAATAGTATTACCTGGTTTATTTTCTCAGTTTGGCTGTGATGGAAATCTAACGTTTCGCCACAGCCTTTCTCGCATCTTCGCACAGTTTAGCTACCTTGCATGTTTTTTGTGGAAACGTGCGCTAACTCGGAGAACGTGCACGATATTGAAACTTGATCGGTAAACAATATATTAATTCTATTGTTTGCAGTTTCCGCGTCTTCTGTTAGTGTATGTTCAGATGCAACACTGCAGCTTATATCTAATTACCTGACAGGCGTCGACCCCATCGCCAACAGCGCACAACATTCCGCTATCGTATTTTGGTGCGACGTACGGACCTAATTTGTATGTACATTGGTCCAAAGATACGATTTTCAATTTCCCGGCGTATAATCGCTCTGTAGCCTCCAACGAGTTGATGTTTGTTATTCCATAACCGTATATTGTACATTCACCTGCAAAGTGCCATTGTTTTCGTTATAAACAAGGTGTATATGATACATCATATAGACTATCTGAAAATAAAAGTAAACAGGTAAAATGTTTAATACGACGACGATTGCGACGCAATCTCTATTATATAAAATAAGTAGGTACCCGACTGCCTCGGTGGCGTAGTTATATTACAGTACGACTGCAAAGCTGAGGTCTCGGGCTCGATCCCCGGGTCGGGCAAAGTAATATTGAGTTTTTCTATTCAGTATCAGCCCGGAGTCTGGAATTTGTGCCCGATATGGCGATAGGCTCGACCCCTACCACATCATGGGACGGAATGGCGAAAAGTGGGCGCACTAGTTGCGTCTCTGCCTACCCCTTCGGGGATAACAGGTGTGAGTGTATATGTATGTATGTAAGTAGGTACCCAAAGTGTTTTTGGCACGTAAGTAAATAGTTCTGTCTCATATGTTTTGAACATTGATGGCAATATTCTGCGGTCTCGTAAAATAATTACATTACTTTATATTTTTAATATATTTATTGTATGCCTATTACCTACCTACTTATATTTAAGTAAAAAATTATTAAAAACCAAAAATAAAATCCGACTGCGTCAATATCTTTATTAAATTCATTGAAGAATTGAAAAGATAAAAACAAGATTTTAATTTGAATATTTTATTTTGGTTTTGAATAATCTTACTTGACAGTGTTCAGAAACGCTGTCGGAGGCATAACACGCTCACTTCCCATAATTTGGTTATATAGTGATATAGTATATAGACAAGTAGAGGAACAAAATCTCGGAGTGAGCAAATGCCTCCGGCTGCGTTTGTGAACATTATTATCGACATTTATATTTCTATTCACATATTAGCCATAAAACAGAACCTACTATAATTTTCTTGTTTTTGTTTACCGTTGGATCGTAAACACAGAGCAAACATATAAATATAATATGATAGGTAAGAGTATAACCGTGCTTCGTGCATTATCATCTACCCACACATTGTTTGGACATCATTTACCTGACACACCAATTAATGATGGGCTTGGTAATATAGTGTTGTTTATCCAGATTTTGTCTTTCGACAGTATTATACGCAGTAGAGCAATGTCGTGTGCTCTTGAATTTCTGAAAACACAAAATAAATACTAAAAAAGTTTTTAGGCTACCGTGGCCTACACGAAATCCTTATATTTTCACCACGTTCCACTGTCCGTACTTAGGTATGAAGTAATAATTTTGTAGGGAGATTTTTATTTATATATTTAGATACCTGGTATTTATAGTCTCGAGGATATCCATTCAAAAATCTTCTTACCAGTTATTTTCTAACATATTGATGGTTGAATAAACTGACGATCCAAAAGTAGCCACAATTTTCCTTTAAATGCTATCAATGGAGATTACCTAATTTTCTATTTAGGTCCCAGACGTCGTTAGAGGGGACGCTTGGCTGTATCGAGTACGAATCGCATCTTAATTATACCTAATATATGGATACGAAAAAGTCATAACAAGGTTATTTGTAGCAAACTCAAATTCCGATAGCCAAATCCTATAAATCGTGAATGAATCAAGATTAATTCCATTACATTTTCTTCACGGTATCACTTTTACATATTCTACAAAGAATACGTAGAGTCGCTGACTGTAGGCTGAGTTTTTGTTTTGGGGAACAGTGAGTAGTGACCCAGTCAAGTGTCAGAAGTATCAACTGAACGTGGAATACACGAATCCTAAAACATCTAATAAAATATAAGTAGGTATCTAAAATGGCAATATTTTTATGTACAATTGAACACTATCCTATTATTTCTTATATAAAGGCGAAAGTTTGTAAGAATGTATGGATGGAATGGATGTTTGGATGTTTAGATGTTTATATGTTTGGATGTTTGGATGTATGGATGTTTGTTCCTCTTTCACGCAAAAACTACTGAACGGATTTCGATGAAATTGGCACACGGGTAGATCATGTCCTGGATTAACATATAGGCTACTTTTTATCCCGGGGAAATATAAACCGGGACTTTTATCCCGGAAAAACTTTTTAATGCGGGCGGAGCCGCGGGCAAAAGCTAGTAAATTATAATTTCTTACAAAAGTCAGATATCGGGTTGTTATAATAATTGATTGATATATTATCCGAAAACTCCAAATTGCTTTCATGTGAAAGGAATTATTATTAATAGTTCATCTATTTTAATTTGGTGATAACTAAAACATTAGTTTACTGCACACGAAAGCACAGAGGAAGTAAGTACGTGTAGAGCATATTTTAGCAACCAAACGAGGTCGATTACCATTCGAGATTTGGTAGTCACATTAGTCATAGCGTAGAGCTCGCACTGTTTACTCATTATTAACTTTATCAAATAAGATAAATTAATTGATGTGTGACGTAGAAGTATGCAAGATGTGTGTGTCTATACCTACCATAAAATGATTTTGTGTCTTTTGTAATTTTGGTCAAGTCAACAGCAGTGAATAAACCCGCTGAAAGGTACGAACTTTAAATCGGAAAATAAAATTGGGTTATTTTCCTCAGTGGTGGTATGGATATAGGTATGTATAGTTTAGCCACTTATCACATGATGAGACACACATAGAGACCACAACACGGAAAACATACCGCGTACGCAATACTAAGCCACAGAAGCAATTTTTATTTAAATATAATAGATACAAAATATATTCTTACCGATCATACAAGTCGTGTTTAATAATTTCCAGAATGATAGCGCGAGGAACAACTTCGTCTATTCGGTAATTGTTAAGCTGCAAAAAGTAATCTTCCGGAGATGTATGTACACAATGAGCTGCTGTGATAGCAAACTCTGGAGAAAGGATTGTGGCGCCACATATATGCTGCTGGCCGTTTGTTTTGCGCAGTGATGCCACTTGAGGTTGAGTACCTGGATAAACGAAAGATATTGAGTTAGCCATAGATTTACGTAACTATAGAAGTGGCCTTACAAATTCAAAGAATAACAAAGCAACAGCGGTATATTTTAAAATAAGTTAAATACATTTTTTAATGACTTAATTTACGGGTAGGTGGTAGATATTCATTTTTGTAATATCGAAAATTATACCATGAAGTTCAAGCATTCGTTGGATTTTATCTCATATCCATTCGTAGCGCACAAATATCAGTCAGGAGGTATAGTTGCGGTCATCATTGATGTTAACTATTTCGTGTAGTTTTGTTATACGGAACGTGCACGTCGTAAGCTCTGCTATCTGGTAGCACAACCTGACTCTTTTTCAGCACATCGATACTTGGCATTGACTTAAAATATTCGTATTGAAAGCATAACACTTAATGTGTTGATAATATATTGCTGTGTACCTATTTGGATTTTGGATGCTCCAAAACATAAAAATAAACAAATCAAATGGTGTGAAATTCTATTATGTTGCCAAGAATAGTACGTACCTAAGTACTTAAAATCCATGGTTATGTGAAAATTGACAAAAATAATAAAAGCTGTATAAAAAATAAGTAGTTATGAGTTCCAAAAGCATTCAGAAATGTCTCATAATGTGATTTATGTAAATAAAGATGTTTTGAACATAATATTCAATATAAAAAAAATCTGTAATTAAGGGAACATAACCTAATTTTGCTTAAATAGCTCGCTCCAATGTAATAAAAGCATATTCTGGACACGCTGGGTATCAATAATATTCGATCGAACACATATTTCATCATTTTTGTCATATTAAAAGAATATCCTACTAATATTATTAGCGCGAAAGTTTGTAAGAATGTATGGATGTTTGTTCCTCTTTCACGCAAAAACTACTGAACGGATTGCAAGAGTGCACACGGGTAGATCATGTCCTGGATTAACACATAGGCTACTTTTTTCCTGGGGAAATATAAACCGGGACTTTATCCCGGAAAAACTTTTTAACGCGGGCTGAGCCGCGAGCAATAGCTAGTAATAAATAAATTGTTGCTGTAAAAAGTTTCTTTTTACATATATCCACATGTGGCTCTTGTGTCGATTTTGTGCTGTCCCCTATCGTTCGTGCACGCTCCTTATATATTATACATAACCTATTATGTACAATAATTTAATCGATTACACACACACACACACACACACTCACTCACGCCTATTATCCCCGAAGGGGTAGGCAGAGGCGCAACTAGTGCACCCACTTTTCGCCGTTATTTCGTCCCATGATGTGATAGGGGCCGAGCCCATCGCCATGTCGGGCACAAATTCCAGACTCCGAGCTGATGTTGAATAGAAAAACTCAATATCATTTTGCCCGACCCGGGAATCGAACCCGAGACCTCAGCATTGCAGTCGTACCATAATACAACTACGCCACCGAGGCAATTTAATTGATTACTGCATGTGATAACGGGGTTTGGTTTAAACACAGCACTTTAGTTTTCGAGCCTCAGGAAGAACATGTAAGGAAGTACGATCATTTTGCACTATTTACCTGACTACGAAAGGAGTGTATGTATGTATGGTGGAATGTTTTTCGAGTGTATGTATGTATGTATGTATATTTCTTTGGCACGCCCTAGAGCCTAAACGGCTTGTCGTATTTTTATGTGAGTGGTGTCAATAGTTAGCCTGTGTTGTTTCGTCCATGGTCAAGTAAAGTTAACGGTCTTATTACACTGGACGAGCACGTATTGTCTTCGCCTTGCTGAGAAATCGCTTGATATTTGCCAGTGTGATAAGAGCCGTAAGTTTACTTGGCAAACAACCACAAAAAATAATCATCGTATGAAAATACTGCAAAGATACCATAAAATGTTTAGAGAAAAGCCGCTCCAGTAAAAAGTGTTAAAAGTCGGTTACAATTTTTTCTAAAAAGACTTGTATTGCTCTCTAACACCACTAGCCAATTTACCATTCGTATGTAAAATTTAATAATTATAATATGAAAATATATTTCTCCGCAACAATAAGTAATTAGTTATTCTTTGCCCGTGTGGTGGCGCTATAGGACATCTAGACTTTCGCACAGCGTTTCATAACACGGGATCGAAGAATTCTACGTACTTATGCACGGTTAGATAAAGCGTTTATATATACGGTTCTTTATTGATTTCATTATGACGGTAACCCGTTCTAATGACATTAAAAAACCTTTTTATAGCACTTATCATGAGACGAGCGATACACATTGACTCGTCAAGCCCCGCGACGGACGCTTGCGTTCGAGTATATAGGGTTTCCGCATACATCTTATATATAAGCGGGGCTTGATGGGTACTAATAGCACAAAGAACTTCGAATTACAAATCATTGCATAGCTCTACATTCTGTTCGCTCTACTCTACACACATTCATTAGATATTACCCCCATACTGCTTAGTTATTACTCTGGCTATTCTGCAATTACCACACCACACAGTACACACAACACCAGCCCTGTATTATATACTGCCCACTGCTGGGCACGGGCCTCCTCTACTACTGAGAGGGTTAAGGCCTTAGTCCACCTCACTGGCCTAGTGAGGGTTGGCAGACTTCACATTCAGAGAACTTCTGCAGGTTTCCTCACGAAATTTTCCTTCACCGTTAAAGCGAGCAATAATTCACAAAGAATACATATTTTTTTTAGAAAAGTCAGAGGTATGTGCCCTTGGGATTTGAATCTGCGGATATTCGTCTCGGCAGGCCGTTCCACTCCTAACTAGGCTATCGCTGCTTTACACTGGATACAATGTCCTTAGCAAAGGAACTATACGACATTGCACGCGCACTGCTACTTGACGCACATATAGCGAATGTTTACGAGATGTACACCCTGTCTAGTAAAGAAACTTATGGTGGTTTGAACTTGCTGGAAAGTTATATTACCTTTAAGCCTTAACACATAAATTGCCTAATTCTGAATGAATTAATGATAGCTGGGCTATCTTCACAAGATCTTATGAACTGAAGGCAAGAGACATATTTACGATTATAGAATTAAAACATAACAATACCATATTCCACTTCTATTCCTTTAATAACTCGTTTTACTCTTCTTGCATCTGTAAACCACCCCGTTGTACATGAAACAATAATAAACACTACAGAAACTTTAGCGAAGTAACCACCACACATTGTTGAAGACAACAGTTGTTATCAGGTACTTACTGATAATTTAATAAAAAAATATGCGAAAGCAGTAATTATAGACAATCGTGACGAAAATAAAACATTTGAACAGGTGTTTGAAATATTTAAACCTACAGGTTTCGATAATCAACCTATGTAAGTATGGCAGTCGAAACAAACTATAATTATCAAGGTTTGAATTTTGCAGATGGGTTGAAAGAAATTAAGTGTATTCTTATGACTTAGTAGACTATTTTCCTAAGTGACAACAAATGTTTGTGGAAATTTTTGGATAAGAGATATAAAAAAAAGAAGAAGAAAGGCCCTTGTGTGAATTTGAGATTGAAAAGTTGCTGCTGTTTTGCTTGGAAAACATATCGAGAAATTACTGCTAAACCAGGTTGCATTTACGTATTTATACCTAGAAAGGTAAATGAATATAGATAACATAGGAACTATTGTTATGCTAGTGAAATATTGAAATCTGTATTGGTTCTTTAATGTAGACTACAATAAAACTTGCCGGGTTAAATAGAATGCTATGTTAAGATAAAGTGTTACAAATTAGTCTTACTGGCCGTTGAGAACGCTTTAAATAGTCTTAGATACTATAATTATGTTGTGTTATTGTTGTGGGTTGCATGCGATGCCAAGACGAAGCGACAACAGACAGGTGGGAGCGGGCAGCGGGCTGCGATCAAGCACAGAGGTTTATGTAACGCGAGGGCGCGAACGGAGCCGCGCGCCGGCAGTGCTCAGCCGACCGTCGGGTCGCACCGCGCCGCACCGCGTCATGGACCGGGCCGGCGGCAGCCCGCCGTCCAGCCCACCTGCCGCACACTCCGGCTTCAGCGCTTTCTGCAGCGCGATCTCGGACACTATCTCGGTATGTACAGAGGCCGTTCCGCCGCCGCGCCGCTCTACTGTCCCTACACCCACACACGATACCGACGCCGGCACCGACACTTTACGACACCGACCGCATCCAAACCGCATTTTGGCGCCAATGCTCTCAATTCGTTCCCGATTAATAACCGAATTGATGATCATTCTTGTGTCGCGCACTGCTCTATTTTGAGACGCACGTGGTTCTCGAGGTCGACGAGCGAGGCCTTTGCGACTTCGCATTAGACGGTCCCGAATATTAGTGTGCAATCGGAATAAAAGTCATGGAGGGAATAAAAAATATAAACAAGTTTATTATTAGAGTGCTCGTTGAGGCCGGGTCGCACGGTCGCGATTTGTTAGATGGCTGTGATCTACCGAAATACCCGCGCATTAAACGCCCGCTCGACGCGCGACGTACAAAGCCCGGCCGCGACACCACATTCGTGCTAACTCAGCAAGGTGGCCGCCACGACCGGTGCCGCTCTTGCTTACTTCAACTACCATAACTGGCATCTTCAACCACTTCGTAGTGGCCTAGCTGGCGACTTCGGCGACCTCACCGCATCCTCAAACTCGTCCTCATCACACCGCTACCACAACCCTAGGTACCTTAAATTTTAATATTTTTCAGTAATAATGCAAGAAACAATATGTCTAATAAATTTAAATAATTAGAAATCGGGACAGTGTCGCAAGTTATGACTTATGATCAGTGGATTTTCAAGGATTTTCAATGTAAACATATTATTTTATTATGACTTATTTCCAGTTGAAACTATGTTGATCAAATTTATTAGTGAAATATCAGTATATTAACAAAAATAATATTATTAAAGTTACTTTACGAAAATAGTTCATTTCTAATTACTATAATAACATACCTAATATACCAACAAAATATAACAAAAGTATCTAAAAAGATGTTATGGAGCGCGAGCGTGTATTATTATATCAATTTAAAGGTCTATTATTATATAATTATATCTATTTATTATTTTGATACATCAAATTAAAAAACATATCTTAAAAATATTGATGTAAAAAAAATATGCAACTGCTTACGTCGAGAGTTTAAAAAATATGATTGTTAACTTATGTTTTATAATACTTTTGTGAGTGCCTCGGTGGCGTAGTTGTATTACGGTACGACTGCAATGCTGAGGTCTCGGGTTCAATCCTGGGGTCGGGCAAAGTGATATTGGATTTTTCTGATCAGTATCAGCTCGGAGTCTGGAATTTGTGCCCGATATGGCGATATGTTCGCCTCCTATCATATCATGGGACTGAATACACATGGCGAAAAGTGGGTGCACTAGTTGCCCCTCTGCCTATCTTTTGGGAATAAAAGGGCTGAGTATGCGTATGCGTGTTTTATAATATATACTTTAAGTACAATCAAGTTACTAAAGCTACCTAGATGTTACATAGGAACATAGGCTAGTATAGAATGAAACATTCCAAAGTAAAATACGAATTGTATGAGTACAAAATATTATGCAAGTTATTTAACTTCAAACAAATAAAGAATTTGACCTCCAATTAACTATTATAACGATAATTAAAAAAATATATGCAGTTATTGAATTTATTTTAATATGTATTATTAGTCGTAGGTTGTAAGCTATATTACAATAAGTGCCTACTTATAATATGAAGTACTAAAAGCTAAATAACATTTATTTATATCTATTTACAATGAAATTGATTGATACTGAAATTAAGAGTACATTTCTATCACCATTTAAGTTTTTAGTTGCAGAAATATAAGAGCCGAATCTCTAAGGCTAAACTGATAGGCAACGCATCCCGCTTAAATAATCATAAATCGACAAACGCACGACGGCGACATCCCTAAAATAGTCATTTGAGTGCGATGCAAGGTTGGGTCCATTTGTTTGACCGCATCGATCGGCGACACGCGACCCTGCCTTTACCCTCCTTCAAGACTGAATTATATCCAACAAAAATATCCTAACTGATTTCCATTTCATTGAAGTTTTGTGTAGTCACAAATATTTATGATAATTCATGTCAGGTTTTTTTCGGTCGTGCACTATTTTGACCGTTAGATATGCCTGTGTATTTCCAGCGGCAGATGCCGGATTATTTAATGATCAATAATTATAACATATACATTTTCCTGTTCCTCCCTAATGCCGCTAATGTGTGTGATCTTTTATTTTTACTTCACAATCGATTGCTGTGTTAATTATTAGGTTTATCACTAGTTACGTAGAACTCTACCATTAAGCAGGTATGTAAGAGGATTCACGTCTTTCGATCGCGTACATATAACTTAGTATTTAATCATTAACACATAGTTAAACTAAAATAAACACGTAAAACCTAATGACAGATACTCAAAAACTATTTTTATTATGGCACAAAGTACACATCTCTTAACACTCCAACGTTCAGTGGCTCAGAAGTTTACGATATTCCGCGCCATGGGAAATATATGTACAATAATAATGTATGTTTCGTGTTAGGTAGCTCACCGTAAAAATTGCGTAGGATTTGTTGTGTTGAACTGGATCCAAATTCGTCGTAACAGTAAAGAATCGTTCGTACCTATCTACTTTTAAAACTAAGGATGAGTAAATTTCACTCGATTCCGTTTGTGCAGTGGTGTATTGAGCCGTGGTTCGCATTAGATGGTTGGGCTGAATATAAATAAAAATGTACATCATACAGATGTAAAAATCGGCCACTGTTTCTGTTATTCTATAACGAAATTGAGTTTCGTATCAGGAACGTGGCTAGCTTGAATATATTCTTCGCTATTAAACGATAATAATTGTGGTAATGTTTCTGAACATACGTATTGGATTACAGCGACTAAGAAATGTAAGTGATTATTCCTTCCTACCTAAATTACACTCTAAAGTTCAGTATTGTACTAACATTACTATTCTAATTGGAACGAGGCGATCTTGATGTGATTTAGTTACCTACATATCAGAGATACATACTCTACATTACGTTTACATAACGATTTATATCATGTTCATACTTACAGATTGTACTTATATCATCGACACAAGCATACGTGTAAAGATATTCTATTTTCTGTATGGTACATATTTTAGCGTCATATAAATAAAGATCGCATAACTGCGAATTAGATCATAAAATATTGCCCACATTTCCGTAAAATATTGCCCACATTTTTATAACCTTGACCCAACTTTAACAGTTCAATGACATTCAAATTTTAGAACTGTAATACCTATTTGGTTTCTGTCAGGAGCATTAAGGGATTCTAGGTAATTTAAGCTATAATGAGTTTTCTGAATACATTTTCATAATTTTATTACCACAAGATGCAAAAATATAAATCAAAAGATTTAATAAACATCGACCGTACCACGTTACTAACATTTAAATAATTTTTAAAGTTGTATTTTGGAGATTAGCCAATTTCAAACCACTGTGTATGTATTAGTGACAAAATATAATATAAAAAAATATCACTTAGACGGTTTGCATAGGTAATTAATAATAAAATATCAATTGTAAAATATCGAAAATTGTATTTGATGGCAGGAAGAGGATAGTATCGCATTCTAACTTCTTATATTGATAATCGCTATCATAGCCTATAGGTAAGTAACCTATAGGCTATAATAGCGATTATCAATTACGCGTAACTTTGGCCTTCGTCTACGTGACAATCTCTCCCTATGTCCCCCTACCTACCACCCCCTGATTTCGTGTTCCTGCGGTTCAACATTGAAAAATAATCAGCACTATAACGTGATATAGGTCGTTGTTTCTCCCGTATACAAAATTTGGTAGCTTAGGTGGTATCTGATTTTATTTTCTTAGACATCTTACAAGTTATATACCAAGGGCGGGGAAGTAAAGTTTTAAGAACATCTTAACAATTTTAGCGCGTTTTTCCTGGATGTTGTTTTATAATTTATGAATTCGACGTGTGATTTGAAGAATACTTTAATGTTTTCCGGAAATTTGATGTAAAATCAAAATCATTACCTACTTATAAAATAAAAAATACTATTCTAAAAGAGTTGTTTATTTAAAGTGATTCGAATTTAGAATAATTTATTTTTATCTTATTGCTAGCGATAATTACATGGCATTCGATTATGTAGATATATATTTTTTAATTCCCAATATCTGGCTACGAAATGCAGTCTGGTGAAAGGTTTTAGACCTCTAAAAATTTTAATTTTGTGATAAAATTGGACAATCGTTCATTCATTTTGTGATAAACACATATAATTTTTTCTTTGGGCATTCCTAAAATGAATTCTATAGACATTAACTAACTTATTAAGAGAAGCAGGGATGTTTTCAAACAAGATTTAAAGGAATTATTCTGCTGTAGCCCGTATGCAACGAAAAAGTTCAGTTCTCGTCCTCGTTCGTTCGAGCATTTATTTTCCATGTGGTAGGCTCGTCTACCTTAGAATACCATAGCAATAATCACATTAACTTAAAATCATCTAATGAACAGATTTAATTGGATATTATGGAAATAAAATATCATCAATACATCGTAATTCGTAAACAGAGCAGGAGTGCAACAAGTTTAATAACAACAAAATTAAATAATATCCGGTAGACAATGTAGAACAGAGGATTTTGGAGATATTATGAGTACAGTCAGCAGCATAAATATCTGTACAAAATCAAAATTTCATATCGCCTATACACGCGTTAAGTTTTTTTTCTTCCTATGAAGTAAATCAAATCTCTATTATTTTATTTTTACGAAGAGAAAAAAACGATTAATTAGAACACAAAAGTATGTGGGTAATTTGAAATTTTGAATTTGTCCAGCTACTTATGCTGGTGATTGCACATCAATTCTATTAGATTCAATAATACAAATGGTAGTTACCGTCGCACCGTCGCGTCGCGTCGCATTGTATGTCAGGGCTCTGTAAACTAAGAACGGTTTTAAGTCTTCATGAGTGTCAAGCTCTACACAGGATATTTTGAAAATTGATTGTCGTATTTCCAAGAGTGAACTCATGATTACTAGTAAATGTTTTTCATATTTGTATACTGTATATATGTAAATAATAGAAGTAATATCTTAAACTTGCACTTAACACATTGATATTAAGTATACTATCATAACACAAGTTTATACAAGTCGTTATTACGTAGATAGGTGTTGATTGTTATATTGTACTTGTAATTTTCCCCAAATGAACGAATAATATACTCAACAATTAAGATAAAAACATGTCAGTAAACTCAAGAATGTAAGAAATAAAGAAAAACGATTTATTAATCACATTACAACACAACATAACAAATAATATTAAACACAAATCAAAATTAGAGAGTACCAAAAAAAAAATAAATAAAAACAAAACCCTTATCTCCATCCAATGGTTGTCTGTAAGAGATTGCCTTGAGCGATAAGACCGCCAATTGTATCACCGCTGCCTATATAATTTTCTTAATATTACTTGTATATGTTATGATATATTTGTTATTTCTGTTGGTGTACAATAAAGATGTAAAATAAACACACACATACACTCACGCCTGTTATCCCCGAAGGGGTAGGCAGAGGCGCAACTAGTGCACCCACTTTTCGCCGTTATTCCGTCCCATGATGTGATAGGGGGCGAGTCTATTGCCATATCGGGCTCAAATTCCAGACTCCGAGCTAATGCTGAATAGAAAAACTCAATATCACTTTGCCCGACCAGGGAATCGAACCCGAGACCTCAGCATTGTAGTCGTACCTTATACAACTACGCCACCGAGGCAGTCGTATGTAAAATAAAATAAGTAAATAAAATAATACATATATGCATATGCATATATACACTCACGCCTGTTATCCCCGAAGGGGTAGGCAGAAGCGCAACTTGTTCAGCGCAGACATTCCGTCCCATGATGTGATAGGGGCGAGCCTATCGCCATATCGGGCACCTAATGAAATAAAAATAAATAAAATAAAACTAAGAATAAACTGGATTGCCTATTAAATGTATCCCTAGCTGGTCGTGGCTGTGGCAGGTAGGTGACCACTTACCATAACGTTGTGATTTGGTGCAAAGCCAAAACACAACGCTGGTTTTCAGTGGTCACCCTAAGTTATTTACCTACTAATTTAGTCGGGATGTTCAGGTACCTGTGCGAAGTGGCAAGCAAAATCTAGTTTATATCTAAACTATTAAAAAAGTAATAAAACTCATGCATCAGCTAATCAATCGGAAACAATACATAAACTGCAAAATTTATCAACTAGTATACAAGATTTAACAAAATCCAACCCTTTTTTTCGCGGTGAAAAAACGCGTTATCGCTACCACCGCTAGTAAGGTTGAAACAAGACATTTTCATATCTGATCGACCATACTGGATGCATTTCCGTAAAATATAGAGTTTCATTAGCACTGTACTCTCTTCAAAATAATTTGACCAAATATAAAAGATTCTTCAATAATACTCAGGTATTACCGATGTAAAGTGCCACTAATTTGTATTACTCATCATATTATTACTTTCTGTTATAAGGCTAGCCTTACCAAACAATTTTTTCTCTGTTCTGCTGTTGAAAAAAGTAATCAACGACAAAAGTGTCTTCAAGACCAGTGTGAACTACCAACACTGAGCCAACTCCTGGCTAACGATGTAGCTGTCGGGCCACCGAGAAACTACGAAATGGAAGATAGTAGTTTTTGATTCACCAGGACTTTTACATAACTTGGCCGCCAGCGAAAACCAGTTTTAATGTTATCTAAAACAATGAATCTATTTAAGTCAAGCAATAAAATATTAAAGTTCATTCTGACGCTGATGATATTACTCAATCTTAAAAAAATAGTTAATGTTCTCTGTAAGTAGTTTAATCTCATAAATATTCTTTTCAGGGGATGGCAACCACCTCGCGGAGTAGAAGAAAAGTAAGTTGTTCAACTTATTCCTTTAATTTATTTTAACACTAGCTTTTAATCGCAGCTTCGCCCGCGTGGTAGAGTTTTTCCGGGATAAAAGATGAAAAGTGTTTATATTTTAATTCTGATAAAAACTGGTCAAGTCAAATTTAGCCTGCTTTAAGATCTCAAATTTTTAAATAACAGCAATGGTTAAAGGTATCCAATAAAGCAAAGAAATTGAGTTTAATACTTGTTCATAATGTTATTTTGTTCCTATAAATAAATAATATTTGGATTTTGCATAGAACTTGGCACTTATCTCCATTAGATCTCCATTCTCCATTCTTTTTGTAGCGAAGCCCACAGCCAAGCATAATTTTTGTATTGAACTTGGCTCTCCGTTTTTACATTTATGATTTTGGTGGGATAAACTATACACACGTATACTCCGTCGGTTTAGGTATCTAACTAAATATAAAGAAACTATAAAAAAGGTATTTTACCTGTACATTTCTCTTTACGAAATACTTCATTCCAAAATGAACGTCTTCATAACCTATAACACTAACCACTGTTATTCCCGTTTATTAAAATTGTTTGGTTATTACGAAGTTCAGTTATTCATAAATAACCGCAAACACAATTATCATAAATTTAAATACTTTTATAAAACATCTCAATATGTCAACTGTAAAAGAGCTAATACGACAGGCACGCCAAACATTTTTCCAATGGATCGACAGTGCCGGATTAACCACGTAGCAAGAGTAGCAATTGCTACGGGCCCCGCGCGAAAGGGGGCCCCGCATATTTAAACCCTCTCATCTCTGCCTGAGCGTAATTTTTTGAGAGAAACTTTTTAAGATGTGGTATGTTACATTTTTTTGATATCACAAAAACGTTACAACTTTTCCTACTAAGACAATCCACGTCAGACACTCGATACCCGACTATTTCCTTGGCGTAAATAATTCAAATAACTTCATACGATAACACACACAAGTTCTACAAAAAGTTGCTTGTATATGCAAGCTCTCTGACCCAACACTTAGTGTGGAAGTGTAGCAGAATTGAAATAGCTCGATTTAAATTGTTAAAATTTTCTATTTATTTATAAGATTAACAGTCTACATTATTTTTAACTAGCTTTTGCCCGCGGCTCCGCCCGCATTGAAAAGTTTTTCCGGGATAAAAGTCCCGGTTTATATTTTCCCGGGATAAAAAGTAGCCTATGTGTTAATCCAAGACATGATCTACCTGTGTGCCAAATTTCATCGAAATCCGTTTAGTAGTTTTTGCGTGAAAGAGGAACAAACATCCTTACATCCATACATCCAAACATCCAAACATCCAGACATTCTTACAAACTTTCGCCTTTATAATATTAGTAGGATATAATTTAGTAACCATATACCAAAAATCTATTTCTAGAATATAAGTATACTAGCGGCCCGCTCTGACTTCGCACAGGTAGCAAAGCATAATATTTGCACATTTAATTTTCTTTCGTACAAAATACTTATGAATTATACACATAACCCTTCCTCTTGAATCACTGCGTCCATTGGTGAAAAACATATGAAAATCCGTTCGGTAGTTTTTGCGTTTATCGCGTTCAGACAAACAGATGCGATGGGGGGACTTTGTTTTATAGTATGTAATAATGTAAGGACATATCCTTAAAACTAAAAAGATAAAAGTATCTTCCTTGGATCTCAAACTATCTCCATATTTATACTCTCACGGTTCCACCCGCAAGAAAATATTTTCCGGGATAAAAGTACCGGTTTATATTTCTCTGGGATAAGCAAGCCTAGGTGCTCCTCAAGGTCTTCAATTATCTTCCTACTAAATTTCATGGAAATCGGCTGAGAGTGACGGTTACAACCGCGAGGTAAAAAAATTGGGATAAAAGTCCCGGTTTCTATTTTTCCAGGATAAGCAGTAACCTATGTCCTTCCCTCGGTCTCAAACTATCTCCATATTTGTTTTTTTGCGGTTCCACCCGCAAGAAAATATTTTCCGGGATAAAATCCCGGTTCATTTTTTCCCGGAATCAGAAGTAGCCTAGGTGCTTTCCAGGGTTTCGAGCTACCTCCCTACCAAATTTCGTTGAAATCGGTTCAGTGGTTTGGGCGTGACGGCTCCACTCACGAGAGGAAAAATCCGGGTAAAAATTCCCGGTCTATGTTTTTTCGGGATAAAAGTTGTCTATGTTTTTCCCTCGGTCTCAAACTATTTCCATACTTATTTGTTTGCGGTACCACCCGCAGGAATATTTTCCGGGATAAAATCCCGATTTATTTTTTCCCGGGATCAGAATTAGCCTTGGTTTTCCCCAAGATTTTAAACTATCTCCTTACCAAATTTCATAAAAATCGGTTGAGTGGTTTGGCCGCCCCACTCGCGGGATTAAAACCGGGATAAAAATTCTGGTTTATATTTTTCCGGGATAAGCAGTACCTTGTGTCCTTCCCTGGATCTCAAACTATCTCCATAATATCTCCATATCGGAATTAAAATCCCGGTTTATTTTTTCCCGGAATAAGAAGTAGCCTAGGTCTTTCCCAGGGTCTTAAACTATGTCCCGTACAAATTTCATCGAAATTGGTTTATTAGTGTGGCCGTAATGACTCGCGAGAATAAAAAATCCGGGATAAAAGTCTCGGTTTGAATTTTCCCGGGAAATAAAGTAGCCTATGTCACTCATCATACTCAGGGATACAGGAGCATTCTAATGGTGAAATATTTTTTGAAATCGGTCCAGTACTTTTTGAGTTTATCTTTGTCAAACATACAAAAATACAAATCTTTCCTCTATATAATATTAGTATATAGATTGAGACTGCCTCGGTGGCGTAGTTATATTATGGTACGACTGCAATGCTGAGGTCTCGGGTTCGATCCCCGGGTCGGGCAAAGTGATATTGAGTTTTTCTATTCAGTATCAGCTCGGAGTCTGGAATTTGTGCCCGATATGGCGATAGGCTCGCCCCCTATCACATCATGGGACAGAATAATGGCGAAAAGTGGGTGCACTAGTTACACCTCTGCCTACCCCTTCGAGGATAAAAGGCGTGAGTGTATATGTATGTAGATTAAGTTATAGAAGTTATAACTAAAAAAAATATTTTATTACTTCAAAAGAGATTCTCATGATCACTAACTGCAGTGGCTAACGTTCATTTTCGACAAATGACTTAAGGAACACTATGAGTCAAAAACGTCTGAATTATCTCACTTTGATGAATATAGAATATGATTTGCTCAGAGAAATTGATACAAATAGTATTATTTCTAAATTTGCCCACATGAAATCTAGAAAAGTTACTTTGTAAAAGTTTAAAAAATAATAAGGAAACAGATAAATAAATATAAAATATAAACATTATTTAAAGTACACCATTGATTAAATATAACATTAGCTATTCCTAAAAATATAATATACTTTGTAATATAAACTTTGAAATATGTATTGAAAAATATATTTTGTACAGTATCATCTGTTTTCAATTGTTAGTTACCTATCAAAATTATGCTAATTGCCAGGAAATCTCATCTCAGGCTTTTTGTACTTGCCTAACAGCGCCTATAGTAATTTACTACTTTATAATTGTATTGAATTGTATCTTTACCACTTTATACTTAAGAACCCATAGCAGATCAAGGGCTCTTTGAAAGAATTTGCTACGGGCCCCGCGCTTGCTTAATCCGGCACTGGTTATAGATAACCCTACTAAGTTTAAGAGTACGACTAACTAGGCACGACTTTTCGACACACTTCCGAATTGTAGAAATTTGTTCTTTTATCATATTTTTTGCTTCGTGTCTGATAATTAGTTATTGTTAGTTATTTGTTTTGTTTCTAAAATGAATTTATACGTATATAATATATTAATTTTAAGCGTTTGTTGTACGCCGTACTTTTGAGATAACAGTCTTCGTAAATATTTTCGTAAGAAAATGTTGACTACCCGGGAATCATATGTCATTTCTTGTTTACATATTTTAGTTAAATACCTAAACCGATGGAGTATAACTTTGAAAAGTCAGAGGTGTGTGCCTTGGGTTTTAACCTCCGGATATTGTCACGACGGACCGCTCCATTCCCAATTAGGCTATCGTACACTATAATGCTAACTTCGAAACAGTTTCGATTTAAGGAACTATTACAATCTATAATATAATAAAGCAGTAGATCCCGGTGTGCCTGCAGTGCCGGATTAAGACAACTTGATGCCCTAAGCAATTCACGCCTGTCGGGCCCCCCTACAATAACTAAACTAACATCAGTCTTTAATCGCGCGGATTTTCAAACAACTTTACTTTTATGTGCTAGCATTTTTTTGGTGCTGTTTCTGGTGCCCCCCAAGACGTGATGCCCTAAGCAATTGCTTAATTTGCTTATAGGCTAATCCGGCACTGTGTGCCTGTAACTCTGTACATTGGAATAAATGTGATAAAAAAAAGAAAGGAGGTGACTAAAGAAGAGAAATGGAGATTTTTATATTTCTTTTCTGTTTGTTTGATACTGCACATCTCCGAAACTGCTGAACGGATTTCGATAAAACGGTATGGCGATAGTTTGAGACCCTAGAAAGGACATAGGCTATGCAGGCATTGTTCAATTTATTCCGGATAAGTATAAAGCGGGACTTCCATTCCGGAAATACTTTTTCACGCAGACGGAGCCGCGAACAAAAGCTAGTTAATAAATTATAAATAAGTAAACACTTCGTATGCGCGAATCTCTCTAGTTACTATACTCTTGCATCGTCTATTTCTGCTACCGACCAGCTCAGGGCAAGCACTGCTGTGTTAAAATTTACTAGAAATTATAGTCAAAATCGAGTATAGTAAAATACCCTATTTTTAACCGACTTCAAAAAGAAGGTTCTGTATTCGTTCCGTATGTGTGTATGTATGTTTGTATGTATGTATGTATGTATGTAAATTTATATAGGCGCGAGTTTCGCAAAAACTGGTCCGATTTGGACGTGGTTTTCGATATTCAAATGTATATTTCTCAGGGAAGGTTTTAGTGTATAATTTATGAAGATCTGATGAAGATCTTCGGAGATACGCAATGGAACTCTTCAATAACTAACAGCAGATGACTCGCTAATGCTGCAATCGTATATCTATGATGTATTGTTTTCACCATTTAATAATTAACTAACAAAAAAACAATAAATAAAAACTTCAAAACCACTACAAATCAAAAAATAATTAAAATTTGTATTCGCTTAGTATATAAGTATATTTGGAGTCGGTGCCTAATTTAAATTAAACAATGTTTCGTATATTTGTTTGTGTATTTCCTTAGCTTAGCTGGCAATTTAAATTACGTCATATTACCAGTCACCCTGTATATTGGGACAAAATTTTTGAGCACTAATTTAAATTTATTTCTCAGAATTCGTGTTTTATTTAAAAGTAATTTTCATCTATTTTCTGGTAGATATTTAAAGGTAGATATTCTATTTCCAAAATCAAATTTATGGTGATAATTTCGCTGACAGAAACCTGATAAAAATTGTATCTATGATGTCTAATATGTAAAAAACACAGCCATTGTTTTAATAGAGGGTCAAATAAATCGTATAAAGATTCCTTCTACAGTGATTCCACAGTTATTTAATAATTAGCTCTTGATATTATTTTCGTTGCGTAGGTTGTCCAGATATCTATGCAAAGTTAAGGTACAGGAGAATACCTTGAGAGGTATTCTTAGTAATTTATATATTATATCCACAACATTCTTTTTAATCTATACTAATATTATAAAGCTGAAGAGTTTGTTTGTTTGTTTGAACGCGCTAATCTCAGGAACTACTGGTTCGAATTGAAAAAATATTTTTGTCTTGAATAGACCATTTATCGAGGAAGGCTTTAGGCTATATAACATCACGATGCAACTATTAGGAGCTAAGAAATAATGGAAAATGTAAAAAAAAGCGGGGAAAATTATTCATCCTTGAGGGCTTCCATTGCGTGCGCTGCGAAAACGGTTCAAGATACCAAGAATATGTGTGTGAAAGAATTATTCCTCTTGAAATGATGTAAAAAAATGTCCGCGACAGTATATGTCTATCTTTTAAGATTAACTCACTAGAACCGTTTTTATGGTAATCAAATTTGGTCGAATTTAATGCATTATTTGTTAAGAGTTGTATCAACGTAATAATAATATTTATCCAATGAATATATATACGGTACAAACATCAAAAAAATTTATTTTTTTTCAATTTTTGTCTGTCTGTTCCGGCTAATGTCTAAAATGGCTGAACCGATTTTGACGGAACTTTTATTGGGAGGTAGCTGATGTTATAAGGAGTAACTTAGGCTACGTTTTATGCCGGAAAAGTATAAAGCGGGACTTTTCCCCGGAAAAACTTTTTAACGCGGGCGGAGCCGCAGGCAACAGCTATCTATACTAATATTATAAAGCTGAAGAGTAATATTATAAAGCTGAAGAGTTGGTTTGTTTGTTTGTTTGAACGCGCTAATCTCAGGAACTACTGGTTCGAATTGAAAAATTCTTTTTGTGTTGAATAGACCATTTATCGAGGAAGGCTTTAGGCTATATAACATCACGATGTAACTATTAGGAGCGAAGAAATAATGGAAAATATGAAAAAAGCGGGGAAAATTATTCATCCTTGAGGGCTTCTATTGCGTGCGCTGCGAAAACGGTTCAAGATACCAAAAATATATGTATGAAAGAATTATTCCTCTTGAAATGATCTAAAAAAAGTCCGCGACAGTATATGTCTATCTTTTAAGATTAACTCACTAGAACCGTTTTTATGGTAATCAAATTTGGTCGAAATTAATGCATTATTTGTTAAGAGTTGTATCAACGTCATAATATTAGGTAATTTTTATCCAAAATGTGTTGGATAGAGTGATTCAACGGGAAGGTTTTTATGTACTTTTAGCCCGGAAAAACTTATTAACGCGGGCGAAGCCGTGGGCAAAAGCTAGTTTTAAATAACCAAAACATCATCAAAACTGATATATTTGTGAATGAAATGAAATCCTCCTAGCCAGTTTCGGCCACGGCGGCCAATCTCAACGGAGATCAGCCAGGTACGCAGGAGATATTATAGTGCACAAGTGTGTGCGCAATACACAGGTGCACTCGCTATTCCTTCACTCTCATAGTCCGGTGAGACGGCAATCCGACATGACCGGTAATTGAATAAAACAATGTAACTTTTCATTTATGGAAACCCATAGTGTATAACACTATACAATTAGTGTTAAACTGTTACGCGATTAACTAGAATCGCTAATGACTACGTCGCGTCGTTTCGCCATATCTACCAAACTATGGTGGAAAATATTTGGAATCTTTCAAAGTCCTTCCCCTGTGAGAATTACGCGACTATACTTCCAAATATGCGGCGTATGTTTCTGAACATTTACAAGTACGACATATAAGGGTTTTCATGCCCCTTTATTTTAGCGGGAGTACACAGTGTAGGTATGCTACAACTATGTGAGTAATCTCTCGCAGATTTGGCCGTTTAGGATAAGTATTATAACACAATAAACAAAGATAAAAACCAAAATTGAGCCGTACCGATTCTAATTTTATTTTAAACATTTTCTTATGAATGAGTTTAGAGTACCTAGAGGTATTTAAATTAAAGTGGTTTTTTATTTGTCAAAAGATAAAATCGTTTAGGCATGTTTTTTAAACACTAGCGCTCTTTTTATAACTGAAACTGAGCTTAAAGATACAAAGCTGAAATTACCATAAAATATGCAATATTCTTAATTATACTAAATCGTTGAAATAAAATTAGTCAGCGAATATTCACGCCCTTTACGTGTAGCCAGGTAGCACTAACGCATTTTTTTCTGTTTGCGTATCCAACTGTTTCATGTAGCTCTGTTAGTTTAAGAATAAAGAGTTAGTTGATGTAGAATAGTCTTTGACGACAGGTTCAAGTTTAACATCTTTCATATTTACCACGCGCCGATACATCACGGTTCGGTTTATTTACCTATCTGCTGTGAGTCGGTGTTGTTACATTTTTTCACAAAGCCGGTGGTGTTTATTGGCCACGTTTCGAATTGATGCGGTGCCAAGCACGACATGAGCTATTTCTACGCGAACTTCAACTCGGTCACACTTGTACCATTAGCTCGTTATATTGGCCTATCTATCAATCACGTCTTCAGTTAAGAGTTTGTTTATCTTGTTGAAGAATAGGTAGAGCGGGACACTGATATAAATTAACGTAAAAACTGCGCTTTGACTTTTACAAAAACGAAACGCCAGCCTCGTAAAATTTTCTTAAACAACTTTTAAAATAATAAACAAACATTTTCTTGGAACGTGCTCTCATTACTATTTGTTTTCTAAAATTATTTGCATTAACACCGGATTGAAATATGTAAATAAATAGGTGCGCAGGGCCATCGCATATTTATTTCATAAGTTTTTGGCATCTTTTATAACGAGTAGTACACACCTAAAACTATTGGCATCATTGCTCATTAGATCATGTAAAATTTTGGTAAACGACCGTGTAAAAATGTCTAATTTCATAAATTCAATATAATTGATCACCAGAATGTTAGTCGAAGTAGGTTACCGCTGAAATTGGTCGTTATTCACATTGTATTTAATAGAAAACATCTGTTCACCGTTAGATTACGAAGAATTATGTGGCAATGATAAACGAATAACGATACAAATAGTTTCATTAGTGAAATAATATAAAATGTCACGACGCATCTCTTCTTATGTAAGTCGTGTAGTTTATACTAAGTGCGACGTCGCGTGGGCAGGATTCGCATCCGCTTTCCGGAATGCCGCAACAAATGAATGGCGAATGTGCTCTTATTTCTTAGTTCTTACATTGTAGATCAAAGTGGGTAATGGCGATAAGCGCGGAACATGCAGTTTTAAGATATTACAGTTTCAAGGTCTATTTAATAATTCCCGTCTGGAATGGTCTACACATTTTTTACTCAAAGTGCCAACTCACTCTGTTCGCGTTGCCTTTACTCTTCGTAAATGTGTATTGTACGTTTATTAATCAGACAATACTTAGATAAAATACGACAAAATTGATAAGCGTGGCGACCAGATAATACAAATCAGTATCACATGTTTTGTCCTGCACAACTTGTTGATAAACAGTGTTTAGTGCTGTGTCCGTTATTTAATTTGTAGTTAATACGTTGGAGTGTATGTCCGATAACGATGATTGTTTGGATTTGCAGCAAGAAGATGAGAAAAAGAATAAGAAAAAACAATCGCCAGTGGACGAGAGGCCCACAGTGCCTGCGCCCAGTGAAGCAATGCTTAACAGTAAGTGCTTTTGTATTAGTCCCCTGTATACTATCAATGACTAATTTTATTAACTAGTGTTTATAAAATTGATGACATTTTTATACTGATTTAGTATTAAATGATATTAGACTTGTTATGATTTAACGTAATGTTACGCAATGTGTACATAATAGGTACTTATTATTAGTATTTAGTAACGCTAATATTTCATGCATTTTTTAAAATACCTGTTAATGTTTGGATTCAAATGAAAATACTCAAATAGTGTACTTGTAAATTTTAAATATTATCGCTCAAATATTTTCAAAGTAAACACGATTTTCGTAGTAGTTACCCACTTTTTTGTCTCGCGACAATCTGTTTCATAGAACGCATAATATATAATGTTATACAAATCTATTTATAAAACAACTAAAATAATTTTCTACTAAGAATAATACTGGCATATAATTGGGATATTATCGCTATATTGTCTAACATAATTTTATTTTTAAATATCCGCACTACACGGTAACAAGATGTTTTGTATAAAATACCTCTAAATGATTCTGCGCTTAGAGTTCGTAATTCGAGATATTATTGGAATTTCAAATTTTCGTTTAACAAAACGAGGTCGAATTTTCGTATACGCGACTTGAACGTTTGTGCGACGGTAAATTTTACTTAATAATATAAAGTGATGTAAGTTGCTATTTATTATAGATGTGTGCAGTCCGTCTCGATAACTCGCTTTATCGCGGAAAACAATTTATCAATGTTTGTAAAATGTATAAGTTTTTCCGTGTTATGTATGTAGATATATGTTACCTCAAAACAAAGTTATAATTTTAAGATAAGAGAGGAGTGATGAACACGTAACGTCTTTAATCTTTTGTCAATATTGTCGGTGGTATATGATGCTGGGATGTTGATAGCCTTCCATTTTCCTAAAACAGGTTAAACATAGATAACGAGCACAGAGAAAACACGTTAGAGAAATTTGTTCATATAAAGTAATGTGTTTTGCACTCATACTGGGCGAAACGTGTCGTTAGACTTAAAACATGAGTTGTAAAAAGGACAATGAGTTTTGTAAGTACCCATTCGATCATTTATTAAATCTTGTTTATTAAAATTGTGAAATAATATTCAACAAATATTTATTTGTATGAATTTGTGACCATTTATTAATATTTGCTCCGTTAAAGATGTCGCGTAATATACTAAATGTTGTATTTAAGCGTCTCAAACGTATCTGTGTTATCTCACGGAAAACACCGCAACTGAGTGAATGCTATGCAAATACGATAAAATTCGATTTGTTACAAGTACGTCGAAACCTTGGCTTGTCTTGTGCGACAAGGATGTACAAATGGCCATACTAGTTAGAAAGAAAGTAATAAGAATGCCGTTTGCGGATATATTTGTATGCTAGTTAGAGGTCAAAGTATTTAAACTCTGAATGAACTCTGGATTAACGTAGAAACTGCATAGCGGTAAAGGGCACAGTGGACTTTATTTTGCTAAATTATTTTTGTCCAAGCAGAGCTGAGAGTGAAAAGAGTGTATGTAAGGTTACGTGTTTCATTGTTTCTTTGAAGTTAGAAAAAATATACCTGCTTTACAAATACATGTCATGGCACATCAATGGAAGTAAAATCGATTGACGTAGGCATAGTAAATAAAGGATTATTATTATATTATAGTTACAAAGTAGAGTCGCACTATACACAGTTAACAGTGTTAGCATCCAATAATAGATCTGTTTAATGGCTTGTTAGATACGTGATGCCATTGAACCGGTTTCTTTGATATTTGGTAATGACTGAGGGGTTGATTGAAAATGTACATAGATAAGAACTTTTGATAAATACCAAGATGCATTTTTACAATCGTTAACGGTAACATAAAGTAAAAAATGTATGGGAATGACATATCCTACCGATAGACTTATCGATACGATACAGTACCTATATACCAAACAGCATTAACGATCGTAGAAAGCCATCTTGGCAACGGTCCTTCGTTCCTCTAGGATGATTAGGAAGTAAAGGTCATGTTCTTTTATTACCCGACTGCGGAAGAAGGAGGGTTATGTTTTTCGAGTGTATGTATGTATGTATATTTCTTTTGCACGCTCTAGAGCCTAAACGGCTTGTCGTATTTTTATGTGAGTAGTGTCAATAGATTCGTCTTAGTCATAAAAGTGACACTGAGTACCTACATCAAAATAAAAAAAAAACAAAATTAAGGATTTTTGGCGGCAAAAATAAATATCTAACTTTTGTTATACAAACACGGTAAAATGACACTGAATCCACTGCACCTGATGCTAGTAAGTGGAATGGGGTCCAGAAAGAGTATCAATAATTGTTGTTACGTGATTATCCTTCACTAGTTGAAACAATTATGCAAGCTGTTTTAAAGCGACATACACGTAAACTGAACCTGGAACGTGACTGAAACGTGATAGGCTATATACTATTATTATTATTGATATATTATTATGTTACAGATCTCCGTACAGCGTTCGGGCTGTTGGACCGCGACAGCGACGGTCACGTGACGCCAGCGGAGTTGCAGTTCATGCTGCGCAACTTAGGCATCGAGGTCAGCGACGATCTCATCTCTGACCTTATCAAAGACGCCAGTAAGACTGGTTAGTGCCATAATCATTCTCTTTTCATTATTCTTTGTGTTCGTCTCTTTCATTGATATGTATTGAATGTGGATTTATCAGTCCACTTACAAATCGACAGTCCCATAGAACAAAGTCGTATATGCAAAATGAAGCGCTTTGAAAGTCTAAGTTAATTGTGAAAATCACAAGTTATACATGAACGAAACATTATATTCTATAGGGTTCAGTAACAACTTTGAACCTAATGTGTGAAAATAGCACTAATTCGCACATGAATACAAACTAACGACTTTCAAAGCGCTCTACTGAAAAGCTAACATTTTGCATATACGACTTTGTTCTATGGGACCGTCGAAATAAAGCTTCGCGATATTTTTACATTTTGCGGTAGTGTTCTTACTGGACTTGATGGCAAGTAGAGTGGGATCCCGATGGACTGTCCACTAATATTTTCGACGATGTATAATTATATTACTTTCACGTATGCTATGTTCTAGAACTGTTGTTAAATATTTTGTTCTATATTAAATATGTTAGCATGCTGGTTAATATGTGTTGCGCTACAAACGTTGCCTTATGCTGAGTTAATATAAAGCCTAATTACGTGAGCACTATATTGAAATTGTAATTGCGTCTTTTTCCTGGCTCATTATCAGTGTGTAATAGATACCAGTCAACACAATTTTTAGATCTGTTGCATAAAATGTACCTTCTCAAATGTTTGGCAAATTATAATAAAATACGAACAGTACTGTCTCAATTTACTATTGGACCAAACAAAACGAATCATAATACACTTATCTAAAAGTAACAATAAACATGATCATTGCCTGTATTACCGTGCCGTTTATTAATGATAAAGAACTTATACCTATTTGATAAAGCTATCCTTCAGAGACTAATTGTAAGCTATTAACCTAATCACTAATCAGCCTAAGTATACTCAAATCAGATTCCCTCACTTCCTATATTTCGTAACATAATGAATCGAGGAGCAATCGTAATCCTAGAAATAGGTATTACCTATGTATTCGAAGTTGGTGAGAACGATATCCTAGTTGGGAATGGAACGGTCTGCCGAGACAATGTTTGGATGTTTAAAACTCAAGAAACACACCTCTGACTTTTCGAATTTACGTGTATATTGTTTATCAATTATTCTTCGCTTGAACGATGAAGGCAAACATCGTGAGGAAACCTACATACCTGAGAATTCTCCATAAGAATTTCCAGGGTATGTGAAGTCTGCCAACCCGCACTAGGCAAGCGTGGTGGACTAAGACCTAACCCCCCTCAGTAGTAGAGGAGGCCGGCGCTCAGCAGTGGGCAGTATATAATACAGGGCTGATTGAGAAGTATCAATCGTTGTTCGATAGAATTAAGCATATAAAAAGCAGAATGAGTGTGGCCCAAAAAGTTATTTATTAACATAATATAATACTCTTTGATTAATTATATGCCTAGATCGAGTGTCGCGCTGCAATGAAACTAAAACAAACAGGCTAACTTTTCTTAAGCTAGTATGCGTGACAGCTGTGTCATACGCTATCGCTGCATCATTCTGCGTATCTTTGTGTGCGCGCATAATGATACCAGTTATTACATAGTTTCTATTAAAACGGGGAGAAAATTATATCCATGAAAAACAACAAAAAAATATTAACTGAAACTTATTTAGTGGGGAATAATTCGCCTTTTATTTTTATAGACGCATTTGAAATGCTCAGTGTCTATCTATTTAGGTATATAATTAATCAAATATAATACTTATGATTATAGTTTTAACATCGTCTCGGGAAAACTAATACAGGTATTAGAAATTTAAGACTTCTAGTTTGCCTTATCAAATCCGTTGCGATGACGGTGCGGCATGTAAATATGGATTATGTCGAAAACGTATCAAGAAATATAAGCCGAAGATTTTGTGTTATTTATCGCTAAGTATTTAATACACGTGCCATCTAATTATGCGTGAAGCCCTTTTCGTCGCTATTCAGGCGTTATTAAGGTCAGAAGTACATTTTATCAATGCTTCATTTAATTAAATTGTCCTATTTTATAAGGGACTTTTTGTAGTGGGGAGGCCTTCCCGCGGGCGAAGCCGCAAGCATATACATACATACATATACACTCACGCCTGTTATCCCCGAAGGGGTAGGCAGAGGCGCAACTAGTGCACCCACTTTTCGCCGTTATTCCGTCCCATGATGTGATAGGGGGCGAGCCTATCGCCACATCGGGCACAAATTCCCGATTCCGAGCTGATACTGAATAAAAAAACTCAATATCACTTTGCCCGACACGGGGATCGAACCCGAGACCTGAGCTCCAAGTAACACCTAATATTTTAATATTAAAGTAATTCCATAAGGACTTTCTATAAAATATTATTATATTTAAATATTCTGAAACTGTAAGATTCAATGATAGAGTCATAAATATTTATAGATTGGTATGTGCAAGCATTACGTACCTAAAGCTTCATCGATAGAGTGATGCTCGTTAGGGATTATAATGACTCAATAAAGAAGGGATAAAGCTTGGAAGGATGCGTGGAGGGCATAAAATATTGCCACAGGGCATCGATCTAGCCGCGTTAAAGGTTAATGACTACACAGCTGGCCTTTATTTGACTAAAAGAAGCAAACAAAAGCGTATTTCCAATTACAATATAATATTAATAAATATATATAATGTAGAGTACACTGCGTACTATCCACAACATTCCCTCATTTTGCTTATTAGGTTGAATTCGAGCCAAAATGACCACGTGTTTTTTGATATAAATATACCTGTTATAGGTATTTCTGACTATATATTCCTACTATATGAAGGTAACTAGGGAGATAGGTAGCTCGTTAACGAGGTAAAACTGTACTGTTATAATTTGCCTTGGCACTGAATGGAGCGGTACTTTGAGAATAATGTCTGTGTTTAAACTGAAAACCATTAACAGTACATTTACGCAAATGTATGGAATTTGTCCTATTCCTTGTGGGACGATATGCCCATGATAATAAAGACATTTTGTAGAGATGCACAGTAGGTTTTCTTTGCACATACAAAGTGAATTTCTACGCGCTCACCATTAAAACTATAAAGTGGCGGCTTTGCAAGAAAAATAGCTAACAAATACTTGAACACAAAACTAGCATTTGGCTAATTGAGTAATACCAAACCCAACGTGGTAGACTATGGTCTAAAACCCTCTCAGTAGTAGAGGAGGCCTGTGCTCAGCAGTGGGCAGTATATAATACAGGGCTGGTATTATTATAAACCCAAATGAGGCTTTGTATAAATATGAGGCTGTTTATATCAAACACGCGAAAATCAACGTTATGGTTTACAATAAAGTTTAACACTTACCATACCGTACTATACCAGCCCTGTATTATATACTGACCACTTCTGAGCACGGGCCTCCTCTACAGCTGAGAGGGTTAAGGCCACAGTCCTCCAGGCTGGTCTAGTGCGGGCTGGTATAATACTTATTTGGTGCAAATATACAAATAACTGAAAGCTCATTAAATCGTTGAAAGAAAATGTATTCACAATGAATTTAGGGGGTTATTGTAAAATCGCGTGCGCTTGGCACCTTCCGGCAACCGACGGCCTCGCGTCGTGCCGAGGTTGTGTTGCCTACATTTTCACAAATGACCTTTGCGCGATGTCTCATGAAGCGTAATTGACAAAGTTCCAATCGATTCAGGTCGGAGCTTTAACTTGGTTTCACATAATGGTGTGCTCAAGTCAGTTCATTAATTTGCCTACAAATAATATAATAATGAATATCACTACACTGTAGGAATATCTTTATTCTGAAGCATGAATATTTATTATTTATAAAAAATATACTAAGAGATAATATTGGTTCAAGGTACATAATATCGTTACATAAAACATTCCTCTACTTAGCAATACAAAATATCTGGGCAGTCATACTTCATAGCGTCACATCGATATTTGGCGGCGAACCAATAAATGTAGGTAGGTACTAACGGCTAAAGTATGGAAAGTTAAAATAATATAACAAGATACAACAGCTAAACCAGATATGTCTGCCTTACGATGCTGTACCGTGAGACTTGTATAATTTTATGACTACATACGCTGCGTGTCTGGCGTTATAGAATAGTTATGGCAAAATGCTCATGACAATGTCATTCGAATAACATTGTTGTGAAAATCCAAAATCTAGAATTAGGTATACAGGAAGTAGAATAATCATCATTGAAACATTAGTTGCAACGTTCCATTTAAATGTAATTATTAATTATAACCTTCTTACTCACATAATAGCGTAGTTTTTCTATGAAACAGCAGATAGTACTATATCGGGCGAGCCAGCCAGCCATGCCGTAAACAACACTGGTTATAGAATGACTATAGACTTATATTTATGAGTCTGTCACGTACTTCAGCGCACAACTCGTTGCCAAAATGGAAAACATGTTTTCAAAGAGCTGTCCATACGAGAATTATATAATGACTTACGGTTACCTACTCCTTTAATATCAACGGGTTTGTATTCAATAAACTGTCTCAACTTCGCTTCTTAAGTTCTTAAAATGCGCATGATCATCATCTCACGACAATATTTGTCCCAAGTAGGATTGTCACGTGCAGTCATTATTGGATTGTATTTTGTGTAAAGTACTAATTTAATAATCTGAGAGATTATGTGTCTACGAAGGCGTGTTAGTTTTGGTGATTAACTTCCATGTTGAACGATATATGACATTATAATCTTGACATTCTTAGAGTGTATCAACCCCTCTGTGGCAATGTGACCCTTAGTGACAAAGCGTTAGTAATTACGTTTACAATTAACATGACCTGAGGCATGATTCTCTATGACATTGTTAACTCGTAACGCGGCCGCGTCACGTTCACTTCGTGTAATGTGCGTATAATGGTATTCTGTATGCCAATTTCCATAGTAATAAACGCGATGAGTTACGTTACGCGCTTGTTACGAGCGGTGAAAATAACGCGTGTCATAGAGAATAAGGGGGCTGTAAGCGCAAGTAATCGCTGACGTCATAGTATTAACGACTTTTGCTGCCTTTCTGTTAATTAGGATTTAATGACTGGGACTCTGTTCATCCTTCTATTATATTTCGTTTAAGTAATTAGGGATAAATTAAAATATCGCACATTCACGACGCCCTGCCGCTCCGTATCATCTTATTAGTTACTAGTAGTGCTCGCGGCTCCGCCCGCGTGAAAAAGTTTTTCCGGGACAAAAATATTTTCCCGGGATAAAAAGTAGCCTATAGTACTCAGGAGTTATATAGCTTCCTATTAGTGAAAGAATTTTCAAAATCGGTTCAGTAGTTCCTGAGATTAGCGCGTTCAAACAAACAAACTCTTCAGCTTTATAATATTATTAAGTATAGATTACTTCGAATTTCGATGTCGCTTTACACTGCCTGCGATAAGTTTTCTAAACCGCTTCCATAAACACTTTGTTACTTTACGTATTACTTAAATATGCGGTTCATTCGAAACATTATTCTATTTTAATTCGTTGATAAAGTTTACAGACAGACTGATACTAAATTTCATTTAATTTACTTCGGTCACGAAATGTTTGTAGAAAGCAATAACCTCAGTTTGTCAAACTGATTGCGCAGTAAATTTAAGTACCTAACTAAATGGTAAATAAAATTAACCAATAAGACTCTAAACGCAGAAACGGTTCTATGTACTTAAATAGCTCGTATGGATGCGTATATACGCTCTATTTTGGAATGACGGACGTATAAATGCGTAATTGTATATTGAATTCGATTTTTAACTCCATTAACTGGTGGTAGGACTTTCATATGTAAGAGTCCGTCTGGGTGGGTACCACCGTAATGTCTATTTCTACCGCCAAGCAGCAGTGTGCATGCACTGGTGTGTTTCAGTTTGAAGGGCATTGTAGCCAGTGTAACTACAGGACATAATGAGACTTAACATCTTATGTCTCAGGATGACGAGCGCAGTTGAATGCCACACAGAACTTTGTAACTCAAGGTGCTGGATGGTGTTTCTACTATTTATGGGTGGTCGTATCGCTTACCATCAGGCGAACAGCATGCTCGTCTCGTCATTCGATGCCATAAAAAAATTTACTACTTAACACTGAAATTACTATAAGGAATTTCCGACCGTAATAACATTTTTATGTACAAACTTAATGAAATTTTATAACACCGATGAGCTTCCAGTGAGTGTTTCCAAATTTTTCACGCATGGGTACCTAAACGTAATAATAGTTACTATATTTAATAGAAAGCACATACTTATTGTCCGTTAAATTTAAGTACCTACCCAATTGCTATACACCAGTGTTTTTCAACCTATTTCATGACATGACCCCTCTAGTATAAATAAATATTCTTCGACCGCCGCGCCCACCCTTAGCCATTTTTCATGTATTTTGTTATGTTAAAAATGTTCACAAAACAAAACACCACAAACAAAACCACACAAAATTTCACAATTAGAATTTGGATGTCCAATCTTTTTCAACTTTATTGCTTTATTTATACTGAGGTACTTTTCTTGACCACCTGCGACCCCCTATAGAAGCTTCGCGACCTCCCAGGGGGTCGCGACCCACAGGTTGAAAAACACTGCTATACACAATCTATAACAAAATATAATCTTATAATATTCATCTTGTTCAAAATAATTACGTAGCTCTACTTTTGCTTTTTTCTGACTATAGGTTTATTTAGTCCTGTGTGTGAGCGCACAGTTAAGGTAATAAATCATAGTAACTGTCAGCGATGTTAATATTATATACATTTTTTATTAGGTACCTACGTCTTATTTAAGAATGGAAGCGTAACAAAACAGTACATTTTATGATTCCATTAAGAAACGAAACGCTTCAAGGTTTAGGCTGTATATCGATTGAAATTTCTCCAATAAAAATGCATGCATTATTAATAATTTAATTTAATACTGCATAAACTCCAAACCACTTTAACAGTGAAGGAAAATTCCGTGTGAAAACCTACATACCTGAGAATTCTCCATAAGAATTTCGAGGGTGTGTGAAGTCTGCCAACCCGCACTAGGCCAGTGTGGTGGACTAAGGCCTAACCCTTCTTAATTGTAGAGGAAGCCTGTGCTCAGCAGTGGGCAGTATATAATGCAGGGCTGATTGCATTGCATTCCAAACTCCAAACAGCATAGAATTATAGCATTGACATAAGTAGGTACTTAGCTTTGAATAAATATATGTTGTAAACATATATTAATACTAGCTTGCTCGCGGATCCGCTTGCATGAGAGTTCTTCCGGGATAAATTCTTACTTTGTATTTTCTCGGGATAAAAATAAACCTATGTGATATGCCAAATTATAATCTCTCTATGTGTTAAATTTCATTAAAATCCGTTCAGCGGTGATTGAGTAACAAACATCTAAACTAAACTTGAATTTTATTTTTTCCAGGTAATGGACTTATTGATGAGAATGACTTTATGCAGTGGGTGACAAAAATACAAGCGTTACAAGGTATGGATGTTAGTACGAGTGGCGGTGACTCGGAAGAGGAGATAACAAGGGACCTTCTCGCGGCATTTAAGTGAGTATCAAGAAACATTACTTATTCAAACGCTGTGTTTTAACGCCAAAAATGTACACATGAGACCTAAATATATCTGGTACTAATTTTTCTTGAAACGAAATTGTTTTTGTAAACAGTTGCATTCTAAACAATCTATCATTTCACGCACCTATTTTAACTGTTACAAAGATTCGAATTAACGATGCAAACGTCCTCATTACGAAGATCTAAATTGTTAGCGAGACCTAAATACGACGCATTTCAGTGAATCGAGCTATAAATATCCAAACACAAACGTGTCACATTTTTCAGTATCTGGGAAAACATTTTAATAGCTCTATGAATAGTAACTACTTACTACAATATACACATAGCAATTAGCCCTGTATTGTATACTGCCCACTGCTGAGTATGGGCCTCCTCTACTACTGAGAGGGGTTAGGCCTTCCACCACGCTGGCCTAGTACGGGTTGGCAGACTTCACACATCCTCGAAATTCTTATAGGGAATTCTCGGGTATGTAGGTTTCCTCACGATATTTTCCTTCACCGTTAAAGTGAACGATAATTAATTGATAAACAAACACACGTGACATTGAAAAGTCAGAGGTGTGTGCCTCGGGGTTTGAACCGCCGGACATTGTCTCGGCAGACCGTTCCGTTCCCATCTAGACTATCGTCCAGTTCACAACACTTATACACAAGTACATGCCGACATAAATCCTAATAAGTACTTTAAACTACGTCAAGAGGAATTCAGTATATTTTAAAGGTATTGTACGCCAAACGTCCATAGTGTTATATCAAGATTCCTTGGCAAATCTATACCACATGACTTGAAACTGTTGTGGCAGGGTATTTGACCGCGACGACAACGGGTATATAACTCGGGATGAGTTGCGAGCAGCACTCGAGATGATCGGAGAGCCGGTCACCGACGCGCAACTCAACCAAGTGCTGGCGCTGGGAGACATCGATCACGACGGCAGAATCGATTATGAAGGTAAAAGAAAAGAAAGAAAGAAATATATTTTATTTGTCACAGACACAACTGAGACACAATTATAAACTAAGAAACAAATATTAGCTCACTTAAAATAAAATGCAATACAATAAAATGATACTAACCTATATCATGCGTTGTGTACAGTGCCGGATTAAGACAACTTGATGCCCTAAGCAATTCACGCCTGTGGGGCCCCCTTTCATAAGTAAACTAACATCAGTCTTTAATCGCGCGGATTTTCAAACAGCTTTACTTTTATGTGCTAGCATTTTTTTGTGCTCTTTCTGGTGCCCCCAAGACGTGATGCCCTAAGCAATTGCTTAATTTGCTTATGGGCTAATCCGGCACTGGTTGTGTACTATCTATCCATACATATAATTATGTCTATCAAACAGTAGAGCTCAGTGTGGCTATACACTGAACTAACGAAAAGTCCATCCAAATTAAATAAGTAGTTTTTGAGAAAATCGCGGCCATACAAACTTACATACATACAGGTCGAATACAGAACGTCCTTTTTTGAAGTCAGTTAATAAAAGAAAGATGGGTTCCTAAAGAACAGTAATAGAATACAAATCGCAGATTTTTAGAATTCTTTTCTGTCTTTCTGATTTTCTGTTTGTTCGTTAGCGCACATCTTCGACACATTGCACTGGTGGACAGAGTAGGTACCTACTTATACGTAATTAGGAGCTAATTTTAACTTTTTGACAATAAAATCGGATATCGGAAAAAAGTTATATGGGATAAGATTTATCTAAGTCCACATATACAATACTAGCTTTTGCCCGCGGCTCCGCCCGCGTGAATGAGTTTTTCTGGGATAAAAGTCCCGTTTTATATTTTCCCGGGATAAAAAGTAGCCTATGTGTTAATCCAGGATGTGATCTACCCATGTGCAAAATTTCATCGAAATCCGTTCAGTAGTTTTTGCGTGAAAGAGTAACAAACATCCATACATCCAAACATCCATACATTCTTACAAACTTTCACCTTTATAATATTAGTAGGATTGCGGGCCGGGTAGTTTTTAATATAATTGGACAAAATTGAGGTGCCTACATATTATGTGTTTTCGAAATAAAAGTTTTTCAAAAAAGGTTTATTAATTAAGCACGCCTTTGCAAAGGCTTCTGCTTGCATGGGCTGTTTTCACTTACGGTTGAATCAATTTGTTTTAGAATTAGCCTTAATTTTTATGACTGTCGGTCTGAAGCCAACTTTGGGGGGGAAGTCAAGTCTACGCGTGACGACGCTGCAACGCAGTGGAGTGCCGCGCAGTATTTTGTTATTCAGTTTTGTATCCATGTTGTCGCTACTATTTATGGGCGGTGGTATGTCGCTCGCCTGATGGTAAGCGATACGACCGACGATGACGACTAACTGCAATAAAAAACAAAACACTATTATCCAAGATTAAGTGAAGAACAAATAATAGGTACTCTGGAAGATAATACTGATAGCTTCCTCCGTAAAGAACAAGAATAATTTGATGTGTTGCGACACCTGTTGCCAGGAAACGGTTTTTCTCCATTTGGCTGTTTTTATCCGAGTTTACACGTAACGAGTTTTTGGCCCCCAGCCAACAGATAGATCAGCTTTTGTAAATTTCCGTGCTCTATACATTTATTAGCTTATTAATGGAAAAATTACCTTTTCAGAATTCGTAAAGATGCTGCTGTAATGTGTACCTCGTTGAAGACCTCATTAGATGTAATTGTAGAATGTTAAAGACAAGACAAGTGATTTAAGGCTGTCAATAGTAGTTTTGGATGGCTTTGTGCATTGGAATAAGGCGTAGTTATTGAAGAAGTTAACTTATCCAAAATGCTTCCACGAGATTTTTACAATTATAAATATCTGGTATATTTATATTGGGTTTAGATACAGTTTGTATCTAGTCAACGTGCTTTTACCAAAGTGGTAACGAATGTAAAACACTTGTACATAAATAATACTATTTTGTAATTTATAATATTAACAAGTCATTACTTGTAAACTACATTTAGTTGTTTGGTAATTATATAATACCTTTATCAATATAACAATATATTGAACAAACATCTACATAATGTAATGTATTTACACATACCTATTCACATAAAAAATATATTGGATTAAATCATTAATATACTTGTTTTTAAAAGACAGTCTGGTTTTAACAGATGCAAATAATACGGCCTATATTAATATATTTACTTATATCAAAATAACTGAAATATTTTGGTACTTATGTATACGATATTATTTATAAATCTTTTGTGCAACGGTAGTACACAATTCATATTTTTGTATAAAACATAAGTATGAAATTGAAAACCGCTCATAGGTGATTAGGTATATCCTTGTTTAGGATGATATCCATAACAGCTTTTTTTCCGATGTTTTAATGACCACGTTTATTAGTGTTTCATGAAGGTACTTGCCGCTTATAGAAATACTAGCTTTTGCCCACGGCTTCGCCCGCGTTAATAAGTTTTTCCGGGCTAAAAATACATAAAAACCTTCCCGTTGAATCACTCTATGATTATGACGTTGATACAACTCTTAACAAATAATGCATTAATTTAGACCAATTTGATTACCATAAAAACGGTTCTAGTGAGTTAATCTTAAAAGATAGACATATACTGTCGAGGACATTTTTTTAGATTATTTCAAGAGGAGTAATTCTTTCATACATATATTTTTGGTATCTTGAACCGTTTTCGCAGCGCACGCAATGGAAGCCCTCAATGATGAATAATTTTCCCCGTTTTTTTCACATTTTCCATTATTTCTTCGCTCCTAATAGGTGCATCGTGATGTTATATAGCCTAAAGACTTCCTCGATAAATGGTCTATTCAACACAAAAAGAATTTTTCAATTCGAACCAGTAGTTCCTGAGATTAGCGCGTTCAAACAAACAAACAAACAAACAAACTCTTCAGCTTTATAATATTAGTATAGATTTAACATTTTAGGTACTACGTGAATACGAATACCTACTTACCTACGTCGTATAGATATACTTATTTATGTTATATGTTCAGCCCTGAGAATACACCAGTTATTTAACATATATAATTATTAATTAATATATTATGTTACACATGTTAGATAGGTATACTTACTAATGCAATTGCGAACGGTCTTTTAATGTATCGTAGACACTTATATTGTAATAGAATGATTGATGATTTTTAATACTTACATATTTTGTTAGAATGTTTTTATTTGAAAAGGTATACCATTATTTGATTTCCTTATGTCATGTTATACTTTTCATATTTTTCATAAATGCAAATGAATAATTTTAACTGCGAATATGATTTTTCGTGTTTCAAAATATGCAGGAACTTCACCATCTAGTTCTTCTTAGGAGAACAAGAACTAAGTCGATTTGTTACAAAATTGTAGTTAAAAGGTTTGTAGATAATATGTAATTTAATGGTTGTGAATGATAAGTTATATCAAATATGTAATCTACTTACTATATAAATAATCAAATTAATTCTTGAGTAACTCGTATGTATTTATTGAAACAGTTTTATGTATTTATTCGAGTAGGTAGGATTTATGCAGATTTGAAAATGTGGGTGTTCAATTTATCAGTCGCTGTCTGCCACCATTTTCATTTCTGCGATCTTACAGCTTTCAAGGGGACTTTGAATCAAGAGGCTTGTGATGTGGAATGACCGACCGTGATGAATAATAAATCTTGAACTTGTTGTTGTTTTTTTTTTATGTTACCGTCCCCAAATTAAATAAATACAATTAATCTACTCCTGACAAAAATTTCCCCACGAAATCAGTAGGCTTCCGTTCGTAGGTTGGTTTCCAATGGGCCATAATGTGACCTTTTTGTTGCCACTGATGTGTTACTTCTTTCAATTCCATGTAGCCCTGGGTAATAAAATAATCATTTAATGTATACATACATATACATATACACTCACGCCTGTTATCCCCGAAGGGGTAGGCAGAGGCGCAACTAGTGCACCCACTTTTCGCCCTTATTCCGTTCCATGATGTGATAGGGGGCGAGCCTATCGCCATATCGGGCACAAATTCCAGACTCCGAGCTGATACTGAATAGAAAAACTCAATATCACTGCCCGACCCGGGGATCGAACCCGAGACCTCAGCTTTGCAGTCGTACTGTAATACAACTACGCCACCGAGGCAGTCATTTAATCATTTAATGTACTACCTAAAAATTTGACACGTACAAATCAACGTGTGTTTAATATTTTTTATGGAATTGAATGACGAGACGAGCATGCCGTTCGCCTGATGGTAAGCGATACGACCACCCATGAACAGTAGCTTTACCTCACAGCACCTCAAGTTATAAAATACTGTGTGGCATTCCACTGCACTCGTCATTCTGAGACATAAGATGTTAAGTCTCATTATGTCCCGTAGTTACGCTGGCTACAATGCCCAATTCAAACCGAAACACAACAGTGAATGCACACTGGTGCTTGGCAGTAGAAATATACATTGCGGTGGTACCCACCCAGATGGACTCTTACATATAAGAGTCCTACCACCAGTAAATCTAAATAAAATCGTTAAGTTTTATTTATTAAATGAACAATATCATTACGAACTGCTAATAAGGCAAACCCCTATGAAGCTGCATTATGTATGACATTGTTACAAAAAGCAGCAGCTGAAATATCTGTTTGCGAGTTGTTGATCTAATGAATAGGTACTCTACTTTTAATGGAGAGTCAGCCCTGCGTACTGGACTCGAATCGTGACCCATAGTAGTATATATATATTACAATAGCTAGGTGCTTAACTATCTTGCTTTCTAGAAACAGGTAAGTACTTACGCAGTACCTTTGTTATAGTGTTCCTACCCAACTATGTGTTATCAGATGTTATCGCTTTGACTCCAAAAATATTTTTTATACATTATAAACATTCACCAGTGACTTCCTCGGTGGCGTAGTTGTATTATGGTACGACTGCAATGCTGTGGTCTCGGGTTCGATCCCCGGGTCGGACAAAGTGATAAGAGATTTTCCATTCAGTATCAGCTCGGAGTCTGGAATTTGTGCCCGATATTTCGAGGCAGTAATGAGGCGTAGCGCCTCAATATTATTTGGTTACCTACTAGTAATAAGCATCAGTAGGTAATCAATATTCTGAGGTATCGGATTTGAATCCTGGGTTGCGCAAAGTGATATTATATTAGGTTTTTCTAAAGTATCAACCCAGAGTCTGGAATTTTTGCTCGATATGACAATGGGCAAACGTAGTGTTGGACGCCCTCCGGCCAGGTGGGATGACGATCTGCGAAAGACTGCAGGCAGATGCTGGATGCGACAAGCTGAAGACAGGGCGCTATGGCGCTCATTAAGGGAGGCCTATATCCAGCAGGGGACTGATAAAGGGTGATGATGACGATGATGTTGACAATAGTCTCGCCTTCTGTCACATCATGGGATGAAATACGTGCACGGAGTGTGAAATTGTGCATTTGATCCACCTTTGCCTGACCCTTACTGTAGGTATAAAAATGCGTTAGTGTTTATGGGCCCGTAATTATTGTCTACAGTGTATACTTGCTTTCAGTTTAAAATACATTTTATTTCTTCCTTTTATACCATAGCCAGCCATAGGAGGAATGTCCCATCAGGAGATTCGAAGGGGGTTTGTTGGGCCTACACCAGGTGACACCGGAGGCCGAGGAATGGCTGTCAAAAGTTGATATCGAATTTTAACCCCGTTTATTAACTTTTCTTTTACCATAATGTGATGCCATACGATGATGATGATGACCATAGCCAGCAAATGAGTCAGTGGTTTACTTAAATTTAAGTAATCTTCACTGGCCATGGAAATACCCATAATAGCAAAATAAGCATGGATACTCTACCATCTTGAAGATCAGTAAATAGGAGTGAAGGGAGGTATTTGCCACCGAAAGCGCAATAGCGCAATTTGCGCAATAGCAATAGCAAAACTAGATATTTAATGTTGTTGCGCCTCACGTCGGTTTTTTGCGGAAAACTGTGGTAGATAATAATATCAGTCGAACCGGGCCATTTAAATATAAGCAAGTAGGTATGTCTGGTAGAATACGTTCTACAAGCAGGTAAAATTAAAATGGTCATAAGTAAATGTTCAATATTTACCTTTATCACTAACACATCAATGATCCTAATGTCGGTGATGCACGCGTTTTTATAGAAGTACTCTCTTAGTTTCTTACGACAGTCGTTTTCGGACTTTGGTACGTCGAAATATTTTACTAAAACAGTACATACAGTGAGTTAAGGATTTCATCTTGGACTATTGTGAACATATAAAAATGGTTAGGTACTCCGTATTTTTAGAGCAGCGCTGGTTTGGTACCGAAGGACATCCTCAGTGTAAATGGTAGTATTGTTAGGATTCAATCATTTGTAACGGTATTTGTAACGTACTAACCAGTTACTAAAACCAGTCTAAATGTCAAATGAATCGTGGAAGTGGCAGTATGGTGTATAAAAAGGGTGCCATATCGATGTTCGTTCTCATTCGCTCTCTTTCGCGCTCAGTCTCGCAGTCATCTCAGTGGTAGTTGAGCTAGACTTTCATACTGGTCGGTTAGTTGCAGATATCTTTGAAAAGTATTTCTGTTATATCTTTATGTAAAACCAGTGATAAATTTTTATGTAAAATCTGTGATAAATCATAATGACTTCTTCTATTTACGCGAATGTTAGACATTAAAATGAAACTATTTTGCGGATTTTATCGCGGTTTTTTAAATTTATATTTTCTCCCGACGTTTCACAACACCTCAGTCCGCCCCGTGACCACGAAGTGCTGAAAAGCCTTCGAAACGTCGGGAGAAAATATAAATTTAAAAAACCGCGATAAAATCCGCAAAATAGTTTCATTTTAATGTCTGTGATAAATCGTTTTTATTTAAATCCAAATCGCTTCAGTTTCTAACAGTATAATATGTACGAGCATAGTTGTATTATGTAGAGGGGGCTAGTTGTGCCATGCCTACACCGGAATTACGGGGTGCCCACCTAAAGAATTTTTAGGCTGCCTACTACTACCATTAAACGTAAAAAGTTTTAAAATCTGCAAGAACACAGAAATCATTTTATTTATTTAGTTTAGGACACTGGCAGTAAGGGCGGATCCAGAGGGGGGGGGGGGGTCATTGGAGTCATGACCCCCATGTTTAGGTGATTATTGATATTTTTTTAATGCCTCTCATTGATATGTTCGCACGATTCGAAGTTTAGTTTTACCGGCAAAAAAATATTTTGACATTGAACATAAAAATAGTATTTTAATGTAGAAATTTACTATTAATTAATTAATTAATTTATTTATTTTAATTTCTTTTTACGTATTTTTATTTTATATTCTTTTTTTGTATCTTGTAATCGATTAGGAGTTTGTCCTGACTAGGCATTGAATATAATATGACCCTCTGTGACTTGAAAGCTGCATCCGCCCTTAACTGGCACCCATTGGAAATTACCCTATGTACACCCATGTGTACGAAGATGACCACCCACAATGTTTTTATGAAACACTAGCTTTTAGCCGTGGCTCCACCCGCGTGAAAAAGTTTTTCCAGGATAAAAGCACCGTTTTATATATTCCGGGATATAAAGTAGTCTATAGCACACAAGAGTAATGTACCTTCCTATTAGCGAATTTTCGAAATCGGTTAGGTACTTAGTTCCAGAGATTAGCCCCCACAATCCTACAAACAAACAATTTTTTTCGCTTTATAGTATTAGCACAGATTATGGAAAATACTTATTTGGAAACACAAAGTTCATAAAACAGGAAAGCTTTATTGTGCTGTGTACTAATATTTAGCTTTACTTACCTATGTATGGAATGTAGCGATAAAAAGCCCTATATAAACCGATAGCTCGTCTGCGAGCCTCAGTAAAATTAGTGGACATAACAGGACGAACCCTCTTACAGGCAGCTTTCATTGTCTCACGTCCTGCCATGGTGGTTATAGATGCAAGATTGGTATTCTCAAATACCAATTACCAGACAATGTAATAAAACCAAGTGTCTATTAAATTGTTCTTTGACTTGGACGATCTAAATTTATCAATAATAATATTGTTGTTTAGTTGTAATTTTCAGTAGTATTATAAATTCTCTTTGGTTGTAATATAGGTTGACACTTTCAGTAGGATTTATTTTTTTATTATTTTTATTGCTCTCTGGTTGTCATCAAAAAGCTCTAAACAAAGAAAATGATGATAGGTAGGTATATTAGCGACACGTTTCAGCTTCGCTTCGGTAGCTGAACATAACAGGCTTTCATTTTTTAGCGCGCTTCATTTTCGGGGATAAAAGTCCCGCTATATATTTTCCCAGGATAAAAGTTCCGCAATACCTATACTTTCCCGGGATAAAAAGCAGCGTATGTCCTTCCCTGGGTCTCAAAGTATCTATATACTTACTTACTTTCTCGAAGTTCCACTCGGTGTATGATTATTCCGGGGACCACCTAGTTATAGTCTTGAAAGTTCGTTCTGTATAGCATGTATTAGGTAGTATTTATATTGTGTCTTTGAATTTCTTATTGTGTTTTTTTTATTTTTAACACGCTTTTATTATTTTTAAATATTTAACCTTTTTTGAATTTTTGTTCCCCGTACGGTTACAGTTAGTATTTACGGGGCCATCTCGTCTTGTGATTATGACTAAATAAAGGGATTTCTTTCTTCTTTCTTTCGCGAAAAACGGATTTCTATACCGAGACGTCTTGTCACATGGATGTGTCAGATAAGATCGCGACTTATTAACAATTGGTTGGAGTAGTTGAGCGAGCAGACCCCCACTGCTCGCCACGCGACTCTCGCTTACCCTATTTAGTCGCCTCTTACCTACATCAGGCAGGGGATGCCGTGGCGAAATTCTTTAGATGCCCCGGACCACAGGGCACGAGGCGCCGTCAGTCGTCCACCCAACGCTTCCTTCGTCTCCTCTGGCTGCGGGCAGAATCGCTCTGCTCACGACCCCGCTCGGCGCTCTCCTTACGCGAGATGACGCACTCGCAGAAGGAGGCCATAGTCACACTGACGCGACAGTCCTCAAGCCCGCACTCGGGCTCTCCAGCCTGCTATGCCAATCCTCCACGGCTGCGCTGCAGATGGAGGCCAGTTGTGCCGTGACGTCCCTCAGGGCCAGTCTCCGCCCGAGAAGTGATGCCTCCTCACGCCAGAACAATACTGACTAAAGGTATTTGGCATCCAAATCCCAAGGCAGAATACCGGCCAACACGCAGGCAGCTTCGTGGGAGACTGTGTAAACGTGGCTGGCGCAGTAGAGTGACGCATCGAGCATTCAGAGACCCTGCCCAGACGGGACAAGCGTAGAAAGCCATGGACCGCACAACTCCAGCGTATAAACTTCAGCTATAAGTAACTATACCTACTGTTGAATGCCTTTGTTTTCCGGTATAAAAGCCCCAGTTTATATTTTTGCTAGATAAAAAGTAGCATATGTCCCTGGGTCTCAAACTAACTCCATACTTATTTGTTCGAGGTTCCAATCGCGAAAAACGGTTTTCCGTGAAAAAAACCCTGTATGTTATTTATACTAATCTATACTAATATTATAAAGCTGAAGAGTTGGTTTGTTTGTTTGTTTGAACGCGCTAATCTCAGGAACTACTGGTTCGAATTGAAAAATTCTTTTTGTGTTGAATAGACCATTTATCGAGCAAGGCTTTAGGCTATATAACATCACGATGCAACTATAAGGAGCTAAGAAATTATGGAAAATGTGAAAAAAACGGGGAAAATTATTCATCCTTGAGGGCTTCCATTGCGTGCGCTGCGAAAACGGTTCAAGATACCAAAAATATATGTATGAAAGAATTATTCCTCTTGAAATGATCTAAAAAAATGTCCGCGACAATATACGTCTATCTTTTAAGATTAACTCACTAGAACCGTTTTTATGGTAATCAAATTTGGTCGAAATTAATAACTCCGTCTGTCGCGCTTTCACGCCAATACTACAGAACCCATTTAAATGAAATTTGGTACACAGATATTTTAGAACCTGAAAAAGGATATAGGCTACTTTTTATCCTCGTGAAATATAAAGCGGGACTCTTATCTCGGAAAATCTCTTTCACGCGGGCGGAGCCGCTGGCAAAAGCTAGTTCCGGGATAAAAAAACTTGAGAGGTGTCAAGGGACACCCGGATGGAACGAAGTTGTTTTCGATAAATTAGTGAAGATATTGTAATAAAATTTTATTTCTTTTAAGTTATAATAATAATTGTATATTTCATTAAAACGTTACCACATCAATGAAAACATTTACTTCTACCTACACAATAGATATGTCATCGAATCACGATCATCACCTAAGCAAGCATTGACATTAAAATTAACATACAACTACCGAAAAAAAAAGTACTCTAAAAAGCATTTTTTTTTTCTCTTTGGCAAGGCGCGGTTTGCGCATCTGCCAGTGTCAAAGTTTTAGGTTAGACATTTTTTTAAGTATAAGTTGCAGTTGCATTGTTTTTTTTTAATACTCAGTACTAACTACTATGTCGAAGTAAAGCAGTGGCTACCTTACCAAAACTTTGTGGATGAGTTTTGGCGGCAACAAAAAAAGCACTTGATTAGTAGAGTTATTTCAATTCACTTCATTTGAGCCTTTTAATAGAACTATAGTGGACAATATGCCACAATAATTATGCAATATAACACCAATTATCACCAAAATAGGAAATTAAAAAAAAGCACCTCATGACACTTCCACGTTCCCGCCAAAATTCTAAAAAAAAAGCATTTAAATTGTCTTTTTTTATTTAAATTTCGAATGTCACGTTTACGGCCAGTTCTTTATTGTTACAGGGCAAGTGTAAAAGTGTCGTTAAACTTTTCGTGAGATTTTTTTCCTTCTAGCCCCCTTTCTCAACGCGCGATAAGGAACTTCGTTCCAAAAGTGGCCTATGTCTTTCCTTGGGTCGCAAACTATCTGCATACTTATTTGCGTAAAGTTCCACTCGCAAAAAACGATTTTCGGGAAAAGATCCCTATGTTACTCCGGAATAAAAAGTGGCTTTTATCCTTCCTAGGGCCTCAAACTATCTCCATATCAAGCAAATTTTTTTATCTGGGTTGAAAGGCCGGGTTTATCTATATTTTGCCGAGATAAAAATTTGCCTATGTCCTTTCCAAGATTTCAAACTATCTCCATACCAAATTTCATCGAAATCGGTTCAGTGGTTAGGCCGTTACAGCTCTGCACGTGTGAAATAATTTTCCGGGATAAAAGTCCCGCTTTGTTTTCCAGGGATAAAAACAAAAACAATTTGTACCAGAGCAATACATAAGGTATTTTTTTAACATCTACAAGGTTAATTATTGTAATGTTTTATACCTCATTAGAAAGCTGGATAAATAAATAAGTTTTTAACGTATTTTGCAAATTTCGTCACTTGAAGTTTTTTTGAAAAAACAGTCGTTTTTATCAAAAACTTTTTTGCATAATATACGAAATTGATAGGTTTGACTCTGAGAGATTAAAGGGGAGATCTAGCATTGATTTAATGCTTTAAACTTATCATAGCTTTTAAATTTTTACTGGTGGTAGGACTCTCATATGTAAGAGTCCGTCTGGGCGGGTACCACCGCAATGTTCATTTCTACCGCCAAGCAGCAGTTTGCATGCACTGTTGTTTTTCGGTTTGAAGGGCATTGTAGCCAGTGTAACTGCAGGACATAATGAGACTTTTTTTTTTTTGACGCGGAGAAAGTGACTTATTACTACCGCCTAGTGTTCAAGGGGAACGACTGAGCGGTTATGTTGGGTTCACCGTGCCTTACGACGCGACGTTGAGCCGCCCGGAAAGATGGAAAACGTCGGGCGACCGCCGGGCCGAGTCCCTAACCTATGTACACCGCACGGCATACCAACTAAAACTCCGCGGTGGCCATCTTCGGCGCATTAGGGACGACTGCGGGCTTCCTCCGACTCACGTCTAAGTTGTCGTCCGCAACCACCCCTGCGCGTACCGCTGTTGCGGTCCTTCTCCTGTTGTAGCGGGGGCTCAGAAGCCCCCGTACACCGAAGGACGCGAAGGGCGTCCGAGGCAGCTAGAGACACGCTGCCGTCCATCACGGGGGTCACAGAAGTTGGCTAGACTAATAGGTGGACGGCCCCTCCCGCCCACCCGTGACCCCCGGAGGCCCCTATTAGTCGCCTTTTACGACAGGCAGGGGATACCGTGGTGGAATTCTCCAAACGCCCCCAATCCACAGGGCGGACATAATGAGACTTAACATCTTATGTCTCAGGATGACGAGCGCAGTGGAATGCTATACAGTACTTTGTAAATCAAGGTTCTGGATGGTATTTCTACTGTTTATGGGTGGTCGTATCGCTTACCATCAGGCGAACGGCATGCTCGTCTCGTCATTCAATGCTATAAAAAAAAATATTGTTTATTATGAAAGCCTCGAATGTTATTTACGAGAAAGCAACAAAATACTTCAATCCCATTCAGTCCTTTTTTTATTATTGAATTTTATTTGGTCGTAAAAGTGCTTCATCTTAAAATTCAATAAATCTTAAATTTCTTGAAAACTATTTAGTTTCGGATAGGGCTTTTGAACAAAAGCAATAGCTTTTGACCCAGTCTACACGCTCTTAACGGGAATTCGTCATATTACAAGTCATTCTGTATATATAAGGATGCACTTAGTGGCGGCGCGGCGCGGCGCGGCGTAGCATGGGTTGGCTACGGAGCGGTTCTCTATCTAATACTCCCCGACCCTAAAAACGAGTTTTGCGGGCGACTGGAACGCACCCCTGGCATCTCCGGGTAAAAACAGCTCTGATTACGAGTTGCGTTTGAGTTGAGTTTGCGTTACGAGTACGATTTACGCGCTGAGGTCTTGGGTTCGAATCCCGGATCGAGCCAAAAATATTGTGAATGGGTTTAATTCATACAAGTGACACAGATTCACAAATGAGTTGAAGTTGTCACCCCTTGTGCTTGATATCCGGGGTAAACCACCCACCCCCAGCCATTAACGCCGCCAATGGGGTCAACTTGGCCGGACAAATCACAAAAGTATAGCTATGGACAGTGTATAAGGCCTTTAGAACAACTAAATAGTCTCAGAATAATAACTAAAACTATTATTTATTATTCTGTTTAAATTTATTTTTTGTTCATTCTATTTATTATTTTATTTGGCTTTACTTATTATTCTGAGTAAATAGTAAATATGTCGAAAATGTCATTCCGGGGTTACCTAGAGCATATATTTTGTTACTGGTAGAATTTTCAGTAATAGTAGTTGGGGATTTTCCCGCCAAATTGGGGGGATTTCAACGAATGGGAGAAAATGGAGACGTCTTATGGGGGAAAAATTACCGAACTAGAGCAAAACGTGCTATTAGTACAGAATGCGTTAGTCGTACACAGAGAATCATTTTAGAGGCTATTTTTCGTGTAGTACAATTTTTGGGATTACTTAGCTCAGCTTGGAATTACAAAAACCTGACAACAATGATTAAACCTGTCAACACTCAACAGGCGTCCCAACTCAGGGCTTTTAGCCCTAAATTTAGGGCTCAAATAAGTGTATTAGGCTTTTTTTAGAGCCAAAATAAATTTAGGGCAAGTTTAGGGCCATAAAAATGTTTTCATGTATTACTGTTTGACTTAACATAAAAAAATAATAAAAAAGGCAAAACGTTCAAGTTTTTACACAAGGTGTAATGCTATAATGCCAAATACACATTGCCGCCGAACATGTACGAGTCGAATCCGAGAATGTGAATCAGGCATAATACTCTATGGCCTCTATGGGTATGCCATCAAAGACACGCCATCCTACGGTGGCAAACATAACAATCATTGAAAATGTAAATCTTTTTACATGTAAAAAATAAATTATGTTGTGTGTTATTTACCTAAATAAAACAGGGAACTTAGTTAAATAATATTAGATATAGGTATATACTACACCATACAAAGTAACATTGACAGTACAGGGCTTTTTTTTGGGGTTTTTGAATTTTGCATTTAGGGCTATTTGGGGCTTTTTCATATTGATTTTAGGGCTATTTTATTTTTGGAGTTGGTAGCCCTGCCTGTCAAATGTCAAAGTCAATTGTCATTTTATATGACGTTAGTTCATTATCCGACTGTCAAAGAATTCCTCAAAACATTTCGATTTTATAAATTCTGGAAAATGTCTGCGCGGCAGGCTATACAAGTTGGCACAAAAACTGTAAAACCAGTGCTCTCCTCCTCTCAAGGAGAGGCTAGAGCAAGGGTTTTGAACCTGTACAAAGCGTGGTATCGTCAGATTCCATACTTGGGTAAGTAACCTGTTATGTCATCAAAACACTAAAACGAAGTAAAAAATTTAAACTAGTAACAAAATTTGTATGTCCCTTACAGTTAAGGATTTCGACATCCCAAAATCTGATGAACAATGCCGTGCGAAACTGAAGGAGATCTTTTTGAAAAATAAAGATGTCACGGATATTAGAGTTATTGACATGTTGGTAATCAAGGTACTATTTACTTTGGGCAATTTATTATTATATAGAAATATAAACACTTGAATAAATGAACATACATATACATATACTGAAAGACAAGATAATCAAACCCTTCATCTGAAGATAACACACAAAAAGCAACATGTTTTATGACCAAGTATATAATTCATAATCCAGATTTTAAATAACTCAAAAGATAATTATTGCAATTACATTTTCTAATAATATTTTTCAGGGCCAAATGGAACTCAAAGAATCTGTGAAAATGTGGAAACAAAAAGGACATATTATGGCATATTTCAAACCAACCGAGGAGCCAAAACCAAAAGATTTCCTTTCAAAATTCTTCTCCAGTAATGAATAATCATGCTAATGTTTGTATGTAAATAGTAGAAATATTGATTCAAATTAAAAACTACATAAGTGAAAAAGATATTATAATTGTTCTCCTTGGTTATTAATTTATGAAAGGAGTATCTTATGGTGTATTTAATGGTGCCTATTAAGCAGTGAGCTTAGGCACTAAGTGAAGAAGTCACCACTACTAAACCATTAAAAATCTTCATCAATTTATATGCAAGTACTAAGGACGTAGTTGATTTAATATAATTTTCAGAGTATTGTTTGACTGTGTTCATGTAGGTGTAGGTTTTCACAAAAGAAAATGCTTTCACAATTAATATAATTCTAGACAAGTAGCTAAGTGATTATTGCCCTCTTTTTGATACAGCTATAATTCTCTTCTGCAAAAGTTGGTACGAACCTACTACCCTTATCTTGATATAAGGCCGTCACTCCAACTAAAACTTGCCATTCTGCACATGAGAGACGGCCAGAACGCACACAGGCTTGGAGCAGTTCAATGCATGGCCACTGTGCAGGACGCATATTCTCGAAGAGAGAACAACGTAAAGTGCATACCGCGCATGCGCGATTTCGTAATAGAACTCGGACCTCTTAGTGACGTCATAGACTTTAGTCAGTGATCTTAGTGAAAAAATCGTGTTATCGTTAGGGTCATTGAACGCTTATAACTCACCCGGTATGAACTGTGTAGTGTTTCATTCGGTGTCATAGTGTAGGTTAGAACTTTGCCTACCCCGCTGCGGTAGCGGGATGAACGTATGTATAAAGTTTAAATAGTTATTTTTAGAAATGTTGCTTGTGTGCATCGTTTGTGCTAAACTTAGAGTAAGTAAATCACGATAACTTTCTTTGTAATGCACATAAGGTTGTTTTATGATGTTTAGTATATAGAGCCACTTAGTGTCTATGTACCAAGACACTTATAGTTTAGGCATATAGATTTAACTTAGGCGCGAATTGAAAATAAGTGTAATCTTGAAAGTGAAAAAGAGGTCCTAGAAAGAGGGAAGGCCCTCTTAGTGCTCCGTACGGTATAGCCGCGGAGTACTTAAGCTAATTTGTTTTTTTGTATTTTTGAGTTAAAACGTGTTAGGAGTTTTTTGTTTAATAGAAATAGTTCGGGACATCAAGAAAACAGCAAGTAGTCGGCAAGAAAGAAGAAGTCTGCAAGTTTGAAGAGGAAACAGGCGCTTATGCAGAGTGGACCATCCTTCCTCATCAGCGGTGGCACGGTGCTACGAGGACGACTTCCAGCTACGTCGCATAGCTACGGCGTAGCAACGAGAGACTACGCGCCGAATATTAACGCCGGGAGAATTTGGCTACCGTTGTGGCTGAACTTTGTAACTTTCGATTCAGTGTGTGAAATAAACGCTATTTCCCGATTTTACGCCTTTGTTACTTTGTCACTGGTATCGCCATATTCCCACTCACGCAATCCAGCACACACACAAACACATTGCGGGGTGTTGGCCCAGTCCGAGCCCCGCACAGCCACCATCATTTATAATCCAGAGCTTACTTTGTTGTTTTGATAACTAAAGGCTCGCACATACATGCATAATTGCACGAAAGCACACATGTAGTCACGTCGGGACGCACTGCAAGGCTGTAATCTGTGTGCCATTGGCAGTACAAAATGATTGGTAATTCTGGATCAAGAGCTGTATTTATTTTTAAGCCCTCGCGTGCCGGGAGCGTGGATCCACGCTCAAAAAAAGTGTTCAAACTCTGCCGGGAGCGTGGATCCACGCTCGGGCCGATTTCTGCAAAATGTATGAAAACTGAACATCTACAGGTGGTTTCTTTTTAGCTTATTTTTTGTTTCCATTGGATGCAAATCTTAATCATATATGAGAATTGAGAAAAGTGGCCGCCATTTTGAACTTCTTTGTTTTGAGGCCGATTGACCTCAAAATCGATACCTGGACATGGCTTTAGATACAGAAGACGGATCCAATGTTAGAATTGAAAAAAGTGGCCGCCATTTTGAATTTCTTTGTTTTAAGGCCAATCGACATCAAAATCGATATCTGAGCAAGCCTTTAGATACAGAAGACGGATCCAATGTTAGAATGAAAAAAAGTGGCCGCCATTTTGAATTTCTTTGTTTTAAGGCCAATCGACCTCAAAATCGATATCAGGCAAGGCTGTATGTACAAAAGACGTATCCAATGTTAGAATTGAAAAAAGTGGCCGCCATTTTGAATTTCTTTGTTTTAAGGCCAATCGACCTCAAAATCGATATCTGGGCAAGCCTTTAGGTACAGAAGACGGATCCAATGTTAGAATTGAAAAAAGTGGCCGCCATTTTGAATTTCTTTGTTTTAAGGCCAATCGACCTCAAAATCGATATCTGGGCAAGCCTTTAGATACAGAAGACGGATCCAATGTTAGAATTGAAAAAAGTGGCCGCCATTTTGAATTTCTTTGTTTTAAGGCCAATCGACCTCAAAATCGATATCTGGGCAAGCCTTTAGGTACAGAAGACGGATCCAATGTTAGAATTGAAAAAAGTGGCCGCCATTTTGAATTTCTTTGTTTTAAGGCCAATTGACCTCAAAATCGATATCTGGGCAAGGCTGTATGTACAAAAGACGGATCCAATGTTAGAATTGAAAAAAGTGGCCGCCATTTTGAATTTATTTGTTTTAAGGCCAATGGACCTCAAAATCGATATCTGGGCAGGCCTTTAGGTGCAAAAGACGGATCCAATGTTAGAATGAAAAAAAGTGGCCGCCATTTTGAATTTCTTTGTTTTAAGGCCAATTGACCTCAAAATCGATATCTGGGCAAGGCTGTATGTACAAAAGACGGATCCAATGTTAGAATTGAAAAAAGTGGCCGCCATTTTGAATTTCTTTGTTTTAAGGTCAATCGACCTCAAAATCGATATCTGGGCAAGCCTTTAGGTACAGAAGACGGATCCAATGTTAGAATTGAAAAAAGTGGCCGCCATTTTGAATTTCTTTGTTTTAAGGCCAATCGACCTCAAAATCGATATCTGGGCAAGCCTTTAGGTACAGAAGACGGATCCAATGTTAGAATTGAAAAAAGTGGCCGCCATTTTGAATTTCTTTGTTTTAAGGCCAATCGACCTCAAAATCGATATCTGGGCAAGCCTTTAGATACAGAAGACGGATCCAATGTTAGAATTGAAAAAAGTGGCCGCCATTTTGAATTTCTTTGTTTTAAGGCCAATCGACCTCAAAATCGATATCTGGGCAAGCCTTTAGATACAGAAGACGGATCTAATGTTAGAATTGAAAAAAGTGGCCGCCATTTTGAATTTCTTTGTTTTAAGGCCAATCGACCTCAAAATCGATATCTGGGCAAGCCTTTAGATACAGAAGACGGATCCAATGTTAGAATTGAAAAAAGTGGCCGCCATTTTGAATTTCTTTGTTTTAAGGCCAATCGACCTCAAAATCGATATCTGGGCAAGGCTATATGTACAAAAGACGGATCCAATGTTAGAATTGAAAAAAGTGGCCGCCATTTTGAATTTCTTTGTTTTAAGGCCAATCGACCTCAAAATCGATATCTGGGCAAGCCTTTAGGTACAAAAGACGGATCCAATGTTGGAATTGAAAAAGTGGTCGCCATTTTGAATTTCTTTGTTTTAAGGCCAATCGACCTCAAAATCGATATCTGGGCAAGCCTTTAGGTACAAAAGACGGATCCAATGTTGGAATTGAAAAAGTGGTCGCCATTTTGAATTTCTTTGTTTTAAGGCCAATTGACCTCAAAATCGATACCGGGCATGGCATTGATAGTAAAAGTCATAATTATTTAATGTTAGACTTAAGAAAAGTGGTCGCCATTTTGAACTTCTTTGTTTTAAGACTGATTGTATTTAAGATAGATTTTTTTTTCCGCGGTGGCTATCTTCGGCGCATTAGGGACGGCTGCGGGCTTCCTTCGACTCACGTCTAAGTTGTCGTCCGCAACCGCCCCTGCGCGTACCGCTGTTGCGGTCCGTCTCCTGTTATTGCGGGGGCTCAGAAGCCCCCGTACACCGAAGGACGCCCTTGGCGTCCGAGGCAGCGTATGGCACGCTGCCGTCCATCACGGAGGTCACAGAAGTTGGCTAGACTAATAGGTGGACGGCCCCTCCCTCACACCCGTGACCCCCGGAGGCCTCTATTAGTCGCCTTTTACGACAGGCAGGGGATATCGTGGTGGAATTCTCCAACGCCCCCAATCCACAGGGCGGGAGATGTCGGTCAGTCGTCCACCCGACGCCTCCTACGTCTCGTCTGGCGGCGGGAGGGATCACCACTGCGCTGGCGATCCCTCTCGGCACTCTCCTTCCGCGAGAGGAAAGATAGATATTTGGGCTTGTCTTTCGCCAAGTAGAATAACTCGAGGTTGGAATTTTAAGAACTGCATTCCGTGTTAAATGTTCTTGTTTTAAGGGCTATTGGTTTTAAAATCAAAACCCGCTGGACATGGCCACAAACTATAGTAGGTTTTATTTATAGATTTTTTAAATATTATGGCCACCATCAATGCTTATTCAATTCTCTTCAATAACGCAGCTTTGTTATGTCGCAAAATAAAGAATTGAAGAAGAAAAAAGTGTTCCGTGGCAGCAAACAATAAATAAAGTAAATTCTTTTGTGAAAGCATCAAAATCGGTTAAAAATCAGGGAGTCGTTAACCATTCAACGATTGCTATAAGAATAATTAGCCGCGTAGTAGAAATTATCTTATTATATTTTTCTTCCCCCACATCGTTATGCCCTGTTGGGTGGCCATTAAATTACTGTATCTTTTTATTTATTTACCCCCCATCACCAGACTTAAAAGGCTTCTCAGATTGATTACCTTATTCATTTTTAAAAGTGTCTTATTTTGATGTGATTGCGTATTTAAATTGTTAAATTAGTAAAATTACAACCTCGATTTATTCTGTTTGGCTAAAGACAAGCCCAAATATCTATCTTAAATCCCATTAGTGTTAAAACAAAACGATGGCATGCCCAAGTATCGATTTTGAGGTCGATTGGTCTTAAAACATAGAAATTCAAAATGGCGGCCACTTTTTCAATTCTAACATTTGATCCGTCTTTTGTACCTACAGGCCTGCCCAGATATCGATTTTGAGGCCGATTGGCCTTAAACAAAGAAATGCAAAATGGCAGCCACTTTTTTCAATTCTAACAATGGATCCGTCTTCTGTACCTAAAGGCCTGCCCAGATATCGATTTTGAGGTCGATTGGCCTTAAAACAAAGAAATTAAAAATGGCGGCCACTTTTTTCAATTCTAACATTGGATCCGTCTTCTGTACCTAAAGGCTTGCCCAGATATCGATTTTGAGGTCAATTGACCTTAAAACAAAGAAATTCAAAATGGCGGCCACTTTTTTCAATTCTAACATTGGATCCGTCTTCTGTACCTAAAGGCTTGCCCAGATATCGATTTTGAGGTCAATTGGCCTTAAAATAAAGAAATTCAAAATGGCGGCCACTTTTTTCAATTCTAACATTAGATCCGTCTTTTATACATACAGCCTTGCCCAGATATCGATTTTGAGGTCGATTGGCCTTAAAACAAAGAAATTCAAAATGGCGGCCACTTTTTTCAAATCTAACACTAGATCCGTCTTTTGTACCTAAAGGCTTGCCCAGATAACGATTTTGAGGTCGATTGGCCTTAAAACAAAGAAATTCAAAATGGCGGCCACTTTTTTCAATTCTAACATTGGATCCATCTTCTGTACCTAAAGGCTTGCCCAGATATCGATTTTGAGGTCGATTGGCCTTAAAACAAAGAAATTCAAAATGGCGGCCACTTTTTTCAATTCTAACATTGGATCCGTCTTCTGTACCTAAAGGCTTGCCCAGATATCGATTTTGAGGTTGATTGGCCCTAAAACAAAGAAATTCAAAATGGCGGCCACTTTTTTCAATTCTAACATTGGATCCGTCTTTTGTACCTAAAGGCTTGCCCAGATATCGATTTTGAGGTCGATTGGCCTTAAAGCAAAGAAATTCAAAATGGCGGCCACTTTTTTCAATTCTAACATTGGATCCGTCTTCTGTACCTAAAGGCCTGCCCAGATATCGATTTTGAAGTCAATTGGTCTTAAAACAAAGAAATTCAAAATGGCGGCCGTCTATGCCAAATCTCACAATGTTTCTAAATATTTTAGTGACCATTGATCCATAATAAATAAGTAAATAAATAATTTCAAAATTCGTACTAAATGAATTTTATGGTGTATAAATTGGAACATCCTTTACACCTAAAATCCGAATTTTTCAAATGTATGGGCGGCACGCAAGCGTTTTTTACGCAAACTGAGCCCGGCATTCCAGGGGTTAATAGCAGTGTGTGATAACTCATGTATGAATGTGATGGAGGAGGATTTTGTGGTGGTGGTAGTGGTAACGTGCGCGAGTTTTAAACACTGTGTTTGTAGTTTCCTTTTGACATCCTCAATAAAACTTAGGTGATGTTGGCAGTTCAAACTTTTCAACATTGAAGATTTTTAAGTTACCTGACCCTGTATAAGCTATGTGACCCGTATGCTCTGACTTAGTTGGCATAACTAAAGTTGTAAATAACATAATTATTAAGTATATTGCCAGTTATAGGATGTCCTTGATCTCTAAAAATTCAAACTTCTTGCTTTAAACACAACAAAGTTACAGGTGGTCGAAAGTGCAGTGATTCGCTTGTACAAAAGGATGGTACGGCTTTGCTCAACTTGGCGGGGCACTGCCATGCCGTGCCCCCAGATTTATTTACGACGGATGCACATAAATCGCTCTCGCAATTCCGGTTAGTCACGTTTAACAATATTTTTAAGAAGAATTATGCTGGACTGCATCAAAAGCTGATAAAATATTATAGGACATAGGTACCTATATTTTGCAACCCATGCTTTTATTGCACTCCAAAGAGCATTATAATACTACAGAAAATCACCCTGACAATGGATCTGCCAAATTCAGTTTCATAACGTACCATCATTTAAAAATATGTTTATGCAATAATAAAAGACTGCCTCGGTGGCGTAGTTGTATTACAGTACGACTGCAAAGCAGGGGTCTCGGGTTCGATCCCCGGGTCGGGCAAAGTGATATTGAGTTTTTCTATTCAGTATCAGCCCGGAGTCTGGAATTTGTGCCCGATATGGCGATAGGCTCGCCCCCGATCACATCATGGGACGGAATAACGGCGAAAAGTGGGTGCACTAGTTGTGCCTCTGCCTACCCCTTCGGGGATAACAGGCGTGAGTGTGTGTGTTTGTGTGTGTGCAATAATAAAATAAGTATTTCACAACAATTATTTATTTTAAATAAATGCTTTATAAATTAATTAGCACTTAACACAAATAACAATAAATTAATTCAATCATTTTACTTTACAACATGGATATCAACAACAAGAGAAAATTGTGTTTTAATTTAAGTACATAAAAGTATACATAATTTTTTTTATGAAAACAAGGAAACCTTCATAAAATTAATACTGATAACTACATTACAAAGGACAAGTCTTAGCACCGTATTTAGGAGTGAGTTCAGAGCTATATGGGTTTATCAAGAAAGTATCTTTCATTCTGGGTGGCATGTACGTATGGAAGATGTCTCTGAAAATATGGAAATACAAGGATGATTACGAGTAGCTTGAAGTTTACTTAAAAACAAATATTATGGATTAGGTGTTGCTCGTAACTCCGGATTACCGATTACCGCGATGAAAAGCAAGCTGTGTTCATCTGGGATATGGTCTATCAGAGTGACAAATTTCATCCAAATCCATTCATCCGTTCCTGCGATTACATTCTAACAAAAATCCAAACGTTTTCACAAATCCTACTAATATTATAAAGGCGAAAGTTTGTCAGAATGTATGGATGTTTGTTCCTCTTTCACGCAAAAACTACTGAACGGATTTCGATGAAATTTGGCACACGGGTAGATCATGTCCTGGATTAACACATAGGCTACTTTTTATCCCGGGAAAATATAAAGTGGGACTTTTATCCCGGAAAAACTTTTTAAAGCGGGCGGAGCCGCGGGCAAAAGCTAGTACCTTATAAGATTAGTACAGACTACAGAGTCAAACCCACCCTGGCTAAACTAAAAGCCACTACAGGTAGGTAGGTTTTATTTATTTATTCGCGAGCCGATAAGGTACTTAGTTTGGGCATTTTGATTAAAATGTTCATTTAGTTGAAGAGCTTTATCACGGTTTTCTCGATCACTTATAAATAACACAAAGTATATAGACTGACTCGGTGGCGTAGCTGTATTGCGTGCGCGGTGCTGAGGAACCAGGTTCCAATCCTAGGTCGGGCAAAGTGATATTGGGTTTTTTTTCTCAATATCAGCGGAGCCTGTAATTTGTGCCCGATTTAGCGACAGGCTCGCACTTTCACATGGGACGGTACAGACTTCACACAGGCGAATGGTGAGTGCCCTGGTTGCATCTCTGCCTACCCCTTCGGGGATAAAGACGTGATGTGTGTGTACCAAGTGTAAATTCCAAGGTGCTGTCCCTTGCCCCATTACAAAAAATATTGGAGTCGCTTCTACTGGTGCATCACTCTTACTTACAAAAATGCTTTGCTGGGATACGTATCGTATTTAGTTGTAGACCACCACAAACGTGATTGCTCCACTAGATTCAGCCTATTTCTTGAGACAAAGTTATTTAGCAAAATGTAAAACTGAAAAAAAAAAACTGTTTGTTTTAGGGTAGTAGGGGGAATTGAGGACTCGTTAGTATTTTTGTGGAGATTTTACTAAAGTTAAAGAATTGAAATGGAAAAGATAGAAGAGTAGCTACACGAATAATTTTTTACAAATAAGTATTTGTGCCGACTAGGATTTCCAGTATACTTACCAATTTCTGTACTTCTAATCTGTAAGACCAATTCATATGTTCTAGTTGTTTCAGTGTAAATGGTATCCTAAAGGCTCTCGCTCTGAAATCCATGTGCTTAAGATCAAGCCATCGACGCTGGGATTTTAAAATTAGTTTTTCTGAAAATATTTGTATACTATGAAATTGCGGGTAAGTATGAAAATCCTCCTAGCCAGTTTCGGCCACGGCGGCCAATCTCAACGGAGATCAGCCAGGTACGCAGGAGATATTATAGTGCACAAGTGTGTGCGCAATACACAGGTGCACTCGCTATTCCTTCACTCTCATAGTCCGGTGAGACGGCAATCCGACATGACCGGAGAGAGATCAGGCGCAGGACCAACGGCTTTACGTGCTTTCCGAGGCACGGGGGTATCACACCGCCAACTTCCTGACTCCGAGCTGCGACTGAGTAAATTTTAAGATGAAAATACCCAGTCACAATTTTTTTGGCTCGACCCGGGATTCGAACCCAGGACCTCAGCGCGCAAATCGTACTCGTAACGCAATACCACTACGCCACCGAGGCAGTAAGTAGGGTAAGTATATAATAATGCCAGCTCTGTATTATACTATTCCGCTGCTGGGGATGGACCTCTACTGCGGAGAGGGTTTTGCGTATACGTGTATTTATTTAACATACATACACACTCACGCCTTTTATGCCCGAAGTGGTAAGCAGAGGCACAACTAGCGCACCCACTTTTCGCCATGCATATTTCGTCCCATGATGTGATAGGGGGCGAACCTATCGCCATATCGGGCACAAAGTTCAGACTCCGAACTGATACAGAGTAAAAATAATTATCACTTTGCCCGACCCGGGGATCGAACCCGAGACCTCGACATTGCAGCCGTACCGTAATACAACTACGCGATCAAGGCAGTCGTATTTATTTGCGTTTTAAAATGCTAAATATTAAAAACTAGTCAACATACTGTGATCTTTAGGATTAATCTTGCCATTTACGCGTTTTCTAACCCATTCTTGAAGATTGTTCAGTCGTTCGGCTTCTGGCAAATGGGGAATGAGTAGAGGCGTGTCCGAAAGATCAGCCAGAAGTGCCTGGAATTGAAGAAATTTAGTTTCTAACGTTTGTAAAATAGCTGGTCACAATAATTTTATGAAATTCTATAGGTATACTAAACATTCATATATGGAAATTTAATGGCGATGTCCAAAAAAATTAATTTTTCAGACCATCAGTAGTACCTAATAGTTCTAAGCCATTATGCATATTTTGTCTGTAAAATCTTTATAGGTAAGTAGGTGCTTTGTACTTTCGCCCCATGGAAATCGGCACATTTTGATTAAGATAAGATAAAGTTAGTATTCAAAAGAAAAACACATAATATAAATGAAACAAAAAATAAAATAATTAGAGTAATGCTAAGTAGGTAGTTCGACAATGTGTTTGATTTGACTCTGGTGTTCAAATAAAGATTTAACTTGTGTTATGGACATCAGGGATTCATATCGTACAGTATAATTGACTTAAAGTTAACTTAGAACATTAAATAAAGTACTTGACTCGTCAAGCCCCTACTGCCGGTAGGACTCTCATATGTAAGAGTCTGTCTGGGTGGGTACCACTGCAATGTCTATTTCTACCGCCAAGCAGCAGTGTGCATGCACTGTTGTGTTTCGGTTTAAAGGGCATTGTAGCCAGTATAACTACAGGACATAATGGGACTTAACATCTTATGTCTCAGGATGACGAGCGCAGTGGAATGCCACACAGTACTTTGTAACTCAAGGTGCTGGATGGTGTTTCTAATGTTTATGGGTGATCGTATTGCTTACCATCAGGTGAACGGCATGCTCGTCTCGTCACACAATGCAATAAAAAGAAAAAGCCCCGCTACAGACGCCGGCGTCCGAGTATATAGGGTTTCCACATACATCTATATATAAGCGGGGTTTGAGTTAATATAAATACAAAATAGTCACCTACCGCAAGCAGGTCCTTTTCACTTAACGAAGATGGTAAAATAGTAGGCACTGACGGCTCCGGCTGGAAGTAGATTGGTTAAACAGTAATAAAACAATTTATGGTATTCTACTTTTAGAATCAACGATTTAATTATTACTCAGAAAGAAAATATTTTGTTGGGTCTTACTGTAGGTTCCACCGACATTAACGCATCTCTGATGTTTTCTTTAATAAAATCTTCCATAGGATCAGTTTGGAAAACTTTTGCATTATCCATCCAAAACGGTGATCTTTTTGTTGGGGGATAAAAGAACTTTTCCTTCACTTTGCCTTCATTATAATAATCGTACAAGTGACCGCATTTACACTTTGATTCTTTTAAATATCCCATGATCGCATTCTCCCTGAAAATATACTGTGTGTTTAAATCTAAAATAGACACCTACACTATTAACTACCATAAGTACCATCGATCATACAACATAAATATTCGATACTATAAGTACCGGCTCAAGGTGTTTAAAACGCAGTGGTGTAGTGTAGTGGGGGCGGTAGAGGCGGCCCGCCCCAACCGGCACTTTTAGGGGGGCGGCTAGATGTATTAAATAAAACCCTTAAGAAAATTGAAACTTTTGTCGCATGCACCACAGTAGCTAGGGCTACTTGACGCTTAGTTTGTGTATTTCTTTTCGTTCTCGGCAAATTGGGGCGGCTAAATTTGGATCCGCCCCGGGAAGCAAAAAGCTACGCTACGCCACTGTTAAAATGCCTTATCGAAGACGGGACCTTTGCGTGCAAACAAGATTTAAGATTCTTCTTCTTCTTTTAAAAATGGCTGCACCGTTTCATCGGTGATTTGGCCAATGTCAAGTGTAGATGTGAAAATAATATCGTAACTTTTTAGAATAACTTTCGACCCGAGGATAACCAAGAAATAATGGTAGCAAAGAGCAATGTAGCTAAAACATTTGACATTAGTTATGACTTATGAAGATTTAAGATTATCAAATTAGCGTCAGGTAAAGTCGGTGTAAAACGTTTTTCTGTGCATAACATTGAAACGATTATGGCTTAGTTGTTACTACCGCCTGCGTGCCAAACGTCAACCCTTCGGGACTCAATCCCCGGTAAATCGTTTTGGATAACCCCATACCTACAGTAATGACCGAGTCCTTATTGAAGTATTTGATATCGAATATTCCACCACCACCATACCAGCCCTGTATCATATACCTACTGCCCACTTCTGAGCACGGCCTCCTCTACAACCAGTGCCGGATTAAGACAACTTGATGCCCTAAGCAATTCACGGCTGTGGGGCCCCCCTACCATAAGTAAACTAACATCAGTCTTTAATGGCCCGGATTTTCAAACAGCTTTACTTTTATGTGCTAGCATTTTTTTGTGCTGTTTCTGGTGCCCCCCAAGTCGTGATGCCCTAAGCAATTGCTTAATTTGCTTATGGGCTAATCCGGCACTGTCTACAACTGAGACGGTTTAGGCCTTACTCCACCAAGACAGCCTAGTGCGGGTTGGCAGACAACACATACGTTTGAAATTCTTATAAAGAACTTCTCAGGTATGTAGGTTTCCTCACGATGTTTTTCTTCATCGTTAAAGTGAGCGATAATTCACAATGAATACACACATAACTTTAGAAAAGTCAGAGGTGTGTGCCCATGGGTTTTGATCCTCCGGACATTCGTCTCGGCAGTCTGTTCCATTGCCAACTAGACTATCGCCGGTGGTGCGTGCCAATAAATATTGTATATCCGCCCGCGTTAATAAGTTTTTCCGGGATAAAAGTACATATTACAAACCTTCCTCTTGAATCACTATCTATTAAATAAACCGCATCAATATCCGTTGCGTAGTTTTAAAGATCTAAGCATACATAGGGACAGTAAACCCTTCTCTTGAATAAATCTATCTATTTAAAAAAAACCGCGTCAAAATTCGTTGCGTAAGTTTTAAAGGTCTAAACATAGGGACGGACAGACAGCGGGAAGCGATTTTATTTTACACTATGTAGTGATGATATAATTTTTCTGTGTGTGTGTATTTCACTGAACTCCTAAACGACTGGACCGATTTTAATGAAATTTTTTGTGTGTTCAGGTGGATTCGAAAATGGTTCAGATTTACAATTCGGTCCGTGCAAATGTACAATTTTTGTATATATATAAAGTGACTTTTATACAGGAAAAACTCTTTAATTTAGGCGATGCCGCGGCCAAAAGCTAGTTGGACTATAAAACACTCTAGTGTGAGTATATTATATCTACCATTTACACATGCAGTCGCAAGTTTCTTCGCATTGTACTTTTACTTCTCTCGGATATTTCCAAAAACCCTGTATGCAAGTAATATTTTCACCGTTATGGTAGACTATGCCACCGTGAATTAACATATACCCAGTGGGCAACAAAGCCACATCTAAAAGCAAAAAGACTATTATTGGAAAACTGCGTCGATAATAATTATTAGGGATGCACAAACACAGATATTGCAAGAAATGTACCCGATTAGCATAAGCGTAGCTAGAGAGGGGCTGGGTCACTGGGTGGTCCATGCACAGGATATGGAAGCCGCCTACCACTAGCAGGTATACATTTTTTAAACGACCAAAATCATCAAATCTACAAGTACACTAAAGTATTTTTTGTCTAGGATAGGCTTGTATCCTAGACAAAAAAAATACTTGAACCACTTGGCCACTGAAGAGGCCCATGCTAATTAGGTAAGGCTTCTATGTATTACTATTGTTGCAATAAATATAATATTACTAGACTTCTGCTTAAATAAAAAGTATTTTCCCGGGATAAAAAGTAGCCTATAGCACTCAGGAGTAAAGTAGCTTCCTATTAGTGAAAGACTTTTCAAAATCGGTTCAGTAGTTCCTGAGATTAGCGCGTTCAAACAAACAAACAAACAAACGCTTTAGCTTTATAATATTAGTATAGATATAATCTTGGCTCTACTAAGATCAAAATTATTCACAATTCGTTACAAGAATTCGACCCTGTTCTTCTGTAAGAGCAAACTTCTACTTGGTTTGATTCTGGAGCTGGTTTAGGTACAGCTAAAATCCTACTAATATTGTAAATGCGAAAGCTTGTAAGTATGTATGGATGTTTGTTACTCTTTCATGCAAAAACTACTGAATGGATTTCGACGAAATTTGGCACACGGGTAGATCATATCCTGGATTAACACATAGGCTACATTTTATCCCGGGAAAATAAAAAGCGGGACTTTTATCCCGGAAATACTTTTTAACGCGGGCGGAGCCGCGGGCAAAATCTAGTTATTTATAAAGGAAAGATATAGGAGATAATATAAAGTCGAAGACCTATAATAGTGTAAAAATATATACTTATGTGCTTTGATTGTTGGCCTGTTTGTTTTAGTTTAATAGGGTAGTTGACTACTTTTTTTTAAACACATTTATCAAACATTTATGTCTTCTAAAATATAGAGGAAAAAGAATTTTTAAAATACAAGCAATAATAAATGAGTTATACAGCTTTGAAGTTTGGTGGAAGGGGCATCTGTGAGATAACGGACACAGCAGAATGTGACGTCACTGAGTGCCGCCAGCCATAACGCTGCGTGCGTGCGAAACAAATGACGCGATATCCCCACTACGTCCCCACTTTTGCTCACAACAATATTTCAAATATGAATAACTCCTTTAGTTGTCAACCAATTTTGATTCTGATTTTACAGAAGAATTTGTTTTTCGTATTATTTTCTGTTACATATAAAATCATGTACCAAATCAAACATAGGAAACTACCCTATTGCAGCGTGTCACTCTATCTAGGTGTATAATTAATCAAAGCTTATGTGATATGAACGAAAGACTACCTACGATTAATTTTAAGGAAAAATAACAGTATGGTATCAGGTATGGTTGGCACGTACTGTTCAATAAATAAACTGGCGTTCCTCCAGAGAATGAAACACTGCCAATATGATATTGTATATTTTTGAAAAGTGATTTATGTTTCACTTTAGCTTTTTGTCTGATCATTCGTTGCTTAATCGCTATTGCAGCATTTGTCGCGTCACTGTTTCCTGAAAATAGTATTACTTCAGCTAGAAAAATGTATTACTTCAGAGAACTTTAAATAAGTAATTGAGCAGTCTCACTAAAACTAAATTTTAGGTAGGTTTAGGTTATCCCTTCTTAACTAGCACACCTTTGGTCGCTATTTTTTTCTCTTGGTGTAATTGTATAATGTTATGTTGTAAACGCTTATAGGCGATACTGGTGGTAGGTCTCTCATATGTAAGAGTCCGTCTGGATGGCTACCACTGCAATGTCTATTTCTACCGTCAAGCAGCAGTGTGCATGCACTGTTTATTTATTTATTTTATTTACTGCACTTTACTTTATTTAGACTGCCTCGGTGGCGTAGTTGTATTACAGTACGACTACATAGCTGAGGTCTCGGTTTCGATCCCCGGGTCGGGCGGTGATATTGAGTTTTTCTATTCAGTATCAGCTCGGAGTCTGGAATTTGTGCCCGATATGGCGACAGGCTCGCCCCCTATCACATCATGGGACGGAATAATGGCGAAAAGTGGGTGCACTAGTTGCGCCTCTGCCTACCCCTTCGAGGATAACAGGCGTGAGTGTATATGTATGTATGTATTATTACTTATTATTGTACTTTATACATAGTTATGTAAAGGCGGACTTAATGCCGAAGGCATTCTCTACCAGTCAACCTGAGGCGGTGTAGAGACAAAATCATAGTACGTGCACGAAACTAAACTTAATCATAATGAAACAGTTAAAATAGTGAAATGTAAAGAATACGAAAATAAATACAGTACTATACACATATTACATAATATCTATAAAATTAATAAACTGTAATTAATCGAAACACTGTTGTGTTTCGATTTTAAGGACATCGCAGCCAGTGTAACTACTGGACATAAAAAGACTAAACATCTTATGTCTCAGGATAACGTGCGCAGTAGAATGCCACACAGTACTTTGTAACTCAAGGTGCTGGATGGTGTTGCTAGTGCTTGGTCGTATCGCTTACCATCAGGCGAACGGCATGCTCGTCTCGTCATTCAATGCAATAAAAAAAGGCGATTCACGTGGAATGTGTTTGAATGAAGACTATTTTAGCATTATCTGTATCAGTGTAATGTAGGTATAGTAATAAGCTAATGCTGTATTTTTCAATAAGTAACTAAAACCCAAAAATGTGTAATCAAATATTTAGGGGTAACTTACGTAATGCGTTTGGGGGCTCCCAAAATTTATAAGTGCATGCTCTTTCAGTTTGTTTTTCTTTTTTGTTTCTTTCTTTCCTTTTAATCATCTTAAACAAAAAATGAGTTCTGAGGTAACAAACATAAAAAAATACACGTCGAACTGAGAACCTCCTCCTTTTTTTGAAGTCGGTTAATAACCAGTACCCATCTGAATAAAAATATCTAAATTATAGTTCAAAGATGGGTAGATATGTATTTATACAATAAAACTAAATTTTGTCTGTAGTAAATAAGTATGTATAAAGTTGATAGATTTCACAGTAAACAATTTAGTACTTATTGTAGTACTTACGAAAGCATGGTCTTTACACAATTTTTCGTAGCTCTGAAAAAGTTAAACAAGTGTTGAATAAATAGCTTAGCATAATAAATATGTTGGTCCATAAAACTGGTGATCCAGAAAAAACGATAAATTTGCTTGATGTATATTTTGAGTATAATATTCTTCATGCTATTGGTACATTTTATTTGTGCCATAAGCCGTTACATGCCTATTCTCGAACAGAGGCTTTCAGTTTCACATTTTCGCAGCACACGTGTAAAGTGAAATTGGTTATTTAATAGAAATCAGTAACACCCAAAATAAAAACGTTACCTATATGAAATAACAAGACTTCTGCTCGCGGTTCCGACCGCGTGAACAAGTTTTCCGGGATAAAAGTAGCCTATAGCACTCAGGAGTAGGGCTGCCATCATCTAAATTGCCGGCGCCGGATAAACACGCCAAAAATCCCGGACATTTGGGCAAAATATGGGTCTTTCTCCGGACACCTCTAAAAAAATATTTTGCCGTTCCTTCTTGAATGCGGGGAAATTAATGAATTCTTAACTAAGATTTATTTCAATTTGTTGCTCATCCATAAAAATAATGGATGTCCCCTGACAACAAAAGTGTCCTCTGCCGGACGCCCTTCAAACTAGGACAAATCCGGGGAAATCCGGACGGATGGCAGCCCTACTCAGGAATGTAGCTTCCTATTAGTAAAAGAATTTTCAAAATCGGTTCAATAGTTTTTGAGTTTATCCGTTACAAACAAAGAATAAAATCTCTCCGATTTTATTAACATAGATAGGTAACATTGACAAGTAGGTACCTGTACTATTTATCAAACAATAATATTACATTGTGATCACATGTCACGTACAATTTTATTAAGTATATAAAATACTAACTTTTGCCAGCAGCTCCTACCGCTTCAAAAAAAATTCCGGGATAAAAATCCCACTTGATATTTTTCTGGGATAAAAATTTGATATTTGAATTTTCTTTATATTGGTGAACGAAATTTTAAAATCGGTCCAGTAGTTCATGAGTTTATACATTGCCTTCGAACTAACAAACAAAAGATCAAAATTTTCCTCTTTATAATATTTGTACAGAAGTCAATAGGTAAGCATGAACAAGGCGGACTGAGATCGTTAGAATTTTTGTTTTACGCACCTCTTTGCTCCTTACCCTAAACTTATATCCAAGGGGTGATGGTTTCCCTTTCTTTTTTGAAGTCGAAGGAGTGCTGCTATAGAATGGCACGTACATTTGTTGTAAGTATTCACCGTAACGAACTTTCGGTTGGTAATATTTTTTTACATCTAGAAAAAATATATTATGGAACAAGTTTACAGTAGGTATTCATGTTAAGTACCTATACATTTTGTTTTGTTATATTGTACCTGCTCTTTTCTTACTTTAATCTGGAGTTGGTTAGATTTTGCCCGGGGTTACGCCTGCCTTAAATGCTTTTCCCGCTACAAGTCTCTTGATCACCCTACCGATCACGAACTAGAGCAAATTAACCCAGGAGTCCCAGAACCGACCGGTTCGCGGCCCAAAGACGCTGCTACTATACTTACCTACTTACTAAGAGAGGACACATTTACCTTATTTATTGACATTATAATATGCAAGCAGTGGTCTCGGACGACAAAACGTGAAATCGGTAGAGTTGCCAAGAAAAATCGGTATATTTGGAGCAAAAATCGGTATATGCAAAAAAACAAGGAATATTCAATCAAAACCCCTTAATTTTAAACTCTAGGGACTATTATTCCACGCATACAACCCCCCCCCCCGTCATCAAAGCAAAAATATGAAAAAAAAAGTACTACCCCCGCTGCCTCAAACAGCTACACATTTAACCAAGGAATCGTAAAATATTGAAGGAAAAGGGGATTTTAACTTCAAATTGCCGAAAATCGGTAGAATCTTCTGGATCTCTAAAAATCGTAGAAAAATCATGTCGTTTCGGTATTTCGGTAGGACAGACCCAATATCGGTAGAAATACCGAAAAATCGGTAGGTTCGAGACCACTATATGCAAGCTGACAGAGAAAATAGAGTAATTTATCTATTTTGTATAGAATCTTGTAGTTATTATTAAGCGAATTTTGATGATTAAAGTAGTAGGTAATAACACTTACTTTCTTTCGGAATAGGCGGCGGAGGTGCTTTCATTTGCGTTAGATTGTTTAATTCTTGAATACATTCTTCTAAATCGATGAATACTAGGCTTGACATTAATATCATAGAATTCATATCATATTCTGAAATATATTATTAAATCCAAAGTTAATAAAACATACTAATATTATCGCATGTGGAAAGTCATTATCTACGTTTATTAATACCTATAGCACGAAATTAACTTTACCGTACCTACGCCTCACAGGCATTCCTCCAATACAGTGAACCATTTAAATTGGGGCTATTATACCAAAAAAATATGTTATCCATAGTACATATAGGTATACCTACACATATCGATACAATGGTCATGTCGATGCAATGTCATTATAATGATCGATACCAAAGAAATTACTTTCAAACTTACTTCCCCTTAATTCACTTGGTGACTTTTTGTAAACAGCATTATATAGATTCCAAATGAATATACCAGGGTCTTCAACCGAATCGTTCATAGCTTGCATTAAAAGCTTTCTTGGTATTTTTAAGGTCACACCTAGATCAGACAGTGATTTTCTTATTCTATTGGGTAAACCTTCAAGCAAATCCTGATGGATGTTTATTTTTAACTCATCTAAAACTTCTCTTTGACAACTAGACAACTCTATATACCAAGGTGGGCCTACTTCATCGTTTATCCTTTTTTCCTTTCTTTTAGCTGTAGATAATAAAAAAATATTATAATTACCTATTGGTAAGACAACTTGAGAATTCATAGCTACATTTGTCCTCAAGAACATCTACTTTTTTTTCCTCTTTGGCGAATTAGGGACAACTGCGGGCTTCCTCTGATTGAAGTGTCAAGTTGTCGTCCGCAACCGCCCCTGCGCAGTGCCGCTTAATGCAGCCGGTCTCCTCCTGTGGACCGGGGGGGGGGGGGGGGCACAGGGACAGTAACCGGCCAAGACATATTATCCATAACTTTATCCGGTGGGGTAAGCTGAGACCATTGAAAGCCAGAATGTTGATTGAAACGTAGAAACACGGGAGACGCTTCGAAATCCTTTTATCTACCCCCTAAAGAAAAGACGACACAAATGGACTCGTCGGTATCCTTGACCGACACGTAACGAGGGCAGGCGAGTATAACATCGAATTGATCACAAATTTGGATCACAAAATATTTAATGTCTAATATCATCATACATATAACTTATATGTTAAGTACCTTCACGATAGAAATAATATCTCAATTCTTTTAAATATCTCAGCCAAGCTCCTACTTTCTCGTTGTATGGTTTATTTTCAATGTTTTCTCTCATTTCCCTTTCCAAATAAACCCATACTGGATCCTTCTTTTCACCATAAATAGTCTAAAAAGATTAATTATCTAAGTAGTTATAGTTGCAGATGCCCAAAACTATAATAATACCTATATAGATAATTCTCAGGTATGTAGATTTCCTCAAATTTTTCTTCACCGTTATAACTTAAAGTGAACTATAATTGATTAACAATACACATAGGTATATCTTCGAAAATTCTGAGGTGTATGCCCATGGGCGTAGCTATAGCTTTCGCATGGGGGGTGTCCCCGCCCTGTGGATTGGGGGCGTTTGGAGAATTCCACCACGGTATCCCCTGCCTGTCGTGAAAGGCGACTATTAGGGGCCTCCGGGGGTCACGGGTGGGCGGGACGTGCCGCCCACCCATTAGTCTAGCCAACTTCTGTGACCCCCGTGATGGACATGTCCGAGGCAGCGTGTGTCACGCTGCCTCGGACACCAAAAGGCGGACACGGTACGGTGTTTCGGGGGCTTCTGAGCCCACGCAACAGGAAAAGGACCGCAACAGCGGTACGTGCAGGGGCGGTTGCGGACGACAACTTAGACGTGAGTCGGAGGAAGCCCGCAACCGTCCCTAATGCGCCGAAGATGGCCTTTAAAAAAAAAAAAAAAAATGGGGGGTGTCCTACGATATAGTTTTTTTTATGGCGTGGGTTCTTGCCTTGCATGACACCGTATTTTAGAAGCTAGGGGGGGGGGGGTCTGGATCCCCAAATTGTCAGCGGTCGATGGCGTAGCGTGGTTTATTGTAAGCTGAGGCTATATACGCCCATATGTATGCCCATTGCCTTGGGTTTTCAACAGGGTTCGCCGATATACCTATATCAGCGGATATATATCAATTGATTTTTATCTTCATATATATCAATTGATTTTTTCCTGTCTAGTGAACTAAAAAATTTAAAGATTAAAGTTTACCCTGGCAACACGTAGCGAAAAACTACAATTCAGCATAATTTAGATTGTTTCCTAAAATGGCAACCTCATTTAAAGTTGGGGAAATTCCCTTTAACTAAACCAGCACGCATAGCTTTTTATTGAAATTCTTTATATAGTATAAGGTTTATTTTACGAGTTCATAAAAATGGGGACACCCTGGTGCTCCTAGCGTTAATAATTTTCGCTTTCTAGGGAATCCCCGCAAGCGTGACAATTGAAAGACTTGAATTTTGATAAACGTTGACTCATTATTGTTTTTGATATCCTACTCATAGATCTATGCTTAAGGCTTGACCCTAAATGATTGAGTTTTTATAAATACAAATTATTATTAAAATTAGTTGATTTATCCCACAAACAAATTAAGATTAGGAAAGTATTGAAAGAATAAGTACTTGATTTTTTAAGTGTTCATTAAAAAAATATTACCCAAATAAACACTAATTCTTTTATTAGTACTATTAAATATTAAACATGTGGTAATTTGACACTTACTACTACTTAAATCACTTATATTACTTATTTTAAAAATTCCTCTCACATTTTAAAGTGTTTAATCCAATTACAGAATGAAATTAGCATCTTTTTCTTAGCCTGGATATATATCTGATATATATCGGATATCTATAAAAAAATCGGATTTTTTATTTTTATCATAAAAATCAGATTTTTTCGAACCCTGGTTTTCTACCTGTGAACCTTCTCTGCAGTCCGTTCCATTCCTAACTAGGCTATCATGCAATCGTGTATTGTGTTTGCGTACTTGGTACCTACGCAAGTCTAATTATTTTATCTACTAATGAAAACGGTTATTTAAGAAAAACAACACACAATTTTACCTTTTTACTTAGAAAATACTGAACAGAAGGTATTTTATATTTTCCCATTACGACTAGAATTTAAATTCAGGCCAAAAAAGTTATATTCTACTACAAAATTTTTGAGCAAATTAGCAACTTAAAATTTTGTGAAGTTGTGAATGTGAAAGATGTCAGACAAAGAACATTATAATATGTCAGATTTTTTTTAGAATAATAACGAAAGCCAGTTATTATTCTGAGCATAGATTCTGAGGATATTTTTATCAAATTTTGTAAAAAAGCACGAGCAAGAGGGAGCATTACAAAACAATTATTTGATTACAAAAAATTAATTGCTCTTTGATTACAAAAAAAATACTTTAAAGAACATTTATTATATTATCGAAAATTACAGACTTTGATTATACCGCCCGTTTTTACACATTAATTATTTTTGTAGGCAAATACCATAATTTCGATGATTAAGTACTTTCTAACCAGAGTTTGTAGCGCTCTTTGATTAATGGTATATTATTAATTTTTCCGTAGCATTATAATGCTCTTTGTTATTAATCAAAGGTGGCGCTTAGTCGTCGGCACTCTCCCTAGGATCTGGCGACCCGCGCAGCTGAGCGGTCCGCCGCGCCTCCTTAAAACCGGTACTGAGTAGAGGCAAACGAGCAAGTGGATCACTTGACGGTTAGTCATCATCATTAGCCCGTTGCAGTCCACTGCTGGACATAGTCCTCTCCCAAGATACGCCACAGAGCCTAGTCTGATGCTTTATGCATCTAGTTGTCGCCGGCCTTCTTGTGCAAGTCGTCCCGCCATCTGGCCAGAGGGCTTGACGGTTAGTGATCACCACGAATGTCAGTCTAAGCACGAAACATTAAAAACAGTAGTCCATGAGGATGACTACAACCAATACCCGTAGGTACTAGGTAGGTACATATTTGAAATCGAATCGATCGAATGGCGCATGATTATAATCGTTATAGAATCAAAAGCCAACATCTAAGCGAGCGTTGAAATCTGACGAATGCGCCCCCAATGCACGTGTTTTAGTGTGCATATTAATGTGAAAGGCCTGAATTTCAGTAGTATTATAAATTATCTTTGAGCCTGAAACGGATTGCCAACATTTCTGTTCACGTCTCACGCGCGCTGTCTATGCTTCTAAGCCCAGGCTGTATCACCGGTGGCCAGGAAAAGTTAAGGCTCTTATCACACTGGCCAATTCCAAGCAAATTCTCAGCAAGGAGAAGCCGCTTCACACTAGTGCAGTGTAATAGACAGTGAACTTTACTTGACCACCGATGAAACAACATGGGCTAAGTAAACACAGTTTCCATAAAGGTAAGGAAAATGGTGAATTATATCTGTCGCCGCAAAAGCCATTAACAATGATTAAATTGATTAATTCTAACCACATGACATTTACTACATTGGATTAAAACAATTATTATAGCTAAATTCTCAAAGTTTGTAATATTCAACATTGCAAATTAATTATCGTTTCCTTTCATTTTAGTTTCACAACGTTTGCTGTAGATGGCGTATTATTACGACGGTGTTATTTTATTTTAATGTTCAAGAATCTTTTTAATTAGAAAATGATTATTTGTATTCACAAATAATTATGTTAACTTACTTTACTGTAATAATTATGTTAACTCACTTAACTGAGATTCTTTTCATTTAAGTTTCACAATGTTTGCTACAGATGGCGTATTGTTACGACAGTGTTATTTCCTTTTAATGTTTAAGAATCTTTTGGATTATACAATGGTTATTTATATTCAGAAATAATTATGTTAACTTACTTTACTGTAACTATAACATTTATTAATAGATGTTACCATACGATTGTCATTTAAAAGTATTTCTATTTACTCTGTATAATATTGACCAATCAGAGCGCCCGATTGGTTGGCCAATCAGAGCGTTCCACTAGTTTTCTTGTACAAGATTTTGCGTTGGACATAGCAGCAGCGTTCGGAACCGTACGATAATTATCGTACACATACGATAATTTTGTGCCTACGTACGATGTACGATAGCATACTATTATCGTACGCAGATTGTACGATAATTTCTATCATGATGCAAAATTTGAGAATTTATATTATTTCATGCGTTGATAGTCTAAATCGCAGTAGCATGATTTTATTTTGTCCAATAAAATCTTGGGAAAATACCGGGAAATACAAGTTCTCTATTCCTATTGGTCCTTACGATCCGCTCTACTAAGTTTCACCACTGCCGATACTGTAACTTTATCCAGCGCCTGCTGTACACGCTTTCTTATTGGTTAGTATAGCATCTACCAATGCGAACAAGAGAATATAAGTTCGATATGTCGATATTTCTGAACGTAGTGATTTTCCGTAGTATTATAATGCTCTTTGGTAGTGATTATATTCTCTTTGAGTGTTCTGTTGATTTGACAGCGGTGGTTTAAAAAAGATAAACTATAGAGTACTTGCATGCATATCAATATTACAATTTATATGATTTATTTATCTATAATAGACATTATCCTAAAAAGTACGATAATTTCGATCCATGTACGATAATTTTACGCCCCTGGTACGATAGTCAGTCCACTTCAGGTTGCGAACGCTGCAAAGCAGTGTTTAATTTGCCTTCGAGCAAGGAAGTTGTCTTGGAAATATTATAACATAACTTTGCATTACAATCTGAAAGTGTTTTATTGGAAGTAATACAAAATAAAGTGTTAACAAGATGGAAACAATAAATAACAGCGATGCCGAACTCTTGTCAATAGAGGGCGGTGGCGCTGCCCGACAAAAAAACAACATGGAAGAGTCAACCTCGTCATATTATAATCGAATCAAATCTTTAGTGGTGTCAAATAGCATTTTATTATTGGGGAGTCGTACCTAATGACTAAGGTGATATATTTCATCAAAAGTTATAATATTTATCATCTTTGTAGACATTGTTTGTAATTAAGAAATTAAGCTTCTGTAAGAAAAAAGCTAGGTTTTTATTATGAACAAAACCACTGTCATGTTACATAGTTATTAACTTATTAGATCTCTTTCATGTCATGTTGGATTGTCATTTCACCGGACTATGAGAGTGAAGAAACAGAGCATGCACCTGTGTATTGCACACATACTTGTGAAGATTAGCTGTTGTAGCTAAAATTAGGCTAGGAAAGATTGTTATTAATTACTTATTCCAGATGATTATAATTAATTAAGATTAACAGGTTTTGTTTGCCAGAGCCCAATAAGAAAACTTCATATGGTATATTATGCATTCTTTATTTGTAATTTTTTTGTTCTATCTATGATGTCCTTATATGGTGGGTTGATGGGCTCTTGGACCGGTTCCTTATATTCATACATAGTCTGACCCTCCAGGATCAACGGGTATGATGTGTCAGAGTCATATGCACTTAGATCTCCACATGCATTAAAGGGCACTATAAACCTATTAGGACCCGTGAATTGGTTGAAGTCACAGTACTTGTGATCCAAGAGTGGATTAACCATGTTGGGTGTATACCCATCTGGGGGATTATAATTTTGGCAAACTACAAATGCTTCTATACTTGAATTCCTTGAACTTTTTGGCTTTGTGACTGTAACATGTTCAAAGAACTGTTTTAGCTGTGAATACAGCAGTGATACATCTTTTCCTCTGAATATTTTTGCAACAAACACTCCACTGACTTTAAGAACATGTGTAGTGATGTTTAAAGCAGCTAACAGTAACTGTGACTGTACATATTCGTCTATGTCATGTAAGCCTGTCACATCCGGCGCGCCATCGCAAACAACCAAATCTGCTTTCAGTCCTTCAAACTCTTGTATTATTTCATTAGCAGTGGACACCTTAGTTATATCGCCTTGTATTTGTTTAACTCCTGGCAATGCGGCCATCGCTTGTAGATCAACAGCTACTATTTTGACATCATTTACATTGGCAGCGTTCTGACGAAGACTCTTCGTTAAAACTTGACTCCAACTTCCCGGTGCTGCACAAAGGTCCACAGCGCGAACCACGCCATCAAAAATGTTGTGTTCTTCGTTGATTTGTAATAGTTTAAATGCACTGCGTGCACGCCAACCTTCCTCTTTAGCTAATCTATAGTAAATATCACGTTTATCTTTTGATGTTTTACCCATTACTTCAATCCTATTTTGTTATCCAACGATTTCACTCAATGTTAAATTACGGAATGTTATTGTTCAAATAAGATTCATCATACATTTATAGGTAGATAGTAGGGAATAATTATGATACTTCTTCTTCTTCTTTTAAATTATGGCTTCCACCAATTATCTATCGGTGATTTCGTCAATGTCAAATTATGATGAATTATGCAAAGAGCATTATAATCAAGAAGTTTATAATATTATCTAATGGAGAGAGCGGTACACACATTTTTGTGAAGACAAAAAAATTACCTTTTGTGTTGTATTCTATCTCACTCACTCTTTAACCTATGTTGCCAAAGCTTACGGATTATTTCCCTACCCATAAAAAAATATCAATACCGTTATTGTCGTCTCAATCATGTATATATAAATATTTCCAACATATCTTATATAATGATATAAGTACTATTTTCATTTCAGAATTATTCTTGTTGAATAAGATATCCTTAAGGTTTTTTATCCTTATTAACATTTTAGTTTAAAAAATTTCCTCATTTAATTGGTAATTGCGAATACATACTTCGGCAACACTGTTATAAAACGTTAAGTTCGATGTCAATATAGTTGTCAAATAAATGTTCACTTCGAAATTTTCTCCGTAATTATCTACAATAATAAGTGTGATTTAGTGATATTTTAATGTGAATTGTGTAGTTCACGTTTGCAGAAATATTTGGTATCCATCATTTAGTGTGAAATTCTACAGGTAAGTTCATTGTAATCAATATTGTGTAAATATTATAATTTTATCAATATTTATACGAATCGTAATAAAATACGTGAATATTTTATAAATGAACTGTAGAAAAACCTCGCTTAATGTGATTTGCTTTATATATGACTACTTTTTTCATATTAACGTAATGTTAAATGTGATTTTTTGTATTGTAAATAGTGCATGTAAACAAGAGGCTAGGGTGACCATGGTGTAAGCTTTGGTGGACCGGTTTGACAATGGTGCTAGAGTATTTGTAATACTAGCCGCCTTACTAATGAATATTATAAAGCTTATTAATCTTTAAATAATCATCGTAAATAAAAACTGAGGATCAACAGTTACAATCGAGTTCTCAGTGTATCCAGCATTGATTTATTGAAACTTTTATTTAAAATAAAATCGAGTTTGTATTTCTCTTTACAGATTTCTTAAAGATCTAGATAAGCAAAAACGTGGTTAAATATAAATACCATTAAAAGGTCACTTTGCTGTCTGCAAGAATTACTACTCAACATTTAAAGACAGAAGATTATGATTCTGAATGTGATAATGTGTCTTCTACTTCTGGGAATATGGCAGTAGATGTCAAAAATAATTATTTATTACCAGAAACTCATGCTGTAAGTATATTATTTTTTATCATTTCACTGGTATAATTATGATCCACTTAGACTTTATTATTTACTAGCTTTTGCCCGCGGCTCCGCCCGCGTGAATGTGTTTTTCCGGGATAAAAGTCACTGTTTATATTTTACTGGGATGAAAAGTAGCCTATGTGCTAATCCAGGACATGATCTACCCGTGTGCCATATTTCATCGAAATCCGTTCAGTAGTTTTTGCATGAAAAAAACATCCATACATCCAGACATTCTTACAAACTTTCGCCTTTATAATATAATAAGATTAGTAGGATAGGGCATTAAGCTTGCGACCCACCAAATTTTATAACGGCGGTACATTGGGTGATATCTGAGTGTACTAAATGGCACCTCTGCCTCTGTCTAAAATGTATAGGTACTTAAATATATTATTATTGATTGATATTTACTTTTTACATTACATGTCAGCGAAATGAATATGAACCACCATTGAAACGTCAAGACTTGAAAGATTTCAATATATCAGTTAATGTGAAGACATCCAGTGAAATAAGTTTAAAGAAATAAAAGAAAGTATTGCAGCAGAAGATGAAGAGATAAAAGAAGAAAATTAATTACAAGTTATTTCTTATTAAAGTTGTTCATTTGTCTGAAATTGAAAATATATTGCAGTGAAATTTTGCTAATATTTGAGATTTTTTTAAAAGTATATTCCAAGTAGCAAGCAAAGAAAAATTACATATAGTGATGACATAAAGACTTTTGCTTTAACATTACACTTTTAGTCGCCGAAAACATTTTTGTTTTATAAATTCAAAGATATATTTGCCGAAAGAGAGCACATTATGGTGATCTTTAGCAAACTTTAATTGTTTTGTTGGCTTCTTCACAGAAGTTTTAGAATATTAAAAACCTCACCCGCAGAATGTAGCGTTAATTTTTGATTCCATGGCTCTCAAACAAGAATTTATTTGGTATCGTAATTTGTAAAACATCCACGTGTTTATTACTTTTGCTATAAATATCTACACAACTTTGTTTACAATCAACTTACCTATGGAATTTCACACTAGATGTTGGATTGCAAATAATTCTGCAACCATGAATTACACAACTCATAGTAGAATATCTCTAAAACACAATATGTATTATTATGGATAATTACAGAAAAAAAGTTCGCAGAATACTCGCAAAAATTGTAAAATCACACAAAATAGATATTCGTAATATTTCAAAATTACTTACTGAAAATTAGGTTATTAACTTCCTAAATGTGTATTATTTTTTTATGTATGATTATTTACTTTTATGAGTATGTTTTTTATTTTTTTTTATTATATTTAAATTCAACAATAACTGTAGTTTTCATTTTTAAATATCCCAATGTTTTTCTGTCTAACCTTACAGTCTCCATATTTGGTTATAAAGGCCGGCAAACAACGTGAACATATCCAGTCGCGGGGGAAAGTATAACATATACAATGTGAGGCTGTGTGCCGAGCAAAAAAAAAGCACGCGGGGCCCCGTGCGAAGCAAATAATTTTTTTTAACAGCTTTGTAAGTAAGGTGCCAAAAAACGGGCCCCCAAGGAGCTGCAAGATGCCCCTGTAACTGCGAGGCCCCAGGCGGTTGCCTGGTTCGCCCCCCTCCTCCAAGGCCGCCACTGAATTCACCACCGCGTGGTGAGGTATTTTTTTTATGTAAGTGGAACTAGTAGTTCCGAACTACACATACCGAAAAAGTATGTAAATTTTGTTTGGAATAAACTTTCTAACTCAAATTATATTTTTTAAATATCAACTATTACTAGCCGCTGTAGTTGGTTTTCATAATTAATTTAAACCGCATTACTTTATAGAGATAAAAATAAATATTATGGTGCGATATCATATTATTACACACTCACACACTCACGCCTCTTATCCCCCGGGTAGACAGAGGTGCAATTAGTGCACCCACTTTTTGCCGTTATTCCGTTCCATGCTGTGATAGGGGGCGAGCCTATCGCCTTATCGTGTACAAATTCCAGACTCCGAGCTGATACTGAATGGAAAATAATCACTTTGCCCGACCCGACTAACCCGGGGATCGAACCCGAGATCTCAGCATTGCAGTCGTACCATAATACAACTACGCCACCGAGGCAGCCATATTATATCATATCATATTATTATGGACAGTTAATTATGTTACGTCCTGGTTTTGAAAATAAACCTTTGTCACTCTAAAGAGAGAGACAGCAGATAGCTGTGACGTCACATTTTATTCTTCAGTTTGTTAAACGGAATGAAAAATCCATATGGGTATAACATTCTTGATTATAATACTACGGAAAGAATTATGATTCAATTCAATTTTTAGGTTATGGCCAGTGTTGCCAGATGTTTATAACTATTGAAAAATTTAAAAATCTATAAAACTAAGTAGTTTTAAAAAATCATAATTAACAAATTAAACTTACCGCAGGATCTTATAAAGTACATGTATCAGAAGGGCTCCACGAAGTTTAAAATTTATAGGCCAATTATTTATACCTTTCATCACATTGTTTATGCCAATGGAGATTGGGAAAAAATTGGTTAGTTAACAATTGAATAACTTTTTGAAAAATGGTGATTTAACTTTTTTTCTTCAGGGCTCGATTCTTTCAAGTGTTAAGAAGATACTAGATTTTGTACAAACTTTTAAAATCACATTTTGTGTTATAAATAAATTATTTTTATTGCTGAACTCACTTTTGGCGGCAGCGCGCGCATGCCGTAATTGCCGCGCGGAGTCCTATTTTCAACGTCTAATTAAAATTATAAATAATGGAGATAGAATTCCGGGAGTTAAGGCTTTTTTATTGGAATTTTCCTCCTCTTCAATGAGCTTTTTTCAAAATTGCTTAAATGTTAATATTTTACGAGTTATTAACAAAAAACGAAATATTTTTTTTTCATCTTATTTTGCTAATAACAATTGCAATTTTTAACCTGCACCAAAATCCTTCAAAAACATGTTTCTAGAGGTGATTACGAATCGAATGAGCGATAGCTCATATTTTTAGGCCCTTTATCTCTATTTTTCACGTTTTTTAACTTGTTGCTCAGACTAAGGTAGCCACTATTATATCTATGTAGCCACTGCTTTACTACGACATGTAGTACGTAGGAAAAAAAAACAACAACCAAAAATATTACTTAAGACGAGGCTGTGTGGGCTAGAACCCTTCGCCTTCCCTATAAGGGAAAACTATAAAAAAAAATATCTTTGGGTGTTGTGGGAAAAAGTGGGAAAAAGATTAAAACAAAACTACCAATTGCATTTTTATATTAATTTATTTTGTTAACAAATGTATTACCATTATGACTAGGACACATTTATAAATAATTACAGTTTACACTAAAGAACAATTAAATGTTTATTAATATTTTTGGTCGAATCGTAACATAATGAGAACAGGTAGTGAATGATTATGAAAAAGTCGGCGCAATGAAGTTGTACGATCCCGTAATGTATAGTTTGGTTATAATCGCTGAAGAATGGAAATTTTTATTATTGATAAGTACAGTGGTTGCATTATATTTTTACTATACAAGTACGTTCGACCATTTCGAGAAGAAAGGCATTCCATTTATGAAACCAGTGATTTTATTAGGAAATTTGGGACCAAGATTTAAAGCTACAAAATCTTTCCATCAGCATCAACTAGATATTTATGAATATTTTAAAGGAAATCCATTCGGTGGTGAGTAGTTTTGTAATAAAAGTATTATACTAACATGAATCCCAGGTAAATGACTAACACAATTATTCATTACTACATTGCTTGCAGCTCCGACTGTGTGAAAGTTTTTTCAGGATAAAAGTAGCCTATGGCACTTAGGAGTAATGCAGGTTCTTTTTAGTGAAAGAATTTTCAAAATCAGTTCAGTAGTTACTGAGATTAGCGCATTCAACCAAACAAACAAACAAACACTTCTGCTTTATAATACTTATTGTAAGTTTAGATGAGAGTAGTCAGGTCTGTATAATATATGAGGGGCGTATAAAAGGGAGGGGGGGGGGGGGGTCAGGGGGTCCAGACCCCCTCTTAGCTTACAATAAATCATGCTATGCCACTGAGCGCTGACATTTTGGGGATCCAGATTGCCCTTAGCTTCTAAAATACGGTGTCATTCAGGGCAAGAACCCATGCCTCTAAAATTTTTATATTGTTGGACCCCTCCCGTGTGAAAGCTATAGCTACGCCCATGAGTCTGTACATTGTACATCCATCAGTTACCTTGATAGATTTTTTATATTATCATTCATCAACTTAATAGCTGTTAAAAAGTTAATGACTGATATCTTATTTTACCGGTTATATAATTTTTTGCAAATTTGTTCATAGTGGATTTTAAAGTTTCCTTGTATATGACTAATATACAATGAATAGCATATTTTATTTGTGTAGTGGCAATGCCTCAGGGAGTGTTTTATTATTGCTATTTACTTCATGAATTATACTCAAGATTCAGGGATGGTTTACTTATTTCTTGCTTAGGTACATACCTTTCTGTATCAGAACTTAGGTTTTTAAAATCACACCTTCATCACCATCATTACTTGAACTTAAAAGTTTTTACCCATGCTAAAAATACCTGTCCATTTATGATTTGTTTTCAAGTATTTTACCTGTCCATTTCTCTTTACAAAATATGTAATTCCAAAATAAATTTCTTCATAACCTACACAACACTTAGCACTGTTATTTCCATATGTTATTCCATATATGTTAATGAAAGTTGTTTGGTTATTAACCGACTTCAAAAAGGAGGTTCTGTATTCGATCCGTATGTATGTATGTTTTTATCTATGTGTGTATGTAAATTTGTAAGGCTGCAAGTTTCTCAAAAACTACTGATCAGATTTGGAAGTGGTTTTCGATATTCAAATGTATAGTTTTCAGGGAAGGTTGTAGTTTATAATTTATGAAGATCTGATGAAGATCTTCGGAGATACACAATGGAACTCTTCAATAACTAACAGTAGACGACTCGCGAATGCTGCAATCGTATATCTATGATGTATTGTTTACACTATTCTATAATTAGCTAACAAAAAAGCAATAAATAAAAACTTTTTAACAAAAAATAAACCAGACTTCAAAACTAATATAAATAAAAAAATAATTAAAATGTACAACACGGCTGGCATTTAAAATGAGAGTTCGGCAATTACTCCTCGGCGAAGTAGCAGATTCTCATCATTAGCTTATTAAATACATATTTATTTGTGTATGTATGTATTTATTTATGTATGTAATTGTTTATGTATATATGATAGATAATTATATATGTAGCAAAATTATTGTAAGTATACATATATTATGTTTGATAATTATCATTGTATTTTATTCACATTTTTAATTTTCATTATTTATAATTTACACCTGCCTCCGTCTTTCTGCACCACCTTAAGGTCGACTGGGAGAAAATGCCTTTAGGCATTAAGTCCGCCTGTACTATACCATTGTACAAAGTGTCAAATAAATAAATAAATAAATAAAATTTGTATTCACTTAGTACATACATATATTTGGAGTCGGTGCCTAATTTAAACTGAACAATGTTTTCGTATATTTGATCTTATATTTCCTTGGCTTAGCTGGCAATTTAAATTAGGCATCGACTCCAAATATACACGTATGTACTAAGCAAATACAAATTTCAATTATTTTTTGATTTGTAGTGGTTTTTATAATGTTATAATTATTCATTAACTAGCGGCCCCGACAGACGTTGTCCTGCCCTAAAAAGGAAATAAAATCCTAGAACCCGAGTACAGCTCTACCTACCGATCCACCTGAAGACACACAAAAAATTTCATTAAAATCGGTCCAGCCGTTTTTCCGCGCAATTTTCTTAATTTTTTCTTTCATAAGAACCTTCTCCTGACAATAATAAACACATAAAAAAAAATAATAATAAGGAAATCGGTCCAGCCGCTCATGCGTGATGCCGTGACCAAGAAAATAGGGATTCATTTTTATATAATAAGATAAGCGCGAACACAATTTATTATGATAAATTGCAGTACTTTTATAAAGGATCTCAATCTGTCTACTGTAAAAGAGCTAATACGACAGGCGCGCTTAAACATTTTTCCAATGAATCGTAATAGATAACCCTACAAAATCTAAGAGTACGACTGTCATGTAGCACGCCATGAAAACTGAATGATTTTATTACGACAGGAACAGTAGAAAAAATCGAAACAAAATGTCTTAGTGGATTTTTTCATTCTAGGAATGTTCGAGGGTAGAAAACCGGTTTTATTCATCTTAGATCCAGATCTTCTGAAAGCGATTACTATACGAGACTTCGAATACTTTACTGATCGAATAATTTTAAATTCCAAGGAACCGGGTTACTTGAGAAGATTCCTGCTGAATTTAAAGGTGAGGTTTACCCTGTACTTGACTACATGTACTTATTTGTAATCTATACATATAAAATGCTTTGTCCTGAATGACTGACTGACGGATCAACGCACAGCCTAAAGCGCTTACCGTAAAGACCCGAAACTTGGAGGGTGTGTTCTTTGTATGACGAAGGCATCTGATAAGAAAGGATTTCCCGAAATCTTTCTTATCGAAAGACCGACCCCCCCGACCCCTCTAGCAGTTCCGGCCCGCGTGCCGATGACAACACAATCTAATAGGATTAGGCCTAAAAACCCATCTTTCCCTAATCGTTGATGTCTCATCCTCTCTTAGTGGCCGTCCTGAGCCGAGGTTCGTAACCCTTTAGTGGGTTGTCCTCAGCATGGTCACTTAATTCAAAGGGTTGCGAGCGCCTTCTGGGTTCACCCTAAAGACCGGTGTGACCAGAAAAGCCGACTCGCGTCAGACTACTGGCAGTAGGGCCATTAAAAGAAAAAAAAAAGAAAATCTAGCTGTCTGTCCCTATGTATGCTTAGATCTTTAAAACTACGCAATAGATTTTGATGCGGATTTTTTTAATAGACAGATTGATTCAAGAGGATGGTTTATATGTACTTTTATCAAAACTTAGTAAAGCGGGCGGAGCCGCGGGCAAAAGCTTATATTATAAGCAGTAAAACCGGTGTCCACATTTAAAGAAATGTGATAAAAATTAAAGGGGTGACTAAAGAAGAGTAATGGAAAACAAATCATCGATTTTTATAATTATTTTCGGTCTGTTTGTTTGTTACTGCATATCTCTGAAACTATTCGACGCATTTCGTTGAAATTCGCCAAATTTCAACGAAACATGACATGTAAATTTGCCATACTTTAATACTAATTTTTATTTTTTTAAATCGTTTAAGTGGGCCGTCATAACTAACTAACGTGACCAGCGCGGCCCATGGGCCACAACGTAATATATTGACCTACTTCATTGTCTAAAAACGCAATTAAAATACAAGGTTTTATTTTTTTTATAAAAAGTAACAATCAACTGAACGATCTCTCGAACGTCTCTAATGTTAGTAGGTTTAGGAACAGCTCAAGCGATCTTGGCAAAAAAATCTTTAGTTTTAGTGAGATTTATGAAGATCAGCCACTTGTAGAAGCTCGACGGGCCGCGGGTGAGTATGGTTTGAGTGAACATATTGACACTTGTAGAAGTACATTATATTATGCAATTCATAGGGATCAGAATGGAAGAGCGTAAGGAGTACTCTGACGCCGGCATTTAGCTCAGCACGTTTGAGAAACATGCTACCGCTTATAGAACAATGCTCCAAGCAAATGGTGGATTTTCTAAGACAATATGGTATGTTTAAATAAGTTTTTATCTTATCATCGCAATTTATAGTGATATCGTAATTTTAAGAGATGACGTGTTATTGTCTAACACTCAACAGAATTTAAGTATGGAAATTTTCACTTATCACAAATCATTCGCTAATATTCTAATGGTTTCTAGTGAATTAGTTTACAACATTTAGTGTCAGTGTAAGACTAAAAAACCACTAAAAACATGGGTACACATTTTGTTGCACATTATAGCTATTGCCGGAAAACAATGTGCAAGGAAGTACTAAGAATATGTATTAGAAGATTAAGGCCCAGGATTTCATAGGTTTTCACTGGTGGTAGGTCTCTCGTATGTGAGGAATCGCCTGGGTAGGTACCACCGCAATGTCTATTTCTACCCCCAAGTAACAGTGTGCATGCACTGTTGTGTTGCGGTTTACAGGACATTGTAGTCAGGTTAATTACTGGGCATTATGAAACTTAACATCTTGTCTCAGAATGATGGGCGTAGTGTAGTACCACTCAGTACTTTGTAAAAGCTGTTTTTATGAGCGGTCCTATCCGCTTATCATCAGGAGAACGGCTTGCTCGTCTTGTCATTCAGCAGCAATAAAAGAGTTTTAAGTAAATTTTATTTGATTATGATTTTTGTACATGGTCGGATTATAAATTTGACGATAGGCATTTATTCGTAAGCAGTGAAAAAAAAATTTTGTAGATTTAAAATAAATAATATTATTAGAATTTAAACAAATACAACATAAAAAATAAAAGAGGAAGTATTAAATAATATTTTACGCTACGAATATAGTAGTAGCTAAATTCGATGACAAATTATAAAGCCTTAAATAAAACATAATATTTACATTGTATGATTCATGCGACCTACTCCAATTATTTTAACACCAACTGTAATTATAGTTTTACTGTTACCATGATCCTAACTATAGTCCGCGCCAGATAACGTGGTAATAAAGCACATTGACCCATCAGAACGCACTGATCGGTAAACTGTAGTAAGCTAAAAACAAAATAAACTACGTAAATAAAAAAAGAAATATTACGATTCAAATTTAATACCGAAATATATTCATTTTTAATTAATGTCACATTGTTGATTTCCTCATAGTACTCACTGATATAAATAAAAAACAATGGTTCTTGTCACACTAAAATCATTTATTTTATATTTAATTTCATGACATGCGACAAATTATGCCTTTTAATAAGTATGCTATTTGAAATAAAAAGGTTTAAAACATATTAATCCGTTTTTTACACTATACAAAATTACTGCCTTGAAATAAACCATACGTAAGTTACATCAATTTGTTTATTACGGCAGACGCTCGGGGTATGCAGCCATCGGTCCGCCATTTTAATTAATTTAATGTTATGTTCACTCATTCGTGTTTGGATAGCGCTTGTGTGTGTACGTCCTCGGGTGATCAGTTGAATTTTGATTATACGTTAAATCTTAATTGTTCATTTGTAATATTTTTATTATTGTTATGTCCGTAAGTATATAAGGAATTCATTTTGGTGAGAGGACCTCATGTTTGTGTATATGTGATAAAATCAAACAATCGTGAACATTTGTACACCAATCAATTGTCAATTGTAACGTTCGTTTTAAAATGTGTATAAATAAACACTATAATTATTTTTTACCCTATGCCAAAGGTTTGTCATAACTCTTACCTGACTAAACGAATAAAGGTCAATGTGCTTTATTGCCACGCTATCTGGCGCGGAGTATAAAAGTAGAATGACTCGGCCGTGTCTTTGGAATAATTATGTACAGCCGCGCAGTACGTAAACACGCGATAGGGCTGCCCGTCTACAGTATTTTAATTTCAGTTTCTTTCTAGTTTTGAGATTGTAAAAGATATTTAAAAATGAAATTCTTTGTGAATTAAATAAGGAGTGTTCAATTAAATACATGTTGAGTTTTTTGATAAAAATCTTTGCGCCTCCACTGAGCCGTAAGAAAAGCTTTATGGTCAAATTTAATAGTATAAAAAATCCGCATTCGAATAAAAAGTTTAATTAAATATACCTTTGGGAAACATGGACAAGCATTAAAGCAACCAAAACAGCACAATATAGTCTATAATTGTTCTTTGTCATATTAAATAAGTACTTGTACTTATGGTGGAAGGGAAACGCTCTCTATACCGGAACGGTAAGAGAGAAGAACCATAACATTAACGAAAAACTATATTTATTTGCCAAGCTAAGCGATAATATTTACGATTTTAGTATTTCCGTGATTCATACGCGCGCAATGTAAAGCGTACAAAAAACTACAAAGCAAACGTAGACAAGGCGGCGGCCGCCGCGCTGCGCCGTCACAGGCCACGCGGTCGTTAACCCGTCAACTGATGTACGTGTTTCATTACGATTTTTTTTGAAATATTGACCTTTTTTACTATGTATTTCAGAATAATAGTTTGATTTATCTATCCATACGTGAAGCTGTACAGAAATTTGCGAAAATCCTACTAAAATTGTAACAATGCGATCGCGATTTTTTTAGTGCCATCACGTCAGGGATCTCCAATACTATCACCTGTATTCGTTTCCGAGAGCGTTTCCCTTCCACCCGATATAATTCAAATATTCACCATAAAGCAAGTTTACTCCTTACAAAAACATCACACCGTTCGTTCGTCACTGCGGCGCACTCGCGGCTGTTTGTGTACTTAATGTGTACCCAACTCGAGGCATGTAGGCATCATTCGCGTTCCGGTCGTTTGTATGAAGTTATTCTATTGTATAATATACATTTATACTGTGCTATTACGTATTTAAACCTCTATTCACAGAATTTCAAGAGGTAGAAATGAAACAAACAATGGGTCATTTTACTTTAGAAGTTATTGGAGCCTGCGCGTTTGGGATCGAATGTGACGCTTTAAATAGCGAAAGGTCACATTTTCTTCGAGTAAGTAGTTAACAGTAATATGTTCATCTAGCCCACCTCAATAATGTTGTGAGTGCATAGTTATTTTACACTACGCCCGCGTTAAAAAGTTTTTCCGGGACAAAAATATTTTCCCAGGATAAAAAGTAGCCCATAGCACTCAGGAGTTATGTAACTTACTATTAGTGAAAGAATTTTCAAAATCGGTTCAGTAGTTCCTGAGATTAGCGCGTTCAAACAAACAAACTCTTCAGCTTTATAATATTAGTATAGATTAGTATAGATGTAACAGAAAATAATACGAAAAAGAAATTCTTCTGTGAAATCAGTATCAAAATCGATTGCAAAATGAAGCAGTTATTTAATTTTGAAATATTCTTGTAAGCAAAAGTGGGGGCGTGTCGGGGATATCGCGCTGTATCTTTCACACGCACGCTGCGTTATGGCCGACGGCGCTTGGTGACGTCACAGCCTAGTATTGACAGCTACCCCTTCTGCCAAATTTCAAAGCTTTATAACTTAGTATTGCGCCAATTTACTTTGACTTTAGATAACATACATTTTTCATAATTGTATTTTTAAAAAGTCAACTACCCTATTGGATCGTGTCTAGGTAGCCAGTGCTAATCCTACTACCTACTTCTATTTATGTGGTACATTTTATAAGACGTCATCATGGATAATATTAAATGCTTTGATACTACCAATTGCATTGTTTTTCTGTACCAAATACCAGGCCCTGAAATTGCCGTTCTTTTCATAAAACTACGTGTATCAGCTGTATCGTTTATACCTACTTGTAAATTATATCTGCCTGCAGCTACGAATCATGTAATACATCGTTATAATATATAGCCTTTTTCAATTCAAGTCAATGGCCTAGATAAGTATACGTTATATTACCTAATTTATCTTTCAGGTAGCTGAAAAATTCGATTTCATGCCGAAATTTAAAAGAATACTACTGTTATCAGTATTACTCTTCGTGCCACAGTTGCTACCTTACCTTAATATATCGTTCTTGAATACTGAATCTACTGATGAATTAGTGAGGATGTTAAACGTAGCGAAAGCCGAAAGAAAATCCTCAGGTTCCAAGTAATTAAATTAACGATAAATATTTTAGTAACATTAATAGGTACATAATATGCTAGGGAATATTATATTAGAAATTATATTTACAGAAGCAACGATTTTCTACAGATACTCATCGATTTCGCAAAGAAAGAAAAATCTGAGGTGAAAACTGAAAAAACTAAAATAGGTAATATATATTTGAAAATACTTAATATATATTTGGGCTATGCTTGGTGTTTCTCTGCGCGATCGAATCAGAAATGAGGAGATCCGTAGAAAAACGAAAGTCACTGACATAGCCCAGCGGATTAGCAAGCAGAAGTGAGAGGGCAGGGCACATAGTTCGAAGAACTGACGGCAGATGTGGAAAAAAGATCTGAGTGGAGACCACATACTGGCAAGCGCAGCGTCGGCCGTCCACCTGCAAGGTAGGCAGACGACTTGATAAAGGTCGCAGGGACACGCTGGAAGCAGGCCGATATGACAGGTTCGGAAATCTTTGGGGAGGCCTATGTTCAGCAGTGGACGTCATGTTGATGATGACGAATTGAAAATTGTATAATAATAAAGATTATTCCATTTTTAGACCAAATAATTCTGCCGCTGCTCAATTATGAGTTACGGACCTTATTAACGAAACTCTAGTGAAAAATCAGAAGTTACGACTCATTTACATTCACAAGTCCACATGCAACGAAGAAATAATCAAATAAGGGAAAAATTAACTTTCAGAATTAGACGACGACACAATAGACGCTCAGTGTTTGCTGTTCCTAATAGCTGGATACGAAACCTCTAGTAGTTTGCTGTCATTTGCCCTTCACGTGCTGGCTACTAAACCAGACATACAAGACAAACTGCGTCACCATATCAAAGAAGTAACGGAAGGGAAAGAGATTACTTATGAGTTACTTTCACAATTGCCGTACCTTGAAGGATTTTTACTAGGTAATCTACAATAATAAATACTTACTGCTGCTTGGAGGTGGTTGGTCATTATATTATTATCATTAATTTTAAGTAAATTTAAAATTAATGATAATACAGGTTCATTATGACATTGCATTACTAAATGAAGCCACATACACAGACTTCTTGAAAATTACACTTTACAATAACTTATCCGAACTGCACATGTTAAATAAAGTGCATGTTTCGCACAAAATAAATTTAAATAAAAAGTAATTTTACACGCCCAAATTTTGTTTGCTTTAACGCTTGTAGAAAAGCATCTTGGCTACAGGCCCAGGCCTTAGCTTACCGCACTGGCCTATTGCGGGTTGGCAGACTTCACATATCCTCGAAATAATTTTTGGGGAATTCTCAAGTATGTAGGTTTTTTCACGATGTTTTCCTCCGTTAAAGCGAACAATAATTGATGAACAATACACACTTGGGTTTTGAACCTATGGACATTCATCTCGTCAGACCGTTCCATTCGCAACTAGGCTGTCGTTCACATTATATTTCAAGTTATTATATTATATTTTTAGAAACATTGCGGATTTACCCGCCTGTGGCTAGAATTGACAGAGTATGCACAAAGCCTTACACACTGCCAGGAACGTCGATAACACTCAGCGTAGGCGATGCTGTCGCAATACCACTATACGGTTACCACATGGACCCAAATATATATCCAGATCCGCATGAATTTATACCCGAGAGGTTTATGAATGAGAACAAAACGGAGCGGCCGTCGCACTTGTTTTTGGCGTTTGGTGTTGGCCCAAGGAACTGCATTGGTAAGTAGTGTATTTTCCTTTCAACTAGATTAAAATATTACTAGCCTTGTATTATATACTATGATGATAATACTAGATATAAAGATATGATGACACTAGTGAAAGTAATTCAGAAGGAAGGTCACGACCCACAACACTGAGAATACGACGCAAGATTATACCGGGTGGAAGGGAAACGCTCTCAGAAACGAATACAGGTGATAGTATTGGTGATTCCTGACGTGATGGCACTAAAAAAATCGCGATCGCATTGTTACAATTTTAGTAGGATTTTCTCAAATTTCTGTACAGCTTCACGTATGGATAGATAAATCAAAATATTATTCTGAAAAACATAGTAAAAAAGGTCAATATTTCAAAAAAATCGTAATGAAACATGTACATCAGCTGACGGGTTAACGACCGCGGGCCGGTGTCGGCGCAGCGCGGCGGCCGCCCAGTTTTTTGTACGCTTTACATTGCGCGCGCATGAATTACGGAAATACTAAAATCGTAAGTATTATCGCTTAGCTTTGCAAATGAATATAGTTTTTCGTTAATGTTATGGTTCTTCTCTCTTACCGTTCCGGTATAGAGAGCGTTTCTCTTCCACCCGGTATACTATCGCACTACTTGAGCACGTGTCTTTTCTACTGAAATTGTTGCCTAAAGTCCCGGTCGAAATAAAAAATTAGATTGGTATTTCCGGATTCATCGCGAAATTGGACAAATCAGAATAAATTTTAATTTTGACGCTCATTAATAATTTATTATGATTAGATTATTTATGGTATGTAATTATAATCCGGAGTTACCTAATTTTCAGCCATCAATTATTCATTTATGATGTCATTAGATGCCAATTATACTTATGTAATTAGTTTCATCTTTTTTCAGGTTTACGATTTGCAATGCTATCAGCAAAGGCAGCTATGATTGAGCTTATGAAAAACTTTAGGTTCTCGGCATGTTCTAAAACCGTGCATCCGGTAAAGTTGAACAAGAGATCAATGTTGATCAAATCGGAATCAGGGTTATGGGTTCGCGTCGAATCATTGTAGACAGTGTTTTCAAAATCATTCATTCATCAATCATTTATGACCTTAGCATATGTAAGGAAACGCATAGATTAAAAATAATTGTAGCTTGGTAACTCGCCTCATTAGTTCATAATTAGGTATGTAGGCTGTGAGTTGTGACCCACGAGGGTTTGACTTGAATCTGAGAACATTTGGTAGTTAATGTATCCAACAGAACCGATTGGATCCTTAAAACAAACAATTTCTTACTGTAAGATGTGTAATAATTATATCTTGACGATCTGACAGCAGTAAACACAATATAACTGTACTGTAAGGAGAAAGAAGAGTATTTTCATCAAGGTACGTACAATCAAAATCAAAAGTATCTAGTAGTAATCACAAGTACATCTAAGTACAAATTATACAATAAACCCTGATGATGTTTCAAAAGATTGATGTTTAGTGTGCACGGAAGTTATTTGCCGGCTATTATAGTGAGAAAATACGCAAACGTTATTATGAAATTATCGCACCTTTAGAACGAAAACGACACAAGTCAAAAATAGAAAATTGAGTTGTCATTTTTAAATGACTAAAAACTAGTCCCTCATTTATAAAAAATATAATAAAACAGGGACATATCTAACAGATTTGCCCTATTCCTGCTTGAATATGGCAGTGTTTGAACTATTCTTGTATTGAAAACTTCGTTTTAAGCTCAGAATAAGGACTATGCTTTAGTCTTTATTCTATGGTTTTAAGTAATTTTAGGACGGTGACTCAATTTTCTATCTTTTTGAATTGTGTCGTTTTCATCCTAAAGGTGCGTAATATGTCAAAATATTGTGGAGATGACTTTGTTTGTTGATTTCTTATATTCGTAATTAATTTCCGAAAAATATTAAGGTTTTACAATTTTAATAGATACTGAATAAATGAGTCTTGTGGTACAAATGTGAGATATTTAAATAGACAGTTTTTTTTTTACAAAAATCCTCAATATTTGTTTAGAACAAATATATTTTTGCCATTTCAATTTAATGAAACAAAATCATTAACACTGTTTTTGTGGGTGCTTAAAATTGCCATACTTTTGCCACTATGCCTAGATTAGGGATTATGTAATCTTTGACCTCTATAAGATTCAATTTACTGTTATTTTAAACTGGTGAATGTTGTTAATATATAAGGTATTGCCAATCATTTATGTAGATTTATAATACAATTAAATAAAGAAGTTTATTGCAATATATTTGTGGTTTTAATTCTAGCAGTCACAATTTATTCTTAGTTCATCATGTAACAAATCTTTCACAATTCTATAAGGACTTTCTGATCTATGATCTATTGCTGACATTACCAACATTGCAGGTGTAAGTTGATCATTATATGCCTTGGAATATTTCTTAATGGGCTGAAAGATATTTCAGCCTCTACATCTCCTGCCGTTCACCACCCTAAGTTTCTAAATAAGCTATCACATCATTAACTGTGCCTATCTTTCACCATCACATAACATTAACTACTTTGTCTTATATCTTTAAACGAGCAATTCTTTATTTAAGATTTTCGTGATATTTAGTATGTAGAGGGTTTCGAGGGCGACAAATCGATCTAGCTAAGATTCATTTTTCGAAATATTTTAGCCGTGTTTTCAGTAATCAACTTAAACGAAAAAAAAAGACTCTTCCTGACATCTATTGGCGAGTAATAATACTATAATATATTTTTTGACTGCCTCGGTGGCGTAGTTGTATTATGAAATGAAATCCTCCTAGCCGGTTTTTCGGCCACGGCGGCCAATCTCAACGGGGATCAGCCAGGTACGCAGGAGATATTATAGTGCACAAGTGTGTGCGCAATACACAGGTGCACTCGCTATTCCTTCACTCTCATAGTCCGGTGAGACGGCAATCCGACATGACCGGAGAGAGGTCAGGTGCAGGACCAACGGCTTTACGTGCTTTCCGAGGCACGGGGGTATCACACCGCCAACTTCCTGACTCCGAGCTGCGACTGAGTAATTTTTAAGATGGAAAAACCCAGTCACAATGTATTTTTGGCCCGACCCGGAATTCGAACCCAGGACCTCAGCGCACAAATCATACTCGTAACGCGTACGCAACACAACTACGCCACCGAGGCAGGCACCGAGTAGTTGTATTATACTCGACTGCAAAGCTGAGGTTTCGGGTTCGATCCCCAGGTCGGCCGTCGGACAAAGTGATATTGAGTTTTTCTATTTAGTATCAGCCCGGAGTCTGGCATTTGTGCCCAATATGGCGATAGGCTCGCCCCCTATCACATCATGGGACGAAATAATGGCGAAAAGTGGGTGCACTAGTTGCGCCTCTGCCTACCCCTTCGGGGATAACAGGCGTGAGAGTGTGTGATTATATGAGTGATTGATTATTTACATGAGTCTATTACTGCTTTTAAAAAAGGACTTGTGAGCAACTTAACGAAATAACCATATGATTTATGGCTTACTAAAAGTTTTGGACGTTTGTAGCACCTTTACATTTAATTCATTAGTTTTATCGATTTTTTTTTAGTTTTTTTTTAGTTTGTCGTATGTATCCACTATCTGTTTAAGTATGATTTTTTTGTGGAAACTTTGAATATGAATGAATGTGTATTGTGTATATTATTCTGTTTGTTTCCTTAATAAATAAAAATAAAAAAAATGATTTTTTTTAATTGGGAGTAACTAACTGCTGAAACGACACAACAAACACTATAACTACGCCTCCTCAAGCAATTCTTGTGCGCTGGGTCTTCACACCCAATGCACGCCCATGCATGGGGGGGAGATTTGTCGCGGGCTGTGGCACACAGTTCAGTGTGTGTACCTCTTGGTTGTATAACACATTCGAGGCCTTTGTGGGGTTCCGCGAACATTTCCTGGCACCTTCTCTTTCCGCCCATCCTGGGAACCTCCCTCCCTTCCCCCACTTTCCCTTCCACCTTCCTCTTCCGCTTCCTTCCTAGGTCCCTGCAGTTGCTAAGCCGCGGGATTCACTGTATAACGATAGCAGGTCTCCCCGGTGTTGACTGCAGGGTTCATCTACAAAAAAAAAAGAAAAAAACACTATAACTACTTCAGTAGATGGCGTTGTAAGCCAATGAGATATATATAAATTATAAACTTCTTGCAATGAGTCAAAGAGCATTATAGTACTACAGGAATGAGTGTTTTAGCTCAAGAGCCCACGAGTGCCAGACCTTCGTCAATACATAGTATAAAACAAAGTCGCTTCTCGCTGTCTGTCCCTATTAGTACGAGAACCCACTGCAGAATCAGTACACCCATCGAGTATTTGCTACAAACCAAATTTTTACACATATTTAAGATTAAGAGAATATACATCTTCCAGGTTAAGGAGGAGTCGGCCGTGTGTCACTATTGTGACAACTGCCCGCTGGGCACGGCCCAACACACGTTGGAGATTTGCCCAGCCTAGGACGAGGAACGCAGCGCTCTCAGAGCAGTTGTCGGAGAAGACCTCTCGAAATCTGGCCGCAAATAAGGGTTGCCGGCTGATTAAGATGGAAAATATTTAAGGTAGAGTGAAAGAACATCACTAGTCAGGCAAGGATCACGATTGCTAGCTGTACGACGCTTTAAAACCGCTAGTGTTCTCAACCACCGGAGCATACAATAGTAGGGACGACTTAATAAATACTTAAAAAGAAATGTTTTCCTTTTCAAAATGGCAAATAGCCCAGTCATATTAGGTACAAAAAGGGGTCAACCTCGGAATGAAAGATAAGCTGTAAATTGGTATAAACCTTTGTTTTTTCGTTTTAAATGTTGTGTCAAAAGTCACAAGTGCTATCGTGTCCGCTTCATAAGATATTGAAGGGCAAAGATCGTAAAAATAGGTTTTCGTGAATATCTCGCTTTCTATTGCTTAAATGAGATTCGCACCTATTATAAAAGTTGTAGAGAATAAATTTCTCTACAACTTTTATTTGAACTTTTTTTTCATACGATCAACCGTTTTTGCGGTAGACCGCGAAGAGTTCGCCGCGTACAGTCATATATGGCCTATAATGCAAGATCAAACATAAGTTACGGTTATCAGTACGTTGTATAAAGTTAATTATTTACTAAAAAGAATATAATTATTAAACAATGCCCATTATTTATGTACTAATTATTAAAAGAAAAAAGAAACTTATACTAGAGTATTAGAGAAAATTCCCAATTTGGATAAACTGGTGGAAGTGCCTATCCCAACAAGAAAACTCGTACAAACATTATTTGAAAATGGGGTGCGTGTCTTGTTGGCATTATATAATCGTCCAAAATCTGAGGACAGCATTGGTCATTTCCGCTACACTCAATTCATCAAATTAACGAAACTAAATAAACCTGTACAATAGGGAAGATGCAAATATAATATTTATCAATATTTTGTCACTAAAATGTTAAAAAAACATAAAAGAAGGGCCTACAACTACAACGTTTTTATTTTAAATTACATCAATTTTAACAATAATTACGAATTGAAAGTAACGTGAAAAGGAACGTGTTTTAAAAACAGATAATCGTCTTGTGACGTCACACGTGTAAATTGTTATGACAACTTGTTTAAGGTTAACACTGCCTTTCACTGCCACGTTTTTTTTTGTTTACGCGGGAAAAGTGAATTATTACTACCGCCCAGTGTTCAAGGGGAACGACTGAGCGGTTATTTTGGGTTCACCGTGGCTTATTCACGATGCTAAATGGGGATTTACTCGAGCGTCATAGAGACTTATTGGGTTGCAAAGCTTAGGTGATAAGAAGAAAAAAATGTTATATAGTATATACCTTTTCATCGGTGGGGGAAGCGGCTATAGATTTTTAAATATGTAAAAAAATACTGTAGCATGGACATACTCGAGCGCGTCAGATATTGACAGTGTATATGCCCCATGTGGCTCTGACACCGGATGTATGTTAATCTACCGATTTGCATGGTGGGGGTGGCCACACGGAAGGGTAGAAAATGGAGAAGAAAAATTTACTCGAGCACGTCAGATATTCTTGGGGGATATTAAGTGAACCCGAAAGAACCCCCCATTCAAAAGACTGACGATTCAGACGTGACGCAAGCTCGTGGTGACCTTCTGAAAATGCAAAAAAATAACGCCATTTTGAAATTCTCGAGCGCGTCAGATTATTATACAGATGGTTCAGCTTGATGTCCTAGGTCATGCTGATCAATAATCTGACGATTATTTAGAGGGATTTTCTTAATCTGACGGTTTGAAAAAAAAAAATTCGTGATTTTTTTCAATATTTATTTTGATTTGATCAGGTTTAGTTTTTATGTTCAGCTAAAACTAACTAAATTGCAGTTAAATCGCTTTCAGTGACATTTAGGTTAATACGTTGTTTTTAAGTTTGGAAATACATAGCATTCAAAATATAACTTAGTTTTTTCTGGATAAAAGTCCCGCTATACATTTTCCCGGGATAAAAAGTAGCCTAAAAACTTTCCAGGGTCTTGAACTATCTCCATACCAAATTTCATCGAAATCTGTTCGGTAGTTTTTGAGTTTATCGCGTACAAACTTTGCCACCCCTTTTTAACCCCGTTAGGGGATGAATTTTAATAAAATGCGAAATTCGTTTTCCCTCCAAATCTGTTAGAAAAGATTTGTGCAAAATTTTATGTAGATTAGACCAAGGAATCACTTTGTCCCATACAATCTTTGCCCCCCATTTTCACCCCCTTAGGGGTAGAATTTCGGAAAATCCTTTCTTATTGGATGCGTACGTCATACAAAAAACACACCCTCCAAGTTTCAGGTTTCTACGATCAGCGGTTTAGGCTGTGCGTTGATCCATCAGTCAGTCATTCAGGAAAAAGCATTTTATATATATATATAGATTTGTGTTGCTTCGGCTTGTGCAAATCGGCAGATTATATGATTCCCGTTATTCTTGAATTATTTCCTTCAAAATAAAAAAAAAATTAGACCGCGCTTGAGAATGTCAAGGTGACGTTTTTTTTTGCAAGTTTGTGACCCTCCCACTCCCTTACGCTAAGCTCAAATTGTCAGATTAGTGAAAGGGACAGTTTTTAGCATGTAATTAACCCACCTTACCTTAATCTGACGCGCTCGAGTATTTCTGGTGATCGTTTTTTTTTTTACTATTCTGATCGGCTGCCCTAGACACGCGATCATATATAGAACGCCTATACTTGGTGGAGGTACTCAACGGGGTCTAAGGTATCCCCCTTATGTTAATCTGCCGCGCTCGAGTAAATCCAAAAATCCCCTCTTGGGCTCCCCTACTATAAAGGTGTTTGGTATTCGGTAAGCCCTCGCGTGCCGGGAACGTACATACAGTTCTTCTTTCGCTATTTTTGGCTTGGCATTGTATGCAAGGTCTTGACGAAAATAGTGTTTTTTGTTTGTATACGAAAGACTGATCCGACATCAGAATTGAAAATAGTGGCCGCCATTTTGAATTTCATCATTCTAAGGCCAATCGACCTCAAAATCGATATCCGGGTATAACTTTGGATACCAAAGACTGATTTAACGTCAGAATCGAAAAAAATGGCCGCCATTTTGAATTTCTTTGTTTTTTGGCCAATCGATCTCAAAATCGATATTCGGGTAGAACTTTGGATACCGAAGACTGATCCAACAACACGATCGAAAAAAATGGCCGCCATATTGATTGGTATGTATGTATCAGATAACCATCTGCTGCCATTCGATTCTCTATCTGGACGGCATCGCGCTTACCATCAGGTGAGGTGCAGTCACTTTGCAGTACCCGAATAAATAAAAGTGACGAGGAAAATGAAAATATCGACGACAATGATGAAATTTATAAAAACGATCAAATATTTTTTTTACACGAAATCATATTTTTTTTTGTATTATATGATATTAAAATAACGTTTTTTACTTTATATAACATGGCTATAAACGTAATAAAATTATGTTTTTATTAGATATCTTAAAAAATCGTAATCTACTAAGCATTCGCGCTCGTACCTACAAGCTACAGCGGACTTTCAATGTGTCTGGCAAGATGTTGAAACCATTAAAACTGTCCGACTTTCGAGGTAACACTTTTTGATAGGTTCCCAAGCAATATATATAAAAGTTAGCTTTTACACTATAACTAAAGTATAATTATAATTTATTAAAGTTTAGGGGTGTCTGGCAGGAGGTGGTAGCAACTGTCATAAGTGTTCGGCAATGGATGACGAGATTTCTAAAGTTATCCCGAAGAAAATATAAAAAAATTGAGCTTTATACTTTAATGAATTTTAGGTATTATTTCATACACCTTTACTACCTGTTACCTGCCAAAGTAACCACAACCCAAACTCGATAGTCGCTGGTCGTTCTTACCTCAATAAGAGACATGCACAGAAAAACTTTCGACTTTTATAAAATAACGAAGGTCTGGCCCTCGTGGCTTCTTGAGCTAGACGGAAACATCGAAATCGAGGACCTTTTTTTGCCCCTCGCTCAAAATCCCCGATAATACTGTGTTTTTTTATTAGTGAACTATTGTTTTTAGTTTCTCGGGGTTGGCAACACTGCTCCTCCACCTTAGATGATTTCTTCATTGATCATTACTACTTAGTAACTATACTTAGTTGTGACCATAATTATTATTGTGGGGTTGTGGCAAAAAGATTGAAACAAAACTATTCACTGCATTTTTTAATTATTTTATTTTGTTAACTTAACAAGTGTATTACCATTAAGAGGACACATTTATAAACAATTAAAGTTTACACTAAAGAACAAATAGCCAATATCGACCCACTTTTTTTACCTATTGTATTTAATAATTACTTACTGCGACGAATTTAGCAAATATTTAATATTTTTGGTAGAGTCGTAACATTCTTTGTTAACGATAGGTAGTGAATAAAAGTCGACACAATGAAGTTGTACGATCCCGTAATGTACAGTTTGGTTATAATCGCTGAAGAATGGAAATTTTTAATATTGATAAGTACAGTGGTTGCATTATATGTTTACTATACAAGTACGTTCGACCATTTCGGGAAGAAAGGCATTCCATTTATGAAACCAGTTATTTTATTAGGAAATTTGGGACCAAGATTTAAAACTACAAAATCTTTCCATCAGCATCAACTAGATATTTACGAATATTTTAAAGGAAATTCATTCGGTGGTAAGTAGTTTTGTAATAAAAGTATTATACTAATATCAATGCCAGGTAAATCTATACTAATATTATAAAGCTGAAGAGTTTGTTTGTTTGTTTGTTTGAACGCGCTAATCTCAGGAACCACTAAACCGATTTTGAAAATTCTTTTACTAATAGGAAGCTACTTTACTCCAGAGTGCTATAGGCATACTTTTTACCCCGGGAAAATATTTTTATCCCGGAAAAACTTTCACGCGGGCGGAGTCGCGAGCATCACCTAGTTACTAACAAAATTATTCATTACTAGTTTGTTTGCAGCTCCGCCTGCGTGCAAAAGTTTTTTCAGGATAAAAAGTAGCCTATGGCACTTAGAAGTAGACATGGGCGCCGCCTAGGAAAAAGCCGGCGGCGGCGTGCTGGTAATTTTTGGTCGGCGGCGGCGTGGATTTTTTTTTGAGTACTAGCTTTTGCCCGCGGCTCCACCCGCATTAAAAAGTTTTTCCGGGATAAAAGTCCCGGTTTATATTTTCCCGGGATAAGAAGTAGCCTATGTGTTAATCCAGAGCATGATGTACCCGTGTGCTAAATTTTATCGAAAGCCGTTCAGTAGTTTTTGCGTGAAAGAGGAACAAACATCCATACATCCATACATTTTTACAAACTTTCGCCTTTATAATATTAGTAGGATATAGGCCACATTTAAATTCCTGAGTTACACGTTTCTAGGTACTTGAAAGCAATAGCCAATTAACCTATCGGTATAAAAATCCCTTTAGGACCCATGCTCTATCCGTCCTGTGGATTGGGGCCGTTTGGAGAACTCCAATACGGTACGTATCCCCTGCCTGTCGTAAAAGGCGACTAATAGGGGCCACCGGGGGTCGCAGGTGGGCGGCAGGGGGCTGTCCGTCTGTAGTTTTGTATTTTTTAGCACATTGTTGCGATCCCTGTTATGGACGTCAGCGTGGTAGGTAGGCCTCACCCTGCCGTTGACGCAGAGGGCGTCCTTCTGTGCACGGGAGCTTCTGAACTCAACACAACAGGAGACGGGCCGCACTAGGCGGCAACGCGCAGGGGCAGTTGCGGACGGCAAATTACACACTTCCATCAGAAGAAGCCCGCAGCCATTTCTAATGCGCCCAAGATGGCCACCGCGGAGTTTTGGTTTATATGCCGTGCGTTGTATATAGGTAAGAGTCTCGGCCCGGCGGTCGCCCGACGTTTTCCATCTCTCTCTGGGCGGCTCAACGTCGGGTCGTAAGTCACGGTGAACCCAACATAACCGCTCAGTCGTTCCCCTTGAACGCTGGGCGGTAGTAAAAAGTCACTTTCTCCGCGTAAAAAAAAAAAAGCCTGAGACCACATCCTCCAAGGCAACTCCGGCGAAATGAACCCGCTTGGCCTCTATTTAGGAGCCGGACGTTGCTCGGGTGTGGAAGCTTCCTCGAGCCAGCGGAAGTTGGCCGTAGGGCTTTGGAGTCCAGATCCTAGACCGGTATCTAACTAACAAGTAAGTCACATACAAGACCGTATAGTACATCGTCTGTTGCGGATGTCGCTGAAGAGCATTGTAGAGGGATTCGGAGGTCGAATGTTTCGGCCGAATAGGGACTACTGTAAAAGCTCATGGACCACGTAAATTCGTGGCATAAAGTCTGGTTAGCGATGCCAGGACCTTCTAAGTTAGACAGCAAGCTTGGAAGAGCGCAGCCGCGAAGGGCGCGTGAGCACAGAGGCCGTAGCCAAGATGCCTTTTACAATCGTTAACGCCCCTATTAGTCGACTTTTACGACAGACCGGGGATGCTGTAGTGAACTTTCCTAAACGCCCCCAATTCACAGGTCAGGACCAGGAGTCTCTAATGTCTCTGATGGCAGAGGGATTGGCCCGCTATCGATCTCTCGTAGCACTCTCTTTCTGATGGAGGACTACTTCGAAAAAGTTAGCCACTGCAATCTAGAACCTCCACCTGTCGACCATGGACCAGTAAAACACGATCACATGCACCTGACCGTAAGACACCGCCATTGGGCAGTTATCACAATGAAAGGGCATGACCTACGATCTGCCACAGATACTCTCCGAAACAATGTGCTCCGATGAGTACATATTTTGTCAGTTGATAGTTGGACTATCGTTGCTTCGCGCCTTGGTGAAATCAGGGTGCACTACTAAAACATCTGAGCACCGAGGACGGGGTCTCCAGCCTGAGACCACATCTTCCATGGCAACTCCGCCGAAAGGAGCCCGCTTGGCCTCTATTTAAGAGCCGGACGCTGCTCGTGTGTGGAAGCTTCCTCGAGCCAGTGGAAGGTGGTCGTAGGGCTTTGGGGTCCAGATCCTTGGCCGGTATCTAACCAGCAAGTAAGTCACGTACAAGATCGTGTGGTACGCCATTATTGTCTGATGCGAATTTCACTGAAAAGCATTGCAGAGGGATTCGGAGGTCCAAGGTTTTGGTCGAAAAGGGACTGCTGTAAAAGATCATGGACCACATAACTCCGTGGCATAAAGTCTAGTTAGCGATGCCAGGACCTTTTAGGTTAGACAGCAAGCTTGAAAGAGCGCAGCCGCGTATGTGCGCGTGAGCACAGAGGCCGTAGCCAAGATGCCTTTTACAATCGTTAACGCTAATAGTCGTTTTTCTGGTATTAACTTTAAAAATCTTTAAAATTTTAGAAGAAAAATGTTTTTTAATTGCAAGTCCACGCCGGCGCGGCGCCCATGTCTACATCGAACAATATATATGACATTTGAGACCCAATCATTAATAAAATTTGACAATAAAAATTAAAAGCATTCACAAAATCCACGCCGTTCAAGTTAGGCGGCGGCGGCGGCGGCGGCGCGCGGGTCCTGCCCGGCGGCGTAGCGCCGGCGCGGCGCCCATGTCTACTTAGAAGTAACGCAGCTTCTTTTTAGTGAAGGAATTTTCAAAATCAGTTCAGTAGTTCCTGAGATTAGCGCATTCAACCAAACAAACAAACTCTTCAGCTTTATAATAAGTATAGACGAGAGTAGTTAGGTCTGTACATTACACATCCATCAGTTACGTTGATAGATTTTTTATATTATCTTTCATCAACTTGACTCGTCAAGCCCCGCGATGGATGCCGGCGTCCGAGTATATAGGATTTCCGCATACATCTAGGTATATATATATATATATAAGCGGGGCTTGACGGGTTAACAAGGAATTTTCGGACGCAGTTCTAATGCGTTTTTAACACACACACACAGTCACGCCGTTTATCCCCGAAGGGGTAGGCAGAGGCGCAACTAGTGCACCCACTTTTCGCCGTTATTCCGTCCCATGATTTGATAGGTGGCGAGCCTATCGCCATATTGGGCACAAATTCCAGACTCCGAGCTGATACTGAATAGAAAAACTCAATATCACTTTGCCCGACCTGGGAATCGAACCCGAGACCTCAGCATTGCAGTCGTACCATAATACCACTACGCCACCGAGGCAGTCGTTGTCTTGCTTTGCGTTTTTAAATCTGCATATTAATGAGTAATGGCGCGATTTAAATTAACCAGACCGTGGACGTAGGTAGGGGCATTATATTGTCAAACATCTGAATAAACAAACGTTTATTTCAAACATGTATATCTATTGGTAATTAAAATGTATATGTTGCATATTAATATACTTCAACATTATTTGTTTTATAGCAGCATAATACCGGGTGGAATGAAAACGCTCTCGGAAACGAATACAGGTGATAGTATTGGTGATTCCTGACGTGATGGCACTAAAAAATCACGATCGCATTGTTACAATTTTAGTAGGATTTTCTCAAATTTCTGTACAGCGTCACGTATGGATAGATAAATCAAACTATTATTCTGAAAAACATAGTAAAAAAGGTCAATATTTCAAAAAAATCGTAATGAAACACGTACATCAGCTGACGGGTTTACGACCGCGGGCCGGTGTCGGCGCAGCGCGGCGGCCGCCCAGTTTTTTGTACGCTTTACATTGCGTGCGCATGAATTACGGAAATACTAAAATTGTAAGTATTATCGCTTAGCTTTGCAAATGAATATAGTTTTTCGTTAATGTTATGGTTCTTCTCTCTTACCGTTCTGGTATAGAGAGCGTTTCCCTTCCACCCGGTATAATGAGTACGGTTTGTGAAACGGGGGTACTGTATTTGATTCCCAGGCCATGTAACACTGAGTTTACTTATAGCAGGGTTCGAAAATTTCTGATATTTAATATAAACTAGCTGGCCCGGCGAACTTCGAATCTCTACAAAATCAAATAATTTTGTACTTATTAGCTGAATAAGTTAACACAAAATGACTACTCAAAATGAATTTAGTGAAATAAATGTACAAAAATCAAAATGAAAAGTTCATACAAAGAGACAGAAAGAGGCAGAGACAAACGAGTGCGACATGCCACGATCTTGACATACCCCTTGAACGCCTCTTCCACATTCATAGTGCTTGCTCCTCATACATTTTCCGCCAGTTAGAGCAACTCCTCTATATTATAATATTATATCTGACGGAGGAGAGGACGTCCAACTCTTTAAAAAAAAGGTGACGTCAGCTCTGCCGACGTCACAGGGTTCCATCTCATCATCATCATCAATGATGTGAGGGTAAAACTCCAACTTGTCCTTCATCTTTTATTTCTGAATGCTCCAAACTTATTTCCAGAGCTCCGCACAGTTGGAAGGCTCACAAGAGACTCCTCACTTCAAATGCGAGGCGCCCTATTTATACCAACGATTTGACATTTCGACTGGTTTTTGCACGATTATTATTTCAAAATACCCGTCGCTCCGACACGGCCATTCTGATAGACGGAGCGTGCTCTGCACCAGCCTGACGATTTTTTCTCTTGAAAAGCTTCGTCGATAACTCGTGGAAAGCTTCGTCGACAACTCGTGGAAAGCTTCGTCGACAACTCGTGGAAAGCCTCGTCGACACCTCGTGGAAAGCCTCGTCGACACCTCGTGGAAAGCCTCGTCGACACCTCGTGGAAAGCCTCGTCGACACCTCGTGGAAAGCCTCGTCGACAACTCGTGGAAAGCCTCGTCGACACCTCGTGGAAAGCCTCGTCGACACCTCGTGGAAAGCCTCGTCGACAACTCGTGGAAAGCCTCGTCGACACCTCGTGGAAAGCCTCGTCGACAACTCGTGGAAAGCCTCGTCGACAACTCGTGGAAAGCCTCGTCGACAACTCGTGGAAAGCCTCGTCGACAACTCGTGGAAAGCCTCGTAGGATCCCCGAGGAAAACCTCATGGGAACCCCGAGGAAAACCTCATGGGAACTCTCGTGGGATCCTTGAGGAAGCCTCGTAGAAACCTGCAAAAATAGCACAGAAGTATCACATAGCTCGGCTTATTCTGACCCCAGATCAGGACCAAACCCTTATCAACCAAGGAGACATTTTCCTTAAAAATTAAGGTATAGCCCTTGATCAGCGGTTCGCGTCATGCTAGCCCCGATTGAAAGGATGTTCCCGATCTGAGTTAAAAACAAGCAACCTGCGTTGCTTATAGTTTGTTAGTTAACTAGGACTATAATATGGTTAATTCAGGATAAGGATCTCGGAGGGTAACGTAGGTTCTCGTAGGATCTCGGAGGTTCTCGTAGGGTCTCGGAGGTTCTCGTAGGGTCTCGGAGGTTCTCGTAGGGTCTCGGAGGTTCTCGTAGGGTCTCGGAGGTTCTCGTAGGGTCTCCGAGGTTCTTGGAGATCATTGAAAGTGGCACAGGCCAATCCCACTTAAGAGGTGACATGGCTTATAGCATTAATAAAAGGCTGAACTGGAGCGCCCCGCTCCGACACGGCCATCTTGACAGTGTGATCGTCCTCGATCACGCATTTTTACATAACACTGGTCAATAGCAATTGCAGTAAGTATAGGCCGTTCTTCAATAAACAATCATGGCATTTGTTGTGAGACTATCAATGATCTCCATTCCTGCAAAAATAGGTTTAAGAAACCTAGCAACTTCCCATAGTGCGGGTACTCATGACTTTCATGAGATTAAGTGGAAATTATTGTGAAGGATAGGCTATCGAGAATTTGAATTCCACCGTTCCAGTTTTAAAACTAAACAATTGGGTTATCCAACTTCAAGATTTGGTACACTACTGTACCGTTGACAATTATCTAGTAATGGCTGAAGGTACATCTACTATGGATATCTCGATTAAACATCATAACCGCAACTAAATTATCAATTACAAATTTAAGTCCCAAACGCAACAACACCGTGCTGAGCCTTCCGAGAAAGCCGCCATCGAGCTTCCCCTTATTTGTGCTTCCCAAATACAAGGCTCCCGGGACAACTTTCAGTGATTGTTCCCAACAGGACACGCACACATCGAGTCTCTCGTAGGGCACAAACCACCTTGCAGTATATCTCCACTAAGCATAGCGTTAGCTATGTTGCTCTGGCCAGCAGCCTCACTCTACTCGATTTAAAGTACGCATTTTACACAAACTGTTATTGGAAGGAATAAACCTCAACACGCATGTCGTCTATCTCATCTAGAGAAATACTTCATCCCCAAAGGGTCAGGGAGATTCGCAACCAGTGCTGCCACTTTTTCGTGTTTACTCCGTCACACTACGCGACAGAGGGCGAGTCCATCGCCATGTCGAACACAATTTCCAGATTCAGGACTAATACTGAGGGAAACCCAATATCACTTTGCCCAATTGATCTAAGACTTTAGCACCAAATTCGTACTGTAATACATGTACAGCATGGAGGCAGTTGAAAGAATCTTGTCCATATTGATTCATGGCCCAGTAAGCATCTATGCCAGAATAGCATAACACCGCTCGGCTTATCCTGGTCTTAAATCAAGTTTCGCGTCAAACTTTGACCAGGAATTTCAGCAGTAATCCTAATACAAGGACCAGAGGGCGACCTGATTAGGTCTCTAAACGAGGCGGGCTTCTATACTGTTCGCTATTCAGACGAACCTTGTAAAAGGAGAGTTCGTGGGAATCCTGTGTGGCCTCATGCAGGAAGCTTTCAGAATCGTCGGACGATGGTGTTCTGAACAAGGAATGTCTGTAAACCCATCGAAAAACTGAACTGGTTTTGTTGTCAAAGTAGCGGAGCATGCTAAACTCCAAGGTCCCAAACTGAACCTCATGAAGGAGGTAAAATATCCAGGTATGATTTTGGACGATAAGCTGTTACTAGACGAAGCTAGTATCACCTTCTGGCAATGCAAGAGACATCTCGGAAAAACCTAGGGAGTCCGCCCTAAGATCACGAGCTGGCTATACACAACGGTGATACGGCCAATCATCTTCTACGGAGCCGTAGTATGGTGGCCCAGAACCAAACTCACCACAACTAGGAACAAACTGCAGAAATTCCCAAAGATTAGCTTGTACAGCTATAACGGGCTGCATGAAAACCACAACCACAGTAGCTCTAGAGGTACTGCTGGCGTTTCCACCCTTGGATCTTTTTATCCGACAAGAAGCAGCCTCAGCAGCTATCAGACTAAATAGCTTAAAGCTCTGGGGTTCACCGAAAAGGGCTCACAGCGATATCCTTGAGGAGGCTAATAAACTATCAATCACTGATAGTCGCTACCAACGACAGAGTGCCCAAACAACATATCTTCAACAAAAGCTACAATGTCCAGCTTGTTAAAGAACAACATGACTGGTCTGGAACACATGAACTGAGAATATATTGCCGTCACACAGGCTGCCAACGCAGTGGACATGCGGGGTCTAACAGACCAAAAGATACGAATAGTGTCAGACAGCGCGGTGGTAATACGAGACCTTGACAGTGGAACTATCCCATCTGGGCTCATACTAGAGTGCCACCTGATATTGGAGGGTATAAGCAGGACTAACTCCTTTACAACGGGCTGAAACCCTCGGCACACCGGGGTCACTTCAGGAAGACTGTGAAGGAACCAGGAAGATCCTACGCTTCTGGAAGGAGTTGGGCTAGCTAGATTGCTAGCCGGCACATCACGCACAACGGCATCTTTCTATGGGCTAAGTGCGGAAAAAGGAACCCCACCAGAGAATAACCTCAAATTCATCGCAGGACTCACTCTTAATGTAATTAAGTTCCCTCGGCTTGTTACACGAGATCTTAATATTGGTCTGGATTACTAATAAAAGAAACCAGAACCCTCAACCAAAGGTTTTGTATCATACGATACCAAACTTCCTTTGCCGTTGCAGCAAGCGTCATATCGTCACAAATAGCCGCACATGATGCAGCCGTTAGCATTACCAGCCAGACACTGACGGAACACCAACTGTGTCGCATCATATGCCGTACATCTACAGAAACGCTTGAGGTCAAACAGAAACGTTTGAACACCAACTTTTTCTTGAGGATCGACAGTTCGATCCCACTTCTGATGACGGAGGAGAGGATGTTGAACTCTTTGAAAAGAGGTGACGTCAGCTCTGCCGACGTCACAGGCTCCACTTCATCATCATCATCAATGATTTGAGAGTAAAACTCCAACTTGTCCTTCATCTTTTATTTCTGAATGCTCCAAACTTATTTCCGGAGCTCCGCACAGTTGGAAGGCTCACAAGAGACTCCTCACTTCAAATGCGAGGCGCCCTATTTATACCAACGATTTGACATTTCGACTGGTTTTTGCACGATTATTATTTCAAAATACCCGTCGCTCCAACATATCTTCTATATATATAAAAATCAATTGCTGTTCGTTAGTCTCGCTAAAACTCGAGAACGGCTGAACGGATTTATCTTATCTTGGTCTTGAATTATTCGTGAAGGTCTAGGGAAGGTTTAAAAGGTGGTAAAAATTCAAATAATTGCCGGGAAAATCCTCAAAACAGCATTTTTCTATTTTCCATACAAACGTTTTCTAAATAAAATGGTGTAATTTATTACCGCTGCATAAAGTTCAAATTCGCGTGCGCGTTAGTAATCTTCTGACATCTATTACAAATTGGGTTTTTGAAAAAAAATAATTATTGATTTTTTTTATGTATTTTAAAACTTTATTATTAATAATATTGATATTTAATGCAAATAACTTAAAAAATTTTTTTTTCAATTAATTATAAACAATTAAAAATTGATGAAATTTAAATAAAAATCACGTGACTATAAACGCGCCATGATTGGTCACCATAGTTGTGACGTCCTAATGTTATAGCTATTTAATAACAGTACAGCGTTTACGGCTATTACACGTGACTAGACAATAATATTGAAAATTTATTGCTAAAATACGAGATTTTAGTTGGTTCCGATTAGCTATGTGTGATAAAGAATTTATTAAGGCAAAGTCTGATAATATTCCTGATGTTGATATATTTATGATTACCGATTTTTTAAAAAATGACGTTCGGTTTAATTGTGCTGAAGTTCGAGGTGCCAAGGCATCAAGGTAAGTCTGTTAAAAAATAATATAATAAATGAAAATATTTAAGTATTTATTCTCCATTACATTAAATATAATTATTTATTTCATATTTTTCAGATTTTAAAGGTTATGATTTGGAGACCAGTTAAAAAAAATTATTTACTGAACTTTACTTGAATACATAATAATTATTTGATTTGTATACTTAGATAAATAATAATTAATACATACATACATACATATACATATACACTCACGCCTTTTATCCCCGAAGGGGTAGGCAGAGGCGCAACTAATGCACCCACTTTTCGCCATTATTCCGTCCCATGGTGTGATAGGGGGCGAGCCTATCGCCATATCGGGCACAAATGCCAGACTCCGAGCTGATATTGAATAGAAAAACTCAATATCACTTTGCCCGACCCGGGAATCGAACCCGAGGCCTCAGCATTGCAGTCGTACCATAATACAACTACGCCACCGAGGCAGTTGTAATAATTAATAACAATGATATTAATAAATACTTACAGCGAAATGATCTTCACAACAAAAAAAAATCGATTTTGTTTGGGGATTATCACGGTGCACTGCTTGAAACCATTTATTTCGACGTTTGACATCTTGGGGAACATTTAAAAACATTTTGTCAGGAGTTGCCTTTGTAGTATTCGTACATAATGGTACAAAACAAGAACGATAACTTTTGAGGTTCGACATTTTTAATATAAATTTAAATATTTAATAATGACAACAAAATTAAATAGATCAAAACACTGCATTCATTATTTTCCTATCCACTGCATTGAGTGAAAACTAACATTATGACTTCACATGCGCTCGGGTTTGTTCGGGAGTTGTCGGCGTGTCTTCGGTACTGGATTCAAAAATTAATTTTTATTTTGAAATAACTTTTGAATTATTGCAAAAATAAAAAATAAAATAGTTTTGTTATAAAACTAATATATAATCTTTCCTATTTCACGCAAAAACTACTGAAGGGATTTCGATGAAATTTGGCACACGGGTACATCATGTCCTGGATTAACACATAGGCTATAAAGTGGGACTTTTATCCCGGAAAAACTTTTTAACGCGGGCGGAGCCGCAGGCAAAAGCTATAATAATATATAAATGTTGGAATGTATGTTTGATATAAGTATGTTCATCCTACTAATATTATAAAGGCGAAAGTTTGTAAGAATGTATGGATGTTTGGATGTCTGGATGTTTGGATGTATGGATGTTTGTTACTCTTTCACGCAAAAACTACTGAACGGATTTCGATGAAATTTTGCACACGGGTAGATCATGTCCTGGATTAACACATAGGCTATCTTTTATCCCGGGAAAATATAAAACGGGACTTTTATCCCGGAAAAACTCATTCACGCGGGCGGAGCCGCGGGCAAAAGCTAGTCCATTGATACAATTTAATATCGTCGAACCATGACTTATCGCAATTCACTTGGAATTAGATAAGTTTGGTGCCACTTGTAAAAGGAAATATAATATTTTTCTATATATTTAATGAAATATGTCAACGGGCTAATTTTGAAATAAGTAACTATAAATAATGTTACTTACCGGTGATAGGTGACACTATTTATTGGTTTACAGTTACCCATATAGTTTTTGCACACTATAAACACACAAACCGACATTTTCGAACAATATAAATCTGAGTAACAACGTGAGCGAACGCTATGACAGCTTGAAGAGTACTAAGCGCGTGAAATGATATAAAGGCGGACAGTTCGCCTTTATTTTTATTGACGCGTTTGAAGCGTTCAGAGTCATCTAAATACATTATTAATCAAAGAATATTAGTAAAGATTTTATTACGACAAGAGCAGTAGAAAGAAAACAAAAAAAATATATCTTAGTGGATTTTTTCATTCCAGGAATGTTCGAGGGTAGAAAACCGGTTTTATTCATCTTAGATCCAGATCTTCTAAAAGCGATTACTATACGAGACTTCGAATACTTTACTGATCGAGTAATTCTAAGTTCCAAGGAACCAGTTTACTTAAGAAGACTCCTGTTGAATTTAAAGGTGAGCTTTACACTGTACTTGACTACATGTACTAATTTATAATCTATACATATAAAATGCTTTGTCCTGAATGACTGACGGATCAACGCACAGCCTAAAGCGCTTATCGTAAAGACCTGAAACTTGGAGGGTGTGTTCTTTGTATTGACGAAAGCATCCGATAAGAAGGGAGAAGAAAGGGCAATGTACCTATGTATGGCGCAACGCGATTCCTTGGTCCAACCTACTTCAAATTTTGCATAAACCTTTTTAACAGAATTGATGGAAGACGTGTTTCTTATTTTATTGAAATTCATCCCGTAACGAGGTAAAAAAGGCGTAGAAAGTTGTTTTGGCAGTGATTTGCTTCGAAATTGATATCAATACTCCTTGGTCGGACAAACTTAGCTGGCCGGCCTTAGTTACGTTAACTATACGATAGCGCGTAAATTCATGCTCGAAGTACTGGTCGGTATGGTCTAAGAGCCGGACCTAGTTCGACCCCCACCGATCTTGCAACCTGATGAGATATATTTTCTAAAACGCTTTGATATAGATATAATAGCTTGCCTACTTAGACTAATATAGACAAAGCAATGCGAACATGCAATACGCTTCGCAGCCTGTCACAACTCACACAGAGATGCACGATGTGTGAGTGAGCGTCGTGTAGTTACTCGCCGGCAAACGGTCAAGGTTGCGCGTGTAGGGATACCTTCTCTAGATAATTTACCCAAGTTTCTTTGCACTTTTGTTGAAAGAATTGGGCAAATAAAACAATGATTTTGTTTATGTTCTCAAATCATCTATAATCTAAGGCCAATCGACCTCAAAATCGATATCTGAGCATAACTTTAGTTACAAAAGACGGATCTAATGTCAGAATTTCATTTCATTTCATTATTTCATTTCAAATTTATTTCATTTCATTTCGAATTGAAAAAAGAGGTCGCCGTTATGAATTTCTTTATTTTAAGGCCAATCGACCTCAAAATCGATATCTGGGCATGACTTTAGGTACAAAGGGAAGATCCTATGTTAGAACTGAAAAAGTGTCCACCATATTGAATTTCTTTGTTTTACGGTCAATCGACTTCAAAATCGATATCTGGGCATGGCTTTAGGTACAAAGGGCAGATCCAATGTTAGAATTGAAAAAGTGGCCACAATTTTGAATTTCTTTGTTTTAAAGTTTTAAAAGGTTTTTCGGGATAAAAGTAGCCTATGTCCTCTGGATCTCAAACTATCTTCATATTTATTTGCTTGTGGTTCCACTCGCAGAAAACTATTTTCCGGGATTAAAGTCCCGGCTTATATTTTCCCGGGATAAGAAGTACCCTAGGTCCCTCCCAGGGTGTTAAACTATCTCCCTACCAAATTGCATTGAAATCGGTTCAGTGGTATGGCTGTGGTGGTTCCACTCGCGAGAACATAAATTCCGGGATAAAATTCCCGCATTATATTTTCCCGGGATAAAAAGTAGCCTATGTCCTTTCTCAGGCTTTAGACTATCTGTGTACCAAATTTCATTTAAATCGGTTTAGTAGTTTTGGCGTGAAAGCTTAACAGACAGACAGACAGACAGAGTTACTTTCGCATTTATAATATTAGTATGGAGTATGGATTTAATCATTTCTGTAATATATGCCGTCAACGCCAAAGATTTTTTTTTCTTTAATGGCGCTACTGCCAGTAGCCTGACGCGAGTCGGCTTTTCTGGCCACACCGATCTTTACGGTGAACGCAGAAGGCGCTCGCAACCCTTTGAATTAAATGACCATGCTGAGGGCAACCCACTAACGAGTTACGAACCTTTGCTCAGGACGGCCACTGAGAGAGGATGAGACATCAACGATTGTTTTTTAGGCCTAATCCTATTAGATTTTGTTGTCATCGGCACGCGGGCCGGAACTGCTATGGGGGTCGGGGGGCGACGGGGAACGCGGCGAGGTCCTCAACGGCGAGGACGGAACTGCGGTCTTGTGGAGTGTTGGAGTTTCAAGAACTCGTTCTTACGGCGGATGGCCAGAGTGATTTCGTCCTCTGGATCGGTTAATACGGAACGCAGCCGTCTCCATTTGGCGCGGTCGAATGGAGACGCCAAATAAGTTTTACTTCAATCGCGCGGAAAGGTTACGCGCACTTTTTTTATTCTATCCATACTAATATTATAAAGCTGAAGAGTTTGTTTGTTTGAACGCGCTAATCTCAGGAACTACTGGTTCGAATTAAAAAATTCTTTTTGTGTTGAATAGACCATTTATCGAGGAAGGCTTTAGGCTATATAACATCACGATGCAACTATTAGGAGCGAAGAAATAATGGAAAATGTGAAAAAAAACGGGGAAAATTATTCATCCTTGAGGGCTTCCATTGCGTGCGCTGCGAAAACGGTTCAAGATACCAATAATATATGTATGAAAGAATTATTCCTCTTGAAATGATCTAAAAAAATGTCCGCGAAAGTATGTGTCTATCTTTTAAGATTAACTCACTAGAACCGTATGGTAATATATTGTTTTGGTTTATGGTAATCAAATTTGGTCGAAATTAATGCATTATTTGTTAAGAGTTGTATCAACGTAATAATATTAATCTTTATCCAATGAATATATATACGGTACACACACCAAATTTTTTTTTTTCAACTTTGTCTGTCTGCTCCGGCTAATCTCTGAAACGGCTGGACCGATTTTGACGGGACTTTTATTGGGAGGTAGCTGATGTAATAAGGAGTAACTTAGGCTACGTTTTATTCAGGAAAAGTATAAAGCGGGACTTTTCCCCGGAAAAACTTTTTAACGCGGGCGGAGCCGCAGGTAACAGCTAGTAACTAATAATACGATGCACGTGGTCAACGTCGTTGCTTTAAAATTATTATGGTTAATAATAAAAAATATGGGACAGAGCATGCGCGGTAGTAAAAAGTCACTTTCTCCGCGAAAAAAAAAGCGTACCGCTGGGAGACATAGCGCGCACATTTGTCATGTTATGTCTTCTTCTAATGCATGAACTTCAGCCTCTCGATTTTTTCTCTCGTGCACCACTGCTTGCTCCGATTTTTAAACTTCAAAGCCTGGCAATAAATACTAATGACCGGATTTTCGTAGGCAATACCATCGTGTTCGTTGTAAAATTAACTACATTTTGGTATAAAATTCAAGCGGTTTATAGATCGGTGCAGTTATTTATATTGACTCACCTGTTTATACCCGCTTGCCAGGTAGTTTGATCAAGATATGGGTAGGCAAGGCTACCGTGGCATATTCTGTGTATTATTTCCTGTCGGTTAGTGTACAATTTGGCTGGTTACAAGAACGGTAAATTTTTTTTTATTAATTTATTTAAAAATAGCCTGGTCAGAATTTTGATACGCAAGCTATTATAGGCGTATTTATCTATTATCAAAGCGTTTTAAAAACTATATCTCATCAGGTTGCAAGATCGGTGGGGGTCGAACTAGGGCCGGCTCTTGTACTAGCAGATGGTAAACTTTAAAAATATTACATATTATGTCTTTTAAACATAGACCTTGATAAATTAAAATTTTAAGGGTACGTTCAGATGTCTCTGTAGGTACGAGGAGATGCCTTAAGCTTCATTTAGACGTATCAATTATTGCATGCAATAATCGTACGCAATTATTGCTTAAAGCCACCCCGCCTGAGTATGCGCAATGGTTATTCAATTTCGCAAGCGTCGAAGTACATACGAAACTTCAGATATTCAAAAAACGAATGTTGCTAGTAACCATTGCGTACCGACGATAATTGCTAGCATTCATTGATCTGTCTAATTGAGGCGTTAATGTATGTAAAAAATGCATAGGTAATTAGTAGAAGTATTTTAGCAAATTTAGTATTTATAAAATATGTACTAAAATACTAAGAAACTATATTTAAGTACAAGATACAAAATTAAAATTAAAGAATTATTTCATATACAAGATACCTACACATTACGTATTTTATATCTATATTTGAAATACATGTATTTAGATTAGTCACATCTCTGCTATCAAGTACCTATACCTACTTTAATTAATAAGTATATGACGATAACCGTATTATATTTTATAAATACAGCTATGCAAAGACGCACCTTTTGGCACTAATAAATGTAACGTTGTTAGGTGAAGCTTGAATTTGGTTTATAGCAAAAGACTTTATTTCCTCACGAAGTTTTCTCTTACCGTTAAAGCGAACGATAATTACACACAACTTCGATAAATTTGAGGTGTGCCTTGGGCTTTGAACCTGTGGACATCCGTTTCGTCAGACCGTTCTATTCCGAGCTAGGCTTTCGTCCACTACCTGAGATAGATAGACAGATAACACACTTTATTTATACCACTGACATACAAAGAAACAAAAAATCAAACAACATACTTAATAGTTAGATATAGCTAGTGTAACAATAGGCGGTCTGATCGGTAAGAGCGATCTCTTCCAGACAATAGAATATTGTACAGTAAGGTGAGAATGTGAGCATTCCGGCGACGGCGAATAGGGAACGCCACTTGAGCTTGGAACGAAATTCTGAAACGTGGACATATTTACGTAAGCCAAATACGAACCGAATACAGAAGTTTTGAAGTTGCTCAAGTTTATCAGGTTGGGTCTGGGTGAGATCAGGATAGCAGACGTCGGCATTATCAAGTACGGGAAGCAAAAGGGAATGTGCTAACGTAATATTAGTGGCAGTAGGTAAGAAATTACGGAGTTTTCGTAAGGAAGCAGCCGACGCGAATAACTTCTTATTTATAGCTGCGAGCTGAGGGCCCCAGGATAAACAGCGATCAAGTGTTACCCCAAGATTATTCACGGTCTGAAGAAAAGAAAACTTAACCCCGTTAAATACTAAATTAGGAAGTAGAGACCAATCTATTTTATTAATTTACCGAGGATTACCTATGATGATGGCTTGTGTTTTAAGGGGATTGACCATCAGACCGTAGCGAGTACTCGAATCGGTTATACGGGCAAGGTCGGAGTTCATAGTCACAATAACGCCTTTTAACTCGCTGACTGGGGCTTAAATGTAGATTTGGAGATCGTCTGCATACAGGTGGTAAGCAGAGAAAATATGTTGGGAGACTGAATTTATAATTAAAGAGAAAGTTAAAGGAGACAAGACGCCGCCTTGCAGTACGCCGGCTATTGTGTTACACCAAGAGGAAAAACTATCCTCAAGGCGAACCCGTTGCCGTCGACCGAATAGATAACTGTGAAACCAATCGATAACCGTCGGAGATATGTTAGTACAGCGGAGTAAAGCAAGGAAAATATCAAAATCAACGGCGTTGAAGGCATTGCCGAAGTCAAATAAAGCTATCACAGTGAGTTGCCCCTTTTCCATACCGTCACGTATATCATCGGTGATCTATACGAGAGCAGGCGCTGTACTGTGACCCGAACGGAACCCAGATTGGAAGGGATTTAGAAGATAAAATTTACTTAGGTAGGAACTTACTTAGGAATGGACGAGCCGCTCAAGGAATTTGGAAAGGAAAGAGAGAATAGATATGATATTATGGCGATTTTCGGAAAATTTATGGGGATTTGGTTTTTTTGGGTGAGGAATAATTTGAGTCTTTCCAGCAGGAAGGAAAAACTCCATTTTGGATTGAATGGTTAGGGATATCACAGGTTGTAGTCAAGAGAATATCGAGGGCACTAGCATGTTTCGACCAATGCCATCAACACCGACTGCCTTTGATACAATAGAAAGTATGCTCTTTTTATCATCACGAGCGGTGAATCGATTAAAGAAAAAATGAGTATGACTAGGAATTTGCGCGGAATTGAGATAATTAATTGTTTGGTTCTTAATTGAGATATTAATATAAGCACTAGAAGAGAAATCTTATCAATACTGATGTTAAAATTAACATCAGTATTGATAGGAACAGAGTCTTGTCGCGATTTGCCAATTCCTTAATACTAATTTTTATGTTTTTAAATCGTTTAAGTGAGCTGTGCTGTTTATTTTATACGGACCAGCGCGGCCCTGGGCCACAACGTAATATATAGACCTACTTCATTGTCTAAGAACGCAATCCTAATACTAGGTCTTAATTTTTTTGAATAAACAGTAACAATCAACTGGACGATATTATTCTAATATTAGTACAGGTACAGCTCAAACGAGCTTTTCAAAAATATATTTAGTTTTAGTGAGATTTATGAAGATCGGCCACTTGTAGTGGCTCGATGGGCCGCGGGTGAGTGTCTATGGTTTAAGTGAACATATTGTTACATATAGAAGTACATTATATTATGCAATTCATAGGGATTAGAATGGAAGAGCGTAAGGAGTACTCTGACGCCGGCATTTAGCTCAGCACGTTTGAGAAACATGCTACCGCTTATAGAACAATGCTCCAAGCAAATGGTGGATTTTCTAAGACAATATGGTATGTTTAAAAAAGTTTTATCTTATTGTAATTTTACGAGATGTCGTACGTCATTGTCTAACACTCTCAACAGAATTTAGTATGGAAATTTTCACTTATCACATAAATCAATCGCTAATATTCTAATGGTTTCTAGTGAATTAGTTTACAAAATTTAATGTGAGTGTAAAATGTGCCATGAACACCCACGCCAAGAGTCAAATATTTTGACTGATATCAACTACAAGCACAAACACATTGGCGCGCGTTCCAAGATGGTATCGATTTCGCGCGGCCGGAACGCGCGCCAATGTTCGTCCTCTTGGAGCGCTAAGTCGATACGCGGCTTTAGACTAAAAAACCACTAAAAACATGGGTACACATTTTGTTACGTATTATAGCTATTGCCGGAAAACAATGTGCAAGGAAGTACTAAAAATATGTATTAGAAGATTGAGGCCCAGGATTTCATAGGTTTTCACTGGTGGTAGGTCTCTCGTATGCGAGGAATCGCCTGGGTAGGTACCACCGCAACGTCTATTTCTACCCCCAAGCAACAGTGTGCATGCACAGTTGTGTTGCGGTTTACAGGACTTTGTAGCCACCTTAATTACTGGGCATTATGAAACTTATATCTTGTATCAGGGTGACGGGCGTAGTGGAGTACAACGCAGTACTTTGTAATTAAAAGCTCTGTTTTCTGGGGGCGAAGGGGAACGCGGCGAGGTCCTCGACGGCGAGGACGGAACTGCGGTCTTGTGGAGTTTCAAGAACTCGTTCTTACGGCGGATGGCCAGAGTGATTTCGTCCTCTGGATCGGTTAATACGGAACGCGGCCGTCTCCATTTGGCGCGGTCGAATGGAGAAAAATCAAGAGATTTAATAATTTGCTATGGAACTATATATACCTACTTACCTAACATTAGAAAATGAGAGAGCACATGTATGTACATAAAAAATATAAAATTAAACTATTCTGCCATTCATTTCTATTCGCCAAAGTGTTAAAAACAAATAATATTATTAGAATTTAAACAAACATAACATAAAAAACTAAAAGAGGAAGTATCAAATAATATTTTACGCTACGAATATAGTAGTAGCTGAATTCTATGACAAGTTATAAAGCTTTAAATAAAATAAATAATATTTACATTCTATGATTCATGCGGCCTACTCTAATAATTATTTTAACACCAACTGTAATTATCTTTTTACTATTACCTACGTATTATATTTAAGCCTCTATTCACAGAATTTCAAGAGGTAGAAATGAAAGAAACAATGGGTCATTTTACTTTAGAAGTTATTGGAGCCTGCGCGTTTGGGATCAAATGTGACGCTTTCAAAATTGAAAGGTCACATTTTCTTCGAGTAAGTAGTTAACAGCAATATGTTCATTTAGCCCACCGGGTTTTTTAATACATCAATGAGCCCACCTCAATAATGTTGTGAGTGCGTAGGTTTGGTAGTGCCGTTTTTGGAAATTACAGTAATTGGATCGTGTCTAGGTATATGGTACTAATCCTACTACACTTCTATTTATGTGGTACATTTTATAAGTCATCATGGAAAATATTAAATGCTTTGATACTACCAGTTGCATTGATTTTTTTTGTACATTATAGATGTCAATAATATTCTATTATAATTAGTACCTACTGTTTAATTTGTCCCAAATACCAGGCCCTGAAATTGTCGTTCTTTTCATGAAACGATGTGTATCAGCTTTATCGTTTATACCTACTTCTAAAACATATCTGCCTACAGTTACGAATCATGTAAACATCGTCATAATATTTATACGTAATATTACCTAATTTATTTTTCAGGTAGCTGAAAAATTCGACTTGATACCAAAATATAAAATAATATTAATGTCATTAATATCACTCTTCGTGCCAAAGTTGTTACCTTACTTCAAGTTTTCGTTGGTAAATATAGAATCTACTGATGAATTAGTGAGAATGTTCAACGTAGCGAAAGCCGAAAGAAAATCCTCAGGTTTCAAGTAATTAAATTAACGATAAATGTTTTGGTAACATTAATACATAATATGCTAGGGAATATTATATTAGAAATCATATTTGCAGAAGCAACGATTTTCTACAGATACTCATCGATTTCGCAAAAAAAGAAAAATCTGAGATGGAAATTGGAAAAACTAAAATAGGTAATATATATTTGAAAATAGGTAGGTAATATACATTTGGGCTATGCTTGTTGTTTCTCTACTGACGGCAGATAGGGCAAAAAAGATCTCGAGTGGAGACCACGTACTGGCAAGCGCAGCGTCGGCCGTCCACCTGCAAGGTAGGCAGACGACTTCATAGGAACATGCTGGAAGCAGGCCGCTTTTGAAAGGTCCGTCTGGAAATCTTTGGGGAGGCCTATGTTCAGCAGTGGACGTCGTGTTGATGATGATGATTTGAAAATTGTATACCAATAAAGATTATTCCGTTTTTAGACCAAATAATTCTGCCGCTGCTCCATTAAGTGATACGGACCTTATTAACGGAAGTCGAGTCAAAAATCAGAAAGCAGTTACGACTCATTTACATTCATAGGTCCACGTACAACGAAGAAATAATCAAACAAGGGAAAATTAACTTTCAGAATTAGACGACGACACAATAGACGCTCAGTGTTTGCTGTTCCTAATAGCTGGATACGAAACCTCTAGTAGTTTGCTGTCATTTGCCCTTCACGTGCTGGCTACTAAACCAGACATACAAGACAAACTGCGACACCATATCAAAGAAGTAACGGAAGGGAAAGAGATTACTTATGAGTTACTTTCACAATTGCCGTACCTTGAAGGATTTTTACTAGGTAATCTACAATAATAAATACTTACTGCTGCTTAGAGGTGGTTAGTCATTATATTATTATCATTAATTTTAAGTAAATTTAAAATTAATGATAATACAGGTTCATTATGACATTGCATTACTAAAACCACATACACATACTTCTTGAAAATAACACTTTACAATAACTTATCCGAACTGCACATGTTAAATAAAGTGCATGTTTCGCACAAAATAAATTTCAATAAAAAGTAAATTTACACGCCCAGATTTTGTTTGCTTTACCGCTTGTAGAATAGCATCTTGACTACAGGCCCAGGCCTTAGCCTACCACACTGGTCTAGTGCGGGTTGGCAGACTTCACATGTCTTCGAAACAATTTTTGGGGAATTCTCAAGTATGTAGGTTTCTTCACGATGTTTTCTTCCGTTAAAGCGAACAATAATTGATAAACAATACACACTTGGGTTTTGAACCTGTGGACATCCGTCTCGTCAGACCGTTCCATTCGCAACTAGGCTGTGGTTCACATTATATTCCAAGTTATTATATATTTTTAGAAACATTGCGGATTTACTCGCCTGTGGCTAGATTTGACAGAGTATGCACAAAGCCTTACACACTGCCAGGAACGTCGATAACACTCGACGTGGGCGATTCTGTCGTATTACCAATATACGGTTATCACATGGACCCTAATATATATCCAGATCCGCATGAATTTATACCCGAGAGGTTTATGAATGAAAACAAAACGGAGCGGCCGTCTCACCTGTTTTTGGCGTTTGGTATTGGCCCAAGGAACTGCATTGGTAAGTTGTGTATTTTTCTTTACTAGTTTAAAATATTACTAGCCTTGTATTAATATACTATGATGATAATACTAGATATTATAAATATATGATGGCACCAGAGAAAGTGATTCAGAAGGGAGGTTATGACCTTCAATACTGAGAAATACGACGCAAGAAGATTATATACGATCGCAATACTTGAGAACGGGTTTTTTTTCTACTGAAATTATTGACTAAAGTCCCGGTCGAAATAAGGAAGATGCAATATTTTTATTTTGCTTTCATTTAAATGAATTTCATGTAGAATAGATCATGAGTACATTAAAAAATTAAAATACTATAATTTATTACCAAAAATTGCGATTACAAACTGACAGTAAAAATTTTCGCGCGCAAACGGAGCTACACGCCCTGTGACGTCACAGCTGCAAGCTGTCATTTACTGGCATTAGGCATATTTGCTCGCCACTGGCATTCTTTGATACGTTTGATGCCTAAGTTTTGACTTTCGAGATATTGTTTGAATAAATAAGTATATATTTTTTATTATGAACTAATAAAAATGAACAATCCATCAACATCAGGTAGTCACAAGTCACAACGATGTCGCAAATGTTCCGAGAAAACGTCGTATTGATTCATGTTTTGTGCCACTGTGTCCATCGACTTCAACGAAGTTTTCCAATAAAATATTTTTAACTGGACCTTCTGACCCGAAATTGAGAAAAAAGTGGTTCCAAGCTGCGAACAGAGAGACAATTTGTATGTGTGACGTCACGAGACGATTATCTGTTTTTTAAAACACGTTCCTTTTCACATTACTCTCAATTCGTAATTATTGCTTGGAGCCGCTCCGACGTGCGGCATGCGCGGCGAATCACGGCGGGCGTCGGTCGGCCGCGATGCGCGGAACGTTGCGCCATAACACTTACCGGCGAGATGCTCTCGTGCTCACGTACTCGCGCGCGTGAATATTGTCGGGTCACAAATGTAATGTTTTGACATGTACCGCATAACTGTGTTGATTATAATTATAAAGTTTAGAAGCACTAACAGTGATTTTATAGATGTTAATTAAAATAAAAACGTTGTAGTGGCCTTTCTTTTATGTTTTTTTTTACATTTTAGTTACAAAATATTGATAAATATTATATTTGCATCTTCCTTATTAATCACTATAATAAAATAGCCTTTTATTTGCTACTACATTTTTACATAATAATTTAACCTAAATATTATAAAATAAATCAAGTGTGTAATGTAATAGTCGCCTCTGCAGCGTACGCCTCTCCTAAACCTTTCCATACATCTCTTTCCTGTGTGTTACGCATCCAATCAGATCCACATCGGTGGACGAAAATGACTCTCCATCTTTTTCTAGGTCTCCCTTTTTTCCTTTTCCTGTCTCTTGGTACCCACTCTGTTAAACGTTTTGTCCATCTATTGTTATCCATCCTACAGATATGTCCTGCCCAGTGCCATTTGAGTAGTCTAGTTCTATTTCGTACATCTATTATTTTTGTTTTGCATCTTATATTGTCATTGCAGATCTTGTCTGATAGTCTTATTCCAAGCATACGCCTTTCCATCTTACGCTGGCATATAGCAATTCTTTCTTCGTCCTCTTTTTTCAATGTCTACGTTTGTTTCTATTCAGTATCAGTCCGGAGTCTGGAATTTGTGCCCGATATGGCGATAGGCTCGCCCCCTATCACATCATGGGACGGAATGTCGGCGAAAAGTAGGTGCACTAGTTGCGCCTCTGCCTACCCCTTCGGGGATAACAGGCGTGAGTGTATATGTATATGTATGTACGTTTGGCAACCATATGTTAGGCACGGTAATACGGATACTTTCTTTTTTCTTTATATTTAAATTTACCGTATTATTTTTCATAATTTCTTTTAATCCCCATTTTTTTTTCCAAGCTATTGTTATCCGTCGTTGTATCTCCTTGTTGCTGTTATTTTCGAAAGATACTAGTTGTCCTAAATATACGTATTCTTTAACATATTCGATTTTTTTTTGCTACTAGAATTTTTTGAGGTTCTCCATTGGTTAGAATCTTTGTTTTCAAAGTGTTTGGTGACAATCCCACCTTTTGGCTTTCTTCTGTTAATTCACTGACCATGCTTTCTAGTTCTGGAGCACTTTCTGCGAATACTAGAATGTCGTCCGCAAATCGCAAGTGATTCAGTAATTCTCCATCTATATTTACTCCTTTTGTTTCCCAGTCTAGACATCTGCAAACCGATTCGAGCACTGCTGAAAATATTTTTGGAGAGAGTGGGTCCCCTTGTCTTACTCTTCTTCTTATGGGGAATTCTGTACCTCCGCGTTCTAGTAGTACTTTGACATTTTGAGTAAACACATTATTATACACAGTAAATATATTATGTTTATATATTTCGGGTCAACGCCTTGTTTTGTTAGGGACGTCCAAATAGCTTGATGATATAATGAGTCAAAGGCTTTCGTGTAGTCTATGAAGCACATATATAAAGTCTTCCGGTATTCCTTAGCTTTTTCTATTAATTGTGTTATAGTCTGAATGTGATCTGTAATAGAGTACCCTTTGCGAAAACCAGCCTGTTCACGCGGTTGGTTTTCCTCTAAGCTGTTCGTTAACCTGTTCAATATAATTTTTGAAAATATTTTATATATATTTGTCATAAGACTAATTGGCTTATAGTTTCCTATGTAATTTCTGTCACCTTTCTTGTGTAGTAGTACTATTGTAGATTTTGACCATTATTTTGGTGTGGTTTCTGTTTCGAGTATATTATTAAATAGAACTTGAAGTGGTTTTAGAAGTGATATGGATAGCCATTTAGTCACTTCGTTGGTAATATTGTCTTTTCCTGGAGTCTTGTCATTCTTTTGGGATTTTATTGCGTGTTCAATTTCTGATCTGAGAATACTTGGTATCTTTATATTCGTATTGACTGAATTTAGTTCGTTCGGTTTTGTATAATAATATGGGTATGGGCAATGATCAGTTTTAGTTTCCATTCTGTAGAGTTTTGTGTAGAATTCTGTTGCTACGTTTATAATATCAAGACGCCTAGATTGCATGATTCCATGTTTATTTTTCAGATTCCCTGTCCACACTATCTTATCGCTCAGATCTTTATAGGATTTGCGTAGAGCCCCTGATTTACTAATAAGTCTTTCGAAGGTTGTTTGATGTATTAATTTTTTGTCTTGTTTGATGTTTCTATTAATTTTTTTGCTTATTCTTGTTGTTTCTGACTTTATTTCTGTTGTTCTTTTTTGCTTATACAGTTCCTTTCTTTGTTCTAATAGATCTTTTGTTTATTTATAAAAGCCGTCAACTCATATACTGAAGTGCAAAGCCAATACGATACACTAGAAATATAATTACAAGAGCTTTTTAAGAAGTGGCCACGGCAAAAGAAACATATAAAAAACTATATAAGTGAAGAAACATAATCTCTATAGATTATTTTAATTGTTGGCCGTCAATTATTCATTCATGGTGTCATTGGATACCAATTATATTTTATGGAAGTATGTAATTAGTTCCATCTTTTTTCAGGTTCACGATTTGCAATGCTATCAGCAAAGGCAGCTATGATTGAGCTTATCAAAAACTTTAGATTCTTGGCATGTTCTAAAACCGTGCATCCGGTAAAGTTGAACAATAGAACAATATTGATCAAATCAGAATCAGGGTTATGGGTTCGCGTCGAATCATTGTAGACAGTATTTAATTCATCATCACATTCATTCATCAATCATTTATGACCTTAGCATATGTAAGGAAACGCATAGATTAATAACTTGTAGCTTGGTAACTCGCCTCATTAGTTCATAATTATGTAGGCTGTGACCACGACGTCATGGGTTCGACTTGAATCTGAGAACATTTGGCAGTTGACTCCTCAAGCCCCGCGACGGACACCGGTGTCCATATAATTATAGGGTTTCCCATACATCTATATATATAAGCGGGGCTTGAAGGGTTAATGTATCCAACAGAACCGATTGGCAGCAGGGAATCCTAAAAACAAACATAATCTTACTGTAAGATGTGTAAGAATTATATCTTGACGATCTGACAGCAGTAACCACAATATAACTGTACTGTAAGGAGAAAGAAGAGTTTTTTCATCAAGGTACGTACAATCAAGTACATCAAAGTACAAATTATACAATAAACCCTGATGATGTTTCAAAACAATATGTTGATTAAGTAGTATTCTTCTTCTTTTAAATTATGGCTTCCACCGATTATCTATCGGTGATTTCGCCAATGTCAAGTAATAATAGCAGATACAAAACAGTAAATATAAATTCTTAGAAATAAAAAGTAGTCGGCATGTCGAAAAACAAAACAAGTAGTATTATAGTCCATCTAATCTAAGAACTAAGAAGTACCGTTTGACAGCTTCGACAGATTGACAAATAAGGATGTGTCATATAAGTCGGTTACTACAATATCCGATTATCAAGAGATATCGATACCATTTCTTTGTATTTCCTAATCGATTACAGTTTACGGATATTTTTCACGAACATTTGTATTCCAATGAGATACCCACTATTGCAAAGGTAAGTTTAGTATTAAAACTAATGCAATTCTTTTTTCGATATTCATACCTATTTTGCAAGACCAATTAAGAAATAATTAATTTATGCTTTTATCTATTATAGACTGCGCGCAAGATAACTTGGCAGTTAGATATGACGTTACTTGACTCCAAACTACAAAATGGCTGACTGTCAAAGGAGATGTCCAAAAACTGGCCTAAAATTCTAACCACGGCAGTGTATATATATTTGGATAGACCTAAAAATATCCTAGAATAAATATAAAAATAATTACTGGATAATTATTGTTTATGCACTACGACTACTGGAGAAATCATCGTCGTCATTTAAATTAATCACCATTTGCGTATCCATAAAGTTATCAAAATGCACATCCCTGTCGAAGTCGTCCATAATTATCTTTTTTGTTTTTTCCACCACTTTGTTCCAATCATCCTTTGTGACTTGGGCACATGCTTCCTTCAGCAAACCTTCCATTTTCTTTACACTGAATGGCGATTTTGTATTGTGCCTTGCTGCATATCCTTTCACTTGGGCCCAAATCAGTTCAATGGCATTATATTGGCAGTGGTAAGGAGGAAGTCTAATAATTTTATGCCCTTGTTCTTCTGCCAATTGGTCTATGGCGTATTTTGGATTTGCTGGTTTATGTAGCTTTACTAAGTTGATAAGTTCTGCTTTTAACAAACTCATATCGGCTTCCACCCCTTTTCTTTGCAGCCATGCTACTATATCTGCTTTCTTGTTTGTTTGAGTTGGTGCTTTATCAATTTGCACAGAATGGTACGGGGCGTTGTCCATTATTATGGTGCTATTCACAGGAATATTTTGTAACAGAGTCACAAACCAGTTTTGAAATCGTTCTGCGTCCATTTCTTCGTGATAATGTTTTGTGCTTTTTGATTGAAAAGCCAGTAAACAATTATCTATAAAGCCTCAGCCGCTGACCCAGCATGGCATATTATAAGGCGACCACCTTTTCCCACTGGCACCTTAGAGCATGAATGTATTCCATTGGCGGGAGGAGGCGTTCAGTCGCGGGGAGCGTCCGGCCCTGAAGGAGGTGGAGGCCAAGAGGGCCGCCTTACGGCGAGCCGCCGTGGAGGAGTGGCGTCTCAGGCTGGAGCCCCGTCGTGGGGGCACAGGGTCGTAGAGGCAGTGCGTCCTGTCTTTGCCGAATGGCTGGACAGGCGCCACGGAGCGGCAACATACCGCCTGACGCAGGTGCTCACCGGGCATGGCTGCTTCGGTGAGTTCCTGTTTCGGGTGGTGAGGATAGAGGAGTCGGCCGTGTGTCACTATTGTGACAACTGCCCAATGGACACGGCCCAACATACGTTGGAGTGTTGTCCAGCCTGGGATGAAGAACGCAGCGTTCTCAGAACAGTCGTCGGAGAAGACCTCTCGCTGCCGGCCGTGGTCGCTTCCATGGTCGGCGGCCGGGAGGCCTGGCAGGCGGTGGCCCACTTCTGCGAGGCGGTCCTCTCGCGGAAGGAGAGTGCCGAGAGGGATCGCCAGCGCAGTGGTGATCCCTCCCGCCGCCAGACGAGACGTAGGAGGCGTCGGGTGGACGACTGACCGACGTCTCCCGCCCTGTGGATTGGGGGCGTTTGGAGAATTCCACCACGGTATCCCCTGCCTGTCGTAAAAGGCGACTAATAGGGGCCTCCGGGGGTCACGGGTGGGCGGGACGTGCCGCCCACCCATTAGTCTAGCCAACTTCTGTGACCCCCGTGATGGACATGTCCGAGGCAGCGTGTCTCACGCTGCCTCGGACACCAAAAGGTGGACACGGTACGGTGTTTTGAGGGCTTCTGAGCCCCCGCAACAGGAAAAGGACCGCAAAAAAGCGGTACGCGCAGGGGCGGTTGCGGACGACAACTTAGACGCGAGTCGGAGGAAGCCCGCAGCCGTCCCTAATGAGCCGAAGATGGCCAAATAAAAAAAAAAAAAAAACCTTAGAGCATGAAGCTGCAGTATCATCTGTCCACGTCTGCGGGACAGTGTGATTGGCATTTAGCCATGTTTCGTCTATGAAGATTACATTATTCCAGTTTATAATTTTTTTCATTTCTCGTAGGAATGTAACTCGCAGCATAATTATATCATGTCGCTCCATAACAATTTTTCGTTTGTTAACTTTTTTATTTCTGAAACCAATTTCTTTTACGATTGTTCTCAATGACTCTATGCATCCATTGTATAACCCACCATCTTGCAAAGTTACTCGTAACTTTGCTAAAGTTGGAAATTCGCCTCTTGTGAAATAACCATATATATGGTTTCTGATTGCATGAGTATCAAATTGATCGATGCATGTCACTGGTTTGTTTCTTTTTCGTTTTTTCGGTGTGTGAAGTACGTTATCCTCACTTCCCGAAGGCCCATACTTTTCATTCATGATTTTGCCGACAGTGCGGTTACCAATACCGAGTGCTTCACCGACACGATCCCGTACTTGTGTAACTGGCAATAGAGGCCCACCGTTTTGAGACTCACGCTCGAAATATTCGTGTAGTTTTACCACCAATTCACGAGCCTGGCTGTTTAAAGTACGTCCTCTTTTAGGCATTATAATCACTTGCGTAGTTCAGAGTCCAGTATAAAGATTGCCAAGGTAAACGAATAAAGAAGGATCAGTCCAGAAAAATAATAGCCAAGTCACAAATTATGAAATAACACAAACGGAAAAAAGTACGCGCACAGTCAGCTTCCAAGATGGCGAGAGACTGCATGCATATAATAGATTCCCTTTGCTGCATAGATTATAGCTGGCAGTATTGCCAGAATGAAAAAAAAATTTTTTTTAAGACATGGATACTAGAGATTTTGCCTGCAAAGGTTTTATAATAATTACTTTGATTTACATTATTTTTAATTTTAATTATTTACTTTGTTTGATAGTGTATTATTAGCTAAAAGTTGAGTATTATAAAAAATCTAAAAGACAACTAGGTTGAAAACGGCTCGATTGTTCACACATTTTACCGATTATTCGTATAAAGATGAGTTTGAATAGTCACAACACTACGGTAAAAGACCTAACTAGGTGACTTTGTAATGACGTCTAGTAAAAAATCTATCTATTGTATATAATGGTTATTTTGGTTTATTTAAAGGATTTGACTTTAAATTTAGTGATTAAGAATTGTGCATCTTGTGATAAAATAAAAATAGCTTCATAATTCCACGGTTTTACGGAAAAAAAAATTAAAATTGTGTGAGTTACGCTTATACAAAGTTGTTTCGACGTGAAAAGTATGAAACGTCAAACGGTACCTCTTAAGCGCGCATTAGACAGCAGGTTTTGCTGTCCGTTTTACCACAGTCACGTCCGTGAGTGACGAATAACCTATCGTCTAATGTGGTGATTGACGGTTGAGTGACGAATTCTGAATTTTTTGATATGCGCGTCGCGCAACCATCAGTCATGACTTTTGCGCGATCGTCTAATGGCATTTCGTCCCGCAAACGTCAGTAAGCGCGCGGACAGCGGTGGAGTGGGACATATTATGTTGAGTCGGAGAGGCGCTGGCGCACCCGCGCGGCCAATTACCTTCTCCGACATCTGCAGAAAACATTTATTTTAAGTTTTGAAACAATCCCTGAGTTGTGGTATACCACGAATCTTTAATAGTTAGTCTATACTAATGTTATAAAGAGGAAAGATTTGTTTCATTTTGTAAATTCTTTCACTAATAAGAAGATATATTACTCCTCAGTACTATAGGGTACTTTTTCTTTATTATCTCATTAGATAATTTTATCCAATAAGATAATAAAAAAATTTGTTGTCATACTTTTGTATCTCGTATTTCAGACTAAATTTATCTATAGGTACTAATATAATAATTGCGAAAACTTTGATGCTTTTTTTTCTCAATCACACCAGAACGGCTAAACATCCAGATCGAATGAAATTTGGCACAAAGATAGATTATAGTATAGAATAACACATAGGCTATCTTTATCCCTGGAAAATATATACAGGGTCATTTTGACATTGCGTTACTAAATGAAACCACATATTTATCTCCTTGAAAATAACACTCTCCATTCAGTTATTTTAACTATAAATGTAAAATAAAAAAGTGTAAGTTTCGAATAAAATAAATATCAATAAAAAGTAACTTTAAGTTTACACGCCCTAATGCTACTATGACTGCGTTAAGAGGATTCGTCGCAGCAGCAACATTACACTTTCAGTCAGAAATACACTCACGCACACACCATATTAGCACTAAACTACAAAATTATCAAAAAAATTGAAAACTACAACCGGGATTTTTGGCGAAAGTATTCGTTATTCATGGATGATTTTTGGCATAATGTTAGCAGAGGTATAAACGAATATGTGGTTTCATTTAGTAACGCAATGTAAAAATGATCCTGTATAACTTTTATTCCGAATAAAAAAATCAAACGGGCGGGGCCGCTAATAAAAGGTGGGTAAAACAAAAGTATGGCTATAAAACTACCTTTTGCAGTCAATATTTTACCCAACGCCTTCTTGTTACACGTTTTTAATCTCAATTCCCTTTTATTTTACAAGTATTCATACCAAAACGAGTGAAAACGTGTGTTCTCCGCAAAATCTTGCGTATGACTGAAGAGAATTTTGAGTGAGAGTGTAATATCACTTTGTTTTCATAAATCATCCGCCAGTCATGAGTAATGGAATTGAATGCCGTTTGTGTGAGCGTCTAAAGCGCGCATTAGATTAGATGGACTATAAGTCGTTTTTTCGTAATAATAATAGTTTATTACATTTTATAATAATTGTGTTCGCAATAGTACAATTTGGCAATATTGTTTAAATCGTAGTAAAATATAATAACAATTGTTGGGATTTACTATTATCAAAGGAATTTAAAACAAGTGAATTAAGAAAATTTTATTCACAAGTTAAAATCCGATTATTTCGTGATGAATTGTGTTACTAAATTGCGTGTGAATGTTTACACCACTTATATACCTAGTGTGCACGGAAGTTATTTGTCGGCTATTAGGTATACCTACTGAGACAATACGCAAACGTTATTATGAAATTATGTCAAAATCTTGTGGAGATGACTTTGTTTATTGATTTACGAAAAATATCAAGGTTTTGCAATGTTAATGGATACTAAATAAATGAGTCTTGTGGTACAAAAGTGAGATATTTAAATAGATAGTTTTTTTACCAAAATCCTCAATTAAATGAATAAATATATTTTTGCCATTTAAATATAATGAAACAAAATCATTAATACTGTTTTTGTGGGTGCTTAAAATTGCCAAACGTTTGCCACTATGCCTAGATTAGAGACTATGTAACCTTAGACCTTTATAAGATTAAATTTACTGTTATTTGAAACTGGTGTACGATGTTAATATATGAGATATTGCCAATGGTTTATGTAGATTTATAATACATTTAAATAAATATATTTTATTGCAACATATTTTTGGTTTTAATTCTAGCAGTCACAATTTATTCTTATAGGCACAGTTCATCATGTAACAAATCTTTCACAGTTCCATAAGGACTTTCCGATCTATGATCTATTGCCGACTTTACCAACATTGCAGGTGGCTAGTTCTTACGGCGAAGGAATAAAATGGGGTGTTGTTGGTTCCACACTGTTTTTTACTAGATTTAGTACACAAACTAGCCAGACGTCAAGGTAATGACTTTAGTAAACTACAGTATCGTGGGCCAGACAAAATATTGATAATTTTTTAAATAATAGCCGTTTTAAGGTTTTTTCATAACAGGCAAGTGAGATGTTATGCAGGAAAATGAAATCAATGGTATAAAAGGAACAAAAATGCATAATACGCGACAAGTATAGTAGGTACATAACAATATATATTCTTACCTTATATTGAAAACCAATATAAAACATATACAAGGTCATTTTGTAACCGAATACATAAATTTAACTGCGATAAAATCAATTTGAAAGAAACACCATGCAGTTAATTAATTTAACCATAAGTGTAAAATAAAGAAGTACATTTTTCAAACAAAATAAATAACAAAAAAGGTCTTTTAATTTTAGACATCCTATTGCCACTACTAGTAAACGAGAAATCGTCGGAGCGTCAACATCGCACTGAGGTTGTGTGTTTCATTGATAATATGCTCACGCACACGCGAACAAGAGATGCACACACGGAGCGCAACGATAAGCTGTCACATCGCGCCATCGTAACCAAGAAGCTTTACTCCAAACCGAAAAGATGAGGTCGCTATTATTACCAATGCTTGTGTGTCAGGTCACATAGGTCAATCTAAACAACAGTTACTTACTAGATTCTGTCAGAGCCAGTTATGTCTCCTTCAGAAGACTGAAATCATTGTGGCATCTTCGATAATGGTCACAGTCCGTACACCGCACGTAGCTTGTCAAAAAGCTTCACAACCCTAAGATTCTATCTAACCTAAGAACTATCACACGATACATCAGCAAGAATCGCACGTTCAAGCCGTCAAATTCGTCGATCGATTTCGTGAAACCGACTATGATGCTACCGTTATGATACGAGTGTCAGCGAGGTTCTGGAAAATTGGAATTTTGAACATTTACTCAGTAATCCCTAAAAGTACAAAAGACATTTCAACGACCTTCTCGGAAACATTAACACTTTATTCACGAGCTTTGTAAATGTAAATCATAGTTTACCACAACAGAAACTTAAAAATTAACACAATAGAATAATAATTACAATTAGAGAACATTTGATCGTGTGCGCATAAAAGCCGACCAAGGATTAAACTAAAAACCTACACATGGCTCGCGTCTCCCGAAGCGATGTCAAAGGCTAGGTCACTCGGATCGATACAAAACGATATAATAATAAAATTACAATAGTTACGAGTAAGTACATAGGGCGCATCGGCCTAACATTCGGTACATAAATCAACATACGCCACGTCGTGTTGCTGCCGGGCGAGTGGCCGCTAGCAAAATGACGAGTGCCGAGTACCGTGGCCGAGTGGCGACTGGCGGGCGGCGCGCGCGCCGTCCCCCGCTTTCCCGCGGCGCATGCGCCTGAAGGAGCCAGTGCGGGGCCATAGGCATGAAGTTCACGAATCCCGGACCGCGAATCTCGATGTATTTCGACACGTTACATATTTTGATAAATATCACTTGTACTTATTTATTGCTATTACCTGGAATTGTCGTAATTTACTAGTAGGGTAAAAAACGTTTAATTTTTACCACTTCATAGAATACACGCAAACTTTTGTCAAGAATAAGTAACATTTACGTACGTATTGGAAGCTTTAGTATTTAACTAAAGCTTCCAATAGTGAGTAATGACTGAACTTAATTTAAGATAACCAGGATATTCAATTGACTAATGACCAAAATTATTGTAAGTAGGTAAAACATAGGTATTTAGAAGGATTTTTATGCACTTGGTCGAGTCACTTTATAAGTGGTTAGTAAATAACGCCAGTTTTAGGTATTATTACTCAGGCAGGAACAATTAAAAATTGCGATTGTTATTGCGGTGCGGAGATACTGGGGTACTCTGTCAGAGGTGTCCGGGAATAAACCCATATTTCGCCCAAATGTCCGGGATTCTTGCCGTGTTTGTCCGGCGTCGGCAATTTAGGTAATGGCAGCCCTATACAAAGAACATGCCGACAAGTGAGCCGTGCGCCCGCTGGCGCGCGATCGTTGGCCCCGCCAGCTGATGTTCGTGTTACACGTGCTCCCACAGGGATACCAAGCTTTGGTACTATTACCTTATTCTGCAATATCTTGCAATTTTAGTTTTACATTGTTCTATGCTATTTAAACCGTACCACAATGCATATTGAAATTAAATGATGTTAGAGCTCTGGTATGCTTTATTGCTTAAAGTAATGTTATTTTTACAATACAAAGATATTGCTGCGTATTCGTTTAAGTAGACTTTTCATTAGCATAATTACCCTAGTTATTTTATTATTTAATACACTTATTTAAGTGTGTTAGAAATCCATGTGATAAATAAACTAATATCCGATTCTTTGAAAAGCTGTGTCATTTTAGCAAACTTGTCGGTTAAAATGTTTATACTGGCAACACAGCGTGTTTGAGTGCGTGTTTGTAATGAATGGCGTGCGAAAGAGACATAACATGTTGGTATCTGCACGTTAGTTTCAATGTGTTAGTAACAAGATCAACGACTCTGACGCGATACAAAATGTAGCTAGAGATTAGAAGGTACAGAAGGCATAATAACGCCTTTGGTAGTATAAAGTATTTACGTAAACCTATTTTAGGCATGACGTCCAGAAATGTTGATGTTAAAATTAAAATGAACGTTGAAATATCATACGGAATCTAAAAAATATGATATCAATAGATTAAAATCCTGTAACTTTTTTTAATAACCCGACTGCGAGTTGTTTAGTACCTACCTATTTCGGTAGGTAAACTTATTTATTAACGAAAACAAAGTTTATTATTAAAGAATTAATACTTTTCTTTACAGCATAACACTTAAAAAATAATTAGTTCCTTTTCATACAATAACATGACAATTTTTTATTTCATGTTGATATTTATAACGTATTAGTTAGGGAGTAGGGACTGCTCTAGTAGCAATTTAATTATTTTATTTCAAATTCCACGTCTCAAGTGGTACTGCTGCAGCTATGTGAGTGAATGTATTGCAAGTGAATTTGTGAGTTGCCCTTCTTAATCCTATATGTTTTGTAATAACATCGTCAGCTGTGACGTGATTCACTGAATAAAGTCAAGCGCGCTAAAACACAGCGTGATCAAAAAACTATAAAACTATAATCGGGATTATTGGCGAAAGTATGCGTTACCCATGGATAATATTTTGCACGATGTTAGCAGAGGTCACGCTGAATATGTGGTTTCATTTAGTAACGCAATGTTGAAATGACACTGTATATGAGAACATTAATTTACTGCCAGGATATTAAAAAAGAACAGGAAAGTGAAATAATTCCACAAAATGTACATATCTAATGTTTATTTAGAAACAAAAAGTAAACAGTAAAGTACTAGAAAATATCAGCCTGTTAAACAAGTCTTCATATCATAATAATATCTAGCTTATCCAGAAGAGATCACATAATCAACAAACTTAATGTACACTAGGTACAAATAATCATAATCGTTCGTCATTCGTTCATCATGGTTTTATTGGGATTGGTTTGAAGTCTCTTAAGACTAACACTAACTAATAATATTAAGCTTATCCTAATGAGAACACAATATAATCAACAACTTAATGTACTCTATGAGTAAGAAGGTGAAGAAATAAGAGAAGAAGAATGAGGTAGAAATGTTAAAGATGACTTAATTAGGTATTGACGGCATTTAAAATCACAAGCATTTTTTTATAATAATTAGTCAGAAATTCAAGGAATGCGGCAGTTTGACTTTTCAGTCCCGTCTTTATCCGATAAACACCCTGGACAGGTAAACAATACAGGATCTGTTTAGATGCAGTTTATTTGCGCGCATTAATGACATATGGCGCATTGGATCCAATCTAAGTCTGTTACATATTTATCATATAAAGATCCACAGATATTACAGAAGCAATAATCGCAATCCTTTTTGTTTTTTTACTTTACTATTTGGTTTCTTTTTTTGGGAGCATGTCTTTTTGACAGTTTTTTTATAGTCAGAGCATTTTCCCAAATCTTCTTAGTGTAACTGAACATTTTCAAAAGAATTTCTTTTCTTCTTTGGCCTTTTTCTTCATTTTCTGGAAATAGATCATTAGGGTTCACAATTAAAACAAAATCGTCAAGTAAGCCATTAGAATGAACTATGTTAAGTATTACGTCTCTAGTACAGCTCAAAATATAATCAAAATTTGGAGGGCTGAATACGCTTGGGTTTGTGTCATCATTCTTTTCAGAGCCTGACTCGTCAAAAATGTCGTCAATATTTGCTGTCCGTGTAGAATATTACAAATAATACTGTTTTTGTCTTTTCTTTTTAAGCAGCTAACTTGTCTGGCTCGTTTTTCATTCGTTCATAACGTTTTCTTAAATTTTTGGGCTTGCTGCTAATATCTCTTCGCTGCTCTCCTTTTTTTTTAAGTTTGGTTTCTGTGAAAAAGTCCTCAATATGTTTATAATATTAAACATACAAGCTAGCAGAAGATAGGAATCTAATATTTGTATTTTGTCCCGGAAACTGAGTAATATACAAATAGAACATAATAAAAACGACACGTATAGGTACTAAGTATCCCGTATGATACCTAACTTTCATCATATTACATTGTATTAATACATGAACAACAGTTCTGCGAAAGTTTATCACATTCCTGTAGTGTTATCATTTTCTTGTGTACGTAAATCCAGACAAGCGATATACAGGAAAGTGATAATTTTGAGGTTTTACGTGAACACTACAAAAATGATGTCTTTAATTGCAATTTTAAGGCTTTATATTACATTTACATCAATTACATTAATTAAAACTATTAAAAATAATTAAAAGATTCATTTATTGTGTACGTGAGTACTTACGATACGAGTGAGAATTTGTCTGACCCAAACACGTTTGCGGTCGAAAAGATCTTCGTCACGACCGTCTGATTATCTTATTGGCTGCAGATCGAGCGGCAATGGGCTCATTGAGCTATGCACTGTGTATCGGCAGTCTGACATCGTCGCTTTTTTTTTAAATAGTAGGTGTTATTAACGTATTTTTAGCTGACAGGAATGTTATACGAAATTCTTGTCGCCTATATTCTCTTACGAGAAAATGATTAAAAATAGGGTGTGATGTGTTTAGTTTTCTAAGTTTTAGCAAAATTATATCAATAGTTACTGTAATTTGATGCCAAGTGTTTGATTATGTACATATTTTGCGTAACATTATGGTTGAAAGCTCGAGTTTCGGAAAATCGCCCCACAGGAGAGTGATAATTTTGACGACATTTGGGCATTTTTTTGCAAGAAATTAGTTTCTTACCCCTCTGAATTTCAGTGCCCAAATAGAAGACCGTTAGATAATTGTTTCAGATTTAAAATAACTCAGGAATATTATAAACTTAAGGAGCTACGACTTGAGCCCACTAAAATTCCTTCACTGTAAGAACTAACTAGGTATAAGGTGATCATTATATGCCTTGGAATATTTCTTAATGGGCTGAAAGATATTTCAACCTCTACATCTCCTGCCGTTCACCACCTTAAGTTTCTAAATAAGCTATCACATCATTAACTGTGCCTATCTTTCACCATCACATAACGTTAACTACTTTATCTTATATCTTTAAACGAGCAATTCTTTATTTAAGATTTTCATGAAATTTAGTATGTAGAGGGTTTCGAGGGCGACAAATCAATCTAGCTAAGATTAATTTTTCGAAATGTTTTAGCCGTGTTTTCAGTAATCAACTTAAACATAAACTGAAAATAAGACTCTTCCTGACATCTATTCGCGAGTAATAACACCATAATATATTTTTTTACTTCCTCGGTGGCGTAGTTGTATTATACTCGACTGCAAAGCTAAGGTTTCGGGTTCGATCCCCAGGTCGGGCAAAGTGATGTTGAGTTTTTCTATTTAGTATCAGCCCGGAGTCTGGCATTTGTGCCCAATATGGCGATAGGCTCGCCCCCTATCACATCATGGGACGAAATAACGGCGAAAAGTGGGTGCACTAGTTGCGCCTCTGCCTACCCCTTCGGGGATAACAGGCGTGAGAGTGTGTGATTATATATTTTTTTAATTGGGAGCAACTAACTGCTTAAACGACACAACAACACTATAACTACGACCCCTCAGGCAATTCTTGTGCGCTGGGTCTTCACACCCAATGCACGCCCATGCATGGGGGGAGATTTGTCGCGGGCTGTGGCACACAGTTCAGTGTGTGTACCTCTTGGTTGTATAACACATTCGAGGCCTTTGGGGGTTCCGCGAACATTTCCTGGCACCTTCTCTTTCCGCCCATCCTGGGAACCTTCCTCCCTTCCCCCACTTTCCCTTCCACCTTCCTCTTCCGCTTCCTTCCTAGGCCCCTGCAGTCGCTAAGCCGCGGGATTCACTGTATACCGATAGCAGGTCTCCCCGGTGTTGACTGTAGGGTTCACCTACTAAAAATTAGGGACGGTTGCGGGCTTCCTCCGACTCACGTCTAAGTTGTCGTCCTCCAACCGCCCCTGCGCGTACCGCTATTGCGGTTCGTCTCCTGTTGTTGGGGGGGGGGGGGGGGGGGGCTCAGAAGCCCCCGCACACCGAAGGACGCCTTCGGCGTCAAAGGCAGCGTGAGGCCTAACCGCCACGCTGCCGTCCATCACGGGGGTCACAAAAGTTGGCTAGACTAATGGGTGGACGGCCCCTTCCGCCCACCGGTGACCCCCGGAGGCCCCTATTAGTCGCCTTTTACGACAGGCAGGGGATACCGTGGTGGAATAAACGCCCCCAATCCACAGGGCGGCAGACGTTGATCAGTCGTCCACCCGACGCCTCCTACGTCTCGTCTGGTGGCGGGAGGGATCACCACTGCGCTGGCGATCCCTCTCGCCACTCTCCTTCCGCGAGAGGACCACCTCGCAGAAGTGGGCCACCACATGCCAGGCCTCCCGGCCGCCGACCATGGAAGCGACCACGGCCGGCAGCGTGAGCTCTTCTCCGACGACTGCTCTGAGAGCGCTGCATTCTTCGTCCCAGGCTGGGCAAAACTCCAACGTGTGTCGGGCCGTGTCCAGCGGGGAGCTGTCACAATAGTGACACACGGCTGACTCCTCTATCCCTACCACCCGAAATAGGAACTCACCGAAGCAGCCATGCCCGGTGAGCACCTGCGTCAGGCGGTATGTTGCCGCTCCGTGGTGCCTATTTAGCCAATCGGCAAACACAGGACGCACTGCCGCTACGACCCTGTGCCCCCACGACGGGGCCTCCAGCCTGAGACGCCACTCCTCCACGGCGGTTCGCCGTAGGGAGGCCCTCTTGGCCTCCACCTCCTTCAGGGCCGGACGTTGCCCGCGACTGAATGCCTCCTCCCGCCAATGGAATGCATCAGCAAGGGATTTGGCGTCCAGGTCCCAGGGCAGAAATCCGGCCAATAAACAAGCCACCTCGAAAGAGACCGTGCGGTACGCCCTGACCGCCCGCTGCGCTAAAGCTCTCTGCGGGGCGCGCATGAGGGCGACGCAGGGGCGGTTCAGGGAGTCAGCCCAAACGGGGCAGCCATAAAGGGCCATGGACCGCACGACTCCGTGATACAGCCTCCGGCAAGGGAAGCCAGGACCTTCCAGGTTGGGCAGCAGGCCGGAAAGAGCGCCCGCTGCCCGGGACAATTTTGTCCTCAACTCCTTAAAGTGGGTGCGGAATCGCCATCGGCTATCTAGGACTAAACCCAGATACTTCATGCTAGAGCCGATGGGGATCCGCACCCCCCCAACGACGATGCGGGCACCGGCCGGTGGCCCTCCGTCCGTCCGTTTTTCTGTCCGTGAAAACACACGGCCGAGGGCCACCTTCAAACCTAAACGTTGAATTCTTCCAACTACTTGGCCAGTGCCCGCCGCTGCCAGAGTTGCGGCGTCCCGGAAGGTCCCAGCAGTTGCTGTGACTAACGTATCGTCAGCGTAACATGTCACGCCGATGCCCCGGAGATTGGCACCACGGAGCACCCAGTCGTACCCGATGTTCCACAGGAGAGGGCCCAAAACCGAGCCCTGTGGAACACCGCACGACATCGCTCTTCGGTGCCACCTGTCGGCGCCCGGATACACCACGTGCCTGTCAGACAGATACTGCCACGGTTGTGACTGCCTCGGTGGCGTAGTTGTATTACAGTACGACTGCAAAGCTGAGGTCTCGGGTTCGATCCCCGGGTCGGGCAAAGTGATATTGAGTTTTTCTATTCAGTATCAGCTCGGAGTCTGGAATTTGTGTTCGATATGGCGATAGGCTCGCCCCCTATCACATCATGGGACGGAATAATGGCGAAAAGAGGGTGCACTAGTTGCGCCTCTGCCTACCCCTTCGGGGATAACAGGCGTAAGTGTATATGTATGTATGTTTAAGGTTAAATAATAATAATAATCCTTTATTTCAGACCACAAGTTATAGTCCACAATGTTAGTAAAAACTTAAATAATTAAATAACTATGTTAGTAATATTAAAATCTATTACATGGATGTGTGAAGTTTAATCCAGTGACTAATGTATTTACAATCTAGTTGTTAGCTATCATAGCTAAAAGCTTGTTGTCACTGGCCCGAACCCTGCTTAGCATTGACGCACATCGCTTGCGTAGAGTGCGGAAAAGCAATCGATGCGCGTCCCTGCAAACATGCCAGATGCACTGCAGTGTCGAGGCAGCTTCAACAGTGCCCTAAGCGCATTGTTAAATTGTACTCGCAATGTATTGTAAGCCTTTTTAGTGTAGTTCGCCCAAAGACTGCACGTATAAAATGAAGTACAGAATGCTCTAAACAATGTTATTTTTACTTCTCTAGAACAACGTGCAAACCTACGAGTAATCATATTAGCCCTTACAGATAGTGCCCTACGCTCACGTTCAATATCACTGTCATCATTTAAATCAACATTTACAGGTGTCCCAAATATTTGAAATGATTCACTCTTTTAAGTTCATTGCCACTTAAGGTTAAAGGTGGCACCCTAGCAGGACACTTAGTGCCCGACTTGAACACCATATACATAGATTTATTTGCATTATATAATAAACCATGACTAAAGGTATAATTTTCACAAATATGTAACAACTTACCGATACCACATGGTGAGGCACTCAACAAAACCATGTCATCAGCATAGCTAAGGTTATTGAAACATAAATCATCTATGTGACATCCGACCTGTGAGTTGTTGGGGCCCATAATTAACGCATTAATGTACAAATTAAATAGACGTGGTGAACTGAGACCTGCCTTACACCACATTCCAATCGTTATGGTTCAGAAAATTCGCCACCCCACCGAACACTGTTTGTTTGCTGACAGTACCAATACTTAAATATATTTATTAATTCGCTAGGTAAGCATAATTCCTCAAGCTTCTTCCATAATATGTCATAGCAAACCAGGTCAAACGCTTTAGACATATCTAAGAAGCAAGCATAAACAGGTGTACCCCTATTGGTATAATATTTAACAGCATGCTTTAGGCACAGTATGGCACTTTCGGTTGAAAGATGCTGCCGAAAACCAAATTGATTATCATGTAATACAATATATTTGTCCAACTCTGCGTCAAGTACACCGTCTAGTACTTTCGCTATAATAGTTGCCAGGGATATTGGTCGATAATTATTCTTATCTGCAAGATTCCCAGTTTTGTTTTTAATAATTGGTACCACAATTTTGTTTATGAGCTCACCGGGTAGATACGAATGCTTTATACATAAGGAATAAAACATAGACAAAACACGAATAATTGTAGACCAGCATATTGCAAATGTTCAACACTGAGCGCATCAAAACCCGGCGATTTCCCGTTTATCATATTCTTGAGAATATCAGCAACAGATTTAGCTGTTATTTTCACTTTTAAATTCGAATAAGTAGTTTGCCTCTCATTATCGGCCACAAACAGCGGCGATGTACCTAGGAGCGACTTTACAGTAAAGTGTTCTTTAAACAAATCAGCTACATTCTTACAGTCAGACACTCCGTCCACACTCACCGGGAAACTAACCTTATAATGAATTTTCGGAGTCATTTTCCAAAAACTGTAAAAATTATGATTCGAATGACATGAGGCCAATCGATCCATTATTATTTGTTCCTAATTTTTTTGACACCACTTTAAACACGATTTAAATACCTTTCTGGTGCAACACATTTCGTCGTATATAACACCCGACGTCGGTTTACCGTGACACACCCATGTTAGAAACTTAAGTCTCGCTTCCCGATAAGCCTCAGCTACATACCTGTTCCAACCCACTACGTGTTTTTTTTTACTTGCACTTTGGCCTTGTAACTAGCAATCGCAGATTCACGAAGAGCCAACACTATGTCGTTATACATATTATCAAGAACAGTTTTGTGATGCAAATTGTTACAAAACTTATCATTACATTCTAATAAATCGCACGGAAAATTAATAAGCCGAATCTACTGTGGCATTCTTCTCTTTATTTTAATATCTGTGCCGCATCTCTCCCCCCATTTTACTTTTAGAAAAACATAGTCTGCTTTACCTACTCTTTTATGCATGCTTTAAAATTTAACAAATCAAAATGACACTGTTTCAGTAACGGAAAATGATCGGACCACAGCACGTCATATTTTACGGATACATTTCGATGGTCCCTACGTAAGGTATCGAATCTGCAAAATTGATTTTTTTTATTATTACTGTTTTGAGCTTAGCATATAGGCATATACACTATTTTGTAACCTTGACACAAGCATAAATATGTTTTTTTTATATTTTTATGATAATTTATGGTAAAGTTTGCCAAAAATAAACTTCAAATAGCTCTCCCGTAAAGTAAGCACTTTTCACTTTCATTACTTTACGTAGGGACCGTCGATTTATTACAGGTTTTAGTTATATGGGTATAAAATTCTTGGTTTTAGTACACACTTTGACACAAGGCAGTGATCTAACCATCTCCGTGAACCATAAACATAGCTTATAAAAGTATATGTACCCGAGTCATTGCCTAACTTGCTGACATCTACACATGTTAAGTCAAATTCATTACAATACTGCATAAATTCTTGGTAAAAAGGCTTATTTATATGAGCATTAAAGTCCCCAAGTACAAAAATAGATGATACATTGTCATTATTAATGACAGCGCTAATTACACCCAAACAGTTCGTAAATTCCACAATGTTTTCACTGCAATCCGTAGGCATATATACACTCATAACTATTATAGGTCCATCGTGTTTATTTTTTTTTTATTTATTTAAACTCTTTATTGTACATCAAACGTAAAATAAACAACTACATATACAACAGAGACTATACTAAAACAAGAAGTACAAATGGCGGTCTTATAGCAACCGGCGACTTCTTCCAGACAACCCTTGGATGGACTTAGTTAGCTAGGAAAAAAGAGAGCAGGCGGTCATTATCAGGATATAAAAGGGGAGGAAATCTGATGTACATAAATATTCAAATATATAATATAGTACATATTCCATAAAAACAACTAGTTAATATATAAAATAAAATAACTACATATTATAATACATAAACTAAACAGAAAAAAACGATAAATACATAAAATCCAGTAATATACAGAAAAATAAAGGAGAAAAACAATATCACAGTGAAAAGTAGTGATGCTTGACAAGCCTTTTGAAAATAGGAAGAGATTTAGCCCTTCTTACTGACACAGGTAACTCGTTCCACAAGCGTGCAGCCTGACAAGTAAATGACTTGTCGAGGAAATTAGTCGCATGCTTGGGAATCTCTAATTCCAGACTCTCAGATGATCGTAAACACCGAGCATCGATGCTACTCAGGAAGTGGAAACGATTTTTAAGGTAAGAAGGTGAAGAGGGAAGGAATAGAATACTATATAATAACGATAAAATCCGAGTATTCCGGCGAAGGCGTATGGGTAGCCACTTGAGTCTAGTACGAAAATCAGATATGTGGTCGTATTTACGCAGCCCAAATATGAAGCGAATGCAAAAATTCTGAAGGCGCTCTAGTTTATCGAATTGGGCTTCGGAAAGATCAAGATAGCTGGCGTCAGCATAGTCAAGGAGAGGAAAAAGAAGAGACTGCACAAGAGCAATTTTAGTGGGAATGGGAAGAAAGTTACGTAAACGACGCAAGGACTCGGCGGCAGAAAATATTTTACGTCTCAGTTCCCGCAATTGGGGTGCCCAGGATAAGTTTTTATCAAGAAGGATTCCTAAGTTCTTGACCTGGTCACTATAGGGAATAGTACAGCCATCAAAGACAACATGAGGAAGTGTACTGAAATCAACTTTGGAATTATTTTTTTTAATTTTCACCGCACAGACGCGCGGATTATCGCAAAACAACACTGATACATCGCTAAACACGCTTCTTCGCCATAGTAAAGCGACTCCACCGTATGGTTGACCAATTATTAAACCTGACGTGGTATCGACTGCAGAAGTTCCGGTGCTCCCAAAGTCAGTATCTATAGTGCCAAGATACGGTATCTCCTCTGGAAGTAACCACGTCTCTTGTAATGCTATTATGTCGCAATACGTACATAAATGTCTCACACTGTCGATCGACCGCTTAACATTTTTACAATTAAAACTAGCTACATTACATATTATATTAGCCATTAATTATATTGCTGGGTTTCAGATGATCACCAGGAATATGTGTTCTGGGGTTAAATGTCACAAACCGCATAAAGACAACTCCTTGCGGCCACAATGTATCCTCTAAAAACAGCTGTAGCTTATGTTTTGGTACTAACACCTTGTAAGCATCATATTCCGTCTGTTTTTTCATATTAATCTTTTGTAAGCCCACCGTTAGTTTAGTTTTTTCTTTTATGTTCTCAATAATATCTGATTCCGCGGTGTCCTTATGCACATTAGTGATAAATAGTGGGACATTTTGCTCAGCAGCCTTAAACTTCCCAAAAACGTCATCAGACGCGCCCAAGGTACCGATAAAACGGTTTCTGAATCTTGCTTTGCGACTTTCCACCGCTATCCACGAATTGCTCTTGGGTAGGTTTTGGTTATCAGAATCATGGCCAGGAAATGATTTCACGGCATTCATATAATGCATTTTCTGCGCCGAATATTGCGTAGAGGATTCACCCATGCTCAGCTGTTGTGTGACGTCATTGATACGACGTCAATGACAGGTAGCTGCACTGACTCTTCAAAATTAACAGCGTTGCGCTCATTATTGGTATTACACATATGAGATTTATGCTCCTTGCAAGAATTATTAATCGGTGCACTCAGTTGTGTTGTACGCTACGGCGCGATGAAGCAATATCGATGTACCCGCCACTAGTCACTATATTACTATTATCGGTAGGGTCCGACAGTGATGCGCATTTATTACTCGCAAATCCATCCCTCAAAATATCCAGATCCTTCAAATCAAATCAAATCAAATCAAATCAAATCAATTTATTTGCTATAAACATGGTATGTAACAAGGTGTTAAACATAACATAAATGTATTATACATATGTGCAACATGTTTTACCGTTTCAACGGCATGCAAATTTTTTTTATTATAACTACATCTACTGTCTGCTTACAACATATGCCCTTCTATATAATTTTATTTCTATAGAGGGATAATCTAGGTAATGCGCACTTTACAATTATACTCTACAGTTATTTATCCTTATATGACAGAAATTCTTGGATTGTATAGAAACATTTATCTATGAGCCATTTCTTTAATTTCTTAATAAATAAGGTAAAAGGCAGTTCTCGAAAAGTTTTCGGTATTTTGTTATACATTTGAATGGTCATACAGCCGCTGTTCCTTTTATACAAAGTGGTTGACATTGAATTTAGCTTTAGTTTGGTTGGATCTCTTGTAGTGTATTTATTATTTTTGCCTACCTGTTCGAATAGTTCGGAATGTTTTTTGATAAAAATAGCAATTTCTAATATATATATTGAAGTTAGGGTAAGCAGTTTTAATTTTCTGAACAGAGGTCTACAAGAATCTAGTGGTGCGGCTCTGCATATTGCCCTAAGACACTTTTTCTGCGATATGAACACCCTACTTATGTCTGTAGAGTTGCCCCATAACAATATACCGTATCTTAGAATGGATCCGACATACCCATGTGTTCCGTACTTTTATTAATTTACAATTAGGTAATGCTGGCACAATACTACGGCATACAATTATTTATTTTCTATTATGAACGGATCTGTATCTGCCACAAAATCCGAACGCATCCTAAGCAGCGACAAGTGCTGCCACCCCGAACGTGCAATACAGACGTTCACTCTCTTCCGTAAAAGCAACCGCTTCGAACGCAACGTAGTTCTGTGCGCGCTGTGTCTTATATTCCAAACATTAACATTATTCCAAGAATAAACTAGTGATACGTGTGGTGCAATACTTGACGGCAATCAGCAACCTATGGCCATTCACCAACGCTGGGTACCCAGGGAAACGAGCGGTGCTGCACTTGCAGGTGAGTGGTAGATACAGTCCACAATTTAACACCATCCGAAGGTCTGGTCGATTTCCCATACATTTCTGGTCCTTCGAGCCGGATGTTCAAGTCATTGTGCTAGCATATTACTGGTTTAATTCCATTAAAGTTGTTTTTCGACACTTTAATTTGCTTGACCCGTGGAACCTACCCTCGGTTAGCAATTTGTTAAATTCCATTTGCCTAGGCTTAGCGTATTTGTTTTTCGACAATACCACTGCGTACTGTTTTTTCGAACGTACTAATTCATTTATCGAATGAATTACTAGGTAAAATAGCGAGTTTTACAATTTCCATTTTTTTTTTCTTAACTTGTGGGTATTCGTTCGGCCTATGCCACACCGTAAGCGCTCGCGTCGAACATTCCCGTCAAACGAGTTTAAATATCCAACGGCACGCGCGCCACTCCAAGCTACGTTTTATTCACTACATTTACTATAATACACATATACATATTACATTACAATACTTATCAAGTCGTCTATGTATTTCGGACTAGACACACTACATCATTTCATATTTAATTTACAACCCGTATTTCGTACGGCAAAATAACTTTTTAACATTTCGTGTTAATAAGTTAAGCTTCGCTATACTATCAGTGTACTGCTTACCTAACAAGTATAATATTTCTGTTATACAAATAACTATTGTCCATAGTCATGGAGTTAGATCAATTAATATTCGAACGTGATATTTTCATGAACAGCATACAACGTATGGCTGATTGTGCTACAGATGAAGTGGAATTTCGTGCCCGTGTTAGGGAACTTAATAACATTAAAAAACAATTTTTCCTAGTACAAAGCAAAATAGAAAAATTATTAGCTAAAACCGGTGAATTTAAGTCTCAAGAACAATTAGATATACGTAACAATTTTGACACTTTATATTACAAAGTGCAAATCACAGCTGATCACTTAAAAGATATTCAACGCAGACAAAGTGTAGCTAGCGTTCAGCCTACCCCTTGTTGTCATAGTCAAGGTCATACGAGAGATCAGTTGCCAATACTTACGTTACCCACCTTCCGTGGTGATTTAACTGAATGGAATGCATTTTATGACTTGTACTTATCGCTAGTTCATGATAACAAACATTTATCTGACGTAGAACGTTTCCGTTATTTACTTTTGTCCTTACGGGGTGAACCATATAACTTAATTAAATCGCTTCCCATCGCAGGTGATAATTATAATAATGCTTTGCGAGTTTTGTTAGATCGTTATCAAAACGACAGAATAATTGCAAATAAACATTTAGACAAAATCCTTGATATAGATCCAGTTATTGATAAAAATTACGAACATAGTTTGCGTAACATTCTGATGGTATATAAAGAAAACTTAACAGCTTTAGAATCTTTTAACTTGCCAGTTACAGAATGGAGTTTCATTTTATTAAATATTTTGTTACGTAAGATTACACCTACTCTTCGTAAACGTTTTGAATTGTCGCTAAGTTCGCCTAGTACTATTCCGTGTGTCAATAATCTAATTGAGTTTTTAAATAAAGAGCTGGCTGCCACTGAGGCCATGTCAACTGCTTTGATGCCGTGTTCGCCCGCCTCCGGCTCCAAACTCGCGATCCGCCGCTCTCTTCCTGCCGCGTCGCCGCGCCACTGGGGCCGAGCCGTCGCGCGCTCCCACTCCGACGCACACCGTACTAGCCGTACAGCTACATCTATACATACCTCTGACGCGCCGTTTGCACGTTCACGTCACTCGCGCTCGATGAGTATCCATGCTGCTACTTCAACTCCTTACGCTATTAATTATGTTAGAACATGTACTTATTGTAAACAAAATTCACATTCATTAAATAAGTGTCTTAACTTCAGTAAATTAACTTTAACAGAAAAGAAAGATTTTATCGAACAAAATAAAATTTGTAACAATTGTTTATCTGTTGGACACGAACTCAAGGATTGTAAATCTCGACACAATTGTCGTGTGTGTTCGAAACGTCATCATACTTCTATACATGATGATGTAATTTCTAATGTAGCATTAACTAGCGAATGTAACGTATCTTCCCCCGAGCTAATTTCGGCAGCGGAATCTTCTTCGTCACCCACATCAATGCGTAGTTTTTCTGATAAATTAAATTGTACGGTTCTACTCACCACCGCGTTGGTAAATATTCGGTCGACGGATGATAATTCGAGTTCTCCTCGCCCTGTGCGCGCTCTAGTCGACCAAGGCTCCCAAGCCACACTCATTGCGGAGTCATGCGTCCAGCGACTGGGCTTAAAACGCTATCATGCTAAGACCAGCATGACAGTTACTGGTATAGGCGATAAAAGTGAGCAACCGCGTGGTTACGTTTTGTGTGAAGTTACGCCTCACAATAAATTAGAACCTAAATTAATTATCGAAGCTCTTATCTTACCCAAGTTAACGAGTTACTTACCTCGTATTCCAAGCTCTTTCGAGCACATTCCGCATCTAAAAAATTTACCCCTAGCGGACCCAGAATTACGTTCTGCGCGTCCAGTCGAACTTCTCCTAGGTTCTGACTATACTGATAGTATTTTACTACATGATAACATTAAAGGCCCACAAGGCACACCCGTGGCAATAAATAGTATTTTTGGTTACCTACTTAACGGTAAAATTTCCCATTCATTGCCAGCACAAGTCTGCATGAATGTTAGTACATATCAACTTGATATGCAATTGCAAAAATTTTGGGAGCTTGAGTCGATGCCTGATATCAAGCCTCTCACCAAAGAAGAAGCTCTTTGTGAGTCTATTTTCATTAATACCCACAAACGCGATAAATGCGGTAAATATATTGTTTCCCTTCCTTTTAAGGACAATGTACCCCCTCTCGGCGATTCTCGCCAAATTGCTCTTAATCGTTTTTACAAGCTTGAACAAAAGCTTTCTCGCGATCCTTTTTATCAAGAAGAATATATTAAATGTCTCAGAGAATATGAAAACCTAGGTCACATGGAACCGGTCACTGAGCACACGGTTTCAGATAAAATTCCTTACTATATCCCTCACCATTGCGTGGTCAAAAGGTCATCTGCTACAACTAAAGTTAGAGTTGTCTTTGACGCCTCTTGCAAAACTACTAATCGTCGTTCACTTAACGACAATTTACTTATTGGTCAAAAACTGCACCAAAATATAAACGTAGTACAATCTATTTCGTTACCGCGTCACGTGATTCCTAATCATAACGGAGACATACAAGTACATGGCTTTTCGGACGCATCCGAGAAGGCATACGCAGCTTGTGTATATTTACGTGTTATTGATTCTCACGGTATTGTTCATGTTCATCTCCTTCTTGCAAAGACAAAGGTCGCACCATTAAAACGTATCACGCTCCCCCGTTTAGAGCTGTGCGGAGCTGTACTTTTATCTAAACTTATTGAAACCATTCTTATAACTTATACTAAAATTCTATCTATCGATAATGTTTACGCATGGCGTGATTCTTCGGTCACACTTGCATGGTTACGCTCGTCCTCCCACGAATGGCGCACCTTCGTGTCCAATCGTGTTGCAGAGACGACAAGCCGAGTTCCAGCTGCTCACTGGCGACACGTACGTTCCGAGGACAACCCCGCGGATCCTGCATCCCGAGGTGTGCTCCCGTCTAAGCTAGATCAGAACTTGTGGTTTAATGGACCCATCTGGCTCAAACAGTCTCAATCTAATTGGCCTGTTTCGAACGTCGATCTACATACTGATGAAGAACGACGACAGCATATTCTTAGTAGCTCAAAGGAATCAACTTTAGATATAAAATTTCTTGAAAGATTTTCGTCCATGCCAAAACTATTACGCGTTGTTTCTTTAATTTTTCGCTTTTATCATAAATGCCGTAAGACACAATCTTACTCGCATCCGCACATTACGGTTTCTGAAACCAAATTTGCTTTAACAAGAGTTATCCGTCTCGTTCAGCAAGATCAGTTTGCTGAAGATATTTTACGTTTAAAAGATAACGACATTTGTTCAAATAAACTTCAAAAACTTAAACCGTTCATAGACGACGCCGGACTTCTCAGGGTCGGCGGCAGGATACAACGTGCCCACATTTCTTATGATGCCAAGCATCAAATAATTTTACCCAAAAAACATTTCTTTACGTCATTACTTATAGACTATTTTCATAAATTATATTTGCACGTAGGTCCGCAAACATTACAATTCCTTTTATCTCAAACGTATTGGATTATATCTGCCCGTGATGCAGTCCGTATGCGCACGCGTCGCTGCATTCAATGTTTTCGCACGCGTCCTACCGCTCCGCAGCCGCCAATGGCTCCTTTACCTGCTGCAAGAGTGAGCGCTCTTAGGCCATTCTTACACGTAGGCATAGATTTCGCCGGGCATTTTAATCTTAAATCTAGTAAATTTCGTAATTCCAAAATTTTCAAATCATATGTATGCGTCTTTGTATGCATGTCAACAAAGGCCGTACATCTTGAATTAGTTCCCGATTTAACAACGGATTCATTCCTTAACGCTTTACGCCGTTTTATTTCTCGACGCGGACTTTGTTCAGATATTTATTCCGATTGCGGTCGAAACTTTGTAGGCTGTTACAACTATTTAAAAGATTTGCGATCATTTCTACAAAATACGGCCCATCAATTACACATAAGTAAAAATTTAACAGACTTGTCCATAACGTGGCATTTTAACCCACCTTACGCAAGCCATTTCGGTGGTATATTCGAAGCTGCCGTTAAAAGCATGAAAACCCATCTTTATCGGGTCATAGGGCAACTAACTTTAACTTACGATGAATTTAACACACTTCTATGTCAAATAGAAGCCATACTTAATTCTAGACCACTTTGTACACAGAGTAATGATCCTTCAGATCCATTACCTCTTACTCCGGGACACTTTTTGGTCGGACAACCATTGACTTCATTGCCAGAAATTAATTTATCGGCTGAGAGTACTACTCGCCTTGTTCGATGGCAAATTATTCAACAAGCTGTCCAACACTTTTGGAAGCGATGGAGTGTTGAATACCTTCACCAACTTCAGCAAAGAAGTAAATGGTTTCACGACACTACGAAGACACCTCTCAACGTAGGTTCCGTAGTTGTGTTAGTTGACAACACATTACCTCCACTGCAGTGGCGCTTGGCTCGCGTGCATCAGCTCCACCCGGGCGCTGACGGTGTTACTCGTGTTGTGACGGTACGCATTGGTAACACACTCACAAAACGACCTGTAGTGAAGGTCTGTCCCCTTCCTATTGATTAATTTCAAAGTACCTAGTTCAGTTTAGCCCTATGTTAGTTTTAGTATTTTGTTAAAATAGGTTATTTTAAGGTCGGCGGCATGTTCCGTACTTTTATTAATTTACAATTAGGTAATGCTGGCACAATACTACGGCATACAATTATTTATTTTCTATTATGAACGGATCTGTATCTGCCACAAAATCCGAACGCATCCTAAGCAGCGACAAGTGCTGCCACCCCGAACGTGCAATACAGACGTTCACTCTCTTCCGTAAAAGCAACCGCTTCGAACGCAACGTAGTTCTGTGCGCGCTGTGTCTTATATTCCAAACATTAACATTATTCCAAGAATAAACTAGTGATACGTGTGGTGCAATACTTGACGGCAATCACCAACCTATGGCCATTCACCAACGCTGGGTACCCAGGGAAACGAGCGGTGCTGCACTTGCAGGTGAGTGGTAGATACAGTCCACAATTTAACACCATCCGAAGGTCTGGTCGATTTCCCATACACCATGATATGCCATTAAGGCAGTCTTTTCAGACGCTAATTTCCTAATTTTTTTGAGTGCGTATACAAATCGGTTTGTCTTATTACAAATTGTTTTTATATGGGCTTTCCAGTTGCAGTGGTCGTCTAGAGTAATACCTAAAAATTTTATCTCATTAACTTCATTACTTTCTTGATTTCGATAATTTGTTTTTAGACTACTAGTTTTGTTATTGTTATTTCTAAATTGAATTATTTTTGTCTTATTTATGTTAGCAGTTAGGTTGTTATCATCGAACCAGCTTGATATATTTTCTATTGTGTTATTTAAGGTGTGCATATAGTCGAAATTAGTTATGTAGCTGGTTTTGATATCTTTCACCTCGGATTGAAGTAAAGTGATGATATCCTTTAAAAGTTTTGTCACATCTAGGTGGTCAAAAGTGACTGTTGGTAATTTTTCGAGATGGCGAGCAACAAAAATCGGAATTTTATCAGAATCCGTAACCTTCAAAAGGCTGACAATATCTTCTATGTCTCGATTTTCCTTGCCTTTATTTTTACGTGTTATCCTTTTCCTATCCGTGGGTACCGATTTAAAAAGCAATGTCTTCGATTTCTTTATATCACCTGACAAAAACGCCGAAGCACAAATTCGAGTTAAACTGTCCTCGTTGATCACTGATACTTTATTGCATATATACGCTAACATTTCATCAACGACAATGTTGCAGCTATTACACTTTAACGTAGACGCCATGATTAACTCCTTACGAAGGCACTATTACACACATGTACCCCCGATAGGCGCATGCGCATTTATTTATTGCGCAACGTGGATCTTACTACTCGTGTGCATCGCACCGCTGACGGCTCACGACTGAAAGGTAAGGTAAACATCAGTAAACATTCTTTATTTACAAAATTAATTGAACTTTTCGAATAAAATAATAATAATAAATAATAAAAACACTTTATTGTCACACCATAACATAAATAACATGGCATATCAGCATAAAACGGTGTTACAATTTTGGCGGTCTTATCGCTAAGAGCGATCTCTTCCAGACAACCGTGCATGGAGAGGAATAAAACAATTGAAATTATCGGCGGCATTTCAATAAACATACAGAGAACAAGAAAAGAAATTAACAATATAAATATATATATACATACATATAAATAAACACATACATACATATATACACATATACATAAGCATATACATACATATATACACATATACACACAAATATACCCATACATGCACCAATAATAAGATAGAAATAGAGCAAAAACGTAGCATTACTGCGAAAGATAATGTGCTTTCACCCGGGATTTAAAAGTTTCCAGCGTAGACGAGCGCCTGATATGGATAGGCAATGCATTCCATAATCGCACAGCTTCCACAGTAAAGGACCGACCATAGAATGATGTCCTATGTGCTGGAAACTTTAACGTAAGATTCTCTGATGACCTAAGGGAATGAGAACTGTTGCTATGTAGGAAACTAAAATGTTCCTGAAGATAGCGCGGGGAGGATGGATTGAACAGAATACTGTAGAGGAGAGATAAGATGTGAACATTCCGGCGACGGCGTATAGGAAGCCACTTGAGCTTTTCACGAAATTCGGAAACATGGTCATATTTGCGTAAGCCAAATATAAACCTAATGCAAAAATTTTGAAGGCGCTCAAGTTTATTCAGCTGGGCCTCGGTAAGATCAAGGTAGCTGGCGTCGGCATAGTCAAGTATAGGGAGTAGAAGAGATTGTGCGAGCGCAATCTTAGTGGATATTGGAAGAAAGTTGCGTAATCTACGTAGTGAACCAGCTGCAGCAAAAATTTTACGACTAATTACTATCATTTGAGGAACCCAGGATAGAGTGCTGTCGATGATAATACCAAGATTTTTTACAGTATCGCTAAAGGGTATTATAACATCATCTATCATCACTTTAGGCAGAAGTGACCAGTCCACTTTACAAATGGTTCTTTGACTTCCCACAATTATAACCTGCGTCTTAACCGGATTGAGTCGAAGCCCATAAGCAATACTCCACTCAGATATAAGGCTTAGATCTCTATTCAGAGCGAGAATGGCTTTACCAAGTCTAGCAAGTGGAGCTTGACAGTAAAGCTGCAGGTCGTCTGCATAGAGGTGGTAGGAAGAAGTAAGGTTTCTTGATATCGAGTTAATAAAAATTGAAAAAAGGAGAGGAGATAAGACACCACCCTGAGGTACACCAGCCGACGTGTTGCACCATGAAGAATACGATTCTCCAAGGCGAACACGCTGACGGCGCCCGTACAGGTAATTATGAAACCAGTCAATCACTGTTGGAGATATGTTGAAGGAGCGGAGAGTAGCAAGGAGTATGTCGAAGTCAATGGTATTGAAAGCATTACTGAAGTCAAGGAGTGCCAACACAGTTAACTGGCCGTTTTCCATCCCCAAACGAATATCGTCGGTGATTTTAACGAGCGCAGTAACCGTGCTGTGTCCAGGACGAAACCCAGATTGTAGGGGATTCAAAAGGTCATACGTGGTAAGGAAAGAGCTTAATTGGTTATGAACCAGGCGCTCAAGGACTTTCGATAGGAAAGGAAGAATAGAAATAGGACGATAGTCGGAAAAGGATTTTGGATTGGGTTTTTTGGGTAAAGGAATAATCTGGGCTTCTTTCCATGAACAAGGAAACGCGGGACAGGAAATGGAAGAGTTAAATATGTGACACAGAACAGGAAGTATGAAGTCGAGAATGGGGATAATCATATTACGGCTAATGCCATCTATGCCAACAGCATTAGACGTAATGGATAAGATGCTCCTCCGAACATCACAAGCAGTGAATTGACGAAAAACTAACGAAGGATGGTCAGGAGCGGAAACATTTGAAAGATAGTTTATAGTAGAGGCTTTAGTGAAATCATCAATATTTGACGAAGAAGAAAAGTGTTGATTAATTAGGTTTATGTTTATATTATTAGGGATAGTCTCTTGGCGAGATTTTCCAACTCCTAATGACCTAAGGAACTTCCAGACTTTTGCTGGATCCCCAACCTGAACTGATTCGTGAATGTGGCGTCGTTGTGCGTCCCTACACACCACATTGCAGCGGTTCCTGAGCCTCATGTACTTCGCTTTATTCGCTTCTGTAGGACGCAACTTATATCTGGTCTTGGCAGAAAACTTTTTTCTTTTTAGCTCTTTGATTTCGTTGGTAAGCCAAGGAGCAGGCACGTGTTTTATTTTAACTGGGCGTAATGGGGCATGAACATCATACAACCTAATTATAGATGTATTAAATATTTCAACCTGTTCATCAACAGAATTAGCCGTAAAAACTGGTGTCCAATCTATGGATTTGGCATCATTTATAAATGCCTCGTTCTTCACACCACTAAAATTGCGCTGCAGAAGAATAGTAGGTTTAAACTTAGGAGGCCGAATTTTGTAGGACAAGAAAATTAAATCGTGATAGGAAAAGGCATCAGCTGGACACTGGCCATGTTTGGCAACATGCTCTAGTGAGGAAACCATGATGAGATCAAGTAAAGAAGGGGACGAGTTAGGAAAATGGTGCGTAGCATTGAGAGAAAGGATATGCATGTTGCTCGAATTAGTGATGTTAGTTAGGGAAGAAGAACGATAATCGCGTTTGAGTAAACATGTATTAAAGTCACCCATAATAATGGTATGGCTGTAGGAGGGCATGAGATCTTCAAGGATCTTTTCAAATGACGTGAAGTAATTGTTGCGTAAAGAAGGACTATAATAGACTCCGAGTAAGACCTTAGTGTGAGATAAAAGTACTTCTATAAAGATATGTTCGCCGACATTGGGCAAGGGCGGCTGGGCGGAGGTACTAATTATGGAGAATGGAATATGGTTACGCAAATAAATAGCGACCCCGCCACCGCCACTACCCATTCTATCGTTACGGATCAAATTAAAGCCTGGCAGAGAATAAGATATAGAAGGCAGAGATGGTTTAAGCCAAGACTCGGAGACTAGAATAGCATGAATGTTCTTCACGTCAAAAGACACCAGCATATCGGAGAAATGAGCCGGAATGCTCTGCGCATTAATGTGAATAACATTCAAATTTTTAGGCACATCTGAGAAATGAGAATCCAATGTATCAGATAGGCACGGGATACTTGCAAAACTATCATCACTGCTGCTACTATTATTTAATGAAGATATTGATAAATAATCACTACTATCACTCCCATCAAAAACATTGATCATTTAGGTACAAAAATATAAATATACTTAGATATATATTAATAATATCAAAAATATGAAATATAATACTATATATACCAACAATAATGTCATTCACTCTACCTGCCGGTATTTGACAAGAAGAGAATACATAACTTTTTTAATTAACAAACGACGCAAAAAAAATTAAGCTTCTACCCCTTAAACATTTTATATAAGAACAAAAAGGAAAGAAAAAAAAAAAAAAAAATACATTCGTTAAAGTAAGTAAAAGATAATAACAGTAATAGGCAGACCACTTAGTGACAGACGAATATTATAATAAGTACATAACAAAAGGCACCAGAAAAAAAAAAAAAAAAATAACATACAATAATAAGAACATTACAACATTCAATTCAATTCTTTAGTACATTACAACATGCATTAATAAAACGTAATTCTGTTATCTGTCACTATCTGTCACATCATCACTTGTCAATTGTCAGCTTGACTGACATACAGTGAAAATATTAAATGTAAATTAATTAATACATGTTTACCTACATTCTAATGAAAAAATAACATAATTATAATATTAAATCCTATCGCAAAGAGGGTAGAGCACAAAGGAAAAGCAACAATATGAGTAAAATTATAAACTATGAAGTGAAACCACGAACCACTTATTTCTTTGCTGTTGCGGCCGCACGCCTCGACTTGATGGATGGAATTGTTTGCTTAGAAGCCCCTACAGGCTTCTTGTTAGTAGTAGTCGTTGGTGGCGGCGGCTTCTGGACAAGGCTATTCAACTCTCCAGTGGAAGTTAAGCGGTGACGCGCACCATTGGGGTCTAGCACATAAACATAACCATCGCGAGTCCAGCAGTTTGTTACTCCAAATCGATCCCGTGCAGCCATGAAAGCTTCATGTCGCCTTTTAGTCAAGAATTCTGACAAGGTTATGCCGGAGCCTTTTAAATTAGTTTTTGCAGCCCAGATTGCGCTTCGCAACGTCAAATCACGCAATTTAAACAGGATGGGTCTACACCGATCGGAAGCAAGAGATTTGCCCATTCTATGACAGCGAGAAATATCATCACTACGAAAAGCTGACATTTTAAGTTTCTCAGTAACAATCCTCACAACGGTAGCAGCGGTATCCTCATCTTGAGCTTCCGGCACTCCATGCAGCAACAGGATCTTCCTTCTAGTGTGCATCTCAAGACGATCATTCTCATTAGTGATGAGGTCAACTTGAGACTGTAGCGTCCGGAGTGCCTGTATAGTGAAACTCTTGAAAGCAGATAATTCGACTTCAAGTGTAGATGATGAAGGGGACGTGATCTTCTGCTGGCGCTCTTCAAATTCAGCGAACTTTTCATGGAAGATTTGGCTGAGTTGTGAGATGGACTGTTTAAGTGATTCCATGGTTTAGAAAGTGATGTGTAATGTTATCTTATTGGATGGAATAACACTAACCGGCAGGTATTGTACTTTGTTTATCCGAAATACATTAAATTTTCACAAAGTAAATAAGTATTTCTATTAAATAGACAATAAAAATTATTAGATCGTTAAAATTCAAGTGCACTCTAGAACAACCGCCGAAAAAAAAAAAAAAAAAAAAAAAAAAAAAAAAAAAAAAAATGGAAGTTGGGTTCATAAAAGCAGACTCTAGAAATCTACCGAGAGTTAGTGTTGACATGGTTGTTAATTTTTTTGTTGAAAGTACAGAGTTTTCAAGTGTAGAAATGAAAGGGACTAAACTACTACGTTATGTATAAATTACAATGAGACTTTTATTTACTATTTTATTCAGGACACACACACACGCACGCACGCACGCACGCACGCACGCACACACACACACACACCTGTTATCCCCGAAGGGGTAGGCACAGGCGTAACTAGTGCACCCACTTTTCGCCGTTATTCCATCCCATGATGTGATAGGGGGCGAGCCTATCGCCATATCGGGCACAAAATCCAGACTCCGGGCTGATACTGAATAGAAAAACTCAATATCACTTTGCCCGACCCGGGAATCGAACCCGAGACCTCAGCATTGCAGTCATACCATAATACAATTACGCCACCGAGGCAGTTTATTCAGCAACTTCTACACATGGTAGTATTTTTATCGTCCGTGGGCCAGTGACAGATTTCCATGACCAAGTTCCTCTCAAACGATAATTGGTGAGACGCATCAGAGACGGGTATCATAAAGCCTCGTGAACGTCAGCTGCGGCTCCGTGGGTGCCATGAGCGGTGGTAGCCTCCCAAACACGTAGAAAAAAAATATAAATTCAGTCATTTCCTCCCAACTAAGAGTCATTTTAAATTGTAGCTAACCGGATACCTTGAAGAAAAAAAATAATCAGCTGACTGTAACTTGGGGCATTATGCGTCAGCCGGTCAATCAAACATGTAAAAAAAATATATAATTTCTGTAGGGTGTCCGGATTGGGGTAGTTAATTAATTCACGAACTAAAATGTTGTTTAAATGTTTATAATTGTTAAGTACAAATGTTAGGTATAATGTTATGAAATGTTGTTACAAATGTTATGTTAACGGTGGTGCACCCGATCGCGACGGTTGTACGTAGTGCACTGATTTACATTAAGTATGTACGCATCATTAAGCAATAATAATATGTGCAACGTAGGCACCAAATACGTCGCGTGTTCGGGTTTTACCATAACCGAACAATTTCAGTGATTTCCTCTCAACTAAAAATTTAACTGATGATAGCTTATACGCAACTATGAATAAATATATATGTCAGCTGGCTGTATGCCGGGGCAAAAACCGTCAGCTGATGCCTTGAAAGTTATAACGCAGGTGTTAGGCGAGAGCTTCTATTACATAATACATGCATCAGCGGACAATGTTTCCCTCGAGTTACTGATAGTAGATTCTCTTTATTAATTACAGCATTGTATTATCAATCTATACATATAAAATGCTTTGTCCTGAATGACTGACTGACGGTAAAACGCACAACCTAAACCTCTGACCGTAGAGACCTGAAACTTGCAGAGTGTGTATCTTTGTATGCCATAGGCATCTAATGAGATTGAATTTTCCGAAAGTCTACCCCTAAGAGGGGGAAAAAGGGGGGCAAAGTTTGTATGGGACAACGTGATTCCTTGGTCCAACCTACTTCAAATATTGCATAAACTTATTTTTAACAGAATTGATAGAAGACGTGTTTCGTGTTTTATTGAAATTCATCCCGTAATATATAATGTATAAAAACGAAAGGTCATTAGCTCTCACTCATCACGAAATCTGAGAAACTACACGTTCTAGGAGTGTCAAATTTTGTGGAGGTTCCTTTTAGGACGTTGGAGCTCACTAAGACTATACCATCACGGACTTTTTAAGGACATGAAGACATAGGGACAGACAGCGGGAAGCGACTTTGTTTTATACTATGTAGTTAGTTATACTTACTCTAAGTATGTAGTGATTAATTGGGGTAAGTATGTGGTTATAAATATAATATTTGTATACATATAGTTATTAAAATATATTTTCATTATTTGTATATAAGTAGGTATATATTATAATTAATATACATAATTATATAAATTTATAATGTAGGTTTCATTGTTAATAATGTAATAGTAAAATAAATGAGCGCTATGAAGAAATATTTTTAATTGTTTGTAAATCGAGACTGCCTCGGTGGCGTAGTTGTATTACAGTACGACTGCAAAGCTGAGGTCTCGGGTTCGATCCCCGGGTCGGTTAAAGTGATATTGAGTTTTTCTATTCAGTATCAGCCTGGAGTCTGGAATTTGTGCCCGATATGGCGATAGGCTCGCCCCCTATCACATCATGGGACGGAATGACAGCGAAAAGTGGGTTGCGCCTCTGCCTACCCCTTCGGGGATAACAGGCGTGAGTGTATATGTATATACATCAAAAAGGTGGTTGATTATAGAGGTGCTCTTGATAGTTTAGCGGAAAATCACATTTTGGAACTAATTAAATGTGATGACCCCTAAATTGGCGGAGCAACTTATTAACAAAATTAATGTATCCTTGCTACATAATACTGTATCTCTACCCATTCCTAAAAGTAAGCGTAGCATCAAACCATGGATAACTCCTGGTGTCCTTAAGTGCATAAGAAATAGAAATAAATTACAAAAGAAACTCCGACTAGATCCTCATAATGAAATTCTTAAGATTACTTTCAAAAGATATCGCAACTTTTGTAACAACTTAATTAAAAAACTTAAAAGAAAATATGACAGAGAGCAACTAACTAAAAATACTCACAACACAAGTAGACTTTGGAAAAATATTAAAATAATAACTAATATGTGCCCGTCAAAATCTGATAATACTAAATTATTGAATGTTAAATCTTCTTCTATTGAATCTATTAATTTTGTTAATGAATATTTTTGCAACATTGGTAAAAAACTGGCAGAAGATATTCTATCTTCACCCAGCTCTAAATTGCACTTTCAGCCCGATGATGATGTGCAGAGAAATTCGTTTGTTCTTTGCGATACCGACTATGAGGAAGTACATAATTTACTAATTGGGTTAAAATCTGACAGTGCACCCGGTTGGGATAATATCCCGACCAGCTTTCTAAAATTGGCAAAGGACCATATTATTCCCGTAATTTGCCAATTAGCAAACCTATGTTTTTCTAAAGGTGTTTTCCCCTTAGTCTTGAAACAGTCTATCATTTTTTTTTTTTTTAAACGGCCATCTTCGGCGCATTAGGGACGGCTGCGGGCTTCCTCCGACTCACGTCTAAGTTGTCGTCCGCAACCGCCCCTGCACGTACCGCTATTGCGGTCCTTTTCCTGTTGCGGAGGCTCAGAAGCCCCCGAAACACCGTACCGTGTCCACCTTTTGGTGTCCGGACATGTCCATCACGGGGGTCACAGAAGTTGGCTAGACTAATGGGTGGGCGGCACGTCCCGCCCACCCGTGACCCCCGGAGGCCCCTATTAGTCGCCTTTTACGACAGGCAGGGGATACCGTGGTGGAATTCTCCAAACGCCCCCAATCCACAGGGCGGAACAGTCTATCATCACTCCTGTATATAAAGCTGGTGATGTACAAGATGTAAATAATTATAGACCGATCTCTGTATTGCCATCAATTTCTAAAGTAGTGGAAAAACTTATCAACAAAAGATTATTAAACTATCTTGAAAGTTTTAATCTTATATCAGATAATCAATACGGTTTTAGAAATAGACGTTCCACTGAAGATGCAGTTACAGCACTGAGCTCTTTCATAATACACCATTTGGATCACAAAGAAAAATGTTTGGCTGTGTTTATAGACCTTAAAAAAGCTTTCGACACTGTGCACATTCCTATTTTGATTAAAAAGTTGCATAATATAGGTATTAGAGGAACGTGTCTCTCATTATTTAAAGACTATTTAAGTAATCGAAAGCAAAAAGTCAAAATTGGAAATTACATAAGTAATGAATTGGACATTAGTTTTGGGGTTCTGCAAGGTAGTGTGCTTGGTCCTACTTTATTTCTAATATATATTAATAGTTTGTGCAATCTGAATCTTAACGGTGCCAAGATATACTCCTACGCAGATGATACTGCTGTTGCATTCTCGGGTACAACTTGGGAAAATGTTCGGGAAAAAGCGGAACAAGGACTTACTAAAATTGCTCTTTGGCTTAAAATGAACCTTCTGACACTAAATTCTGAAAAAACAAAGTTTATGTGTTTTTCTATGTATGTAAGTTCACAACCTAATAAAGATTTCACCCTGCGTATTCATAACACCTTAAATAAGCATAACGGCACTTGTAGCTGTCCCATTATCCTTAAAGTGAGTTCCTTTAAGTATTTAGGTGTCTTATTAGATCAAAGATTATCATGGTACCCACAGATAGACGCATTAAGTAACAGAATAAGAAAGCTTATATGGATTTTTAAAACTCTGAGACATGTAGCCTCAAAAATACTACTAACTAAAATCTATACTGCTCTAGCTCAGTCAGTATTAAGCTACTGTATACCTATCTGGGGCGGTGCAGCAAAAACAAGATTTTTGGATATTGAAAGGTCTCAAAGGGCCCTGTTAAAAGTTACCTTTTTCAAGCCATACAGGTACCCCACTAACATGCTATATTCAGAGAGTAGTATACTTAGTGTAAGAAAACTATATTTACTTCGAAGCATCCTAAAAACACATAAAACACTAATTTACGACCCAAATAAAGAAAATAGAAGAAGAAGAGACAATGTAGCTGTAGTAAATCATGGACTAATAAGAGTATAGACTGACGATCCCCATACATTGAAGCGTTCACCTGAAAAAGTGCAAAATCCCGGCTTATTGCTAGATGGTGCTGATAATCACCCTGGAAACTTCAACATCTGCCGGGTTTCAAAAATGTCCCGTTAGGTGGCATTGTACCGTAAAACAAAATAGTTTAGCATTAAAATGGACATACAACAGATGGCAGTAAGGCGCTTCACACACTGCCCCGCACCACGCGCGCGGGTGCGGGGCGAGACGCTAGGTATGGACACAGCTAGTTCTGCTGTGCGTGATTTCTTCTAATTTGAATATACAAAAACCAAACAGATAATATCACAGTGGGTAAAATTTCGCATGGTTAATATCTCGGAACCTATTGAGGAGGCTCAGATACTTTTTCACCTAAATCAGGGGCGCGTCAGGGACGATGTCAGAGCCACAAGCTATTTTATCAAGGTTCACTTGTTTAGCGACAACCGGGGATCAACGTGATTTTGTTGATTTTTTACCAAATATTTTGCATGTGGGGTGCATCAGCTTACAAAAGTCAGTTGGTTATGTTAAGTTTACATGATTATTATAGTATTTTTTTAGGCTTTTAGGCTTAAAGGGCAGATCCAATGTTAGAATTGAAAGAAGTGGCCGCCATTTAGAATTTCTTTGTTTTAAGGCCAATTGACCTCAAAATCGATAGCTGGGAATATCTTTGGTTACGAGAGACGGATCCAAGGCTAGAATTGATAAAAGTGGCCGCCATTTTGAATTTCTTTATTTTAAGGCCAATCGACCGCAAAATCAATATCTGCGTATATCTTTAGTTACAAAAGATGGATCCAATGTCGGAATTGTAAAAAGAGGCTGCCATTTTGAATTTCTTTGTTTAAAGGCCAATTGACCTCAAAATCGATAGCTGGGTACATCTTTGGTTACAAAAGACGGATCCAAGGCTAGAATTGATAAAAGTGGCCGCCATTTTGAATTTCTTTGTTTTAAGGCCAATCGACCGCAAAATCGATAGCTGGGTATATCTTTGGTTACAAAAGACGGGATCCAAGGCTAGATATGAAAAAAGTGGCCGCCATTTTAAATTTCTTTGTTTTAAGGCCAATTGACCTCAAAGTCGATATCTGGGCATGGCTTTAGGTAAAGAAGGCAGATCCAATGTCAGAATTGAAAAAGTACCCGCCATTTTTAATTTCTTTGATTTAAGGCCAATCGACCTGAAAATCGATATCTGGGCAAGGCTTTAGACACAAAGGGCAGATCCAATGTTAGAATTGAAAACAGTGGCCACCATTTTGAATTTCTTTGTTTTAGGGCTAATTGACCACAAAATTGATAGCTGGGTATATCTTTGATTATAAAAGACAGATCCAATGTCGGAATCGAAAAAGTGGCCGGCATTTTGAATTTCTTCGTTTTAAGGCCAATTGACCTCAAAATCGATATCTAGTAATTTTTTGGCTTTTATCTATAAAAGGCAGATCCAATGTTAGAATTGAGAAGGCCCCGCTATTTTGAACTTGTTTTAGGGCCCATTAGCTTTAAAATCGATATTTGGGCATGCCTTTAACCACAATATAATGATTCGTTTTAATTGTGATAAAAATGAGCACCATGTTGGATTAATTATTTGTTTTCAAAGTCTTCCATCAACCATACAGCCTGTAAAGTGTTGAAGTTTCATAGAAGATTGACTTCCAGAAACAGATTTGTTTGAAATAGCAACGGTAGCTTACTATTCAATATTTTCAAGTTAGTTGAGACCACAACTGTGAGCTGTTAACACTTCTTCATGTGCATTTTAATAATTTATTATAACCACTCGTTGCAAAGTCAGAAGTTTGTTTGATTTTACAATAACACACCAGTGTTATTGTAAAATCAAACAAACTTCTGACTTTCAGAAGTGTGGGATATTGAAAATTAAAAAAAAAAATCTTTCTTGCTTGGCTCACTTCTGTTCATCCCACATTATGTTAATAATTTCAAAGTTATGTCAATAGTTTGACTTTATTCAACTACATTTTACACTATTTTAATGGCTTAGTTTTTAAAAATTAAATGAGAATGAATAATTAGAATAGCAATAGATGGTGTAATAACAGATGCTACATAGCAGCGACACCAAATTGTATCCCCTGAATTGATAACATACATTTTTTGGATTGCCTTCCATTATAGAAAAAATTGAAATATATTTTTACATCAAAATTAAATACTTTTAAAAATCAATAAGGTAATCAACCTAAGTAGCCTTTTAAATATGGTGAAAAGGGGTACCTAAGTTAAAAGGGATACAATAATTAAATGGTCACCTAACAAGGCAAAACGATATGGGGGACGAAAAATATGGTAAGATCATTTCTACTACGCGGTTACTTATGCTTATAGCAATATTTCAAATGAAGGTTACCGACTCCCTAATTTTGTTACCAATTTTGATGCTTTCACAGAACCATTTACTTTATTTCCTGTTTGCTGCCACAGGCCACGAAGACTTCGAACTTCGTCTTCTAAAATTCGAAGACAATTTATTTATTTTGCGATATAGCAAAGCTGTGATATCGTTATTGAAGAGAATTGAACAAGCTTTGATGGTGGCCATATTACCTACTATAGTTTATAGTCATGTCCAGCGTATTTTGATTTTAAAACCAATAGCCCTTAAACAAAAAAATTTAACATGAAATGCAATTTTTAAAATTCCAACCTCGATTAATTATTCTATTTGGCTAAAGACAAGCCCAAATATCTATCTAAATCCAATCAGTCTTAAAACAATGAAGTTCAAAATGGCGACCACTTTTCTTATGCTCAAGTATCAATTTTGACGTTAATTGGCTTAAAAATAAAGAAGCCTAAATATTGGCCACTTTTTTCAATTATAATATAGGATATGCCCTTTGTGCCCAAAGCCATTCCCAGAGGTCGATTATGAGGTCGATTGGTCTTAAAACAAATAAATTCAAAATGGCGGCCTCATATTTCAGTTCTAACTTTGGATCTGTCCTTTGTACCTAAAACCATGTCCAGGTATCGATTTTGAGGTTGGTTGGCCTTAAAACAAAGAAATCCAAAATAGCGGCCACTTTTTCAATACATATTTTTTTTTAAATATCTAGTATCCTTTTTGGTGTAAAAAGTTATCTAGACACGCGGTAGCGTGTCAAGCCAAGTTCAAACAAAGTAACTGGCTAGCCAGCGCCGAGTGTAATATTACACGAACGGAACGTAACTGTGTGTAACCGTAGGAAAAAATTTAAAAATAAAGAAAAGTTTAAAAATAGTGGGAGTCCCCATACAAAAAAAAAACATTTTTTGTAGCGTTGGAACCGTTACAAGCAGATATTTGAAACTATCCCAATATGTTATGTATTATTATATTAGCTATATAACAAAAATATAAAAATAAAGTTCAGTCAAAAAAGAAGTGGTGTCCCCATATAAAAAAACTTGTAATACGCGCTAAACTCAGAGTAAGTATATACCTATAGAGAGCGCGTATGCAAGTGGGAACAATAGGCACGGGTGGGAACATCGTCCTGCGCCGGCCGCAAGCGCTTGTAGTCACTCGAGTAGGAACGGCGTGAGCACACGCGAGTGAGATCTATGCGAATATTTGATTATTAATACTGCAAAATGGTTAAATGTTCTGTGGAATCTTGTAAAAACGACACTCGGAATCACACTTAACAGAATTCTAATATCACGTTTCACAGGCAAGCCATATTTCAGCATATTTTTAGGTAAAATTGAAATAACGCGTCACGGTATGAAAGACGCTCGGGAGGCGAACACTTGTACCCCCCGCACTGCCCCGCATCCCGCTTTTTCGATAGTGATGTTACGCGTCGATACCAGAATCGATGTAATATTTTCATATTATAGCATACGTATTTATTACTATCGAAGGCGATGCTTAATATAATGTAGCTTAGGTAACTGTTTTTGTCTGTGTGTGATTTTTAAGCCAATTAATAATTGCTTTTTTGTTTATGAAATGAAAGAAATAATTACTGTTCCTAAAAATTGACTGATTACGATAATATTTTTAAGCTTCTATCGCGGGTCTTGACAGTATAAGTTGGCAATCATTAAGATATATTTCTTTGTCATTTTTTTAACATTGGTAATAAATATTTCAAAAACTAGACGTGACTATTTTAGGCTTGGGGAGACTAGCTAAGAAATCCATGGTGCGATGCTCGGTTTATATCCATTGGTTCAATTATAATGGATATCCATTAATATTATTGGTTCTTAATGCTTGTAAAAACTGCTCTTGAGGTACCGTGTTTATAAATCATTCCACATGGCACTACACCAATTCGCAGCATAGCTTTTATCTATATTAAGGCAATACGCTTAAAATTACTCACAAGGCCATATTTTGTAGAACCACATTTTTTTAACAACAATATGTACCGCGCCGCCGGACCTGTACTTATCGATAACTGTTGCGTTGGTGCTCCTCGCGTGCCCATCCCTAGCAGTCGCCAACATTTCTATATAAGTAGCTATAGTTCACCTGCCTACGCTGGGTAGTGGGCGCACGATGCGATATTAGCCCTCTATAGGTATATCCTTACTCTGAGGCGATAAACAACCGGCCAACGATGTGTCGTCGGCGGCGCGTGGCACCACATAACTTAATACCTGCCTAGTTTTCTTTACAAAAAGTAATGATATATTTAAGTGCCAATGCAGTCCATAAATACTCAAAATAATTGTAGTAGTCTGTGAGCTAAACAGTTTATAGCGCCATCTAGGCGTAATAATAACTATCGGATAAACCGATAGTTGTTTATTTTATCCATCATCTCATTTGCGCCATTGAAATAACCATTTCAAATGATTTTATGGATCTTAGTGCCATCTAGTTGAATTCAATGTACTAAACAGCGAAGTACGCTTCAATGTATGGGGATCGTTAGTCTATACTCTTATTAGTCCATGGTATAGAGAAGACATTCATATCTTTCCTCTTGACTTTTCTTGTAAGAAGATTATGAGTGATTGGGCGTAGGTACTGCTGCGGTCGAGAGAACTATATTATAATAGATAATATGCTATATTTGATCATAAATAAATATATGTATAAAATATATTCCCTTAATGTCTTTTTAACTTAAAATATAATTCAAATATGTAATCCAAAATTAATAATATAGGCTTACTATTGTTAGGGCAAATATATTTTTTGTGCGGGTATTAATGACATGATCTACAATTTCGGTGGCGTAGTTGTATTACAGTACGACTGCAAAGCTGCGGTCTCGGGTTCGATCCCCGGGTCGGGCAAAGTGATATTGAATTTTTCTATTCAGTATCAGCTCGGAGTCTGGAATTTGTGCCCGATATGTCGATAGGCTCGCCCCCTATCACATCATGGGACGGAATAATGGCGAAAAGTGGGTGTACTAGTTGCGCCTCTGCCTACCCCTTCGGGGATAATAGGCGTGAGTGTATATGTATATGTATGTATCTACAATTTTTGCTGTAAAAGCATAGAACGTTTAACAGTTCGAGTTAGTTGGTCATTGCCTTCGTGCCGGTCGTTCGCTTGGAAATATTTTTTGTGAAAGTATTTCTGTAAAGTCAGTGGTACATATTTTTATTTAAATCAAAACCGTTACAGTTTCTAATATCAGAATTGGGATGTGTAATCGATGCCCATACATGTGGATTGTGTTCATTACATAGCTATGCTATGGGGTATGCTAAATACCAATGCTACTGTGGAGAACGTTATGTGTACATGACTTCGAATGAAGAAGTGTTTACGGGCACCGTGTTCGAACTGTTGGTGCTCAAATGTTTCTGTACGCGTGCCGCGTATAGCTTGGAAGCTGTTCCGAGGTGACCCGGACAGGATGACTGCGCGTGTGTCAACTAGCGCTAGATGCTAGCGGCTCCATTGCAGAGGATCGGGGACTGTATATGAAGTGTGGTATCGTATGACTCATAATTCTTGCTTGAGGGTTATGCTTTCCTTTATTTCTCCGTGATACCCGCAAATGTTGGGATCTCGTTTTGCCATGTGGTGGCTACCGGACGTAATGTCCAGGCCACTCCGCGAATAGAGTATCTTTTGTAGCGATGAAAATTAATGGCTATTCGGAGAGTTTGATACGAGTCTTAATCAAAGGTCAGAATAGGCCGAACAGTGTGTTACTGTTTTTCTGTGCTTATAGGAACCGGAGATCCGTTTGGTGTGTGCCCGGTGCGGAGTAGCGCACTAGGATGTGTAGATACGTGCTGTTCAAACTGCGGACAGACGCGGTCCGATCAGACAGGCGGCACATAACTGCGCTCTATGCACCACGGAACAGTGCATTCAAGCGCTGCGGAATTATGCGCTTCTTGCGCTGCGGAATTATGCGCTTCTTGCGCTGCGGAATTGTTTGCGCTTTTGCGCTGCGGAATTATGCGCTCTATGCGCTGCGGAGTTATTCGCTTCTTGCGCTGCGGAATTGTTTGCGCTTTTGCGCAGCGAAATTGTTTGCGCTTTTGCGCTACGGAACGGTGCGCTTTTGGCGCTACGGAACGGTGCGCTTTTGGCGATACGGAACGGTGCGCTTTTGGCGCTACGAAACGGTGCGCTTTTGGCGCTACGAAACGGTGCGCTTTAAGCGCTGCGGAATGGCGCTCTCCAGTTGGAGTAGCCTTGTCATAGCCCCGACATTGTGGCACTCTGTCACGACATTGTGGCACTCTCTAGTTTGTGGTAGTACGATTTTTTATAGTCCCGACATTGTGGCTATCTCGTGCTCCGAATGTGGCACTGTTTATGATATTGCTGCTGTTCTCTGGGACCCTGCTAGTGGTTGCTAGACATTCTTGTTTCAGAAATGATTGGGTTCCATAACTCAACCATTACTGATTCGAAATTGCTTGATTGTGTTACAATGGGTAACTAAAGTTAAAATGTTTTGGGTGATGAGTCAATCCGCCCCTGAAGGAACTCTCGTGGGCGCTGCAGTCCTTATTTACTGCTGCCGTCACGAGGCTCATCATTCGTCTCGGTTTATTGAGAATCGTTTGTATTGTACACAGTTTAGTAATTTTTTGACAGCTGTGCCGTTGGAGAGACTAAAAAAAAAGTATGTGATCGAGGACGATCACATTGTCAGGAAAGGCCGTGTTAGGGCAAAAATATTTTTTGTGCGGGTATTATTGACATGATCTACAATTTTTGCTATAAAAGCATAGAACGTTTGACAGTTCGAGTTAGTTGGTCATTGCCTTCGTGCCGGTCGTTCGCTTGGAGATATTTTTTGTGAAAGTATTTCTGTAAAGTCAGTGGTACATATTTTTATTTAAATCAAAACCGTTACAGTTTCTAATACTATAGTTAGATATAAATAATTAGTACATAAATAATGGGCATTGTTTAATAATTACATAATAAGTACGCGGCGCACTCTTCGCGGTCTAACGCAAAAACGGTTGATCGTATGAAAAAAAAGTTCAAGCAAAAGTTGTAGAGAACTTTATACTCTACAACTTTTATAATAGGTGGATATCCCATTTAAGCAATAGAAAGTGAAACATTCGCGAAAAAACGATTTTTATGATCTTTGACCTTCAATATCTTAAGACGCGGACACGATAGCACTAGTGACTTTTGAGACAACATTTAGGACAACAAAACAAAGGTTTATACCAATTTACAGCTTATTATCTTTCATTCCGAGGTGAAACCCCTAATAAGACTGGGCTAAAATAAAAAAATTACAACAATAAATTAATATTGATGAAAAATAAAACCAAGATTACTTATGTAAAAGAAAATTTTAATGTGTAAGTGCCGTTTGAAAAAGGATTAGATTTTATTCAAGTATTCAATCGTCTGTTGCAAATTAATTAAACATATAACCAATTATTTTTTTTAAAGATTGTGTCTTATTATTCCGTTACTCTTATATAAAAATTTGAATCATCGGTGCTTTCACTTACACTATCATCGCAGTTATCACTTTCATCACTACATACAGTCGTGGTCAACTAATTAGGGACATGCAAGATAGTGAAGAACAATAACCAGTTATGTACATACAAATATAAAACCCTATTGATTTCTCAGTAACTATTATTTGCATAATTTGGTCCGATTATTATGCTTTAAATGGCTGTAAATAAAAGAATAAATAAATAGAAAAAAGTATTTAATATCAAAGGTTGAACATGTATTCAATTTTAAGGTATAATTCTGTAGCTGGACATTTAATTAAGGACAGTAAACTATAATGAAAAATAGAATTAAACAAAACTAATAATCTGCAGTATTATAATATCTTTAACAGCTCCATTTTATTACGTGTAAAATCAGTACCCAGTAGCAAAATCTATGTTAGTAATTACCGCTTGACACCGATGTGGCATAGACATTATCAGTTTCTGGCATGTTTCGACAGGAATATTTGCCCATGCCTCACAAAAAGCTTCATTAAGTTCATCTAAAGTTGTGGTACGATAAGTGGCTACTTTTTTCTTGATTTCGTGCCAAAGGTGCTCGATTGGGTTAAGGTCCGGGCTATTTGCTGGCCAATCTAGCACCGATACTGACTGACTGGTAAGAAACGACTTGACTGAACGGGCGGTATGTTTCGGGTCGTTATCATGCTGAAACGTCCATTTAATAGGGAGATGCTCCTCAGCATAGGGAAGCATCGTTTCCTCCAATATTGCCTTGTATTGATGTTGGTCTAAGTTACCCTGAACTTTCCTCACAGGTCCCACTCCACGTCCAGAAAATGAACCCCACATTTTAATGTTTCCACCACCATGTTTCACCTGCTTTTTTGTGAATCTTGGATTCATTTCCGCTTTTACTGGACGCCGTACGTATTGCCTTCCATCTGAAGAAATCAAATTAACCTTGGTCTCGTCAGAGAATAATACATGTTGCCATTGGGCGTAGGTCCAATGTCCATATTACGTGCAAACGCCAAACGAGCATTTCTATGTTCTTTGTTCAACAACGGTACTTTTTTTTTTTTTTTTTTTTTTTTTTTATATAGCCATCTTCGGCTCATTAGGGACGGCTGCGGGCTTCCTCCGACTCACGTCTAAGTTGTCGTCCGCAACCGCCCCTGCGCGTACCGCGTTTTTGCGGTCCTTTTTCCTGTTGCGGGGGCTCAGAAGCCCCCGAAACACCGTATCGTGTCCGCCTGTTGGTGTCCGAGGCAGCGTGAGACACGCTGCCTCGGACATGTCCATCACGGGGGTCACAGAAGTTGGCTAGACTAATGGGTGGGCGGCACGTCCCGCCCACCCGTGACCCCCGGAGGCCCCTATTAGTCGCCTTTTACGACAGGCAGGGGATACCGTGGTGGAATTCTCCAAACGCCCCCAATCCACAGGGCGGGAGACGTCGGTCAGTCGTCCACCCGACGCCTCCTACGTCTCGTCTGGCGGCGGGAGGGATCACCACTGCGCTGGCGATCCCTCTCGGCACTCTCCTTCCGCGAGAGGACCGCCTCGCAGAAGTGGGCCACCGCCTGCCAGGCCTCCCGGCCGCCGACCATGGAAGCGACCACGGCCGGCAGTGAGAGGTCTTCTCCGACGACTGTTCTGAGAGCGCTGCGCTCCTCATCCCAGGCTGGACAACACTCCAACGTATGTTGGGCCGTGTCCATTGGGCAGTTGTCACAATAGTGACACACGGCCGACTCCTCTACACCTACCACCCGAAACAGGAACTCACCGAAGCAGCCATGCCCGGTGAGCACCTGCGTCAGGCGGTATGTTGCCGCTCCGTGGCGCCTGTCCAGCCATTCGGCAAAGACAGGACGCACTGCCTCTACGACACGGTGCCCCCACGACGGGGCCTCCAGCCTGAGACGCCACTCCTCCACGGCGGCTCGCCGTAAGGCGGCCCTCTTGGCCTCCACCTCCTTCAGGGCCGGACGCTCCCCGCGACTGAACGCCTCCTCCCGCCAATGGAATACATCGGCAAGGGATTTGGCGTCCAGGTCCCAGGGCAGAAATCCGGCCAATAGGCAAGCCGCCTCGAAAGAGACCGTGCGGTACGCCCTGACCGCCCGCTGCGCTAAAGCTCTCTGCGGGGCGCGCAGAAGGGCGACGCAGGGGCGACTCAGGGAGTCAGCCCAAACGGGGCTGCCATAAAGGGCTATGGACCGCACGACTCCGTGATACAGCCTCCGGCAAGGGAAGCCAGGACCTTCCAGGTTGGGCAGCAGGCGGGAAAGAGCGCCCGCTGCCCGGGACAATTTCGTCCTCAACTCCTTAAAGTGGGTGCGGAATCGCCATCGGCTATCCAGGACTAAACCTAGATACCTCATGCTAGAGCCGATGGGGATCCGCACCCCCCCAACGACGATGCCGGCACCGGCCGGTGGCCCTCTCCGAGGTCCGTGAAAACACACGGCCTCGGTTTTCTCGAGGGCCACCTTCAAACCTAAACGTTGAATTCTTCCAACTACTTGGCCGGTGCCCGCCGCCGCCAGAGTTGCGGCGTCCCGGAAGGTCCCAGCAGTCGCTGTGACTAACGTATCGTCGGCGTAACATGTCACGCCGACGCCCCGGAGATTGGAACCACGGAGCACCCAGTCGTACCCGATGTTCCACAGGAGAGGGCCCAAAACCGAGCCCTGTGGAACACCGCACGACATCGCTCTTCGGTGCCACCCATCGGCGCCCGGATACACCACGTGCCTGTCAGACAGGTACGCGTGCACCAGACGCCGGAGATAGGGCGGCACCACGTGGTACCGCAGTGCCTCGTGGATGCAGGGCCAGGGCAGCGAGTTGAAAGCATTGGATATATCCAATGAAACCGCAATCACTACACTGCCTCTGGCCACTGCATCCTCCGCCTGTGCCTTCACCCGCAGAATCGCGTGGACAGTGGAACGTCCCCTCCTAAATCCAAACTGCTCGTCGGCCAGATTTGGTCCGACCCTTTCAAGGTGCTCGACGAGGCGGGTATGAATGATGCGCTCGAAGAGCTTTGCCACCTCGTCGAGCAACACGATGGGCCGGTAGGCCGACGGCGACTCTGCGGGTCGTCCTCCCTTCTTCAGCAGGACGAGCTTCCCGGTTTTCCAACGCACCGGGAAGACGCCCTGCTCCAGGCAGGCGGTGAATAAGCCGCGGAGCCTCGGGCCCAGGTACTCAACGGCTAGCACCCAGGCTTTCCCGGGGATGCCATCGAGCCCTGGGGCCGTGTTTTTGCTCCGCAGCCGAAGCACTGCCGCCCGCATTTCAGCGGGCGAAACCTCCGGGATATCCCTTGCCGGATTCTCACTCGACGATGACGCCACATCCGGTGGCGCCATCGGTGGAGGAGTGAACTCCACGGTGGCCGGGAACAAGGCCGCGACGACGTTGGCCAGTAATTCTGGCCGGAGACTCTGCGACAGCGGGGGCGCCGCTGGGCGAAGCTTCTTCATCACCATACGGTAAGGGCGCCCCCACGGGTCCCTGTCGAGAGTCCCCACGAACGCCTTACGTGCCGCGACCTTGGCCCCATGAATGGCCACCCGCAGCGCTCTCTTTGCCTCTTTGTAGAGGCCATAGAGCTGCCGCTCCTGGTCTGCGTGGTTTTCGTCTCGGAGCCGGCGACGACGATGCCTGGCGTATCGGCGGCGCGCAGCAACGCACGACGCGCGCAACTGCAATAGCTCCGCCGACCACCAGTACACCTGTCGCACCGGCGAACGGCGGAGAGCTCGGGGCATGCCGGCGTCGCAGACATCCGACATTGCCACCCCGAACCACTCCGCCTCCTGCTCAACCCGTACCGGCCCGTCCGGCACGGGGAGCCACGACATGACCAGAGCGGCCAGCACTAGGGCCTCCCCATCGAGGCGACGAAGCGCCCACCGCGGGCCGTCCTGATTTGGGGCACTCGGTACACCACCGGACTGGACACTCGAGGACGCGGAGACGCCGAACCTGACGTAACGATGGTCCGACAACGTCTCCACGCCCACGAGGACTCTCCAGTCCCGGACACGGCGTGCGACGGCGGCACTCGCAAACGACAGGTCTATAATCGACCCGCCGTTGTGCCGCACGCACGTGTCCACCGACCCCCTGTTCAGGACGACCAGGCCGACAGAGATCGCCCATTCCTCCAGGACCCGACCACGACCGTTCGTCGCCGGCGAACCCCAAGCCACGGACTTGGCGTTGAAGTCGCCGGCGACGACCGCCGGGTGAGGTTGGCCTTGTTCCACCAAGGCCCCCAGCCGAACGAGGAAAGACTCAAATTCGGCGAGGGGTCTGTTGGGAGAAAAGTACACTCCTACTATCCAAATGTCTCCCAACAGAACCGCCACGCATCCCCTGTCCTTCGCTACTTTTTCGAAGGGTGGGGAGCCAGCGGCGCCCCGGCTGATGATGGCCACCAAGCCGTCAAGGTCCCCCGCCCAGTTATCCCGGGGGGGGACAAAATACGGCTCAGCGACCACGGCCACTTGCACCGACCACTGCGCCAGGCTTTGGGACTACAGGTCCTGGGCACTGGCACAGTGGTTGATGTTCGCCTGGAGGAAGTTTAGATCCATTATTGGGCGATCTCTACAACGTCCATCGCGGCCTCTTGCGGTGGGCTCGCTGACTGCGGCTGGGTCGAGGCCCCAGCGGCAGCAGCACTTCGTACCCCGGCGCGACGCCTGTCGCGACGGGAGGGGGCGGGACACGCCTTCCCGCCCACCGGATGTTTGGCGGGCCTCCCTGCGGCCGCGCAGACTGCGCAGTTCGGCGCGGCCTCGCATTCACGGGCTTTGTGGCCCGGTTTACCGCAGCGATAGCACAAATCGCTGCGGTCCGGTCCTCCGACGCAGGTACTCTGCGTGTGACCGTGCTCCAAACAACGGTAACAGCGCATCGGGCGCGCCCCGAGCACGGTCACCCGGGCCACAGTCCACCCCACCTTCAGGCGGCCCGCCTTTATTTTTTGTGCCGCCCTGGTCGGCACCTTGGCCCAGACGGAGCCCAGGCCGGAGCGATCGGGCCGGATTTGGCCCACCTTTACTGCGTCCGCAGCACACTCGCCAGCAAGGCAAAGGGCCGCCGCGACCGTCTCGGACGTGGCTGCGGGATCTAGCTCCGACAGCCGCAGCTCCGTGCATTTGGTGGGCCGGGAGATTTGAACATCGTCCGACCCGCCAAAGCATTCCCTCAGCCTTGCGGCGAGGGAGTCCGCCTTTCGCTCCGACTCAGCCCCGGGCACCTCGTACAACATGGCACCCGTGGCTGCCACCTTGGGCCTCAACCTGTCGATGTCGAGGCCGGCGAGGTCTACTCGGTGCTGGGCATCCGTCAGCACTTTGGCGTAAGTTGGCAACACTGCTCCTGCGTATCATTGCCTTAGGTTATTTCTTCATTGATCATTACTTACTACTTAGTAACTATACTTAGTTGTGACCATAATTATTATTGTTGGGTTGTGGCAAAAAGATTGAAACAAAACTACTGCACTGCATTTTTAAATTATTTTATTTTGTTAACTTAACAAGTGTATTACCATTAAGAGGACACATTTATAAATAACTAGTAGTGCTCACGGCTCCGCCCGCGTGAAAAAGTTTTTACGGAATAAAAAAGTTTTTCCGGGACAAAAATATTTTCCCGGGATAAAAAGTAGCCTATAGCACTCAGGAGTAAACTAGCTTCCTATTAGTGAAAGAATTTTCAAAATCGGTTCAGTAGTTCCTGAGATTAGCTGCGTTCAAACAAACAACAAACAAACAAACTCTTCAGCTTTATAATATTAGTATAGATTACAGTTTACACTAAAGAACAAATAGTTGGCTATTATCTATCTATATCGACCTACTTTTTTTACCTATTGTTTTTAATAATTAGGTACTTACTGCGACGAATTTAATATTTTTGGTTGAGTCGTAACATTCTTTATTAACAATAGGTAGTGAATAAAAGTCGACACAATGAAGGTGTACGATCCCGTAATGTACAGTTTGGTTATAATCGCTGAAGAATGGAAATTTTTAATATTGATAAGTACAGTGGTTGCATTATATTTTTACTATACAAGTACGTTCGACCATTTCGAGAAGAAAGGCATTCCATTTATGAAACCAGTTATTTTATTAGGAAATTTGGGACCACGATTTAAAACTACAAAATCTTTCCATCAGCATCAACTAGATATTTACGAATATTTTAAAGGAAATCCATTCGGTGGTAAGTAGTTTTGTAATAAAAGTATTATACTAATATCAATGCCAGGTAAATCTATACTAATATTATAAAGCTGAAGAGTTTGTTTGTTTGAACACGCTAATCTCAGGAACTACTGAACCGATTTTGAAAGTTCTTTCACTAATAGGAAGCTACTTTACTCCTGAGTGCTATAGGCATACTTTTTATCCCGGGAAAATATTTTTGTCCCGGAAAAACTTTCACGCGGGCGGAGTCGCGAGCATCACCTAGTTACTAACAAAATTATTCATTACTAGTTTGTTTGCAGCTTCGCCTGTGTGCAAAAGTTTTATCAGGATAAAAAGTAGCCTATGGCACTTAGAAGTAACGCAGCTTCTTTTTAGTGAAATAATTTTCAAATCAGTTCAGTAGTTCCTGAGATTAGCGCATTCAACCCAACAAACTCTTCAGCTTTATAATAAGTATAGATGAGAGTAGTTAGGTCTGTACATTGTACATCCATCAGTTACGTTGATAGATTTTTTATATTATCTTTCATCAACTTGACTCGTCAAGCCCCGCGACGGATGCCGGCGTCCGAGTATATAGGGTTTCCGCATACATCTAGGTATATATATAAGCGGGGCTTGACGGGTTAACAAGGAATTTTCGGACGCAGTTCTAATGCGTTTTTAACACACACACAGTCACGCCGTTTATCCCCGAAGAGGTAGGCAGAGGCGCAACTAGTGCACCCACTTTTCGCCGTTATTCCGTCCCATGATTTGATAGGGGGCGAGCCTATCGCCATATTGGGTACAAATTCCAGACTCCGAGCTGATACTGCATAGAAAAACTCAATATCACTTTGCCCGACCTGGGAATCGAACCCGAGACCTCAGCATTGCAGTCGTACCATAATACAACTACGCCACCGAGGCAGTCGTTGCCTTGCGTTGCGTTTTTAAATCTGCATATTAATGAGTAGAGTCGAAGGAAGCCCGCAGCCGTCCTTAATGCGTCGAAGATGGCCACCGCGGAGTTTTAGTTGGTATGCCGTGCGGTGTACATGGGTTAGGGACTCGGCCCGGCGGTCGCCCGACGTTTTCCATCTTTCCGGGCGGCTCAACGTCTGGTCGTAAGGCACGGTGAACCCAACATAACCGCTCAGTCGTTGCCCTTGAGCACTGGGCGGTAGTAATAAGTCACTTTCTCCGCGTCAACAAAAAAAAATAAAAAATATTAATGAGTAATGGCGCGATTTAAATTAATCAGACCGTGGACGTAGGGGCATTATATTGTCAAACATCTGAATAAACAAACGTTTATTACAAACATGTATCGATTGGTAATTAAAATGTATATGTTGCGTATTAATATACTTCAACCTTATTTGTTTTATAGCAGCATAATATAATGAGTACGGTTTGTGAAACGGGGGTACTGTATTTGATTCCCAGGCCATGTAACACTGAGTTTACTTATAGCAGGGTTCGAAAATTTCTGATATTTAATATAAACTAGCCGGCCCGGCGAACTTCGAATCTCTACAAAATCAATTAATTTTGTGCTTATTAACTGAATAAGTTAATACAAAATGAATACTCAAAATGAATTGAGTCAAATAAATGTACAAAAATCAAAATGAAAAGTTCATACAAAGAGGCAGAGACAAACGAGTGCGACATGCTACGATCTTGACATACCTCTTGAACGCCTCTTCCACATTCATAGTGCTCGTCATACATTTTCCGCCAGTTAGAGCAACCCCTCTATACTATAATATTATATCCATTGATATAATATAATATCGTCGAACCCTGACTTATCGCAATTCACTTGGAATTAGATAAGTTTGGTGCCACTTGTAAAAGGAAATATAATATTTTTCTACATATTTAATGAAATATGTCAACGGGCTAATTTTGAAATAAGTAACTTATTTATTATTCACTAGCTTTTGCCCGCGGCTCCGCCCGCATTCACAAGTTTTGCCGGGATAAAAGTCTCGGTTTATATTTCCTCAGGATAAAAAGTAGCCTATGTGTTAATCCAGGACATGATCTACCCGTGTGCCAAATTTCGTGGAATTCCGTTCAGTAGTTTTTGCGTGAAAGAGGAACAAACATCCATACATTCTTACAAACTTTCGCCTTTATAATATTAGTAGGAAGTTTTAAGATACCTATTATGTATACCTATATATTTTTTGCTTTTTTATATCTAGTTTTAGTCATGACTTAAAGTAGGTTCATAAAATAAAATTCTTTGTAGTTTACATGGAAGAAGATATTCCAAAGTCCAAACCAATCCTAATGACATCATTTGACTTAAGTGACTGATAATAATTGATGAAATCCAAATGATATATCGATTTGATAACAAAAGCTTCAATGAAATATTTTTTTATTTTTCGCGTAGGTGGACATAACTTAAAAACCTCTTAATGTGTCTTTTAAGTTCTTTTTTGCATGTACACACTTATCTGTCATAATTGAAAAATGCTTGGCTTCTAAATAACGCAAAAAATATCTTAGTCATTTTTAACTACACCGCATTGAGTGAGTAATAAAATTATTTTCGTTTATTGATCACGCACGCTAAAATGGCTTTTATGACAGCGCAATACAAAAACAAATTGACTGTTGACTATTTTATACTGGAAATAACGTACAAATAATACATAATATATGCGAAATACATAACTTAATACATAAGCAACTTGTTTTTTCCATTTCAATATTAATATTTGTAATCGGAATGCGAATTAAATTATACCTACACTAGCTTTTGCCCGCGGCTCCGCCCGCATTAAAAAGTTTTTCCAGGATAAAAGTCCCGGTTTATATTTTCCCGGGATAAAAAGTAGCCTATGTGTTAATCCAGGACATGATCTACCCGTGTGCCAAATTTCATCGAAATCCGTTCAGTAGTTTTTGCGTGAAAGAGGAACAAACATCCTTACATCCATACATCCAAACATCCAAACATTCAAACATCCAAACATCCATACATTCTTACAAACTTTCGCCTTTATAATATTAGTAGGATAGGAACATCAACAGTTTACACATAACAAACATTGCTACAGTTCACTTATTATATAGGTACTATTCTTATGTGCTTACCAAATAAAGATGTACCAACATTCACAATTTTATACTTTTAGGAACAAACAGCTATAAACTTTTTATTATCTTAGGTTAGAACATTAATATAAACTATAATAGAAATAACATACAATTAATGTAACTTACCGGTGATAAGTGACACTATTTATTGGTTTACAGTTACCCATATAGTTTTTGCACACTTTAAACATACAAACCGACATTTTCGAACGATATAAATCTGAGTAACAACGTGAGCGAACGCTATGACAGCTCGAAGAGTACTAAGCGCGTGAAATGATATAAAGGCGGACAGTTCGCCTTTATTTTTATCGACGCGTTTGAAGCGTTTAGAGTCAATCTAAATACATTATTAATCAAAGAATATTAGTAAAGATTTTATTACGACAAGAGCAGTAGAAAAATAACAAAAAAAAATATATCTTAGTGGATTTTTTCATTCCAGGAATGTTCGAGGGTAGAAAACCGGTTTTATTCATCTTAGATCCAGATCTTCTGAAAGCGATTACTATACGAGACTTCGAATACTTTACTGATCGAGTAATTCTAAATTCCAAGGAACCAGTTTACTTGAGAAGAAACCTGTTGAATTTAAAGGTGAGCTTTACACTGTACTTGACTACATGCACTAATTTATAATCTATACATATAAAATGCTTTGTCCTGAATGACTGACGGATCAACGCACAGCCTAAAGCGCTTATCGTAAAGACCTGAAACTTGGAGGGTGTGTTCTTTGTATTGACGAAAGCATCCTATAAGAAGGGAGAAGAAAGGGCAATGTACCTATGTATGGCGCAACACGATTCCTTGGTCCAACCTACTTCAAATTTTGCATAAACCTTTTTAACAGAATTGATGGAAGACGTGTTTCTTATTTTATTGAAATTCATCCCGTAACGAGGTTAAAAAGGCGTAGAAAGTTGTTTTGGCATTGATTTGCTTCGAAATTGATATCAATACTCCTTGGTCGGACAAACTTAGCTGGCCGGCCTTAGTTAAGTTAACTATACGATAGCGCGTAAATTCATGCTCGAAGTACTGGTGTCGGTATGGTCTAAGAGCCGGCCCTTGTTCGATCCCCACCGATCTTGCAACCTGATGAGATATATTTTCTAAAACGCTTTGATAATAGATAAATACGCCTATAATAGCTTTTTTTTTTTTTTTTTTTTTTGTTGACGCGGAGAATGTTACTTATTACTACCGCCCAGTGTTCAAGGGGAACGACTGAGCGGTTATGTTGGGTTCACCGTGCCTTACGACCCGACGTTGAGCCGCCCGGAAAGATGGAAAACGTCGGGCGACCGCCGGGCCGAGTCCCTAACCTATGTACACCGCACGGCATACCAACTAAAACTCCGCGGTGGCCATCTTCGGCGCATTAGGGACGGCTGCGGGCTTCCTCCGACTCACGTCTAAGTTGTCGTCCGCAACCGCCCCTGCGCGTACCGCTGTTGCGGTCCTTCTCCTGTTGTTGCGGGGGCTCAGAAGCCCCCGAAACACCGTACCGTGTCCGCCTTTTGGTGTCCGAGGCAGCGTGAGACACGCTGCCTCGGACATGTCCATCACGGGGGCCACAGAAGTTGGCTAGACTAATGGGTGGGCGGCACGTCCCGCCCACCCGTGACCCCCGGAGGCCCCTATTAGTCGCCTTTTACGACAGGCAGGGGATACCGTGGTGGAATTCTCCAAACGCCCCCATCCACAGGGCGGGAGACGTCGGTCAGTCGTCCACCCGACGCCTCCTACGTCTCGTCTGGCGGCGGGAGGGATCACCACTGCGCTGGCGATCCCTCTCGGCACTCTCCTTCCGCGAGAGGACCGCCTCGCAGAAGTGGGCCACCGCCTGCCAGGCCTCCCGACCGCCGACCATGGAAGAGACCACGGCCGGCAGCGAGAGGTCTCCTCCGACGACTGCTCTGAGAGCGCTGCGTTCTTCATCGCAGGCTGGGCAAAACTCCAACGTGTGTTGGGCCGTGTCCGTTGGGCAGTTGTCACAATAGTGACACACGGCCGACTCCTCTATCCCCACCGCCCGAAACAGGAACTCACCGAAGCAGCCATGCCCGGTGAGCACCTGCGTCAGGCGGTATGTTGCCGCTCCGTGGCGCCTGTCCAGCCATTCGGCAAAGACAGGACGCACTGCCTCTACGACCCTGTGCCCCCACGACGGGGCCTCCAGCCTGAGACGCCACTCCTCCACGGCGGCTCGCCGTAAGGAGGCCCTCTTGGCCTCCACCTCCTTCAGGGCCGGACGCTCCCCGCGACTGAACGCCTCCTCCCGCCAATGGAATGCATCGGCAAGGGATTTGGCGTCCAGGTCCCAGGGCAGAAATCCGGCCAATAAGCAAGCCGCCTCGAAGGAGACCGTGCGGTACGCCCTGACCGCCCGCTGCGCTAAAGCTCTCTGCGGAGCGCGCAGGAGAGCGACGCAGGGGCGGCTCAGGGAGTCAGCCCAAACGGGGCTGCCATAAAGGGCCATGGACCGCACGACTCCGTGATACAGCCTCCGGCAAGGGAAGCCAGGACCTTCCAGGTTGGGCAGCAGGCCGGAAAGAGCGCCCGCTGCCCGGGACAATTTCGTCCTCAACTCCTTAAAGTGGGTGCGGAATCGCCATCGGCTATCTAGGACTAAACCTAGATACTTCATGCTAGAGCCGATGGGGATCCGCACCCCCCAACGATGATGCCGGCACCGGCCGGTGGCCCTCTCCAAGGTCCGTGAAAACACGCAGTGTGTTGAATGCCTTGGAGATATCCAACGACACTGCAATGACAATTTGTCCGCTGGCCACTGCATCCTCCGCCTGTGACTTCACCCGCAGAATCGCATGGACGGTAGAACGTCCCCTCCTAAATCCAAATTGGTTGTCGGCCAAATTCGGACCGACCCTTTCAAGATGCTCGACGAGGCGAGCATGGATGATGCGCTCGAAGAGCTTTGCCACCTCGTCGAGCAACACGATGGGCCGGTGGGCCGACGGCGACTCTGCGGGTCGTCCCCCCTTCTTCAGCAGGACGAGCTTCCCGGCTTTCCACCGCACCGGGAAGACGCCCTGCTCCAGACAGGCGGTGAATAAACTGCGGAGCCTCGGACCCAGGTGCTCAATAGCTAACACCCAGGCTCTCCCGGGGATGCCATCGAGCCCCGGGGCCGTGTTTTTGCTCCGCAGCCGAAGCACTGCCGCCCACATTTCAGCGGGCGAAACCTCCGGGATATCCCTTGCCGGATTCTCACTCGACGATGACGCCACATCCGGTGGCGCCATCGGTGGAGGAGTGAACTCCACGGTGGCCGGGAACAAGGCCGCGACGACGTTGGCCAGTAATTCTGGCCGGAGACTCTGCGACAGCGGGGGCGCCGCTGGGCGAAGCTTCTTCATCACCATACGGTAAGGGCGCCCCCACGGGTCACTGTCGAGAGTCCCCTAGAACGCCTTACGTGCCGCGACCTTGGCCCCATGAATGGCCACCCGCAGCGCTCTCTTTGCCTGTTTGTAGAGGCCATAGAGCTGCCGCTCCTGGTCTGCGTGGTTCTCATCTCTGAGCCGGCGACGACGATGCCTGGCGTATCGGCGGCGCGCAGCAACGCACGACGCGCGCAACTGCGCTAGCTCCGCCGACCACCAGTACACCTGTCGCACCGGCGAACGGCGGAGAGCCCGGGGCATGGCGGCGTCGCAAACATCCGACATTGCCACCCCGAACCACTCCGCCTCCTGCTCAACCCGTACCGGCCCGTCCGGCACGGGGTGCCACGACATGACCAGAGCGGCCAGCACTAGGGCCTCCCCATCGAGGCGACGAAGCGCCCACCGCGGGCCGTCCCGATTCGGGGCACTCGGTACACCACCGGACTGGATACTTGGGGACGCGGAGACGTCGAACCTGATATAACGATGATCCGACAACGTCTCCACGCCCACGAGGACTCTCCAGTCCCGAACACGGCGTGCGACGGCAGAACTCGCGAACGACAGGTCTATAATAGACCCGCCGTTGTGCCGCACGCACGTGTCCACCGACCCCCTGTTCAGGACGACCAGGCCGACAGAGATCGCCCATTCCTCCAGGACCCGACCACGACCGTCCGTCGACGGCGAACCCCAAGCCACGGACTTGGCGTTGAAGTCGCCGGCGACGACCGCCGGGTGAGGTTGGCCTTGTTCCACCAAGGCCCCCAGCCGAACGAGGAAAGACTCAAATTCGGCGAGGGGTCTGTTGGGAGAAAAGTACACTCCTACTATCCAAATGTCTCCCAACAGAACCGCCACGCATCCCCGGTCCTTCGCTACTTTTTCGAAGGGTGGGGAGCCAGCGGCGCCCCGGCTGATGATGGCCACCAAGCCGTCGAGGTCCCCAGCCCAGTTATCCCGGGGGGGGGGACAAAATACGGCTCAGCGACCACGGCCACTTGCACCGACCACTGCGCCAGGCTTTGGGACAACAGGTCCTGGGCACTGGCACAGTGGTTGATGTTCGCCTGGAGGAACTTTAGGTCCATTATTGGGCGATCTCTACCACTACGTCCATCGCGGCCTCTTGCGGTAGGCTCGCTGTCTGCGACTGGGTGGAGGCCCCAGCAGCAGCAGCACTGCGTCGCATATCGCGACGCCTATCACGACGGGAGGGGGCGGGACAAGCCTTTCCCCCCACCTGATGTTTGGCCGGCTTACCTGCGGCCGCGCAGACAGCGCAGTTCGGCGCGGCCTCACATTCGCGGGCTTTGTGGCCCGGTTTACCGCAGCGATAGCATAAATCGCTGCGGTCCGGTCCTCCGCTGCACATGCTTTGGGTGTGACCGTGCTCAAGGCAACGGAAACAGCGCATCGGGCGCGCCCCGAGCACGGTCACCCGGGCCACAGTCCACCCCACCTTCAGGCGGCCCGCCTTTATTTTTTGTGCCGCCCTGGTCGGCACCTTGGCCCAGACGGAGCCCAGGCCGGAGCGATCGGGTCGGATTTGCCCCACCTTTACAGTGTAGTGTGGTGTGTGTGTCTAGTATATAAGTAGGTGTAAGATGTGTTGTAAGTCAGTTGTAATCAGTATAATAAAGAACCTTAAACAAACAACACGTGTTCATCAATCTTTCCATTACATGGCGACCCTGCCAGTCGCGTCGGCGCAGCCCTGCGCTAGCGCGCGGCGCGCTATAAAAACTAATTAATACATTTTGAAGAAAAAAATATCTGAAAATTCATAAATTGAAGCAAGAAAATAATAAATGTGGAATAAAAGTAGGAAGAAAGAAGGCGAAAATAATAAAATAAGAAAAATGAAAAATGAAAAATCAAGATGAAGAATGAAATATAATAAAAATGAAGAGACAATTTTAATTATGGAAGAAATAAAATGAGAAGAATGAAAAGTGAAAAAATAAGAAATCAAAGTAAGGAAGAAATATGCTCTACGCATATTTCTTTCTAATAAGAAAATAATTAAGAAGAAATATTAAGTAGAAAAATTTAAGAAAATGAAGATGTTCGAGCGGTGTCCAGGGTAATCCCGGCCCAGGAGTCCAGGGTATAGCCCGGCCCACCCAGTAAGCAGCACAAGCCAGCAGCTCAGCCGCATCGTCGAGCCACGAGCGAGCCGTCGAGTCATCGCCATAAAGAAAATTTGATTTACCTATATCCTTTTCACAATTTATACACATTTTTATGTTTTATTAACTTTTACACATAATAATATGAGCTCTAATGTATGCTTAGAAGCATACATTTAATAATACAATTATAATTTAGATTTATTTTTGCTGTTGAAATATTTTATTTTTCTTTTGAGATCCGAACAAACTAAATTTTAACCATGGCAGAAAATTTTGATTTTGAAACAGCTATCGAATTTTTGCCTGTAATGAATGGCAATGATAATATAACAATACAGTTAATTAAAAATATAGATTTTTATAGTAGCTTGCTGAATGAAAAATCCAATAAATTTTTGATAAATTTTGTTCTTAAAACTAGATTGACTGAAGTTGGCAAATTTTATTTGAAACAGACCTATAATGATATTGGAAGTTTATTATCAGACATGGTCCATTATCTTTTACCCAAAAAATTACATTTTCAGTTACAAAACAGTTTAAATTCTTTCAAACAGGCTAACAATGAATCACACATAGATCACCCGCTCACCATATTAGCGAATCAATACGAGGTATCCAATAGCGAGTGCATTCCGCAAGATCAGCAATCATCGCAACGCGACTTGTCGGAGTGCACCGATTTGAACAATTACAATAACAGCGTAATGAAATCTGATTCCGACTCTAGCCCCGTATGTCATAACAGTCGATCCGATAATAATTGTGTCAACAAAATTATAAATGTTAGCAATGAGGATAAGTTGAAAATTGTAAAAGAGTCATTTAAATCTAAAGATGACTTAATAGAGCTCAGTAAAGAAACAAAAACTTGTAAGGAGCCTCGAATAGAGAATTTTAATGAATTAGAAAAGAAGTCTAAAGATATGAGAATAGTAAAAAGATCTAATGATATAGTATTAATTTTAGGAAATAATATAGAGGATAGTGTTAAAGGTAAAAAGATAGTTAAGTCAAAGGAAGGGTTTTGTAGTTTTGTACCTTCTGAGAAGAAATTATATTTAAACCTGAAGTTTTTAGAGATAGGTAAGATTTTTATGAGGGATTTAGAAATATTTTGTAGGAATAGAAATATAAAGGAATTAAAAATGAATAAGAATAGTAGAAAAGATATTAAGAAGTTTATAAGATTAATAAGAAAGTATAATGTAGGATATCCAAGAATAAGAATAAATAATAAATTTATAGATATTGTAAAAGTGAATGAAGTTAAAAGTAAATATAGTGAAACAAATGATATTATGAAGAATAAAAGCAATGATATTAATAAAATGTCGACTATTAATAATATGAGTAAAAAGGTCAGTAAGGATAAAGGGTCACATGATAGGGACCTTAATGGAAATGATAATTCTAATGGAAATATTGTTATGAATTGTAAGGTTGAAAACAAAGAAAGATACATAGCATACACGGTGGAGGAAAAGGAGATAAAAAGTTTTGTAAGATTATGTGTAACTTATGATGAGCGAACTGTAGGCATAACATAGATTTACTACAAAATATGTATAGGTAACGGTTATGATAAAAAAAAAGTTTATGTGCATGATTTTATGACAGTGTGTTTTTTATTAAGTATACATACATATTATATATCTTAAGTTTTAATTTTACATATTTAAGTATATAAATAAAAAATAAGAATGTAATATGTAACATTTTATTTTTATCCCAAAGGGGGAAGGTGTAGTGTGGTGTGTGTGTCTAGTATATAAGTAGGTGTAAGATGTGTTGTAAGTCAGTTGTAATCAGTATAATAAAGAACCTTAAACAAACAACACGTGTTCATCAATCTTTCCATTACAACAGCGTCCACTGCACACTCGCCAGCAACGCTGAGGGCCGCTGCGACCGTCTCGGACGTGGCTGCGGGATCCAGTTCCGACAGCCGCAGCTCCGTGCATTTGGTGGGCCGGGAGATTTGGACATCGTCCGACCCGCCAAAGCATTCCCTCAGCCTTGCGGCGAGGGAGTCCGCCTTCCGCTCCGACTCAGCCCCGGGCACCTCGTAGAGCATGGCACCCGTGGCTGCCACCTTGGGCCTCAACCTATCAATGTCGAGGCCGGCGAGGTCTACGCGGTGCTGGGCATCCGTCAACACTTTGGCGTAAGTGAGCCCCTTGGCCACCGCCGCCGGCGTCAGCGACACCACTATGGCCGCCGAGCGTGGCTGACGCAGCCTGGGCTCCTTACGCCTCTGCCTCCTCTGCTGCGGCTTCGCTGCAGGCGCCGCGGCGGGGCTGGGCTTCCCCCGCTTCTTCTTCCCCACCACCACGGTCCATTCAGTGTCCATGGACGCTGGGGCCGGTGGCAGTGGGCGAGGCTCCCTTGGAGCGGACTTCGCGACGGGGGGAGCAGGAGCACCACCTTTCCCCCCTCCCCTTCTTGGGCACCCCAGACGGTCCAGCGACCGCCACGGCAGTTGAGGTGGAGGGCCCGGCCACGACAGCGGGGGCTGTAGAAGGAGCAGGCTGTACTGCTCCTTTCCCCTTCCCTCTCCCCTTCCCCTTAGAGGAAGGCTGGGGAGCTCCCCCAACGAAGCCACCCTGGACGGGGAGTGGTGTGTCCCCGGGGGTGGACCTCCTCTCGTGGGCCAGCGGAGGCCTCTGGGCCGGCCCTGCGAGCGCCGAATCCAGTTTGGCCTGAAACCTGGCCTCCATCGTGGCCAGCATTTCCGCCGTGGGGCGTTTGCTGGCCTCTGCCTCCAGCTCTTCCAGACGGCGACGAAGGGAGGCGTTTTCGCTTTTCAGCGTTTTTAACGCCTCCTCAAGTTCGGCACACTTGTTCCGCCACTTTTTTGCCTCGCCTTTTGGGCGAGCGCTCGTCTCCGCCACGACAGCTACCTCGTCGGCAGGCAATTTGGGTTGGCGGAGCGAAGGACCATTCCTTCCCCGCTCTCCGCCCTTCTCGCCCTTTGGCGAGCCTCCCTGCGCAACAGGACATCGCGCACCCTCTCCTTCGACTGCGTTTTGACGAATTCGTCGACCGAAGGTGGGCCTCCCCTGCCGCGCCCAGCAGTCGTCTGCGTCTGGCTCCTCCGTGTCGCTTCCCAGGGACGACCTGCTGCCCTTGTCTAACTCGGAGCGTTTCCTCCAGAGTCTATGGCTCCGAACGGAGGAAACGCTCCCACTCGACGTCGAGTCTACGCCTGTGGACATCTTGTCCGCGCCGACTCTTCGTCCGCCATCAACGGGCTTTCGCCCACCAATCTCCGCCTCTCCAGCCGAAACTGGAGTAGGCAACCTCGTCAAAGTAATTTTAGGGTTAAGGTTATCCATTATGAATCCCACGAGTATGGGGGAAATAAAGAGTCCACCCAAGCAGTGCCCCCTGTACCTGGGTAAGCCTAGCGTAACCCGCCAAGAGGGTCGGCCGGTACTCTGGCGGGGGTCGCACTAGTGACCGAACTACCCATCGGCCATGCATCCCCTCGCGGTGCGCCGCCGCTTGGGATTCGGGGTAACTTTTTATAGAGGTTTTCTCCCTCGTGGTCCGGGCGATTAAGCCAAGACCCTCGGTCCAGCAGGAGCGCGAGACATATCCACTCCATACTAGATTACGATCTGCAACGGTGACAGCGGAGAGGAAGGTTCCCCCCCACTGCCTGCTCGGGGCGGTGTAAGCGCACACCGAGCCCGTCGACACCCCCGGATGAACCAGGAGCCGCCCGAATAAACGGGCCCACCATCTAGAAATGCGGCAGCCGCCGCAAATAGCGGCGACGACCGCCAAAACCCCTGTTGTCAGGATATTGGCCGTTGCGCCGATCAACTCGACCGACGCTCCGTTGCCCAGGGTGCACCACGTGGAGGTTTCCTGACTTCGCACCCCGCCTATAATAGCTTGCCTATCAAAATTCTGACCAGGCTATTTTTAAATAAATTTATAAAAAAAAATATTTTTATATTTTACCGTTCTTGTAACCAGCCAAATTGTACACTAACCGACAGGAAATAATACATAGAATATGCCGCGGTAGCCTTGCCTACCCATTTCACAGTGAGCACACATAGCACAGTGAGTTGCCCCTTTTCCATACCGTCAAGTATATCATCAGTGATCTATACGAGAGCAGGCGCTGTACTGTGACCCGAACGGAACCCAGATTGGAAGGGATTTAGAAGAGGAAATTTACTTAGGTAGGAACTTACTTAGGAATGGACAAGCCGCTCATAGATATGGCGATTATGGCGATTATCGGAAAATTTATGGGGATTTGGTTTTTTTGGGAGATGAATAATTTGAGAGTCTCTCCAGCAGGAAAAAATATCTCCATTTTGGATTGAATGGTTAGGGATATCACAGTTTGTAGTCAAGAGAATATCGAGGGCACTAGCATGTTTCGACCAATGCCATCAACACCGACTGCCTTTGATACAATAGAAAGTATGCTCTTTTTAACATCACGAGCGGTGAATCGATTAAAGAAAAAATGAGTATGACTAGGAATTTGCGCGGAATTGAGATATTAATATAAGCACTAGGAGAGAAATGTTGATTAAGTTAATTAACATCAGTATTGATAGGAACAGAGTCTTGTCGCGATTTGCCAATTCCTTAATACTATTTTTTATTTTATATTATGATTTTTTTTATACATGTCATGGCCATGTAGTGCCTGGTTAATGATTTTATATTTTTATAGAATCGATTGCGGGGTCGGAATAGCTCAATTGGAAGAGCACCGGCACGGTGCGCCGGAGGTCGTGGGTTCAAATCCCGCTTTCGACTGTTTCTTTTTCAGGATTCTATAAAAATATAAAATCATTAACCAGGCACTACATGGCCATGACATTTATAAAAAAAAAATCATAATATAAAATTAGAAAAAAGTTTAGCGACTCGTTTCGGTTACTTACTCCTGTAAAGGGGTAATGCTGTGTTAGTAGTTGTAATAACTGCTAACAGATGTCGCTGGTCATCTCCTTTAAGAGAATTAAGTACGGATCCTGAAATTGGCAATCGATGGCGGGGTCGGAATAGCTCAATTGGAAGAGCACCGGCACGGTGCGCCGGAGGTCGTGGGTTCAAATCCCGCTTTCGACTGTTTCTTTTTCAGGATTCTATAAAAATATAAAATCACTATTTTTTATGTTATTAAATCGTTTAAGTGAGCTGTGCTAACTGTTTATTTTATACGGACCAAGGCGGCCCTGGGCCACAACGTAATATATAGACCTACTTCATTGTCTAAGAACGCAATCATAATACAAGGTCTTATTTTTTTTGAATAAAAAGTAACAATCAACTGGACGATTTTATTCTAATATTAGTAGAGGTACAGCTCAAACGAGCTTTTCAAAAATATATTTAATTTTAGTGAGATTTATGAAGATCGGCCACTTGTAGTGGCTCGATGGGCCGCGGGTGAGTATCTATGGTTTAAGTGAACATATTGTTACTTATAGAAGTACATTATATTATGCAATTCATAGGGATCAGAATGGAAGAGCGTAAGGAGTACTCTGACGCCGGCATTTACCTCAGCACGTTTGAGAAACATGCTACCGCTTCTAGAACAATGCTCCAAGCAAATGGTGGATTTTCTAAGACAATATGGTATGTTTAAAAAAGTTTTATCTTATTGTAATTTTACGAGATGTCGTACGTCATTGTCTAACACTCTCAACAGAATTTAGCCCTTCAAGCCCCGCTTATATATAGATGTATGGGAAAGCCCTATATATATGGACACCGGTGTCCGTCGCGGGGCTTGAGGAGTCAAGTATGGAAATTTTCACTTATCACATAAATCAATCGCTAATATTCTAATGGTTTCTAGTGAATTAGTTTACAACAGTTAATGTGAGTGTAAAGCTTTTTTTTTTTTTTTTTTTTTGTATGGCCATCTTCGGCTCATTAGGGACGGCTGCGGGCTTCCTCTGACTCACGTCTAAGTTGTCGTCCGCAACCGCCCCTGCGCGTACCGCTGTTGCGGCCCTTTTCCCTGTTGCGGGGGCTCAGAAGCCCCCGAAACACCGAACCGTGTCCACCTTTTGGTGTCCGAGGCAGCGTGAGACACGCTGCCTCGGACATGTCCATCACGGGGGTCACAGAAGTTGGCTAGACTAATGGGTGGGCGGCACGTCCCGCCCACCCGTGACCCCCGGAGGCCCCTATTAGTCGCCTTTTACGACAGGCAGGGGATACCGTGGTGGAATTCTCCAAACGCCCCCAATCCACAGGGCGGGAGACGTCGGTCAGTCGTCCGCCCGACGCCTCCTACGTCTCGTCTGGCGGCGGGAGGGATCACCACTGCGCTGGCGATCCCTCTCGGCACTCTCCTTCCGCGAGAGGACCGCCTCGCAGAAGTGGGCCACCGCCTGCCAGGCCTCCCGGCCGCCGACCATGGAAGCGACCACGGCCGGCAGCGAGAGGTCTTCTCCGACGACTGTTCTGAGAGCGCTGCGCTCCTCATCCCAGGCTGGACAACACTCCAACGTATGTTGGGCCGTGTCCATTGGGCAGTTGTCACAATAGTGACACACGGCCGACTCCTCTATACCTACCACCCGAAACAGGAACTCACCGAAGCAGCCATGCCCGGTGAGCACCTGCGTCAGGCGGTATGTTGCCGCTCCGTGGCGCCTGTCCAGCCATTCGGCAAAGACAGGACGCACTGCCTCTACGACCCGGTGCCCCCACGACGGGGCCTCCAGCCTGAGACGCCACTCCTCCACGGCGGCTCGCCGTAAGGCGGCCCTCTTGGCCTCCACCTCCTTCAGGGCCGGACGCTCCCCGCGACTGAACGCCTCCTCCCGCCAATGGAATACATCGGCAAGGGATTTGGCGTCCAGGTCCCAGGGCAGAAATCCGGCCAATAGGCAAGCCGCCTCGAAAGAGACCGTGCGGTACGCCCTGACCGCCCGCTGCGCTAAAGCTCTCTGCGGGGCGCGCAGAAGGGCGACGCAGGGGCGGCCCAGGGAGTCAGCCCAAACGGGGCTGCCATAAAGGGCTATGGACCGCACGACTCCGTGATACAGCCTCCGGCAAGGGAAGCCAGGACCTTCCAGGTTGGGCAGCAGGCGGGAAAGAGCGCCCGCTGCCCGGGACAATTTCGTCCTCAACTCCTTAAAGTGGGTGCGGAATCGCCATCGGCTATCCAGGACTAAACCTAGATACCTCATGCTAGAGCCGATGGGGATCCGCACCCCCCAACGACGATGCCGGCACCGACCGGTGGCCCTCTCCGAGGTCCGTGAAAACACACGGCCTCGGTTTTCTCGAGGGCCACCTTCAATCCTAAACGTTGAATTCTTCCAACTACTTGGCCGGTGCCCGCCGCCGCCAGAGTTGCGGCGTCCCGGAAGGTCCCAGCAGTCGCTGTGACTAACGTATCGTCGGCGTAACATGTCACGCCGACGCCCCGGAGATTGGAACCACGGAGCACCCAGTCGTACCCGATGTTCCACAGGAGAGGGCCCAAAACCGAGCCCTGTGGAACACCGCACGACATCGCTCTTCGGTGCCACCCATCGGCGCCCGGATACACCACGTGCCTGTCAGACAGGTACGCGTGCACCAGACGCCGGAGATAGGGCGGCACCACGTGGTACCGCAGTGCCTCGTGGATGCAGGGCCAGGGCAGCGAGTTGAATGCGTTAGATATATCTAACGATACTGCTATCACTACACTGCCTGTGGCCACTGCATCCTCCGCCTGTGCCTTCACCCGCAGAATCGCGTGGACAGTGGAACGTCCCCTCCTAAATCCAAACTGCTCGTCGGCCAGATTTGGTCCGACCCTTTCAAGGTGCTCGACGAGGCGGGTATGAATGATGCGCTCGAAGAGCTTTGCCACCTCGTCGAGCAACACGATGGGCCGGTAGGCCGACGGCGACTCTGCGGGTCGTCCTCCCTTCTTCAGCAGGACGAGCTTCCCGGTTTTCCAACGCACCGGGAAGACGCCCTGCTCCAGGCAGGCGGTGAATAAGCTGCGGAGCCTCGGGCCCAGGTACTCGAGGGCTAGCACCCAGGCTTTCCCGGGGATGCCATCGAGCCCTGGGGCCGTGTTTTTGCTCCGCAGCCGAAGCACTGCCGCCCGCATTTCAGCGGGCGAAACCTCCGGGATATCCCTTGCCGGATTCTCACTCGACGATGACGCCACATCCGGTGGCGCCATCGGTGGAGGAGTGAACTCCTCGGTGGCCGGGAACAAGGCCGCGACTACGTTGGCCAGTAATTCTGGCCGGAGACTCTGCGACAGCGGGGGCGCCGCTGGGCGAAGCTTCTTCATCACCACACGGTAAGGGCGCCCCCACGGGTCCCTGTCGAGAGTCCCCACGAACGCCTTACGTGCCGCAACCTTGGCCCCATAAATGGCCACCCGCAGCGCTCTCTTTGCCTCTTTGTAGAGGCCATAGAGCTGCCGCTCCTGGTCTGCGTGATTCTCCTCTCTGAGCCGGCGACGACGATGCCTGGCGTATCGGCGGCGCGCAGCAACGCACGACGCGCGCAACTGCGATAGCTCCGCCGACCACCAGTACACCTGTCGCACCGGCGAACGGCGGAGAGCTCGGGGCATGCCGGCGTCGCAGACATCCGACATTGCCACCCCGAACCACTCCGCCTCCTGCTCAACCCGTACCGGCCCGTCCGGCACGGGGAGCCACGACATGACCAGAGCGGCCAGCACTAGGGCCTCCCCATCGAGGCGACGAAGCGCCCACCGCGGGCCGTCCTGATTTGGGGCACTCTGTACACCACCGGACTGGACACTCGGGGACGCGGAGACGCCGAACCTGATGTAACGATGGTCCGACAACGTCTCCACGCCCACGAGGACTCTCCAGTCCCGGACACGGCGTGCGACGGCGGCACTCGCCAACGACAGGTCTATAATAGACCCGCCGTTGTGCCGCACGCATGTGTCCACCGACCCCCTGTTCAGGACGACCAGGCCGACAGAGATCGCCCATTCCTCCAGGACCCGACCACGACCGTTCGTCGCCGGCGAACCCCAAGCCACGGATTTGGCGTTGAAGTCGCCGGCGACGACCGCCGGGTGAGGTTGGCCTTGTTCCACCAAGGCCCCCAGCCGAACGAGGAAAGACTCAAATTCGGCGAGGGGTCTGTTGGGAGAAAAGTACACTCCTACTATCCAAATGTCTCCCAACAGAACCGCCACGCATCCCCTGTCCTTCGCTACTTTTTCGAAGGGTGGGGAGCCAGCGGCGCCCCGGCTGATGATGGCCACCAAGCCGTCAAGGTCCCCCGCCCAGTTATCCCGGGGGGGGACAAAATACGGCTCAGCGACCACGGCCACTTGCACCGACCACTGCGCCAGGCTTTGGGACAACAGGTCCTGGGCACTGGCACAGTGGTTGATGTTCGCCTGGAGGAAATTTAAATCCATTATTGGGCGATCTCTACCACGTCCATCGCGGCCCCTTGCGGTGGGCTCGCTGCCTGCGGCTGGGTCGAAGCCCCAGCGGCAGCAGCACTTCGTACCCCGTCGCGACGCCTATCGCGACGGGAGGGGGCGGGGCATGCCTTCCCGCCCACCGGATGTTTGGCGGGCCTCCCTGCGGCCGCGCAGACTGCGCAGTTCGGCGCGGCCTCGCATCCGCGGGCTTTGTGGCCCGGTTTGCCGCAGCGATAACAGAGATCGCTGCGGTCCGGTCCTCCGGTGCAGGTGCTCTGCGTGTGACCGTGCTCAAGGCAACGGAAACACCGCATCGGGCGCGCCCCGAGCACGGTCACCCGGGCCACAGTCCACCCTACCATCAGGCGGCCCGCCTTTATTTTTTGTGCCGCCCTGGTCGGCACCTTGGCCCAAACTGCGCTCAGGCCGGAGCGATCAGGCCGGATTTCTCCGACCTTTACGGCATCAGCTGCGCACTCGCCAGCAACACTGAGGGCCACTGCGACCGTCTCGGCTGTGGCTGCAGGATCCAGCTCCGACAGCCGCAGCTCCGTGCACTTGGTGGGCCGGGAGATTTGGACATCTTCCGACCCGCCAAAGCATTCCCTCAGCCTTGCGGCGAGGGAGTCCGCCTTCTGCTCCGACTCAGCCCCGGGCACCTCATAAAGCATGGCACCCGTGGCTGCCACCTTGGGCCTCAGCCTGTCAATGCCGAGGCCGGCGAGGTCCACGCGGTGCTGAGCGTCCGTCAGCACCTTGGCGTAGGTTAGGCCCTTGGCCACCGCCGCCGGCGTCAGCGACAGCACTATGGCCGCCGAGCGTGGCTGACGCAGTTTGGGCTCCTTGCGCCTCTGCCTCCTCTGCTGCGGCTTCGCCGCAGGCGTCGCAGCGGGGCTGGGCTTCCCCCGCTTCTTCTTCCCCACCACCACGGTCCATTCAGCGTCCATGGACGCTGGGGCCGGTGGCAGTGGGCGGGGCTCCCTCGGAGCGGACTTCGCGACGGGGGGAGCAGGTGGACCACCTTTCCCCCTCCCCTTCTTGGGCACCCCAGACGGCCCAGCGACCGCCACGGCAGCAGAGGTGGAGGGCCCGGCCACGATGGCAGGAGCCTTAAGAGGAGGAGCAGGCTGCACTGCTCCTTTCCCCTTCCCCCTCCCCTTCCCCCTCCCCTTCCCCTTAGAGGAAGGCTGGGGAGCTCCCCCAACGAAACCACCCTGGACGGGGAGTGGTATGTCCCCGGGGGTGGACCGTCTCTCGTGTGCCAGTGGAGGCCTCTGGGCCGGCCCTAGGAGCACCGACTCCATTCTGGCCTGCCACTTGGCCTCCACTGCTGCCAGCTCCTCCAGACGGCGAAGGAGAGAAGCGTTTTCACGCTTCAGCTCCTTCACCGCCTCCTCTAGTTTAGCGCATTTATCGCGCCACTTCTTGGCCTCGCCTTTGGGGCGAGCGCTCGGTGCCGGTTCCGCCGCCGCTGCGACAGCCACCTCCTCGGCGGGCACCTTTGGGTTGGCGGAGCGAAGGACCATGCCTTCCCCGCTCTCCACCCTTCTCGCCCTTTGGCGGGCCTCTCTGCGCTTTAGGACGTCGCGCACCCCCTCCCTTGACTTCGGTTCGACGAATCCGTCGACCGAAGCTGGGCCTCCCCTGCCACGTCCAGCAGTCGTCTGCGACTTCGGAGTTGGCTCCTCCGTGTCGCTTGCCAGGGACGACCTGCTGCCCTTGTCCAACTCGGAACGTTTCCTCCAGAGCCTATGGCTCCGAACGGAGGAAACGCTCCCACTCGACTCCGAGTCGACGCCTGTGGACATCTTGTCCGCGCCGACTCTTCGTCCACCATCAACGGGCTTTCGCCCACCAATCTCCGCCTCTCCAGCCGAAACTGGAGTAGGCAACCTCGTCAAGGTAATTTTGGGTTGTAATTCATTATTCATAACTAGTCCCACGAGTATGGGGGAAATAAGAGTCCACCCAGGCAGTGCCCCCTGTACCTGGGTAAGCCTAGCGTAACCCGCCAAGAGGGTCGGCCGGTACTCTGGCGGGGGTCGCACTAGTGACCGAACTACCCATCGGCCATGCATCCCCTCGCGGTGCGCCGCCGCTTGGGATTCGGGGAACTTTTTATAGAGGTTTTCTCCCTCGTGGTCCGGGCGATTAAGCCAAGACCCTCGGTCCAGCAGGAGCGCGAGACATGTCCACAGACCTCCATACTAGATTACGATCTGCAACGGTGACAGCGGAGAGGAAGGTTCCCCCCCACTGCCTGCTCGGGGCGGTGTTAGCGCACACCGAGCCCGTCGACACCCCCGGATGAACCAGGAGCCGCCCGGATAAACGGGCCCACCATCTAAAGATGCGGCAGCCACCGCAAAAAGCGGCGACTACCGCCAAGACCACTGTTCGTCAGGATATTGGCCGTTGCGCCGATCAACTCGACCGACGCTCCGTTGCCCAGGGTGCACCACGTGGAGGTTTCCTGACTTTGCACCCCGTGAGTGTAAAGCTGCGTATCCATTATGCGCTCCTGGCGCGCGTGCCATGAACACCCGCGCCAAGAGTCAAATATTTTGACTGATATCAACTACAAATACAAACACATTCATTCCGTTCTGAGCAGCCGACCTGAGCGGACCTTTTGTCTGTCGTAGCGCCTGCTGCGACATTCCATTGTTCCGTCCGGGTACCTGCTCGGTACGGTCCGCAGCGACCTCGCTGCGCGTCAAGGCCGACGGGCAACAACAGGGCTATGGTCCTGTTGCTACCTGAAAGCCTATTTCGGGCCAAGCCGCGTCCTTCTCAGGACAGGGTTTAGCCCAATTTACGTTTCTATCGACATTTATTTGCCCCTTCAGGGAATTGGCTCGGTGGTGAACCTTTTTTTTTTTTTTAGGTATGGACATCTTCGGCTCATTAGGGACGGCTGCGGTCTTCCTCCGACTCACGTCTAAGTTGTCGTCCGCAACCGCCCCTGCGCGTACCGCTGTTGCAGTCCTTTTCCTGTTGCGGGGGCTCAGAAGCCCCCGAAACACTGTACCGTGTCCGCCTTTTGGTGTCCGAGGCAGCGTGAGACACGCTGCCTCGGACATGTCCATCACGGGGGCCACAGAAGTTGGCTAGACTAATGGGTGGGCGGCACGTCCCGCCCACCCGTGACCCCCGGAGGCCCCTATTAGTCGCCTTTTACGACAGGCAGGGGATACCGTGGTGGAATTCTCCAAACGCCCCCCATCCACAGGGCGGGAGACGTCGGTCAGTCGTCCACCCGACGCCTCCTACGTCTCGTCTGGCGGCGGGAGGGATCACCACTGCGCTGGCGATCCTTCTCGGCACTCTCCTTCCGCGAGAGGACCGCCTCGCAGAAGTGGGCCACCGCCCGCCAGGCCTCCCGGCCGCCGACCATGGAAGCGACCACGGCCGGCAGCGAGAGGTCTTCTCCGACGACTGTTCTGAGAGCGCTGCGCTCCTCATCCCAGGCTGGACAACACTCCAACGTATGTTGGGCCGTGTCCATTGGGCAGTTGTCACAATAGTGACACACGGCCGACTCCTCTATACCTACCACCCGAAACAGGAACTCACCGAAACAGCCATGCCCGGTGAGCACCTGCGTCAGGCGGTATGTTGCCGCTCCGTGGCGCCTGTCCAGCCATTCGGCAAAGACAGGACGCACTGCCTCTACGACCCTGTGCCCCCACGACGGGGCCTCCAGCCTGAGACGCCACTCCTCCACGGCGGCTCGCCGTAAGGCGGCCCTCTTGGCCTCCACCTCCTTCAGGGCCGGACGCTCCCCGCGACTGAACGCCTCCTCCCGCCAATGGAATACATCGGCAAGGGATTTGGCGTCCAGGTCCCAGGGCAGAAATCCGGCCAATAGGCAAGCCGCCTCGAAAGAGACCGTGCGGTACGCCCTGACCGCCCGCTGCGCTAAAGCTCTCTGCGGGGCGCGCAGAAGGGCGACGCAGGGGCGGCCCAGGGAGTCAGCCCAAACGGGGCTGCCATAGAGGGCTATGGACCGCACGACTCCGTGATACAGCCTCCGGCAAGGGAAGCCAGGACCTTCCAGGTTGGGCAGCAGGCCGGAAAGAGCGCCCGCTGCCCGGGACAATTTAGTCCTCAACTCCTTAAAGTGGGTGCGGAATCGCCATCGGCTATCTAGGACTAAACTCAGATACTTCATGCTAGAGCCGATGGGGATCCGCACCCCCCCAACGACGATGCCGGCACCGGCCGGTGGCCCTCTCCGAGGTCCGTGAAAACACACGGCCTCGGTTTTCTCGAGGGCCACCTTCAACCCTAAACGTTGAATTCTACCAACTACTTGGCCGGTGCCCGCCGCCGCCAGAGTTGCGGCGTCCCGGAAGGTCCCAGCAGTCGCTGTGACTAACGTATCGTCGGCGTAACAAGTCACGCCGACGCCCCGGAGATTGGAACCACGGAGCACCCAGTCGTACCCGATGTTCCACAGGAGAGGGCCTAAAACCGAGCCCTGTGGAACTCGGTGGTGAACCTAACGGTGATAACAAGCCGAGTCAAAGCGGTGCCCCGGCCACGCGTTGCGCCTCCTTAGGGCAAGGCGAAGCCGGACGGGTGCGGTTAGGAGGCTGTGGAGACACGCCACAGTTTCCTCCGCATATCGCCCTCCCAACCCTACCCTTTCCTCTGAATCCATCCCGTGTATCGGTTGAGCGTGCGGGCCTCGGACCAATACCGCTTACGATACACGGCTTGTTAGGGACCCTTTTGCAGCACAATAAGATTGGCAAAAGGGAATTCAAGCTTAGGGCACATTTTAATTTAAGTACATCCCCCCTCCCTATACCCGGCGAGGAGGGCCACGCACTTAACTCACCCCCGGGCGATCCTACCCGGGGACTTAGTTTCACGCGTCTTTTACCGCGTCGCGATCCGCGTTCGTATTTCTGTGTGAACGCCGCCTGGTTTCTTGTGTGTTCTTTGCAGGCGGAACACACCCGGGGTTAGTGAACACACACGCGGCCCCAAATAATATCACCGTAGGCTCGGTATCAGCCGCAAAATGGCTGACTCCGGGCCTATGGACCTAGCTCCCGAGCGGCCGGTCGTCGCCGCTAATGAAAATTCCGCGATAAACCACGCCATTACCACCCCCCTGGCCGCGCCCATCCTTTCAAGAAGGGAAATGATGAACATGGTCAGGGAAATGTTCAGGACGGATTCGAGCTTCCGAACGTCCATTATCCTAATGGCTGACGAAGCTAGAACCCCGTCTAAAACATCGGTCACCGCGGAGTCGTCCGTGGCCACTATGACCTCGGTCGGCTCCGCTGAGTCCAAGGTTGAAATGGACATTTCTCCTAGCCCACCCTCAGCCTTAGCCCCCGTCAATACAGCGGTCAAACGACCGATCTCGACATCTTCCTCCCGCTGTGAATCCGGGGCGGAATTTTCAACGGTTTCACAACCGTGAGGAACAGCAGGAGGAAGAAACAAAGGAGTGTCACCACTCCCGCGCCCTCTGCGCCTTCTGCGCCCTCCGCACCCGCGCCTTCAGCTCCCATTGCTTCAACGTCGACTTCGTCGACGCCGCCATCGCCACCGACTCAACCAAAGGGGCCTAAGAAACCCCCGAGGTTGAACCTTCAGTTCCCTACAAATATGTCCATTCGGGACATATTTGAAGAACTGCGCAAACAGCGCATTAATATTTCATCCAACTCGTGTAATAAAGTCCACAAACTTCTCGCCCTGCAACCCGCTTCAATCGCGGACCACAGGGCGCTGACCAAATTTCTGGATGCCAAACATTGGCATTACTTTACCTACTCCCTCCCGGACGAGCGTCGCTTTCGCTACGTCATCCGGGGAATCCCAATCCAAATGTCCTCCCAAGAGGTCAAAGAGGGCCTCACCGAAAAGGGCATCACAGCCCTAGAGGTGCATAGAATGCACCGCCAATCCCGTGCCTCCCGGCCGGGAATCCAATACGAAATGGTTCTCGCCATCTTACAGTCCCCTTCTGACGTCAAACGTCTCTTTGAGATTAAGGATATCTCGGGGCTAGGCGGCTTCACCGTCGAAGCCCCACACAAAAACACCCAAATAGGGCAGTGTCACAACTGCCAAAAATACGGCCACAACTCCCGTGGCTGTCGTCTCCCCGCCAGGTGCGTTAAGTGCCTCGGCGAGCATGGCACATCCGAGTGCCCCCGCCCCAAAGATCGTTCCCAGTGCACGGAGCCGCCTTCGTGCACTAACTGTCGCCAGTCTGGCCATCCCGCGAATTATCGCGGATGCCCGCGGGCCCCCAAGAAAATAGCCAAGGCTCCTAAAGCTGCGGCCCCCTCGGCCCCTCAGGCCCCCGCCTTCAAACTGGCACCTACGCCAGTGCGCAACCCATGGTTTCCTCCCATGGCACGCGCTGTTCCCCGTACGCAGGCCCCTAGCGGAGTCACTCCCGCGACCTCGGCCACATCTCAACCTTCCCCTCCCCCTTCTCCCCCGGCTGCGGCCCCTTCTTCAAAGGCAGCCCAGCCCAAACCAAAGCCCACTTCCACCACTCCCCCTCAGTCGGTGACGGTGGCGGCGGCGACAAGCGACGTCTCAGTCGCCTTCTTGTTAGGCTCCCCGGAGATTATGAGTCTCTACGGCCAACTGGCCGAACGTTCCCGCCTTCTTACCCGCTCTGGGATAGAAGACCCGGGGGTCTTGATCAGCGATGAGACGGGTCTCATCGCTGAGATTTATCAAATCCAGCACCAAATTTTCCAGGCTACAGTTGACGCTGTACGCCTCCCTTCATTGTCATCTTAAATGGCTACCAACGCGCAACAACCCCCCCAGCGGACAAAACCCCGCTCCCTCAGAGTGGGGTTTTTCAACTGTAACGGCATTAGGGACCAACGAGCCGAAATTTCTTCCTTTGTCCGCGATAATAGAATAGATGTTTTCCTCATCCAGGAAACATTCCTCAAACCCTCTCACCGCGATCCATACATCCCCAACTTCAAACTGGTGCGAAATGATCGTACCAGTGGCCGTCTTGGAGGCACTCTCATTTATTATAAAAGGTCCCTTCATTGTATACCTTTAGAGTCACCACTAAGCTTGTGTAACATTGAGGCTTCGGTCTGCAGGCTAGCTATGACCGGACATCCGCCGATCACCATCATATCGGCTTATCTCTCGCCCATTAAGGAGCTTCACTCCAATGAACTCTCGACCTTATTCGAGATGGGGGATTCCGTCATTTTGGCGGGAGACCTCAATGCCAAGAGCACTCTCTGGAACTGCAACTCGACCAACGCGAGAGGTGCAGCCCTAGAAAGTTGTCTTGACATAATCGATATGAGTTTATTGGTTCCCTCTGAACCAACCCACTACTGCTCAAACGACGACCACCGACCTGACATACTCGACATAGCACTGGTAAGGAACGTAAGCCTTAGCGTGCGTTCCATGCAAGTGTTACAAGAGTTAGACTCTGACCACAGACCTGTGATCCTAGAGCAAGTCCCCCAGCACGGTCCATCAGACACAGGTCCTGACGTTCCGATGAAGGTGAAAACGAATTGGCGCCTCCTAGGTACCAAGCTCGCGGACACCTCATCCACTGATCTTTCCGCGATCCCGACCAACATCGAGACTCCTGAGGAAACGACCAGCGCGATACGCGTCTTCACCAACCAACTACAGAACGTCTTGAGCGAAAGCTCCGAGAAGGTGCCAGAGACTGTCCACAGTCACTGACAAATTCCCGACGACGTTCGGCGGTGGGTGAGGATGCGTAACGCTACGCTCAGAGCCTCCGCGACGAGACCCACCCCGGAACGACGACGTCTTGCGCGCTACCTCCAACGTGAGGTCAGACGACGCATAAAAGAGGTCGTCGATTCGAGATGGGAAACTCGCCTAGCCGAGATCGAACCGACACACCAGGCCTTCTGGACACTGGTTCGTTCCTTCAGGAGAAACGATGTGGCTTCCATGCCTCCGCTCAATCGTCCCAATCAACGCCCGGCGTTTGATGACGACGAGAAAGCGGAACTGCTGGCCGACAGCCTGGAGACTCAATGTTCTCTCACCACAGTACCCGTAGACGACGGCATTCTTGTTGCGGTTAACACTTTCGTCGAAGATAGGAACGCGGTCCGGCCACCGCCAATCTCTATTGCCCGACCGTTAAACGATAACATCGACCCGGACGTCGACGCGCCGCTCGATCCCCTTGCACCGGTGACGATCGAAGAAGTCATCGCTCTGATCAAGATTAGTGGTCCACCAAGGTTCTGGACTCAGCCCGGGGGGGGGGGGGGGGGGTCATGACCCCCCCTTGGATCCGCCCTTGTGTGGAGCGTTGGAGTTTCAAGAACTCGTTCTTACGGCGGATGGCCAGAGTGATTTCGTCCTCTGGATCGGTTAATACGGAACGCGGCCGTCTCCATTTGGCGCGGTCGAATGGAGAAAAATCAAGAGATTTAATAATTTACTATGGAACTATATATACTTACCTAACATTAGAAAATGAGAGAGCACATGTATCTACATAAAAATATAAAATTAAACTATTCTGCCATTCATTTCTATTCGCCAAAGTGTTAAATACAAATAATATTATTAGAATTTATACAAACATAACATAAAAAACTAAAAGAGGAAGTATTAAATAATATTTTACGCTACAAATATAGTAGTAGCTGAATTCTATGACAAGTTATAAAGCTTTAAATAAAATAAATAATATTTACATTCTATGATTCATGCGGCCTACTCTAATAATTATTTTAACACCAACTGTAATTATATTTTTACTATTACCTACGTATTATATTTAAGCCTCTATTCACAGAATTTCAAGAGGTAGAAATGAAACAAACAATGGGTCATTTTACTTTAGAAGTTATTGGAGCGTGCGCGTTTGGGATCAAATGTGACGCTTTAAATAGCGAAAGGTCACATTTTCTTCGAGTAAGTAGTTAACAGCAATATGTTCCTTTAGCCCACCGGGTTTTTTAATACATCAATGAGCCCACGTCAATAATGTTGTGAGTGCGTAGGTTTGGTAGTGCCGTTTTTGCAAATTACAGTAATTGGATCGTGTCTAGGTATACAGTACTAATCCTACTACTCACTTCTATTTATGTGGTACATTTTATAAGAGTCATCATGGAAATTATTAAATGCTTTGATACTACCAGTTGCATTGTTTTTTTTTTGTACATTATAGATGTCAACAATATTCTATTGTAATTAGTACCTACTGTTTAATTTGTCCCAAATACCAGGCCCTGAAATTGTCGTTCTTTTCATAAAACGACGTGTATCAGCTGTATCGTTTATACCTACTTCTAAAACATATCTGCCTACAGTTACGAATCATGTAAACATCGTCATAATATTTATACGTAATATTACCTAATTTATTTTTCAGGTAGCTGAAAAATTCGACTTGATACCAAAATATAAAATAATATTAATGTCATTAATATCACTCTTCGTGCCAAAGTTGTTAACTTACTTCAAGTTTTCGTTGATAAATATAGAATCTACTGATGAATTAGTGAGGATGTTCAACGTAGCGAAAGCCGAAAGAAAATCCTCAGGTTCCAAGTAATTAAATTAACGATTAATGTTTTGGTAACATTAATACATAATATGCTAGGGAATATTATATTAGAAATCATATTTGCAGAAGCAACGATTTTCTGCAGATACTCATCGATTTCGCAAAAAAAGAAAAATCTGAGATGGAAATTGGAAAAACTAAAATAGGTAATATATATTTGAAAATAGGTATGTAATATACATTTGGGCTATGCTTGTTGTTTCTCTACTGATGGCAGATAGGGCAAAAAAGATCTCGAGTGGAGACCACGTACTGGCAAGCGCAGCGTCGGCCGTCCACCTGCAAGGTAGGCAGACGACTTCATAAAGGTCCCAGGAACATGCTGGAAGCAGGCCGCTTTTGAAAGGTCCGTCTGGAAATCTTTGGGGAGGCCTATGTTCAGCAGTGGACGTCGTGTTGATGATGATGATTTGAAAATTGTATACCAATAAAGATTAATCCATTTTTAGACCAAATAATTCTGCCGCTGCTCCATTAAGTGATTCGGACGTTATTAACGGAAGTCGAGTCAAAAATCAGAAAGCAGTTACGACTCATTTACATTCATAGGTCCACGTACAACGAAGAAATAATCAAATAAGGGAAAAATTAACTTTCAGAATTAGACGACGACACAATAGACGCTCAGTGTTTGCTGTTCCTAATAGCTGGATACGAAACCTCTAGTAGTTTGCTGTCATTTGCCCTTCACGTGCTGGCTACTAAACCAGACATACAAGACAAACTGCGTCACCATATCAAAGAAGTAACGGAAGGGAAAGAGATTACTTATGAGTTACTTTCACAATTGCCGTACCTTGAAGGATTTTTACTAGGTAATCTACAATAATAAATACTTACTGCTGCTTAGAGGTGGTTAGTCATTATATTATTATCATTAATTTTAAGTAAATTTAAAATTAATGATAATACAGGTTCATTATGACATTGCATTACTAAAACCACATACACATACTTCTTGAAAATAAGACTTTACAATAACTTATCCGAACTGCACATGTTAAATAAAGTGCATGTTTCGCACAAAATAAATTTCAATAAAAAGTAATTTTACACGCCCAGATTTTGTTTGCTTTAACGCTTGTAGAAAAGCATCTTGACTACAGGCCCAGGCCTTAGCCTACCACACTGGTCTAGTGCGGGTTGGCAGACTTCACATGTCTTCGAAACAATTTTTGGGGAATTCTCAAGTATGTAGGTTTCTTCACGATGTTTTCCTCCGTTAAAGCGAACAATAATTGATAAACAATACACACTTGGGTTTTGAACCTGTGGACATCCGTCTCGTCAGACCGTTCCATTCGCAACTAGACTGTCGTTCACATTATATTCCAAGTTATTATATATTTTTAGAAACATTGCGGATTTACCCGCCTGTGGCTAGAATTGACAGAGTATGCACAAAGCCTTACACACTGCCAGGAACGTCGATAACACTCGACGTGGGCGATTCTGTCGTATTACCAATATACGGTTATCACATGGACCCTAATATATATTCAGATCCGCATGAGTTTATACCCGAGAGGTTTATGAATGAAAACAAAACGGAGCGGCCGTCTCATCTGTTTTTGGCGTTTGGTGTTGGCCCAAAGAACTGCATTGGTAAGTTGTGTATTTTTCTTTACTAGTTTAAAATATTACTAGCCTTGTATTAATATATTATGATGATAATACTAGATATTATAAATATATGATGGCACCAGAGAAAGTGATTCAGAAGGGTTATGACCTTCAATACTGAGAAATACGACGCAAGAAGATTATATACTATCGCAATACTTGAGAACGGGTTTTTTCTACTGAAATTATTGACTAAAGTACCGGTCGAAATAAGGAAGATGCAATATTTTTATTATGCTTTCATTTAAATGAATTTCATGTAGAATAGATCACGAGTACATTAAAAAATTAATATACTATAATTTATTACCAAAAATTTCGATTACAAACTGACAGTAAAAAATTTCGCGCGCAAACGGAGCTACACGCCCTGTGACGTCACACCTGCAAGCTGTCATTCACTGGCATTAGGTATATTTGCTCGCCACTGGCATTCTTTGATACGTTTGATGCCAAAGTTTTGACTTTCGAGATATTGTTTGAATAAATAAGTACATAAATTTTATTATGAACAAATAAAAATTAACAATACATCAACATCAGGTAGTCACAACGATGCCACCAATGTTACGAGAAAACGCCGTATTGATTCATGTTTTGTGCCACTGTGTCCATCGATTTCAACGAAGTTTTCCAATAAAATATTTTTAACCGGACCTTCTGACCCGAAATTGAGAAAAAAGTGGTTCCAAGCTGCGAACAGAGACAATTTGCATGTGTGACGTCACAAGACGATTATCTGTTTTAAACACGTTCCTTTGCACATTACCTACTCTCAATTCGTAATTATTGTTAAAAATCGATGTGTAACGCGCGAGTTTTGACGAAGCGAGTTTAAACGGCGCGCGTCGAGCGGCTGCTCGGCATTGGTTATATTACGTGTCGTGAAGCGCGTCCACCGCGTAGCTAGCCCTCAGAATAAGGACTATAAGCATAGAAGTAACGCTATGACATTTGAGCGTACACACTCATAGATATCGAGAAATTTAGTTGTGCTGTGATCCCTTGTGACAGTTTATCGATATCGGTAGATGCTCTTTGTCTATGGGCTATGTTAAATTTACAGACGTGGTAAAATCAACACTTTTCTACAACTACAAATACCTATTGTATAGACATTAATAATTTATTTTTTAAATGTAAGACAAACTTTAAACACTTTTATTCAAAGTATATAAAAAGACAGATAGCAAATTTGCTATATTTATATTTATTAGATAAAAAAGCCAAGAATTTGGCTGACCACTCTGCTTCTATTGAGCAGTTTTATTCTGACACAGGGAATGATAGTTTAGTACCTATTCCTAATGAAATTAATAATTTAAATTAGAAAATCAGACAATAGAGGATCAGACCTCTTGCACTAATAAAATAAATATTACTAATGAAAATGTTGACATTCCAATATTACATAATTATAATTATTCTAGTGATAAATTATTAAATTTAAATTCTACTCTACCATCTAGTCAGGATAACGCTAATAATGTATGTAAAAATAATATTTTAAACCTAGTTCATCAAAATAGCCAAGGAATGTTAGGTAAGGAACTGCAAATAGAATTGTTCATGAGTTGTGAGAATATAGATATTCTTTGTATTACAGAACATTGGCTAAAAACTGAACAGCTCATGTTAAACTTTAATAACCATATCATTGGTAGTCACTTTTGCAGACAAAATGCTATTCATGGGGGCTCACTCATACTAATAAATAAAAATATTAAATTTAAAGAACGTAAGGACATAGTGAGTCCCTCTGTTGAGCAAACTGCAGAGATATCTTGTATTGAGTTGGAGCAGTTCATTGTCATCAGTGTATACAGACCACCCTCCTCGCTTTATGATAATTTTGAAATCATAATTGAAGATGCATTGAGGAAATCAAGTACATTTAATAAGAGATTGCTGGTTTGCGGAGATTTTAATATTAATTTGTTAGAAAGCTCCACCTTGGCAATAAAATTAAAAAGTCTATTTTTATCATTCAACTTAGTTAACCAATTCTCAGAGCCCACTAGAGTAACCAATACTAGTGCTACATGCATAGACAACATATTTACTGATATATTGCCAATTAAGAAATGCATTATTAATAAACTTGGCTCTGACCACTGTGGTCAATTAGTCAGCTTTAGCAATTTGCTGCAGAATATATCCAATAAGAAAATTACAATTGTCCCTGTAACAAAGGCCCGGTTAGAGAAATTAAGGAAAAAATTAATAGAAAAATTTAATGTACCTCTAAAGGGGACTGACCCTAACTTGCTGTATAATACTGTGTTTAATACATTTTGTAAGGAGTTTAAATCAGTCTTCACATCTAGATTGGTTTCAGTGGGCAAAAAAAGTACTTTTAACACTTGGGCCACTGTAGGTATCCATAGAAGTAGGGAGAAATTATATGATCTATATTATCAGAAAACCTACGATCATAATGAAGAGTTTGTCAAGTATGTTAAATCCTATTATAAAATATTTAAACAGGTTTGTCATAGGGCTAAATCTTTATACTTGAGTAATAACATAAAAAACTCTAAAAATTAAAATGATTTGGAGTGTAATTAGAAAAGAAACTGGTAAGGCTAAACTTTGTGAAACAGAGTTCAGCCTCAATATTGATAAACAAATTATTAGTTCCGACATAGACGTAGCTAGGACATTTGAAAATTTTTTCACTGACATACCGGTTTCCATAACAAAAAAATTAAACTGCTCTCCCACAATTGCAAATAATTTTTTGCAAGAAAATGTCTCTGGATGTGGAGATTCATTTCTATTCCGTTGTATTAATAGTTCAGACATAATAAATACATTTAAATTAATTAATATTAAAAATACATGTGACCTCTGGGGTGTTTCTACAAAAATTTTAAAGTCTGTAATATTTGTACTAGCGCCTCAGTTAGCCATAATTTTTAATTCGTGTGTTATGAGTGGTATATTTCCTGATGGAATGAAATTAAGTAAAATAATACCTCTTTTTAAATCTGGTAGTACAGATGACCCCAATAACTTTAGACCCATATCTGTGCTACATTCAATAAGCAAAATTTTTGAAAAACTCATGCTTATACAAATTCAACATTATTTTACTAAAAATAAATTACTTCATGGTAAACAATTTGGATTCACCAGGGGTCGCTCCACTACAGATGCTGGTGTGGAGCTTATACAAAATATTTTTGCCGCTTGGGAAGAGTCTCAGGATGCTTTAGGAGTGTTCTGTGATCTTTCCAAGGCTTTTGATTGTGTCCACCATGATATTCTTATCGGGTAATTGAGCCACTATGGGGTTAATGGCAATGCCCTTGAATTATTTAAATCATATTTAAGCAATAGGGTACAAAGTGTTGATGTCAACGGGAAACTATCTCCTGGTTCTATAGTTACAATGGGAGTTCCACAAGGCTCAATTCTTGGACCTTTTCTTTTTCTAATTTATATAAATGACTTACCTTATTTCATAAGGGACAATTGTGAAGTAGTGTTGTTTGCAGATGATACTTCCTTATTATTTAAAATAAGTCGACATCAATCTCGACTGCCTCGGTGGCGTAGTTGTATTACAGTACGACTGCAAAGCTGAGGTCTCAGGTTCGATCCCCGGGTCGGGCAAAGTGATATTGAGTTTTTCTATTCAGTATCAGCTCGGAGTCTGGAATTTGTGCCCGATATGGCGATAGGCTCGCCCCCTATCACATCATGGGACGGAATAATAGCGGAAAAGTGGGTGCACTAGTTGCGCCTCTGCCTACCCCTTCGGGGATAACAGGCGTGTGTGTATATGTGTAAGTCGACATCAATCAATTCTTGACGATGTAAGCAATACTCTCTCAAAAATAGTGCATTGGTTTAGCGTTAATAATTTATTATTAAATAGTGACAAAACAAAATGTATTAAATTCGTCACACCTAATGTCAAAAAAGTTAACGTTAACATTTTTATAAATAGTGACAAGTTGAGCCTTGTGGATACAACCAAATTTTTGGGTATCACATTGGACTCTAAACTTCAGTGGGGTCCGCATATATCTGTACTAGCTAAAAAGCTGAGCGCCGCAGTTTTTGCTGTGAGCAGAATACGCCAATTGACTGACATTGAAACAGCTAGATTGGTCTATTTTGCTTACTTTCATAGTTTGATGAGTTATGGGATTTTGCTGTGGGGTGGTGCTGCTGACATTAATACTATATTTGTTCTTCAAAAGCGAGCTATAAGATCTATCTACTCTCTAAGCTTTAGATGTTCTCTAAGAGAAAAAATCAAAGAAACAAATATAATGACAGTAGCATCACAATTTATATTCGCTAATTTAATGTACGTACATAAGAATATAGAAAACTTTCCGAAAGTTTGCGATATCCATGGCTTAAATACTAGAAGCAAAAATAATCTAGTTAATCACAAAACCAGGCTCCAAAAAATCAGCAAATCTTTTAAGGGTTACTGTATACACTTTTATAATAAAGTTCCCACTGAAATTAAGTGTTTAAACATTAGCAAATTCCAAACAGTTATTAAGCGAAAACTATGTAATAAAGCTTATTACAAGATTTCAGAATACATAGTGGATAAAAAGGCCTGGGATTAAATATTTTCGTGTGATTTTCTTTGGAATCGTGTCTTTCGTTTTAACAAAGTTTCTTTTGTTTTAATTTGTGAGCGGCTTCGGCATGACACTCCTTAACTGTCTGTGCCTGCGGCGGCGTCGTGTGCCGGGTCGGTCACTTCCCTGCAACATGGTTGAGGAGGCCGATGGCTGGCACATGCGTCATACTCGTGAACGGGTGCTGCTTGTGTGGACTGGTCTGCCCTTTTCGCTTACTACATCTAAGTATTAGGGATATATATTAAACTTAGATTAATAACGACATCTTGAAGAATTTCAGACCAAATTATTACATGATTCCTGAGAGTGTTATACACTCGTATAGGATTTTAAAATTTATTACCTTTTTTGAGAGTATATAAATGAACTGCTCTAAACAAAAGTAACAAATAGATTTATATCATGTTAATTTTTTTTTATTATTAATTGTATTTTTTACTGCCTCGGTGGCGTAGTTGTATTACAGTACGACTGCAAAGCTGAGGTCTCGGGTTCGATTCCCGGGTCGGGCAAAGTGATATTGAGTTTTTCTATTCAATATCGGCCCGGAGTCTGGAATTTGTGCCCGATATGGCGATAGGCTCGCCCCCTATCACATCATGGGACGGAATAACGGCGAAAAGTGGGTGCACTAGTTGCGCCTCTGCCTACCCCTTCGGGGATAACAGGCGTGAGTGTGTGTGTGTGTGTGTATTTTTTACCTTGAACTGATTTTGAAAAGAGCAACACTAGAGTTTCTTGCCCGTTCTTCTCTAGTGAGAACTGCTTTCCGAACTGGTGGTAGAGTTAATATTGACTGAATCTAAATAATGTATAACATTTTATGGGTTCGAATAAATTTATTTCATTTCATTTCATTTCATTTATTTCATATCTATACAAATAGCTATTTTATATAAAGAGATATAAAAAAAATTAAAGATACGAATACCCTAATTTGGTATGAGAACCAAATGAAGTCTGGGTGCATTCAAGTTCTCGGCTGTTACTTTACAAGAAACTAAGGTCATACCGGATTTCGCCAAATCGAAACTTCCACCGATGCTTGCTATTTACAGTGGTTTTCATAACTTCCTAAATTTCATTCACACTAAAATATTTTGGAATTTATAATATTATTTTTGGACATTAGAGAGCGAATGGAAACCACTGTAAATAGCAAACGAAAATCGACCGAAATTTTGCATTATAGTAGGTACCCAAGAGGTCTGACAGAGATCTATTAAAAATGGGACAGTGAAAATAAAACACGTAAAATACTAAGATACTCTAAAAATGTATCTAAATACAAGATACAAACCTAAAAATTAAAAAAGTATTTAGATAATAAATACGTATTTTGTATCTTGTATCTGTATTTCAGATACTTGTATCTAGATAAATCACATCTCTGATGATCATTTATTATTTTAGCGCATTGTCGCAATTCTTAGATTGGTTTGCTACTAATAATCTGTTATTAAATGCAAAGACAACCAAATGTATTCATTTTACGTTACCTAACGTCCAAAATCACACGATAGATTTATTTTTAAACCAATAAATCTTTGAAACGAGTCGATGCAGCAGTTTTCTTGGGAATAACATTGGACTCCATACTTCAATGGAACGCTTCTTACTTGGCGGGGAAACTCAACTCAGAGGCGTTTGCAATACCTACGCAAAGTGAGAAAATTGACTAATGTCAAAACTAGTCTATGTCAACACGCTAGGCTTGTCTATTTCAGTTATTTTATTTATTTATATACATATTGTTATGTCCTATGAAATTTTACTTTGGGGCAGAGGCGCTAACATCGAAACAATTTTTATACTACACAAGAGAGCTATACGAGCTATTTATACCTTAGGGGCACAAGTTTAGGAAACGCTTTAAAGAAATAGGCATCTTGACAGTTGCATACATACATTTTAGCTAGTATTGTGTATGTAAAATAAAACATTGAATATTTTAGTAATATGTATAAACCATTTAAACAAAAAAATTTGACGCCTTCAAAACGACCTAAAAAACTTTTTAACAAAAAATTAAACCGTCTTCAAAAGCGACTAAAAAACTAAAAACCAAAAAATAATATAAACATTGTTATCGCATATTTATTATTGTGTCTATCTAGCTTAGCTAATAATTTTAATTAGGCACCGACTCCAAAATAGGTTATCAGTATATAAGTAAAGCTATTGTATATTTATTCTTTATTAAATTATTTTTTGGCTTTAGTTTTTTTAGTAGTTTTTGAAGGCAGTTTAATTTTTTGTTAAATTTTTTTTCTTTGTTGCTTTTTTGTGTTAGTAAGAAATATACCGCTGGCGTAGTTGTATTGCGCACGCGGTACGACTATCGCGCTGGCGTGTTCCAACTTTGCCTAACCCTGAAAACGTAAAAGGCGTGATATAAAAGGCGAAAGCACTAAAGAATAAATTACTTCATAAGATTTGCGAACAAAAGGATGTGTGGGCCCATAAAATTTTAGGGTTGCTCTCGATTTCTCCAGGATCCAATCATCAGATCCTGAATTGGGACCACTTCAGAAGTATCTCCTTCCGAAAAAAAAAAGAATTTTGTAAATCAGTCCACAATTGGCGGAGTGATCGCGTAACAAACACATAAAAAAAACATACAGTCGAATTGAGAACATCCTCCTTTTTTGAACTCGGTTAAAAATAGTGATCATCGTAATATTAATATTTTATTTCATTAATTGTTAAGGCCGAATACCTATCCATTTTTGCCTCAAGGTATCATCCGTGGGGAATCTGCAATGTAACATATTGCAGTGGCGAAGGGTCCATATAACCCGATTCCTACCGGCTTCCCTTTTGTAATTTATGCAAGCAAAATATTAAATTAAATTATATTATTAACAAACAACCTCATTTATCAATCATTCATCGATCGACGTAAAATAGTTAAAATAAATGATAATAGATGGCGTTGTAATTAATTGTGACCCGTTGCCACGGGAGTTGCGCGAGGGAACTCGCTGTCGTTTAGCTTCCCTCGCCGTCTCTTTTTTCTTCGCGCATGTTTGCGGATTTGTTATCTTTGTCTTATTTGTTCATTCATACCGATACATTTTTCGTTCAAGGAAAGATGCGTAAGAGGTAAGCCGAGATCTTTTAGCTTCACTGTTAACCGACCATGAATTATTGTTGCTCACCAACTAAGACTTACGAGGTCTTTTTTAATTAGAAGCGTATATTTGTATTATTGACGTTTGAAAACTCAAGTAAACAATTTCGCCGGTTCGATAAGTTTGTTTTTAATCAGTAAATGTGGAATATAATAATGAATTTGTGTGTTATAAAGTGTTATCAACGTTTGTGTGTAGTGTAGAGGTACGTGTAAATATATTAAATTGTAATTACAGGATAGATTAATGAGATAGTTTTAAGATTGCGTTATTTACTTATAACCTAGAAAAACTTTTTAATGTTTTAAGAAATTGTGAAGTGTTGCTTCGTATTATGCATCAATTATTATAAGGTACAGAAGCTACTGCTTGACGGCTCATTTCTTGTGTAAGCTGTGTTTTTAAAGTTTAGTTTAAAATGTGATAAAATACCTGCAATTTTTTGGATGCACTAACTTAGTTAAAAGCAAAATAAACTCACTTGCAAAAAAAACGGGCACCTAAGCAATGAACCATTTCAAATGTTACTATTGGTTTGTTTGATAATTATAGGTAGTTTACTTTCACAATTTTGTAAATTAATAAGCAAATAATCGTTTTCGTCAGTATTATCATAAAATTTTGATAAAATTTATGGGTTTTAATGCTAAAGTTCACTAGTAGTGTATGCTCGCTAGTAGTGCATATGCTCGTGAAGTAAAAGTTAACAAAGATTTTTGTTTGTTTTTTCTTTAATAAAGTAAAAGCAGATAAATGTTTAGTATCGAGTGTGACACCCTCTAGCTGAAATCACAGCTTGAATTCGTCTGGGTATGCTAGCGAGGATATCCCGGATACTTGCTTGCGGAATACGTTCCCACTCCGCGGTAATCACATTCTTCAGCTCTCTGATGGTTTGCGGAGCCGGTTGTACTGATCTCACGCGTCGTTTCAGAACGTCCCAGACATGCTCTATAGGATTGAGGTCGGGACTTCGAGCTGGCCAATCCAAACGACGAATGCCAACCTCTTCCACATACGCTTCCACATCGCCAGACCGGTGGGCGCGAGCGTTGTCGTCCATAAAAATTGAGTCTTCGCCTAAAGCGGCCAATGCGGGTTGTGCATGAGGAATAAGAACTTCCGTTATGTATCGATGTCCAGTCAGTGAGCCGTTTTCAATGAAGACTAACTCTGTACGATCCATTGAATTTATTCCTGCCCAAAACATAACAGAGCCCCCACCATAAGGTGTGATTTCTTCAAAACAAGCCTCTGCAAAGCGTTCTCCTCGTCTTCGTAGCACTCGCCGACGTCGATCTTCACCGAACAGAGATATCCTGGCTTCATCGGAGAACAATACCCTTTTTTTTTTTTTTTTTTTTATCGCGGGGAAAAACGCGTTATCGCTACCACCACTGGGGGGTGAGTGGAACGGTTATGTTGGTTTCACACGGTCTTACGGTCCAATGTCGACACTCGGGAGTATAGCTTCATCCGAGCGAGCATTGGACCGAGTCCCTAACACTATGTACACCCTACACCGGCATACCAACCAAAACCCGCGGTGGCCTTCTTCGGCGCCTACGGGACGGTCCCGGGGTATCTTGTTGCACAGAGATAGCTGCACGGAACCGCCCCTGCGCGATGCCGCATTGCGGCCCCTCTCTAAATGAGGAGGCTGAGAAGCCTCCGACCTCAAAAGCACGCTTTGCGTTTACGACTGCAGGAGACCGACCACCCGCATTGTCGTCCACCTCGTAGTCGCTTACATTAGAGTAGTTGAGCGGGCAGACCCCCACTGCTCGCCCTGCGACTCTCGCTTACCCCATTTAGTCGCCTCTTACGACAGGCAGGGGATGCCGTGGTGAAATTCTTTAGATGCCCCCGTACCACAGGGCACGAGGCGCCGGTCAGTCGTCCACCCGACGCCTCCTTCGTCTCCCCTGGCTACGGGCGGGATCGCTCTGCTCACGATCCCGCTCGGCGCTCTCCTTCCGCGAGATGACGCACTCGCAGAAGGAGGCCATAGCTCGCCATGACCTCCAGCCGCCGACCATGGCGGTCACCACGGCTGGCAGCGAGAGGTCCCCTCCGACGACTGCTCTAAGAGCGCTGCGTTGTAGGTCCCAGGCTGGGCACTCCTCGAGAGTGTGTTGGACTGTGTCCTCGCGACCGTTGCCACAATGATGGCACACGGCGGACTCCTCCTTTCCAATCCGACACAGAAACGAGCCGAAACACCCGTGGCCCGACAGCATCTGTGTCAGACGGAACGTCGGCGCACCGTGGCGCCTGTCTAACCATCTTAAGAAGACAGGTCGCACTGCCGCGACAGTCCTCAAGCCCGCACTCGGGCTCTCCAGCCTGGTATGCCACTCCTCCACGGCTGCGCTGCGGATGGAGGCCAGTTGGGCCGTGACCTCCCTCGGGGCCAGTCTCCGCCCGAGACGTGATGCCTCCTCACGCCAGAAGAATACTGACGAGAGGTATTTGGCATCCAAATCCCATGGCAGACTACCGGCCAACACGCAGGCCGCCTCGTGGGAGATTGTGCGGTAGCCCCTGATGAGTTGTTGCGCCACTAAACGCTGCGGTTTACGCAGCAGAGCGACGCATCGAGCATTCAGGGACCCGGCCCAGACGGGACAACCGTATAAGGCCATGGACCGCACAACTCCAGCGTATAAACTTCGGCAGGGGTTACCGGGACCTTCCAGATTTGGCAGCAGGCGACCTAGCGCCCCTGCTGCCCGCACCAGTTTCGGCGACAACATCTCGAAATGAGCACGGAAGTCCCATCGGCTGTGCAACACTAACCCCAGATACTTCATTGTGGAGCCGATGGGAATCCGCACCCCCTCCACTACGATATGGGCCTCAGAAGGTGGCCTCTTTCGGGGCCCGTGGAAATAAAGGGCCTCCGTTTTATTCAGGGCCACTGAGAGGCCCAGCCGCCGAATCCTGCTCACCATGTACTCCGTACCAGACGAGGCGAGCATGGAGAACAATACCCTATTCCAGTCTTCTTGAGTCCATGACTCACAATTTCGAGCAAACCTAAGCCTGGCAACTCTGTGCTCACGGAGTAACTTAGGGCTGCGGGCCGGGCGATGACTGCGTATATTGGCCGCGAGCAGCCTCCTCCTGACCGTCCATAGACTAATATGCACATCTCTTACTTCTTCGAGGTTGTTCTTAAGGTCCACATACGAAGACTTGCGATTTCTCAATGCGCGACTTACAAGAAAACGATCATCCCGTGGTTGGGTACATGGTTTTCTTCCAGAACCAGGCCTTCTCTCGACGGAACCGGTGTCTTGATACCGCTGCCAGGTCCTTTGAACCGTCGAGCGACTCACACTTAGCCTCTGAGCCACGAAGCATTGGCTGCAGCCCTCTTCGAGCAGCGCAATAATTTTGGTAGCTTTTACCACTTTCTATAACATTATTGAGACAGCTAAACAGCAATAAATGAAGCTTTGACAATTAAGAATATGAAATAAATTCATAAAAATTTACTAAAAGTTATGAAAACCGATATTATCTTTTGGAACTTCGCACCAAAAATGTAGGATAAAAAGTGGTTTTCTGTAAAAACGAGCATCAAACGAAAATTTTAATTTAGAACGTACTGTTTTAAACACCACGGCATTTTTAAAACCGGCCAGTAACATGTACAAATGATTGAAATCATTTTGGTACCGTATTTTTTTAAAAAAGAATTAAAATCCAAACCGCCCGTTTTTTTTGCAAATGAGTGTAGTACCTAGTGCCTATTTACTATAAGAGATATCAGATAAGTATGTATCTACCTATTTTAGATAATAGTTTTTTTCTACCGTTTTACGAAAAATATGCTAACGCGGAGTATGGTAGATACATAATCTATAATAGGGTAACAACTATGAAGTGACTTGCTTTATTTCTTGTTTAAATGATAATCACCTATTCTAGTAGCTGTTATAATGATTTGAGTACTTTTACAAAACCACCTTCGTAATGCATCTAAACTTCTATGATTTTTATAGCGTAATAGGCTATAATCTAATTATAGTTAGAACGATTTGCAGACCATATTTATTTATATTATTAACCACAAGATTTTGTGTCGGGTTCCCTTTCGGAAAACGTCACCCTTCGCCACTGACATTGTATGATTTGTATGAAACACACTATGAAATAATACACTAGTATTCTTGACCTAAGCCCTCGCGCACGTTGACTGAGTGCCTTTTAGCACTACAATACCATATTTTGAAAGTACAAGCAATTATGCAAAATAGTATAGTACAAAATACTAACGTTTACGTTGTCGATAAAATATGCAACACAACACTATTGAAAATAATTATGAAAATTGATAAAAATGAAAAATACTAAGAAATTACTGAACCCAATGGCCCACAGCCGATTATAATATAACTACAGCATAATAATGATTATAATTACTTACACATTTTGCTCTTCTGTATAGGTTTTTAACAATTATTATTGGTTTGTTGTCTACTCACCGGTGGAAGCTGATGGTTTTATCTTGATTTTCTTTTCGGGAAGAATGAGATTTACATCCTAGAATAACGCAGGACGTTGTTTGTTTGCTGGGCTTTAATTCACTCACAATAGCAATACGAAATTATTAAATTAAATTACAAAGAAAATATAAAATAGGCAAACAAATCTGACAAGCCCGCACGGAAGTATAACGTAACCAAATTGTGAGGGCGCGTTGGCAAATTGTATCATTTGACATTAGTTCGTTTTTTAATTCGGCCTCGTAAAGGTAGCCAAAGGTATCCAATTTGACGTTTGTACAGTGTACATGAACCGTCCTTAACAACATAATATTTGTCTCTGTCTCTTCAATGTTTTTGGCCTATTTAAAAATATAGGACAAGTATATGAGTGATTTAGGTTCCTTCTATGCTTTAGTCTTTATTCTATGAGCTAGCCATCCTGGTTGGTCGGAGCCGCTCCGACGTGCGGCATGCGCGGCGAATCACGGCGGGCGTCGGTCGGCCGCGATGCGCGGAACGTTGCGCCATAACACTTACCGGCGAGATGCTCTCGTGCTCACGTACTCGCGCGCGTGAATATTGTCGGGTCACAAATGTAATGTTTTCACATGTACCGCATAACTGCGTTGATTATAATTATAATTAAAAAGTTTAGAAGCACTAACAGTGATTTTGTAGATGTTAATTAAAATAAAAACGTTGTAGCGGCCCTTCTTTTATGTTTCTTTTTAAATTTTAGTAACAAAATATTGATAAATATTATATTTGCATCTTCCTTATTAAACTCTATAATAAATAAAAAAAAACTTTTATTTGCTACTACATTTTTACAAATTTAACCAAATATTATAAAATAAGTCAAGTGTATAATGTAATAGTCGCCTCTGCAGCGTACGCCTCTCCTAAACCTTTCCATACATCTCTTTCCTGTGTCTTACGCATCCCATCAGATCCACATCGGTGGACGAAAATGTCTCTCCATCTTTTTCTAGGTCTCCCTTTTTTCCTTTTCCTGTCTCTTGGTACCCACTCTGTTTTGTCCATCTTTTGTTATCCATCCTACAGATATGTCCTGCCCAGTGCCATTTGAGTAGTCTAGTTCTTTTTCGTACATCTATTATTTTTGTTTTGCATCTTATATTGTCATTGCAGATCTTGTCTGATAGTTTTATTCCAAGCATACTCCTTTCCATCTTACGCTGGCAGATAGCAATTCTTTCTTCGTCCTCTTTCTTCAATGCCCACGTTTGGCAACCATAGTATGTTAGGCACGGTAATAAGGTTACTTCATACAATTTTTTCTTTATATTTAAACTAGCCTTTGCCCGCGGCTCCGCCCGCGTTAGTTTTTCCGGGATAAAATTCCCGCTTTATCATTTACATCCAGACATTCTTACAAACTTTCGCCTTTATAATATTAGTAGGATTTACCGTAAAAATTTTCTCATCATTTCTTTTAATCCCCACAATTTTTTCCAAGCCATTGTTATCCGTCGTTGTATCGCCTTGTCGCTGTTGTTTTCTGAAGATACTAATTGTCCTAAATATACGTATTCTTTAGCATATTCGATTTTTTGCTACTACAATTTCTTGAGGTTCTCCATTGGTTAGAATCTTTGTTTTCAAAGTGTTTAGTGACAATCCCACCTTTTGGCTTTCTTCTGCTAATTCACTGACCATGCTTTCTAGTTCTGGAGCACTTTCTGCGAATACTACAATGTCGTTTGCAAAACGCAAGTGATTCAGTAATTCTCCATCTATATTTACTCCTTTTGTTTCCCAGTCTAGACATCTGCAAACCGATTCGAGCACTGCTGAAAATATTTTTGGAGAGAGTGGGTCCCCTTGTCTTACTCCTCTTCTTATGGGGAATTCTGTACCTCCGCGTTCTAGTAGTACTTTGGCGTGACATTTTGAGTAAACACATTATTATACACAGTAAATATATTATGTTTATATATTTCGGGTCAACGCCTTGTTTAGTTAGGGACGTCCAAATAGCTTGATGATGTAATGAGTCAAAGGCTTTTGTGTAGTCTATGAAACACATATATAAAATCTTCCTGAATGTGATCTGTAGTTGAGTACCCTTTGCGAAAACCAGCCTGTTCACGCGCTTGGTTTTCCTCTAAGCTGTTCGTTAACCTGTCCAATATAATTTTTGAAAATATTTTATATATATTCGTCATAAGACTAATTGGCCTATAGTTGCCTGTCATTTCAGTCACCTTTCTTGTGTAGTAGTACTATAGTAGATTTTGACCATTGTTTTGGTGTGGTTTCTGTTTCGAGTATATTATTAAATAGAACTAGAAGTGGTTTTAAAAGTGATATGGATAGCCATTTAATCACCTCATTGGTAATATTGTCTTTTCCTGGAGTCTTGTCATTCTTTTGGGATTTTATTGCGTGTTCAATTTCTGATCTGAGAATGCTTGGTATCTTTATGTTCGTATTGACTGAATTTAGTTCGTTCGGTTTTGTATAATAATATGGGTATGGGCAATGATCAGTTTTAGTTTCCATACTGTAGAGTTTTGTGTAGAATTCTGTTGCTACGTTTATAATATCAGGACGCCTAGATTGCATGATTCCATGTTTATTTTTCTGATTCCCTGTCCACACTGTCTTATCGCTCAGATCTTTATAGGATTTGCGTAGAGCCCCTGATTTACTAATGAGTCTTTCGAAGGTTGTTTGACGTGTTAATTTTTTCTCCTGTTTGATGTTTCTATTATTTTTTTGTTGCTTATTCTTGTTATTTCTGACTTTATTTCTGTTGTTCTTTTTTGCTTATACAGTTCCTTTCTTTGATCTAATAGATCTTTTGTTTATTTATAAAAGCCGTCAACTCATATACTGAAGTGCAAAGCCAATACGATACACTAGAAATATAATTATGAGGTTTTGAAGAAGTGGCCATGGCAAAAGAAACATACAAAAAAACTACATAAGTGAAGAAACATAATCTCTATAGATTATTTTAATTGTCGGCCGTCAATAATTAATTAATGATGTCATTAGATGCCAATTATACTTTATGTAATTAGCTCCATCTTTTTTCAGGTTCCCGATTTGCAATGCTATCAGCAAAGGCAGCTATGATTAGGCTTATCAAAAACTTTAGATTCTCGGCATGTTCTAAAACCGTGCATCCGGTAAAGTTGAACAATAGAGAAATGTTGATCAAATCAGAATCAGGGTTATGGGTTCGCGTCGAATCATTGTAGACAGTGTTTTATAAAAAAATCATTCATCAATCATTTATGACCTTAGCATATGCAAGGAAACGCATAGATTAATAACTTGTAGCTTGGTAACTCGCCTCATTAGTTCATAATTATGTAAGCTGTGACCACGACGTCATGGGTTCTACTTGAATCTGAGAACATTTGGCAGTTGACTCCTCAAACCCCGCGACGGACACCGGTGTCCATATATATAGGGTTTTCCCATACATCTGTATACATAAGCGGGGCTTGAAGGGTTAAAGTATCCAACAGAACAGATTGGCAGCAGGGGATCCTAAAAACAAACATAATATTACTGTAAGATGTGTAATAATTATATCTTGACGATCTGACAGCAGTAAACACAATATAACTGTACTGTAAAGAGAAAGAAGAGTATTTTCATCAAGGTACGTACAATCAAGTACATCAAAGTATAAATTATACAATAACTCATCAAGTAAAGTAGTAGTATAAGTCGTTTTTTCGTCTACCAGAGGTAAATAATAATAGTAGTTTATTACATTTTCTAATAATTGTGTTCGCAACAGTACAATTAGGCAATATTGTTTAAATCGTAGTAAAATATAACAACAATTGTTGGGATGTACTATTATCAAAGGAATTTAAAACAAGTGAATTAAGAAAATTTTATTCACAAGTTAAAATCCGATTATTTCGTGATGAATTTTGTTACTAAATTACGTGTGAATGTTCACACCACTTATATACCTAGTGTGCACGGAAGTTATTTGCCGGCTATTATACTGAGACAATACGCAAACGTTATTATGAAATTATGTCAAAATCTTGTGGAGATGACTTTATATATTGATTTACGAAAGATATCAAGATTTTTCAATGTTAATGGATACTAAATAAACGAGTCTTGTGGTACAAAAGTGAGATATTTAAATAGTTTTTTACGAAAATCCTCAATTAAATGAATAAATATATTTTTGCCATTTAAATATAATGAAACAGAATCATTAATACTGTTTTTGTGGGTGCTTAAAATTGCCAAACGTTTGCCACTATGCCTAGATTAGAGACTGTAACCTTAGACCTTTATAAGATTAAATTTACTGTTATTTGAAACTGGTGTATGATGTTAATATATGAGATATTGCCAATGGTTTTATTGTAGATTTATAATACATTTAAATAAATATATTTTATTGCAACATATTTTTGGTTTTAATTCTAGCAGTCACAATTTATTCTTATAGGCACAGTTCATCATGTAAGAAATCTTTCACAGTTCCATAAGGACTTTCCGATATATGATCTATTGCCGACTTTACCAACATTGCAGGTATAAGTTTATCATTATATGCCTTGGAATATTTCTTAATGAACTGAAAGATATTTCAACCTCTACATCTCCTGCCGTTCACCACCCTAAGTGTCTCCCCCGCGATGGACACCAAAAGGTGGACACGGTACGGTGTTTCGGGGGCTTCTGAGCCCCCGCAACAGGAAAAGGACCGCAACAGCGGTACGTGCAGGGGCGGTTGCGGACGACAACTTAGACGTGAGTCGGAGGAAGCCCGCAGCCGTCCCTAATGCGCCGAAGATGGCATTTCATAAAAAAAAAAAAAACCCTAAGTGTCTAAATAGGCTATCACATAATTTGTGCATATCTTTCACCGCCACCTGTCATCTGACAGATTGGGGGTTATCACACTTGTTACCCGCTATCTTAAATCTTTAAACGAGCAATTCTTTATATATAATCTGAATTTCGGAAATGGCTCGAACGATTTTCATGAAATTTAGTATGTAGAGCCTTTTGAGGGCGACAAATCGATCTAGCTAGGATTCATTTTTAGAAATGCCGTTTTATCCGTGTTTTCAGTAAACAAACATAAACTGAAAAATATGACTTCCTGACATCTATTGGCGAGTAATAATACTATAATATTTTTTTACTGCCTCGGTGGCATAGTTGTATCATAGTACACTGCAAAGCTGAGGTCTCGGGTTCGATCCCCGGGTTGGGCAAAGTGATATTGAGTTTTTTCTATTTAGTATCAGCCCAGAGCCTGGAATTTGTGCCCAATATGGCGATAGGCTTGCCTCCTATCACATCATGTGACGGAATAACGACGAAAGTGGGTGCACTAGTTGCGCCTCTGCCAGCGACTATATAACCCCTAGACTCCTAATAACAGACGATCGACTTCGGGCAACACATCTGACAAATAGATCCAATGTAGCTGACCGTTCAAAATCTTCAAGTCAGTTGCGACCACAACTGTGAGCTGTAAATACTTCCGTGTTTGCGAATAAATAACTATTGTAATGGCCCCGTGCACAATAAAATGGTGTGGTATAAATAGCCATAATTCAAATTTTCAGAAAAATGGCATTACATTTCACAGGTAAGTCAATAGCGTCACATAATCACATTTTATTTAAAATTTTACGGAGTTCATCTTAGACTGGCCATTTGGGTGTTTACGCGCCATCTTGTTATACTTGCATCTCTTTCCGACGAAAGTACTTTTTACATTTTCTATTTCGTTTTGTTTTTTAACATGAAAAGTAAGTGATACACCAAAAGGATTTGTCGATAGTTCTATCGATAAAATTAAAAATTAGAGAAACTATCGCCCGAATACTCAATTAATCAATTTATGTGAGGTCTATTTAATTTTAACAGGCTTCTTATTTTAAATGGTTAGTTCATGAGTTAAATCATTTTAAAAATAATTAGGATATGTTTTTGACTAGCGGTATCAGAAATGTTATTAGGATAATTTTTTATTTTGTTTGTTGATTATAACGATTATTTTGAGTTATTCTTTGTGTTATTCCTACAAGTCAGCTCTAATATTCTTGTTAATGTCGATGAGACTTACTAAGCGCCATCTGTCATTTGATAACATAAATAGTTTCGTTAAAATGTTTATATGTTTAATAAATAATAATAATATTACTATAAAACTTTATTACATAAAAGTAATATCGATAAAAATCGTGTTTTCATTTAACTCGTCCTATCCCTATGCCTATGTTTCCAAGGTTATATAATGCGATAAGGTGTTGGAAGAACCAATCATAATGCAGTACCCCGCTTCCTCAAACCTCAGGTAGTTGACAGAATTAATTTGAAGAGAAATATTGAACATTAGGAGTCTAGGGGTTATATAGTCGCTGGCCTCTGCCTACCCCTTCGGGGATAACAGGCGTGAGGGTGTGTGATTATATATATTTTTAAAAGGCAGCAACTATGTGCTTTTACGACACAACAACACTAAAATTACTCCAGTAGATGGCGTTGTAAGCCAATGAGTGTTTGGTTTGAGGTTAGACCAAGAAAATGAATTGTTTACTTTCCAAAAAAACACAATTTACAAAAAAAAAAAATACCAAGCAAAGCTCGGTCATCCAGGTACTAATTATATCAGGTGATATAATAGTGATATTATACTTACAAAATATATAATCATTTTGTGAATGCCGCTATAAAGAAGCCTATGTGATCTCTATATCTGTCCTCAACCATTCTGAGCTCATCGATTTCGGGACCAAATCTTTGTACCAACACTCTGAAAATAGAGAAAACCTTTTTAGGAATATTGTAATATCAAAAGGGCTTTACAATGTGGTGACACGTCATTTTATGCCTTTTCATCTTGAACTGTCATGGTTCAGGATAGCGATGTCAAAATAATTAAGTGGGCAATCATTATGTAGTAACTTCGAGTATGTATAAGTATCTATAGAGCGCTAATATCGCACCGTGCGCCCACTACCCAGCGTAGGCAGGTGAACTATAGCTACTTATATAGAAATGTTGGAGACTGCTAGGGACGGGCACGCGAGCAGCACCAACGCAACGGTTATCGATAAGTACAGGTCCGGCGGCGCGGTACATATTGTTAAAAAATTGTGGTTCTACAAAATATGGCCTTGTGAGTAATTTTAAGCGTATTGCGTTAATATAGATAAAAGCTATGCTGCGAATTAGTGTAGTGCCATGTGGAATGATTTATAAACACGGTACCTCAAGAGCTAAGAGTACCTTTGACTGCCTCGGTGGCGTAGTCGTATTGCGTACGGTTTACGAGTACGATTTGCGCGCTGAGGTCCTGGGTTCGATTCCCGGGTCGAGCCAAAAAATATTGTGACTGGGTTTTTCCATCTTAAAAATTACTCAGTCGCAGCTCGGAGTCAGGAAGTTGGCGGTGTGATTTCCGTGCCTCGGAAAGCACGTAAAGCCGTTGGTCCTGCGCCTGATCTATCTCCGGTCATGTCGGATTGCTGTCTCACTGGACTATGAGAGTGAAGGAACAGCGAAGTGCACCTGTGTATTGCGCACACACTTGTGCACTATAATATTTCCTGCGTACCTGGCTGATCTCCGTTGAGATTGGCCGCCGTGGCCGAAAACTGGCTAGGAGGAATATCACCTCAAGAGCAGTTTTTACAAGCAATAAGAACCAATAATATTAATGGATATCCATTATAATTGAACCAATGGATATAAACCGAGCATCGCACCATGGATTTCTTAGCTAGTCTCCCCAAGCCTAAAATAGTCACGTCTAGTTTTTGAAATATTTATTACCAATGTTAAAAAAAATTACAAAAAAAATACCTTAATGATTGCTAACTTATACTGTCAAGGCCCGCGATAGAAGCTATGCAATAGCTTAAAAATATCATCGTAATCGGTAAATTTTTAGGAACAGTAATTATTTCTTTCATTTCATAAACAAAAACGCAATTATTAATTGGCTTAAAAATCACACACCGACAAAAACAGTTACCTAAGCTACATTATATTAAGCATCGCCTTCGATGGTAATAAATACGTATGCTATAATATGAAAATATTACATCGATTCTGGTATCGACGAGTAACATCACTATCGAAAAAGTGGGACGCGGGGCAGTGCGGGGAGTATAAGTGTTCGCCTCCCGCGCACCTTTCATACCGCGACGCGTGATTTCAATTTTACCTAAAAATATACTGAAATATGGCTTGCCTGTGAAATGTGATATTAGAATTCTGTTTAGTGTGTTTCCGAGTGTCGTTTTTACAAGATTCCTCAGAACATTTAATCATTTTGCAGTATTAATAATCAAATATTCGCATAGATCTCACTAGCGTGTGCTCACACCGTTCCTACTCGAGTGACTACAAGCGTTTGCGGTCGGCGCAGGACGATGTTCCCACTCGTGCCTATGGTTCCCACTTGCATACACACGCTCTATACGTAGTTATACTTACTCTAAGTGTAGTAAAGACAGCCTTGTTATTAATGTGATATACTCGTAGGGAATGTGCACGTTGTAAGTTTTGCCATCTGGTGGCGCAATCTGAATCTTTCAGCCTATCGATACTTGGCATTGATGTAAAATATTCATACTTACTAAAAGGATGAAAAATAAAATTTAATTTGTTGATAATGTATGTCTGTGTATCTGGATGCTCCAATACATAAAAATAAACAAATCAAATGGGGTAAAATTTTTAAGATAATATTCAATACAAACAAATCCGTAATTAAGGGAACATAAGCTCCTAATTTTGCTTCAATAACACCAAAATAACTAGCTCCCATTTAAAAATATGTTTATTCTGGCCATGCTGAGTATCAATAATATTCGGCCAGAACCCATATTTTATCATTTTGTTATATTAAAAAAATATATAAATAAATTATACATTTGAAATTTTATTTTTTTATCCACATGTGGTTCTTGTGTCGATTTTGTGCTGCCACCTATAGTTTGTGCATGTTCCTTATTAAAATTTAGTATATTTGTGAACCTGATCCCTTGCATAGATAAATAATTTTTAACTCTCTAGTATTCCTTTTTTTAGGTCTTGTAATAACTATCAGATGGCGCCGACTTCCCAGATTTGTTAAGTTTTGAAATTATTAACATAGTGCTTTAATACTACCCCAGCCCTGTATTATATACTGTCCCACTGCTAAGCATGGGCCTGTACAACTACTAATAGTTGTAGATGGGCCAGCACGGGTGGACTAAGGCCTAAACCCTCTGGTTTAGGCCTTAGTCCACCATGCACGCTTGTGCGGGTTGGCAGGCTTCACATACCTTCAAAAATCTTATAGAGAACTTCTCAGATATGCAGGTTTCTTAACAATGGTTTCCTTCACCGTTAGAGCAAGCGATGAGCAGAATACACACATAACTTTAGATATACATACTTCAAAGATGCCTCCTTTTGGGATTTGTGCCTGCAGACATTTGTCTCGGCAGACCGTTCCACTCCCAACTAGGCTATCCTGGCTTTATCAAACTATATTTGATAAGCAATTATGCTAGTTTTTTGGTCACTTAAAATTTTAACTTACCTCTGTTCATCACTGAGACCCACACCTGGCAATCCTGGCCCTCCGTGAAGTGGTTCAGCTGGTATCAATTTCAAACATGGAAACTTATTTAGTGCCCAACTAACCATGACTTCATTTTCATCCACTGTCGTGGTACACGTGCTATAGACTATTTTGCCGCCTCTCTTGAGCAGTTTTACAGCCTAGAAATATTGTTAACAGTAAGCACAAAATAGTAAAACTGTTTCATTTTTAATACCACTTTTGAGATCGAAACACAGTAAATTTCTAACATTATCACTAGACAAACATGACATTTTCAATTGCAAGCACCTTGTGCAATATTATTTTACGACGAGCTCTGACAGGTGACAATTCTAAAATTAACAGACAAGGGAAATTATAATCGAGCGCAAATTAAACCGATTTTTATGCAGAATCGATAGAAAATATGACTATAATTAAATCGATTTTATGTTTTAAAAGTGGGTGATATACGCTCAATATATTGATTTAAACATGTTGCATTTATCCATAATTCATTTTATATTTCAAATAACATAATTCAAAATGAATACACTATATTAATAGGGTATCTTCATAATCAAAATGATTAATCGTAAGTATTTGCATAACAATGACCCAGCTCTAACACATTTTGTGTTCCGTTCTCATATCACTCATAGTTTTTCAATATATTTAACAATATTATTCCATTATAGTACGTCCAACCACTTATTTAACTTTTGACATATGCGTGCTTATGAAATTTTATAATGATTGACAATGAATAGAAAACAAAATAATTAAATACTTTATGGACGCCATATTTTCTTTTCTATAGTGAAGCAACTTCCTCTTCAGCTCCGATATTAATTATCGATCGATATTCATTAAGCCCACTGATTGCGTAACAAAGATAATTCCAACTCTTTTTCATTGAAAAATAAAATTTGGCAGTGTAAATTAAATATTTTCATTTTATTTACCCGTAAACATATGGTAGCCAATAAAATAAACTATTAAAGTTAAATATTGACGAATTTTATATTGTATTGTTAGAAACTGAAGCGATTTGGATTTAAATAAAAACGAGTTATCACTGATTTTACATAAACATTTATCACTGGTTTTACATAAAGACATTTAACAGAAATACTTTTCAAAGATATCTGCAACTAACCGACCAGTATGCAAGTCAATGATAAACTTACTCAACTACCACAGAGATCGACTGCGAGACTGAGCGCGAAAGAGAGCGAATGAGAGTGAGCATCGATATAGTACCCTTTTTATACACCCAACTACCACTTCCACGATTCATTTGACATTTAGACTGGTTTTAGTAACTGGTCAGTACATTACAAATAACTGAATCCTAACAGTATATAGAATACACACCTACAGAATAAAATTATAAACAGAAAATATACACATTTAAACACTTAGGCATGTTTATAAAACAATACAAAATGTTGAGGAAAAATAACAATTCAATGTGTTTAATCGATCAAAACTTCTTAATACATTACATCGATTATTACAAGAAATCGAATCGGTAACGCATCAGTACATTCCCAATTGATTAGAAACCGAACTGTCAAAGTTAAATAAATGGTTGGACGGAGTATAGTCTAAACCAATATGGACTTTTTAATTTTAAATGTATAGTATTGTAATTAACAAAGGCGATTACAATTGTTCTTTTAAGTTGCTTGCTTCTTTGAATATAATTTATTGCATATTGATGAATAAAACAGTTTCAGCGAAGAATGGATTGTTTCGCAGCTGTCAGAGCTCTTCGCATAATAATCGATCGATGAATCAATCGAAAATACGATCAATGTCATATGTATACTTACATTAGTAATTAACTTCCTCTGAACAATTGTGTATGACTTAAGCATGTTTGATGACATAACTTTCTTTCCCAATTGCGGCCTTTGTCCTAAACCACTGCAAGGTGCGTCCAGTAATATTTTATCAAAGCTATCGGGTGGAAAAGGTGGTCCGCTGTTTATTCCACTACTATCCTCAGAGCAACACTTGGTTGAATCAAAGCAATATGGTGTGACACAAGTGACTGCATGTGCCTCGCATTTCTCTTGGATTTTTAATACCTTCTGTGGTGTTTTATCTATAGCTATTATAAATGCCTGCAAAGAGATACACATAAATTGCAAAAAACGATGAATAATGAAAATATAACATACAGTCAAATCAATTTTTTTTTTTATTTATAAAAATATGACACACCAACAGCATATGCATTAACAAAATTACAGGAAATGATAATATCGTTTAATTTTTTATGCACATGCCTGTTGAAGGTATGTACAGCGTTCACAAAACACGAATAATTAAGTTATTTTAAATCAGTAAACAATGATGAACTACACTAAGATAAAGCTACAAGATCAAATAATTAAATTGAAAACAACCAACAATTCAAAATTAAAAGCAAATATCTACTTCGTCGAGCAAATGTGTCAAATTGATATTGAAATTGAATTGAACAGAAAGTATATTCTTATAATTTCTAGTGTGCGACTAAATTATAAACAGTTAATAAACCTATTTTAGTTATAGTATGATTTCTCTTCTTCCATCTAACAAAATTCAAAATTTGTTTGAACAATACTATTCATTCGATAACTAAGTCGGTTCCTAAGCTGTTTATTAAGAAGGCCAAATACCTTTAAGAAGTCATTTTGATTTGATTTGTCTTCAATCACACAATTTAATGAGGACATTTGCAGTTGAAGAAATAACCTCCCTTCTCCAGATCTTAAACACATTCACAATTCCTATGGCATCCTACACATCCTAATTTGAAAAGACTATCTATGAACTTCTAGTTACTTATTTTGGGGATGTTACCTTATTTTTCGACATTTCTCCTAAATGTGTAGTTTTATTGCCTGGAGCTGCACACATATCTAGTATATACTCATCAGCTTGTGCATTCAGTACCCATGAGCACACAATGGAGGGCAAATTCTGCAGTAGAAGGTAACCGCTTGGGTATATTGTCTCATTCACAACTGGTAATCTTGAAGCAGGTAGGAGAGTATGAATTGCTATGCCTCTGTAAAATGTTAACTTGTAAGACATCAACAAAAACAGAAAACAATATTTCTGGAATAGTATTTTTTTTATAAGTGTGTAATAGGATAGTTGACTACATTTTTTAATTACATTTATCAAAAATATATGCCATATAAAATCTAACAAAAAAAAATTCAAAATTGATACTATAATTACTAACTTGTAATTTTGTTATATAATTACTAACTTATAGAGCATTGCAATTTGTTGGAAGAGGTAGTCATCAAATGTGAGTAATATCAGACTGTGACATCATGCAGTGACACCGGCCATAACATTGCGTGCGAAATAGATAACGCGTTAACCCGACCACAACCCACTTTTTCTCAAAAGAATATTTCAAATGTGAATATCTGCTTTATTTTTCAACCAATGTTGATGCTGATTTCACAAATCTTTTTTGTATTATTTTTCCCATATAATGTACATAAAAAATAGGAAACTACCCTATTATATGTTAAGGTGAGATACATACTTTGGTTGGACTCCATTATCAAATAATTCAAATCTTGACATTTTCAAAATTCCCGTACCCACATAAAGTTTTTTACCATCATAGGGCACTTTGAGACCCCGTTTGCATTTTCCTTCTAGGTCACCATAAATATCAACTTTAACACCAGCTTTGCAATCTGAAAAGTAAATAATTTTAACATGTTAGGGACAATTTTTTACATGGGAAATATAATATAAATCTGCGTATTATTTGTTTGGAACTGATTAGCAGTGGCGAAGGGTCCATACAACCCGATTCCTACCGGCTTCCCTTTTGTAATTTATGCAAGCAAAATATTAAATTAAATTATATTATTAACAAACAACTTCATTTATCGATCATTCATCGACCGACGTAAAATAGTTTGAATAAATGGCAATAGATGGCGTTGTAATTAATTGTGACCCGTTGCCACGGGAGCCGCGGGAGGGAACTCGCTGTCGTTTAGCTTCCCTCGCCGTCTCTTTTTTCCTCGCGCATGTTTGCGTATTTGCTATCTTTGTCTTATTTGTTCATTCACACCGATACATTTTTCGTTCACGGAAAGATGCGTAAGAGGCTCAGAGTAAGTAACCTATAGAGCGCTAATATCGCACCGTGCGCCCACTACCCAGCGTAAGCAGGTGAACTATAGCTACTTATATAGAAATGTTGGCGACTGCTAGGAATGGGCACGCGAGCAGCACCAACGCAACAGTTATCGATAAGTACAGGTCCGGCGGCGCGGTACATATTGTTGTTAAAAAAATGTGGTTCTACAAAATATGGCCTTGTGAGTAATTTTAAGCGTATTGCGTTAATATAGATAAAAGCTATGCTGCGAATTGGTGTAGTGCCATGTGGAATGATTTATAAACACGGTACCTCAAGAGCAGTTTTTACAAGCAATAAGAACCAATAATATTAATGGATATCCATTATAATTGAACCAATGGATATAAACCGAGCATCGCACCATGGATTTCTTAGCTAGTCTCCCCAAGCCTAAAATAGTCACGTCTAGTTTTTGAAATATTTATTACCAATGTTAAAAAAATGACAAAAAAATATATCTATAATATATGATTGCTACCTTATACTGTCAAGGCCCGCGATAGAAGCTATGCAATAGCTTAAAAATATCATCGTAATCGGTAAATTTTTAGGAACAGTAATTATTTCTTTCATTTCATAAACAAAAACGCAATTATTAATTGGCTTAAAAATCACACACAGACAAAAACAGTTACCTAAGCTACATTATATTAAGCATCGCCTTCGATAGTAATAAATATGTATGCATATGAAAATATTACATCGATTCTGGTATCGACGCGTAACATCACTATCGAAAAAGCGGGATGCGGGGCAGTGCGGGGGGTACAAGCGTTCGCCTCCCGTGCGTCTTTCATACCGCGACGCGTGATTTCAATTTTACCTAAAAATATATTGAAATATGGCTTGCCTGTGAAACGTGATATTAGAATTCTGTTTAGTGTGTTTCCGAGTGTCGTTTTTACAACATTCCACATACCATTTAACCATTTTGCAGTATTAATAATCAAATATTCGCATAGATCTCACTCGCGTGTGCTCACACCGTTCCTACTCGAGTGACGACAAGCGCTTGCGGCCGGCGCAGGACGATGTTCCCACCCGTGCCTATTGTTGCCACTTGCATACACGCCCTCTATAGTAGTTATACTTACTCTGAGGTAAGAGGTAAGCCGAGATGTTTTAGCTTCACTATTAACCGACCATGAGTTATTGTTGCTCACCAACTACGACCAACTAAGACTTGCGAGGTCTTTTTTAATTAGAAGCGTATATTTGTATTATTGACGTTTGAAAACTCAAGTAAACAATTTCGCCGGTTCGATAAGTTTGTTTTTAATTAGTAAATGTGGAATATAATAATGAATTTGTGAGTTATAAAGTGTTATCAACGTTTGTGTGTAGTGTGGAGGTACGTGTAAATATGAAATTTTAATTACAGACTAGATTAATGAGATAGTTTTAAAATTGCGTTATTTACTTATAACCTAGAAAAACTTTTTAATGTTTTAATAAATTGTGAAGTGTTGCTTCGTATTTTTTTTTTTTTTTTGTTTTCTTGGGTTATCTGCAATCAGTCAAAAAACTATGAGCAGATATGTTCTTTGTTCACGTCGCATGTATCAGAGAGCCCTCCAATGAGGGAACCACTCTGAATGAAATTAAGCACCTAGGCTTTGGATGTCTTTGCGTTTCAGGCGCTTGTGATAGCTGATTTGGAGCAGCTTAGTTGCCAGGTCGTTAGGATGATCAGCGAGTCGGCCTTTGTACCTTATCGAGGATATCTTTATCTCCTCCTTTACTGTGGTGACATTTAAGGCTTCATGGATTTCAGCATTAGTAGTGAACCATGGTGCATTTGCTATGGTGCGCAGAATTCCATTTTGCAGCCTTTGTATGATAGTAATACTGGAGTTGCATGCGCTTCCCCAAAGTTGTATCCCATACATCCAAATGGGTTTTAACACAGCCTTGTATATAAGTAGCTTGTTGTCTACAGAGAGTTTTGAGTTACGTGCCATCAGCCAGTACATTTTTTTGAAGCGCATATTTATCTCATCTCTCTTTGTTTTTATATGTCTTTTCCAGGTTAGTCTCCTATCCAGGTACATGCCAAGATATCTGATGGAGTCCATCTGGGGAAGTGTGTTATTTCCCAGTGTTACTTGCGGGCAATTTCCCTTTCTTAGGGTAAAGGTGACATGAGTGGATTTAGATGCACTTGCTTTAATTCGCCATTCTTGTAGCCACTTATCTATTTTGTCGAGGGCCGTCTGTAGAGTTTTTGAAGTCATTACTGGATCTTTATTGCTTGCCATAAGGGCAGTGTCATCGGCAAAGGTGGATGTAGTCACACCAAGTGTTTCTGGCAAATCTGCGGTGTAGAGTGTGTAGAGAACCGGACCCAGTACCGACCCTTGTGGCACCCCAGCTGTTATGTTATAGAAATGTGACGACTCTCCTTCTTCACGTACTTGGAATATACGGTCACAGAGGTATGATTTCAGTAGCAGATAGTAACTATGTGGTAGATATTGCTTTATTTTGTAGAGCAATCCCTTATGCCACACTTTATCGAAAGCCTGTTGAATATCAAGAAATACTGTTGAGCAATACTCCTTCCTTTCTAGGGATGTGCGGATGTCTTCGCAAACCCGATGCACCTGTTCTACAGTTGAATGTTGCTGTCTGAATCCGAATTGGTGTTTAGGGATAACTCCATAGTTTGTAAGTATTGGAGTAATTCGATGTAGTAGCATTTTCTCAAATACTTTGGACAATGTGACAAGCAGGCTAATCGGCCTATACGATGTGACTATTTCTCTAGGCTTTCCAGATTTGTGGATCATTGTTATCGTTGATACCTTCCATATTTTAGGGTAGTATTGTACTCGAAGTATTCCATTGCAGAGAATAGTCAGGTACACCAGAGCACGTTTCGGGAGTTGTGTGAGTACTTCTTTTGTGATGAGGTCAAATCCAGGAGCTTTATTATTCTGGAGATTCTTTATGGTTTTCTTTAGTTCCGTAACTGTTACTGCTCTGGGGGGTAAAGAGAGCTGGAGGTCTTGCTGGAGCACATGATCAACTTTCTTTTCGGAACCGATGCTTTCACTTTCGTAGGGCGTGAATACCTCTTTTAGGTGTTTAGCGAAAACATTGGCTTTCTCCTTACCAGTTCGTGCCCATCCACTGTCGGTTCTTATTGCTGACCTAGGCTCTTGGGGTCTATTCAGAGATTTTGTAAATTTCCAAAGGGAATAGTCGGTTGACACTGTGCCAGTTAAACTTTCTAATTTGCTCTGGAGTGTGGCATTTCGTGTATTATCCAGCATGGTCTTTAGATCTTTAATAGCGTTATTGAAGGCAGTTTTGTCTTTTTTGTGCCTGCTGCAGTGCCAGATTCTTCGCAGTCTTCTCTTTTCTAATATTTGGTGTTTTATGTCAAGGGGCAGATTTTTAGATATTAATTTGTCCACCAATTTGGGAGTGTTTAGCCAACACGCAGTTTGTATTAAATTGGTGATAGTAAACGTAGCGTCATCAATCTCTTCGGGTGTTTTTAGAGAGATTTGTAGATCTATTTTCTCCTCGATATATGTTCTAAAACCATCCCAATTAGTTTGAGAGCTGTAGAGTACTTCTGGGCTCTCACGACATATTATAGTTGTGCTAATAGTGAGAAGGACTGGTGTGTGGTCAGAACTACTATCGAGGCAGGGTTCTGCTTTGAAGTAATGCTTTGAGAGTCCCTTTACAATGAAAAAATCAAGCAAGTCCGGTGTTTTGTGCAAATCTGTTGGCCAATATGTTGGTTGGCCAGCAGAAATTGTAGCTAGATTATAGGTGTCACAGCTTAGTTTTAGTTGCCTGCCTCTGGTTGTTGTGAGTCTGGAGCCCCAGTGGATATGTTTGGCATTCCAGTCACCTCCTGCAATGAATCTGCCTCCCAATGTTGAGAAGTACTCTATGAATGCCGTGCAGTCGATTGTGTGCCTTGGTGGACAATAAATAGCTGATAGAGTGAAGTACCCACATTTATCCTCTACAGCTATAGAAGTAGCTTGGATGTGGTTTGTTTTAAACTGTGGCATCAAATGGTGTTTGATTGTTTTGCATATTATTATGGCACTTCCTGCATGTCCAGTTCCATCTGGATGATTGGTGACGTAAATGCAGTATCCTTCGATGTTTACCTTGCTTTTTTCAGTGCAATGTGCTTCCGAGATTAGTACAGCATCAAGGGTGTGACATTTGATTAACACCTCAAGATCTGATTTATTTGGCGCTAAGCCATTTATGTTCCATGTAGCGATTCTAAGACCTATTTTGATAGTTTGTTGAGAACGGTAGTCATGAGGCTCAAAATGGCGCTCATTTGTTGTAAGATTAAGTCAAACTTTTCAGATTGGTTTCGCAGTAGTTGTTCTAATTGTTGAATACCTGTAGGTGTTTTTTGGGTTTCTATGTTGCATTTAACCTTTGCTGAGTACATGTTATTTTCATTAAGTTCCCTTTTTTCTGGTATTGTTTGAACTTCCAGCATGGGTTCTTGTTTCTTATGTTTAGGAGCTTGGTTTCTGGGTAATCTTCTGGCAAGAATTTCTTTATAAACCTCGCATCCTTTGTAATTAGCAGGATGAGAGCCCTGGCACTGTACATTAGTACACTGCGCAGGGGTGTTACGGTCCTTTTTGGGACAATCTTCTGTTTTATGTGCCTGAACACATTTAACGCAGCGGTACGGTCGCATACAGTAGTTTTTCGAGTGACCATACTGTTGGCATCTTTTGCACTGAATAATTATCCTTTTCCTTTTTGGGTCTTCAATGATAATAGACTGGTGATATATGTACTTAATATCTTTGCCAGCTTTATTATTAGGCCCGGGGAGAATATTGACGAAAAATGTTGAAGTTGGCGTCTTATCTGGACCAAATCTCGCGTTTGTGATTTCACCATATACCTTGTTGCCTGTTTTTTCTATTTCTTCTTCAATGGCACTATGAGGAGTTGAATGGTGGAGGTTCCTTATGACCACTCTATAATATCTTTGGTCTTTTCTGTTGAAGGTATGGCCTATTAGTCCCTTGTCTCGTACTATATTAATAATTTTCTTATAAGTGGCAATATCAGCCGAGCTAATTCTGAGTTGGTTTTTGTTAATCACTTTAAAGGTGTAGTTTTCGCTTTCAGCATCTGCCTGTAAGAGTTTAGATAGCTCGTGAACATCCTCAATCCCATATAAGATTATTGGTGGAGGTTTGGGAGGATTTTTGTTTATAGCTTGGTTTTCATTATCAGATAGCTCGATGGGCAACCCAGAAAACTGGTTTCTCGTTTGAATTATATTACTAGGAGGAGACTGTGAGACTTTTTTCCTTTTATTTGTCGATTCTGGAACTCTTTGCCAATTCGGTGGGCATTGGCTGGTTACCTTGGCTGTAGTATTCTGCTTTTGGGAGTTTGTGGTAGATATTTCAAGTTGGGTACCACTTCCTAGGGATGCACTTCTCTGTCTTATAAAGAGGCTAGGGTGGAACGCCTGCTGAATGACTTTTCGTTTTCCAGTAGCATTTACTGGTGTAGAAGCCTGGTTGTCCCCCTCTACACAGTCTTCGGTAGCACATTTCACACCACTAGGCCCGGGTACCTCATGGCGCCGGGCGTTAGCCGGATCGCAGGACAAATCGCAATCATCATTTTCCATAATCATAAAAGGTGTGGGAAAATAGTAGTAGGCAGTTCCCAATCGCCTACCCTCGATCTTTTAGAGGATATTTAGTCCTTCATGGCGTTCGATAGCCAGTTTGATGGGTTAGTTCCCGCCGCCCATTGCTCGGCGTTGACGAATTTTACGGCTGGCCTTCACGGACCTAGGTGTTAGGGTTATAGGCATCGTCATTTTCAGCCAACCCTCCTCTTTTCTCATCCGGGCTTGGGACCGGCAATGGCAGAGTTGCTTCGTATTATACATAAATTATTATAAGGTACAGAAGCTACTGCTTGACGACTCATTTCTTGTATAAACTGTGTTTTTAAAGTTTAGTTTAAAATGTGATAAAATACCTGCTATTTTTTGGATTCACTAACTTAGTGAAAAGCAAAATAGTACCTAGTGGCTATTTACTGTTAGAGATATCAGATAAGTATGTATCTACCTATTTTAGATAATAGTTTTTTTTCTACCGTTTTACAAAAAATATGCTAACGCGGAGTATGGTAGATACATACCCTATAATAGGGTAACAACTATGATGTGACTTGCTTTATTTCTTGTTTAAATGTTAATCACCTATTCTAGTAGCTGTTATAATGATTTGAGTACTTTTACAAAACCACCTTCGTAATGCATCTAGACTTTTGTGATTTTTATAGCGTAATAGGCTAAAATCTAATTTTAGTTAGAACAATTTGCAGGCCATATTTATTTATATTATTAACCATAATATTTTGTGTCAGGTTCCCTTTTGGAAAATGTCACCCTTCGCCACTGCTGATTAGTTAACTAATTTGTGGGCAATTATAATGTACAATGTTTTAACCTACTTAAAAAAGGTGGAGTTTCTCAATTACATTATTTTTCTTATATTGCTACTAGCAATAAATATAGCTAGATCCACAAATATATAAAAAAAAGGAATGTTTCCTTTAAATTAAGCATTGACTCCAACATTGGTAGCCATATAGATAATGTTAAATTATTTTTGGTTTTTGGTGGTCTCTGTATGTGGTAATTTTTTTTGTATGTGTTTTGTATTCTATTGGTGATATAGTTATGCAATAAAAATACATCAATATCAAATACCTGTAATGCATGTTTATGCTGACTCAGAAAAAGCCACATAACCACTTCTTTTGATTTATTAGCTTCTGTGTTAATCAACATATTAAGACATTAGCTGTCTTTTAGCAATATTTAATTGTACTTACTGGGTGGCAAGCTCATAACAGCAGGAGCAAAAACATGAGCACCTCTCAATACAGCAGCAGCACATGCTGCATCAACAACTACTTCAACTCCTGACTTTTCTATACTGGCTTCTTCATCCCATTGACTTAATATAAGACAATCTTTATTGAGGTAGTTGAACTGCGGTATGTGTTTTGCATTAAGATTGATGCTTTGCTGGAATTGATATAAATAATTTACATTTAAGTACGTAAGATTTTAGCAATCCAATAATAATTGGAGAGTCATTAACAATGTTTTGTCAAATAGTATTTTTTAAACTTTGTAGTATGATTTCGAATTTTTCAATATAATACATACTCTTCTATGTATTTATATGTTGCAGTTCATAAATAGTATTATAACAGGTAGAGATTAAAAGTAAGTTTTAAGCAAAATAACTTACGTGTACAAGGGTTTCTTGTAAATTTCTGCTATTAAATGGCTTCAATATGTTGATTCTAAATGTTGTATATTTAGGACATTCTAAAACCCAGTGTGGTATATCCATTATACACCAAAATTAATTTAACTACTTAGGAATTATTTCGTATCTATTAACTTTGAAGTGTAGTGTTTGTAATGAAAAATATTCGATAAACCGGAAAACTAAAATAATATTGTTTTTCCGTAGTATTATAATGCTCTTTGATATTGTTTATAATTAACGTAGTGATTATATTCTCTTTGGTTTATAAAATATCATAACACTTTGAATGATAACCTAAATTTTTTTTTTATAATTTTCCCTCGTAGGGAAGGCAATGGGTTCAAGCCCATACAGCCTCGTCTTCTCTCTTCTTCTCCTTTTAAATTATGGCTTCCACCGATTATCTATAGGTGATTTCGCCAATGTCAAGTAATAATAGCAGATACAAAACAATAAATATAAATTCTTATAAATAAAAAGTAGTCGCCATGTCGAAAAACAAAACACGACCTCCGTACTACAACTTTTTTTTTCTTCATGGCTTTGCTTGAAGTAACTTGTTTTTATACACATTGATCCAGGTACGCCAGGTAGTGACTCAGTAATACTGGTACAGATGTCACTGAAAGATGGTATTTGCCCAAAAAAAAAATGGTACACACACAAAAACATAAATTAATTTCAACTACCTTCTGACAACATAAAAATTCTGTACTTATATATTTTTTTCCTTCGACCTTTTTTCTTAGGTCCCAAAAGTAAAATCCGTAACCAGTACTGCCCAGTTGCTAGTACGTACTTTCTAACTTGATAAATAATTATGTATCCCGTTTCTTCGATGTCCTTTTTATTTTTTAGGTCCCCGTACTACTATTTTCGTTTTCAAAGCATGAAATCCTGCCAGAGGACTTCATATATTCTTACATACAAGAAAAACATATTTATTCGGTGATTGATGTTGCAAGTTGGTATTATTACGTACCAACCAAGAATGTACCAACACAACTTTTACTTGGTATATGGAACAAGACCCTGAAAATTGATAAGGATACCAGGAAATTGGTACGTCTGGCATCCCTGCATTGATCACAAGATACAAAGTAGGGTTCAGAACTGGGAAATCCCAATCGCGAAAATCCCTGGATTTCCCGATTCTTTTGATGGATAAAAGTACCGGGAATTTCAAACTAGATTCCCGGTTCTTCGGTACTCAATATTGCCATTTAAAAAAATGTCAATATTGAGTACCGAATGCTCAGAGTAAGTATATACCTATAGAGCGCTAATATCGCATCGTGCGCCCACTACCCAGCGTAGGCAGGTGAACTTATAGAAATGTTGGCAACTGCTAAGGATGGGCACGCGAGCAGCACCAACGCAACAGTTATCGATAAGTACAGGTCCGGCGGCGCGGTACATATTGTTGTTAAAAAATTGTGGTTCTACAAAATATGGCCTTGTGAGTAATTTTAAGCGTATTGCGTTAATATAGATAAAAGATATGCTACGAGTTGGTGTAGTGCCATGTGGAATGATTTATAAACACGGTACCTCAAGAGCAGTTTTTGCAAGCATTAAGAACCAATAATATTAATGGATATCCATTATAATTGAACCAATGGATATAAACCGAGCATCGCACCATGGATTTCTTAGCTAGTCTCCCCAAGCCTAAAATAGTCACGTCTAGTTTTTGAAATATTTATTACCAATGTTAAAAAAACCTCAAAAAAATATATCTTAATGATTGCTAACTTATACTGTCAAGACCCGCGATAGAAGCTATGCAATAGCTTAAAAATATTATCGTAATCAGTCAATTTTTAGGAACAGTAATTATTTCTTTCATTTCATAAACAAAAACGCAATTATTAATTGGCTTAAAAATCACACACAGACAAAAACAGTTACCTAAGCTACATTATATTAAGCATCGCCTTCGATAGTAATAAATACGTATGCTATAATATGAAAATATTACATCGATTCTGGTATCGACGCGTAACATCACTATCGAAAAAGCGGGATGCGGGGCAGTGCGGGGGGTACAAGTGTTCGCCTCCCGAGCGTCTTTCATACCGCGACGCGTGATTTAAATTTTACCTAAAAATATACTGAAATATGGCTTGCCTGTGAAACGTGATATTAGAATTCTGTTGAGTGTGTTTCCGAGTGTCGTTTTTACAAGATTCCACAGAACATTTAACCATTTTGCAGTATTAATAATCAAATATTCGCATAGATCTCACTCGCGTGTGCTCACACCGTTCCTACTCGAGTGACAACAAGAGGCTGCGGCCGGCGCAGGACGATGTTCCCACCCGTGCCTATTGTTCCCACTTGCATACGCGCGCTCTATAGGTATATACTTACTCTGAGACCGAATGCCACCTTTTACCCGACTGCGAAAGAAGGGGGGTTATGTTTTTCTAGTGTATGTATGTATGTTTCTTTGGCACGCAAATAAAGAAATTGAAAATGGCGGCCACTTTTTTGAAATCTAACATTGAATCTGCTTTTTGTACCTGAAGCCATGCCCAGATATCGATTTTGAGGTCGATTGGACTTCAACAAAGAAATTCAAAATAGCGGCCACTTTCTTGAAATCTGACATTAAATCTGCCCTTTGCACCTAAAGCCATGCTCAGATATCTATTTTGAGGTCGATTGGCCTTCAAACAAAGAAATTCAAATTTTTTTAATTTCTAACATTGGATCTGCCCTTTGTGCCTAAAGACATGCTCATGTTTGTTCTGAAAATGTGTTTGTTTAAACATATTTTCGGAATATGTTTAAACATCTATATCGGAATATGCCCGGAGCGAAGCCTCATCACTGCCACTAGCTCCCGTCTGCTTAAAACAATCCGTAATCCTTGGAGATTATAACGGTTCAGGTTGTATCGTGCGATACCAAATGCCTTTTTCTTGGGAACGTTTATCAAAGAACTCTTTCCACATCTGACTACAGTGATGCTTTACTTGTATTAACAAATCGGAATAATGAGGTGCAGGACTGAAAGGTATTCCCTCGGTGCCCGCCTCCATAGTCGTACACCGAACCAAATGTTGTAAAGAGCTCTTTGAGTCTATGAAGATCACAATATTATCTTCTAAAATTGACTCTGCGTAACAACAGGCTTCGAGAATAGCAACTAGTTCGATTGGGAATAAGAAATACTAATAAACCACATCACACTTCAGACTAATAGTACAAATGCAAAGTTTGTGTTAGTCTGTTACTTCTTCACGGTAAAACGGCTTGACAAGTTTAGCTGAAATTTGGCACACAGATAGTCTATAAAAAAAGGAAAACCAAAAGATAGAAATAAAAAGATTATTAAAAGATAAACATAAAACCCGACTGCGTCAGTATCAGCCATCTTTATTAAATTCGTTGAAGAACTGAAAAGATAGAAACAAGATTTTAATTTGAATATTTTATTTTGGTTTTGAATAATCTTAGTTGACAGTGCTCACAAATGCAGTCGGAGGCATCTGCTCACTGCGAGATTTTGTTGTTCTACCTATATCACCAACCAAATTATGAGAAGTGAGCGTGTTATTAGTGTTGGGTAGGATATACAAGAGGCGGTACATTTGTCCCGTACATGACGTCAAAATGTAAGAGTGGCTCAACATTTTTTATTGTCCTACTTCAAATTTCATGTCGCGGTAGTCGCGAAGTCGCGTTACTCACTATCTATCTCATAAGACGGGGATAGAAAGGAAGCGAGAGACATGCAAAAAATTACAATAAATGTCATTCTTCAATGAAAATATGTCATATTTTGTACTCGTTACTTCAAACCTATCGCCGAGCTTCATTACGCTTCACCTCATATGAAGTGGGACATTGTACTGGCTAAGTGCAAAAAGGAGGCTACTATTACAAACTCTTTTTTATGTCGTGTCCTACCCAACACTATCGAGACACGCGGCAGCGTGTCAAGCCAAGCAAAAAAAAAAAATCGAAGCTGCCTAGTGTAGTTTCACCCGAACCATTTGGAGCGACTTTTGACACCTCCATAACTCAAAATCTATTTAACTTAAATACCTGAGATTTGGTTTATATATTAAACCCCCTCAAGTTAACCAGAATCCCAAATTTCATAAATATAGCTCAAACGGTCATTGAGATACTAACATCTAAAAATCGGCATTTTTATCACTGACTGACATATAGATCAAAAACCTAACCCACTTCCAGATGACCTAGAAAGTTGAAATTTGGTGTCCAGATAGGTAATTGTATGTATACAAAGGAAAAAATCTGAAAACAGTATATTTTTAAGATTTGAAACATTTTCCAAGCAATCGGAAAATCTGCATACTATCTATAAATTATCTTTAGAATAATGAACGTTTAGGCGTACACGTCCATTGATGCTTTATTTTACTTTAAATACTATTTACCTTGATCCATTAATTGCGTTCCTTTTGTATTAGGGCACCACTTTTGCTTGAATTTTTCTATAAATTTTCCGACTTTAGACAGAGCTGTTGTGGGACACGGCGGTAGGTTCCTATAGATACGTTATAGGTATCAGCAACTCGTGCCCACTCTTAAGTCTTTTATATTATAATATATTTACTTCTGTTTCGAGCCCAAATTAAAAATTTCTGATATCTACAATGTTTATTTACATCTTGAGACGTTTATTATTTTGACATGAAATGACATTGGACGTTCAATCATAATACTTGCGAATCATAGAGTTGAAGTAATTATTAAATAGAGGTTTTTATACCAAGAGGACTTCATCGCGTGCACATAGCAGAACGATGAAGCGGTTTACGGCTATATACATTGTTTATTTTCTTTCTAAAATAAGTAACTTCATAAATATTGATTAATTAAAGGTAACTTCTTACGTAATTATTTTAATTACTTAACTCAATATTTGAATAAATAATATCTTTACAAAAAGTAATGATATCCCATCAAAAACATAAATGTGAAATGTGGAAGCCAAGTCTAATATTAAGAATATGCGTGCTGGTCGACTTCACCGACAAAAGAATTGAAATCTTAATGGTTGCCAAGCCCTGTAGATAATCCTGAAAATTATTTATAAGAACACAATCCATTCTAAAATAAATTAAAACTAATATTTCTTTGTTTTTCTGCTACGACAATGTATGATATTTAAAAATATAATTTCTTAAATTTGAGAAATGATATTTTTAAATATCATACATTGTCGTAGCAGAAAATCAAAGAAATATTAGTTTAAATTTATTTTAGAATGGATTGTGTTCTTATAAATAATTTTCAGGATTATCTACAGGGCTTGGCAACCATTAAGATTTCAATTCTTTTGTCGGTGAAGTCGACCAGCACGCATATTCTTAATATTAGACTTGGCTTCCACATTTCACATTTATGTTTTTGATGGGATATATATTGCTTCCGACAGCGTAAATACTTAATATTGCATAGTGTGCGAGATCCATATATTGACGAAAATTATTGCTTTAGTCTCATGAAAATTATTGACAATATTATTGTGTGTTTGCGGCTAGGTTATTGTAGAAACTGAGATTGGATATTTTTCTCGTAACAGTAAGCGTATATTATGATAATTATTAGTCTATGTATTTATGTTATTATCACAATAATTATAATTTTTTATTTTCAGTGACCAATAGACAAATCAAAAATATTTTTTCTAATACTGGCCACTTTTTTCCGATACGTGGCATAGGCACGAACAAACTTCCACGTTCGCCGCCATTTTGACATCCAGCGAATTGTAAAGAATTCATTGGACTTTAACGTTTTTTCTTGATTTTATAGACTTTTGCTTCTGAAAATGTAAGTCAACTACCTTGTTTATTTCAAAGAAGTGTTCCTATTTATTGATTATTAGTCTAATATCTGAGTTATGTGCATTTGAAAAATATAGGGTGGTGACCGTAGCGTAGACCAACAGCGGTGTCGTTCAATCTTTGTTGGAGTCCTATCTATAATTTGCTGACGCATAAACTAATATCCAGTTCCAAGCGATACGTGTCACTTTTTCCGTCAATAAAAAGTATTTTCCCATATTTCATCATTTGACCGAGTACTATAAAACGTTTTGCTAGGAGGACCTGCCATGTCATTATCATTGATTCAAATAACGTGTGCAATTGGTGGATGAGTCACAGTGAATTTCGTCGCGTATTTTATTAATATTTATCTTTTCAGACTACTTGCAAAGCTCAAAAATGGGGAATATGTTTGCAAATTTATTTAAAGGCCTATTCGGCAAAAAAGAAATGAGAATATTGATGGTTGGTTTGGATGCTGCTGGTAAAACCACAATTCTATACAAACTAAAATTAGGAGAAATTGTAACAACAATTCCCACTATTGGTGAGTACCTACTCTTTCATTATTTTAAATTGTATAATTTTAAAAATTTGGTGTCACACTCACATCATCTTTATAACTTAAATAAATTACATAAAAATTAGTATTTCATGTTATATAATTAATAATTCATATTAAAGGAACATGTTCTTTAGAAAAAGTATGTAATCATGCAGTTTTTAGCAGGATGCCTATAATAAAAATGTGTAATACTGTTAGTTACAATTTTACTGATAAAAAACTTGTAAATTAAGATGTCTTAAGTGCCATATTGTGAGTTTTAGTTTTATGTAAATTTCCTCTATAATGATAGAAATACAATAAAAGTAAATTTTTAAATAAAATCGTAGATTATTTTGGTGTGTCATGTATTTATGCATATTGAAGTAATCACTAAATAGTTATTCTGGTTAGATCTTGGAATCTTAAATTTTTAGTATTGCCCAAATCAAGCTGTTGAAAAATAAAACATGTATACTAGAAGTTTAAATAGTTTTTGTTTTGGGAACTCATAACATAGATTAAACAAAAATCATGCTGCCCAATAAACACAGTTGGGTAAATAGTCTAATATTACCAAATAACCCTTCTTCTTTTGCAGTTGGGTAAAAAGTCTTCAAATTATTTGTACTCTAATAGTTGTAATATTAATATTTTGTACATATATATTGAGTTCTCGGGGCCAAGATTTATATTTCTTGTTGATATTTACTGCCTAAATGTAGAAATTGACTATTCACAATAAAGTTTTATCACCTTGATCAGATATTTACATTTATGGCAATATGTCCAAGATTGGTTTTGAAATATTGATTGGGATCATATGTTAGTTTCGGTTAATCAATTTAATTGCAAAAGTACCCTTCAAGGCCCGCTTATATATATAGATGTATGAGAATACCCTATGTATATGGACACCGGTGTTCATCGCGGGCCTTGACAGACTACCCCATCAAACCCTACTTATATATATATATAGAAGTATGGGGAATCCCTATATACTCGGACGCTGGCAACCATAGCGGGCTTAACGAGTCAATCACCTTTATTGAACTAAAAGAAACAGTTCGTACGACACAAGCAGATATTTTGTAACAATGGCTACTGTGGTACATGCAGATGTCTATTTAGTAAGGTTTAATATTTCCAAAATGTCAGTGGTGTAAAGTGGTACAATCTACTATAGTATTTCAAATCATCAATATGGCTTGTTGAGTATTCACAATACAATTATTGTGATTGAAATTTCAAAATAATTAAGTCTTATTAGGTCTTAGTGATAGCTTTGTGTCTTATACATGACAATTACATTAGCAGATCTTGTAACACATTATAGTCCATCTAACCATTTATTTAACTTTTGACATATGCACACCTATGAAATTTTATAATTCTTGGCAAGGAATCGAAACAAAATAATTGAATATTTTATGGACGCCACTTTTTGTTTTCCATAGTGAAGGGACTCGCTGTTCAGCTCAGATAATAACAATCAATCGATATTTGTTAAGCCTACTGATTGTGTAACAAAAATAATTCAAAACTTTTACATTGAAAAATAAATTGTTGCAGTGTAAATTTAAAAAAATCTTTTTATATATGCCCAAGTAATAAGTATATAATAACCGATAAAATAAACTATTCAAGTTAAATTTTGACATAATGATATTGGGTATCGAATATATACCTACAAAATCAATTTATAAACAGAAAATATACACATTTAGTTGCTTAGGCATGTTTATAAAACAATACAAAATGTTGAGCAAAAATAACATTTCGACGGTTCCGTAGAACAAGTCGTATGTGCAAAATGAAGCTTTTCAGTAGAGCGCTTTGAAAGTCTAAGTTAATTATGAAAATCACAAGTTATAGTGAACAAAACATTATATTCTATAGGGTTCAGTAACAACTTTGAACTTAATGTGTGAAAATAGCACTAATTCGTACATGAATACAAACTAGCGACTTTCAAAGCGCTCTACTGAAAAGCTAACATTTTGCATATACGACTTTGTTCTACGGAACTGTCGATTTCAATGTGTTTAATCTATCAAAACTTCTGCATAAATTAAATCGATTGCTACAAGGAATCGAATCAGTAACGCTTTAGTACATCCCCAATTGATTAGTAACCGAACTGTCCAAAGTTAAATAAATGGTTGGACGGACTATAGTTCTCCAACACTAAAGATGTTTAAAGTTTATGAATAATATATAATATAGTTAATAATGATTATTATATTTTAAATTACAGGATTCAATGTGGAGACTGTAGAATACAAAAACATTAGCTTCACTGTGTGGGATGTTGGTGGTCAAGACAAAATTAGGCCACTGTGGAGGCATTACTTCCAGAATACACAGGTTAGACAAATAGACTAATAATAATTTAATTATGCATGTACATTTAAAATTGAGCATGTATTTTGCTTAAATAATGCAATATATCTGAGAACTCAATTTACGTGAACCAAATTTGTAGCTTTGTTGTTGATGTAGAGCTTGTAGGCATTATTGACTATGGAGTCTTGGGTCTGATAATTTGCTTGATGTTGTGTAATATACCTGTAACCATTTGCACATTATTGTGTATATTAAAATAGTAATGTTCTCTTCCATGTGTGCCTCTTGCTAAATTAATATTTATTTATGAAAAGTCTAAACCATTTTTGCTGGTGCTTAAAAAATACTTTCACTTTTTCTGTAGTAATGTGTTGTAACTTGTAAGATTTTAGTGCATTCAGTTATACTCTTGGATATTTAATCCATAGTAAATGTTTGTGCACCCTGCATTTGCTTATTTCCTGTATCCGGACCTGGGTCATTATTGGGCTAATAATTAGTTTGATATGTCTTTTAGGCTGGCTTGCACAACTACCTATTAAGTATGTTTAATGCTAAACACATGTAAAAACTCACGATGTCAGTGTCCTCCATTTCAAAAATTGACAAAGACAGCACTATGATTAAATACATTTAACGTTATCATTTTAGTGAGTTGCTGTGCAAGCCAGCCTTAGTGACACTAAAATCAATGTACATTAATCTTGTGTCATATAAAAGATGCAGTTTTGACTAGTCTGTCTCATTAGGGCAGATCAAAAAATTTTAAATTAGACATAGAATTTTGTATATCTTTTTTAAAAATTAGTATTCAAAGGTGTTAGAGTAAAATTATTAAGCGGCGATCGCCTAGTTTAGAGTCGAACGGACTGCCGAGATGAATGTTGCGGACATACGGTTCAAAACCCAATAGCACAAACCTCTGACTTTTCTAAAAATTTATGTGTGTATTTTTTGTAAATTATCACTCGCTTTAACTGTGAAGGAAAACATCGGGAGGAAACTGGCATACCTGAGTTCTCAGAATTTCGAAGGTACATAAAGTCTGCCAACCCACCCTAGGCCGCGTGGTGCACTAAGGCCTTAACCCTCCTAGTTTCAGAGAAGGCCCGTGCTCAGCAGTGGGCAGTAGAGAGTATTATGTGTAACATAATTATCAAAGTTCGTGTTTCGTGGCATATAGGGGGCGTTACTTAGCTGTGCTGAGTATTGCATATGAGTTTGACGTTTGGTATTTTCAGAACTAGGTTTCTAGAGCACAATCACCAGAGATTTTGACTGGTGGTAGGACTGTCATATGTAAGAGACCGTCTGGGTGGGTACCACCGCAATGTCTATTTCTACCGCCAAGCATTAGTGTGCATGCACTTTCGGTTTGAAGGACATTCTTGCCAGTGTAAGTACAGGACATAATGAGACTTAACATCTTATGTCTCAGGATGACGAGCGCACTGGAATGCCACACAGTACTTACTTTGTAAGTCAAAATGCTGGATGGTATTGCTACTGCTTAAGGGTGGTCATATTGCTTGCCATCAGGCGAACGGCATGCTCGTCTCGGCATTCAATGCCATATAAAAAAGTACAAATTGTGTAGCGGCTGTGTTCCCCCTGGTAATTACTGTTCGGCTCACAGACTTTACACATATTGGATTGTGTATCACACAATATTTTAATTGTGGCTTTGGCCGCGTAAAAGTCCGTTACCTATAAACTGGCAATGATATTATTTTTGTATTTACATAGTCAAGTAAAAATTGCGCAAGATTATGATTTTAGGCAAGTCGATGTTATTTTAGGTTTTATTTGCATGGATCACACACATACTAGCGCCTTTTATTTCCAAAGGGGCAGACAGAGGCACAACTTTTGCATCCACTTCGCCATGGGTACTCTGTCGTATGATGTGATAAGGGGACTTGCCTTGCTTAGATCAGTTGGTAATATATAGTATATGAATATCAAATTATTATGATCCTATGATAATGTCATCAGTATAAAATATGTTAAAGCAGGAAACTTGAAAAGGCATATCATTATAGTATCTCTTTAACATTATGAATCATAGGCATAAAACTTATTGTTTTTGTTGTATAATGATATTGATCATCTGAAAAATTAAAATTAAACATGTAGGTGGTTGTTTCACTTAGGTACTCTCCGTAAATTTTCGCACTTAATATCCATCTTTAAAATTGAAGTAATATTGTGATTTGTAAATTGTAAAATATATATTTAAAAAAAAAAAATGACAAAAGACCTATGCTGAGTTTCTTGGTGCTTCTTCTCAGGTCAGTGGGCTTTTCCGAAGCACGGGTAGAATCTTTAAGTAAAACAACATTGTGAAAAATGACGTGTAAAAGTGGCCCTTAGGGGCCTAATTACTGAATAAATTATTTGAATTTGAATTGAAAATACTAGGCATTATTATTGATCTGCTCTGTCTAGTTCAGTGAGTTTAGCTGGCAGGGATGATTATTGTTGTACATAACAATATATTTATTTGTGTTAACCTATAATTAAATATAACAATTATTTACATACCTGTCTTGATGCCGTAGTTGTATTACGGTACGACTGCAATGCTGAGGTCTCGGGTTCGATCCCCGGGTCGGGCAAAGTGATATGGAGTTTTTCTACTCAGTATCAGGGCGGAGCCTGGAATTTGTGCCCGATATGGCGATAGGCTCGCCCCCTATCACATCATGGGACGGAATACGCACGAAAAAAAGTGGGTGCACTAGTTGCACCTCTACCTAACCCTTCAGGAATAAAAAGCGTGAATGTGTGACTTCTGCTAAGAAGGGACGAGATATAAGATTTAATTACTCTTCGGTGTTAAAAGCGTCTGAAATATACGCTGCTTACGTGAGTCAAGTGTGTACACAAAAGTTAGAATGTAGTAGTGAGAATGTGAGGATGCTGTATACATAATACAAGGGACCACTTTGCCTTACCAAGAGGAAAGGCAAATTTCATAATTAATTAAATAAATAATACATACGGTTAGTTCAAGCTGTTACTTTTGTGTTACAGTGATGCGCGTGCATATTAAAATTTCACTCATCATTTTTTACGCCTAAAGAAGTATAACTTCAATAAAACTGCCAACACCTTAACAAGTTACACACACTACGCGTACGCCGCTATAGATAAAAAAAAAAGCTCTAAATAATAATTATTAAGTGTGGAAATTTTTAAGGGAGGCCTATGTTCAGCAGTGTTGCTGATGATGATAACTAAGCATTTTATTGAAATAAAAGTTTCGAAAGCTCTGGTTTCTAATAAGACTTCATGCCCCAACCAGTTATTGAAACAAAGGTTAATTTGTTTCAATCCTTACCATTATTATAAATGCGAAAGTAACTGTCTGTCTATCGCGCTTTCACGGCAACACTATTGAACCGATTTAAATGAAATTTGGTACACAGATAGTCTAGAGTCTGAGAAAGGACATAGGCTACTTTTATCCCAGGAAAATATAAAGCGGGACATTTATTCTGGAAAATTTTTTGACGCGGGCAGAGCCGCGGGGAAACGCTAGAAAGATATATGAAATGTATGCATTTAGGACACCACATTTTTTGAGTGGCACTATAATGTTATTGTGGATACATCGTTAATCGACACTTTATGAAAGTAAAATGTTTTAATGTTCCATTTCAGGGTCTCATCTTTGTAGTAGACAGTAATGATCGAGAGCGTATCGGCGAAGCGCGCGAGGAGCTCATGAGAATGTTAAGTGAAGACGAACTTCGAGATGCAGTTCTTTTGATCTTCGCAAATAAGCAGGTCGGTGTTTTATAAATACACTTCACCTATAGTTTATTTTGGATCCATTCATAATGATTATATTCAATTTTGTTATTATCATTATACTCATTTATTTATGACTTGGGCTTATATTCAACGGAGTGTTTACATTTGGCACTATCTGAGGCCTTCATTATTTTCAAATTTATGAATGTGTTTTGGAGTCAGCGCAGCGTGGCAGGTTATTTGCGTGTTATAATTGACCGTTGTTTATTTTGTGTGACAGGACCTGCCAAACGCAATGAACGCAGCTGAGATAACGGACAAGCTGGGGCTGCACTCACTTCGCAACCGCAACTGGTACATCCAGGCCACATGCGCCACGTCCGGCGACGGACTCTACGAGGGACTCGACTGGCTCTCCAACCAGCTCAAGAACGCTAACCGCTAACCGCATGTGCGCTACCGACTCACAGACAAATCTGATTACTGAAAGAGACTATGGTTTAAGATATGTTAACTTTATTTGCTATACAATACAATGTATTATGTGCGGTTCATAAATGTCATTGACGCGTCAGCTGGTGACCGAGCTCGCATCGCATCGGTCCGAACCACTTGCATCCACGGGAAGGCGATGGGTCGCCGTACCTCACTACGATCGTTTACGTTAGATTACTGACCGTAATGTTCTGTAGCCGGCTATGTATGTACAAATATATCGGGTTAACGCTATACTTGGTTGAATGGTATTGGGATCCATATTGTTAGGTGGGATGCGTTGTTTGTTCGATCCTTGATGATGTTGAACAAAATATAGTGTGTAAAGATAATGCAAAATTACAAGCAAATTTTGTTTATATTACATCAGTTTTTTAAGGAAAGATGGTGTAACATTTATGGGAGTGATCGCGCATTGTGATGTGGATAGGTTTGTAGCTGACACGTGATACAGTGAATCACAATCACAGGCGAACATGTTTAATATGTATACTATGTGGAATAAGTTGTCGTAATAAAGTATTAAAGTTAATTCACGTTTTATGACTTTAATTTAGTTTATTACTGTAGTGACCTACATTCTGCTATATAGGTGATATTGTAGATTGAGTTAGGTTGGTCGGACACGGCGAGGACTCAGGTTCGATTAGGATTTCGCTTCACCGAGTGGCAGCGGCCGCAGCCTATTCACATCGCTTTGGGTCATCTACCGATACTAATAACATTTTATTATTCGACGAAATTGTGCATATTCCACTCAACTTGAATGACTTATTGTATGATGATAGATTATTTTTATGGAAGTTATCTAGGTAGATTAAGCTGTTGTGTATTAACATTAAAACCAGTTCTGATGATTCTCGTACGTTGAGACGGTCCGTTATGATCGCTCATTGCCCTGCATTTAGTCTATTCCTGTCGCGGTGAACCGAGATTAACTTGTAATTTAGGTGTAAAATGTATTAGATAAACACGGTGTCATTTTGAGGAGTGTTTCCGCCTACAGGGAACAGTGCTCGGAATATCTATGCGGTACTTATCTCTTACACAATTAATTATAACTTAGCATTTTTATAATAATTTAGAAGAAATTGTTAAAACACAATCCATGAATACAATTATGTGGCGAGTGTGGTGGAGTCTTCATTATTTTTATGACAAACAAATATGAAAATGCGTAATGTGACATTCCGGTTTGTCTTTTGCTGTATTATGGAATAAAATATCCTCACCAATTTTTGATTTTTGCTTTAAAATTTTCTCACGAATCCATTTCGGTTTTTAAGTCGGATATGTGGAAGATCTGAAACTTGACGATTTTATTACTATTTTGTGAAATTAATAAGCAGTTTGGTATAGTATGTTTTTTCTATTGAGCATTTTTCGACGTAATATTGCAAGTATCAAATATTAACCTAGAAACATTTTTTATGAATAAACAATTATCTACTGATTGTCTTTACTGTAAGGCCTTGCTTTTATTGCTCATTTATTTAAATGAAATATTACTTATATGAAGGCTTTTACATAGGTTTCTATAGGTATACGAATTGGCATATAACTTGGCTGACCGACGAAAGTGGTATAGTCCGCGCCAGCTAACGTGGCAATAAAGCACAGAATACAAAATCACTGCCTTCAAATAAACAATACGTAAGTTACATCCACGGAGGAAAGATCCCTGTTCTGTGGTTACATCAATTCTTTTATTGCGGTGGACGCTCGGGGTATGCAACCATTGGTCCGAAGTAATTAGTTGAATTTTGATTTTACGTCACATTTTAGTTATTACATTTGTAATATTTTTTTATATTGTTTCCGATATTGATTTTTTTATAGCATTGAATGATGAGACGAGCATGCCGTTCGCCTGATGGTAAGCGATACGACCACCCATAAATAGTAGAAATACTATCCAGAACCTTGATTTACAAAGTACTGTGTGGCATTCCACTGCGCTCGTCATCCTGAGACATAAGACGTTAGTTTCATTATGTCCTGTAGTTACACTGGCTACAAATGCCCTTCAAACCGAAACACAACAGTGCATGCACACTGCTGCTTGGCGGTAGAAATAAACATTGCGGTGGTACCCACCCTGACGGACTCTTACATATTATGAGAGTCCTGGACCACCAGTAGTTCGCCAGTTTGAAAGTCCGCCATCTCTGATCTTTAGTGTAGTTTAAAGCAAATATAATTATTGGGCATTACGAGAAAACTAAATGACCCAGGTGACAAGCACAAGGCAGTATCGCATAATGCTTTGAAACTCAGTGTTGCTATTCTTGTGTTAGTGACGCTTTCCACACTAGATCAAGTTAGGTCAGAAGTAGGTATAAAAAATAACTATTCCAGCCTCGATAAGTTAACGGCAGCTGGATTCACTGTAGTAACCCAGTTGTCATCTTTTGGGACTAAATGCATGAAGGTTTTATTTTGGTGCCCAAATATCTTGGTTAGTGCAATTGGCACATTAAGGATCTACGTACAGGGTTATCATCATCCCATTGCATGCCATCAGCTCTACATCCTTCATCGACGTTGTGGTGGAGCTTCAAGAAACATTAACTTACTAAATGGCGTGGCATAACTGCAAGTAGGGCGCATACTACAAGGTTAAGTTTGAAACATATCTACTTAACCCTTTTTTTATAATTCCTGAATTTCTCTGTGTAAAAATATTTTTTTTATACCATATTTATTAAACGAGTCAATTCATACGAGCGTCGAGTCGAAGCGCATCGAAGCGAATATCCGAAACTATAACAAATTCACCCTATCTTCACTACGTAATGCACATATGGCAATAGGCTCACCCCTATCACATCATGGGACGGAATAACGGCGAAAAGTGGGTGCACTAGTTGCGCCTCTGCCCACCCCTTCGGGGAAAAAAATCGCGCAATAGACAAAATGCGGGCGTCTGAGCGCACTTACCGCTGATTGGGGCGCGCACATTTACTCGTACCAAGCGCATACTACGCGAACCAACGCAATGCGTCAGTCGTCTACTAAAATTTAGTAAAAAAGTGTAAAAGCGTGCGAATTCACGCGAATACGTGAGCGTTTGTGCAACTTATGAAGAATTTGAAGCTTACTCTGCGCTGGTATGAATTGTCCCTAAGTCGCTTGCCTGCATTTTGTGGGACTCTACCTCCAATGTAGACAAACAAGTTTTGTTGATGAAATCTGTTTTTAAAGGAATGAAATAGAGATTAAGACGAGGAGAGGGATAATTACATCTAGATGTCTGGAAATCAGATACAGCATATTGTTCCTCTAGTCTCCATACCAATTACAACCTTAATTTAGTGAGTGCCAAAAGTTTTACAAGCATATTGCAACAAAGGGTTTGGTATTGTTACTACAGGTCACCATGTGGAAACCCTGCACAATCGCCTTTTCTGCTAACAATATTCAAGTACCTCCGGCTTAATAAATGCAGCGGCTCGAGAAGGGAAAGGGAATGAGAAGTTGGGGAAGGATGAATGGCGGGGCGGAAAGGACGAATAGGGCGGGGAAATATTCGCGGGGCACTAAAAGGTGTACACTATACATACTGAACTGTTTTCTCGGTATCATGGGACGGCAAGAACCTACGCTACACCACTGATATTTTGGTATCCTAGGACCCCCCTATGTGAAAGCCATAGCTACGCCTGTGTCGCGCGTGCATGGCCGTGCGTCTGGTGTGAGCACAACATAGTGTGGCTAACCGACGTTTCGTGTAGGTAGGTACTTAAACGATGAGGTTTATTTATTTATTTATTTTTATTTATTTATTTATCAGGTTAACTTAAGGGCTAGGTTTGACTAAAAATATAATCGTTACAGTCTGATTTTTTTTACTCAATTGAGGACATATGTTTATTTAAGCCTATAAACTTATTGTATTTTTTATCAATACCAACAAGACAGTAGCAAGGAGTAACGATAAATGCCTCTTCACTCCAATATTAGGTACTTTCGTCGAATTTACTCGACACTTAGCACCGGAGCTATGCAACAATTATAAGTATTTATGACCGTACCTCTATACAATTATAGGTACTTCAAAGCTGCTTCCAGTTCCGTTTGCGAAAAGTGCATTCCCCGAATGGAAATTTGCCTATAGCACCAGAGATACTTATACCCGTAGGTATTCCAAAACTACTATCACATATAGTGTGCCCGAACGCAGTGATAGTTTTCTTCTTCTTTTAAAAATGGCTCCACCGTTTCATCGGTGACTTTGCCAATGTCTAGGTGTCGACACAATAGTTGCAGAGATAAGTCATTGTTTAAGATTACCCGGCCACCGCATGTAAAGCAATAAAATCTATGGCTATATAATACGTATAAGAGTACTACTATTCAGTATTCTGTGATATACGTACCACTGGTAGAGCTTGCCATAGACAGGCCCTATATCAAAATTTTGTTGAAGGCCCTTGCAACGTCAGATTTATACAGGCCACATAGTTTGTGCCGCCCCGCATGTCCCGCGTCCGGAGGCTTATTATGCACAAGCAAAAAGTCTCCGAACTTTTGTGGAAGTTTAGAGTGTAAGATAGGGCTAAGAGGGGCCTAGAGCTGGGGTGTTCCGTGTCATTGATACGGCTGATAGAGCGGTAGCTACGTCCGTGATCGAATACCTAAGTAAGTACCTATTGGTTTGAAATATCGCCCATTGACATAGGTTTAGGATAGTTTTGACTGCCTCGGTCGCATAGTTGTATTACGGTACGACTACAATGCTGAGGTCTCGGTTCGGTTCTGGATCGGGAAAAGTGGTATGGAATTGTTTTATTCAGTATCAGCCCGGAGTCTGGAATTTGTACCCGATATGGCGATAGGCTCCCCGCCTATTACATCATGGGACGGAATAGCTGCGAAAAGTGGGTGCACTAGTTGCTCCCTTGCCTACCCCTTCGGGGATACAAGGCGTGAGTGTGTGTGTGAAATATCGCTATTTTAACCGCTGTTCTACGTATAGATAGAGCGTGTTTTAATGCTACACACAACCGGTACAAGCTTTTATTATTAAAATTCTTGAAGAAACTAACGCAGTTCACTCAATTACGATTATTTACGTTCAAACCACTGCTTACCGTGATGGGTAGGTATTAAAGTTGGTGTTTATTTTCCTGCCAAAGGTATAAAGTAGCTACATACAGCCGGCTGGGTTTCGGCCAAATCGAGTTGTGCTCTAACGTACATAAATACATGTTATTCGGTAAATTTTATAAGTCTTCATCATGTTTGAAGCCGACGTATATGTGAGAGAGCTGAAACAAAGATTTAACGATGTTATGTTTTACGACAAATGTCTGAATTTGCCGACGCTATAAAATCTGATCTACTTCGTCAAGAATATTGTTACAGACTAAAATAGTTTAAAAATTACTTTGATCATTGATGCGTAGGATGAAAGAAGTATTTGAACGCCACATATTCATTAAAAAATATTTGTATAAAATACAGATACTGTGAATGGTTTTTTAACGAGCTTCCGCAGTAGAGACGAAAGCCAAAAGAAATATTATCGCTTAGTGTGAATGCATTATGCATATACTAAGTTTAGGCATTTCACTATTGCTAGGGGTACCTATATCGACCTATAGCCCTATATATCGACGGCTCCGAAGAACAAAGTCGTATATGCAAAATGAAGCTTTTCAGTAGAGCGCTTTGAAAGACTAAGTTAATTGTGAAAATCACAAGTTATAGTGAACAAAACATTATATTCTATAGGGTTCAGTAACAACTTTGAACTTAATGTGTGAAAATAGCACTAATTCGCACATGAATACAAACTAACGACTTTCAAAGCGCTCTACTGAAAAGCTAACATTTTGCATATACGACTTTGTTCTTCGGAGCCGTCGATATGGTACCTATATCTTAAAATTTACTCAGTCGCAGCTCGGAGTCAGGAAGTTGGCGGTGTGATACCCCCGTGCCTCGGAAAGCACGTAAAGCCGTTGGTCCTGCGCCTGATCTCTCTCCGGTCATGTCGGATTGCCGTCTCACCGGACTATGAGAGTGAAGGAATAGCGAGTGCACCTGTGTATTGCGCACACACTTGTGCACTATAATATCTCCTGCGTACCTGGCTGATCTCCGTTGAGATTGGCCGCCGTGGCCGAAACTGGCTAGGAGGATTTTCATATGGTACCTATAGCGACTGCCTCGGTGGAGTAGTTGTATTATGGTACGACTGCAATGCTGAGGTGTCGGGTTCCATCCCCGGGTCGGGCAAAGTGATATTGAGTTTTTCTATTCAGTATCAGCTCGAAGTCTGGAATTTGTGCCCGATATGGCGATAAGCTCGTCCCCTATCACATCAAGGGACGGAATCATGGCGAAAAGTGGGTGCACTTGTTGCGCCTCTGCCTATCCCTTCGGGGATTACAGGCGTGAGTGTATGTATGTACTATGTAGGGGTACCTAAAAGGAGGTTCGACTTCATTCTTATGTATGTATGTAAATTTATGTGGCCGCGAGTTTCTCAAAAACTACTGATCCGATTTGGATGTGGTTTTCGATATTCAAATGTATATATATCTGCCTACCCCTTCGGGGATAAAAGGCGTGCGTGTGTATATATTTCAGGGAAAGTTTTAGTATATATAATTTATGAAGATCTGATGAAGATCTTCGGAGATACACAATGAAACTCTCCAATTACTAACAGCAGATGACTCGCGAATGCTGCAGTCGTATATCTATGATGTATTGTTTACACTATTTCATAATTAACTATCAAAAAAGCAATAAATAAAAACTTTTTATCAAAAATAAACCGACTTCAAAACTACTACAAGTCAAAAAATAATTAAAATTTGTATTCTCTTAGTATATACGTATATTTGGAGTCGGTGCCTAATTTAAATTAAACAATGTTTTCGTATATTTGTTTGTGTATTTCCTTAGCTTAGCTGGCAATTTAAATTAGGCATCGACTCCAAATATACGTATATATGAAGTTAATACAAATTTTAATTAATTTTTGATTTTTAGTGATTATGAAGACGGTTTTTTTAAGGATAAAAAAAAAATATATTTAAAATTTTATTGAATCGATTAGCACTAAAATTTCACGAAAACACAGTTTGCTCTTGAATTGTTTGCGCTCTCTACGTAATATCGGGTAATTTGCAGGTCAAATTGGTAGATATTGAGATTTGAGGCCCTCTATCTGTGCGTTGATCGTGTTTCTTCATTGATGTATTTAAAAAGCCCTGTTTCTTACATAAAATTCGCAGAAGTACGAATCTCTAACTTATTATTATTCAGTTAATAAGAATGCAGTAAGCATAATATAATAAACACAGTGCTTGTATGAATAAGTTTTAACCGCTCATTTACATACCTTTTAGGTGGCTAATGTAAGACAACTCATTACACACAATACTACTTGTCACTGTTCTCCATAGTGGATAGTGTAAGTTACTGATTTGCACTTACAACATGTTAAATTTATAATATACTAGCTTTTGCCCGCGGCTCCGCCCGCATTAAAAAGTTTTTCCGGGATAAAAGTCCCGGTTTATATTTTCCCGGGATAAAAAGTAGCCTATGTGTTAATCCAGGACATGATCTACCCGTGTGCCAAATTTCATCGAAATCCGTTCAGTAGTTTTTGCGTGAAAGAGGAACAAACATCCTTACATCCATACATCCAAACATCCAAACATCCATACATTCTTACAAACTTTCGCCTTTATAATATTAGTAGGATTTATACGGTGAAACAGTAGCTTTCATTCGTCCGTCGTTTCTGAACTCTACATATCCGATACTACACCGACTGCCTCGGTGGCGTAGTTGTATTACAGTACGACTGCAAAGCTGAGGTCTCGGGTTCGATCCCCGGGTCGGGCAAAGTGATATTGAATTTTTCTATTCAGTATCAGCTCGGAGTCTGGAATTTGTGCCTGATATGGCGATAGGCTCGCCCCCTATCACATCATGGGACGGAATAATGGCGAAAAGTGGGTGCACTAGTTGCGCCTCTGCCTACCCCTTCGGGGATAACAGGTGTGAGTGTATATATATATGTATATATGTATGTAATAAGTATTTTCAAAACGTAGAAGACAGTTTAAAGTTAAAAAACACCCAAATTGAGAATCTCCACCTTTTTTGGCAATCGGTTAAAATTTTGTAAAGCGTGCAAACAGTTGATAAATTACATTATAGTTGTCATTATAAAATAATGCTTTGCGCCCTTAAATGTTCTCGAGAGACGCGGCATGTGGCACGATAAAATCAAAAGTATGCGACATCTGAATTGGCACGCACAGAGGCGTTCACTGTCGCGTTAGGCTACATATTATTATAGCGTTATTCGCGGCTGATAACGTGACATTTGTAGCCGCAAGCTTCGTTTGGTGGCATAGCCGTCTGGTATCTTCCGCCCAAATCACGAGTCGCTTAATGCTTTATTGTCTCATTAAAGCTGAGATAGAGTGATAGCGAGATCGCGGGAACACGCGCTATTTGTCTGTGACTAAACTTCCAACACAGATAGATGTTCAAGAAAAAACCTTACTTTAATTCACACGTTGAAGATAAGAATGGAATTTACTTAATGGCTCCTTACATGATCGGATTACGTCTTGACTCATCCGCGTCTTCCCTTCGTACCGCTCCGCACTCGTGTCTCTACTTTCACTCTGGCCAACAATTAAATGAATAAGTTTGAATAAGCGCGTGTTCTATGATGTGCAGTAGGTTGCGGCGCAGGTTCCGCCGCATGTTCGCGTGTGACACCGCGTACGATGCCGTCGCTATTAGTGACATGAGCGGCATTACGCATCGCGCAATGGTTTGAATTTTTGTGTATTCTTCGGTACAATGCAGTAACGCCTCTGCATAAATGGACAGTTTGCGCAACGCTCAATAAAATGTAGGTTAGGCACTCTATTTTCCATAAACGGCCATAATAATTACATGGAACAAAAGTGGTATATACCACACGAACTGTTATATTATCTTGCTTCAACTGCCTAATCTAATTTCGGAAATGCATTATTTTGCTTCTGTCACCCGCAGTTTTTGTGGTGCTGCCACAACCTGCGCTTTATATAGTGCAAGTCCGATCAAGCGAGAAGTTCTGGTCACACCTCTGGGTAAGGTCCCCCAAATCCTTGCTTTGCTGTAGTATTGAGGTGGCTTGAGAAACGATAGATAGAGACAGCAAAATATGTATTCATATAAATATGGAATCATTCATGTTTATACAAACGGGTAGACGATAATTTGAAAATCCTCCTAGCCAGTTTAGTTTAGTTTAGTTTAGTTTAGTAGACGATAGCTTAATTGGCAATGGAACGGTCTGCATTCTGCCGAGACAATGACCGCAGGTTTAAAGCTCAACGCACACACTTCTGACATTTCGAAGTTATGTGTGTATAGTTTATCAATTATCGTTCGCTTTAACGGTGAAGGGAAGCATCGTGAGGAAACCTACATACTTGAGAAATCTCCATAAGAATTTCGAGGGTATGTGAAGTTCGCCAACCCGCACTAGGCCGGCGTGGTAGGCTACGGTCTAAACTCTCAGTAGTAGAGGAGGCCCATGCTCAGCAGTGATCAGTATATAATACAGGGCTGGTATTATTATTATATTTAGAACAAAAAAAAAATATAATTGCGATTGGGAGCGTGCCCTCTAGAAAAGCGTAATTCAGCGACTTTGATCGGTGAAGTGCCAAGGGCGTGGGCCTAACTGATATTACCTACTATTGCTGTCAACACCGTGAATTATAATATTTTATTTTCTACATAATATGTAATTATTATTCAATGATGTTTGTTCGTTATGTAATAAAGAAGATATAATTTATGCTTAATTATTTGATTAGTATAATAATAAACTTATATACTTACTTGAATAGTTTCCTAAAGGAACTGATAGAAATTGTATTATACGGATCCTTTTCAACTGGTTTTCAATCTATAACGCACACATAACTAACATCGAACAGGTGACATCCTTATCAAATACTAATTAATATTTTAAATTTCTTTGAAAATAGTTTTTGCTCACGATTCCTTCTGGAAGTCTGTTTCCTGATAAAAAGCTCTTCAGTACCCGTTGATGTTTTCCGAATATAAAATAACAGAATCAATTAATAACAGAGTCAATCTCCGACTATAACCTTAATTCAATTCAAATGGTGTCTTTAATTTTAAAAGCATGTTCCTTTTTAAAGAAACCTGAATAAATGTTTTCGAAGTAAAACGAAATATGACGAATTCAGTAGTGTTCTTTTAGTAGTCGGTTAAAATTGAGTCTCGTTTATTCTATACAGCCATTTCCTAGTAAATCGGTGAAATGCGTACAAAAAATTAAACAACAATAACATTTATATAGGTTAAAACATAATTGAATAACTAAGAATAAACATGTGAAGAAAAATAAATTGCCCTTACCTACTTCAAAATAGTTTAATTATTTATTACTAACAAAATATCTACAAAGCAAAAACGCGTTGAAATCGTTTTTAATGTAATTTTTGCTAGTTCATAAACGTAATTTATTAGTTGACAAGAATAACTTACTTACTGTACTTATTTGCACATCGCAGGTTTGAGTAAATACTTACCCTATTTGTGACAAAACTAATTACCCAAAAGTATGTAAATTTAAATATTTTGTATAAGATTGCAACATACCATTTGAATGAGCATGCTTACTGTTGATAAAACACAAACAGTTGTTATGCAATGTAGTATCTCTATCGCTTAGAAAATGTAGTTGCATCCGTTTCGTTTACGAGCCTATACAACATATCAAAAATTGTTTTACATTTGGCCAGTGATTTGGGTGTTGTGTGCGATGGATTATTATGTGATGTTAGAATATCGGGCGGCGCAACATTAGCGGCGAGTGGGGCGGGCGGACAGCGCGGTGCAATTTTCCCCGCCCGCACCGCGCAAGTACCGCGTTTTCCACGAGGGGCGCGCCGGCCCCCTCGCCTGCACGAGCTGGGAAATCGCGCGTCGCTCGTCTCAGTCTGGCTCAGCCGTCGCGCTACAACGACGCTTGCGAGACGCGCGCTACAATCGCGAACTTGCGCTCGTTGCACCAATCGTTCGTACGGAGCGCGCGCGGCGAAAATAGTGAGCTCGTGGCCGGGAGCGGCTGGACCCCGGTGAGAGAACAAGTGTTCAGCGGCGGTATGTTGCCCGCGCTGTTGGTGCTGGTGCTGGCGGCGCTGGCTCCGGCCACCGCGCGCCGACACGCGCCCTACCTGCACGAGGACGAGCCCGCGCGCCGCACCACCCGACCCGCCGGTGAGTGCTTCTGCATCATCACCTATCACCCGCCGCCTGGGTCACGCTCGCTCGACCGAACATGCTCGTACATTGTACAAGTGCATTGTGCATCACGTGTATCTCGACTAGCGTATCCGTTCGGCATATTCCGTCCAATAGTATTACGTTGTACACAGAATATGCACTGGGTAAATACTTATACGATACGCATGTTTATGTAAATAATTGCATTCCAAGATTTCTGCACCGGTCTAGAGCGACTCGATCATTTAAAACACATGTATGCATTAGTGGTCAGGACATGGATTGCGAAGCGAGGGCCGGTCGTGCCGCAACTAGTTTCGCTAAAATACAGTTTATCGATTCATATAACGTTATCAGCGATTTTACACTGGTCTCCGTAACACGGAGATATAATAAAAACAATCCCACGTGAGAGTGCCGACTGACTTTCATATCAACAAACAGAGAAATGTCGAAAGGTTCTATTTTAGTTTCATGATATATTAACTAATCTGTTATCGGACAAAGACATTTTACAGAAAGCAAATCGCGTTTACACGTAACTTTATCATGACTTATAAATGTTATGATAATACAGTCCGTGTCGTGCCTTTTCAACGTGATGACTCGAGAATTTCACTCGTCTCTCGTTTTGATGGAAATCTCCTTCGTTTATCTTGTTTTGCACGGTAATAAAATACTCGTATTTTAGAGTGTTTAATTTAAGACATGCAAGAGTCATTTTGATGTGTGTAGCTGTCATAAAATTTATTTATCTGTTGTAGGAAGTATTTTTTTGTTTACAGAACTAACCTGCCTATTTGTTTTTCTATTAGATGTATTGAACTTAAATAATTACCCCTCATATTAATAAAATGCGTCCATTTACGTAGAAATATTTTATATTTCAAGAAAAAAACGATTTGTTACGAAACATATCGATAACTATAATAATGTATACACATCTCGTTTAATAGCACCTAACACGGATAGATTTCAATATTAAGTCTATCCTATTTAATTTCAACTACATAGAAAATTCCAGTAAACACTACAAAGATACGAATTTTAAGGCACAGAGTTTGAGATGAATTGGAAATATAATGTATGAGCCTATTTAGAAGTAAATATTAGTAAAAAGACACAAGACTACGGCTTTATTAAAACACAGACTTCTGTTCGCGTCTCTGCCCGCGTGATAAAGTTTTTCCGGGATAAAGAATAGCCTATAGCACTCAAGAGTAATGTAGCTTCCTATTAGTGAAAGAATTTTCAAAATCGGTCCAGTAGTTTTTGAGTTTATCTATTACAAACAAACAAACAATAAAATTTTTCCTCTTTATAATATTAGTATAGATTAGTAGAAATATGAACTTATATTTAAAATATTATTAACATTCCTCACATCTCTTTACCACATGTTATAAATGGAATCTGAAATATCTATATTAGAATGTAATAAGCCTTAGAAATGTATATAAATACCATAACATAAGATTTATCTTCAATTGATTAGAAAATTACTAGCATGAATTGTTGGTACAATAAGTAGAAATATAACAAGTATCTCATTTTAAATCGTCGTACCTCAAAACGATTAGAAAGAATAAGTTCACCGACTGTTATGGATTGACACTTTCTATCATTTCATTTTATCTGTTAATGTTATATCATACATCAATATCAATGTCGTACGATTTTGTTATCTTATCGTGGGATGCATGAATTATTACCTAAAACGAATGAAAGATTTTTTACATTGAGTAGGCCCGACTTTTAATTGTACTAGACACCAGTCTTTTAGACCGTGGGCCAGTAGCAAAATTTCGTCAGTCATTTTCTCCCGAACGATAATTGGTGAGATGCTTCAGAGACGTGTATCATAAAGCCTCGTGAACGTCAGCTTCGGCTCCGTGGGTGCCATGAGCGGTGGTAGCCTCCCAAAGATGTAGAAAAAAATATATTATTCAGTCATTTCCTCCCAACTAAGAATCATTTTAAATTGTAGCTAACCCGATACCTTGAAGAAAAAAAATAATCAGCTGACTGTAACTTGGGGCATTATGCGTCAGCTGGTCAATCAAACATGTAAAAAAAATATATCATTTCAGTGATTTCCTCTCAACTACAAATTTACCTGATGATAGCTTATACGCAACTATGAATAAATATATATGTCAGCTGGCTGTATGCCGGGGCAAAAACCGTCAGCTGATGCCTTGAAAGTTATAACGCAGGTGTTAGGCGAGAGCTTCTATTACATAATTACATGCATCAGCTGACAATGTTTCCCTCGAATTAATGATAGTAGATTCTCTTTATTAATTACAGCATTGTATTATCAATCTATACATGTAAAATGCCTTGTCCTGAATGACTGACTGACGCACAGCCTAAACCTCTGACCGTAGAGACCTGAAACTTGTAGGGTGTGTTCTTTGTATGCCATAGGCATCTAATGAGATTGAATTTTCCGAAAGTCTACCCCTAAGAGGGTGAAAAAGGGGGGCAAAGTTTGTATGGGCCAACGTGATTCCTTGGTCCAACCTACTTCAAATATTGCTTAAACTTATTTTTAACAGAACTGATAGAAGACGTGTTTCATGTTTTATTGAAATTCATCCCGTAATATATAATATGTATAAAAACGAAAGGTCATTAACTCACTCATCACGAAATCTGAGAAGCTACACGTGCTAGGAGTCTCAAATTTTGTGGAGGTTCCTTTTAGGACGTTGGAGCTCACTAAGACGGGATTTTGCGAAATTCAACCCCTAATGGGGTAAAAAGATTGTACGCGATAAACTCAAAGACTATCAAACGGATTTTGATTAAATTTGGTATGGAGATAATTCGAGCATCTGGGAAACTGGAAAGTTTTAGGCTACTTCTTATCCCGTGAAAATGTATAAGTGGGACCTTTATAAAAAAACTCTTTCGTACGACCGCGGCTGCGGGCAAAAGCTAGTCAGCTTATAAATTTTCATCTGGGAAGATATAATGTATCTTAAATGTTTGACTTTACGCTCAGATATGAGTTTTCCGATGAAATGTATAAATACTTTACGACTAATACGTATATAATTAAATAACTGAAGAAATAGTAAGAACAGTGATTATGAATTTATAGTTTATTGTACTCTCCGGAGTAAGATAAAGTGGTCAGCAGAAGACTTTTCAGATTAACACAACCTACTGCAGGTACCACCTTTGCAACACGTTTCTAATCTAAGGGTTAGAAAAGTGTTGCATGCCTACATCGCGTCATACAAGGAACACACCCTGCAAGTTTCAGATCTCTACGGTCAGAGGTTTGGGCTGTGCGTTTAACTGTCAGTCAGTCATTCAGGACAAAGCATTTTACATGTATAGATTGATAATACAATGCTGTAATTAATAAAGAGAATCTACTATCATTAATTCGAGGGAAACATTGTCAGCTGATGCATGTAATTATGTAATAGAAGCTCTCGCCTAACACCTGCGTTATAACTTTCAAGGCATCAGCTGACGGTTTTTGCCCCGGCATACAGCTAGCTGACATATATATTTATTCATAGTTGCGTATAAGCTATCATCAGGTAAATTTGTAGTTGAGAGGAAATCACTGAAATGATATATTTTTTTACATGTTTGATTGACCAGCTGACGCATAATGCCCCAAGTTACAGTCAGCTGATTATTTTTTTTTCTTCAAGGTATCGGGTTAGCTACAATTTAAAATGATTCTTAGTTGGGAGGAAATGACTGAATAATATATTTTTTTCTACATCTTTGGGAGGCTACCACCGCTCATGGCACCCACGGAGCCGAAGCTGACGTTCACGAGGCTTTATGATACACGTCTCTGATGCGTCTCACCAATTATCGTTTGAGAGAAACTTGGTCATCGAAATCTGTCACTGGCCCACGGACCATTTGTTGCTTTGAAATCGTGAATGAAAAATGAAATTAGTTGTAAGTGTATTTCAAATTATTACAGACATCTTATGTTATACTATAAAATAACAAATCGAAATGACAGTCAAATGTATCGTAGCTATACTGATAATAGATTTTATAAGATAGTGGACTTTTTATAGGAATTTTATATAACCTATTCGAATCGGTAGATAAGTTTTGGCTGCATACGTAACATTGTGGTTACATTACTAAAGATTGTTGGAACATAATTACACAGTTTGTAATGCAATCACAGAAACTGGACTATGTTGTTCAAAGTAGATTTTTGCTTTATGTATGGGGACTGGGCCTCAAAATATAACCAAGCTCAAATTATGGGCAAAATGTGAAACTTGGATCCATTAAAAAAAAATTAGAAAAATTTTAACTATATTTTTAAAAAATGTTCATATTAAGTGTCGTTTTTAAGCAAAATAAAATTACATAAATTTAAAAATTGCAGGTCTTTTAATTTAGTCAGTTTATTGTCTAAGGCGAGTTTTTAGTTCTATCCAAATATGTCTACCTATGTACCTGTCTTGGTTAGAATTTTAGGCGCCTTTTTGCATATACCCTTTCATATCGTAATTAAATTGATAGTATTATATTTATCCAGTACTTTAATACATAATTATTAATGTATGTACGAAGAATATTTTTTAGTCTTTATTAATTTACTAGCTTTTTATTGCGGAGCCGCCCACGTGAAAAAGTTTTTCCGGGTTAAAGTCTCGCTTTATATTTTCCGGGGATAAAAAGTTGCCTATGTATTAATTCAGGACATGATCTACCGGTGTGCTAAATTTCATTAGATTCCGTTCAGTAATTTGGAAATGTGCAATACAAAACAAACAGACAGAAAATAAGTTTAAAAATCGCTAATTTGTGTTCCATTATTCTTCTTTAGTCTAGTTCTACTGCTTCATTATGTATATAGATTATACCTATCCTATCTCGTGTGTACATTGGGAAGTAATGTATTTAAGTGAGTTAAGTCCTGTAAATGAAACAAAAGATATACAAATTTGGATCATAATATTCGTACATGTGTAATTGTATTATTTATACGAAAAAAAGATGCATGCACTAAAAAGAATTACTCAAATCAAGATATTTTTATTCAAAACGTAATTCATAGTCAAAAAACATCGATTTCATTACAAAAAAATGTTTTTCTTTTTCATTACATGTAATAAATATCTCTTTACTTATAATTGTTAGTTAATTCGCTACATATAACGCATATAATGCTTTTTACGTCGTCGTAAATGCAAATTTTATGGGAAACTTAAGTTTTAATCAATTATATAATGTGTATAATGGATTTGAATCAAATGTTTGTGAATTTACTAGATAAGCCGCCATTACCTTTAATTCATAATACATGTCGGCTATATACAGTTACAAAAGTCATCAGGCAAGTATTTAGTCACAGAAAATATTTGAACAATTTCCGAACACTAACTTTAGAGTTATAACGGAACGTCCTGGTCTCCAATTTAGAATTTATTACCTATATACAAAATTAACGCATTCTATTTTGTCATAGGTGTCGTAAACATTTTCATAATGGGTGTAAAACAAAATTATCGCGCCATAATTTTACGGCTTTAACCTTGTATATTACGTATGATGTCATTATTTATTATTTAAATGGACAGCAAGGACTTTCTACATCCCGCCGACGACATAAACTGACTCACCGCCGACAGCTTTCATTCATTTTCTTGATTTGATAAAAATTACAAATGTTTGCCAAGACTATTATTAACATGTCTGCCAAAATTGTATTACCAAGAAGAGAAAAAAGTTGTTCATTTGCGATGTCTAGACAGGCGGACGAGACCCAACAGGCGACGACAATAGAACATAAATAAGTACTTATATTTTAACGAAACTTGGCTGGCTTGTCAACGCGTGTAACAATTCCGGGTTGGTGCATCAAACTCGTTTCATTTGTTAAAAAACTACGCGAAACTAAAATGACTTGTACGCCGTATCACCGTATTTCTATTTAATTTTAATTAATTAAACATTTCGAACCAGTTCTGGAACAATATTGCTCGCTGCATACCATATTGCCATCTCATGTAGGCCATACACAAAATGTGATAAATGTAACTTAACCTTCTATCGTATACCTAGTGTTGTAACTGTTGTGAAGTTTTAATTTAACGTCTGATTTGTATAATAATTCTTCTTCTTGATCGTTTTCTTCATCACTGAAGGTCGTGTCCGTCCTGAAATATTTTCATGGAGTCGATGACGAGCCGTCTCCATGCCCCCCTATCTTCGGCTTTCCTCAGGGCAGTGGCAATAGGCAGTCCTGTTATGGCCCTTATTAGGTCAGACCAGCGGGCAGGTGATCGTCCAGGTGGTCTTTTACCTTCTACTTTCCCTACAACCAGCAATTTGTCCAAGTTATCTGGCTGTCTTCGGGCAATGTGGCCAAAATAGCTTAACACTCGGTGGTAGCATATTGTAGAAAGCCTAGTCTTGATGTTCAGTTGGGCAAGAATAGACTTGTTGGTGCGTCTTGCTGTCCATGGTATGCGTAACATTTTCCTCCAACACCACATCTCAAAAGCCTCGATCTTTTTCCGGTCTGCTGCGCGAATCGACCATGATTCGGAACCGTATAGGAAGATCGAGAATACCAGTGTTCTCACGAGTCTCACTTTAGTTACTAATACATTATTAGTTGTATAATAATAATGTATTAGTAATAGGTAAAGTTAAGTTACTTGTAAAAGTTATGTGTGTATTCTTTATGAATTATCGCTCGCTTTAACGGTGAAAAAATGCATCGCGAGTAAACCTGTATATTTGAGAGTTCTCTATAATCATTTCGAAGTTATGTGAAGTCTTCCAATCCACACTAGGCCAGCGTGGTGGACTAAAGCCTAAAGCTTCTCAGTTGTACAAGAGGCCTGTGCTCAGGCATCTATTAAAAAAAGAATCAATATCCGTTGCGTAGTTTTAAAGATCTAAGCCATCTTATGTATAGGGACAGACAGACAGTGGGAAGTGACTTTGTTTTATACCATGTAGTGATGATAAGAAAAGTTATTGCCAAATATTAAATAAAAAAATATATTTAAAACTGTGTTATATGTCCGCGATTAGCAAGCAAGCAAGCGGTATGATTCGGAAATTGCAAATTAAAAAAAAATTAAAATCGAACACAGATCACCGAACAAAACTATAATATTATAATAACTATAGCTTAATCTCAACATTGTTAACTTAGCCGGTCGACTGCATCAATGTGACTGTGGTAAAGAAGTTTGAAATAAAAATTAAATTAAACTTTAAATAACCTCCGAGATAAAGAAACCTCTAAACGGAAAACAATAAAAGAGTCTTTGTCGTTTAAGTACCTAGTAATATTTTGACCCAAGCGTCCTCGCGTCGGAGTACTGAACTTCAGACCAGAGAGATGATTATACTTCTTTCGCGGTCCCCAGACGCGACGAAGCATTGGGTCAAAATATTACTAGGTACTAAACGACAAAGACACTTTGATTATTTTACCTTTTAGAAGTTTTTTGTGTGTCGGGGGTTATTTAAATATTAATTTGTTTTTTATTTCAAACTTTTTTATTTATTAATTCTTCATCATAGAGCCTAGGTAACCAACTATCTAACACCTACACATTGAGACCATTCCTATGAGCCCAAAAATGCTATAAGTTGCTAAGGAGTTGGGTATCCGGCAGAATACTTGATGCTGCAGCATCAGCTCAAGGTTAGCATGTCCTAAAAATATTGCCGAAGTCACAGTACAGCAAATTTATAATCAATCGAACTTGTGAAAGTTGGAAATGAGCTAATAATCTTCAAACGCCTGAACTGATCTTTATAAAGTATAGCTAAGAACCATCTCGATCATATCAGCTATCAAACGATCACCGATTTAGACGAAATCGGTACATTCGTTTGAGAGCTACCATGCCACAGACACGCAAACAGATACACAGATACACACATTAAACTTATAACACCCTTCTTTTTTTATCGGGAGTTAAAAATATACGAAAACAACGCAAAACGGCGTCCATTCGTCACTCAACTGATAATAATATTTGATTGATCGTAACGTACTTTATCAATTTTACGAAGATTATCGACACTATTTTGGCAGTTATACTTTAATGTTTACTATTTTTGCTATAAAATATACTTATCAGCAAATTTAACTTATTGTTGGATATATTTATTTGGCATTACAGTTGTAAACTAATGCAATGAATTCCATTCTTGACGAAAATTATGTTGTCAATGAATGTATTAAAAACCCTTAATACATCAATGTGTCAATGCGACAATTTATTGTTCTTCTTGTTGTAATTTCTGGATATTAAGTTATTGACATCTACAACGATCTAGACCATGCCGCATTAATGTTAAATGTTCTGTACAACGAAGTCTTATTAAACATTGCGTTTAGGTTAAATCGACACTAAATTAATAAAAAAATATTTTTTGTGGATTATTTACGAAATGTCGAAATCTTTGAAAAACTGTTAAAATCCTTAGTCATTCATTTATCGTATTCCTATTCGTTTTAATCTTATTTCGCCGAGGACTTGTAATATTGCGATACAAAGTTCCATTATTACTCTTTTACTACAATTTGTTCTCAGTATGGTGATCAATGTTAAAAAACGTTTGTGATTCTTGATAAAGAATGTTTTGATTATAAAAAAAGATATTTAAAATCCGTTATGGATATATGCATCCTATCTATGAGCATTTTGGCCAAAAATATACTAAAGATACTCAGACGATAATTTTCAACAATTTTAAAATAGCGACGTAAGGAAGCACGCTCAATGAAGTTGTCATATTAAGATAAAAACCATTTAAGATAAAGCACAACGAGTATAACTAAATTTCATATAAAAAATATCAAAACAAACTACATTGCGCATTGTTATTTTTAACTCGATGATCGAACCATACGTATCAAGTGATCTTTTAACCTGCTAAAAGCTTTCGATGTAATAAAGTACATTTTGTTTGTTATAACTAGGCTTCCCAATTTAGTTATTACACTGGCCTCTTGAAAATCTAGCTTATCTTATTGTTTGCATGTTTTAACTCGTTAATATACATTGTTGGTTGTTTTAATTTCGGAGAATTAATCATGAAATAGTAATAAATACTTAGTATAGAATTAATTATGCGGAGTTGTCTTCATAAAGTTGAATTAATTTATTGACAGAAGTTAACATGGATTTAGATGATATGAATGGCATAGACACAATTAACCACAGGCATTTATTATGTTGAAAAATCATCTCACTTATCCTACTAATATTACAGAGGCGAAAGTTTGTAAGAATGTATGGATGTTTGTTACTCTTTCACGCAAAAACTAATGAATGGATTTCGATGAAATTTGGCATACGGGTAGATCATGTCCTGAATTAACACATAGGCTACTTTTTGTCCCGGGAAAATATAAAGCGGGACTTTTATCCCGGGGAAACTCATTCGCGCGGGCGGAGCCGCGGTCAAAAGTTAGTACTTAATAAAGTGTTATTTGGAAAAGGACTTTCACGCGGACGGAGACGCGATCCAAAACCAGTTTCAACTAAAAAAAACTCACCAACTTAAACATAACGCACATTTAATCGGAAATGCAAAAATATTCTTATACATAATTTAACTTTAAAAACAGTTTTGTCGCCATCTTTGACAGGGGATCTAGACTTTATGTAAATAGCTCGCTCAGATAAGCATCAGTATACAATGTTACGATGTAAAGTATGCGAATTATTGGTTTATATACTCGTATTTGTGGAACGTTGCAATGTGCATTTATACGCAAATATTATATAAGATTGTTAGCAAGCGCAGTAGTCGGACGTGTGCGGAATGTGAATGTGCCTACACAGCTTCATTGCACTTCATTGTAACGTTCCGCGATATGATTTTCTCGCATCTCGCCTTTCGGCAGGCATGTAATGACGCAAGAGACACTTTTTTTAACAATCCTACTAATATTATAAAGGCGAAAGTTTGTAAGAATGTCTGGATGTATGGATGTTTGTTACTCTTTCACGCAAAAACTACTGAACGGATTTCGATGAAATTTGGCACACGGGTAGATCGCGTCCTGGATTAACACATAGGCTACGGCATATTTATATCCCGGCAAAATATAAAGCGGGACTTTTATCCCGGAAAAACTCATTCACGCGGGCGGAGCCGCGGGCAAAAGCTAGTTTAATAATAATTCTGGTTAGTTACAATTACTAAAATAAATGAAGCGCTTTAAAACTAGTTATTAAAAAAACTACAATAGGATAGTTGGCAGATTACGGTTTTTTATAATTTATTCGATTCTACAAATTAAGGGTTTACATTAGGGTATCATTCACCGTCTTTGTTGCGATTATGATTGAAAAAGAGACTTTTGAAATCGTTTTAAGTTAAAGAAGTTACATTTAAAATTAAAATTAACTCTTGCTGACTACGTGCCTGCATTTTTATGTGGTTCAAAGTATTACAATTTTTGCATATTGCGAAGCTACGGACGAATAAAATGTTATGTTTAAAGTACAGTATGTTTTTGTTTTACAGTATTTACACATTTACTTTTAAATGGTAAACTTACGATGAACCTGCCCACGTACAGACAAATTAAGTTCATAGATGTAACAGAAATTGCGTCTATATTAAGTTTCATGTGTTGTAAACTTATTTTCTGTTTAATTCAAAGTTGAAATTACAGTAACCTGTTGCTAGAAATGTTTAATCTTGTAAATCATAGACATTGCAGTGCAAATTTTACTGCACTTAATGAATATACGCTCAGTTCCGCGATCAAAACTTTATTACTGAGAAAATATATAGGTAATTCTATTTATATAGTTGTGAAATGTTCGGGCCGCGCATGTCCGTGGCGCGGAGAGTCGTAGGACACTTATATCCAATTCACTCGCCGGTTCATCGGCCCGCTTGGGCTGTCCGTAACAAATAATACACTCAGTGATGTCACATCATGTACATTGCATCCAAATTGCAAGTACCGGCCCGTGCTGTTACGTTGCACGCATCGTTGCTTGTTGTTCCAAAAAATAATTAGGTATCTTACAAAAGAGCTATTATTACAAGAAAGATTTTTTTTACATATTTTTTTTATGACATTGAATGACTAGACGAGCATGCCGTTCACCTGATGGTAAGCGATACGACCACCTATAAACAGTAGCAACACCTTCCAGCTCCTTGAGTTACAAAGTACTGTGTGGCATTCCACTGCGCTTTTCATCCTGAGATATAAGATGTTATGTCTCATTATGTCCAGTAGTTACACTGGCTACAATGTCCTTCAAACCGAAACGCAACAGTGTATGCACACTGCTGCTTAGCCGTAAAAATAGACATTGCGCCGGTACCCATCCAGATGGTATCTTACAGACCTACCACAAGTAAATTAAATTAAAATTCCTTAATTCTGCAAAATTCAATTTGAGATTGTTCGGTTAAAATATGTCACTGCAGTGTTTGTTTTCAAAATAAACACAGCAATTACAACGGACATGGTGCTTGACCGCTAGCCTGTTCTCAACAAATATTAGCTCACTTAATTAACGCTCAACCAACACAGTTCCACGAAATTAATTGGGGTCAAAGAATTTGAGTGCATACATCTCAATTAACTGGAGGATACACGGGAGTCAACGCCACGTCGTATGATACATTTAGTCATGGGGCCTAACCTCGGCGCACGCACACTACATTCATCAGACAAGCTTGTATCCTCATAGCAATGGAAATAACTCGCAGCATACGTAATATCTAACGCCCTCTGCTTGTTTGATCAGACAATAGGCATTAATTTTGAAAGGAGCGAGAACGGAATGTCGGCCCCATAACCTTCGTCAGGTAGAATTTTTGGCATCTTTATTATCAGGTCTTGTCGTGTCATAAGCCACCCACTGCTCTTCAATAAGCCGGTAGTCAACAAAACGTTGGGTCGACTAATAATGCTGTCGGATTATACGGAACGGGCGACGAGCGGGTCGTCGGCCTTAGGTGCCCTCGCGTGCTACAATTGTACACAATACGCCCCCACGCGACCCGACAATCCAAAAAGTTAGAAAAGTACGGCACGGGGTGGCCAGATACCATCTCGGCGCCACGTCGTGTCGCTAATGCAATCGCTTCTCGCCGCGCCGCACCGCCAGGCCCGCGCAGTCAAGCCCACACCTCGGTTGGATCCTTAAGTTCGAGCACTTTGTAGCTACGCTCCACAACACGTCCGGTGTTGAAGATGCCACCGTCCGTATTTAATTAGAATTTCACTCCTAAGATCAAGTGAAATATAGCCCAACTTAGAGAATTTAAAGTGCCCAGTCTTGAATACGAGGAAACGATAAATGTGGCTCCAAAAGTTGAGCGATTCGATTTATTTTATGGACATGTTCGGGGTCGAACGAGTGGATCGTGATTACCGCTCGGCTTATCTTTATCGATAATAAAAGTTTTCGATAATGCACAGTGTCGCCGGCCGCCGCGCCGGTCGCCGCTCGCGGGTGTGCCGTTCGATTTACGGAGCTCCTCCCACGTACGGGTGTCGGCTCTCGTTATGAACTTGAATTAAATGAATGACGCAGTTGTATGAATGGCGCGGGAATGAATGTGAGTCGGAAGTGCAAGTCGCGCTTCGGCACGCTAGCCCATTGCGACGGCGCACGTGCATCCGCCTGCACTCTTGCCGTGGCCGCAGCCGCTCGCCACGCTGCCGTTCTGGTGTAAGCTGTTGCACTGCGTTTCCTACCTTTTATTGTGCGCTAGCTTTTGTCTGGAATTCTCGTGGTAGAGCGTTCGTTTGAGAAGTTATAAGCATTAGCTTAAAACTTCTCAAACGAACTTCCTATTATGTTTAAGTTAATACAAATGGGTATTTATGTTTTTTTAAATATTTTGTTTATTTTTAGTACCTAAAGTAACTTGACTGAAGGAGATAATAGTATCAGATAGCTCGATAGTCTTTACCAAATTAATTTTGAGTTCGTTCAGTTCGAATATTAATACTCATTTATATTTTGGAATACTATTTAAGTAATTTCAGAATAGATTTTATAGGTAGCATTGTCACATGTAATAATACTTACCTATTTGTTGATAGGTTCCCGTATGAAGTTCACTGTAGTTTAAAACTATCGTACCGTCATGTGTGCAGTGTGACCGGCAGCCTCTACAAGAGTATAAAATTTCATCAGACGCACGATAAGAGCACTTGTAATTATTTACAAGATACAAATTACACATACCAAACGTGTACGAGTAAATAATTTGCATGCGTTTGTATCGTAAACATCACAATTCACTGCGCAATATTTTAATTATTCATATTGAGTGAGTAAGGACGTCCTGAGCACTCGAGTAAAACTAATCTTTTTGTTTTAAGACGACTGGTAATTGCTACTTACTATAAATTGTTTTATATTTAGGATGTTATGCGTTCAAAGCACAATTCTGCTTGCATCTAAGCTAGGTCAGTTCAGTGAGGAAGCAATAAATATCACTGACAAGAAGTATTAGTTGTGAAGTGTTTTTAATACATCAATGTGTGAAGTGCAATTAATTTATCGATTGTCTGATACAGGTGTTCTTTTGTTTTGTCATCACTTTGTTTACTAGCTATATGAGCATCAAATTAGCATTTAATTAGTTTAATTACGTAACATGTTTATAATTGTTTCTTAATTATTTTATAAATCTGTCAAGATCCGGCTACTTATCGCCTTATTAGGTGATAAATCCCGCACAAAGTTACTTTTCGTTCAGAATTTTGACTATTTGGGATGGGAGAGATTTGGGTTAACATAACTAAAATTTTACGAACAGCAATAACAAGAACATGTTTTTATATTAAGAAGTTGCTTCTTAAATATTAATATGTAGTTGTTGACCACAGATACTATATTGATTCAATTACTGATATTAAAAACACTGTAAACTGTACATAAAAATGTCGAAGAAAGAAAAGCAAGTAATTTGCTTGCGCTTTTTTTTACTGCAGTTCAATGACGAGACAAATATGCCGCCCGTCTGATGGTAAGGAGTAACAATGCCGCAGATAATGATGAATTACAAAGTACCTACTACGTCGCACTATACTGCGCTCGCCCTGAGACATAAGATGTTAAGCCTCGTAATGCCGATTAATTACGCTGGCTACAATTTCCTTCAAACCGGAATACAAAAGTACACACTGCTACTTGGCGGTAGAAATGACATTGCGGTGATGCCTACCCAGGCGGCCCCTCGCATAGGAGAGACTTACCTACTAACACTAATAAGTGTAACGAATAAACACTTTAGCAATTTTACTGATAGGCAACATTATGTCTTCCGAGAATATTTATAAATATTATTTATCTCGACAATTAGAATCGTAACCTATAATTTGTGTCGTTGGCTGCTTATTAAGATGTGTCGTGCAGAATAATACCTAATATTATCCTCGTTTCCAATTACTCATGATTGTTGACTAACATACGTACAAACAGACCGACAGCAAATAAAAACCTGTCATGTTTGTCTTGTTGTGTTTGATTGTTGTTTAGCAGTTAAATAATGCTCTGAAGTATTGATTGTTATTAGTCGGTTACACCTCCCTGGTGAAGGAGACTATTGATGTTAGTATGTCAATAGAAAACTATGTGGTATAGGCTAGGGCATGTAATATCGGATAATTTTCAATTCCGGAACTGAGTTACGATACTACTTGTTTGATTCCGGAATTCCGGAAACGGTTCCGGAATTTTTACAGAAGTATAGGAATAAAAAAAAAACAAAAAATAGGCATTAAATTGTTTTGTTAAAACAAATCTTTATTACAAAAACTAAATAAATTGACAAAACTCTTGACTGAGATCGATTAAACAGCCTTCTATTAGGTTTTTCTTAGTGAATATAACAATAAATAATCAACTTTTCAATAATTTACATTATAGCAAAATCAACGTGTGGTATTTGCGATTGCAATGTAGCTTATTAATTAACTATCTAGTAAAATTATGATGAATATAAGATTCAACAATGCGCAGTGAACAAACCAACAAGTTCTCCTCTTCTGAGATTATGAAAATAGATTAGGAAAGCCAAGACTTAAATTTTTTCCAAGAGTTTTGATTTATTTTGTGTAGCACGAGTCGCAGCAATGCACTCCCGACCGAGAGCGGCGCTGCATTATAGTCCGCGCCAGATAACGTGGCAATAAAGCACATTGACATTTACTCGTTTAGTCAGGTATGACAAACCTTTGGTACAGGGTAAAAAAATAACTGTTTTGTTTATTTATAGACACATTTTAAAAGTAACGTTACAATTGGCAATTGATTCGTGCAACTGTCGGAGTCAACTTCGCAAAAATGTTCATGATTGATTTTATCAGATATGCACAAACATGAGGTCCTGTCACCAAAATGAAGTCCTTATATACAGATTTCTGTTATTTAACAATATCGTAAAAAATAACAAAAATATTACAAATGTAATAATTAAAATTTAACGTAAAATCAAAATTTAACTAATCACCCGAGAACGAACACAACATTAAAATGGTGGACAGATGGTTGCATACCCCGAGCGTCTGCCGTAACAAACAGATTGATGTAACTTACGTATTGTTTATTTTAAGGCAGTGATTTTGTATAGCGTAAAAAACTGATTAATCTGTTTCGAACCTTTTTATTCAAAATTCCACAATTATTAAAAGGCATAATTTGTCGCATGTTATGAAACTGAATATAAAATAAATGATTTTCGTGTGACAAGAACCATTGTTTTCGAATTTATATCAGTGAATACTATGAGAAAATCAACAATGTGAAATTAATTTAAAAAATAATGTATTTTAGTATTACATTTTAATCGTAACATTTCTTTTTTATTTACTTTCTTTATTTTGTTTTAAGTTACTACAGTTTACCTGTCAGTGCGTACTGAAGGGTCAATGTGCTTTATTGCCACGTTATCTGGCGCTGACCATAGCGCCGCTGACTGGTTGGCGAAATGGCGAGCGAACGAAACGCAAGCGTTGATGGCGACGAATTGAATTCAATCTTCGCGCGCGGTACCGTACCGCGGTTCATTTCGCAAGAGAGTACAAATATGCAAATTTTGTTATTGTGGTAACTTATCTTACAAATAATTATATGAGTATCGGATTGCGATATTTACTTCAGTTCCGGAATTGTAATATCGTAAAAAATCATTCGAAATTCCAGAGTTACGAAATCTCGGAATTCCGGGATCCACGCCCTAGTATAGGCAATGCCCTAGAAGTTACAGCTTTGCTGGTGCGCTTCTTGTTTCGTATCAAGAAGGTAGCGTAGACCGAATGTCAAAACGATTTTTTTTAAGTCATCGTTTTACGAATACTGTTACAGGAGTTAATAGAGACGATAGTAATCTTGTTACTTACCAATAATCTATAACTATTTACTTGTGTATCTTATGAACCTAGGTACGTCGTATCTTTCAATATGGTTGACTACGAATTTAGGATACATAACAAATAATTACAACTAACTTTTATATGAACGTTGATTTTTTTTAAACAAAGTGAAAATACATAAATCTCAAAATCGGAAGTCTTTAAAATTATACAATTTATTGCACAGACGTAGTTTTGAGGAGTATCTACTATCGAAATTCAAAAAAGTATTGGTTGGATTTTAAGCTCGTTTTTGCATGTCCTCTACAATGGGTATAGGTATAACGGGTAAATCATGTCCTGGATTAACACATAGGATTTTTATCCCGGGAATTCGCTCCTATGGGAAATAATGTTTTGTTATCATATTTTTTTAAATAGATGGCACTGGTGACGTACTGTATTTTAGGAACGTTTAAAGCGGGAAAGGCTTTTCACGCGGGCGAAGCCGCGGGAAAAACCAAGTAAACTATATCTTTTTTTTTATTGCATCGAATGACGAGACGAGCATGCCGTTCACCTGATGGTAAGCGATACAACCGCTCAAGAACAGTAGAAATACCACCCAGCACCTTGAGTTACAAAGTACTGAGTGGCATTCCACTGCGCTCCTCATCCTGAGACAAGTCTCATTATGTCCTGTAGTTACTATGGCTACAATGCCCTTCAAACCGAAACACAACAGTGCATGCACACTGCTGCTTGGCGGTAGAAATAGACATTGTGGTGGTACCCACCCAGACGGACTCCTACATATGAGAGTCCTACCACCAGTTTAAAGGAATCTACCATCCAACCATCTTAAGGAATTTGTTTAAGTCGAAGGGCAAGAAAGCATATGACAGAATTTAAGTGAAATTTTACCCCGAAAACAACGCGCGGATTTTGATACATAATATGCTCTCTGCACATTTTGGAGTGCGTTGTGAGGCAAGATTTAAAACGTCATGTATATAGGCTTTAATAATGCTGGCAAACATAATTTACCATAGACACTTCATTCGCTTGTTAAGTTAGGGTCAAGAATTTTATAGTAGTTATATTATAAACTTCTTGGTTAGGGTCAATAGTTTAACCAAATACATTTAACATCAAACGAGGCGGTTTCTTTTAAAATAGGTTATCATACTTTTTTAAATGGTGTTATTATTATACAGTTTGATGACGGATTGTAAAAATATAATAAGAATAAATAAAAATTCTTTTTCTGACATTTTGGGTTCTATGTTCAACATATTATCTTGATTATATGGGTTTGGGAACTTATAACGTAATCATTAAAAAAACGGAATAATCAAAATCATACGTACAAACGTAAACAGTATGAAAGTTGAAACTGATACCGTTATTTAAATAAATAAAAAATACGCATACTATGTACTTCAAGTATACTTTTATATAAAAATCTTCTACGTACGAGTGGCGAAACGATAAAGTCTGAGAAAAATATAGACCACAAACATAAATTGAATTAATTTTAGCAATTTACTATCATGCCATTATTTAACAAAGTCATGCTGTGATCTTACGACTGCAGATTCAATCGGGTATTTTAGATGTAACAGAAAATCATACGAAAAAGAAATTCTTCTGTGAAGCCAGCATCAAAATCGATTGAAAAAGAAAGCAGTTATTAAATTTTGAAATATTCTGGTCAGCAAAAGTGGGGGAGTGGCGGGGATATCGCGCTATCTCTTTCACACGCTCGTAGCGTTATTGCAGATGGCGCTTTGTGACGTCACAGCCTAGTATTGCTGTTATTTGACAGCTACCCCTTCCACCAAAATTTCAGTTTTATAACTTACTTACTATTGGCCAATTTTTAAAATTCTATACATTCGATTTTGGAAAGCATACATTTATCAAAATTGTATTTAAAAAAAGAAGTCAACTACTCTATTTAGATCCATAAAATATAATCCTAGATCTAGTGCGATTATGTATTAAAGAAGATTAATTGCAATGTATGTAACATTTTCCTGTGTGAAATGCGATTGTAACAAATCGATACAATAATATTATAATGTTTATTATAAAAAGTTAAAAATGAGTAGAATAAATTATATTTTTAAACTAAACTGTGCCATATGTTACATTTGTATTCGGTGTAATCTAAAACGTCTTTTTGAAAATATTTCAAAGAGTGTTTATTTTGGCGTACCTGAATAATGGTGATGGTGATATGTATATATTATTATGTATATTGTATACATAGATGGCTTTTGTTCCACGAATATGTTATCGCAGTTGGAGGAAACATTCTTTGTGCAGTTGATCTCGCTTATAATTGTATCTAATTGAAGTAACGATGGAGAACAATGTCGTCTTGCTGTCTGCGGTTTATTTTCAAGGCGTTTTTCAAGTTCTAGTGTTTCTTAACCTTTAAATCGGAGATTCCAGCAAGCAACAATTAATAAGGCCACAGGACTCATTTTCGGTTTAATAGTGTGTACTGAAGCGTTATAATACTCTTTAACCGTATGTAAAGTTCAATTGAGTTTAATTGAAATACAATAAAGTGTAAAAATTTCCGACAGCCGGATTGACACGAATTTGGGGTTCTTAATTTGTAATTTCAACGATGTAATATTTAAATAATCGCGGTAATTTTGTATTTTGAAGGTAAATGTAGGTCCTTCGCGCCATCCAGGTCTGTGGTGTGTAATAAAAACTTGAACATCTCGTACATTCGAGATATACGATAGAGTTATAATGACGGTACGTCGACCTCTTATACAACCGGGGAGCATTAAATACAACCTTGTGCGGTATCTGATGGATGTTTTCCTGCAATAAACCATTGTTTCAACGCGTTACTTGTGTTCGATGTTCCAGAAAGAATACCATGTGGATATGCTTTATGAGTACTGAAAGCGTCAAGCGTGAAGCGGCGGTTTCAATACGTTTCGCCCAGTATGACAACAGGAATGTACTAGCAGATTCAAAAGTAAATATATTTGTCAACGCTAAGTATATTAATAACAGATTCAGTTTGAGATATTATGAAAATTCTGACACATTCTAACCTTCTTATTTCTAACAGACTGCAAGGATATGTAGAAAGACGTTTTATTCTCAGTTTTTATTAGTTCTTCCTCGGTAGTAAAATGTGATGATACATTACTGCGAGCGGTGGTAACGGCGTATTTTCTCAAAAGAAATAACCTATTCCGCTCCGACCCGATGCGCTCCGTCAGATGTGCGACAGTTTGAGTATATAAATTAAAATATGCGCTCGTATAGTAGCGAATCACAACCATTTTTACGATGCAGTCGTATGAAATGTTAAAAGACAGAACTAGGATGTCGCCTCGTTGAGTCAAAATTACGGACTGATTCTTCTAAATAGGGGGCAGTCGGTCCGGTTATACAGTTGCACTCCTTAGATGGCCACAGGCGGCGCCCGTTTCTCTTGCACCGCCGCGCCGCCCTACGGCTGCTTGCAACTCAACTGCGGCGTGTGCTTGCAGACGCGCCGGCCGCCGCACGCGCTCCTTCATTTACGTTATGTACCAAATGATTTTTACTCCCGCTGTTCTGAGTCAGGCTATCAAAATAAAACATCAAAGGCATCCATACTTGAGCCCTGTCACTAAAACAGAAGTAGTAAACGTAAAGAAAAATAAAAATGTTTAAAGCCGAGATCGGTACGAAAGACATGATTCTAAAACTCTCTCGCACACCGCACACTGTCAAAATAATGTCAAAGTGAATTCCACGCGTCCAATATATTAAAATGATTTTCCACTTGGCAATAATCCTAGCGATTTATTTAAATCTCAGTAGATATTAAAACCGCATACCGCATATATCTAGAGGAGGCGTCATTCTCATTCGGAGCTGGGTTGTTGAACCTCCTTTTATTAAAAATTACCAACGCGAGAGAATTGTGAGATTCGACACTTTCAATTTTAGGTAATTATCTGGCATGGCCGGCGGCGAAGTGTCTCATTGCCATCACGATATATTTAGTGGGTAGTGCGCGTCACGCGACATTTGCGGATGCGTCTGTCGGCAGCGGTGTATACGCGGTGTCTGCTCGCACTGATCTCAGTACGCATGTGCTTCTCAAAGACTTACCCTTTATTTAATGATTATAAGTCAAATATTTCCTATCCTAATAATATTATAAAGGCGAAAGTTTGTAAGTATGTATAGATGTCTGGATGTAGGGATGTCTGGATGTATGGATGTTTGTTACTCTTTCACGAAAAAACTACTGAGCAGATTTCGATGAAATTTGTCACGCGGGTAGATCATGTCCGGGATTAACACATAGGTTACTTTTTATCCCGGGAAAATATAAAGCGGGACTTTTATCCCGGAAAACTTTTTAATGCGGGCGGAGCCGCGGGCAAAAGCTAGTAAATTAATAATTTGTTATGGCAATGCAATGCAATCAGCTCTGTATTCTATACTGTCCACTGGTGCTGCTGCTGTGCCTGCTCTCTCAGCGAGAAAGGTTAGGCCTTAGTCCACCATGCTGGCCTAGTGCGGGTTGGCAAACTTCACATACCCTCGAAATTTTTATGGAGAATTCTTAGGTATGTAGGTTTCCTCACGATGTTTTCCTTCACCGTTAAAGCGAACGATTATATTTTGATAATAATTGATTTGTTACAGCATTTTTAATACATTAGTATAGCCTGGACTAATTTCTTATTTTATGTTAACAACCTGAAAAACGTTTAGATCGCAAAGGCTGATAGTCGCAACTCGAGACGCGATTTGTATGTTCGTAATACGCGTAGAAAAAATATATATTTCAAACACAATAATCAGGGGCATCCTAGGTTATTTTGTTTGGTCTAAGTGCTTTATATCATTTTAGTATAGTAAACGTAGTTTTTTCATTTATTTATGCCTACAGAACGTGAATTTATCGCGGCGCGTCGATGAGTTTTTGTAAGAGCCGAGCGTTAATTTATTACTTCATTACACACCGAATTCGCAGTTAGAAGATATATTGTTCATGCTCGATTCTCCGAATAGTGCGATCAATTGAAAGATATTGCTACAATGAAATAAGTTGTAAAGTAGGGGCGTCGCCTGCCAAGTTCGAGAGGCGCGGCGCGGCTGCAGCAGCGAGTGTGCACTGCTAATTTGGCAGGGTTTCGCGAATGAGCAGCGTATCCGGGGGGCCTCATATACCGTTTCAATGCGTACGCGGTCATTTTGACGTAATGTTCGATTGATTGACGTCAATACTTTAGGAGGTGATGGAGCGATCACCGCGACGGTTGAGATGAAAACAAAAAGATATACCTCTCGCGTTTATACCGAGCTCGGGTGCGCCGAACGCGTTTTAACCGTTCTTCCTGTTCGTATTTACGTAAAAACAAAACGCTCAGTGGTATATGATTACAAAAATATTTATTTATAGCAAATGCAATAAACTTTATGCCAGCTTTTCATCCAGATGTATTGTTTCAGCTTTAAACAACATTTCATCTCTCTGTTTAAATATTATTGATGGCTCTATGGAAGGTTCCTCTGATGAAGTGTTGAATGACAAAATACTAGTGTGATTTTGTGATGTAACAGTATCTCATAAATTATTCTTGCTCGTATTTATTCTATATAACAAGATCATATTGAACGATTGCGCTATTTTCAATCTATTTGTTTACATAATAAATCTCAAGATTAAGTAGCAATTAACGTTTATTAAAGTGATTAACATGCAGACTTTGTTGGTTTCTATGTTGTAGTTGTGTAAGTCTGTTAACTGGTTAAGCTAATTAGTCGTAAATACATTGTTCTTTATTGTATTACATAAATCTGGGTTAAACCTCTTGTAAAATGTTATCGCAACATAAAATTTGTGTTGATTGAGTGTCTGTTACTACACTGCACAATGCAGTGCGCGCTGTACGCCTTCAAAGTTTATTTTCATTTTACACTCGATTCAGCTGATACAACATTAAAAAAATGGAAAAAAAAATAATTAAATTAATTTAAATGGAATCTGAATTTATAAAATTTGATCATATTTATAATTTATTGTACCTACTCAAATTCTTTGCTGTACAAAAATGTATAAAGCTAATCTTTAAGAGGTAAGTAGTAAGACCGATTGATGGAAAATAGTTTGTGTACGAAAATATGCATTACAGACTTTAAATAAATTTATATATAATATAATAAAAAAACACAAATTGCGAACCCCTTAATTCTTTGGAAGTCAGTTAAAAATAGAACTCAGTGTGTCTTACATTGAAAGAAAAGTAATTATAATAAAAAGAAAGGGGGCGACTATAAAAGAGTAACCTATACATATCTATAATAAAGCAGTAGAACCGGTGTGTCTGTATATTTAAAGAAATGTGATAGAAAACAAATCACCGATTTTTTTTATTATTTTCTGTCTGTCTGTTTTTCTGCTTATTTGTATACTGTACATCTCCGAAACTACTCAACGGGTTTTCCATGAAATTTGGTACACAGGTAGAGCATATCCTGGATTACTACATAGGCTACTTTTATCTCAGGAAATTTTTTGCGGGACTTTTATCCCGGAAAAACTCTTTCACGCGGGCGAAGCCGCGAGTAATAGCTAGTAGAACATAAATCAGTGATTTTCAGAATTATTTTCTTTCTGTTTTTCTGTTCGTTTATAAGAATACATATCTGAAACTACTGAAAGCGTTTTCATGTAGTTTTCACACGTGGAAGCAGTATAGGTTATTGGGGACAAAAAATAGGATTTGTTTCATGAAAACGAATATTGGAAAGATGTATGTAAATCCACGTATACGAAGTCGCGGGCACAACTAGTTTTGCAATAATTTTATAAATTAGAAACTAATATGAAGCCAAAACGGAAGCCATAACTTTTTTATTCTACATAAATATAGTTGTTTACTGGGTATAGAACGATTGTTTACAAGAATAATTTTGGTAAATAATGTCCACATGGTATGTATGTATGTATGTATAATTTGAGTGAATAATATTCGCGATCGACCGGCTGTTAATTTGGTGAATGAAGTAATGTCGTTACGACACTGTCCGTAACGTGTATCGAGACTCAGAGTGCAGACATCGGGCGTGACTCTGCGTGAGTCACAATGTAATGTGTACGACACGGGGCGCGGGCGTGCATGTGGCGTGGCGGTGCGTGGCGGTGCGTAGCGGTGTGATGGTGTGGGAACCGAAGCTGCGTCGAGTGCACACTGCAGCTTCTGCATCAGTCTGCCGAGGGGCGAGGCGCACGCACTGCTCGCGGCAGCTTGCGCCCTGCAATCGCCGCGCCGCGCCGGCAGCGGTGGCCCAACCATATTTTTATTTGTCGATTTATCTGTGATCGGCGCCTGCTCCATTAGTCATGTGACACTATCGACACGAGATCGTTTCTCTCGGAGCTCTTTAACAGCCGACGCCAACCAGACTGGATTCGCGGTCGTATGTAAATTTACACGTTTGCAGCCCAGCTGATGAATGATGTACTGACACAGCGACCGCGGCCGCACCTCCCGACAAACAATCACTACGGAGATAAATGTAATAAAGCGTCTCTGCCAGGCGAGAGGCTGTTTAAAAAATATACGATGACTCGTCGCCGTTTGTATTCAAAATAAAAAAAATAGGTATACATTTTTTTTGGAGGTCAGGCAGTCTAATTTTGTTTATGAGCATTCAGATCTATTGATAGTAATTGGGAACTTTATTTGTATACAATCCGCCGATAAACAATTCGAACGGAAAGAGGACACAATGCATCGAGTCATGAGTGAAACACACTAAACGCATGCTTATCGCTGCCACGCGTGGCTGGTCGCCGGCCAACAGTTGAATGAAGACGTCATAATTGTAACAATCGACCACGTTAATGATTGCCTATCATTGAGATTGTCTAAAACCTAGTTATCATTTTAAAATAAAGCAATGTAGTGCATGGTAGCACAGGAATAGTATTCGTCGGCCGGTGAACGAGGGTCATTGAGCCCGGTTCTGAGTCACCGCATGCGACATATGTACGTAGTCTCTATCACATTAATACTTTCTTATAAGGTTGTTGCGTTTGAATAAAGCGCGTTATGCAACCGGCTGCAATTAGTGTTCGCTTGTGATACTTATAAATTGTTCGTCAGTTGTTTAGCTGCTTGTGGGCCAACTTTAATATCTTATACCGTCTTGCGTAAGTGTCAAACCTTAGTATGTTTATGTAGGTGTCTGCTACGTGTAATACAGGTAATGAATTCAATAACGTGTACAATGATAAAATGTTATTTTGCTACACCCTGTGTTATGTTTTTTCTCCGATTTTATTCTTAACAATAGAGATAGTTCCGATATGAATTGAGTGTATCATAAATTCAAATATACAATGTTTCGAATTACAACTACGAGTTTCCGTAGACACCGATGGATACAATTATAATTTTTGTAGGTGCTAATAAAACCTTAAGAGAAATGTTTCAAAAAGGAGCAACGTGCTGTGGCAATTTCGACGGCAATCCAGATCTAATCAGGACTCTATAGTATTTATGACTATGTGTGCTCGCGGCTTCACCCACATGAAAAGCCTTTTCCGCGACAAAAGTCCTTGATGTATTATGGTATTGTACGATGCCAGCGTCATCTGTTTAAAAATTCTCATTGTTTCCCATGGGAACAATTAACTGGCATAAAAACCTATTTATCGACTGCCTCGGTGGCGTAGTTGTATTACAGTACGACTGCAAAGCTGAGGTCTCGGGTTCGATCCCCGGGTCGGGCAAAGTGATATTGAGTTTTTCTATTCAATATCAGCTCGGAGTCTGGAATTTGTGCCCGATATGGCGATAGGCTCGCCCCCTATCACATCATGGGACGGAATAACGGCGAAAAGTGGGTGCACTAGTTGCGCCTCTGCCTACCCCTTCGGGGATAACAGGCGTGAGTGTATATGTATATGTAAAAACCTATTTGTTAATCCAAGACATGGTCGATCTCTGTTCCAAATTTCATCCAAATCCGTTCAGTTGTTTCTGCGTTTACTTCTACCAAGAATACAAAATGTGTTTCACAAACTTTCGCATTTATTAATAGTTCTGATAATCTGGGCGTTACTTTGATTCGGAAGACAATGAGTCCCTTGTCTCCTTAGAAATAGGCATAACTGATAAACGAAAATTGCTATTATAAAAAATTCTACATCCCAAAAAACATATAAAAACCTTTTTTATATTCAAGTTGTTTATGGTACTGAATACCGAGAATAACATTTTTCGAGTCTGCAAAAGTGTAGCGCGTGAAGGCATGCATGATTCGCACTTGCCTTAAATCAACTGTACCTTAATGAGCGGCTATATGCCATACAAAAGGTACGATTAAGGATCAACGCATGAGTTATAAAGTGGCCATAATTTAACTCCTTTACGTCGTTTAACTAGTAAACAGTTTCTAGTTAGTGCGTACAGGATAATGTTTCTATTAAAATGCATTGGGAAAGTGTTAAAGTACATATTCATGTAGCAATATAAAAAATATTCTTAAAATTACATGCATGTATACGATGTGTCTGAATGAATTTATAATTCGTTAAACTATTTTTATTTACGGTTTGTTAGAAAATATGACGACTGCAGGGTCAATAATTTAAAAAATATATTTATAATTATTCTTATGGTATGTTTCAATCTAAACACGCAAAACATTAGAAAAATATTCCCTAAAGTTCAAATCGTTATGTAACAAATAATTATTTACTCATTATAATTGTTGTTATCCAAATATAAAGCCATTTTTTAAGATTAAAGATGTAATTATCATCTACCATGACATGGAAATCATTAATTATCGTGTTATCAGTTAGCGCTTTAATCAATTTGTAATTAATATTATTTGTACCACGCAGCCGCGGACCTCATACTACGATTCAACACTTTTTCTCTTCATTAATCATAAATTTATCTCTAAACTAACACTGAAAGATTGTTAACTGTTTTTTACCAATGTTATAATTGATAAGCAAGTGGTCTGATGACGAATCAAGATGATGGATAATGTATTGATAAACATCTTAAAAAAATGAATATCAACATAAAAACTACAGTGTACATGCAATAAAACTGTTCATAAAATTAAAGCGCTCTTTCCGATCAGTTTGAACAGTGATATTCAAAATGTGTTTCATAACACTTAACAAGATGCAGTACCAGTGTAAAATTTCGAGATGAATCCGTGAGAGCAGTCACGAGGCGCCTGGGGCCGTGAGACATGGCGACTTTGTTTTATTTTCATTGCCTTTAGTTCTGCCGGTTGCTAATTACATGGCGGGTTGCTTTTTAACGAGCACTCATTCAGATTAAAGGCACGCGCGCGCGTAGTCAACACTACTGTGTCCCCGCCGGCAACTCGCCACTCTCCGCAACACTTAACAAATAATTTCATCTTGTCTCATGCAAAAATTTAATATAATTCACAAGTTATGACGGTACGTGTAGAATACATTATAAAACATTTCACGTAAACTCATGTAAAGTCATTACGCAACTGCGCGCGTTTAAGGATTCGTTTAGCGTCTTATAAAAATACCGAAGCCTTTAAAACATATATTCCGAGCCCACACCGTTGTGATAATCTTTAGATTTACGTTCAAAAGAACATAAGACTATAAATAATGATTTTTGTATTTACTATCTGTCGTAGAACCGATAGTCGTTTGGATAAACGAGTTCTAATGTAAAGTTGATGTAGAGCCTAGAGAGTACGATTAAATAAACGTAGTATGAGGCGCCCGGCCCCCGGTAAATAGCAAGACAATCTCTGCGGACTTCGGCATCGGATACGGTGATACGTTCTAAATAATAGTGGTGGTTCTATACGGCTTTGTAGATGTTACCTGGTCATTGCTGCTAGGACATTCTGATGATAATGACAATACTTATTACTGCACCTATAGTCAGCTTTTAAACGCTAAAGATTCATTTTGCGGTTTGTTCCAACAAGAAATAGATTTATTTTTATGCGAAACACATGCTTCCCATAAGTGGGCCTTTCTATAGCACGAGTTGGCCGCAAACAGTAACCGGGCATTTTGTGTTATACGGCGTTGGCTAACCACAAAGTGGATAACTGCTAGTGTGAAAGGCGACCGAGCTCGTACACGGAGCCACCTCAAGCGAATTTTATTATTAAAATTACACTGCTGTAAAATTATTAATTAAAAATATTTATTTTAAAACCTGGCCGACTTTTTGAACATTTTGTGTGTGTTAGTTATAAAGTAAACTACAAGGAAAAAAATTGCATAAAAACTATCTTTCAACTGCGTGGTGGGTATAAATTGTTTAGAACTTGTGTGATTTTTAACGACTTTATGTACGTCAATAAATTTACTAGAACATTTCACGTGAAAGCCCAGACGGTTTACGAGGTATTTGTTATTAGAACAGAATGTGCTGAAAACAGCAGAGACGAAGTTATTCAGCGGGTATGAAATACTTGTACGCTGACATATGTACATGGCACGCAAATATTTGCGTCGCGACAAATTAAATGGGCCCTACAATGTGCAGATTGATGGTCTGCTACAGTTTTACATAACAATTCTCTGAGTCATGTCGTTTTCCTTTCTACACACTACACTAGTATAACGAATAGAATTGAAATAATCTCCACATATAATTTGTATATTATAAGTAGAGCTATATGCGTAGTATATATGCAGTTTTACGAAAAGAATTAATGATATTTAAACAAAATTTAAACTAGTTGATATAGAGGTTTGATATTTGACAACGTTATGATATTTATTTACTTTGAAAATGAGTTTATGCCTAGTGTCTGTGCCTACACTATTTATAATTAATAAAAAAATCAACTGTTTCGGTGGCGTAGTTGTATTACGATACGAATGCAATGCTGAGGTCTCGGGTTCGATCACCGGGTCGGGCAAAGTGATATTGGGTTTTTATTATCCTTCAGTATTAGCCTGGAGTCTGGAATTTGTGCCCTATACGCCTATCACATCATGGGACGGAATACGCATGGCGAAAAGTGGCTGCACTAGTTGCGCCTCTACCTATCCCTTCGGGGAGAAAAGGCGTGAGTTTGTGTGTGTGTGTGTGTGTGTGTGTGTGTGTGTGTGTGTGTGTGTGTGTGTGTGTGTGTGTGTGTGTGTGTGTGTAAAAAAAACAAATATGCATGTACTGCCGCCCATTTGTATGAAACCCGCGTTGAAGTATGTTATGCATTATCTATGTATAAGTTAATATTTGGTTAGTAGTTAGTACTTTAGTATCTAGTATAACCTAATGTCGATACAACTTGTCAAATGACAACAGTCGTTAAGTTAAAATACGAGGTCATAGCTTCGGTAGTTTCAAACAACATATTTCATTAAAAATTAGACCATTAAAAAGGACTGTTTTGCGCCTCTGCCTACCCCTTTGGGGATAAAAGTCGTGTGTGTAATATAAATTAATTTTGAACAAATACATATCTGTTGTGAACGCTCAAGGATACATATGTAAGTATATTGACTCCTCAAGCCCCGCGACGGACACCGGTGTCCAATTATTCTAAGGTTGTCCATATATATAGAGTTTTCCCATACATCTATATAAGCGGGGCTTTTTGTTTAATTTTTTGTTATGTAACTTTGTACCATTATAAAAGTTATCTTTACTCGTAAATGTAATAAAATATATTTTTTTTACATAAAAAATACGTATAACAAGATTTTCCGTGAAGAAGACGTCATACCTTTCTAAATAAATTATTTGACGTGAGGCGACATGACGTGTGGCCACGCGAACAAATAAGATCCATACGCAAAGCACGTGTTATACCTAATGCTTGCAGGTTTATCTTATTCCTATTAGCTACGCATTTACTTCCCTTAATAATTTCCCCCTTACTAATAATGTTTATTGAACTATTAGCGATATATGTTTGCATAATATTGTTTCACTCATTAACCCGTCAAGCCCCGCTTATATATATAGATGGATGTATGGGGAAACCCTATTTATATATGGACGCCGGCGTCCGTCGCGGGGCTGGACGAGTCAAGGAAAATAATTATTACAGAAGAGTATTTTTTTTGTTGTGTAAAGATCTAGGTATAGTATAACACGAAAAATAATATTTGTTTCGATTTATTTTATAGATATTTAATGTTTTGTACTATGGAACATTTGTATGAAATAGTGTAATAGAGCTCAATTATTGGATTGAGATTTACTGCTAAAATTGTAAACAGATCCGTGCTTTCCGGCGTTTATGCCATGTCTATTATAACCCTTTAATTTAATTTTTATCCGTGGTGCTTTACAACTGGCTTTTCTAGTTGTAAAAGTCCCTATACTTGAGGTTAAAATGCCTCCTTAGTTCATTATTTTGTCTCCCGCTTTGCTACGGAGGGAAGTGGACAATTAATATTTCCAACTCCTCCCTATCTTTCTATTTGATTAATTTCGTTGCGGGATAAAGACAGACTAGTGTTCCCTGAGACTCGCCGAGCTTCACCGCTTGGTGTCATAAAATGCGTGCCATTACCGATCCTGGCTTACAGGAGTTGTAGTGGCGGGTGTGAGGGCGGGATAGTACAAAATAGATAGTTTAAATTGAACAATGCTTTTCGTATATTTGTTTGTGTATTTCCTTAGCTTAGCTGGTAATTTAAATTAGGCATCGACTCCAAATATACGTTTATACTAAGCGAATACAAATTTTAATAATTTTTTTAATTGTAGTGGTTTTGAAGTCAGTTTATTTTTGTTAAAATGTTTTTTTGATTTGTAGTGGTTTTGAAGTCGGTTTATTTTTTGTTAAAAAGTTTTTTTTATTCCTTTTTTGCTAGTTAATTATAGAATAGTGTAAACAATACATCATGGATATACGATTGCAGCATTCGCGAGTCGTCTGCCGTTAGTTATTGAAAAGTTCCATTGTGTATCTCCGAAGATCTTCATCAGATTTTCATAAATTATATACTAAAACCTTCCCTGAAAAATATACATTTGAATATCGAAAACCAAATTCAAATCGGATCAGTAGTTTTTGAGAAACACGCGACCATACAAATTTACATACATACAAACATACATCCATCCATACATACATACGGATCCAATACAGAACCTCCTTTTTGAAGTCGGTTAAAAATGATTTTGTAATTTGTATTAACACTTGTGACAATTATCTAACTCCAAAACCGAATTCAGCAGCGTCTGCATAGCGACTTGGCGTAAAAATAGACGAAAAGTTTTTGCTTAGATTGATTATTTGCATAGAATGATCTGTTACCAGCATTTTTCAAATTTACATTTTAGCACTGCTACAAGAATCGCCAATTCTACACAAAATCTCTGTAAATAGATAAAAATTGTGCAAAACTAATGGTTTATTAAATTATTGTTTGTTAAAAAGTTTTTATTTGTTGCTTTTTTGTTAGTTTATTATAGAATGGTGTAAACAATACATCATAGATATGCGATTGTAGCATTTGCGAGTCATCTGCTGTTAGTTATTGAAGAGTACCATTGTGTATCTCTGAAAAATATACATTTGAATATCGAAAATCACGTCCAAATCGGATCAGTAGTTTTTGAGAAACTCGCGGCCATAAATTTTTACATACATTCATACAAACATACATACATACGGATCGAATACAGAACCTCCTTTTTTGAAGTCGGTTAAAACATAGAATACTATTATCGTACCTTGCGTAATGGTCGAATGACTGTGTTTCTTATAACTTATAATATTACGTACAATATTACATTTTAAAACTTCCCTGGTATCTTTATATTAAGAAATGTTTGTGTGTACTAAAATATGGAGCGAGCAAATAAAGAACGAATATTAATAGTTAGTTTATTTAAAAACACATTTTTCCCGCATACCTACATAGCGAAACGTAATAAACTCGCAACTATCAAATTAAGAATTTATATTCTGTAAGTTGATTACCAGAATCATGTACAATAGTCAATGTCTATTGCCTACTGCATATTGTATGATTAAGCTGCGATTTTATGGATTGCCCAACTATCTGTTAGTTGGTATAGGAATTACTTACTTGACAATTCTATAGATTTTAGTACATTACATAATATCTGGATGGCCTTTGCATAATTATTTACGTTCTTTATTAAGTGTAAATTAATGCAGTGTGACGTGTTATAACGTATTGCTGTTTCACGACAATGATCAGATAAGATTTATAACGTTATCAACACTTTGTATATGATTTAATTATTATCATTGTCAGATATAAATCATTGCGTTCATGTGTGCTGACAAGAGACAAATAAATACATATTTAAATAAGTGTTACGTAAGTTATCGTAGTTTTGCGGACCTTTTAATGGTTAATATTGTCGACTAATAATTATTACTAAAGATAAATAAAGTAAATAAAGACCGTCTCGGTGGCGTAGTTGTATTATGGTATGAATGCAATGCTGAGGTCTCGGGTTCGATTCCCGGGTCGGGCAAAGTGATATTGGGTTTTAAATTCAGTATCAGCCCGGAACCTGGAATTTGTGCCCGATATGGTGATAGGCTGGCCCCCTATCACGTCATGGGGCGGAATACGCACGTCGAAAAGTGGGTGCACTACTTGTGCCTCTGCCTACCTCTTCGGAAATGAATGGCGTGAGTGTGTGAGTATATAAAGAATTTTATTTTTAAAAGAGTAATCGATGCAACTACTGTTTTTTTATATAAATAAAATACATTTATCTTTCATAATATTTTAAATATAATTAGGATTTGTAACACATATTGTGAATCTTTTTTTTTTTTAAATGGCCATCTTCGGCGCATTAGGGATGGCTGCGGGCTTCCTCCGACTCACGTCTAAGTTGTCGTCCGCAACCGCGCCTGCGCGTACCGCTGTTGCGGTCCTTTTCCTGTTGTTGCGAGGGTTCAGAAGCCCCCGTACACCGCAGGACGCCCTTTTGGCGTCCGAGGCAGCGTGAGACACGCTGCCGTCCATCATATTGTGAACCTTGAAGAAGAAAAGATTTGTCGAATTTAGATACCGAAGTCCTTACTTACAACAATTTACATAGTACCCACACTTTGCGAGTAGGTCAACGTTGCTATGTATCTTTATTTGCTACTTATTAATATATGACTGCCTCGGTGGCGTAGTTGTATTGCGTACGCGTTACGAGTACGATTTGCGCGCTGAGGCCCTGGGTTTGAATCCCGGGTCGAGCCAGCACGTAAAGCTGTTGGTCCTGCGCCTGATCTCTCTCCGGTCATGTCGGATTGCCGTCTCACCGGATTATGAGAGTGAAGGAATAGCGAGTGCACTTGTGTATTGCGCACACAGTTGTGCACTATAATATCTCCTGCGTACCTAGCTGATCTCCATTGAGATTGGCCGCCGTGGCCGAAACTGGCTAGGAGGATTATTATTATTATATACTTTGATTTACTTCCTACTAATATTGTAAACGCGAAAGTTTTCAGTAATGGATGCACGGATAGTATGTTTATTACTTTTTCACGCAAAAGCTGCTGAACGGATTTCGATGAAATTTGGTACGCGGGTAGGTTATGTCCTGGATAAGATATTTTTTATCCCGGGAAAATATAAAGCGGGACTTTTATCCCGGAAAATCATTTTCACGTGAGCGGAGCCGCAGGCAAAAGCTAATTATTAAGCTTAATAAAAAAGCTGTGTACATTTAGTACAGTGTTACTTCAACTATATTAAACATTATTATTGGCCACAAACCGAGAACAGAAAAGTGTTTATGCACAATACATAGTATATTTTCTATTATAAAATGTTAACAATCAGATATTTTTATAGTATGCTGCTTAAAATAAATTAACACCAGTCATTTAAATAAAGGGTTTTGTGTAACATCTGCATATTTTGTAACTACGTAAGAAAGTTGAATAATAAGACAATCCGTTTCTGTATCAATAAACACATCAATCAAAATACATCCGCGCTACTGTTTTACAATCATTTGGTATGTATCATCACGTTCTGATGCTAAGCACTAAAACATACAAATGTAGCTATGACTAATATTAAATTCGATCTCTCAGGTGACCTTCGGTTAGTAAATCTTACGGCATATCCTGGACGAGCCTCCGAGGAATTCGGGGGATATAATTAGCTTATGACGTGGTCTTTGTGTACTTTATTACATGAAATTAAAACCAGAGACTATACTTCTACTATACTTTTGCGGCTACTGGTGGTAGGACTCTCATATGTAAGAGTCTATCGGGGTGGGTACCACCGCAATGTCTATTTCTACCGCCAAGCAGCAGTGTGCATGCACTGTTGTGTTTCGGTTTGAAGGACATTGTAGCCAGTGTAACTACATGACATAATGAGACTTGACATCTGATGTCTCAGGATGACGAGCGCAGTGGAGTGCCACACAGTGATTTGTAACTCCAGGTGCTGGATGGTGTTTCTACTGTTTGAGGGTTGTCGTATGGCTTACCATCGGGCGAACGGCATGCTCGTCTCGTCATTCCATGCCATAAAAAAAACATTTATGGCTAATTTCCCGTAATGGTCAAACGTTTTAATCTTTGTTTTGTTTGTACATTTCTGTTGGGTAAATGACTTAACATTAAGATTTCACGGGTATTTGGGTTATACTATCACAGCCCGTATCAGGTTAATGGATGGACTGTTATCCAATTGTATATGACTTTGTTGAGATGTAGAGTCAACATGTAAAAATATACAAAGAATAACTCTATTACTGAATGGAGTTTAAGATTTTCTCGTAAATGGAAATGTGTTCAGATTGCTGATGTTTTATTTTTTATGGTATTGAATGACGAGACGAGCATTACGTTCGCCTGATGGCAAGCAATACAACTACCCATAAACAGTAGTAACACCATACAACACCTTGCGTTACAAAGTACTGTGTGGCATTCCAATGCGCTCGTCATCCTGAGACATAAGATGTTAAGTCTCTCTATGTCCTGTAGTTACACTGGCTACAATGTCCTTCAAATCGGAAGACACCAGTGCATGCACACTGCTGCTTGGCGGTAGAAATAGACATTGCGGTGGTACCCACCCAGGCGGTCTCTTACATGTGAGAGACCTACCACTAGTCCAGATGTATTAGAATTAGTCCCCTCTAAATGTTATGAAGAGGGAACATTTTTGTAATTATTAGACGAGTTATCTCCGTTAGTGCGCGGCTTAATGCAATAAATCTCGTTATTTTATGGCACGTATACGTAATGTAATTTGTTTTACTTAGGATTTTTTTTATAAGTACCTACCTACTATTATTAGAATATATATATTTCGAATACTTGCTGTAGGGACAGTTTTTTTTCAAGAATTAGGCATAAAAATGTTTGTCATGGTATACTTAGGTATATAAACCTGGTATATCAATTATTTGTTATGTGTATTGTATTTCGGTGTGTATGTTACCGAATGACGTTATTCTACGCGATTATTGGCAATCATTGTATTTGTTTCGTGACAATGTATAACTTTGAATATGTAAGTGGGCTCAAAGCGGTACTTTTGTTTTCGTGAATAGTAAAATTTTAGTGTTACTATATTATTTTATTGCTTCTTAATTTTTATCTATACTGTGCCTGAAATAGTATTGCTACATTGTTACGAACAAGCAAGTTAAATGTTAATGATGCGTAACTTTTCTAAACTACTAAAAATCTTACAATGTCAGACAAAAACGTTTAATAACACCTTCTGTTCTGAATCGTATCAAATAAAAATTTAAATAAATAAACGTTAAGACTTGGCCTTTTATAAACGGCCGGGTACAATGAGCGATGATCTTGAAAATTGCGGTGTGTGAGGGCAGTCAGTACGGATAGTGGCAAGTGATTAATAATATGTAAAATCCATAAACGAGGTTGGGGGCGGCGAGGGTAAGCTGACGGCTTCACAGCCGCCAGCCGATATCGATCTCAACTCGAAACGCAGCCTTCCAAATAGGGTCTTCTGATCCCAAATAGGCATCGCTGGGGGCAATGGTTGCCGCTATCGAGGACGCCACGACGATCTGTTCGCCTTTTCCCATTGTCTACGCATTTATGCTCTCACAAATTGTAATACTTGAATACGAAAGTGTCAATCAATGTGTTATTCGTCGATGAATATTTGGTCAGTTTTTTGTTCTTAAATATCATTGTAATGTCATTAACTTGTTTTTGTAATGATTACGATGTTTTTTTAGCCTAATGGACGTTTTTAATGACAATTGTCGGTTTACGTTGTCAGTAATGATATCACTTTTCAATAATTCCGGTCGATTGTTATATGCCAGAGAGTGGCCCCAGCAAACAATGCAACCTTGTACAGTGGTATTTAAAGCTTAAAGAATTATATGAAGTTAATAACTTCGCATTGATCAGTCGTTATTAGTTACAAATGAGCATCAAATGGAGGTCAATTGATATTGGATTCACTTTCATACAGCCGTTGGGCTCGCACATGTGGACGTATGCAAAGATAATAAAGCTATCTACAAAATCGCGTTTTTTAAGAATTATATTTATTTTTGTAATACTTAATATTTACCATTGATTAAGTCACACATATTTTGTATTTTTTCATGCATAATATAATGCATATAAAGACGTCTAGGTATTCTGAATAAAATTGTGCATCGTGCAATGTTGATGTCATCAAGTGGCAATAAGTGAATGTACAATGTACATTGTACGCTGACCATAAATATCTCTTGCGTATAGAGAACAAATCAAATACTTAATATTGGCTTAAATAAATGTTTAACTCCATGAATATGGTCAGAATCACATAATTATATTCTTTGTGGAATACCAATGGTGAATTGCACTTTTTTTTATTATGTAATACGTTTACCGTATTACTTTGGAAATCCTTCAACTTATGATATTATAAATCCACGATGTAAAAGATCTATTTCCGATTATATCTCAATGTAGAATTAATCATATTGTGGACGACTGACACATTTGAAACAGTTTTTTCCTGTATACAAAATATAATGAAAAAACAAAAAGCGGCGAATAATAAGTCCTAATCACGTATTCATCATTTATAAGTTTTATCTAAATCAGATACGGGACCGTTAGAGATAGGTTGCCTTTCGTTTTGACCTAAGCGCCCCTGAAAGTCACCGATTGTAGATAGCACTTTTTTGCCCGCCGATGTGACAGCGACTCTAGCGTTGTAGGGAGTGTGGCAGATTTGTAATAAATCGCCAAGGATTATGCATGCGTGCACGCGGGCGCAGCGGCAAGGGTGTGCGGCGGTGTGGGGGCGCGGGCGGCTCTGAGCTATAGCGGCATTGTATTCAAATCCCAGTGCGTCACAGTGCGACGCTGAGCGGCTGCGCTCGCGCCGGTCATTACTCAAACTCGCACGACACGCCCTCCGGCCTAGATTTGTATTATTTTTATAAAAATTTATCAACTTATTTTTAAACTAGCCTTTTCTTTGACTCCATCTGCATCGAAGTCACGGATGTGTAGATTCATTTTAATTAATCCTCCGTGTGCAGCAGATAATACATAGACAAGATCTATTACAAACTTAATACAGTCCTTTTTTTTTAAAGTGTTTTGAAGTATATTTTTTGCGTATGTATTATAATTAGTGGAAACACTTAATATTAGAGATATAATATATGAGATTAAAGTATTATACACAATAATAAACAAACGTGCAAAAAGCTTTAGTGTTACACTAGTAAATTATCAACATCTTTAAATACACAATCTAACAACAATTTATAACCGGCAAACGTTTTCTTTTTTTAAATTCGCTTAATCTGTAATACAAACAAATGTTGATTTCATTGTAGTGATGGTCAACGATCTCAATCATTAAAGAAACTGCGTAGATCGATTTTGTATGCAAGAAAGGCGTTAGGTCACATATCTATTCATGTGGTTGAGTTAGGCCTTAAGTTTGCAGAATCGATGCATGGTCTAGTGAACGGACGACAATCAGATACACGGCTCGGCGAACCTAATGACCTATTGGTGCGAGATATCGTATTGATATTTATTAATCATGATGATGAACCATGCCTATTGACCATAGTGTGCCACAACTGCTGCCAGTGCCGGATTAACCACGTAGCAAGAGTAGCAATTGCTACGGGCCCCGCATATTTAAACCCACTCATCTCTGCCTGAGCGTAATTTTTTGAGTGAAACTTATTAAGATGTGGTATGTTGAATTTTTTTGATGTGACAAAAAAGTTGTTAACGTTAACAACTTTTCCTACTAAAACAATCCACGTCAGACACTTGGTACCCGACTATTTCCTTGGCGTAAATAATTCAAATAATTTCATACGGTATATACACAAGTTCTACAAAAAGTTACTTGTATTATGCAAGCTCTCTTACCCAACACTTAGTGTGGATGTTTAGCAGAATTGAAATAGCTATTAATTTTAAATTGTTAAAATTTTCTTTTTATTTATAAGATTAACAGTCTACATTATTTTTAATATAATTTAGTAACCATATACTAAAAATCTATTTTCTAGTAGTAATATTAGTATACTAGCGGCCCCGCCTGGCTTCGCACAGGTAGCAAAGCATAATATTTGTACATTTAATTTTCTGTCGTACAAAATACTTATGCATTATACACATAACCCTTCCTCTTGAATCACTGCGTCTATTGGTGAAAAATATATGAAAATCCGTTCAGTAGTTTTTGAGTTTATCGCGTTCAGACAAAGAGATGCGATGGGGGGACTTTGTTTTATAATATGTAATGATGTAAGGACATATCCTTAAAAATAAAAACATAAAAGTAGCCTGTCCTTCCTTGGATCTCAAACTATTTCCATATTTTTTCTCTCACGGTTCCACCCGCAAGAAAATATTTTCCGGGATGAAAGTACCGTTTTACATTTCTCTGGGATAAGCAATAGCGTAGGTGCTCCTCAAGGTCTTAAATTATCTTCCTACGAAATTTCATCAAAAAGGCTGAGACTGACGGCTACAACCGCGACGTAAAAAAAATTGGGATTAAAGTCCCGGTTTCATTTTTCCAGGATAAGCAGTAGCCTATGTCCTTCCCTCGGTCGGACCCGCAAGAATATTTTCCGGGATAAAATCCTGGTTTATTTTTTCCGGGATCAGAATTAGGGTTGGTTCTCCCCAAGGTTTTAAACTATCTCCCTACCAAATTTCATAGAAATCGGTTCAGTGGTTTGGCCGCCCCACTCTTGAGAATAAAACCGGGATAAAAGTTCCGGTTTATATTTTTCCGGGATAAGCAGTAGGTTGTGTCCTACCCTGGGTCTCAAACTATCCCCATACTTATTTGTTTGCGGTTCCACCCGCAAGAAAATATTTTCCGGGATTAAATTCTCGGTTTATTTTTCCCAGGATAAGAAGTATCCTAGATCCTTCCCAGGGCCTTAAACTATGTCCCTTCCAAATTTCATCCATGTCGGTTTATAGGTTTGGCCGTAACGAATCGCGAGAATAAAAAATCCGGGATAGAAGCCCGGTTTTAATTTTCCCGGGATATAAAGTACCCTATGTTACTCAAGGATACAGGACCATTCTAATGGTGAAAGATATTTTGAAATCGGTCTAGTACTATTTAAGTTTATCCTTGTCAAACATACAAAAATACAAATCTTTCCTCTTTATAATATTAGTATAGATAGATTGAGACTGCCTCGGTGGCGTAGTTATATTATGGTACGACTGCAACGGTGAGGTCTCGGATTTGATCCCCGGTCGGACAAAGAGATATTGAGGTTTTTTATTCAGTATCGGCTCGGAGACTGGAATTTGTGCCCGATATGGCGATAGGCACGCCCCCTATCACGTCATGGGACAGAATAATGGCGAAAAGTGGGTGCACTAGCCTCTGCCTACCCTTTCGGGGATAAAAAGCGTGAGTATATACGTATGTATATGTATGAAGATTGAGTTATAGAAGTTATAAATAAAAAAAAAATTTATTACTTCAAGAGAGATTCTCATGATCACTAACTGCAGTGGCGAACGTACATTTTCGACAAATGACTTAAGGAACACTATGAGTCAAAAACGTCTGAATTATCTCGCTTTGATGAATATAGAATATGAATTGCTCAGAGAAATTGATACGAATAGTATTATTTCTAAATTTGCCCACATGAAATCTAGAAAAGTTTCTTTGTAAAAGTTTAAAAATAATAAGGAAACAGATAAATAAATATAAAATATAAACATTATTTAAAGTACACCATTGATTAAATATAACATTAGCTTTTCCTAAAAATATAATACACTTTTTATAAAATATAAACTATGAAATATATATTTAAAAAAATATTTTGTGTAGTATCATCTGTTTTCAATTGTTAGTTTCCTATTAGTAGTAGAATTGTATCTTTATCACTTTATACTTAAGAACCCATAGCAGATCAAGGGCTCTTTGAAAGAATTTGCTACGGGCCCCGCGCTTGCTTAATCCGGCACTGACTGCTGCTATAAAATAGTTTAGGTATAGCTTTAGTATTATTGTTATTTTAGAGTTTATCTCAAATATATATAAACATAACGTAGCAAATTAAATCTCGTAAACTAGTTATGACTATATTATATGACATGTTCTGTCTGTCTGTCTGTCTATATGTGTGTCTATATGACATGTTGACGTGTAATAAGGTACACACAATTTTTTCTCACTTTCCCTATTACGCTACGTCAAGATAAAATTGTCATTAACGTTAATACAATACTAATTATAAGAGTATCTACAAAAAATATTGTGTAACATCGCTAATCACTTTATTAATTCCAAGCTACCGGTTTTAAAGTTAACAATATAAAAGGTTTTTTAATTAATCCCGTGTCTGAATCTAAAATTAAATTTTAATTAGGACGCGGAGAGGCGTAGAAGACGCGTTGTCACTAAACTCGCTTAAAATAAATAACGCTTTTAACTCATCGTTGCTTTAAGGACGGAATCGAATTAATTATAATTAATTTAGTTTGTGAGGATCGCAAAACTATGGTACTTGTAAAAGTATCGATGCTAAGGAGTTCAACATAAGTGCGCCGGTTTTATTTTATAGCATACCTACAACTAAGTATATCAGTATTTTAATAACCTAGAATATCCTACTAATATTTTAAAGGCGAAAGTTCGTAAGAATGTATGGATGTTTGTTACTTTTTCACGCAAAAACTACTGAACGGATTTCGATGAAATTTGGTACACGGGTAGACCATGTTCTGGATTAACACATAGGCTGCTTTTTATCCCGGGAAAACATAAAGCGGGACTTTTATCCCGGAAAAACTTTTTAACGCAGGCGGAGCCGCGCGAAAAAGCTAGTAATAAGATAAAAGATCGATGTACAGTCAGCCACATAACTAGCTGAACAAATTCAAAACTTCAAATCGCCTCTACACTTTTGTGTTCTTACCAATTATTGTTTTCTCTTCACAAAAATAAAATAAAGGGGATAGACTACTTCACACGAAGAAAATAAAATGTTTCAAATAAATTTAACGCGTAGAGGCGATTTGAAATTTTGAATTTGTTCAGCACTTATGTGTCTGACTGTACTGATATCTAGACTAGAGCATATAGCAGGAATAGATGGATATTGTTTGAAGTCAATAGTGTGTGACGTTTCGATATCAAATAAAAAAATATATTGATATCTTTTCCGTACTCTTAGCCACACGTCATGTTTTGCAATGACCAAAATCTTGGTGAAAATTTTGGATGTATGTGAAAAGGAAACATAGAAGCCGCTGAACGGATTTGGATGTTTGGCACACGAATAGAACACCTCAAACAAAAGTAAACAAATAAAGAAATGAGCCCATAAGTTATGATTCGAATGTACCAAGTGACAGATATTTTTCAATTAACATATCACATGTTGACTGCCTCGGTGGCGTAGTGGTATTGCGTACGCATTACGAGTACGATTTGCGCGCTGAGGTCCTGGGTTCGAATACCGGGTCGAGCCAAAAAAAATTGTGACTGGGTTTTTCCATCTTAAAATTTACTCAGTCGCAGCTCGGAGTCAGGAAGTTGGCGGTGTGATACCCCCGTGCCTCGGAAAGCACGTAAAGCCGTCGGTCCTGCGCCTGATCTCTCTCCGGTCATGTCGGATTGCCGTCTCACCGGACTATGAGAGTGAAGGAATAGCGAGTGCACCTGTGTATTGCGCACACACTTGTGCACTATAATATCTCCTGCGTACCTGGCTGATCTCCGTTGAGATTGGCCGCCGTGGCCGAAACTGGCTAGGAGGATTTTCATATTTATGCTGATTTTTAGAACGCGTTCAAGGATACCCTATCTTATGTTTGATTTTCGTTGATACCCTGAAATATATAGATAATATAATTATACAGATAGCTGAGTTCATATATCGTAGTAGCAACCGATATAAGTATTCGATTATTTAATCTGATGATATTCTTGAAAGTTCCTACAGCGTAATGAGATATTATTAAAAAATGATAATTAATATTTTTTTATGTTTCGATGTATATTAAAAATGTATTATCGTTATCGTAAACAACATTCAAAATTAATTGTCTCGAAATTTGTTTTCCGTAAAGCAAGTATCTAATGTCAATAGTAAATTTTGATATCGTATTTTCCAATTATAATGTAGACAATAATTGTCTAGGGAATGTAGACATTTGTGTCTAAAGGAAATCGAGATAATCGCCATAGATAGCATTTATTTGAGTTCTCTATGCTTTGTATCTTTGTCTTATCTTATTTTTAGTGTGTTTTTCTGTAATAAAAATAATGCTTCAGTTTCTTGCTCGAGAAAATCATTGGCATTGATTGTTGATGCAATTTGCCATTAGTCGAGTACGATTACTTGAATCAATAAGGTTTTGCTGCACAACATATACTAGTGTTCCATAAGGTAAAACCATAATAAAACTGGTGAACTGGCAAACCATTATAGCGGTTAATGATACTTTTCGAGTCATTAATATTTCACATTTTTTCATCCAACCGTGACTGTAATTATATTCTTGGCTAATTAAGTGACTTTTGAATATATATATCCGCATATAAGTTTTCTCCTTCTTAGTGAAATATGGTGTTTCAAATGAAAAATGTTGTTAGAAAATGTTAGAAAAAAATATATTGTAACTAAGTTTAATTATATTTGAGCAATTTTAATTGTTGGTTTCTGGGTGTGGGTGCGCACTTCTACCGCACCGCGCCACCGTTGTCTTTGTTCTTGTTTACATGATACTGATATCTGTGGAAACTGTTGTGGATAATGTGTTGTTTAATAGTTTTTAATTTATAAGTGTTATGTTTTTCTGTAGTTTCCCAAATAAATTAAAATAAAAATAAAATAAAATCAAATTACACCCCACACAATCGTCAAATTAATTGACAACGTTAATGTCTATCCTATTATTATTATCATTAAAATCATCAACATGGATATAAATATCCTAATTGTTGACATCAGCTCCGTATTAATAGCTTATGGTGACGAGCACAGTTTTACACGGCCAAAAATGCTCTAGAATTCAATTGTATTTAACTTAAAGAACAGCCTGTATAACACGAATATGAAACACCGTGTATAGGCATTGCACATGATGTGGTTGTGGGGCGACACTATTGCTTGATATGTAAATGACATGTTCGCATAAGTATGCATCAAATATGCGAATAAGTGGGCCCACCCGCGTAGTACTCTTAAGTACGGGGTAGGGTAACGCGTCATTATGTTTTTATATACCACAAGTGGTTGCGTACATTAAATATCCGGATAGTATTTAGCACGGTTTCACTCGTCCTGTTTACTTGCGCGAACGGCGAATGACGCCAAAAAGTCAGTGGCTGAGCGAAGCGTTGCGTGTCGGTCGTCAGTACTCACTGCAGGGAGCCTCCCTACGCGACGTGTCACTCGGAGAGCGTTCCGTACCTTATAGTACTGTTTACTAACGTAAATGTTGGCATCTCCGCCCGCCCATTAATCTCCATATAATTAAATGATCAAGTAAAATTATATTTAGCGAGAAATGGGGTCGTGTTCGTGCCCGTCTCGCCGCTTTTCGTCTCGCCCTCAGACCACTCAGATACTTTTATGTATATCTCCATTTTTAAACTCAAATGGAGTGAGTTGTGAAATCCTTACTAATATTATAAATACAAAAGTAATTCTGTCTGTCTTTCTGTCGCGCTTTCACGCCAAAACCTGAATCGATTACTGACCAACCATCTTACTGAACCGATTTAAATGAAATTTCGTACACAGATATTCTAGAGCCTGAGAAAGGGCATAGGCTCCTTTTAATGTGAAAAAAGTCTTGTAAAGTGTTGATAGGTGGGGATGAAAAGTTGTATGGAAGTATTGTCATTTTTAGATCTAGAAGCTTGAAACTTATTTTTTAAGCATTCGACATAAATAAATATAACATAAAAAAATTTATCCTTTATCTCGGGAAAATATGAAGCGGAATTTTTGTCCCGGAAAAACTTTTAACCCGGGCGGAAAAATGCTTCATAAAGCTACAACGGCGTAAACTACGTTGACACTAAGACTCTTCCAATACATAACCTTGGTAATTTGGTATATTCAATTAAACTTTTAACAAATATCCTATGAATCAAACTACAATAACGTATGGAAGACCCGTACGAGTCTAGCAATCGAAATTCCACTGTGAGAATCCGAGACTGATTTACCGCGACGAAGCGACTGCGGATTTTGCCAGCAACACTCGTACACGCTTTATAACTTTGAGCATTGATCATCGGAATTCTTTTTGAACGTCGCTTTTATGTGGACGTCTTTTGCATAAAGTTATTTTATAAATAATGCTCATCGAGAAAATGTTTATCAACAGCTTTACAATGTTGCTTGTGGATAGCCAGGCCCAGGATAAACTTGCTGTGTTAAACAAACTGTGTGTTTATTTATTATTCTGTGTTTTTATTTGAAATGTTTCCAAGTTATAATAAAAATAAAAATATTCATGATCTCAGTTTTTGCTTTGTGCAAAACATTCACTCGGTTACTCGGTTATTTTTTATGTACCGCGCATAATAAAATAGATACCGTTCCATAGATTGGGTACTTTAGCAGATGAGATGCAACATCCTCAAGTTAGTGGCTAATATTAGCATCGGTTAAGTGTCCAGACTCGAATAGATTTTGCGCTTACAATAAACAAGCAAATATAACTAGTAACAGGAGATACGTATGCAAGTCACTTCAGATTATGATGCTTTCTATTAAGCCCGATAACGGAGCCACAAAACCATTAATGAGAGTGTACTCGCTCGGTGAAATCTCCGAGGAAAAATCTCAAATGTTATTAACATAGTAGTAGAGCTAGTTTATTCATAATTGGCGGTTGTCTCCCTCTATAGCGCAGTGCGTGCGGCTCGCCCCGCCCCGAGGCGCATGTGCGCCGTGCAAATAAATTGTGTTCATAATACCGCGCGACACCAACTCAGCCCTGGCGACAATTAAAATTTGCATTTCTGTAGTCTGATTGATAACTCTGTTGGCTGTAAGGCGGTATTTGATAAGTGTAGGCGTATGCGCTACGACGCGTTCATTGTGTCTTTCACGTGGATTCACTTATGTTAATCACGGTTTAATCCCGCCGCTGCTGATAATAATCTTATGAATGAATTAAAAATAAAAATGTCTCATTTATCATTCGGTGTACATTCCTGTAGTCACGTAGATATCACGACGCGATAGTCCGTTTAGTCACGTCCACAGTTCACCTGAAAGTTAGTTTTTCCAAAACGACTTTCTTACAAATGTCTATGTCCAATTTGTTTGACCTTGCCAATGCTAAGGACGCAATTTGCAGACGTTCTATTTTGACAGAGAAATAAAGTTCGGTCATTTGTTTTGTCGGAGAAAGACTATTCACAAATGACAGATATATTCCCAGCGGCATCAGGCATGATATGCATCGCCAGCTATATCGGTGAGTCGATAGCGACACATGTTGACAAAATATTTTTTAAGTTTGTTTTTATGAGGTGCAACTGTATTATACGCTCACTCTTAAAGCATTCGTAGAATGATATTCAATAAATTATATGCGATATTTTTGTTGAATAAGTTGGCTCCCGTCCACTGTCTGCTCCTGGACAGACTGTGCGTCCAGTGTATCAGACTACCTATATGCCATTAAAAATAAGAAATGATTTTATGAGATGTCGTGCACACCGTCTGCGCTCGCGTGTGTGCGTGGGCAATAAGTGTGTAAGTAAATAGTTGAAATGCTTTCGCGTCGCGTACCGCATTTGTACTACACAATACACCATCCGACACAACTGTCTACATGTCGTAAATTTGTCTCGACATAATTGATTTTCCAAAATTATAAAGTAGAAGTTCGCATTAATAAAGATAACGCCGGCGCGGCGCTCAACAAAAACTCCCAATAAGGAAGGAGAATTATTTGTATGATTTTTATGGTTCCTACTAATTGGTTCGACAATGTAGACAGCCTTTACGTCGCCTTCTTGCATTTTAATGAGTATACACTGGAAATAAACATATAATATAAGTTGAATTATGGACATATAGAACGAGAAGAACCAGTCACAATTGCGACAAGCAGGCGCCGGCCCCAGTCAATGAAGTCTACAATAATAAATAAAAGTTGAAGGAAACGAGACTCTATTAATACTCACAATTATTGTCAGTCAATTTATGCTTCACACGTACTGGCTGATGAACGTTGATGCACACAGTGTTATGTTTTTAAATGAACTATAACTCATAAAACATCTTAATTGATAACTTTATCTAAATCATCCGAACGATACCAATTAATTCAGAGTAGAGTATAAAATGTTGCCTTTAAGAAAAATGTGTTATTATTTTTAGATCGCGCGTTAATGAATGTAAATGGATCGAGTCAGAGAAAATTACGGTAAAATCTATTTTCGCAATGAAGATTCAAATTATATATTTGCGAGTTTATTTTGCCGTATTACGGCGTCGCTTTATCGAGCCGCGGCGCAATTCCATACATGCATCCTTTCACTCAATTAGGAGGAAGTTAATTATGAATAAATAAATCGTTAAGACCACCAGTGAACACTATCAATAAATGGAATGGATACGTTTTCTGGTAGGAGCAGGAAGGCGCGCTTGCTGCTGATGTCGTCAACCTTGCCTTGAAAATTGTGTGTACATACCGTGAGGACGATTACACATTGCACACAACCATAAATACAATACCTATAGATATCATCTCCGCGGGATTTTGTGCAATCTTGTCGTATTCAAGTCGCGTCAAGTAAATAAATTAACCATTTACTACTTACTTATTGTAGCTTAGTGCTATTTAAATATTTATTAAAGTGGTTTATGAGCTTGCCTGTCGACATACAAAGAGCATTATTCAACAGGCGAGTTTGAAAGGTTTGTATGTATGTGCATCCATGCTTTGTATTTAGAAGGAAGTCAGATTGATACTTGATTGATAACAGCCTCATTGTTTTATTGAAATAGAAAGTAGGGTACAATTTAACGACCATAGTTTGATTTTAATTTATGCGTTTGGAACATAAATTAATAAACAAACATACACAACACCACCTTTTATCTCCAAAGACGTAGGCAGGGGTGCAACTAGTGCGCGTACTTTTTGTCGTGCGTATTCCGTCCCATAATGTGATAGGGGGCGAGCCTATCGCCATATCAGGCACAATTCCAGACTTCGTGCTAATACTGAGTACAAAATCCCAATATCACTTTGCCCGACTCGGGGATCGGAGCCTAGATCGAAGCACTGCATCGTACCTTAATAGGTACAGCAGTCAGAAAGGTGTATGCTTCACCATCTTAAGGTTCTAAATAAGTTGTTTTGCGCATCGTCTGTCAGCAATATGCAACTTGCAACAAAAGAGTTTTCTGTTGTTTCCTTTGTACATCTTCGAAACGATCGCATCTTCGTAATATATGAAAAATGGGCGTCTTATCTTGAGAAAGTGTACTAGTACCAAATTGGATGATTGTACAGTCAGCCAAATAAGAATCTGAACAAATTCAAATTTTCAAATCGCCTATACGCGTTCAGTTCAATTGAAACATTATTTTTTCTTTGTGTAAAGTAAAGTAAATCCCTTTAATTTTATTTTTGTTAAGAGAAAACGAACATTTTTAAGAACACAAAAATGTAGAGGCCTTTGAGGTTTTGAATGTGTTCAGCTACTTATGTCGCTGACTGTACAATTACCGAGGCAATCAGCAGTAAATTTATAAATATATGCGTTATAATATACCTGCATAGAAATGTTATATGCAGTTCGATTTCACACCATTTGTAAAATGTGGATGTTTATATTATCAGTACAATGTCTTGAATAATTGTTATGGCAAAAGTTTGCGAATTTATTTGCATACGTAGAGAGTTCTTTGAAGTCAAAACAAGGCATTCATTATATCGCTACATAATGTAATACAAGTTGTAACATACATGTACTTATAATCTTTATTAATAATAAAAAAATGATAGTACATTTACAATCCATTTCCTTTTTGATATACCTAATCCATAAACGTCAGGTGAGATCAGTATTAGTTTGGCTTAAGTAAGGCACAGAATATTAGTAATTACACAATGAAAAACAAGTTAGTGTCATAATAATATTGACGTAGTAATATTAATTTATTATTTATTAGTTGTAACGTGCCGTTTGAAACATGAGAAGTGTAGTAATACGCAGGTGCGGAGACTGACACACACTTTGTATGAAAATTAATGAAACTACTCCGACAGACCGCTCGCCGACTTGTCCGATCATCTCGTGAAATATAAATATCAATTATTGTCTATTGATTCTGTCAATAAAATAATAGCTTTAATATTAATTAGATGGTTTTCAATATCTATCAATATTTAAATGGATATTTGGTTGATCTTTAAGTAAACAGGTATCGGGTATTGAGTTACGATTCGGTGGGCCTCTTGTGCTCTATTATATGTTATTTTTCTTTTTGAGATAATATATTAATATTGATAGTAATAAACTTTGTCACCATAGATAAGTACCGAGATTTAAAAAGGTTTTTATAAAGTGCTACAAATATTTGAAATCCTCCTAGCCAGTTTCGGCCACGGCGGCCAATCTCAACGGAGATCAGCCAGGTACGCAGGGGATATTATAGTGCACAAGCGTGTGCGCAACACACAGGTGCACTCGCTATTCCTTCACTCTCATAGTCCGATGAGACGGCAATCCGACATGACCGGAGAGAGATCAGGCGCAGGACCAACGGCTTTACGTGCTTTCCGAGGCACGGGGGTATCACACCGCCAACTTCCTGACTCCGAGCTGCGACTAAGTAATTTTAAAGATGGAAAAACCCAGTCACAATATTTTTTGGCTCGACCCGGGATTCGAACCCAGGACCACAGCGCGCAAATCGTACTCGTAACGCATACGCAATACAACTACGCCACCGAGGCAGTCAAATACAAATTACAAATATTTATTATAATCCCGTAACATTCATTTTCTTCATTATGGACCTGACTTCAAGCTTTAATCATGTTATGAAATTATTAATAAAATTTTCAGTGGTATATTCATAGAGACAAACATGTGAGATTATCAGTTAGAATATCATCTCCTTGAACATAATATACGTAATAACAAACAATCGATGATGCCTTTAAACTTAAGGTCCGGAGAAAAAAGAATGCGTGGGGTTTTCTAGACGATATTATTTGTTGATTCAGTCTAGATTTTCTCCAAAGTCAAAGTAACGGTGTCAACACCACGGCCATGTCAAATCTATTCCTGCTCCAGCCAAAACTGACTCCTGCGCCGCTTTGTCATATAAATTCCTCACAAAAATATATACTTTGCAATCTTGGCATGTGTTATCTTTATTTGTTAGTTTCAATAATACATGTTAGCATTTTACATGGTCAATTTATTTTACAATCATTTGTTTATCATTACGCTCGTTTATTAGTGGAAAGCAAAGAGTAAACGTCTAATAATGACAGCGCGTATTATATTTTGTAACACTCAAATACTTGGCGAGTCCTCTGTATCATATATTGCAAAAACTAAAAACGAATATCAAAACATCGTTACTACGCTTCTTTTATGTTCAGTTTTACATTTCGTGAGAGAATGAGGTTAGGTTGTTTAGTATAACTATTGGGTCACGTAATTGACAGCTGTATACGTTATTTAAGTAGTCTTTAATGATAAATATATTATGGTAAATAATGATTAGTTTATTGGAAAACTCATATTTTGATACAGCCAATTATGGCATTATTTGATCAAAGCATATAAGAAAAAACTGGAAGAGACTTTTAATTTTGGACGCAGTTTTTATACCAATAGCAAATCAACACTTTTTTAAAGAGCTCAATAACAGTTTTTTGTAAAATAATTCATCATAAGAGATCAAGTTTCAGAAGGAGCAAATTATTATATTTTGCATGAATAATTAATTAACACTGTTATTTATTGTTGGTTTTTAGTATACATGTGTTTGTTAATCATAGATTAACTATATTAAAATAAATCGTGGCACATCTATTTGCATCATTCGCTTTGCTAGCAATTAAAAAGAAATGTCAGATTGTTTATTGTATGCGCAATGTCATAATATTTTATCTTTATCGTTTTACATAGTATCGTCAGAAATTGCACGTACCAATTCGTACTTTGCAACACAATATAATAACTATGTATTATACGTTTGTATTGCACACCGATGGCTAGGAACCAATAAAGTAAAAAGAAACGTTCGACCAGAACCATCTTTTGGTATTAACATATTTGGTATGACCGTCCGCAATGTGACAAAAGAGGTTCTAAACTACGTAAATAATGTTATACATTACAAGGTATTGGTCACAGCTTTATCGTTAAAATCCTTTTCCGCTATAAAAAATCTCTTAACTGTTGTACCGATCCATAGGTACGACAGCAGCGACATCTATTCAAAAATCAGATTAAAAAGTTACTTTCTTCGGGGACAAGTTCCGATAAAAAGGTTATGTGTTGATCCAGGACACTGTGTGCCAAATATTATGCCAATCCGTTCACCCGTTTCTGAGTTTATATTCACCAAGCATCCAAACATTTGCACAATTCGCATTTACATTAATAGGATATTAATTTTAACAAGTTTTTTATTAACTTAATCGAATATAGTCCTATTAAAACTCGTTGATTGTGTTTAAATTATAAATGATTTTGGGAAACTTGTGTACGCGTAGAAGTTTTTCGTTGCGTGCTAGACGTTATTCCTAAAGCGTCATCTGCATGGGGCTGGATTGCGCCAGTCGTGTCGCGTGTTTACTATTCGGGTGTATTTATATCGTCCAGACGAAACGAGTTCGATTTTATAAAACTGTCTGGTGTAACCCCAAAGACGCTTTTTAGACGCGCGTGACTGGTGCGGCGAAATAGATTTTCGTTGTAAAATTAAGTGGTTTGCATTTGAAAATAAAATCGACTGTTTTTCCATGAAACTATGTCGTATTATCGTTTACGGTATAACAATGATTTCGGTGTAAGGAACCTTTTTTTTATTGAAAGAAATCGAGTCATAAATTGAGAATAATCTTCCCTTATAGTCTACATTCAAACTATGGCCATCAGTAATTTTTTTTTGTTTTTGGTATGAGTTATTCCGCTTTCCTGGAATGCCTTTTAGTGTATCCAAAATCTGGCTAAAAAAGGATTGATTGCAAAAATCGGAGAAGATACAGGTCCCAATTTTTATTATACATAGAGACATACTACATTATATTAAAATTTCTTAAACACGAAAAAAAACTATAAACAAGTTAAAACCCAGCCAGACATCCCTCAAATGCCTAAGTTAGGCCCTGCTAGACATAATGTCGAAACCGTAGGTTTGCTAAACGTGTAGTATTGCAACACCATTCAGACGGGACAAAGTTATTCTTATTAGCTGCGATAAACACCTGCCGGTGACATTCGATACCCTCGCATTTTACGTAATACACGCGCCGCCGCAGCTTCAAACACCTGAGTCCTGACTTATTATAGTCTTTAAACGTTCGCCTTTAAATAAAAACAGTATTTCGGTAATGAACTGAATGATTTTCGTCCTTTTACGCGCATTTTTGGCGCTTTTCTTGTTTACGAAAACAGTATTTCGGTAGATGTACTGAATGAAAATATTTTTGGTTTTTGAAGTAGTCATTTCATTGTCATAATGGGTTAACTCAATCGGAGTCATTCCACTGTCAAACAGAAAACCAATTTCCAGACAACTTGCTGTTGTTTTTAGTATGCTGAGAGCTGACCATCATTCCACTAGAGTTCAGGAGGCCCGAACAATTTAACTACTTTTGTAATCTGCTCTTTTAATGGCGGCAACACGTCGATGATTATGAAATTATCGTTGTTCATTGGCGGTGAAGATCACTTAACGTCAGTGTCATACTTACTACTTTGCCGGACTACGCTATAAAAAATGTGATCGTAAAAAACCTATTGTACCTCTCAGTACCATAATTACGTATTAAAGCGTGAGCTGATGACAACTGTGTTCGCTTTGATAGCAGGCATTCTTGTGTCTAGCCGGTAGTCGTATAAAAATATATTTGATCCTCTTCAAGTCTCAGACTTTTTTGATTAAAATAATAATAGATTGTAAGTAGTACTAAGCTTAAATTCTATTAGTTTGGGAATATTTATAATATCGGATCATGTACTAGTCCTTGAAAGGTACGAAAATAATGTTCTGTAACTATTTTTTGTGCTATTCTTACAAACGAACATTAGTAACTTGTCCAATGTACTCTTTGTGATTTTTATTTAATTGCAGTATTATCTGTAGCATATTTGATTGCGTAATACGTGATAGATTAAGGGCTTTGTTGCGTATGTGTAATGTGTTGGTAGACGAAGGGGAGTGAGCCCAGGTTCAGTGCCATATGACTACTCGTTACCGGTTAACCGACCGTATCTAGTGCAGTTAATCACACGCTTGACCGTAAGCTCCGAAAGTACTACATTCTATATACACGCTATTTGTATCTTGAATATTTGCTACAAACAATATTCATTTATTTCTGGTCTGAACCTGGCAATTGACCACGCATACTTAAGACAAGAATGATCTTGCTAAAATCGGAATTTGTAAAACTCTACAAAATTAGTGTGATATGGGTTGGGCAGAACCACTTGCCGCCCGTGCCTATCATGCGCCAAGGGGCGGGACAATGAGCAATTATTTGGCGTGTGGGTTTGTAATGGTACTGTGATCAAAGTAAATTGAATGACCCGAAGTGAGCGACGTCGCGCGTAGCATCGCCTACGCGCGACGCACATCGCTACCGCAACAATGTCTATAATGTAATACATACACGATATGACTCATAATCACTCAACTCTCAAGGATTTGCGAGGTTATGCGAATAAAAAAATACCGAAACGTCTCGACGTTGAGACAAATATCATAATTTTACGTACATAATGCTGGATATAATATTCCGAAGAGAGTGTGTAAACTAGTCAGCGTGTCGGCAGAGAGCATGTCAAAATATCCTGCTTAAGGCTAATTCAGAATACAATTTATGCGCTACCCACGCACGCTAAAATACGGCGCACACCTTTTTCAACCCTTTTAGGTACAGGATTTATAAAAGAGTTGCGAGGCTCGCAGCAACGGTTCAATAAGTTGTGATCGCTTCAAGTGTAACTTATACTATTACAATCTGACACAATACATTGACCGTGGCACCGGCCACGTATCACTATTACGTCTTGTACTGTAATATACTACCCACATTACAAATGCAAGGTAAACCATAGCTCTCCTGTAAAAAATAGTTGCAAATAAAGTCTGGCATGTTTGTGAACATATTTTTTTGATGTGCAAGATATATTCAGAATAAACATCGTGTCGTATCGGGTACAAATTCCATAAACAGATCGTGAAAGAAGCATAAGACGGGCGTCGCCAATACTTCATTTCCCTGGCGAAGCTTTTCTGGCCCATCGCCAACGTTTCCGAGAAAACGAAAGGAAGGTTACGCGATGTCTCGCCTCTCTTTATATGCCTAAATCATGTCAGGGATAATATTTTCACATGTTTTCAAGAATCCAAGTTGTGTCACGTTATTTGCCAGCTGTCATGGCGGCGCGTAACAATTAGGCGGTGTCTGTTAGACCAGCTTTTTTGCATTACTCGTGCTGCATACTAATTACGTGATTGTTTTTCTATAAATGTGTCGCAACCGGAGTACATTATCCCGGTAGGCAAGGGCTGCGTTGTGCCTCTGGCATTGCTTTACCATCAGACGGATTGTTTGCTCGGATGCCAACTAATGCAATAAAAAAATACACTAATTTTCGTAATAAACCCTTTCAATATTCTACAGCTATCAGAGACAGCTAGCTAGAATAGGACAGAAGCGAGATATGCGAACTACGTGCGGTAGGTATCGCACAAAATATGATTGTCACTTCCTGAACATACAACTCCGGCGGTGTCACCCTTCATCCTTATTAGTAGTGACGTTGTGGGCTGCTGCTTACATTAACTTTAATCCTATTAATAAACTGGCTTTTGTCCGTGACTATGTCGGCGCGAGGGTTACATGGACCGATTATTTCATGTTAGTCTCCCTAGCTGTTGGTTCATTATCACGGTATACCTACGCGGATTAAATTAGTATTTCCATATCGTCCAATCAACTTTAAATTAATTTATTGCGGAATTTAATTTAGATTACATTGTTTAAGAATAACAAACTCAAACTGTGTCTAGAGCTATTAGTTAGTTAGTTAGTGTGGCCGATTATATTTTTCTCGTATTGGGTTCTACAGCCATCAAAGAAATTGTCTCAGAACAACCTCCAACAGTTGACGCTGTAATAAATGTGAAAATAAAATCCTCTTAGCCAGTTTCGGCCACGGCGGCCAATCTCAACGGAGATCAGCCAGGTACGCAGGAGATATTATAGTGCACAAGTGTGTGCGCAATACACAGGTGCACTCGCTATTCCTTCACTCTCATAGTCCGGTGAGACGGCAATCCGATATGACCGGAGAGAGATCAGGCGCAGGACCAACGGCTTTACGTGCCTTCCGAGGCACGGGGGTATCACACCGCCAACTTCCTGACTCCGAGCTGCGACTGAGTAATTTTTTTAAGATGGAAAAACCTAGTCACAAAGTTTTTTGGCCCGACCCAGGATTCAAACCCAGGACCTCAGCGCGCAAATCGTACTCGTAACGCGTACGCAATACAACTACGCCACCGAGGCAGTCAGTCAGTAATAAATGTAACAGGCCAATGATGATAGGTAAAACAGAGCTCTAGAAATTGTTACATGAGTGCCATAATTATCTTACTTAATTACTAGCTGCACTTTTATTTTGCACATTGTTTAATTTCCACAAATTATGCTTGTAGTTATCCAATATTGTGTTGTAATAAAAACAGTTGATGATTTATTATAATAGTCATAAGATGTCTGATAAGATGTGAAACAATTTTTTGAAGGACACATACACATTATTGTTTACAAAAAACTTAAAATGACTCGTGATATTACGAGTCATTTCTCCTCCAAACTCCAAACTCCAAAATCAAACAGAAGGGCAAAATCAAGAGCAATATGTTCTCACGAGATGTCTCTCAATCTTTATCAATGCACTGTGGGGAGAGGTTAATTAAATAGTTAGTAGAGTAAGATAAAATTGACGCCTATTTATGGAGCCCGCCGTTATCTACCAGCGAATCAGATAGCCAATCTATCCAGATACACATAATCGGCTCGTGTTTGTTTTTTATAAACTGTTTATTGACGATTTTATTATAATTTGATTAATTTTCCCATGACGGCCATGTTATCTTTATTGTGCATCGGTTCTTTATAATACATGATTTCATTACTTTACTCTAATGAACAGTTTTTGTATTACTTCCTTCAATTATGGCTATAAAAGATTTTGAGCAGTCAAATAAAATCTAAATGCATATTTGGATACCATTAGCGATCGTAGTTTTAATAAACTAAAGCCATTTAAAGTGTGTACAGGGTCTTATATGGACCAAGGAAATGCTTGTAATCACAATGAACAGTGACATGTGGGCGGCATACCGCGAAGATTTGTGCCTAGAACGGAATTAAGGACGACATAACGAGTTCCAATCTACGAGACAAACACGTATAGTTTTATTTGTCGATGGTGTTTCCGGCGTCGGCTTGAAACATGTTTTGGGTGATTTGGATGACGCCATCATGTCTACGGCCGATATTTCGTCGCGGTCTAACTCTTATATCGTAAACTTACCGCGAGTTCGGAGAAATTACGCTCAAGTTCAACGAAACTATTGCGTTTCAGTGGTCTTGACCTATTTTTATTATAAGGGATAAAGTTTTGTAATATGCGTTTAAAGTCCATGATGATCTGAGAATCTTAAGGTAGTTCGTAATTCGTTTGGACTCTGGACGCGTGGTAAAACTAATAGGTACTAATAAAGGTTAGTTTTGTAAAAACGTAGTGATAATAGCCCCGCAACGTTTATTTTTATAAAAAAAGATAAATTAAATAGTGGCCGATCACAATTTATGCCGCAGCTATCTGGCGTAGACTCGAATGATATTCGTTACTTGTTTTGTACGTACCTTCATTTTAACACTACGATGTGCAACTTTTATTTTTAGATGTTCACTCACAAGTTCTGTATGTAAATGCAACTTGTTAACCTGCGCTTGGAGGGTTCTTTCGGCCGCTAGCTTATAAATCTTACGTGTTAAGTGTTATTGGGATTGTTTAAATTGATTTGTCTATTTATATACATCGTTTGTAAACTTTTGGAGGTTCTTGGTTTGATAAGATAAAAATCTATATTTCCATACACATACCTAATTATCTGTACTAATATTATAAAAAAGGAAGTTTGTAACGAATACACTCAAAAACTATTGGATCGAATTTAAAAAGTCAATTACCAATATAAAGCAATATAAACCAATATAAACTTTTTATCCCAGGAAAAAATAAAGCGCAACTTTTATCGCGGAAAAACTCACTCACGCAATCGGTGCCGCGAGCAAAGTCTATCCTACTAATATTATAAAGGCGAAAGTTTGTAAGAATGTATGGATGTTAGGATGTATGGATGTTTGTTCCTCTTTCACGCAAAAAGTACTGAACGGATTTCGATGAAATTTGGAACACGGGTACATCATGTCCTGGATTAACACATAGGCTACTTTTTATCCCGGGAAAACATAAAACGTGGCTTTTATCCCGGAAAAACTTTTTAACGCGGGCGGAGCCGCAGGCAAAGCTAGTAAGCTATATTTTTGTTTCATTCTTACGAAAGTATGTCATGTAAGTGATTTTATGAGCTTGTTGACTGATAATATGGATACTAAAACTCTAAATCATAGTTTTGATTCAATAAAAATGATTTTTTTGTTTCAGAATGTCTATTCGGGAAGCAGGCAAAAGAGCTCGGGTCCAAGTGGTTCGCGGACCTCGGCCCGCCTTTCGGAGTCATGTACTGCATCAAATGTGAGTGTGTACCGGTACGTATTCACAAACCTATTTATAGTTTTTATTCTGTTTTTATTGAATACACGTTATGTGGGTTAATTGGCAGCGTAGATTTCACAGGCCTACAAATAAAAAACTTAGGTTTTTTTTATAGCATTGAATGACGAGACGAGCATGCCGCTCGCCTGATGGTAAGCGATACGACCACCCATGAACAGTAGAACTACCATACAGAACCTTGATTTACAAAGTACTGTGTGGCATTCCACTGCGCTCGTCATCCGGAGACATAAGTTGTTAAGTCTCATTATGGTCTGTAGTTACACTGGCTACAATGCCCTTCAAACCGAAACACAACAGTGCGTACACACTGCTGCTTGGCGGTAGAAATAAACATTGCGGTGGTACCCACCCAGACGGACTCTTACATATGAGAGTCCTACCACCATTAAAAAGAGGTGCTACTCTGTTGCCATGTGTGATCGATAAGGAAGGTTATATACAGTATATTGGTGTCACTAATTTCGACCTATCAGCTCTGGTTTACCTAATATCCCAATTTTTTTCTTTTTACCGTAATCGTAAACAGTTGAATTTGTTATAACACAAATTAATTTTATCTTATTTAATTATGGCTAGTAATTTGAGTTGTTATATTAATGAGCCTGATAGGTTATGTTACGTTTGTGGTAAATCTATATTGAAAATCTTCGAAAATACATAACAGTCACCGTGATCCACGTGTATTTTGATTACTTCGGTATAGAAATTCCCAACCAAAATAAAATGTGTACAGGTACTTATCTCATAGTGTATGTAAAACTTGAATTGAACATTTGCAACCATATTAGAAAGTAACACGCAATTTTCTGAAGCTTCAAGTATTTGCCTATGATTTAGCAAGAACAAAACATCAGCGTGACGATTGTTACTTTGTATGGTATATAAAATAGTGGGTATCAAAAAAATCTATCGCCACTAACGGAAGTACCCAATATTTATTCTTGCTGAAGACCTCTTCCCTATTGACAAAATGTTCCAATACCTGTTTATCATCATGCAGTATACCAGAAGGATCAAACGGAAGTACTAGGTACTACGGAGTTTCATCAGACAAGAACTTTTAAAGTTGTTAAGAAACCATAGGTTTGGAGACATATCTGGCAAGTGCTTTTCATGTCTTTATTGCGTCAGTTCTATGACCGAAGTGGATCACTTTGCATAGAAATGTTCTGAGATTGGTCAGTTGAAAAAAAAGTCACTGCAACGAAAAAAGTGTTTGCGTCGCTTCTATCGGAGTAGGGCAAGGGTGGGACATTAGAGCAATTTTTATCGGCTTATGAAAATTTATAAAATCAGGGCTAACATATAGAATCCAATCAAATACAAGGCATTAGTCGCTCATTCAAAATTTCACGTTTCGCAGTACGGGATCAATGAAGTATTTATGGCCCGACGCGGCAAATATAATATTTCTCCAAGGAATCCCAAGTAAACTCGATGACATACATGCAATAGTACATTTTATATGGAAAATCGTAATAAATTTAAATTGTATATTTGAAATAAAAAAGCGAAAATTACGAGTGAATTAATGTAACCATCGAGGTAAATATTGTCAGCCGGTTTAGCGTCTCACGGCCTTCAAGGAAACACCAGGTCCAATTTGACATGAGCTGACAATCCCCGAAAAGACAAAGTCTTCATGCTTTCATTTGACAGCCATTGGTAACATCTTGGAGGAATTGAGCCTCTTAATTATAATTGCATTTGGTAACGACGAGGGCAATAAGTCTGCGTCCATCTTTGACAATTTATATTGACCAAAAACAAGACTAGAAGTTTGGCAAATGACATTAATTGAAGGCGTGATGTTGACCTTCAATATTGATTTTTTTATTGATTCTATACTTGAAACAAATTATGTGTTAGAGCGCTCGTGTCAGAAAACTGGGGGAGATATGAAGCGACTGAATGGTTAGTGCTTACCTTTTTAAAATCTTTTTTTTTATTGCCTCAGTAGGCAAACGAGCAAGCGGTCCGTCTGATGGTAAGCAGCATCCGCCGCCCATGGACTAAAGCAATGCCAGAGCCACAACCAAGCCGTTGCCTACCGGAAACTGATTGGTACACGTGCCTTTGGAGGATGGCTTTCGTTTTAAAGCATCGAACCTTGTCACTAAGGACCAGAGAATAAATAGATAGTGCCTACATAATCACTTTGTGTCTACAGAGTAACTTTGTGAGCATATCAGTCAAATTCCAATGTCTATTATATCACCAAGAAAGATATTTAAAATCTTGTTTGTTAAATCGTTAGAGTTAAGGCGATCTCTGGGTCTCATGGTTCACCTTTAATTTTCAATAAGACGTTTATCAACAAAGTTTAACGACCAGTTGAAGATCTGCTATTCGGGAATATCAAATAAAACTGGTTGCCATATTATGCCTAAGCAATAAATTGATCTTTGTCAGTGGGTTATCGTACAAGTTTTCTGGATAAGCAATTTATCTCGTATATGTTTGAAATGTGTACTCCAATTATATCGTTTTGCAGGTACAAAAGAAAAGGCGCGTAGTTGCTAAGGTCTCCTGCCGTAATATCAAGAATGAGTGTCCCGAACCTACTTGCGATACGCCGGAGCTGCAGCCGGGAAGATGTTGCAAGACTTGCCCAGGCGATATTAACTGTAAGTCTCATTAATTAAATGTTTAGTACGTCGCATTGCCATTTACTTCCTAAATTTTTTTTATAGCATTGAATGACGAGACGAGCATGCCGTTCGCCTGATGGTAAGCGATACGACCACCCATAAACAGTAGAAATACCATCCAGAACCTTGATTTACAAAGTACTATGTGGCATTCCACTGCGCTCGTCATCTTGAGACATAAGATGTTAAGTCTCATTATGTCCTGTAGTTACACTAGCTACAATGCCCTTCAAACCGAAACGCAACAGTGCGTGCACACTGCTGCTTGACGGTAGAAATAAACATTGCGGTGGTACCCACCCAGACGGACTCTTACATATGAGAGTCCTACCACCATTAAAATATAAACAATATATTTCAGTATTTGAACTGAAATGTACATACGTATATAGCTAAAGTAAACGAAATTTACAAGTAGTTCAAGCGTATAATACGCTTAAAACAGAGGAGTAAGTTTATATGTTGATCAAAAAGCGAGAAGCCGCCGCGTTGCGAGGCGTCCCCTGATTTTACATCGCGTTCATATTTAACTTTAATTTATATAATCACAACATAGTTAAATGGAATTGCAGTAGCATTTCATTCTGTGTTTTATGTTGGCATTTGTGTAACTTATTGAACACAGTGGATGGCGTCAAAGTGGCATGCTGGTGCCGGTTGCGACGCGTTTATCTTCCTCTCGCTCCACATATCTATTGCTGTTTTGTACAAAATTATCTTTATGAGCATTCACCAAACTATCGCTTCATTTATGATAGACGTGTGCTCGTTAATTTAATTTCATAAATGAATGATGTCATTTTGTAAAGTAACATGTAAACTGTCTGATGTCATACCTTTTTCGGCTCGATATTTGATACTCCGTTCACAAACGGGAGCGGTTATTTAGAAGCTAATAAACATTAATAGACGTTTATAGTTTCGTGAGTTTTAATAATTTGCGTTATATTAGCGGGCAATGATTTATAAGTATTGTCGTCTCAATTACATGTGAAACGAACACCGCTAGCAACAGGTTGGTGAGTCACTGGCCATCTGTCGCCAAAACTATCCACACATGTGGAAATCGACTGGACCGCGTATAACTTTATGGACTTTTTGTGCGTATATATTCTCTTTGATGACCGGCATTAATATGCCATTTTCGGGTGACCTGCTTCGCTTGTGTAATGTGACACTTCTACAGTTTCTGATCGCTAAATTCGTGTTTAATGGCACAATTATCATTGAATAAATTATAACAAGTGTTTCAACATTGAATTAAATGTAGAATTTTTACTAAAAATATTATTGTCTATTTATTTTAACACCGAGACGGGTGCATGATGGAAGCGTAAAGAGTCGCGCGGATTAATGCCTTTGAACACGCAATATAAGAGTAATTCTTGATTGTCATCGGTCATCAAGTTATCATACTTTTTACAAATTTGCCGACTTTAAAAGGTAATTGTGGGACATAAGAAAGTATGCGTATGCGATGTGACAGGAACTGGCGATGACAAATGACAGTCGGCCGGCGAACGGCGGCTCCCACGGCTGGCTCTCATCAATATACATTAGGTAGAGTACACACGAATGCCACAACGGTACCAGTTTTGGTTCATCGTCATTTCCAACAGTAGGGAGTACTCGAAATTATAATCCCTTAAATATAATATAAATTACATTATGTGTGAAGTATAACTTTGCTAGTGATGAGGGCGGGGGTGGCCCAGGTGTCACAACGGTGTGTTGACAGATTGTAATTTACGTGGTCGTGAGTGGCGTGATGCGAGCAACGCGAATGAGGTGAGAATGGCGCGAGTGGCATGACTGGCGTGAGTGGCGCGAGTAGCGTGAGTGGCACAGTCGCAAGGCGCAGTGTCGGGCGCAGCGCCGTCGCTGGACATCGCCGCCGACGCCGCGTCTGCTCGCCTGCGTCCACTCATTAGGATATATCGAGAGCATTACAATGGCATTACTCAGATGCACCGGGCAGCGTGCGGTGGTGCAGAAATGGCACGCGCTGGTGCCCCCCCTGCGCCCCCTACGCCCGCGTCAATGCTGCAAATATAGCTGCTGCTGGTGGTTATTCCGGGCGCGGCCGTCGACCCGCCGCCGCGACGCCGTCTGCTCGCCTTTTTAGCGAACACTACTTACCAACCACGCATTTTTTGCGAACAAATATCTGCGATGTCAACGTACGCGCTCTTTTACTGCGTTTATAAAGCCGTGTTCTCGGAAATTATTTTTTATAAACTCGCTTAGATAAGTGAGTTCACGTTTGGGAGGTTTTAAGTCGACGACGGACGTCTTTATCGTTCATCCGTCCAACAGATGGCCGTAGGTGTGTCGTAGATAATACCGCGGTACTGAATTATTTGACTAATGTAATTTTCTAATCTCTTTCCTGTCAGTCTTACGTCGCGTCAGGCAGTTACAATGTTGTGTTCTAGATTATAGTTAGCATGACCTTTATAGGTAGGTATTACATTAATTAAAATGCCGATATAGCTTATAACTCGTTAAAACATGGCGGAACTGTAAGCCGGCCGTAAACTGTGAGACCATCTATCTGACGCTCGTAACTATAAAACGGATCAAATCTGAATCACAGTTGCCTTTGTAAGAACTCCAGTTGGCCGTCTGCCGGCCGCTCGCTGTAATAATATAGTTTATCGCGCTTTTAATAAATCCCTTCTACTATACCGAGCCTGTAAAAGGAATAATTTTTAATTGAATCCCTGCCAGGTGTTGCCGCAATAAACTAAATGAATTTCATGCCTATAGACGAGAAATATCTTGTAATGTCAGTGAAATGAGACTTACGATTCTCACAGTTGCTCCTTCGAGAGTAAATACAAGTATTTATTGGCTGCCGCTACTAAGATTTAATTAAGCATCGTGATAGGTCGAAGTTACATATGTTTTGCTAATTACATACGTAAAATGCAAGCGGAGTCTTGTACCTTAGTCAAGTCTTTCGTCAATTTCGTCACTATCTGTATTTACGTATGCTAGTTACGATACTGTATGCGTAAAATTGACAGTTTGGCGTGTGTTTGAATAATTTTGCTAATGTTAGGTCGTAGGACATAATTTGTATTGGTCCAGATAGCTTGTACCATACATAAAATGTTATATACATACATACGACTGACCAGGTATACTTACCATCAAGAGAGGTCACTCCGCCGTGTCCGTAAAAAAGAAACATATTATATTTGTGTTATAAAACAAATATTGTAAATTAAAATAAAACCGAGAGTAGTATATGGACACTAGCAGGATGGCAGGCAGGGTGGCAGGGCGTCAAGCAGCGCCAGCGACTCCGTTCACGGTCTGACGGGCTCGGCGACGCATCGGCAATCACTCGATCACGAATGCATCTAATTCAGTGTGTAGCATGTGCCTGTAAGGAATTTGTTTTGTGCACACACTGGATCGATGCCGGCGTACAATCGATGTTTTATTTTCATGAGATCAGTGTCTCTGCGTTCGCAACGCATTCCTTGATGCATAAGTTTGTTTGCGCCTTTTTCACCATTCCCCTTAAAAAGAACGCTTTGATGTTGGCGTGCTTTTATTGACAGTTTTTAATACGTAAGGCACCTAATGACGCGTGACCGAGTGAGAGCCTGTGAAAGTTAAGATATCTGGAGTCACAACGAACTCCAAAGATATGATTACTTTTATTCAGGTTGATGAATGGGGAAGTTTGTCGGCCGTAAGTGTACCAACTCTTTATTATTTCGATGCTGGTTAATGAGGCTGCGTTAGGTGAATGTGGTCAGAGTGCAGCGTGCGGAGTGTGCAGGCTTATCGTGAGTAATAGCGGAGCGTTTTGTGGTGTGAAATGTGCGTGACTCGGCGCGGCGGGCTCGGCGGGCTCGGCGGGCTCGGCGGCACGGCGAGCGCGAAGAGTGCGGGCCGCTGACTAGCAAAGAGCGTTCGGTGGCGCCAGAACCTTTCTGATTTTACTTCAACATTCATCGTTTGATAAAACCGGGTCGGTAGGTTCTGTGCCTTAAATTGACGCTTGAATATCTAACCGCTGTTGCTTTTCTAGATAGCGTCGATGTTGCATTTGCTGCAATTGTTTGCGAGGTTTATCGCATGACACTAAACGGTGAGGTATTCAGTTGTAAAATTTGTACGCGTGTGGAATTAGGCGGTGCTCGTAAGCGCGCTGACGTTACGTCGTGATTTTCGTATTTTAGTACGTGTTTGTTGAAATAATGCGAAAACGTACTTGCGTAAATAGAGAACATACGCGATGTGCAAACAAGTCGGCGGCGTCGCGACGCCCGGCGCCGGCGACTCGCGCGGCGCCGCTGCGAGGACACGCGATCTATCTACCGAATAACACATTTTATTACTCAGAATCACAGTAAAAAGATGTGATTATGGTTTATATCTTCCTTTCAACTTATCAAGGTCGAGTAAAAAGTTTCATTAGCATTTCAAATGCCTGCAGTCTGATACAGAGTTGCAACTGAGTTGATTATGTTGCATATAGGAATATGGATAAATCTAGAGATTAAGGTAGCGACTGAAACTGTGACATACTTTATTATGTTTTTTATGATATAGGGGACAAACAAGCATACGGTTCAGCGGATGGTAAGTGATCACCGCCGCCCATGAACATCTGCAATAGCAGGGGGCATAGAGATGCGTTGCCGGCCTTTTAGGTGGGAATACGCTCTTTTTTGAAGGTCGCCAGGTCGCATATGTCCGGAAATTCTGCTGGCGGCAATTGGTCCAACATAAAGAATCGTCGCTGTATCTTGAATCTTTATATAAACTCATTTAACAGTCTATTGATTGTTATATTTTCCTAAAGTATGTGAATAACAAAATATAATCATTAAATCCGAAGCTTCAATTACAATTCTGTATATAATTATGGCAAATTTTTTAAACCGTAGGTGCTTATTGCAAGTAACAGACGCTACTAAAGGGTATCGCGCGGGAATAATTATAAATGCAAAATCTTATTTGATATTCGTACTGTAATTGGTTGTCGTAAATAGGTATTTCAAGTTGAAGGGCCTGTCGAATGGTTGTTGTTCAAAAATAGTTTAAAATTATGCATACCACGATAGGTATATTATATTCAGTGGTTATAATTTTCCAAACACATTCAACTATCGTCTCCGAAACCTGTACTAAAACGCAGTCGGGTAATAAACATACACACACTCACGCCTTTTATGCCTGAAGGGGTAGGCAGAGGCGCAACTAGTGCATCGCCGTGTGTATTCCGTCCCATGATGTGATAAGGGACGAGCCTATCGCCATATCGGGTATAAATTCCAGACTTCGGGCTGATACTGAATAGAAAAATCCAATATCAGTTTGCCGATCCGGGGATCGAACCCTAGACCCCAGCATTGCAGTCATACCGTAATATAACTACGCCACCAACGCATTCATATAAACATAGGTCAGTTTATATAAACATATTCTAAAATATTATTAACAATTAATCTCAAAGCAAAAAACAAAGGGTGCAAATTTTCTAATCCTTAAAACAACAACTGAAGCGCAAAGCAAAGAATCTCTAGTCATTACATAACTTATACAAGCTATTGAGATGCGGCCCTCAGATGTCAACTAAACATACCTACGATAAATCCATTTATCTAATCATTAATGTTATTGTTATTGACTTAGTAGAAACAGGCGACAGAAAATGGCGCCACAAATATACGGGTTAATGTGTGTCGTGTACTGCCGTTTGCACAATACTACGAAACTATTCTTATAAGGTATACTGCGCTTGGGTTTCATGGAAACGCTACGTATTCTGACCACGTATTTAGTCACCGAATTCTTCTTTAGACTGTGATATTAACTGTACATTCTCAGTGTCCTACATTGACTATAAAGTTGTGAGGCTGGGTGTTTAAAAAAATTATGATGTGACTACCATTCTTTTTTTTTTGTTAATGGCCCTACTGCCAGTAGCCTGACGCGAGTCGGCTTTTCTGGCCACACCGGTCTTTAGGGTAAACGCAGAAGGCGCTCGCAATCCTTTGAATTAAGTGACCATGCTGAGGGCAACATAGATGGAGAAACGGTGTCGCATTAATTAGATAATGCAACAAATTACATTATAAATATCAGAACATTGTTTGTATTGCAACGTCGTAACAAACGAAATCTCGAAAAATATGTCAAGAATTATTATATACGTGTGACAAGCCGCAGACTCAATTAGCGTAAACAGCGTCGTCAGTTTTCTTAAAATGTCGGCGTTTGAAGTCGCACGCTGTAATTATAGAGGTTAAGAGCTGCGCGGTTGGTGGTTATCTACTGCAGCTGAAACCACACACGCTTGCTTTTTCATTTATCACCACTTAAGTGACGTTTTATGAGCAGTCGACCGTCAGTTGGTGTAAAAGAGGGTTTAATAATTCACGCACACACTCGCATGTTTTGCACTCGTCTCTAATGAATAAATACAAGCCTGAGTTAGGTTCGTATGTACTGTGAACATTACTTTTTTATTGAAGGCTTTGTTCTGATTCTTCTAATATCAGGTGTTTGCGATATATTTACGACGTCCATTGTTCTTTTAAATCTGTAATGTTTATTATAAAGATAAATTTGTATATTTTTATTTTATGAACGTTAACTCATCTCTTTATGTTCCAACTACAAAAGACTTGATTTTTTAATATCCGTTCTCGTTTCAGGATACGTTTTAAAAGTAATTAAAATAAAAAAAAATAAACATGAATTATACATAAACATTATTGAAATTAATAAAATACCTCGTTCATCTATTTACAGTTCAAGACGAACATCAATGTAAATTATAAAGTATCTGCTAATCAATACAGTATACATAAAAATCGTGTATTGATGGTATATAATGATGTAATGAAATCGTCACAGATTATTTAGATTTATTCTTAAAAGATATGAAGGTGATATGCTGACGTTACACCGCGATACGACATTACGCATTTGCTTCGGTTGACGCGCGACCGGTGTCGACGAACCGATATCGTTATCTGCGTAAAGTATTACAATGTGCATTTGCTATAATATAAAATATTACATATTAAAATAACTTTACAATTCACGAGCTGCGTGCCTCAGTCTTAACATAAAAACCTACCTACACCGAGGTGATAATTAAACATCATGATATTATCAATATACAAATTTCCTCTCTCGCGTGACTAACACACTTCTGTATTATTTATGTTTAGGCGCTGATAACTTCGGTTCTGATAACATTTTTTAAATTTAGAGTATATTATGTAATTATTATTACCGTCATCGCTTGTAAGCAAAGTAATTAAGTTTTAATGTTGAATTTGAGAGACGATGCATTTTGCGGCAGTTCCTCGGTATGCGTAGTTATTCAGTTATATTTTATCGCTTTATATCGTGATTAGTTTACGAGCTGGGAGTGGAGCACTGGCCCGTGAGACGTGTATTACGTGCGTAAAAGGTCACAGGCGAGACACGAAGGCTATTCGAAAAGTAGACTGGCGCCAGCGCACGGTCGCTCTAAGCAAATTTGGTAGATTTCAACTACGTCTTCGTTAGTAATGCGTTAACGCTCAGGATGGTTCCGGTCATATCATTTACGTATACCAGCATAATCAAATTCTTATTCATTGTAAGTGGTAAAAGATGGAAAGTCTAGCGCGTCAGTATGTGAAATGAAAAAATCCCACCTTATTAGCCGTCTATCATAAGTTATATACCCATGATACGAAGTTGTATACTCAGTACTGTAATCATTTTTTTATACCCAATCATTTTGTGAGCTGTCTTGGAGATAATTACTGTTTGAAATGCGTGGATATCATAATTTCAGTTGCCGAAATGGACCAAAACGAAGATTTTGCTAACTCTATCATTTTACGTAACCATACGGCATGTGACTGCACTAATAGTGGTGATCTTAACTCACACGTCATTTAGACTTGTTTAAAAAGTGACAAATCATGCGGCGAATAAAAAACTGTAGGTACATTGAAGCGCGAACTCATTTTCGCAAGAATTTTAAGCATTGATTATTCTTTTGTTTAACCGCACCCATTGTTATGCCGCCCGGTTAAAAAAACTTTTACATGTGATTGCCTTACATACAAATTAACTTCGTGTATTAACATATTACACGTTCCTATTATTAGATTTTTTTTTTACTGTACCACGTGTCACGGTTACGGTTCCAGATTATTAATTCTAGAAATCTAGAAATGCGTGGAAATCACTTGGTCTGATAGAGATGGAATATTACAATGTCGGTTATCATGGCATTTGTTAAATTGTAAGCCGAATAAGGCATAAAGTATTGTTGATTTCTGGGATTGTTTGGGAAAAACATTTCCTTCGGTATTTTTGAGGACCAGTTTTCGTATGCCGATGTTACTTAAAACCCTAGGAACCTTAAGTAGAGTCCTCCAGAGCTCAAAGTCTAGTCTAGTCTTTTTCTATCGCACTCTTTATATAAACCCGATAAAATATTGCAGCTTAAGAGAGGGTTTTTATTATTGGTATAATCAATCTCTTTAATTTAGAGTCAGCAGGTGTTTATGGTTAGACACAGAGGCGACACAGGTATTCCTTTATAATAAAATTTATTAAAGCATAGTGGTATAGTGCAAATTGTTAGAACTCTTCATTATTTATCCTAAAGATTTGTAACTTTCTAAACGTAACCGAGAGCTTCATATTTCAAATTGCAAAGACGAAAATGGAACAAAACTCTAATTCAAGTCCGCTACCGAGATTAAAATATATTTGCCTCGCGATTTAAAAACAAACCTGTGACCCCACTTCTATGTCACATACTTATAGTGAAATAAAATGCATCATTAGTCACCTAATGTCTAATGTATGCGCGATTTGTGATCGATACTGACAGGTTTTTTATGATATTTGTGTTGTGAAACTGTCCAGAAGTCGATATTAGTCACACTTTATAATCGACTAACTTTTGCCCGCGGCTCCGCCCGCGTGAGAGTTTTCCGGGATAGCAGTCCCGCTTTATATTTTTCGGGGAAAAAAAATAGCCTTTGTCCTTTCTCAGGCCCTAGACTACCTGTGTACCAAATTGAATTTAAATCGGTTCAGTAGTTTTGGCGTGAAAGCGCGACACACAGAGCTACTTTCGCATTTGTAATATCAGTAAGGATTTACTAAAGTGGACGATAGAATGGAGCGGTCTGCAGAGACAATGTCTGGAGGTTCAAAACCCAAGGCACACTCCTTTGACCTTTCGAAGTTACGTGTGTATTGCTTATCTATTAACGCTTTAACGGAGAAGGAAAAACATCATGAGGAAACCTACATACCTGAGAATTCTCTATAAAAATCTCGAGGGTATGTGAAGTGTGCCAACCTGCACTAAGCCAGCGCGGTGGACTAAGGCCTAAACCTTCTCAGTACTACGGGCCTCTACGGAGACCCGTGCTCAACAGTGGGCAGTATATAATAAAGGGCTGATTGCATTGCATTGCATTGCATTACTACACATATAGCATCATGCCTTTTTCCTTTTGTGTTTGTTTCATATCCACATGGATATGTTCCATGGGCGAGTTCATTGCTGCTAATACTGGGCTATTGAATTGAATTTGGAATAAAAGTTCCGTGAAGCTGTCAGCTGGAATTAATTTAATTATATTTGGAATCTTCGTTCACTTTGTAGGGCTGTGAACCCATGTTGAAGAAACATTTTGCGACCTGTACCATTTCGGTCCATTAGCTTGTATATTATGCTACAACTAGAAGAGAAAGATATGATAGATACAATAATAACATAAAAAAAGTTTTTTATATACCTAGTATTCGTATTAGACATTCGTATTAAACTTTTCCATAAGTCGTATTGTAAAATGCCGTCCAGTTTAATTGATGTAGCGACAAAATTTAAATAAATCATAAAGAGAACAGGAAATATTAAAAGTATTACAATCACCTTTAACACACTGCAATCAACATCTTACAATTATAAATAAAAATATAATTAAAAAATATCAGCAGGAAATTGCATCATCTCAGTAACTGGATTACTTTATGTTTAAAGAGAATGATTAAAGAAACAATTGTATCGTTTGAAAACTGGCCACTACGTTTCTAGGACTTTAACAGGATTTATCTTCGCATATAAAGCAAAGGTATTTCTTTTACTAAAACAATTCACACTTATCCTTATAGAGGTACCGCGAACGTAATCTTTTAGCAGAATCGGTTCCAAATAGTGGAACAATGCATATGCGTAGACAGCTGGCGGTCAGTCGTCGCTCAAGGACGTAGAACAAATGCACGGAGGGACAAAACACCGCGGCTAAACGTTAATGCATGCGGTTTTATGGTTCGCGCGTGCGCAGCTTATGATTGAGGGCTTGGCGCCACTTTATTCCATTTCATTGTTCATAGAAACGTGGCGCCGGTCACTCGTTCATATGTAATTTTATGATGCGACGCTTGCATATGCCGTTTTCTCCATCTGTACTCCGCCGCGGGAATGAAAATAGCTCTTCGTACTCAAAACATCTGTTTTGAATTTTAAAATTTCACAAGCGTTTGTTTACGTGAACTGAATTTTTGTTGGAAAAGGCTTTCTTCTCATTATAGGAAACGAATCAGCAGAGTCAATAAACATAGCATTACTGAATCTGATCATAAGCGTCGGTCCAGGAAGCGCATTGACTCACGAACCATTTTTGAATAATAATCAGGTCGCATCGATTTACGTAACAGTTGTAAAGTGTTTTAAAATATTCCAGTTGGAAAACCTCTCACGATGAGATTAGCTGATGTCGGCGAATTTCAGATATGGTTATTTTGTTGCCAAAACAACAGCACTAGGCTTTTTTGTTCAATCGTTTGTAAAAGTAACTATAGCGTTATTAACTGCCTGCCTCGGTGGCGTCGTTGTATTTGGTACGACTGTAATGCTGAGGTCTCGGGTTCGATCCCCGGGTCGGGCAAAGTGATAACGGATTTTTCTATTCAGTATCAGCCCGGAGTCTGGAATTTGTGCCTAATATGGCGATACTCTCGCCCCCATCACATCATGCGACGGAATATGCACGACGAAAAAGTGGGTGCATTACTTGCACCTCTGCCTACCCCTTTAGGAATAAAAGGCGTCTGTGTGTGTGTGCGTTATTAACTTTTAATCAGAAATTAACCTCCAATGGTTATACAAATCATGTGTTTTATTTTAATGAACATAAATATTGTAGATATATCACATTAAATGTTTCGAATGAGTCGTTTCCCATTAATTAGTGGGCCTCGATGAGAGATTTATCTTTATGGTCATAAACACACAGTGCACATGTATTGAGCATTCGGCAATGACTGACTTGTAGTTTCAAAATAAAAACAGCTATAGACACCAGTTTGTTAAGACAATTCGATCGACCGCAAAAATGTAAACAGAACATGATTAATCGAATGTTTATGTATCTTACTAATGCTATTACCATAAAATGGTTATGTTTATTATTCTTATGCGGTATTGAAACCCGAATTTTTATTAATCTACTATATTACTCAGGAATATCAATGGCAAACAAAGCGTCAGAGTTATTGAAATATTAAATTTTCTATATACAAAAGAATGAAGTGGTTTCGGCAACTATTGATTTATGTTATAAATCAAAACAATTATTAGACTTCGGTTAAAGTAGGAAAACGAATTTTAGAGCAAGGACACGGAGTTTACGTAAAAAACATGAGTTCACATCTAACTCATAATGCAATAGAGAACCAGCAAATGTGATTTTTTTCTTGTAAAATTAATTGCAAACAATATATTTTCATTATACGAATGAGCCAATGTATCTAATCGAAGCAATAAATCCCTGCATTTGCTATGTACTAATTATAGCGTACAATCAATTTCCAGACTAATCGATTGATTCTTGCAATTACAGATTTGACCCATGGCCTCTGTGAATCTAATATATGCGTCGTAGTTTAGAGATATATTTATTCCCTTAGTACATACAAATAATAATTTAGCATTAATATAAAATACCGCTCATAGCTCACCTTAGGTATTTTGTCGATGACTTAATGACTAGGTTTTCGATTTGATATTTAAGGGTTTGATATAATATCGATGGGTGTCATTTAGTAATAATTGTGTAATTTTTTTATCGATTAACAAATAATGTCGCACCTTTAGGACGAAAAGGACACAATTCAAAATATAGAAAATTGAGTTGATATTTTTAAGTGACTAAAAACTAATCCCTTATTTATAAAAATGTGATAAAAAAGGGACCGATATAACAGATTTGTCCTGTTCCTGTTTGAATATGGCTGTGCTTGAACTATTGTTTTCTTGAAAACGTCGTTTTAAGTAATTTTATGACGATAACTCAATTTTCTATCTTTTTGAATTGTGTCGTTTTCATCCTAAAGGTGCGATGTATACTGCCTCGGTGGCGTAGTTGTATTACGGTACGACTGCAATGCTGATGATCGGGTTCGATCCCCGGACCGGGCAGGTATTAGTTTTTTTTACTCAGTATTAGTCCGGAGTTTGGAATTTGTGCCCGATATGGCGGTAGGCTCGCCCCCTATCACATCATTGGACGGAATACGCACGGCGAAAAGTTGGTGCCCTAGTTGCGCCTCTGGCGACCTCTTCGGGGATAAAAGGCGTCAGTGTGTATGTTAATAGTTCATTAAATGTAAAATAGCAATACAGTGAGAAAGTTACCAAATAATACAAATACAATTAAGTATTAGTGACCAAAATTGGGAAGGGTATGCTAAGGTGGTTTGGGCATTTGGAAAGGATGGATGATAGGAGACTAACAAAGAGGATATATAAGGCGAGTGTGGATGGAACGGCCGGCAGGGGTCGACCGCACCGAACCTTCGAATGTCAGATATCTGACATTCTAAGTAGAGGCCAGGTCAAAAGTACCCTGAACCGGCGGGAGTGCATGAAAAGATTGATGAAAGTAGAGGAAGCGAAAGTAGTGTGCCAGAATCGAGCAAAGTGGCGATCCATAGTCTCTGCCTACCCCTATGGGATAGAGGCGTGATACTATGTATGTATGTATGTATGTACAATTAAGTAACAAATAATATGAGGAAAGAAACAAATGTTGAGTACATGATATATTAGGGCAATAGAGGAATTACAAACGACCGGGCTTTATACCTGTTTGTTTAAAAAGGTTTAAATGAGACAGTAGGTATTTTATTAATCATAATTATCACCACTCAAAGTTTTTGTTTTTAAATAATCTTTTAGAATGTCCAATTGTCAAAACTCTTTTCCAATGATTCAATACCAAAGTTAAATTCAGATTATATTTGTGTAATAGGTAACGAGGTAATTATTGCCATTAATTGTAATTTTACTTGTGGAGAACAAAATTCTACGCGGCATCTATTCTGTCATTTCATTATGCAGACCTTTTTTTTTCCTCTTCGGCGCATTAGGGACGGCTGCGGGCTTCCTATGACTGAGGTGTCTAAGTTGTCATCCGCAACCGCCCCTGCGCAGTGGCGTTTAATGCAGCCCGTTTCCTCTTGTAGGGGCACACATATCTTGCGGCGGACATCACCCGTGCTGACCGACCCGACCTCCTCTGGCCTCTTTTAGACGCCTCCTACGACAGGCAGGGGATGCCGTGGTGGAATTCTCCAAACGCCCCCAAACCACAGGGCGGTGTTTATGCAGACCCTGCATAATCAATCCTAATATATAGGGTTTTCTCCTTTTATGTTGGGTTAAGAAAAACAGAATATTACTCAGAGAACATTTTAAATAAAATGTTATCTGCTTTATTGCTAATGCGTATTTTAGATTTGTAGCCGTCTCGATATAAATGTTAATATTTTTATAAATACAACATTATCTTGTAGTGTGCGTAGATATCGTGTTGTAGATAATTGAAGTGCTGATTTTAATAATAAACACAGCCATCTATCTGCCCTGCCCTGTAATGCAACTGATAACCGATGTTTTCGCAATTTATATGTCACAAACTGGGACATATAGGTAATCTTTGGGTCGTTTCTATATTGAGATAATATTTTCTCTTTACTTACGTTAAGTGGATAAATATTTATATAGACTCTCGTACGAGGAAAATTCACATAAACGTTTCTTCGCGCTACCAATCCTTTATTCCTTATAATGCGTAAATGTCCTGGGGGTATTCCTGGATAAAAAAGTACCCTGAACACTCACGTTATTTATACTGATGTATGGCTTAATCCTACTAATATTATAAAGGCGAAAGTTTGTAAGAATGTATGGATGTTTGTTACTCTTTCACGCAAAAACCACAGAACAGATTTCGATGAAATTTGGCACACGGGTAGATTATGTCCTGGATTAACACATAGGCTACTTTTTATCCCGGGAAAACTTTTTAAAGCGGGCGGAGCCGCGGGCAAAAGCTAGTTTGTCCATAAAAAAGGAAATGAAATATGCCGACCTTCTGGGGATGTTTTCGGACTTCCCTTTACTTAGCAGCAAGTGCAGTAAGGAGTTATCTTGCCGTGGCGTAGACAAAAAATAAATAAAAGAAAATATTACGTCTAATTTAAAGAGATTCACGATGACGCGACGTATATTGTAGCCAGTGTAACTACTGGACATAATGAGAATAACATCTTAAGACTCAGGATCACGAGCGCAGTGGAATGCCACACAGTACTTAGTAACTCAAGGTGCTGAATGGTGTTGCTACTGTTTAAGAGTGGTCGTATCGCTTACCATCAGGCGAACGGCATGGTCGTCTCGTCATTCATTGCAATAAAAAAATATAATGCACGTACTTAACCACTACTAACAAATAATTATAGACAATCATAAAATGTTATATTCTTGTACGATTCGTTTGTTTGTCATTTAATAAAAAACAAGTTCGAATGGGAAGGTATCTGCTTTGAATGGAGGTCACGAAGCAAGAACTTTGACCCTCGGTATCCCACGTTTCATGGTCAAACGTTGGCGCCGTGGCAGGCGCCACATGGCTCCGTTCCGGGCACAATGCTCACCTTTCATAGCCGCTCGTGGAAACGGGGCACGATCTGCTTAGTCAAGATCAATGTTGATCAGTGATTCACTGAGTGGACGCGTGAATCTCGCCTTAATTGTTAATGCCATGTTTTTTTTCTGTTTATCCCCGTATTGTACGAGCAATTCGGATAGTAAGAAAAGTAGGTAAATGTTCACGCGCATATTTAGAAGGTTAATTGTGTTAAATTTGTAAACGCGTTCAACTAAACTCTTCATTTGCATAATGTAAAAACAATAAGTCAACTTAAGTTTTGTACTGTTTATTCATTTCTTGTCCAGCTTAGATTTATTAGAGACCGTGCGCTACACTTTAAGTACAATAGCAACTTTGCACTTGTTAGCACTTTACGACTTTGTGGACGCGGAAGTTTCGATAGCGTAAAGTAAAAAAATCTACCAAAATACATTCATTCATTCAAGATTCTTTATAGATTACATAATTAAATTTTATAATTAAATAGTATATAATAGACCTATTATGCGTAAAATTTTATGCAGTAGTTCTATTTTCCTCAGCTAACTTAGATGTTCTAGGATACGCATTTTAAAACTTTTATTTTAAAAACACATTATCCTTGTCGGTTTAACTCTATTTTGTCCTAAATTATACTCAATACAAATCAAAATACCTAGTCCATATCGACACAGTTCATTAAGAGAATGTAAACCACCGCAAATTATTTGATACAGTGCTTAGTGAAGGAACAATGCACGTTTTGTAATAGAGACATCTCGGAGAAGAACAAAAGTCTTATTGTGTCTGTTTTTTAAGTCATTGTTTTGCCGACACGACCCGGCGGTGTTTTTAATCTCTTGAACTTTGTTTAGTATGCGTGTCAACATTTTTGCGATGATTCATAACATAAATCATTTGGAACGGCTAACGTCAGGCGTTTATCAGTTCTAAAATATATTCCACTAGATTTTGCCCGCGGCTCCGCCCGCATTAATAAGTTTTTCCGGGATAAAAGTCCCGCTTTTTATTTTCCCGGGATAAAATGTAGCCTATGTGTTAATCCAGGACATGATCTACCCGTGTGCCAAATTTCATCGAAATCCATTCAGTAGTTTTTGCGTGAAAGAGTAACAAACATCCATACATCCAGACATCCATACATACTTACAAACTTTCTCGTTTATAATATTAGTAGGATGTCAAATAAAAGCTTTAATGATGCTTTGTAGGATGCCATTGTTTGCAGTTTTAATTCTTGAAAGAGATTTCAAAGCGTTAATTTCAGTTTAATGTAGGAAATTATTGCAATTCTAATAATGTATTATATGTACAATTTAATCCACATAATTTCACAATTCCTTGTTCATATTGTCTATAAATTCGTTCATACAAATGAAGATTCTAAAGTAAGACGCTGTAAGCTTTAACTTGAGCACTCCATTGTAAATGTTCATAGTTTTGTTTTATGAAGGGATGATGTTCGCTGCAGCAACACTTCTGTTTAAGTCCCTCATTAGTATCTCAAGCAGTAGCACGGTTAATTACCGCAAACTTAGGCGTTAGTTGTTATAATTACAGCCGATCCTTTCTAAAATTAACACGCTAATGAAGATGAATGTATTCTGCACCACGTACGACCATTAGGCTTTATTTTGGTGTATGATGTGGTCAGTTATACCAAAGCGAGCCTGTTAAGCTGGTCATCTGATGCATTGAGTGTTAAATGCGATTTTCATGTGATATTTTCTATGGGTTCATTTTTGTTGATTAGTGAGTGATGTGATGAGGGAGAGGATGATGATGCTTAATACTTTAGTCATTCTGGTACCTTAGAAAGCATGACTAAAGCTGGAATTTCTTTTTGTTATAATAATAATAATAATAATAATAAGCCCGCAGGGGCGGCTTTGTGGCGAGCCGTCGGTGAGTGGCGACACCGCGTACCCTGATTCCGTGGGGGCTAAATGAGACCCCCTGACCCTTGGCTTGCCTTAACTGGCCGGCTAGGGGTGGAAATCGCAAGAGCTAAGAACCTGAGCTCCAGGGTGGAAGTGCTCAATCTGCATAATAGCGAGGAAGCCCACTCCGGGACGCGTTAGCGACCCGCGATGGTGAAATCGGTGCACACCTCTCGACACCCTTTAGCCACCCACACCGATGTTGCGTCCTTGGCATACGCCACTTTTTGGGATGCCCATCTAGTGGGGGGCAAGTCACCGTCTGCCTTGAATACAAATGATTGAGACATTTTACTTGGCAGGCGTCCCGTTGTCTCAATCAATAGCCCAGCAACCAGTCCATCTAGATCCCATCCATAGACCCAGTATAATTCCCATCTTCTCTGCAATAGTCCTTACGCCTTACGGGCGCTGTCTTTGGCTGTATTTCCTCCTTAAGTACAGACAAAGAGAGTACCCGTAAGGCGTACACATCCCAACTAGAGTAATGTATCTTAAAGGGGCCTCTACGTGTTGGATCCATATCCCCACGCAAGCCTTCCAAAAGGACCGGTCTTCGTGCCGTGATTTCCCGCAGGAAAGATACAACATAATAATAATAATAATACCAGCCCTGTATTATTATACTGCCCACTGCTGAGCACGGGCCTCATCTACTGAGAGCGTTTAGGCCTTAGTCCACCACGCTGGCCTACTGCGGGTTGGTAGACTTCACATACCTTCGAAATTCTTATAAGGAACTTCTCAGGTATGCAGGTTTCCTCACGAAGTTTTCCTTCACCGTTAAAGCGAACGATAATTGATGAACGATAATTGATAAACAATACACACGTTATTTCGAAAAGTCAGAGGTGTGTGCCTTGGGTTTCGAACCTCCGGACATTGTCTCGGCAGACCGTTCCATTCCCAACTAGGCTATCGTCCACTTTTTCTTAACTTCTCGTTAATTTCATAAAATTTAGAACGAACTTATAAATTTTCCTACACTTATCTCAGATGCGAAACAATTAATCCAGTTTATAAAATAAGGACTAATTTTTCAATCGTTAAATATAGTCTATAGAAATTTTAAATAATAGCTATAAGTCATACTTTGCAGAGAATCTAAAATATACAAACTAATTCTTCTAAAATGGGTTTCGATTGGAAAATCATCTGTAATTAATCACTGCCTAAGAAGCTCAAATTTATCTACAGTTATAATTAAGAGCCGTTTAATATTAACAATCATACAATAATAAAGAATAATAATATCATAAATAGATTCAGCCAGCCATAATTATAATATGGCCGGTGACACTAATAAAATAAATTAATTTGTGTTTAAGGCATCTAGGAACCAAAACCGTAGCTTATGCGTTTGCTTATCGATTTTCTATTTCCATCGGTGATTTAATCAACGTTTAATTAACGTATTATATTACAATCAACGTGACAAACTAAACTTATGTTTTATATCGTCATAATATTGACTGTTGTTGTGTACGCGCACTAAGTCACGTATTTCATCGATTTTATTACGATATGTTGTGAAATTACTTTAGTAAATAAATATATAATGATTTTTCACGCCTATGATGGCAAATAAACACATTAGAGAGGGTTTGCAAAGTTTCTATCGTAGCTTAATAGATTTGCTATTTATGATGTAAATGCAGACAGCGTGAAAAGAGAATGTAAATTATGTTTGTTTCTGATTTATATATTTATGGACCTATTATTTTATATATTATGCAATTACTAGGAGGTAAAAGGCGTGAAAAGCCTTTTCTGCTATAAAAAAAACCTTAAGCTGTAGCCTGTAGCGGCTCATAGCGACATCTGTAAGACGCGTCATTTCCTAAAATTCTGTTAAAAAAATCAAATATTTCCCATACACATAAGAAGCTTGAGACGTATCCATATTACAAAAGCTGTAAATATGAAAAGAGAGTCTAAATGTTTTTATCCATATCATATCACATCATGGGACGGAATGTCGGCGAAAAGTGGGTGTACTAGTTGTGCCTCTGCCTACCCCTTCGGGGATAACAGGCGTGAGTGTATATGTATGTATGTATATATGAGATGCTTGTTTCAATAGCATTAACCGATCCAGAGGACGAAATCACTCTGGCCATCCGCCGTAAGAACGAGTTCTTGAAACTCCAACACTCCACAAGACCGCAGTTCCGTCCTCGCCGTTGAGGACCTCGCCGCGTTCCCCGTCGCCCTCCTGACTCCCCTAGCAGTTCCAGCCCGCGTGCCGATGACAACGCAATCTAATAGGATTAGGCCTAAAAACAATCTTTCCCTAATCGTTGATGTCTCGTCCTCTCTCAGTGGCCGTTCTGAGTCGAGGTTCGTAACCCGTTAGTGGGTTGCCCTCAGCATGGTCACTTAATTCAAAGGGTTGCGAGCGCCTTCTGCGTTCATCCTAAAGACCGGTGTGGCCAGAAAAGCCGACTCGTGTCAGGCTACTGGCAGTAGGGCCATTAACAAAAAAAAACCTGTAACCTACATCGACTCCATTAAATAGGTATCCAATTCCGCTCTGCAACTCTTCTTGCGTCATCAGCTCGATATCTTTGGAACAATATTTTTATTTTTTTACCCAATTTTAAAGTTGGGTCACTGCACCTGATGGTAAGCGGAGAGAGGTCTAGATAGGGTGTAGAATGACGATGATTATACCTCGTCAGATGACACATATATGCCGGCCTGTTTCAACCGGATATACACATTATACAGGCTGATTCCGGAACGCGGTCCTAGGGTTGCCACTTTTTTTATACACATAAAGTACAATGGTTATTTGAGGGTACAAAAAAGTATATGGGGTCATAATAAAGTAAGTTTATTTGTTTTTGCTTTAAAACGTTTTTTCATTGCCTTTAGCAACCTTAAACAAATAAAATGACGTCTCCAAACAGCTGCACAGCATTTTTACAGTCTATATTTTAATAAGTGATTTCACGTATTGACTCCCTTCCCCTCACCCCCCAGTCCAACCACGACATACCACTGGAAATAAGTACTTCATTTTCTTTATTATTATGAGGCTTAATACCCTCTTGCTGCCATGTTTTGCCATTACTTGTTAACGCCAAATTCCTTACGACCTACATTTTATTGTATTTATGTAAATCCAATACCAGAGAAATCGAATCGAGCTTAATATAGTATTTTCGCGTACTTTGTAGTTCACATAAAGGACCCAAAATAACGTACAATAATCCTTACTAATATTATAAATGCGAAAGTAACTTTGTCTGTCTGTCTGTCGCGCTTTCACGCAGAAACTACTGAAACTATTTAAATGAAATTTGGTACACAGATAGTCTAGAGCCTGAGAAAGGACATAGGCTACTTTTATCCCGGGAAAATATAAGCCGGGATTTTTGTCCCGGAAAAAACTTTTTCACGCGGGCGGAACCGCAAAACCTAGTTTATTATAAAGTACGGGTAGCCCTACGCGGCACACTTACGTCGGCCACTATGGCAGGCTATAAGTTTTTAACATCTTATGTACGGTGGTCACAATAATACAATTTTTTAATATATCGCACCTTTAGGACGAAAACGACACAATTCAAAAAATAGAAAATTGAGTTGAAATTTTTAAATGACTAAAAACTAGTCCCTTATTTATAAAAATATAATAAAAAAAGGGACCGACATGACAGTTTTGTCCTTTTCCTGCTCGAATATGGCTGTATTTGAAGTATTGTTGTATTGAGAACTTCGTTTTAAGTAATTTTATGACGATAACTCAAATTTCTGTCTTTTTGAATTGTGTCGTTTTCGTCCTAAAGGTGCGATATGTAAGAAAACGTGATATACCTCATTAGCACTCATGAGCCACTTTCACGAAGTAAATGAGACCCTTACTATGAACTAGCATGACTAACTAATAGACGAATTGCAAACTTTCTAGGAATCGATACCTAATGTATAATTTAATGTGTCATTTCCTTTACAATTACCCAAACAGTGTTTTACGCTATTTTAGAAGCTGGAGAATCATGATTTTACTTAAACGTATGATTATTACTCTAACTAAAACATGTAAATGTTTTAAAGTGCAAGTTGCAAGTCTTATTAACTGTTACTATTTAATTTAATTCAATAAACTGGACTTTATTTAAATTGAAAAATATACTGTAATGACTGTATATGTAATGACTGTAATGTATTTAAATTGAAAAAAAAATATAATGACTGCCTCGGTGGCGTAGTTGTACTACAGTACGACTGCAAAGCTGAGGTCTCGGGTTCCATCCTCGGGTCGGGCAAAGTGATATTGAGTTTTTCTATTCAGTATCAGCCCGGAGTCTGGAATTTGTGCCCGATATGGCGATAGGCTCGCCCCCTATCACATCATGGGACGGAATAACAGCGAAAAGTGGTTTCGCTTCTGCCTACCCCTTCGGGGATAACAGGCGTGAGTGTATATGTGAAAAATATACTCAGTGTACATAAATTATTGACAAAGATGACAAATGTACAAAAAATACAAAAGTAATACAGATTTGTCAGTAAGCGTTATAATACTTATAAGATTGACCACTTGCATAATATTTGCTGACTTTAGAAGAAATGAACGTTGAATCAACGGTCTTACCATTTTGATGTGCTGATGATAGCCCACTATTTGTCAATCAGCACTCGTTCGCTTCATTTCTAATTAAATTCTACCGACAAGGCCAATCAGCTCCCAACACATGAAGTAAGGATTAAAGATTTACGATACATAAAGCTCCGAGCGCAGTTCCCTTATAAGTCTCATATTTCATTTAAGATTTTAATATTATTTATAGACTAAAACAGTAATAAATTTGACTATCTGTTTTGGTTCGACACGTATAAGTGATACAACTATGCTTGAGCGTGATTCACGGCTTGATTCAAACATCAATTACCTACGTATAAGTAGTCCCATTATATTTTTCTTGTTTGCAACTGCCGCATGGAGTAAAAACCAAGTGAAGTTTACGAGAAACTTCGCGTAGATTTCACTCTATTCGGTGTTACTTAGCGCTTTTATGTATAAAATTGCATAGAAAATAGCGTTAAAATAAACACAGGAAATTGACATTTCCTGGTGCCTGAGAGCGTCAGTTACAAGGGGCGCAGTGCGAAAGGAATACCTATTGGTGTTGACGCACGAATCTCTTCAACTCATCAGCATGTTTAATTAGTTAAAAGGACAAACACACATTATTTCTCATGGATAATTTAAAACGTGACAGAGAAAACGCCGGAGCCGTAGCTCTCTGACAATTGTTTACACCCATTATCTGCTTATGAGTTGACGAACGATATAAACTTGTAAAGTGGGGTGTAAGTGTGTATACCAGTCAATTTCACAAATAATTTGATGTTTCATACTTCTCAAAAAACAAAGACTGAACGGATTCATTAAATATCGTATGTTAAAAGTGAAGTATTGTTAGGAATAAAACATTTATAAGAGAAATGCAAAACACGAGGTTGCCTCGGGCGAGTGTCGCGGCGGCACAAGCAGCCTTTAGGCGTAAAATGCAAATCGTTAGCGTTTCACCACAGGACAATGCGGCCGAAGTGTTGTGGATCTTGTAAACAGCGCGGACGTGGTTTGTTGTTCTACTTTTTTGGGTAAACGGTTGTCCGTAAACGGCTCCGCATAGGCCGTCGCACAAATACCTCTGGCGCGGCGCTGCGCCACAATGCCTGCTTCGGCGCCGCCGTACATGGCACTGGCCGCGTAAACGTACCGTTTCTCACTTGTAAAATATTTCCCAAACGTGTATCTACCACCCGATTCGGCCGATTTAATAATAGTAAATTTTTGGTGTTGCTCAAACATGAAATGTGTGGATTATGTCTCGCCCGATATAAGTCGCTTAATGCTTTCGCTTTCCATCGTCGACTCGTTTACGTCACTTGGTACATATTTCGCAATTGCTCGTCTGATATACGCGCACAGTCAAAATGTTAGGCGTCGAGATGCATCTGCGGCGTCGGAGGCAAAATTGTATTTTATGGAAATGGAAGTTGAATCGAAGCCAAAGATCTTTGCATTCTCTCAGCGCGACAGTTATGCGAGCGTGTGTGCGGGCACGAACACAACGCCGGCATACATATCGAAAACAATAAGACCGCGCCTCGGTGCCGTAAACATTCTTTGCCGCAATAATTACAGATATAACCTATAAATTAGTACGAGTGACTGCGAACATGCCGCTTGCCATCGCGGGAATTCGCAATGAGCGCTACAGCCGCCGTGCCGCTCCGACCACTGCCTGCCGCTCCGTGTAATACCTGCACGATTGCAGACTGAGGGCGCGGCGAGGCGCGGCGTCCACGTCGCGTCGCGTCGCCATGTCGCGCGCGACCCACTGTCATCATCACTTCGACGTTTCATTGTTCAGGCGCTTTGTCGCTAACATGTTTAATGTCTCGTTGCCAATTAGACTTTGAACTCTACTCTTTAATGATATCTGTTAAATTCGAAAAATCTTAATATTGGAAGATTATTCAAAACAATAGTATTAAGCTTTCAAAGCTATATTAGCAATCTTATGTAAAATCGTCATAGGAGAGAGAGTTGTTTCGAAAGAAATATTGATTTACGATTGAGCATCACATGATCAATTAATAGAACATTTATATAATTCATGCGTGGGCGCAATAATACGTACCAAATATATTAATTGCAGATTCTCTTACTCATACACGCTTGATAATAGTATTATCGTCAACGTTGGGTGAGCTACATGTAGGTCAATGGATAACTCGGTTGAGTACCTGGTAGTAATTGAAAAGTTTGATTGCTATTGAATTTAACGCCTCACTTACCTAGTTTATAACATCGCAGTGGTTTATGAGCGGCTTCCCAGAAAAAAGTCTGAAATAGTGGAGCCGCCAGGAAACTATGACATGATGACAGGTAACGTCTTAGATCTCGCTTTGACACGGGGCGACAGCATCTTCAGTCGACTGGACGAGGTGTAATGGTTACGTCACCAGACGCGTCGTCATTAGATTTTTGTAGAAATATTGTAGGCTAATAGCCTCGCGTCGCGTCGCGTCGCCAGCACATTTGCGGTACGCGCTGATTTTCACATTTTTCTCATTCTAGTCGAGGTCAAGGTATGAACGTCTGTTGGCTTCATTGTAGTAAATTGTGCGCGTTCGTAACGCTCGTCGAACGCGGAGTTATAACGCAGATGACGCGTTACACTTTATAATGTTTTCTCAGTAATCTTTATAGGCCCTGGACATAAAGTTGTAGATGTAAAAAGATTGTCTCTTAGCAGGAAACAAATAATGTGCCTATTAAAACACTCATTGCTGTGGTATGCATTTTGTTGACTTTTTCCTTTGCTGTTACAAAAAGCTTTACAGTGAACTGGAATCACGACAAACACACGTGGGGTTAGATGGATCACGGATATAAATAAAAAGTGTATAATATACCGGTAAAACACATTTGAATTGTGTCGTTGGCTTGTTAAATTACATGAAATGTGTGAAAAGAATACTAAAGTGGATTAGTATATAAGACAAGTAGCGGTGTGTAGTATGGCGTACAGCATCTACAGCGACACAAGTAGGTATTTGAAAGCGTTTGTTTTAGTAAAGCTTTCTGGTAGTACATTGGCACGAGCGCTTGTGCAATCGCCGAGCTGCGTTTGAACTGTTTACGTTCAGCACGAGACGGTAGTCACTAAACTTGTCAACTGTCAATTGAGCGATTGAATTGTCTGTTAGTGAACGTTATCGTTTCATCACTCACATATTGCCTTCTGAACAATACGCGTCTCATATCCTCTATATTGCAGTGGGTTTAGTGCGCTCGTGACATTACGATCTGATAGTTTATGTCATTGAATAGAGACCCGATGTGGGCAGAGCTTCCTAACGCAATCAACTGTGTCATGAAATTATACGTTCTGCATTTAACTGTTATTGCAAACTGGATTTTGCGATCGTAATTGTACCGTATTAAGCGTCTAATGTGCCTATTTGTTTCTTTAGGTACTTTAGTATGAGATACCGTTCTGTGAGTGGCAGTGTCTATAAAAATAACATAATGAAGGTTCGTTTGAATGTTATGGCTAAGCGAGAACACAATGACATATCATTCGATGTTATTTGAATCGCCCCAATTATTTACAGCTGTCGCAAATCTGGTCGTACGTATTTGCGCATTTTGTGTCCAATATTTGTTCCTCGGCGAGTGTGTCGACTCCGCGGCGCCTAGTTACATCACGCTATTGGAAAACTCGCCGCGTCTGAGAGGCCTAAACTCTTTCGCGCGGCAGGACTCGGAATGAACGCCGGGTAGGCACGTCACGTACGTTTCGAGGTTGCTTTCAAAACTTTAAATTTACGTTAAATGACATTAATGAGTGGTGAGGTGATGTTTCGGAGAGGGAGACCGTTCGGCCGAAGAATTGGACTTGTATTGCGCTTGTGTGGTATGCAAGCGCATAAATATTCATTCCAACACGGTCGCAACGTGTGAGCCAAGCCTAGCGAAGTCAAAGGTGCTCCGATGCGCACCGCGTATTCCACTTAGGGCTGGCTGCCTTTAGCTGAAGATGGCGCTTAATCTAGATACATTTCGGTTCAAAATTTAGCTATTATGAAATGTTTTGTAAATGCATCGACAGCCTTCGCTTATGGTAAAATTAATATTCTTAGCAACTTATCAAGCTATGAAGTTATTTTGCTGTGTATTGGCTTATTCCAAAGCAAACTATTAAGCGCCAGGTTTAGCGCAATTTATAAACCGACAGCTTCTAGTAGTGATAAAATCGATAATAGATTGAATTAGCATAGATACATAAATAGATCGCAGCCCCCAGTTTTGCTTATTGTATCTATTTGAAATAAATATTACATTAAAATCTAATTACTGCGGTCAGTGATATAGCACTACCTACTTTAACCTAAAGAATATATTCCTAATAAATTATGTAACCGGAGCATTATTATATTGCTAAAAAAGAGCAACCCTAGCGGCGTCACAGCATATTTTCTCATCGAATCATCTCTCAGCTCCGACTCTTTGTTGTGCTTGCAAATATCCTAGAGCCACTCATCGCGACGTTGGCGCCATTTGCAAATAAATTTAGGGCTGGGTCGGCTATGTAATGAATTTACCGAGTGAATTATGAGTCGTGGCGCCGCAGCGTGCCAGATCACAATCTGCCCTCAGATTTACCTCGGTAGACGCGTAAATATGTCTGTCCATCATAACGCTTACTACGCCCGCTGAGAGCTTGTTTATTAAGTCATTCCTCTGACTAGCGGCTAATTATCGTATCCAATAAAATATTGTTTAGATTTTCTTATTGGTGTCTGTTTTAGTTCACGGAAATGTTGTTTTTTTTTTAGTTTAGATATTGCGATGGGATTTTTTTATGTCTCCTTTGATTTATATTTCACATATTACTATTATTTATTGTATTTTTTTTTTTATGGCATTGAATGACGAGACGACCATGCCGTTCGGCTGAGGGTAAGCGATTCGACCGCTCAAAAACAGTAGTAACACCATACAGCACCTTGAGTAACAAAGTACTGTGGGGCATTCCACAGCGCTCGTCACCCTGAGACATTAGATGTTAAGTTTCATTATGTCCTTCAAACCGAAACACTACAGTACATGTGCACTGCTGCTTGGCGGTAGAAAAGTTATAGAAATAATATCATCTACAATTTACAAATATTTTAATATCGTGTCACGCCATGGGACCTTGTATCTGAAATCAATTGAATGAATATATAACTGTTTTTATCTTGGACACATATAAATAAGTATACCTACTTCTATATTAGGATATTACTAATCAGATTTTGACGTGTTAAGTTTTAATATAAAAATTATTTAGGTTTATGGAAAATTTTCCCACAAATAAACATGCGGTTCTATAAAGTGCTGCTTCTTGAAATCACCAAATGATTCATAAAATTTAATTACAGAAAATCACAGAAGACGTTAAACAAACATAACACGATTTTATATCCTTAATTATAACATTTCACAAGTGGAGCACCAATCAAATAGTTGCTCGGAATGTCAGTGCTCTCTCTATTTGTGTCTATAGCTCGGCAATACCAACAAGAAAGCTATGTTAAAACGCAAATTCAACCGTCGCCGTCTAGACGCGCCGGTCCTGTACGATTGAATAACATTTGATCCAATCAACCAGAATGGAGGGGTCGCGGAGGTCTTGCGAACTGGCCTCAGACGCAAACGCAAACGTCACTCTCGATCAATTGATCGAACTACGTGTTATGACTTCCATATCGGTGAAAGTGCACTGCAGATATACGGCGCGCAGGGAAACTATAACCTTTACCTTAAATTTAATAATTTCCCGTTGGATTAGATCATACATAATACACATTCAATATAAGCTCTTCCGGAATATTCAGCATGGACAAATGACATTTCCAATATCTATTAGAAACTTTCATAGCCGATGTCTGCTATATGTCTGGAAATTTCTATTTCATTTGAAGAAATAAAATATTTATTTATGTTGTTAATGTTGTTTTAGCGCCCGACATCGTCCAAGAAGACAGTCCGGTTGTTATCACGGCTGAAGAAGATGAGCATAACATGAAGTGTACGTATCTTTGGTCTCTCTATTTCAGAACTAGAATAGTACTAGTGTTTACGAATGTTTCGTACAATTTGCAGATTTCGCTTCGATTCTGACTGGTCGGTCTCCGCTTTGCGTTAGGCGTGATGACATGTCCGGGGTGCCGGTGGGACCGGGGGTTGCGACGGCCCGGTTTACGTTCCGCCGCCGCCACCTCTACTGGTCGGTGCTGCTGAGCCCTTCGATTTCTGCACAGCCTCGAGCGCTCGCCTTCCTCGATCGAATAGGGCGAGTGCTACTCGAGCAACCTCTCAAGAAAATACCAGGCATTCATTCGACTTATGAAGAAAAAACTGACAAGGTATGGTTATGATTGTCAGACTTCATATGAAAGTTAAGGGAAGTTTAACGTTTATAAGAGAAAAGACCACCCAAAAATAAATAAAAATATAAAAACTTTATTAATCTGTCAAGGCCCTGTTTTCTCATCTATACTAATATTATAAAGCTGAAGAGTTTGTTTGTTTGTTTGTTTGTTTGTTTGTTTGTTTGTTTGTTTGTTTGTTTGTTTGAACGCGCTAATCTCAGGAACTACTGGTGCGAATTGAAAAATTCTTTTTGTGTTGAATAGACCATTTATCGAGGAAGGCTATAGGCTATATAACATCACGATGCAACTATTAGGAGCGAAGAAATAATGGAAAATGTGAAAAATGCGGGGAAAATTATTCATCCTTGAGGGCTTCCATTGCGTGCGCTGCGAAAACGGTTCAAGATACCAAAAATATATGTATGAAAGAATTATTCCTCTTGAAATGATCTAAAAAAATGTCTCAGACAGTATATGTCTATCTTTTAAAATAAACTCTCTAGAACAGTTTTTATGGTAATCAAATTTGGTCGAAATTAATGCATTATTTGTTAAGAGTTGTATCAACGTCATAATATTAATCTTTATACAAATAAATGTGTTGGATAGAGTGATTCAACGGGAAGGTTTTTATGTATGTACTTTTAGCCCGGAAAAACTTATTAACGCGGGCGAAGCCGTGGGCAATACATCTATATATATAAGCGGGCCTTGAAGGGTTAAAACTTAAAAGCATCATAATGTGTGCATATAATATGACCATGAAATACGGATTAACTCTAGGACTATATTATGAGTAAAGATTATAGATGCAAAGTCTTTTTGTGCAAGGCACATCATACCTTTAATAATCAAGTCTCTCTGTTCAGCTGTGCGGCGTATGGCGCCGAGTACCACGTCAATATAAAACATTGTTACGTGATGGAGATCTGCACGTGGCTCTATTGTGGGGTGACGAACACAACAGTACAATAGACAGCGCTTTGAGCGGCCGAATCGACAGGTAGGTATGGAACTTCCAATCATTTTGTATTAATCAGCGGTCAATGTCATTTAAAGGTCATCGATTACCATCTCGATACTGCGACTGTTAGTCCTGAAGTATAAAACAATGACCTTTCTTGAGTAGCTAGATGTTATTGTAAGCACCATAATATGAAATATCCATGCTCAATGGCGATAAAAAGGAGTCCCATGCTTACAGTACCCGTAGGAAATGTTAATTTGTTGAATGCTTCGTTAAGATAATTATTGGCCAATTGTTGTATGTACCTCATATTAGTCCCGTTTTTGTTGTAATAGTTTTAGAAGCTACATCCAGTTATGCTCAATATACCACTAGCAGAGTTCCATTTTTGTGTCAATTAGTATGTCGAGAACAGCTTACAAACCGTTGGGACCTGATTTAATGCGACGTAGCTAGCTAATAAATTGTAGTAGTTTACGATTCACTAGCTCTATGGTTTTTAATTTGTTTTTATAGGAGATTGGAAAACGAGGAAACCGCTCCTATATTGATTGTAAGTCGTAGTCGTCTTCTATGAAAATCAACATCGCAGAAATATGTTGGGTACATTTTAGATGTAGGAAGAAAAGTGGGTACTGAGAAGTCTAAAAATGGAATAAGTCACAAAAATAAGTGTTCTCTAAAGAAATTGTACCACCAACTGAATCTATATAGTTATAATAGTGGTAGAGTTCTACCACATACCAAAATAAGGAGGTTTAATGTTTTAGACATGCGATCTTCCTATCGTAAATCTTTTAATATTAATTTTACTGTAATATTAATTTTCGTTATTTCCCATTTGAAATAAGGTGCAAAAGTTAAATCTTAATTAACCTATAAGAACAATAGTGCGTAAGAGCAAATTATCCGGAATAATTTTAATCAAAGTACTTTAGACATTATGTACAAATCAGATAAAACAGTTTCAAGGAAACCGGCTGTTCGCCTCTGATTGTAAATTAAATTAACCGTGTGATTATTAATGGAATTCCATCTTCATAAGAAACTACACTCGGAAAATACCGAAGATTTGTGCAGGGTCGGAGTGTTCGTTGGGAGATCTCAATTGATTCGTTCTTTCAATTACTTTATCAATCTTGTTATTTGTGCCTATTAAAAAGTCTATAGATTATAATCCCGAGAGCAATTCTCAGATATATTTTATGGCAAATAGCAGTTTACTGACCAGAGGAAATTGAGTCAAAGTAATCAACTTCGAGAAATCTTCTAGATTAGATTGTTCTAATTTTAAGTGGTGCCTTGTCGGAGTCTGATTTTGTCTGTAAGTCGATTAATGCGCGTGCTGCCAGTGCTTTTGATTTAGTAGATGAAAGAGATAGAGTCATTAGTTTAGGTAAATGAAATAGATAGGATAAATACTGAACTGAAATGTAAGAAAGACAAGTAACGTTTAGTCAACCAACAATGCAGTCAATGTAGAGCCAGTATCCACCAAGCCGTGACATAGATGGTGTAAAGCCCATATTAAAGTTGAATAATGGTGGCCTTAGTGATAATATTTTGATTAATGACTTTTGCAATGACTAATGAGACCCCGCGCACGTGATTCGTAGTTACACACATGCTAACAATTCAATATTATTATTTACAGATACCCAGCACTTTCATCGGAGATGTTTACTACATTACTGGAACCTGAACATCCGCCAACATCATTTGGACAGGGAGCTTGCAGAGATTATAGAGCAGTAGACCACGAGGACGGTTGGTGGGGAGGCACTGCAGTCATCACAGGAGTCGCAGGCGCAACACCCAGCCTCTATCTAGCTCTTATGTTCAACGGAGTGTTTCCAAAAACAGCAGCGACATCACATCTCGTCAGAGTGATTCTCACTTTGCCGGAAAAAAACCAGACGATCATTGATCAGGTAATTTCGTTGTGTGCGCACAGTCAATTGGGAGATGAGATAGCAGATCTCTGTTAATATGTCTAATTGTACGAGTTAACAAGTATGATTTAGCAGCTGGATTCAGATGTATGTGCGTAATAAATATTTTGTAGTTACCTACCGTGTACAAAGTCAAAATATTTGATCCTTTCTGCTAAACAGTTGTCTACTTTTAATGAATGTTGGCAATCAAAATTTGCACATCTTTTGAAATTATTGTTTCATTGTGTGTGTTTATCTTTACATTTAATTGACATCGCACGTTTTTATTTTTACAAGGGCACTTATTCCTTTATCTGAAGTGCACCGAGCGTATCTTGTTCCATTGTAAACATCGCGATCACTTTGATAACTAAAATCATTTACGAGCACAAAACAATGAATACAATACAATATACTCATCAAAGTTTTTGTTCATATCAATTTTGTTCATTAAAATACAATGTGCAATTAATATTAAACGGTAATTTGTGTAATGGTTTCCAGGTACAGAGAGTGAACAAGCCCAATTACGATTTCAACGTCCTTGAAGGTTCAACTCCGGTTTCGGCTGCAGAGTTACGTTCTCTTGCTAGGGGACGATTACTGCTTACTGTGGAGGCCGTGGATACTCCAGAACGACGTCTGGTGGGAAGTGTGAGACAGAAAGCAGCTTGCGAGGTTTATCATGCGCCGCTGGTGTCAGAAAGGGCTCCGGCCTCACCCGCGCCTGAAGGACTTGCCTTGATCTACATTGATAAAGAGGGCTCGCTTGTCTATGATATACAGGTAATTTATAAATAGACGATTAGTGATTAATCATTTAAATGATTTCAACGATTCAAAGTAGGGTTCGCTACAGTATTTTAAACTCATTTTATTTAATCGCCCTTGATCATATCGGTCTACTTATTTGTATTATGCCTAACTTCATTGCACTTTTTAAATAAAGAGAATATTTTTTCTCTGCATCGATATAAAAATGTTTTTAATTATTGTAAAATAAGTAGAACAGAAGGTTTCAAAAACTTCTTCGTCTCTTGATTTAAAAGCGCAAATATCTTCTATGAATACCCTTAGTACCTATTTAAGTAGTTAAAATTGTAGGTATGTGTTGTCGAATACAAAGTAGATTAATTAGGGACTTTTGAATAATTCATCGTCTACTGAGAGTTTTTTAGGTACGTCTATCCATAAATTACGAACCAATAATGTGTTTCGTAATGTGCGCGTAGTAATCGGGACTTAGGTATTACAAATAGCAAGCTATTTTAATGTGCGCATACAAATGGTACGTTCACGCTAATAAGTCACAGTGTAATATGGGTATATTATATGATACAGCGAAAGAACTGAGCACGTTTATCTACAAATCTATTGCCTAGCGTTTAGATAATGTTTTGGATTGACACATTACGATTTTACCACGAAATAGTGCACATTAGAACTTTTATTCTGGAAAATTACCTTCACGCAGATGAACAGCAAACAAAAGCTAGTGATTTATTAAAATCTCGTTCGTTCTCCTCAGATGGATAACCTGGGTGTGAATGATCCGAAGATAACGTTAGTGGAGGAGCAAGGCAAGCGGCATTCTCAAGTGGAGATACTGGACACTCGCATTGGTGTGCTAGCACGGCCGAGCGCGCGAATTTTCCAACCACTCTATGAAGATAATCTAGCTGTTCATGTTAGTGGAGACGCAGGTAAATTTATAGTAAAACAATAGGTAACGCTCTAATAAACATAGTAATTAGTCACCCACCATTGTACCAGTTTTGTTTTGAACTTGCTTGGAAAATCCAGATAGAGTGACGACTGACTGAGTAGCGACAAATGATTACCCCTAGTCCATATAATTATGTCGACCAGTTTGAAATCGGATATGCATAGGGTCATCCTAGAACGTGGTACACTTACGTGGATTACTATGACGGGTTTTAAACCTTGTGTATGGTCGTCACTATCTGGGCGGATACAAATATCCTATCCTCAGCATTAATATCCTACAAACAGTACAAATATCCCATCCCCGACATTAATACTACCACCAGCTTTGCTTAGCACCGGGGTTAAGTTGAAATTGAGGGCAGTGGCTCCTACGACTGATATATAGAAGTGGTTGATACAAATGCCAGACTTGCCACCATAATATTCTTAGTTCTTACTATGTATAAGACTATTATAGTAATCAAAAACATAATTATATGAATAAAACATCTTTGGTCTGATTAGATTTATACTTAGATTGCAATGTTTGTAAGAAATTAAATTGTAGTTAATATTTTAAGGACCTCCAATACTTCGTGGTCGGCTGACGTCTCGTTTGATGCCTGATGCTGCAGGTTCTGGACCTGCTTTGTTACGCAGAACTTCTCAAGTTCGTGTACCTATGACGATGGCAGGACTCGCTTGGCTCTCGGTGGATTATTTATGTGGCTTGTATTATGAGGTAAGGAAAAGCTGAAATACTACCCTTGTAAAATGTAAATGATCACCACAGTTTTTGGTTACGTTTACATGAACATAATTTGATAGCAGTAACATTGATTTTTTTTTGGTTTCGCGGAGAAAGTGACTTATTACTACCGCCCAGCCTTCAAGGGGGGCGACTGAGCGGTTATGTTGGGTTCACCATGCCTTACGACCCAGCGTTGAGCCGCCGGGCCGAGTCCCTAATCTATGTACACTGCACGGCATACCAACTGAAACTCCGCGGTGGCCTTCTTCGGCGCATTAGGGACGGCTGCGGGTTTCCTCAGACTAAGAGTGTCTAAGTTGTTGTCCGCATCCGCCCCTGCGCGGTGCCGCTGACAATGATATAAAAATACTTCCACTAGGCGGTGATAACGGGTGGCAATTCTCGGAGCAAATCCTCATGGTGGTTGGAGACGCATGCAGGCGGGGAAGGCAACGCTCGGGAACTGGGTGCTGATGAAGGCTGGGTACTTGAACCCACTGCAGCAGAGCTGGTCTCTCTACACGTCGGCGCTGCTTATCTGGAACTACGATCCTATGATAACGTCACGGCACTTCTGCGCACGCGAGTACCACAAGTAAGTATTTTCATGGATAAGTAATCAATAGACATCATAAATTACAAACTACACCAATTACGAATAAAAATGAATTTAAGATAAAAGTATAATCAGTTTTACCTTCGAAGTCATTCAATCAAAAACGATTTTTAAAATGTGTCTTCGATAAAACTTAAGAAGTATTATGGAAATAGATACGTGGGTTTGTTTTGTGTATTTTCCAAATTTTTTACTTATGCTCTTTTTTGTCTACGCTGCTAAGATGAATAATCAAAGGTGAGATTAATTGATACTTAAATTTTCGGCTTTACAGTATGATATTGAATATGAGAAGTATTTAACTGCTACCTGGGACTGGAATTTATTCTGAATACTTTAATAGTCTTTTAACTGAATTCTAAAGACGATTATGTAGCTTGGCTTATTAAAGCTGTCAGATAAATAATCGTAATATAACCTACAATTCTAAATCAAATATCACTACGTAGATTTTATTGAACTCATCACAAATTAGGTATCAAGATACCTATCAATACAGTACAGTGGAAAGAATGTAATGTTTGATAAATTCAGAGTCGTTAATATTTCCACTGTTCTAGATAAGCGTGCCACCTTCATGCTTGCCTGCGGTCCCGGGGACCACAGATAACGAGTTAAGTGCCAAGTATACGCCAGGACCTTTGGAGACCCAGCTGTCCGACAACGCGCTGTACCGCATCAACGAGGGCTGTAAACAGGGCGAGAAGTTTTACAAGCTCGGGGAGATTTGGACTGATACTGAGGTAATAGTTTTTAAAAGTACATAGCAGTATACTGATACCTTTACGCAACTGGGGTGGAAATATAAGTTGGAACAATGCATGTAATTTAAAAAATCTGTGAGTTTCTGAGTACGTGGCCAACTGCCTATAAAAATGAAGCAGAAATGCCGATGTCAAACAGAACTCTATAGGACGTATAAGGTTCAATTAATAACTTTACGTTTTTAAGGCAGTTTCAAAAATATTCTGGCTCTCGTAAAGTTCTGCCCAGTTTTACACATTACGGCCTTATTTATAAACAGTTTATAAACCTATTAGTTATCGAATGCTTTGTCTTCTTGGAACGAATTTAGAATTGAGTTTGAAGGAAGAAGACAAAACATTCTATACATTGAAAAAACCCATTCTATAACTAAAATAAGTTTATATTTTTTTTACTAATAAGGTCGTAAATTTGTTTCAGTCTTGTTCCAAGTGCTCCTGTGTGTTTGGTATGCCGCGGTGTGAGCCGGTGCAGTGTCCTCAAGTAACGTGTCTGGTGCCTACAATACAGCCGCCAGGACAGTGCTGCCCAATATGCACTAGTAAGTGAAGTATTATGTCGCAGTGTTAATAAAACAATGACCTATTCCAAAATCGTTGACTTGTGGGAATCGCCACAAAAACTTAACTGTGTACGACTTTTTTTAAGTTGGACGGGGAACGAACACAAATTCAAACAATTTTGACCCTATTCCCAATGTTGAAAAGACGATTTTTTTCTTAGTCGATGCAGCTTGCCCTTTAGCGTCAAAATTTTTCTTTTTAGCCAAAATTTTCGATTAGGCCATTGTTTTATTAAGAGTACGATGTATATCTCTGATGGAAACATGATGAGACATAGCGATAGCTATAACGAAGAGATCAAAACGTAGTTTTAAATTAATTGTTTTTATATACCTTGTTAACATATTTGGCTTTGGGTGACTGGATAATAAACATGAACATAAAATTATTTTAGGTATATAGGCTTTCAAAATATTTATTTTATTATTAGTCTATAATGAATTAAAACTTACTAAACCACTGTACTATCAGGCAAATATAGTACAGACAAAAAAACTAAAAAAATGCTATATCATTATCAAAATGTTGGTGCTATTCCTTTTAGATTCAACATCAGCAAAATGGACAGAAGACGGCAGTTGCACGCTCGCTGGACAGACTTACGCGCCAGGATCGTCATGGCATCCATACTTGGTGCCAGGAGGTTACGATACCTGCGCTATATGCACCTGTAATTTCGCTACTAAGCAGATCCAATGCCCACGAGTCCAATGCCCGCCTCTACGCTGCAGTGAGAAAGACGCCTACAGACCAGATAAGAAGGCCTGTTGCAGAGTTTGTCCTGTGGTAAATATAATTGGAATAATTTGTATTATCATCATCATTAGCCATATGACGTCCACTTCTGAACATAGGCCTCCCCCAAAGATTCTCAGATGGACCTGTCAAAAGCAGCTTGCATCCAGCGCGTTCCTGCGGCCTTTACCAATAATTTGTATAATGGTAGTAAATAACGAGAGTAGTAAGGGATTCGACGGTTCTGGAGCACGTTCGGGGGTCGGTTGGCGCCACTCTGGCCTAGTTCGTCAATAATTTCGATTGCTCCAATTTCGCCGCGTACAATCCGCGAATTAACCCGCGGATTAAATTAATACCTACCGCGAAAAATTCCGCGGATTTAATTAATACCTACCGCGAAAAATTCCGCGGATTTAATTAATACCAACCGCGAAAAATTCCGCGGATTTAATTAATACCTACCGCGAAAAATTCCGCGGATTTAATTAATACCTACCGCGAAAAATTCCGCGGATTCCATTTCATATCACCCGCGAGATAGGTATAAACCGCGAATTGGAGGTGTATGGTTTATGGTTATGGTCCCCTCAAGCTTGTACCTTTTCCCTTTGTTTCGTTGTGCTTTTGTATTTCTACTTTCTAACAGCGACCCTTTTTATTTGAAGAAAACAAATGTCTTTGTTCCATATTCCTATGGGCTCGTGTTTCTACTTAAGAGCCGTTTACAATTACCCATTACTCACCCTTTATGCATTACGGGCATTGTTTATGATCCATAAAGCAATCGTTACAATACACCATACATTAATCAAATTCTAAGTAAAACCCTTCGGGTCTTCTCATTGTCAATGATTAACTACATGTCCATTATTTTAAACAACAGTTACGGATCCTATTATTCCCATTTCCTGATGCTATGTATTCAATGGAACGTTCAAAGTGAAAGTTGAACATGTTGGATCCTGTCTGCAAGGAAACAATACTCGCTCTCCATATAAAAGCCAAACTCAAAATCACATGGTATCGTATTCCACTCTGTGCTCTCTTCGAAGTGTGATCTCCAGTTGTTTGTAATAGTGAAGTGATAGTAAAACAGTGTAATAGTAAATACTGAAGCTGATATAAAATGAATGTAAGTACCTTCTTATACTTTGATCTAAAATTTTTATAACCAGATGTTTTATTAATTGTATATGTTATGTGTTGTTCACTGGGTTAATGCATTTTAGTTGTATTTGATCTCTTATTTAATTTATCAAAGTTACTGTAGTGCATTTTATTTCACATACCTATAAGTGTTTATCATACAATACTTCCTTAACCGATTTGTTTTATTTACAGTTTTATTTTCGTTACATTTGATCTCTTATTAAATTATCAATGTTACTTTAGTGTACATTTATACTTCGCATACCTATAAGTATTTATCATATAATACTTCCTTAACCGATTTGTTTTATTAACAGTTTTATTTCATTTTATTACAGTTTTCGGAAAATACTTTCAAAAATTACTATTATGCTGAAGATATAGATGAACCTAGTGATGAAGAAGGTACACTCGCCTTTAAAGTCAAAAAAGCGATAATAGCAAACAAAAGATCCATGGAATGCAACAACATTGACGAATTTTTCGAAAAACCTAAGAAAAAGAAGACAACGACAAAAAAATCATCTAGTGTTGGTAGAGCGACGAGTGGTGGTGTTTCATACATCAAAACAAACAGCGATGACAGCAGTTCTGCATCACACCTCATAAAAATTGAGGTGTATGATGTTAATAAAATAAAAAACATCGCACCGACGGAACAATGGAAACATGCTGATGTGCGAGTTAAATATTACGCAGACACCGAGAGTGATAAAAACTTGCAATGTATCAAGGACGCGGTATACAACATAACTAAACAGTTGGCGAGTAAGGACGATTGTGTGAAATATTTTATAGACAACGACAAATGAACAAAGTGCCAGTGCGTATCAGTGTTTTAAAATCATAACTTTAGTCATATACTTTATTCTAAGAAACTATTATTGTAATAACTATACCTATTTTAATTTAATTTACATTGTATTGTATTTTAACTTTGTATTCTTTTAAGTTACATGCTTAACAGATTACTTCGTTTTTTATTCTAGAACTCTTTGTGTTGTTGCTAAGTATTAATGTAAATAGTAATAAGTCTTTTTAGTGTTTTTCATGTTCATGCTTACGATTGTAAAGTTATTACGAGCATTCATTAATTGTTTGGAAGAAGTATAAGTTTGTATGGGGTTATTAATTCTCAATAAAGAAAAATCATTCATTCATTTTCATATTTCATTTATTCTCCTCAAAACATGATTTAAATAAACTAGTTAAAAACACATCATTGCATATTGTATTATCACTAAATAATACTTGAAAATCTTTGAGACTCTTACCATAATATTTATAGTACAGATACATTAAACAGTACTCTCCACAAACTATAGTAAAGTCATTTTGAATTCGGCTTGTATTGTAATTCCACATTCTAGAATTCCTCGCTAAAAACATTCGGTGGTATCCTTGAGGTGGTCGACCGTATGAATCAAAGTACTGTCCAAAACCATTCTGATCTATGTGTATGGCAACCCAGTGAGAACCTGGTTTGTTATCAGAGTCTAAGTTGCTAACTACATATGTAGGAGTTACTACATGTATTGGTAGGCGATTGGCTGCATATACATTATATTCAATAGATGGATCAATTTTCTTTAAGTAATTCTGTATTTCTATTGTATTCATTTTTATTTATCGAATCGCTGCAGAATCTTATCAAGTCGAATGATAAAGTGGTAATGTCGTATATAAGGTTAAGAAGACACTATTATGGTACTTATGTGGTAAGTTTTCTATTTTTGTGGGGTTGCAAGGATTATGGTAAAACAAAAATCTTAATATTTTTTAATTCATTTTATTCGTAACTTACATCTAACAGCAAATCTGAATCAAATTATTCATACTTAATCTAATCTTAAACAGTTAATTTTGTTTTCTTAACTACTATAATCTACTGAAATGTTGCGGTTTTTATCTATTTCAATAACATTATCAAACTCCGCATAAACAATACAATTAATAGTTTGTGATAAAGCTGTTTCAAAACGCACTTCTAATCTCACACTACCATGCTTTACAAGATTCCAATGACTTGAAGAGTTTGCTGATAAATCAGGTGTCAAATCAAATGCCAACATACAATACCCTTGAGCGTATTGTTCTCGGGATATCCCATTACCTTCATTTAGAAAGTGTATACCTGTTCCCGAAAACAATGTATGATATACTGAAGTAAAGTTATTGTTCTCAAATGAGGGTTGTAAAGCCTTTGATGGTATTTGTTGACCGTCTATGTATAAACTAAAAGTATTAATGTCATAATTTTGAAAGTTAAATGGGTTCTTAGTGAGGTTTCCATTGAAAGCAGCGTTATTTACAAATCCTACTATACACCTTTTAGGTAATTGCCCTAAGAAAATGTTATCTAGAGTTTTTCCTTGAACACCTGATGGTATTGTTAAAACTTTAACTTCAGCTCGAGTAATGGGGTATTTGGCTGTGGTAGAAGCTAAGACCTTTTGATGAGCAAGTAACACGCTGGGATTGATTCGTGCTCTACGAATTATCAAAGATGCATCCGTAATAGATACCTTTAATTTAAGGTCACCTGTAGAGGCCATGAGATTGAAATTTTCTCTAGAACGAACTAACTTAACACAAATATCAACACCATTGATTAAAAATTTTTCTTGATTGAATAAATCGCCATGCAAGTGACCAATCATTTCCAATTCTTTGCTTTCACTGGCTAGTTCTTGTCTCTTAGTAAATCCTTTATTAGTATCATCGGTGGAATCCATTTTTCCAGCCGTATCTTCATACCATAAGCCACAGGTGAGGTGAGAAGTTTTTGCCGCAGGAGCATAGTTCAATAAGTTTTCTATATACGCACGATAAGCATATGTGTTATTGGGTGGTGATACAAGTTTTTGATTTAAGTACACATCAAGTTGACTGAAGAGTGAGTGCAACCAATTGTTCACGGGAGCAACGACCGTAGATGCGGTGAGTTTGGTGTTATCTTGATTTACTATTTTCGCTTTCAAGTGAATTAACGTATGAGATAAATCTATGTAGTCATCTCCTGCCCCAGGAATTTGAAATTCTATAGGACCATCATCGGCAAGAGATGAAATTGGTTTATAATGGATCCAATTTCCACTTTCAATGCTAGTTTGAGTCGATGGCAATGCAAACAAATCCAATTCGGACTTAATACATTCACAAGAATGACTATGTAAAAAAGACATTTTAATTAATTGTTAGAAAATATGTCTTTAATTTGTTTTGGAGTAATTTTTGATTTTTTTAGAGCTTTCACTTTCGCGGTCAACGACGGAATGACTCCAGGTAGACGTTTTCGTTTTGTTATATATCCTGATCCAGACATATTGATTTTATTTATTTTTTCATCGGCCTTGCGTTTCAAGTTGGTACCAACTTCTTTAAGACGTGCTTTTATTGAATCTTCCATAGGTCGCGCACTAACCATATCTGTCAATAGCCCAACACCAGCACTTAATGCCTCTTTACCAACAGCTCGAACACCGCTAGACAGTAATGGTAAAACTGACCTAAACAATCCCCCAAGAAAACTACCGATTCCATGTCCTTTTTGATAAGGTGCCCCTTTATATACCACCCCTATGCCTGAACCAGCCTGATGAGAATAATACCGTTGATACGGGCACGACATGTCGGAGCGTTCAAAATGCATTATAATTTTTTAAAATGTAGTTTAACACACACCGTTCCAAACTGAAATGGTATCTTTTGTCCGGTGCTCGACCTTATATCTATTTCGATGGTATCGAATTCTCTTCGCATTACTGATAAGTAATGTGGAGGTGAAAATACATGCATTTTATTCGCACCATAGATGTATTTTGAGGGATCTAATGGTATAACTCTTAGAAGAGGTGTCATTACATCACCTACAATTTGAGGTTCAACTATATCGCAGTAAACGAATAGTTGAGATGGTAACCCTAAATGTAAATTAGCTGGACATTTTGCTAAATTCTTTTCAACGAGATTTCTGTTTGGTTCAAATCCCAACTGTAAGCCTAGTTTAGGAGATAATGTCACAGATTTAATTGTTTCGTCTAATACAGAAACAGACACAAATTTGGATATATTATCGTAGCGGAATTTGATTTTTTCCCTTATATTATTTAATGCTGATAAAATATGGTTAATATTATCATAGTTTGTGGCAGGTATGTGAGTCTTATAATATACTGTGGATAGTTTGTCTTCATGGGGCATTTTCATGATTTTTGTTATGTAAATAACATTCTCATGATCTTGAACAGTAAACATGGTGCATGGATATTGGAATTCAACGATTCCTACACACCATTCTCCTTCCAATATTATGGGTTTGGGTAATTTTGTTGAAAAAATTGATGTTTTATTCTCAGGAAAGTATTCCATTGAACTATTGCTAAGTAAAGTTAAATAAAAATCCTTCATATTTTTTTCAAACTGGAAGCTAAAATCCAACTATTAAATTTGTTCGGATAACCTTTCCACTTAACTAACACTTGTTGTCTGTTGCCAGAGTAACGAGAGCTAATTATTTTATCGATCTTGTGTTCAATGGTGGGGTCATAAATGACCTTTTGTAATTCTCGTTCATAAAATGTTCCTACTATCTCTTCACCATCTAAATCTTTAATAGTATAAACGGGCCACGGACTACGTTCTATTATGGAAGAAATCACAAATATTTCATCGCTCCAATTAGATTCATAACCTTTTTGGAATACATGTTTATATTTGGTTATTCTAACATGATCACCGAGATGAAACATAGGTAGTATATTTTTTGATGATTTTTCAGATTTTTCATATAAATTACTCCAAACTGTCATTATATTATTAGAATTAACATCTGAAGGACACATTTTAATACTAGAATGAAAACTGTGATTGTAAGAGTGTATCAAGTTCTGCAAAATATCAATATATTTATGTGTATTCTTGTGTGTAAAATAGCGCCACATCTTCATTTTTAGCGTTCTTTGAAATCTTTCTACAATACTTGCTTTGATGTCTGGATTATTTGTCGTATAGTAATTAATGTTTTTTGTTTTAAAGTATCTTTGAACATCTTTTGATACAAATTCAGTGCCTTTATCAGATTGAATGTGTGTAGGTGTGGTGCTAGCTTCATTAAATATACTATCGAAACACTTTTTTACGGTTTCTGAATTTTTCTTTTGCAAGGGTCTGGCATATGCATATTTGCTAAAAACATCAATAACACAAAGAATGTAATTGAAACCTTTATTATCTTTAGAATAAGTTCGCATGTCACTTAAATCGGCTTGCCAAAGTTCATTCAGATTAGAGAGAACGTATTTGTTTCGAGCGAATCTTCTATGTACTGGTTTATGGAGTGTATACGTAGATTGAGATTGCAACCAGTTTTTAACTTCCTCCTTTTTCATTTTACTTTTCATAGCTTTTGATAATTTGTCGATATTACTATATCCAGCGGGGTGTGATACATCATAATAAATTTGATTTATTTCTAATAAGGGGTCCATTTTTCCCAATCAATCTTTTTCTTAATTTTATTTGCGTGTTTAATTTCACTAGTTGGTGTCAAATATACCTCTGTGTTTTGTGGCGGTTGTTCTTCGATGTCTTTTTGAAGTTGAGCTATGTACTCACGTCTTTTTGGATTGCCAATGTATGTTAAAGGTATTTTCAAATCTTTTAACGCTTCAGCAAATTTTTCCCAACCGGGTGGGTCGTTGTTTTTCAATGGTCGCAGTGTATCGCTTATTAAATCGATAATGTTACTGTTAGGAATTACTTCATTATCCACAATCACTGTGCCAGCATCATTCCAATAAATTTTGTTTTTATTTAGCGACACCGAATTCAATAATAACTCACCTTTTTTTACATATGTTTTTGGTATTAAATTTAAAATTTGTTCTGTTGAATAGAAAGGTTTTTTTTCAAGTGTAAAATGTTCTTGTTGCTTCTGTTCATCACTCAGTGTCTGACTGACAACTACATCTTTATTCTTGATATCATTATTTATATTAAAATTTTTCCAGCTTTCAGATGTGGGTTTATTGTTATCGTCATTTGAAGTTATTATAGGGAGTTCAATGGGACGACGATCTTCTTCCATAAAGTGGAGATATCTTTGTAAAATTTGTAAGTATAATTTACACTTTTTTCGATCATCCATATTACTGCTGAGTATTTTGTCCATTTCGCTATCTAAACGAGAGGTAGGATTTTCATTTCTTTTTTGATTTAACTTATCTATTAAACTTGGGTCAACTAACAGCATTTTTTTGGCGTGTTCCATTTTAAACCAGTCCACTTATCAATCCACTCAAAATAGAACCCAATATGATCGGAAGAAATGCACCACCTCTTTGAACTATTATATTCTTTCTTATTTTATTTGTACTTTTACGTACTAATTTTCGTAGTAGATTTTTGTATTTTTTTAGTTTATTCTTCGATTTTTCTTCAAGATTTATATTTCCTTGTAAAACATTATGAATACATTCACAAATAAAATTAATTTCGTTTTCGTTACACACTTTTAAAAGAGCTTGTTGATGTTTTGGTTTAAGCTTATAAAGAGCATTTAATAAGTGTTCATGCGTCTTTAAGCGTCGATCCATCATTTGCAAATGACGGGTATTTGTTGGTTTTTGACATATTTAAACTCTTTTGTGGGAATGTACACTGTAGGATGACCATCAGAAGGAAAGATCTTTGATTTAATTCGACACATATCAAAAGTATTTTGTTTTAGATCTATCATCAAATAGCCATGTGCTTCTTTTGTAGCATCTCTGTAAGAATCTTCTATGAATTTGCTATTTTCTGGTGATACTTGTCGCGCTAAGTAACGTATTTGAGTTTTATCACGTGGGTTTTTGAAATAAATGATGTAGTTTGAATTCAAAGAAATGTCTCTTTGTCCTTTACCTTGATGAAATAAATTTTGAGTAATGTAAAATACACTCAAGTTCCTATGATGACTACCTTTAGTAAATATGTCGACAATGCGACCATCAGATTCCCTCATAAGATCATCGATAATGATAAGGTTAGCTTCCTTTCCATCAAACATATTCATATCTGGTATACCCTGATAATAGTTTACATTTGGTACATCATATAAGGGTTGCATCTCATCAAAACACCAAGTAATTTGATGAAAAGTGGTGTTACACATATCATTAATGTATTTAATAAAGTTTGTTACAAAATTAGACTTTCCACACCCACTTGGACCTGCAACTATTGCAGTAAAAGGATGATAAAAGTGAAACATTTTTAAATGCACGTGTGAACTCGAAAAGCGCTTCGGATTGAATAAAACAAGAAGATACGATTGAATGTATTATATTTGATTTTTTTTTTGTTTTACATACAAAGATTACATAATATTCAAATAGTTTGAAAAATGATCACATACAATTCAAAGATGTTTTCAAAAATATTACTGTAATAAAATTAATATAAATTAAAGTTAAATCAGATATAAGAATAAACTTCCTACAGACATTCAAATTTGCATCTTATTTTTCATGATACACAAAATAGTTGTCATAGTATCACAATAAAAAAAAAAGTACATAATAAAGACAGAACATTAAAATAACAAACATACACACACACACATTAACATACATATTTTCGTTGTACAGAATTCATTGATAAAATCAAATGTCCTTTATTTTATAATGACCCCATGCAAGAGTATCTGTTGAATTCTCTATTAAATAACGTTTTGTGTCATTGTGTGATAAAGATATCTTATTGATTTTTTGTGTAAATATAGCATGTTTAATTGATTTGAATCTTATCATTTCACTGTATTGCGTTTTCTTTTCATATAAACATGATTTATAATCGCTGAGACAAAATTTTTTTGTGACACTTTTATTAATCCCTTTTGCTTTACATATACATTTATTTTGCACATCCATTGCATACATTTTAGAGCGAAGACCTACAAACTCTTTAAGAATTTTTCCGTTATTTTCGTCTTTAAAAAATCCTAATCGTTTTTTATTCAATAATGGTAAACCATATTCATTATTTGGTGGATAGTCTGACGTATCAAAGTAGTTGGCTAAATCAAGTTTTATATCAGCATAATAATTTTGCGTAAATATTTGATATATTAAACTATCGGTATCAGTATATAGTAATTTAATATTATCTTGATATTTCACTTTCATATAATCGTAATGGAAATCGTATAGTAATGTTTTCGATTTATCTAAAATACAAAAACCGAGGTAAATTGGTTTATTATATAAAACGTTAGTTTTGTTTAATTGTATTGCAACTAAGCTCTCTGAGAATATAGATAAACTATGGAATTCTGGTCTTGCTATCAAAGATTGAGCACCTTGAGTTTTGCCACGATTTAACCAATGATTTATTAATTTGACATGAACTCGCTTTCTTACATTTTCCATTGTTTTACCAAAAACAGAATTATTCATAAGTTTAAAAAAATCTTTCTCAAAATCTGAAGTAGCTAATGATCGCATATGAGTGTTTAAGTCTATGTAACTTTTCAACCATGCAGATTGTTCAAATTTTAAAATTCTATGAATTTTAACTAATCTGAGACCATTTTTTAAACATTGTTTGAGGTTTCTATAATGAATGACGTAATTTTTTTTATCTTCTAAATTTGGAATCAGTTTCTTGTCTTTGCTGCTTCCTAAACATACGTTTTCTGGACAAAATGGAAAATCTGAATGAAAATCATGTAAAGTTTTTGAATATTCTAAGTCTACTTCCAATATAAACCCATGTTTGGCATCATCGGCTGTATTAAAATCTGTATTTATGTCGACCCATTCAAATTTTCCTGTCGGGAGACATTGGGACATAGCCCAACCATAAAGGTTATTTGCGTCTAAGTACATCAAAAATGAAGATGGTTTACTTGAATTGTATTCCGACATAAATATGTTATTTGCCACTGCATGTCTATTGCTGCATTGTGATATACCACCCCGAATATTATTTGCTATAAACGTAACCTTGTCGATATCTGTTAAGAGTTCCAAATTTATCTTGGTAAAATTTAACATAGCATCCCAACTTAAACCAGGTGCTGTATAATAGTGGGCAGGATCTAAACCGTATGTTTTAAGACAGACATCCCTAAAATTTTCAAATATATCTGCTAACAACAATACATCTGTTTTTAAATACAGGTCTGAATATTCACCCATATTTTTACAATTAAAATGTTTCCACACGTCTTGGGCATGATGGTATTCACTTTCTGTAATGTGACTATCATTTAAAGAACTATAAAACTGATTGCGAGTGGGAAGAGAAGTTATTTTTAAAGAATCAAATGTTGTCATGTATTCGTATGGATATACACCTTTTCTTATTAAGCGTTTAAAATCTTCTTCACATGGATATTTTAACTTGAGTTCACGAAATTGTTCGGGTAGTAAGTTCTGAGCTAATTTGTTAAGGCTACTTGACATAAATTTAAAAGAATCAAGAAATCGTAATTTTACAACTCTGTTGTTGATTTGTAAAACTTTAGAAAAAGAAATGTATTTTTCTTTGTTCTCAGGAATAAGTTCAATGTCACCTTTCTCGAAATCAAGACCATGCACTATGAAATGAGCGTCATAATTACTTAAATTATGTAAAAACACTGGTACAAAATTAGGAGCTTTGTATTTCTGAGAGCATACTCTATGAGCTACACCTTCATATACTCCAGTATGCCAATTGTAAGATACTGTGCTATCCTTGTTTAATTTAGTAGCACAAATGTAACACGAATCACTTTGACTGATATTTATTTCATTTTCTTCAGTTAACGGTAAAGGTGATCTTACAAAAGAATTTTTTTTACAGATATTTTCTAAATCTGTGTTAATGAATTGCATAAATTTTAGTGCGCAATCTTGTCCTGTATAAGATCTATATACTGAAAGATTATCATCATACGAACATTTAACATAATACCCAAAACTATACGTTTCATGTTTTTGAATATTAACAGTTGAAGATTGATTTGGATTGTTAGAACAACTCTCTATTGGGTTTAAAAATGCTTCAAAGTCAGCATACACAACGAATGGAACTCTTAATTTACGTTCATAGTTGTTAAATGAAATTTGGTTTGATGGTATTAATTCATTAAACCAGTTTCTTTTGCTATCGCTTTCCGATGGTAAATTTGTGCACACATTGAAACAGTCATTTTCTTGGTGTCGTTTTAAATTATGTAATGATGGAAAATTTAATAAACACCCATCACAAATATGAACTGCATGTTCAGAAGTCGATATCTGTTTAGATAATAATCTCGAGAGGTTTTTAATAAAACAGTAATGACCTTTAGAACCTTGAGATATATACAACAAGTTTAAGTGAGTAGTTTTTCGACGTTTCGTAAAGTGTAATGGACCTACAACTTTATTTGATTTGCTTATTGAATCATATTGTAATCCAAAAACATTAATACTCATACTGTTCAATTTTTCAAACTTATGGATGTCGTTAATTTTTATAGGAAACGATAGGTTATCAAAATTTAACTTATTTTTATGTATTATATAAGATGATACCCTATTGGAACTATGAGTGACTGGGAATAATCCTGACAAAACTGCCCAACGAAAGCATTCGTGATCGTTATTTTGAACATTGATTACAGCTTTCTTGTGTTTTATATCTAACGGTAGGTCTATGTATGAAGATCCACGCAATGGGTTAAATTTGTTGACATTCATATCCAAGTGATTTATTTTAACTAAACTCCATCCGCTACCTTTTTTTTGAAAATTTGTCATTTTGTTTGTAATTTCGGTGATTATAGATGAGAAAATAATATCTTTATCATCACCTTGACAAACAAGATAGTTTGAAATTTGGAAATCAAAAATATTTAGTAGATTTTTTGTTTCTTGTGTGAAATCCGCATTGAGAATAAAATTAACTTTTACAACAGAATATTCTAAAATAGATCGTTCTAGTAATGTATAAATTACATTTTTTATATTTTGTAAAAATAATTCAGGTGATTCAAACTGCGTATCAGAAACTAAATTAGATTTCACTCGATATGTAATAATTCTATTACCAAAAGCACTATCAATCAATTGAACATTAGGTAGATTATTATCTCTTCTAATTAAATTATTTTTATGTTTATTGCTCTTATAGTGACTGGTCATATATTTTTTTGACACATGTACGTGACACTCAGGACATTCAATTTTATCATTATGCTGTTCTGTACTTACATTTACAATGGTACCCAGCGATGATGTAGATGTTGAAGGAGCTTCAAGACGAATATTTTTTTTTCTCTTTAACGGATCCTCCTCAAACAACTCAGTTGGTGCTAATCTTTTCCTTTTTCTGCTACCTTCTCCATTCTGCATAGATCTGATGGATAAGAAAACTGTTAAAAATTGTGATCACACGTAATAAGCTTCTTACTATATTTCTATTCTTTAAATAGATACTAACATTTTTTGTTATTTACACTGAAAACAATATGCTTTCATTGATAATACACCATCAATATCATCCTCATCGGTATGAGTTTGCTGTGAGGTTCTATGACCACTACATGGCGTATAATAAGGAGAAATATCAGGATCTCCCAACATTGACACTGGCAAAACATTTTGTATATACCAAAACCGTATGAAACGATGATATTTATTTAGAATAATATTTTTATCGAAACTAGCAATCTCACTCTGAGATAAACTAGAAATATCAAGCGAGTGGTACATTTCGGTTGCACACTAATGTAAAAAATATAAACGGAAGAAACAAGTGGAATGATTGTGCAAAGATGTCCCAACCATTATAAATACTTGAATTGTATCCCCTCTTCGTGGATGCCCAGAACATGTTGCAACAAGTCTTAACATAATAAAAAATGTTATACTCACGTTTCAACTTGTGTTTGTTCCATTTTATCACAGAGCTCGTAAAGTTCTTTGTCGTATTGTGATGACATCAGGTCCATAGATTCAATGTTCTCGAGAAGTGCGACGAGTTCCGTGTTGTGTAAATCACAGCTTGATATTGCATCCATCGTGAGCAATGTCTTCGTAGTACCTTCTTACTTTAATAATAAACACTACCCTAAACAATGCAATTTAACTTTAAACTATCCAAACAATTAATGAATGTTCGTAATAACTTTACAATCGTAAGCATGAACATGAAAAACACTAAAAAGACTTATTACTATTTACATTAATACTTAGCAACAACACAAAGAGTTCTAGAATAAAAAACGAAGTAATCTGTTAAGCATGTAACTTAAAAGAATACAAAGTTAAAATACAATACAATGTAAATTAAATTAAAATAGGTATAGTTATTACAATAATAGTTTCTTAGAATAAAGTATATGACTAAAGTTATGATTTTAAAACACTGATACGCACTGGCACTTTGTTCATTTGTCGTTGTCTATAAAATATTTCACACAATCGTCCTTACTCGCCAACTGTTTAGTTATGTTGTATACCGCGTCCTTGATACATTGCAAGTTTTTATCACTCTCGGTGTCTGCGTAATATTTAACTCGCACATCAGCATGTTTCCATTGTTCCGTCGGTGCGATGTTTTTTATTTTATTAACATCATACACCTCAATTTTTATGAGGTGTGATGCAGAACTGCTGTCATCGCTGTTTGTTTTGATGTATGAAACACCACCACTCGTCGCTCTACCAACACTAGATGATTTTTTTGTCGTTGTCTTCTTTTTCTTAGGTTTTTCGAAAAATTCGTCAATGTTGTTGCATTCCATGGATCTTTTGTTTGCTATTATCGCTTTTTTGACTTTAAAGGCGAGTGTACCTTCTTCATCACTAGGTTCATCTATATCTTCAGCATAATAGTAATTTTTGAAAGTATTTTCCGAAAACTGTAATAAAATGAAATAAAACTGTTAATAAAACAAATCGGTTAAGGAAGTATTATATGATAAATACTTATAGGTATGCGAAGTATAAATGTACACTAAAGTAACATTGATAATTTAATAAGAGATCAAATGTAACGAAAATAAAACTGTAAATAAAACAAATCGGTTAAGGAAGTATTGTATGATAAACACTTATAGGTATGTGAAATAAAATGCACTACAGTAACTTTGATAAATTAAATAAGAGATCAAATACAACTAAAATGCATTAACCCAGTGAACAACACATAACATATACAATTAATAAAACATCTGGTTATAACAATTTTAGATCAAAGTATAAGAAGGTACTTACATTCATTTTATATCAGCTTCAGTATTTACTATTACACTGTTTTACTATCACTTCACTATTACAAACAACTGGAGATCACACTTCGAAGAGAGCACAGAGTGGAATACGATACCATGTGATTTTGAGTTTGGCTTTTATATGGAGAGCGAGTATTGTTTCCTTGCAGACAGGATCCAACATGTTCAACTTTCACTTTGAACGTTCCATTGAATACATAGCATCAGGAAATGGGAATAATAGGATCCGTAACTGTTGTTTAAAATAATGGACATGTAGTTAATCATTGACAATGAGAAGACCCGAAGGGTTTTACTTAGAATTTGATTAATGTATGGTGTATTGTAACGATTGCTTTATGGATCATAAACAATGCCCGTAATGCATAAAGGGTGAGTAATGGGTAATTGTAAACGGCTCTTAAGTAGAAACACGAGCCCATAGGAATATGGAACAAAGACATTTGTTTTCTTCAAATAAAAAGGGTCGCTGTTAGAAAGTAGAAATACAAAAGCACAACGAAACAAAGGGAAAAGGTACAAGCTTGAGGGGACCATAACCATAAACCATACACCTCCAATTCGCGGTTTATACCTATCTCGCGGGTGATATGAAATGGAATCCGCGGAATTTTTCGCGGTAGGTATTAATTAAATCCGCGGAATTTTTCGCGGTAGGTATTAATTAAATCCGCGGAATTTTTCGCGGTTGGTATTAATTAAATCCGCGGAATTTTTCGCGGTAGGTATTAATTAAATCCGCGGAATTTTTCGCGGTAGGTATTAATTTAATCCGCGGGTTAATTCGCGGATTGTACGCGGCGAAATTGGAGCAATCGAAATTATTGACGAACTAGGCCAGAGTGGCGCCAACCGACCCCCGAACGTGCTCCAGAACCGTCGAATCCCTTACTACTAACGAGATCCAGATTCGAAATAGATATTAAATTTCTAATACACACACACTCACGCCTTTTATCCCCGAAGGGGTAGGCAGAGGCGCAACTAGTGCACCCACTTTTCGCCGTTATTCCGTCCCATGATGTGATAGGGGGCGAGCCTATCGCCATATCGGGCACAAATTCCAGACTCCGAGCTGATACTGAATAGAAAAACCCAATATCACTTTGCCCGACCCGGGAATCGAACCCAAGACCTCAGCATTGCAGTCGTACCACAATACAACTACGCCACCGAGGCAGTCTAAATTTCTAATGTTGATAGAATTGATTGTAAATAATTTAAGTAAGTAGCGTCGAACTTACCTGTAATTTAGAAGCATACACTTAAATGTTAATTATCTTTTTCCAAATAATGTTAAAGTCTTGTATGTATTTTTAGTTGGTAAGGCTTTACTAATAAATAAAGAAGTATAACGATATTATAACAATTATTTTTTGTAAGAAAATCATCTGTGATATGTGATGATTTTTCTTTATAAAATATAAAGAATTTTCCCATTTTTTTATGGTAATGCCTTTATTGTCTTTTACAGGCCAAAGCCAAAAAACCTGACGAAGAGACACCTAAAGATCAGGGGACTCCAAGAACAGCCGAAGAAATTCTGGCAGAAGGTGGATGCAAATTCCCTGACGGACCGCTACCAAATGGAAAAGAAGTCCATCCTTCGATACATTCGCACGGAGAACAGAGATGTGTCACTTGCCGATGCAAGGTAACATTTTTATTTCGAGGCACATTATTGTGTAATTAAAAATATTTTTTTAAATGCATATTCAAATATCACCTCTAAACATGTAAGCCTGTATGTAACCTGTGTTATAAAAGGTTTGCATTATTTAACATGAATGAGGTCACTTGAAATTCATCTATATCTTAAAACTGTTTTACAAAGATGTTATTGTTTGTTGTTCTCAGGACGGTGAAGTAACATGTATTCGTAAGAGGTGCGGACGCGCGGCTTGCTCGCGGCGGCGGCGCGTGGACGCGTGCTGCGTGTGCACGCGGCACCGACGGCAGCGCGCGCCGCGCCTCGACCGCGCGCAGCGCACGGAACGCTCAGAGCGCTTAGAGCGCTTAGATCGCTCTCAACGCTCTGCCCACCTGGCCCCGCCGCCTCCGAGCTGAGCGCGCCGCGGTTGAGTGCGCGCACTCGCCGGACACAGTATTACTGCGCCCGACCATCCCGTCTTCAACCCAGACTGCTCGTAGGCTAAGTGAGTGAGCGCTCCGCTCCCTAGACTGACGATTATTTTTATGTACGCGTACGATGCGAATGTGTCTCTAGTTTTAGGTCGCGTTGTCAAACACGCGCTACCGGACCGGACCACATTTGCGGGTGATAATTAATGTTTAACTTCTTGTCGCCTTGTTAGGCACCTACTTCGTATAATGCATGCCTTCGAATAAGGCGTTGGGAACAAGTTGTGTGGAAGACTTTCCGCCTCTAGTGTCGGATTTCCGCTGTTGTTATAAGAGCGTGTCCTTTGGTTCGGTAGAGGTGTGTGATGAACGTTTCGACACAGTAGGCGGTAGGACGGTCGGCCGCGCAACGGCTCTGAGTCGATCGATGACGGAAGTAGCTATACTGTGTATTAATAAACTTTGAATATACTTACCCACCGGTATTTAATTGGTATTATGAGATATCCCGAAATTTTATAGGCGCATTGCATTTTCATCCGATACTGATTTGTTTTTAGTATTTATTAGTCGTGTAAGGTTCGATCGCTCTGTGAGATATCGTTAGAGGTGCGAGCGCGGTCGATGGAAGATGTGCCATATTTTCTTAATTGTAAATATAAATTATAGTACTACTTATGTGCATATTTATTTACATGTTTATTATATATGATATGAGGTAATGTTACGTGCACACGGTCGCGTACGATACATCACACACATTCATGTACTGTTCGCCATGTTTGTGCATTTGTTTTAGTCTTGTATATGTTTACTTAGTGGCATACAGGTGTTACTACTGTGCATGTGTTATGATTCGATAGTGCTTATTTACTATATTAATTTATATGCTTAGTCAGTAATTTGTGTAGAATCTGTATTGGCTTCAAATATAAGTCTGTAGAGAGAAATATGTTACATTGTACGTAATTTTACTTATATGTGAAAACTAATATCTCGAGTAACTTATATTTGTGGTAACGCTATCCGGGTGTCAACCCCATATTCGTAATTAATCTGTAAATATTAACGTACTTTTTAAAATGTTATGCTTTACACAATAAATAAACGGACTGTAGGATAATTATTTTATAAATCAGTACATAAGGCATAGATTTTAATAAAATTTCGTGACTAGTTTTGATTAATTACTAGTTTAACGACTTAGTTATGTAATTAAGGAAGCTAGTCCAAATGTTCGATGTGATGGAAACGAATGCCATGTAACTAGCGATACTGTTTTGATTACTGATAAGGTTTATGTACTTTGTAAGTGGCGACCTCACGCGATGTGGAAAGAGAATTAGGTATTTTTTTAGGGAAGATGAGACGCTCGAGTATTGCGCGGGCGCTACTGGGCGTTTCCAGGACGGACTGATGTAAAACGCCAAAGTTTTAAAATTCATGTTGAGGTGAGGCCTGCAATTCGTGATTTCGCGACTTAAAAGGATTCGACGGTTTCGTGGGACATTGCCAAAAATATATTTTGTGAATGGAATTTCTCTTTTCGTTGTGGATTCTAGTCCATCAAAATTTGAAGAGTTTGTAACGTAGTGCTATTATTATTGGTTATTTACATTATTCAAGTTTCGGTAAAACCGGTCGATAGGAGATCTATATTTACGGTTCTGCCGAAGTTTGTGAACGTATATTAGTTTTGATATAACAAGAATATCAATGATAAGCACAAGAGTTTATGGTTTTTAATATTTTTTGTATTATCTAACAATAGGTATGTAGTCATCTATGGCTTGCGAATAACATAACTAATGGCCATAAAAAACTATGAAGTCGCTTTTGTTGCATTGTTTTTCTAAATAGAAAAATATGAAGTATCAATATTCGAACCAACAGTACGGTGATAAGGGACGCTGGGTATATTTTAATAAATTCCTGAATCATATCAAGCGTTTGGTAAATTTGTTAAACGTTCACGTATATTTGGGTTTGTCTAGGTGCATTCAGTCAATATATTGTAACCTGTCATACAGTTATTAAATAAATTACCTGAGATCAACTTTTGGTTTTATTTCATTTATTTTTATACATGGTTTTTTTTATTATTCAATAGATACTCTATATCAATTATATTTCATTGTTCAGTCCATTAGTGATTACACTATTGAGTATAAAATCTAGTGATACATTGTCATATAACTATGTATATTACATAGTTATTTTAAAATGATATACCTAGTGTGATTATTTTTTTTGGTTTGATTTACATGTTACTTTAGTATTAAATTAAATTATTAGATAATTTTAAAATAAGATTTTGATTCTCACAATATAAAAACACAATATTATGGTGTGGATTTTAAAGTCTAAACTCTTTTCATTATTTTTATTGCATTGAATGACGAGACGAGCATGCCGTTCGCCTGATGGTAAGCGATACGACCACCCATAAACAGTAGTAACACCATTCAGCACCACTTTACTGTGTGGTATTCCATTGCGTTCGTCATCTTGAGACATAAGATTTTGTAATTTTGTTCAGTAGTTACACTGGCTACTATGTCCTTTAAACCGAAACACAACAGTGCATGGAAACTGCTGCTTGGCGGTGGAAATAGACATTGCGGTGGTACCTACCCAGACGGAATCTTACTTAGAAGAGACCGACCACCACTATCTACAGTTATTTGTAGATACTGGTAGCAGGTCCTCAGTTTTGTAAAGAAACGAGACAAATTTCCATAGGCTATAAACTTTAAGGGCAAACAGCCTACAATATTTATTGGATTTTTGTTTTCAGACAGATTTTAAATTCCCTGAAAATATATAATACATAACTGTTAATTTTTAAAGTAGGGATTTGACTTTCAAAGCACCCATCATCGCATCAGCTACTGCATCAGCCACTTCGATGGTAGAGTTAACACCCATCAGGCCTATGCGTAATGCTTTACCCACTGTTGGGCCCAAGCCAGCGAAGATTAGGATGTTGTATCTGAAATGGAACATTAGTTTAATACCATTTAGTTTTTTGTAGTCTAGGATTACTAATTATATTTTTAATCAGTAATTATCTAATGGGGTGTTCAATTTGGTGCTCAAAATATTTGATGAAAAGCAGTAGCAAAATGACGAAAGTTACATCAATGAATAATAACTTTATTGGTAAGAGGTGTATGACCCGTATTCACCAACTTTACTTATTTGTGTAAGGAGAAATTCTATGATAATTACCCTGTTTCTCAGTACTTACAGCCTTTGCAACGCGTAAGCATAGGGGCGCTGGGAGTAGCTAGTACTGTGATGTAACTTTACTTCAGTTGGCTGTCAGATAAACAATGCTGAACAAAACAAAAAACGCGATGCAATTCCTAATACTATGGGATCTGGCCCACTGCTCGTCCTCATAGTATTGTTTGTACTACGGGTGTTAGTGTACTTCAATACTTACTTATCTCTTATATATTTGTAGAATTTAACATAATCGTAGCCTGGTGGCAGCACTATTGTGGTAACAGTAGCTAAGCGGTCCTCAGGTTTGGGTACGAGAAACTGCACTGGCAGTTGCTGCATTCGTCTGTGGAAATGAGCTGCGGTGGCGGCGTGACGCGCCCACGACTTGGGTAGCGTTTCGTTGATCGCTTCTCGAAGACATTGACGGAGCGCCCAAATAAGAGGAGGGCTCAATGTGTGATGATATCTGGAATGGTTAGATAAAAAATAAAGACAGGGTATAAAAAAAATAAAGTATTTTTTTTATACCCTGTCTTTATTTTTTAAATTTCTTCTGATTTGTAGATGTAGGTTAAATGTAGGAAGAAATTCTAGTTACACGCCTTGTACTAAGGCCAATATTTACGAGTTCAGTAATTAATCTTTTTTTTTTATTTCAGGTATCAAAGACCCATAGTATACAAAAATCACACAATAAGTCACATTACATGTCATAATACACAAAAAAAATTAGTTAAAAAATATATTTCCTTGCCCTAGGTGTTGATATAGGTGTTCTTTTAAGATCGAATCATATTGCTGATTGGTCAGATAATTTGAACGTCGAAGATGAAATTTAATACAACTGCATTGTAGCTCAACTTGGATATGTGGTTTGAACCAAGATTTTATAATTTGGTAGATGTTTTTTGAAGTCATTTGATGTACAAGAGAGAAACTAGCTTCGCAGTGCACCTAGGATTATAACCTCAGCATGCACCAGAGATATATCAAATGGACAGATACATAATTAGAACATGTTACATCATAATTTACATATTAAATAAAAGAGTGAGTAATACAAACAGTCTTGTGTTGCCGAAACAGTTCCACTGCTGTGCCAACAATTTCGCGTCAAAATAGAACGGCGGTTCATGTTTTCTGTTATTAATTTTGTCTCTGAAACAAAAGCAGAAAAATTTTTTTTCGTATTTTATTTCTAAGTCGAAAGTCCTACGTATGCAGAGTGTGGCTAGGTTAATAGTAAATAGGTACCACGGTAATAGTTATTTTTTCTGGAACGTGACGCTTTCGGCCACCACGGCGGGTTTTGCACCTTATGTGAAATGAAAAACCTCCTATCTATTTCGGCCACGGCGGCCAATCTTAACGGACATCAGCCAGGACGCATGAGTTATTATAGTGCACAAATGTGTGCGCAATACACAGGTGCACTCGCTATTCCTTTACTCTCATAGACCGGTGAGATGGCAACCCGACATGACCGGAGAGAGATCAGGCGCAGGTCCAACGGCATTACGTGCTTTCCGAGGCACGAGGGTATAATACCGCCAACTTTCTGACGAGCTGCGGCTGAATAATTTTTAAGGTGGAAACACCCAGTCACAGTGTTTGTGGCCCGACCCGGGATTCGAACTCAGGACCTCAGCGCGCAAATCGTACTCGTAACGCGTACGCAATACAACTACGCCGCCGAGGCAGTCGTACCTTATGTACGGCAGTCGCTATCCGGGAGCATCATCCTACAACCACCTGTTTCTACCGCCAAGCACCATTATGCAAGGACCATTGTGTTCCAGATTGAAAAACACTGTAGCCAGTGTATTTACTGGGTATTATGAGAATTCACATCATCATCATCATCCGCGCTCATCACGCTGTCTCAGGGTGGTGAGCGTGATTTAGTGCCACCTAGTACTTCTAAATTCAAGGTTAGATAGTGTTGCTACTGTTTTTTGAGACGTTAGTTTATGTCTTTTATTTATCGTCATTCATTTACATCAAATATTCCTATTATTTTAATTTAAATGCCAGAAGACGATTTGTTATGAATTTGCTGTTTATTTTATATTTAATTTTTTTGCTCTTTATTAGGTAGGTACACTATCAATTTTGTAGAGAAATTAACAATAAATTCTGGCTAAATTGTAGACTTTCTGTAATGGACTATTCGAAGCCAATCCTTTGGAAGAATAATTCCAGGAAAAACAAATATTGTTATTCGATTGAACGGTGAAGGAAAACATCGTGAGGAAACCTGCATACTTGAGAAATTCTCTATAAAAATTTAGAAGGTATGTGAAGTCTGCCAACCCGCAACAGGCCAGCGTGGTGGATTGAGGCTTAAACCTTCTCAGTTGTAGAGGAGTCCCGTGCTCAACAGTGGGCAGTATTTAATACAGGGCTGGTATGATATGGTATGTCTATTCGATTCATCAGAACTCATTAGTCATTCCATGTCCCATCCTGAGAATGACAGTCCCGGGAATTAGGACATATTTGTGTTGTCCCTATCTAAAAGATCTGTAAGGCGGTTGGTTCCTGGTACTTAAATTAGTATTTAGATAGTATTGAAATAGCGAATTGAACGAAAATTGCATAGTCGATAAACGTTTAAAATACTTACATAGCGAATTGGCTAAATGCAACAGGAGTTATGCCGGCCGGGCCGCTCAAAGCTTTTTGAGTGGAAGTGTACACTGCATCTATACCCCAGCCATCCATGAAGAACGGCACACCCATAAGAGACACCACTGTGTCAACTAGTAATAACGTTCCGTACCTAAAAATATTGTATCATTTTTAAATTTCTGAAAATGTTAGATTTTGATCCATAGTCGTAGAACATAATAACAGCCCAGCGGATGATTATGTGTTTGTAGCGATAAGTCTGCCTATAAATTAACGTTTTACACCTTATAGGATGTATGGGGCTTGTTCAGTACTTATAGTAAATATAATTATGAATAACCAACGAGAATATCTATGTGATTTTAAACATAAATTAACAAATAAGTAGATTTCACTTTGATGATTGAATAAAACGCTATGGCGGTATGTTCCTTACAATACGCAGCCCTTCTTTTGCGTTACAGCGTTAATCCCCACATTGTATCTAGGGACATGAAAGTCACATCCAATGTTATATTAGAGAGGGTGGAACCCACTGGCGTGAAATGTCGCTTTAGTGAAAAAAAAAGTATAAAGATACCATACTGGTATCAACGAAAAAGTTTTTATCTTAACTTTTCCTCAGTATTTCCCACTGCATGCTAATTGCGGGCTTTTTCACAGGATGCAATTAAAGTTTCCAACTTGAACGTATTCAGGGAGACCCAGTAAAGAGCTAAGTCAGGAGTAAAAGAGACGACGAATGTAATTAAATTGTTCGTTCCAGTGTCAGTATTTCTAGTGCACTCGAATAGTTTTTCTGTTTGTTGTCTTTATTTTGTGGAGACATCAACGGCGACGATTTGTTAAAACTTTGGAGTGGTTCAATCTTAATTATGTTTAAAGTTGTTGAATGTTGAAGTATTTGAACAATTTGTTGTTATTCATAAATCATAACATTCATAATCATTCAATTATGAAATGTTATTAGTTAATAATTTTGTAAGATTATTAGTTCTACAAACCATATTGTAATGAGTATGACTTAAATAATTAAAATTGTTTAGGGCTACACAATAAAATACTTTTATAACATGAACCCTTATTAGATTGATCGTGCCATCAGCCAATACAATTTTTGTCCATTATCGAAGTCCAAAGTTGTGTAAAATAATTATCCTAAAAAATATGAGAGGAGCTGTTAACTTTTTCAACGTTTTTGTGTGATATTTGATGAAACAATTATGGGTTATAGTAGACCTATTGCTCCCGAGTCTGCTGGGGAAAAATTAAGAAAATATCTGATCATTTGCATCTGATCATCAGTAACAAAACATGGGTAAAAAAATGGGATTTTTCGGAAAAAGTACAAAATCCACAATATTTCGAAAATGGTGATACTTTTATAGAGGTCATTTTTTCATGTCTGATAGAGCACCATTCAAGCTATCTTCCCTATGAGTTTTTCGTATCAGTTACGGGAGATCCTGTAGCATAATACAAGTAGTAGATACTGAACTTAGCACTAAGCATGATGTGACTCTTGATTAAATATACCCATTACCCATATCAGACCCAATTAAAATGAAATAATGGAAAATAAATTTAACTTGCCTATGACAAATTTCTCCTAAACCTTTGAGGTTTTGAACGGTTCCTGTGGATGAATCTCCATGGGTGATGAATAAAGCAGTTGGTTTGTGTTTCTTTACTGCTGCCTCCAGAGTCTCCAGATTAAACGTTGCGTTGAATGGTGCGTTTATTGTAATAGTTTTTATTTCTGTAAAAACATTTCTTTTTGTTTTACTGTTTATACTGGGAAGTAGTACTTAGTCATTACGCTTATCATTAGGTGTGTAACCAGGATATATTTTAAGTGCTTACATTTTAGCTTGTTTTTATTGTATCAAAATCAAAATTCTATCAAAAGTGATATTGGACTTTTCTATTCAGTATCAGCCCGGAGTCTGGACTTCTTGCCCGATATGGCGATAGGCTCGCTCCCTATCACATCATGGGACGGAATACGCACGGCTAAAAGTGGGTGCATTAATTGCGCCTCTGTCCTATCCCTTCGGCGATAAAATTGTAATGGTGTGGCAAAACTATATGCTATAGTTGTTACAAAACATCACGAAATGAATACTTCTTGAAATGGGTAATTGGTGCTTATTGCGTTAGTTACAAAATATTTAATAAAGTTACTCGTGTAATTCAGGTCTGTTGAGTCTTTGACTAAAATGATGAACCCCAAACCAAGATTTATTGAAATGGGACCATTTCGAGACCCTACTTTACTAAACAAAAAAGGAATCACGGAAATAGGCTTACGATTTTTAGAGAAATCTGCGTAGTACATACATAAAAGAAACATACAAACACACGTATTTAAAATCTGCTCCTTTTTAGAAGTAGGTTAAATAATAAACGCTATTACTCCATGTCATTGTTCCTATTACCATTAGTACTCAATTTTTTACCGTATCTGGTGGCAATGATGGTCGCTCTCTCATCCCATTTGCCCCTATGAGCTATGAGGAGGACGTCATTTGGTCCCAAAAGGTTGGAGATTATGGACTCCATACCACTGTGACCTGAACCACTGACAGCGTACACCAGTTTGCTGCGCGTCTGGAATACGTACTGAAGACCAGCACGGATATCGTCGATTACCTGCAAATAGTTTGTAGATGTGATTTGAGTCTAACTAACCATACATATCAACGATTCAAGCTTCGGCCTCGACTTAAAGTAATTAAACGTTGAAAAGGCTAAAAAGGCCATTGAATATTTCTGTAAGTACCGTATACTTGTTTCTTTTAAAAGCGACATCGAGTAGATCAAGGTATTTTGGACATGAAACTTATGTTGTGCAACATTCATAGCGGTTAAGGTTTCCGAGAAAAACCGTCGTCGTATCTGCTGGTGTTTGCTGGTGCTAGGACATTGGTATACGTGCGGATAGCGACCAACGTACTAAAAGTATACCCGCCATAGTGGTCCATGTAAGTGCGTCGCGTTTCGGGATCATCCGGTTTTAATCAAGCCAGCATAATTGGGTATTCAATTCTCGTCATTTCACACTCTATCAGGACCGCACTTTACTTCTCATCGCAGTAAGATCACTTCACCAAGACCGTAGAAAAAAGTAAGTACCTATTTTTTTTTATGGCATTGAATAACGAGACTAGGAAACCGTTCGCCTGATGGTAAGCGATACGACCACCCATAAACAGTAGCAACACCATTCGGCACCTTGAGTTTCAAAGTACTTTGTGGCATTTCACTGCGCTTGTCATCCTGAGACATAAGATGTTATGTCTCATTATGTCCTGTAGTTGCACTGGCTACAATTTCCTTTAAACAGAAACACAACAGTGCATGTACACTGCTGCTTGGCGGAAGAAATAGACATTGCGGTGGTACCATGAAGAAAAGAAGAATAGGGTGGTACCCACCCAGACAGACTCTTACATATGAGAGACCTACCACCAGTGATAAGTTTAATATTATTTTCTCCCCAAATAAAATTTTGGATCAGTGTTTAAAATTTAAATAAAGTGTTCTTGATTTCAGTATGTAGACCATTTCATAACATAAAAATACTTTAATGCAGCCATAAACTTACGTTATAATGTTCATCACACAGGGATGTGATTACGGGTTTGCTTAGAACTTCAGTTACGGATGGCCACAAATCACACGGCCCCGGTCCACAGAGGAGCGGCTTGGTAAAACTACGGTCTTCTATAGTTGGAGCCAATACTGATAATTCGTAGGTTGCCATTTTACACTTGATTTCTACTAAAAAAAATGTAATTAAAGTAAATACCTAGATAACATAGTATCTATAAACACACTACAAATGGCGAAACCCTTTTTCGCAGTGTATCAAAATTATTCTCCGCCCTGTGGATTGGGGGCGTTTGGAGAATTCCACCACGGTATCCTCTGCCTGTCGTAAAAGGCGACTAATAGGGGCCTCCGGGGGTCACGGGTGGGCGGGAGGTGCCGCCCACCTATTAGTCTAGCCAACTTCTGTGACCCCCGTGATGGACGGCAGCGTGTCTCACGCTGCCTCGGACGCCAAAAGGTGGGCACGGTACGGTCTTACGGGGGCTTCTGAGCCCCCGCAACAACAGGAAAAGGGCCACAACAGCGGTACGCGCAGGGGCGGTTGCGGACGACAACTTAGACGTGAGTCGGAGGAAGCCCGCAGCCGTCCCTAATGCGCCGAAGATGGCCATGAAAAAAAATCATAATTATTCTGCTTCAATGGTGCCAAATTGCTTTGGAAGTTACACATTGGCTGATAATGTGACAGCGGTAATTCAACTAGGCACACTACATGCACCCGATAAAGAACATGGCTCTGTCATTTGCATTTAGATGTTCTGTGCTCGAGCATGAGCCAAAAGCAAAAAAGTGTCGAGTGGAATTAACCCGCACTTTGTAGCCGATATTTCAAGCAAGTAACCGTGAAGTTTGGTTACCGGAATCGGGTTAATGTTTGGATTTAGTGCTAATAGGGTGGTTGTAAATTTGCTACAATGTTCTGGTGCTATCCGATGGCACATTTGGCAAGTGCGACCCGCCCGGGGCCCGTGCCCCTTGCCAACCTCATATCTGTTCCACATGCTATCGTTTGCTGCTAGCCTGCGGTTTAGCAATTGTTTTTATACCCGGTTTAATATAAGCTAAAAAATAACAACGCTGAGCACAGTGAGATAAGAAAGGTCGAGAGTACATTTAACCGTACACAAGTCGGGGCGATAGCGCGTTTCGATGCCATATCAGGGTTATATAAGATTGAGACGTGGGACGAAGATCGAACGAGCGCAATGTTGTCTCGACAAATTGATTCGATTCCCATCGCGACTGTCTGCGCGATCCCGGCTTCCCAGAGGACAAAGACGTGGCGATGTAGACTGACAATCGGGACGAGAAGGCGCGCGGCGATCCGCCGAGACCCGGCCCGGCTCGTGCTGGCAAATATACTTCCACGACACAAGTGTCATCTTTGTGTCGTATCAACCGTGAAACGGAACGAATAAATATTTATTGACTTACACTTCCACTGTACTTTTATTTGCACGTAACTCACATGTATCTCTGAAGAATTAGAATGTTTATTATTAACTAATCTCAAAAAGTTTACATTTATCGTGTCACTTATGGAATAAATATTTGGAATTATTAAAATTATACCACAGAATGCTTGTAGAATGTAGATCCCGTGTAATTAGTTATAACAAACTAACCAATAATGTGGAGTATTTAAATACTTATCTATGTGGATATTTAACGAGTGTATAGATTACATGCGTCAGGGTGCCGAATAGGTCAACCGTCGCCTGATACAGATGTAAACATCAATTAGGAGTATATTTTCTTACACATACCTATTTTGGGACTGCCCCGGTGGCGTAGTTGTATTATGGTACGCCCGCAATGCAGAGGGTTCGCTTCCTGGGTCGGGCAAAGTGATATTGGATTTTTCTATTCAGTATCAGTCCGGAGTCTAGAACTTGTGTCCGATATGGCGTCAGGCTCGTCCCCTATCACATCATGGGACGGAATACGCGCGGCGAAAAGTAGGTGCAACTAGTTGCGCCTCAGCTTACCCCTTTGAGGACATAAGGCGTGTATGTGTGAGTGGACATACTTACACCATGGAACTACGGATTATTCAATAGCTATGTTTTATGTCGCGTTATGCAATACTGTTGTTATTGTACTAAATTATTTTTTACCGCATTTAATCATCATTATACTCGTATTTAAAAGATTCAAATGTTATCATGCCGTGACTTGGATGCCGTTCCGCCTTATTTGAGGGGACGTGTTGTGTGCCTTGATATATACGCACATTATAACTTATACGCGTACTGAGTTTTAACTATCGTATATTATATGGAATTTATAACCTTAAATTTTTAATTGTAAAAAAATTCTGGCGTGTTTTCGAAACGTAATAATAAGCAGGTTTTTAATGCAACAAAAATTTGAATATTGAAACTTTTATTAGGCATTGTGCAGCAACGAAATGGACCGTTCCATTGCGGACGTCATGCTGTCATTGATGCCGAAGGTGTTCTTAGTTATGCAAGGGCTTTTGAAGTCTTTGTAACTTAATAGGGCCATTAGGCGGCACCAAGTAAGAACTGTTGCAGTTGCTACTTAATTTACTAGGCATACTTCACCTAAGGTTACTTTCGTTAGTGGCCGAGGATGGCCACCGCGGGAACTTTTGATGGTGTGGTGGTCCTGAGTGTGTTTAATGGTGGAACTTCGGCGGCACAGGGATATCCATCACTTCGGGTGGTTTAGCGCTGGCTCGTAAAACTGGTATCCCAATATAACCGCTAGTCCATTAAGGCTGGTCGGTGAGTGTATAGACTGTATTAACATTTAAACATTTCATGGTATCACTTCGCATAACAAAGTTGCACGTAATAAGTAAGCGGCTTATCTTGGCAACCTTAATCCGTTTTAGTATGTGGGATTATGTAAGTATAATGCAATTAGTTGTCTAATGTTATTAGATACTAACATTATTCAAGAGTACACAAAATGTTGAACAAAATATTAAAGAAAAGAAAAACTTGATTATAAATAATGTCTGCTAGTTTGTTTTACAGTTAACTTTACCTCGACTTAAAATAAAATCTTAATTTTATTAGACGTAAAAATAGTATTTCTCAAGATGAAAAATGCCTAAGTAAGAATTATGGAATCTTTAGGGACCATGTTCATTTCGATAAAGTAATAATAAAAACAGATTGCTCTAAGCTGGAGGAAAGTCCCACCATTCATTCATCTCTCCACAAACAAATGTAAGCCACCAAACAAATTTTAAATTAAATCCCTTTCTCTCGGCGAGTTAATGTCCCGCGAGACTTTTCTCTGGTTTTAATTTCCGGAACGGTTTCACTGAGGAAATAGTTTGTTATGAGATATTCCGTATATCTTTATAGCTTTAGTAATAAGGTGGCAATGTTTTGTGGTATTTTACATGAGTAGCAAATGTAAAATAGAAGCACTCAAAAATTTCTTACATGTACGAAAAGTATGAGAAAATAATTTACACGAAAAATATGTATATACTAATGCTTGACATAAGGAATATATCTGGTCTATTGACTGCCTCGGTGGCCTAGTTGTATTACGGTACGACTGCAATGCTGAGGTCCCGTGTTTGATCCCCGGGTTGGGTAAAGTGATATTGTATTTTTATATTCAGTATCAGTCCAGAGTCTGGAATTTGTGCCCGATATGGCGGCAGGCTCGCCCCGATCACTTTATGGACGGAATACGTACGGCCAAAAGTGGGAGCATTAGTTGCGCCTCTCCCTATCTCTTCGGGGATAAAAGGCATGAGTGTATGTATCTGGTCTATGTATGAAAGGTCCGTATAATAAATACGGCAATGTAAAGCATTATTTTTCATTTCCCGACATAATTCAGATTATATTTGATGTATGTATAGGAAATAATGAAATATTAACAAAACATCACGTTTGCAGTCGGACTATTTTTTGTAATATTATTAACTTGTTTTACCAGTATTTGTTTTGTGTATTGACATACGATTGATGAATATTTAATTGACAGATTTTTTTGTGAAATATACGAATTTTATTGAATTTATTTGATTAATGGTGGAAATCCGTGTGCGGAGCGTAGTTAAGTGCATTAGTCGATTTAAGATGTATTCTGACCATTATTTTCACAGTTCGTTTGGCCGACGAGGTGGCTTGCTGCCATTTCTGTTGCGTCAATTTTCAGGAGCGCAATTCTGGATACAAGAAACACCTTTTCTACATTTTGTAACAGTAATAGAATAAAATTAAAAAAAGAATTTTGAATTCATTAGTATTTGCTAGGAGTTGAAGTTTCCTTAGTTGCATTTATAAGACAAATTAAATAGGAGTGAGTATTTCCAGTTCGGTTGGGCAACGTTCGGGAAACTAAGCAAGGTCTTCTCGTCCAAAATACCTCAGTGCTTGAAGACAAAAGTCTTCAATCAATGTGTGTCACAAGTGATGACATATGGCACTGAGACGTGGCCTCTGACTATGGGCGGCTTAAGACGCACGGTCACTCAGCGAGCTATGGAGCGGGCTATGCTAGGTGTTTCTCTATGAGATCGAATCAGAAATGAAGAGATCCGTAGAAGAACGAAAGTGACTGACATATTCTAGAGTGGAGGCCACGTACTGGCAAGCGCAGCGTCGGCCGTCCACCTGGACATCTGAAGGTGGACAGACGACTTGATAAAGGTAGCAGGAACGCGCTGGATGCGGGCCGCTTTTGACAGGTCCGTCTGGAAATCTTTGAGGGAGGCCTATGTTCAGCAGTGGACGTCGTGTGGCTGATGATGATGATGAGTATTTCATCAACCGCATAAAAAGTTAAGTGACTTTCAATGGTTTATGTATTTCTTATGAATATTTTAGGATCGTTTGTACTACAGGCTACAATACTGAGTAACACGGGCGTAGCTATAGCTTTCATATAGGGAGGTCCTAGTATATCTAAATTTCAGTAGCGTGCGTGGGTTCTTGCCGCCCTATGATACAGTATACAACCCCGTTATTAGAAGTGTACATAGGCCTTATAGTGTGTACAGACATGTTTTGTGGCCCGAATTATTTTAGTTGTAAGCTAAGGTGTCCGGACGCCACCCCCCCTCATATACGCCCATCCTGATTAACTTATACCATACAATAATCTACATAACAAAACAGACGTGCTTAAGTTGCAGCATAATAATATCGCAAATTCTAACGAGATGTGCCGTAAACATTTCTATTTCTATAAGTCGACAAGTAAAAGGAAACGCGAGCGGACGTATGAATGTCGAACGTTCCAGAATCAGTGGCCTGTTAGTCGAGAGTCCTGTCTTGTTGTGCTCGAAATTAATGTACCGGCTCATAGTTTACATGGGTGCCACACGCCACTGATTTTCGAGCAAAATAATTAAGATTATTGTCGTGAGAGCCACGTGCTTCGGTGAACGTTCGGAAGGCTTAGTTTTAGGTAAATTTACGGCGGAGGACAAGCTATTACTAGTGGTGATGTGTTTTATTATAATATCTTCTATTTAAAATTTATATAGGAAACCAGTAAATTAAAAATAAGGTCAAGTCTAAAAACTGTAGCAAATTTCAGAAATTCGTCTATGCCATTCTAATTCTAATATCAATAATTAACACCCAGCTACGTACTCTATAAGAACTCTCCGTCTAAGTTACAATAATTTATTGTTCATTCCATGTCTGGGGCACTCCATTACCACAATACAAGTAGGTGTTCCATATAAGTTGCGTGCACATGCATGTCACTAATAACATTACCATAATATTCTAATTCCCGACATCCGTGTGCACTTTCACAAATAATTTGCAAGTACTTATGTTTGAAATGAGACTATGAGACGCGTTCAAATTGCAGCACATGCAGCTGTTACGAGTCAATTACGCGAGTGAATTAATGTTGGATGGTTTCGTTTTGATATCTGGTTATTTTGGGCCTTTGTACAAATTAATAAGATTTGTTTTTATGCTCTTTCCGATATGGGAGTAATAAAATATTTTTTATTTAGTTAATGGTGGACTTTCAAGAGTTATTCCTGTATAAATGTCACTTTATATTATACAAACTATCACGCACAGTAAAATTATTTATATATAATTCTGTACTATATTATGCATGTATTGTTCATACAAACCTTCCTCTTGAACCACTGTATCTATTAAAAAAACCGCATCAAAATCCGTTGGGTGTTTAGGTCTAAGCATATTTATAGGAACAGACAGAGACAGACAGCGGGAAGCGACTTTGTTTTATACTATGTAGTGATTGCGTGCACTACACTCTTCGCCCCAGAATTTAAGATGTCGATTCTCATGTCCAGTAATTTTTATTCTTTGATGAATATCGTGTTAAAAACGTACTGATATTACAAAGTTTAACCCCTTGACGATTATTTTTGCATCATTAAATAACATAATATTATCATAACGGCAATTATGAAATTAGTAATTTACGTTTTTATACAAATATGGCGAAAAAATAAATGTATAGATGTTGGTTAAATTAAGATATTATAGGTAATAAAGAGAAAATCATGAACTTTTCGATAAATTTATTTACTTTGCATCAGCCGATTTGCACGTTTGTCTAACAGCGTTGTAGATACATACCTGTGACTTTTGAACGTTAAAAATCTATTCTGCTGGATATAATAGTCCGTAGCAGCTTTAAATACCTATCAATGCTGTTACGCGAGCGATTCAAGGATAACTGACAACAGATATACTATATATACTATGAACACAGTAAGTAAGCTCTTTTTAGAATTTCCGCAGATTGTCTAACAAAATCGTTTAAGGAATGAATAGACTTATTTAAACGACTACCTGCACACGGATTTTAAAGTGTTCAGATATTTGCCAACATCCTTTTAACACGGTCTTCGTTTTAATGGATCGAAGTCTATAGTAAAAAATCAACTAGGTTTCCAATCAAACAATCTTTGGAACTACTGAACCTGAATTTGAAAATTATTCCTTAATAGGAAGCTACATTACTTCAACTTTCTGAGTGATACACATACACTCACGCCTGTTATCCCCGAAGGCGTAGGCAGAGGCGCAACTAGTGCACCCACTTTTCGCCGTTATTCCGTCCCATGATGTGATAGAGGGCGAGCCTATCGCCATATCGAGCACAAATTCCAGACTCCGGGCTGATACTGAATTGAAAAACTCAATATCACTTTGCCCGTCCCGGGGATCGAACACGAGACCTCAGCTGCCACGGTGGCGTAGTTGTATTACAGTACGACTGCAAAGGTGAGGTTCTGAGTGGTATAGGCTTTTTATCCTGGGAAAATACAAAGCAGGACTTTTATCTTGGTAAAACTTTTTCACGTGGGCGAAGACACTTGGAATAAACCCATGACAGAAAGGTGCCATTATGAGGCATTACGTCCTTAAAAGTCAGTCACTAAAGTTAAGCTTAACCCCTGGAATGCCGGGCTCAGTTTGCGTAAAAAACGCTTGCGTGCCGCCCATACATTTGAAAAAATCGGATTTTAGGTGTAAAGAATGTTCCGATTTATAGACCATAAAATTCTTTTAGTACGAATTTTGAAATTATTTATTTACTTATTTATTATGGATCAATGGTCACTAAAATATTTAGAAACATTGTGAGATTTGGCATAGACGGCCGCCATTTTGAATTTCTTCGTTTTAAGGCCAATTGACTTCAAAATCGATATCTGGGCAGGCCTGTAGGTACAAAATACGGATCCAATGTTAGAGTCGAAAAAAGTGGCCGCCATTTTGAATTTCTTTGTTTAAGGCCAATCGGCCTCAAAATCGATATCTGGACAGGCCTTTAGGTACAGAAGACGGATCCAATGTTGGAATTGAAAAAAGTGGCCGCCATTTTGAATTTCTTTGTTTTAAGGCCAATCGACCTCAAAATCGATATCTGGGCAAGCCTTTAGGTACAGAAGACGGATCTAATGTTAGAATTGAAAAAAGTGGCCGCCATTTTGAATTTATTTGTTTTAAGGCCAATCGACGTCAAAATCGATATCTGGGCAGGCCTTTAGGTACAGAAGACGGATCCAACGTTGGAAATGAAAAAAGTGGCCGCCATTTTGAATTTCTTTGTTTTAAGGCCAATCGACCTCAAAATCGATATTTGGGCAAGCCTTTAGGTACAGAAGACGGATCCAATGTTGGAATTGAAAAAAGTGGCCGCCATTTTGAATTTCTTTGTTTTAAGGCCAATCGACCTCAAAATCGATATCTGGGCAAGCCTTTAGGTACAGAAGACGGATCTAATGTTAGAATTGAAAAAAGTGGCCGCCATTTTGAATTTCTTTGTTTTAAGGCCAATCGACCTCAAAATCGATATCTGGGCAGGCCTTTAGGTACAGAAGACGGATCCAATGTTGGAATTGAAAAAAGTGGCCGCCATTTTGAATTTCTTTGTTTTAAGGCCAATCGACCTCAAAATCGATATGTGGTCAGGCCTTTAGGTACAGAAGACGGATCCAATGAAAGAATTGAAAAAGTGGCCGCCATTTTGAATTTCTTTGTTTTAAGGCCAATCGACCTCAAAATCGATATCTGGGCAAGCCATTAAGTACAGAAGATGGTTCCAATGTTATAATTGAAAAAAGTGGCCGCCATTTTGAATTTCTTTGTTTTAAGGCCAATCGACCTCAAAATCGATATTTGGCCACTTTTTTCAATTCTAACATTGGGACCATCTTCTGTAATTAATGGCTTGCCCAGATATCGATTTTGACGTCGATTGGCCTTAAAACAAAGAAATTCAAAATGGCGGCCACTTTTTTCAATTCTAAAATTGGATCCGTCTTCTGTACCTAAAGGCCTGCCCACATATCGATTTTGAGGTCGATTGGCCTTAAAACAAAGAAATTCAAAATGGCGGCTACTTTTTTCAATTGTAACATTAGATCCGTCTTCTGTACCTAAAGGCTTGCCCAGATATCGATTTTGAGGTCGATTAGCTTTAAAACAAAGAAATTCAAAATGGCGGCCACTTTTTTCAATTCTAACATTGGATCCGTCTTCTGTACCTAAAGGCCTGCCCAGATATCGATTTTGAGGTCAATTGGCCTTAAAACAAAGAAATTCAAAATGGCGGCCACTTTTTTCAATTCTAACATTGGAGCCGTCTTTTGTACTTAAAGCCATGTCCAGGTATCGATTTTGAGGTCAATCGGCCTCAAAACAAAGAAGTTCAAAATGGCGGCCACTTTTCTCAATTCTCATATATGATTAAGATTTGCATCCAATGGAAACAAAAAATAAGCTAAAAAGAAACCACCTGTAGATGTTCAGTTTTCATACATTTTGCAGAAATCGGCCCGAGCGTGGATCCACGCTCCCGGCAGAGTTTGAACACTTTTTTTGAGCGTGGATCCACGCTCCCGGCACGCGAGGGCTTAACCTAAGTTAACTAGCCTAAGTTAAGTAACCAAAGTTAAGTTTTTTACTGGTGGTAAGTCCCTCATATGTAAGAGTCCGTCTGGGTGGGTACCACCACAATGTGTATTTCTACCACCAAACAGACTCCAGTGCATGCACTGTTGTGTTTCGGTTTGAAGGACATTGTAGCCAGTGTAACTACAGAACATAATGAGACTTAACATCTTATGTCTCAAGATGACGAGCGCGGTGGAATGCCACACAGTACTTTGTAACTCAAGGTGATGGATGGTGTTACTACTGTTCATGGGTGGTATAGCTTGCCATCAGGCGAACGGCATGCTCGTCTCGTCATTCGATGCCATAAAAAAAGCCTAAGATAAATAAATAATAATAATAAAAGTTATACAGTAAAAATTGCATGTCTTAGTGATTGAAATACAGCATTTAAGTTATAGTAAGTAAGATTTCGTGGCAATAATCGTGTAAAGTGTAATTAAAACTTTTGAGCTTGTTAGTTAACGTGTAAGTGAAGTCGTACAAGTTCCGCAGTAATTCCCGACGAGTAAACGTCGTCGACAAAGATTTTGGGTCTTAGTTTTATGAGTTACTTGTGCCAGTTTTAATTAAATAACTCCTGTGATTACTGATGAAACAATTTACTTTGCGTCGTAAAATCTAGAATTTGATTTTCGAACGAGTTTTATGATCGCGTTTCTTGTTATGCTAATTATTGAGCTTTAATAGTGCTTCCTTTGTTTTCTACAGAGATTGGGGTAATTATAATGAAAATATCTGTTCAATTAATTCGACTATATTACTTAACAAGATTTTAATATGAATATTTTATATTGGTTTTGAATAATATTAGTTGACAGTGTTCACAAACGCTTTTTGTTGCCGAGATTTTGTTGCTCTACCTATGCCACCAACCAAATTATAAACGCTCATACGTATATACGTACATACATAACCCTCCTTCTTTCGCAGTCGGGTAAAACTAGCACCGCTAATAAAGTACGTATAAAGTTACATTATTTATCCATGATCGTTAGTTAGCGCTCCCTACACATCTAATTGAAGGACAATGTCAGTAGAATCTGGAAAATTTGTACTATTTTATTTCCAAAGACCGGTTCGAAGTTTGGCTTTTTCCCCGAAAATAAGGAACATTAGACAATGAAGCGATCGCTCTGCGTGAGTACAAATCCAATTATATCCCGCGGCGCCGCCCGGCAGTGTGTAATTGATTTATTTGCTCGTTTCTTGCGTTTACTACCTCTGATACTAACACCGACACATTTCTTAGTTAATGTATCGAGTAATGTCGATTTCGGGAATGTTGGGTAACTTCTCTTGTATAATATTTGAGGTCAGTTTGGTCTTCATGACCCTATTTTGTTTATGGGGTTATTACTTATTTGTCATTCATTTTTATTGGGAATTTGTTCGTTATTTTGCTGCTACGAATTGCAGATCAATTTTGAGAATATATTCAGGATTCCAAAGAACTGTAAACCTATATGGAAACTCTTTCAAAGCTAAAACACTTTTCCGTGCTGCGATAAAAAATATCTACAATTTCCCAGCTTATTGAAACCGATCTATAAATAAATGACTTCCATAATTTGAACATTTGTATATTTTTAAAACTTATATATTTTAAGCGGCCTTTTTACAACTTCTGAGTAAATGTTATTCATCACATAAGCCGATCAAATACAAAAGTAAATTTATAAGCTACGCTCCCCAACTATCGCCATCAAATAAAAACTTGAATCTTGCGAAACAGGCCTTTAGACTCGTGTCTTTTATTGATCACTCCTATCCGGAGTGGACACAGTGACGTAGGTGGCTAGGTCGGTGGGCGCGATTTAAGAACGCATTTAAGGGGCTTTACTTTGGACAGTGACGGATTGTTACTCCTCTTGCGGCCGACCGTCCGTCGAATAGCCCTTATAAATTGATTCGCTGTGATCCAATTATTCATTTTTAAAAACCTTTTCGTTGATCCTTTGAACGTAATTGGAGATCATTCAAGCATGAATGTGGATTGAGGATATTCTAAAGATCTCGGTATGGTTTTGAGAGTTTTCTTATATTCGTATGGTTCAAGATACGATCATTTTAGTGTAATAAGGTATAATCGTCTAGAAATTCGGAATATTAACATATCAAAGTAATTCAGTTGCTGAGGTATTTAATTTATATTTATAAAGAAAAATATGAATATTTTACTTAAGTAGTTCCTTTTTTCGTAATAAATTCAGAGTCGATAAAACGTTCACGAACTATAAATATAAATGCGAATATATAATGTTAAAAGTAAACGCAGTAACTGGAGTACGGATTTGAATGAAATTTGGCACATGAATGAAACGTCCTAAATTTTAATTTATTTTATTTCTTTATTTGAGAACTGCCAACAAAGTTTACAATACCATAAACATAATCACAACAATCAGCAAATAAAACTTATTGCAATTCAGACTGCAGGCAACCACATCAAGCGAATAACACAATATTATATTAGAGGCAGTACAAAATGCCTTTGAAGTTTGTAGGCTCCCGAACATATGACTTCTTCAAGAAGGCCATTGAAAAATTACCGCTCTTTACTAAACGGCCTGTTTATTTCTACCGCCAAGCAGCAATGTGCATGCACTGTTGTGTTTCGGTTTGAAGGACATTGTAGCCAGTGTAACAACAGGCCTTAGTGAGACTTAACATCTTATCTCTCAGGATGACGAGCGCAGTGGAATGCCACACAGTACTTTGTAACTCGAGGTGCCGGACGACGTTTCTACTGTTTATGGGTCGTATTGCTTACCATCAGGCGAACGGCATGCTCGTCTCGTCATTCGATGCCATAAAAAAGGCAATTTCATAGGTAAATACTTAATATTATCTCGGTAATTAACACCGATGGGAAATATTTGATACTTAAATAGCGCTGGCGCCGTACAGTGTACTATGGATTACTACTGGAGTGATTTAGAGACTTCTGTAATGGAAAAGGCTTCTCACCCGGGAGAATCTGCAAGGAATACGTTGTTACATAAAAAATACAAATATCAAAATAACTGTCCAAACTGATATTACAAAACATTCGTGTGTGTAACAATGTTCTGTTTATCTAATACTAGCTTTTGCCAGCGGCTCCGCCCGCGTGGAAGAGTTTTTCCGGGATAAGAGTCCCGTTTTATATTTCACGGGGATAAAAGTAGCCTATGTCCTTTTTCAGGTTCTAAAATATCAAATTTCATTTAAATCGGTTCTCTAGTATTGGCGTGAAAGCGCGACAGACAGAGTTATTCATTTCGACCAAATTTGATTACCACAAAAACGGTTCTAGTGAGTTGATCTTAAAAGATAGACATATACTGTCGTGGACATTTTTTTAGATCATTTCAAGAGGAATAATTCTTTCATACATATATTTTTGGTATCTTGAACCGTTTTCGCAGCGCACGCAATGGAAACCCTCAAGGATGAATAATTTTCCCCGTTTTTTTCACATTTTCCATTATTTCTTCGCTCCTAATAGTTGCATCGTGATGTTATATAACCTAAAGGCTTCCTCGATAAATGGTCTATTCAACACAAAAAGAATTTTTCAATTCGAACCAGTAGTTCCTGAGATTAGGGCGTTCAAACAAACAAACAAACTCTTCGGCTTTATAATATTAGTATAGATTAGACTTTTACTCGCGGCTCCGCCCGCGTGAAGAAGTTTTTCCGGGATAAAAATATTTTCCCGGCATAAAAGGTAGCCTATAGCACTCAGGAGTAATGTAGCTTCCAATTCGCGAAACAATTTTCAAAATCGGTCCAGTAGTTTTTGAGTTTATCTATTACAAGCAAACAATCAAATCTTTCCTCTTTATAGATGTTTTTGAATGTAGGTACGTGTGTAATATTGAGTACCTACATTAACTATTACTAACTACTATATGTTTTAGTACCGAACATTTTTGTATATTTATTTTTTATATTCATGATCTATAGGTATAACTTTGCGATTTCATATGATTACTTTAAAATGTGAACGAAATTGTAAAAGCTTGCATTGTGTGCAGCGTCGCTGTCACATGTAATACATATACGCTTTTCCTTTGTGTCCCTAGCTCTATAGTTCGCTGAAAGACTGCGTTTTACTTTCCTTGATGTACTACGAAGAAATTGTATGCTTCAGTGCTGAGCGTTTTGATAAAAATATTGTATCATTACATCTATACTAATATTATAAAGCTGAAGAGTTTGTTTGTTTGAACGCGCTAATCTCAGGAACTACTGGTTCGAATTGAGAAATTCTTTTTGTGTTGAATAGACCATTTATTGAGAAGGGCTTAAGGCTCTATAACATCACGATGCAACTATTAAGAGCGAAGATATAATGGAAAATGTAAAAAAAAACGGGGAAAATTATTCATCCTTGAGGGCTTCCATTGCGTGCGCTGAGAAAACGGTTCAAGATACCAACAATATGTGTATCAAAGAATTATTCCTCTTGAAATTATCTAAAAAAATATCTGCAACAGTATATGTCTATCTTTTAAGATTAACTCACTAGAACCGTTTTTATGGTAATCAAATTTGGTCGAAATTAATTTGTTAAGAGTTGTATCAACGTCATAATATTAATCTTTATCCAAATAAATGTGTTGGATAGAGTTATTCAACGGGAATGTTTTTATGTACTTTTAGCCCGGAAAAACTTATTGACGCGGGCGAAGCCGGGGGCAAAAGCTAGTAATATTATAAAACAAAGTCTCCTCGTCCCGTCGGTCTGTCTGAGCGCGATAAACTCAAAAACTACAGAACGGATTTCGATCTTCGCTATGGATATACTTAGTTTGAGAAGCAGAGAAGGACGTAGGCCTTCTTTTTATCCCGGGCAAATACATACCGGGACTTTTATCCTGGAAAAATGATCACGCGGACAAAGCCGCATGCAAAAGCTAGCATAGTGATAAAAGTTAACATACAGATAGTTTACAGTCTACATAGATTATTATTATAGTATTTGTTACAAGGCCGCATTATTACAGAGCTGTTTTGCCTGCCAAAATAGATAAAAAAAAGTGATAACCTTAAACGAAAACAACTCGTGATTAAAAAAATAATTAAACGTAATTAGTGCGTCACTTAGCCCACGAGGTGACCGGCTGCCAATTTATCACGCAAAGCCGCCAAGATCAGTACTACGAGCTGACAAATTAATAAATTATCGTTGTATGGACACGGATGCAATTTCCCGTAGTTGGCGACTCACCGCGGAAGCTCCCGAGGGAGCCATGTAAACGTAATGATTTATCTCCTGTATCTAGGAACTTACGGCAGTGATTTTTTCGTAACTAAAGCGATGGTTCTGTGTGTATAATGAGTTCGTCATAATATTATTATTACATAATACTTTGTAAGGTTGTGAAGCACTTTAACTATGTTACTTATGTTAATTTGTATCGAGACACGCGGCAGCGTGTTACGCCGAACAAAAAATAAATTACACGAGTCGAAGATGCCTAGTGTTTCACTTGAACCATTTGGAGCGACTTTTGACGCCTCTGGTTAAAGAGTTATCAAAATTTGCTTTCAATAAAAAGCAGGAAAAGAAGGAGTAAGAGCAGGAGCAGGAGAAGGAGTAGGAAAAGGAGTAGGAGTAGGAGTAGGAGAAGGAGAAGGAGAAGGAGAAGGAGAAGGAGAAGGAGAAGGAGAAGGAGAAGGAGAAGGAGAAGGAGAAGGAGAAGGAGAAGGAGAAGGAGAAGGAGAAGGAGAAGGAGAAGGAGAAGGAGAAGGAGAAGGAGAAGGAGAAGGAGAAGGAGAAGGAGAAGGTGAAGGAGAAGGAGAAGGAGAAGGAGAAGGAGAAGGAGAAGGAGAAGGAGAAGGAGAAGGAGAAGGAGAAGGAGAATGAGGAGGAGATGGGAGAAGGAGAAGGAGTAGGAGATGGAGAACAAATTCCAGCCCACTTTTCGCTGTGCGTACTGCGTTGCACCCACTTTTCGCTGAGCGTACTGCGTCCCATGATAGGGGACGAGCCTATCGCGATATCGGGCACAAATTCCAGACTCCGAGCTGATACTGAGTACCAAAATCCAATAAATACTGAATGGATGCGGGTGAAATTTAACACACACGTAGATCATGTCCTGGATTAACATATGGGATAATGTTTAATTTGCTCCTATAGGAAATAATGGACGTGTTTTCATTGGATTTTTTAAGTAGATTGCGCGCGTCGTACTGTGTTTTATGAACTTTTGTAGCGGAAAGGCTTTCCACGCGGGCGAAGTCGCGAGCAATGCCTAATGCTAAATAAAAATCAGATTTATTAAAAAAAATAAGTTATGTAACATAGCAATATGAGCGATGAACGTATTACCTCGACAAATAGTTATAAATTGATTTAGGAATTTGCGAAATTACGTTTTACTCTATACGTCGTCATTACTCTCGTAAGTGCATTGGGCAGTATTTGCGAACGTTCATGTTGAAATATTACTTCCCATATTACTTTAAAATACAATATCAAAATTGCTACATTGCCAACGGCGAGAAACAACAGATTTCCGTATTGAGAAAAATGTTTTCGAATATTCCCCGGTTCAAGAACAAATTTTCGATTCCTTGTGGTAGCGTATGACTTGTGAATCAGGTTTCGAGTTCGATTAATTCCTGTTTGTAAAACACAAATTTAACTGTATTCCTCTAGCACCGTTTGCCTATGTTGGATCTCCCTGGAGGATGTCACTAGCGATGCTGCCAATCGCTTTAAATAGGTAAATAGATCATAATCAAGCAAATCGATAATGATTTATAGTATAGCAACAAATCTATCACCTCATATTCTGTACCAGTTTTGCTCGCGGCTCTGCCCGCATGAAAATGTTTTTCCGGGATTTAAATCCCGTTTTATATTTTCCCGGGATAAAAAGTACCCTATGTCCTTTCTAGGATCTCAAACTATCTTCCTGCCAAATTTCATCGAAATCCCTTCTGTAGTTTCGAAGACGTGCAGCAACAAACAAACAGAAAATCAGACAGACAAAAAAGAATTACAGAAATGGCCGAATTGTATTTCATTACTCTTCTTTAGTCACCCCCTTTATTTTTAATCACATTTTTTTTAAATGTCCAGACACACCGGTTCTACTACTTTATTATATGTATAGATTGCTCTTTAAGTTTAATCCTTGATTCCTACCCCCAAAGTTATACTGGCTTGCTAACAAAAAGAACGCCAACATTTAATGTAAGGCAGTTACAATAATACCTTTATTCGGCGTGTACTAGCACGTAACCCGCGGTTTGTTATCAGACCATCTGAAGCGGTGCATAACGAGGAACTAGAGACAATGTACCCTCTTTGTATTCCACTCCACACGTACTCGAAATAACAAGGGCTCTATTTTCAATTCCTCCATAGCGTTCCGCGGTTTTGTCAGCATAGGGTGCCACCCTTGAAATGCATAAAGACTTTTTGCATACATGAGCAGTTTTCTTTTTATCTTTAACGTCAGTAAGCGCTTAGTTGGGTTGAATTTTTAATTGGAACATTAAATGTATGTTTGGAGTGATGATGGAGTAGAGCCTACTTTATTGCTAATGAATTGTGGGTATTATTCAATTTACCACCATGTACCGCTCAATCGCTTACTCTCACCATGACCAACTTAATGGCATATTTCCATTTATATTTTAGCTAAGTTTTAGCTAATTTAAAAAGCTGTGTTCCCAAATAACCTAGATGCACACCTTACATCTCTTATCAAGGTCATCATTATATGTTGTATAAATAAAAATTTACTTATTATTCTTGATATCAGAGAAATGCTATAAACTTAGTTATAAATAATTTTGAAATTTCTGATGCGGTAATGTAAAATTATAACCTACCGTTATCTAATGCTGAAATCAATACACCAATTACCAAAACCGACGTGGGAGACGTAAGCCTACGCAGCAAATGGAAGATTATTATGAAATATCTCCAGTTTCGTAACGGCAAAAGCCTATGAACGGACAATAGCAACACACAAATGAATGATTTCAATTAATGTACCTTTTATTTTCGCCAAACACATTGTCATTACAGACCGTTAAACACTAGTATTTTTTTTTTATTGCATCGAATGACGAGACGAGCATGCCGTTCGCCTGATGGTAAGCGATACGACTACCCATAAACAGTAAAAACACCATCCAGCACCTTGACTTACAAAGTACTGTGTGGCATTCCACTGCGCTTGTCATCCTGAGAACATAAGATGTTAAGTCTCATTATGTCCTGTAGTAACACTGGCTACAATGTCCTTCAAACTGATACACAACAGTGCATGCACTCTGCTGGTTGGTGGTAGAAATAGACATTGCTGTGGTACCCACCCAGACGGACTCTTACATATATGAGAGTCTTACCACCAGTAGTATATTAGTAAATCTATCGATTTTGCAATTAGTAACTTAAACGCACTAAATCAAAAGCAAATAGACGTAAATCGCGTTGGATTTCTGAATACAATACAATTCAATATAGCTGTTCAAGGATAAATTAATATAGAGGCAATTACAATAGATAATGTAAAGCCATTTAGTTGAATCTAGTGACAAATAGCTGATGCGAGCGTGGCATCGTAAAACAAAGCTGTGCAGATCGCTCGCGCTTCTAACAATCGTCAAGTTAACGAGCGATGGCGCCAGCGTCGCTTAGCCGCCCACGAATCATATAGATGAAGGATTAATGCCGTATAATTGAGGCGATAAATAGCAGTTCAACGATCTTGTATATTAGAGACTGTCGGGGCAAAATTTCTGTTTACGCAAAGGATGACTGCCTAATGTCATGCGTGATGCGATTTTTCTAAACGTGTTCTGGAAAAAAAACTTATGAGGATCCGGAAACATTATTTAAATTTCGAATAATATTAGACCTAAACATAAAAACTTTATTAGTATTTTTTTTAATTCTTTACACACACTTACATCTTTTGTCCCCGAAGGGGTGGCAAAGGTGCAACCATTGGACCAATTTTCGCCGTGCGTTTTTTGTCCCATGATATGATAAGGGGCAAGCTATCGCCATATCGGGCATAAATTCCAGACTCTAGGCCGATATTGAAAAGAAAAATACAATATTACTTTGGCCGACCCGGGGATCGAACCCGAGACCTCAGCATTGCAGTCGTGCCGTAATACAACTACGCCACCGAGGCAGTCATATCTATTTTTGTTTATTTCTTTAGCACCTAAAATTTTTTTACTGATCACGATTGATTAAAAGATAGCGTCTAAAGTCTCAGTGTTTTTCTTTTTTCCGATTTCTTCTAACTCCTTGAAAGACTAGGGCCGGTATTAATAAATGAATCTCAAATTTGAGTTACATCTCAAGTAGACATAATGTATGAAGAGTTCAATACATTATGTCTACTTGAGATGTAACTCAAACTTGAGATTCATTTATTAATACCGGCCTAGGATAGCAGAAGGAGATCTGGCATTTAATTAAGTGCCTAGACAGAATTCGAAGCGAACCGTTAGTTGCAGACTGTATCTATCCGGTGTGGAACAATTACTCGTTCGTAAATGCAGTGTTTATAATGTCCTTTGTTTTATATTCCAATTTATAGAAGCAGAAAAAAATATAAACGTTGATTTTTTGTAGACGACTTAAGCATAATTCGAAAAGATTATTGATTACTTGAATCTAAATACAAGGAAATTTAATATGGTATCGGCTGGATGTTAAAAATCCTCTTTTTCCCACCAATAAATGAACATATATTTCGATGGTAGCAACGAACTATCAAATATATTATATACAAAGGCGTATGCACGTGGTATCAAATTTAAGGACACTTCAAAACGTAACTTTACTGACTTAAATATAATGACTGTAATTTTCATATGAAACTTGACAAACAACATTTTAGAAGTAATAGTGTAAACGTGGCTTTACTTCGCTGAGCTGAGTGCACTGTCTTGTCTCAGGAATGCATTTACTTCTAATTTTGTCTATAAAGTGATAATTAATATTATGTAATTCAAGAGAACAACTCTATGGTATCAATAATACTACATTACTAATATAATAACGATGATCAGTATTATCAACTTTTACATGTTATTTATTCTATGGAAGCCTACGATTTTGCGAGAGTTGATATTAAAATTGATTTAGCTCTGATTCCGTCACTCCATCTGCGTTTCTGGCGAAATCGGAACTTACACATCAGAATATAAATACAATATTCGAATGTCGGTGCCACGAGCACAATAATTACCTACGCACCATGCACAACCATATAAAGTGAGTTTTCTAATTACCCCTCCCGTTAATGTTTCTGGCATTTATAAACTTCAATAATTACTGCCGTGAAAATTCAACGAAAGTAGATTACCGTCTAAAAACGATGGGAAATTTGTGAAATTCCCGAATCTTTACGATTTCTGTAATTGGCCCCATTGTGCGAGTGAATTTCGAGCGACCTCTCGTATTGAACGGAAAACTTGAAAGTAATAAACTTGTTCTTTCGATGAATTGCCTTATTCCCAAGTTAATCACGAGAGTAACTCGGAGTCAGCGCTGGGCCAAGCCAACCCTGTTATTATGTTACGCGGAAATCGTTGCACTAAGGTAAAACCGACTGCAAATAGCGGCTTTTCAGCGAAGGTATTTGTGTAGAAATTTACTTGTTTGGAATATATTTTTATCCCCGAAGGGGTAGGCAGAGGCGGTAGCGCCTCTAGTGCAACCACTTTTAGCCGAAAAATTGTTTTTAAACAGTGTCAATTCTAAGAAAAAGATTACTGGAGGTTTCACCTGAGCTATGGTTTACTTTAATCAAAACAATGGAGTATTTTTAAGACTCTCAACTCGTAGAATGAGTGTAAGAATGTATATAAATATCAATACGTGAAGAAAAACCATGTACCTCTTTTTAAGCACATTGCGCGCACAGACATTTGTTGCTCACATAAAAGATTGCAGAAAAATAAAATGTATGAATTGTAGTTAAATTTCGACCACTGGACGACGATTACTATGTTACTTGCTATTAGATCAAAGTTTTTTAATGTTTCAACCCTTGTTTCATTACAATTAATAGATACTGTAACCCCTTAAATGGTTGCTTGTCGTTTGATACGTAAAAACACCGCAGGGTTGAAGAATGGTCTAAGTTCATCCGATTAATTTTCGTCCGATGCGCCACGGCAACGTGACTGACAGGCGACGATCCTACTATTTTGTTTAGAGCCTATGATAAATAGAGGGTCGACGGGATGTTTACAAACTAAACACGCTTACAATTGTTATTCTTGACGAAAACAGGAAAACAAAATTGATTTCCCTTGTATACAAATATTATATTAGTTAAGTGAATTACGAGTCTGGATAACCTAAGTGTTACTTCACGACAATAACTTAGTAAGCATAAACAAAGAAATAAAAAGAATTTTACATGTATACATATACATATACACTCACGCCTGTTATCCCCGAAGGGGTAGGCAGAGGCGCAACTAGTGCACCCACTTTTCGCCGTCATTCCATCCCATGATGTGATAGGGGGCGAGCCTATCACCATATCGGGCACAAATTCCAGACTCCGGGCTGATACTGAAAGGAAAAACTCAATATCACTTTGCCCGACCCGGGGATCGAACCCGAGACCTCAGCTTTGCAGTCGTACTGTAATACAACTACGCCACGGAGGCAGTAAATATCGAAAGCATTTCAATCAATAACAAATAAAGGAGTTGATTTTGGTTTAGATCTCTGGATTATGAAGTGTATGTCTAACTTCGAGGCATTTTAATTGTAAGAAAATTTAGTAACTTTTGAATACTTTATACCTAAATACATAATAACTTCTATATGTGTTCCATCATTCCCTTAGTCTTATAGTATATAGTATGCGAACATTTCTCTTATTTCCAGTAGTTCTGGTTGCGTTCGAAAACAAATGTTCACACTTCATCCTAGTCGGTTTTAATCTTACAAGAAGTATACGTTAAATTTATCGAGTACTGGGGAATGCCTTATGAATACCAATATTCCTTACGCATAAAAGTGAATCCTAGTTTAAGCAAGTAGGTTATCTTTCGCTTTGATTTATAAACATTTCAATATTTTTCCAAAGAATTTAGAATTGCTCAAATGCGTATGTGGTATAGGTATGAAACTAACTCTTTTTCCGGAATAAGGTTAATGCAAAGGAGTAAATGGCAATGGTAATGAATGGAGGATGAAGGTGGAGGTAGGATGCAACTCTTGACAGGTCTGTCTGGATTTTTTTAAGATAGGCATATGTTCAGCAGCGGAGTTCAAGTGGCACGAGGATAGGGTAGGTAACAGATCTCCGCCACCTAAGTAAGATTCAAGAACTAAATGCCATTAACATCTCGGGTAAGGTGCTACTTTGGCCAAGAGGTGTCAGCGAGATAAGAGACCTGGGCCCCGTTTAACAAACGTTACAAGCCTTGTATTATTGGAATTTTCTATTGGAAGTTAATCCATTTTACAAAAATCTTTAACGTGCAACTTGTGAGCTTGTAGACTTGTAATTTTGGATAAACAGGGCACTGGGCATTGACCAATCTCACTGTCCATGTAGGTAGTATTGTGTAGTAGGTAATATTGTCCATGTCTGAATATTGACAGCTTACCTACTGTTACCATTTTAATGTTTTGTGTCTGGTGCAACAAGTTGACAAAGTTTTCGCAGCGAAACAAACAAACACAATTATTACGTGTGTTTATTTATATAAATTCTGTTAAAGACTTACCTGAATAGTCATAAGAACACTCAAAACATTCTACCTTAGACCTTTTCTGTAAATTATGTACAGGAATTTTACGAAGTGGAAATCGACAGCTTAATTGCCCTTGTGTTCTTCAAAGATTCTATGTTAAATTATTAAGTACATTTAAGCATTAGGTTCTTTTAGAAATATGAATAATTATAGTTAATAATTTATTCTGTATCAAAAGGAATATTCTTTAATTAAAGATAGTTTTCTATCGGTAATGTGTTCTCATAAAGAATATAAATCCTTTATAAGTGCGAAATAAGCCGGAATGAAGAAATTAATGTTCTCATACATTCCTAATCTATGGAAATAGCTCAAACCTACATTCTCAACGCACATTTATATATCATTTGCACGCAGGTAATGAACGATCTAAATTACTAAGTGTAAATATTTCCGTGTCTCCTTTATCTTGCTTGTTATCTTGATTTGTAGTCCGAGCGGGCTTTCCGCATAAAAATAACACTATCCCTTATAATATGTTATCCGTGTAGCTAGCTCAAATGGGCTGTGGCGTGCTTTATAACAACCCGTAAGTGTAATGTCCGGGGATAAAACGACTATGTTTTTTAAGAGCTACGATAACAACACCGTATTAGTTACGGGTCTTTGTTCCTTACATTTTGGGGCGGCGTCCATTAAACGTCACCCGAGTATAATGAGTTGTTTAATGCGATCGTTGTAATAAACTTTTCGTGTTTTTGTTTTATATTGTGCACACTTTAGGTTATTAGGAAAATGTTTATAAATTAGTCTTATTTATTTGAATCACCAACTTTGTTAGCTATTGTATTTTAATAACTTTTTTAGAACTTTTTCGAAAAAAATTTGAATACGCAGTAGCTACAATGCCATCGTGTTTGCAACATAATTTAAAATATTTGAAAATATAAATATATCCTCGACTGCCTCGGTAGCGTAGTTGTATTACGGTACGACTGTAGTGCTGACGTCTCGTGTTCGATCTTTAGGTCGGGTAAATATTGGGTTTTTCTGCGCAGTCAGGCAGGTGTCTATCACGTCATGGGACGGAATACGTACGGTGAATGGTGGGTACAAGTTGCGCCTCTGCCTTACTCCTATGGGGATAAACGCGCCCGCGTGTTTCTGTGAAAAGAATGGCCATGTGAAGCCGGTAATAGAAAACCAAGCGAAATCTATGGTCAGACAAAAGCCAGGAAATATCGATTGAAGTTTTCCCCAATACGGACAATAATCCGGCTGTACTCTGAGGCTAACTCGGCAATTTATTGCATCACTTGAATATGTAATCAGAGTTACGTTTACGGCGGAATACCGAGAAGTCTCTGTGGAATATGCAAAGCTTAATCCTGTGAATGCGTCTCATGATATACAGTGCAGTGACGCGCCGGCTACTACTAGATGAGCTTTCAGAATTTACTGCATTTGAGACTTGTAATTCGGTTATTGTAGAGACCCGGTTTCACGCAGTGCATGCACCCCCAAAGGTGGTTTGCGATTGTTGAGGGTAGCGTCAATCGTTCTCAATGTTTACGCTTTAGACATATAATATATAACACATACGTCCACTTGTATAAGAATCAATTATTGTCAATAATCGAACGAAATTGTTGTTGAAGTGGACGATAGCCTAGTTGGGAATGGAACGGTCTGCCGAGACAATGTCCGGAGGTTCAAACCCAAGGCACACACGTCTGATTTTTCGAAGTCACGTGTGTATTGTTTATCAATTATCGTTCGCTTTAACGGTGAAGGAAAACATCGCGAGGAAACCTACATGCCTGAGAATTCTCCATAAGAATTTCGAGGGTATGTGAAGTCTGCCAACCCGCACTAGGCCAGCGTGGTAGACTAAGGCCTAAAACCCTCTCAGTAGTAGAGGAGGCCCGTGCTCAGCAGTGGGCAGTATATAATACAGGGCTGGTATTATTATTTTTTTATTATAACTGTTGTTTAAAAAGTTTCTCCGTCTGAATATGCATAATGACGACGCAATTCTCAACCTAGTTACGTACAGTCATCCACATAAGTAGTTGACAAATTCAAAACTTTAAATTGTCTGTACATGCTATTACCCAAGTTTTTTTTCTCTACAAACATTAAATTAAGATATTTGTTTTAATTCACACTAAGAAAAAATGTTTCAATTAAGCAAAATGTGTAAAGGCGGTTAGAAGTTTTGAGTTAGTTTAGCTACTTTTGTGGGTGACTGTACATACGAGTCTTGACCGATACTTAATAGCACGAATATTTGTAGCAATCATTGCGAACGATTATTCCCGTCAATAATTGATCTGCCTAAATGAGGCTTTATGATCTACTCGCCTTGACTGAGGAATTTAAAGAGCTTACCATTGTTATACGTCAAGATTGTATGCGCTCGTCACATACTACTCACACATACATACTCGTTACGTATAAATACATAATAATATTTGGATTTTGCATAGAACTTGGCACTCATTTAGATCTCCATCCTTTTTGAATTTTCTTCTTACATTTCATTCTTTTTCGGCGAAGCCCACAGCCAAGCATAATTTTTGTATTGAACTTGGCTCACCTTTTTACATTTATGTTTTTGGTGGAATATTATATTCGAATGTAGGTAAGCATCAGATACTAATACCATTGTGCTTAGAATTCTAGGTAATATTTAAATTGGCAACTTGAAATTTCAATAGCCACGCGCAATGTCTGAATGTGGTTTTATGAAAGGTAAGCTCAGAGGAAGGCACGCTGGGAATGCTTCATAATAGCTACCGATTGGAGAATTCTTCGTGGAATTTTGTCATCTAAACCGGAGCTAGTAATTAATTAGATGCAATCTATCTGGATCCAAGTCGTATTGCATACGGCGAAGTAGTGGATTTGTCGAACTTTTGTTATAAAAAAAATTTGCAGTTTATGGTCATTGGGTTTATTATAAAATTCATTGCTCGATCATGGATAAAATTCATTTCTTGTCTATCTATACTAATATTATAAAGCTGAAGAGTTTGTTTGTTTGTTTGAACGCGCTAATCTCAGGAACTACTGAACCGATTTTAAAAATTCTTTCACTAATAGGAAGCTACACAGCTCCTGAGTGCTATAGGCTACTTTTTATCCCGGGAAAATATTTTTGTCCCAGAAAAACTTTTTCACGCGGGCGGAGCCGCGAGCACTACTAGTCATGGATAGAATTGTTTCGACTTTTTTATAAGAATCAGTAATTATAATTTTACATTGAAGTTTTGTCAAATTCATATTCATTTGTTATATGTTTTGATACGTTTGCAATAGAAATGCAATAAATAATCTTCTATTCATCATAGATCTATATCGGAATCTTTAATGGCACTATAATTATATAGTTGATTGCCTCGGTGGATTAGTTGTATCTATGGTTGTATTGCGTACGCGTTCCAGTACGATTTGCGCGCTGAGGTCCTGGGTTCGAATCCTGGGTCGAGCCATTAACATAGTGACTGGGTTTTTCCATCTCAATTATTACTCACTCGCAGCTCGGAGTCAGGAAGTTGGTGGTGTGATACCCCCGTGCATCGGAAAGCACTTAAAGCCGTTGGTCCTGCGCCTGAACTCTCTCCGGTCATGTCGGATTGCCGTCTCACCGCACTATGAGAGTGAAGGAATAGCGAGTGCACTTGTGTATTGCGCACACACTTGTGCACTATAATATCTCCTGCGTACCTGGCTGGATCTCCATTGAGATTGGCCGCCGTGCCAGAAACTGGCTAGGAGGTTTTCAATTTCAATTATATAGTAACATTTTCAAATGTATAAATCGGACAGAGTCAGGGGTAGCATAAACAGTATCACAATGTTGTGTGGCGGTTACGGCAAAACCTTTATTGTTTTCTTTTATAGGCCATTTGGTGTAATGGTCACATCTACTTCACCGTTTAATCTTTTAAGCTCATTTTACATAAGGCACAAGTGATTGCATTCAATTTTTTTTTTTAAATAAAAAAAGGAACTGTCCTTATTGTAAATCTATAAATAACTTTCTATAATACATTTCACGGCTAAATAACAATAACTAAATTTGATATTTCTCAAAGATATACCGATTACTTAAACTCGTAGAAGCCATGGGTACAGATATTAATAAAGTTCACACAAGCGAGCTTCGAGAAAATTCTTCTTAAAATAGATAACAAATAAAGATTTTTTTAAAGCTATTGAAAATCTAGACACTCATTCTATTAGTGTGTTATTTATATCAATACGAGCAATTTTAATACATTTGTACAGTAATTACTTGCTTTTTGATTGCCAAGAATTTTTAGACGTTTTATATCATCAACATTAAAATTTTACTATAGGCTCATTGATGTATTAAAAAACCCTTTAATACATCAATGTCTAGGCTCACATTACAAATATTACAGGCATTATTTATTTATATTAAATGCACGATTTATCGTGAAGAAACCTACCTGACAATTCTTTATAATAATTTCGAGGATATGTGAAGTTTGCCAACCCACACTAGGCCAACGTTGTCGACTAAGGCCTAACCCCTCTCAGTTATAGGGGAGGCCCGTGCTCAGGAGCGGGCAGTATTATTGCAATTGCATTGCATTGTACGATTTATATCCTAGGCGAGTATACTTTATTGGTGTACGCTAGACAAGCGTAGACATACAAGATAGGATCGTCAGTAAAATTTTTGATTCATAAAAAATACAGAATAATCTAAAAACGTACAAAACCTATTTTGTTATATTGAAATGATAAAATGAATGTAATAAAAATGGGTAAATATTGTTTCAGTTTGTTGCGAAGTTTATCGCAAAATCACTTAAAGAGTTCCGAAGCGCAGGTAAGAGCGCTCAATTTAATTAAAAGTAGTTTCTACCGGGATACAGTTTGAAAAGGCATCCTCTTTAATACACTTACATTTCTTAAAACGCGAATTCGTCTGTAACTGTTTTATTTTTCATTTATACTGCTGTGGAAATTATATTTTGATTACATTACATCAATGTTTCCCTATATTTCTGTGTCCTGTGCTTTCGATATTTTTGTATATTTTTATACATTTTGCTCGCGACTTCGACTGCGTGAAGAACCATTGCTGGGATAAATATCCTATAAAAGTATTCTCTATAAATAACACCTGTGTTGAGGCAACTCTTATTTTATGTTATTTTGTGTTATACTACTAATAATTTGCTCGTATCTCCCCACTGTTTGGTATAGGCCCTCTCTCCGTCACGTCACTTTTTCTAACCCTGAGCGATCCTCATCCACTGCTTGCTGGTATACCTCGCGATGTCATCTGTGATCTGATTATCGGGCTGGTGGTTTGCTTCCGATTTTTTACCCCTTTTCGGGTACCATTTTGTGTGTCTCGGTCCACCTGTCGTCATTCCGTCTAGCCCAGTGTATAGCCTATCCGCCTTCTCTATGCTGTTTTCAACTTTAGCGTGACTTTAAACTCCCACATTGGGTACAGGATCCATAGTCAGCTGTGTTTTGCAAATATGCATATGTGAAGGGCCATGTTTCGGCTCCGTAAATGAGTATGGTCACACATTGAGTTTTGAAATATGTCATCTAGTTTCCTAAACCAACTCTTATGTCTTTTACTTTGAGAATGTTTATGGTGTGGCATTTTTATGTCTTTAACTATAACATTATAATGCGCAGTAACTATACTGCCTGCAATGTCCTTCAAATCGAAATACAACAATGCATGCATGATGTATGATTGTAAAATAACATTTTCGACAAGTATTTTGCGCATTTTGTCATTTGGTTCTATAAAAGAAAAAAACTTTATATGTCACATGAAGTGCGTAATGTTGAAGCACTTCATTATAATTAATAAGCATTAAAATGTCATTATTAATGTACGTAGAAGAAAGTGGGCCTAATTTTTTGTAGGTTCAAAACATTGAAATCAGACTGAAACTTGTGATATTATTTTGTGGTTAACTCGCTCTGTCAGGCTGCTAGTTTGTGAATGTTATTTTTTATCCAACTGTGAAGGAAGGAGGGTTATGTTTTTCGAGTTTGAGTTTTGTTGCATGCATACGTATGTATGTATATTTCTTTGGCGAAAGTTTGTAAGAGTGTATGGATGTATGGATGTTTGTTACTCTTTCACGCAAAAACTACTGAACGGATTTCGATGAAATTTGGCACACGGGTAGATCATGTCCTGGATTAACACATAGGCTATTTTGATCCCGGGAAAACATAAAGCGGGACTTTTATCCCGGAAAAACTTTTTAACACGAGCGGAGCCGTGGGTAAAAACTAGCAAAGAATACAGGTAAGAATTAATCCCTAGTAGCATGTCAATTAAGGTCTCACAGGCTTGTTATTTCTGTTTGTTAATTATTCCGATGGAACTATTGTGATAACAATTATAGTTCAAATCGACGCTATCAATCATTGAATAAAGTAACTATTCGCGACGAAGCATATTTTCTAAGCCAACTTGGCGGCAAATGTATCCGTCATAGGAAATCAATCACAAATTGCTTTCGTACCCACATATTTGACGGAAACCGAATTTGTTACCGCGTAATATTTTTCAACGCTTACTCCCCGTATATGATGTTCTTCCTTAACCGTATAATATTTTTACAAGTTTGACTTTCATGTTTCGAGTATTTTTGGGTATTTTAACGTTTCAAAATGCCGTTGAGAAAATTTCGTGATTTCAAAAACACTAGTCTCAATTCTGCATATACAATTTTTTTTAGCTTTATTGGATTATATGTCTATGTAGCTAATGTAAAATCGTTTGTACTGTAAGCTTTATATTAGACTGAATTTTTCAAAGTGTACAATCAACAATCAAGTGTACAACAATTATAAAAATCGAAATATATTATGCAGAGTCTACATATTATACTTGCGAGTATACTCAGTAGTATGTATTTATGCAAGGTGGTTTTTTGAGCCAAGGCAGTACCTATAGGCTGTAGCGACATGAAAACAAATACTCATACCTCTAAGGGTCCCATAGGGTTTTGATGGTTATAAGTTATAACCAACAGAAGCGATTGGTATCAAAAAAGTTGTATAAATTATCAATTTTGCTGACTGCATGTATTTATCACAATCCTTGAACGGATATCTATAGTCTACAAAAACGACGACAGTCTCGCGAGAAAATTTTCTTGTAGCTAGTGGTTACGACAGCCTTTGCTGTTCCATCTCAAAAATCCAATCTGTATACATCCAGATATTCTGTCCACGCGGTATTCTCAGCCATCAAGTGCGTTATAGTCCTACCTATAGAATAATAATACGGAAAGCCGTCTGACAAGCGACACATAAACCATCCCCGCGGTCTGCAATGGCCCATAAAATGACATTAAACGATTTGCGGAACCCCAGTTTTATGGTAAAACAACAATGTTACCAGGAAGTTTCGCTCTGCGAGATGCCAATCGCCAGTAGATGTTTTATCTATTTACACTGTATAAAACACTAGTAAAACTTAAATTTTTCACGAGTTCCTAGTGTTTTTAACTGAACGGTGAGGCAGTTTGTTACATTTTAATGAAACATAAATTTTACAATACATTTTCCCCATCATTACAGGTGGAATTATCCAGTAGATTATTATACCTAAATTAATTTTGAATCTTAAAGCTATTTCGTCATAGTTAATCATATCTAAAACAGTTTCATATAGCCATAAACGCCATTATTTATATCCCATTCTCCTTACATTTGACAAATGATGTAGTTATAACGTCTTGTGAGGCATAAACTTAATACGAGTTGAAATGAGTTTCCACCTTTTACAATAAAAGTGGATATTCTCGCTGAGTTGCCGTATTAAAGAGCAGTATAACGTGCTAAAAGCCCGTGTAACAGCAGTGTTATGTTCAACCTTTCCTTTACTGAGACGTCTATTGTTTCAGTAGGTATCTACGCCAATCTCACGCGGGATTACGGCGCGGGTTTCTCTCGTCTATATGATAATATTTGGAGAAAATATCGGCATTCGCGATTGAACTAATTTAAAATAAGAATTTTGATCAGCGATTTTTTTATAACGAAGTGTAAGCAAGAAACACTTATTATATGCGTTAGTAAATTATGAGTACAGAGTAGTTTTAGAGCTGTATATGTACCTATATAATATGCAGTTATGTATAGTCTTATATTAGTCTGGTGGTAGTCTATCTACTTAGGTTATGAAGCCAGGTACGCTTTGGCTTCGATTCGCAGGTCAGACTTTAAAAATTTGAGTGATCACCTCCGACACAGGTCAGTTGTGCCTATTGCGCATAAGCGTATATAGAGTGGGGCCAGGTGGGCTATGCCCACCCCAGAATTGCTTGGAGCCCACCCCAAGGATTTTGAGGCAGCTACTACTACTAAATCGTTTAAAAAAATATTTAAACGATTTTTTTAAGTCTAGGATATTGGCCCCCCAGGAAAATAACTAGCTACGCCAATGCTATTGCGACTGATGAGTGACGACGCGTTGGTTTGCGTAATAGGCGCTTGGATTCGCACGACTGCGCGCGCACCCAGCGTTGGTCGCACAAATTGTGGCGAATGCGCGCCTCGTTTTATTTCAGACGAAATATGTGCATTACCTACCATGTGAAGATAAGGGTGAATTTGCTGTATTAAGTTTCAAATTTTCGCTTCAATGCGCTTCGATTCTGCGCTCGTATGAATTGACCCTAATTTGCTCTGGACTGGTCAAATCTACCAATGGAGTCTCTCGGACGGCAAAAATACTTCGTGCCTGTACCTTTGGTCTGAAATAAACTTGGCGATCAAAGTATGCGTTAGACGATCTTGCGGCCAATGTTTTTAGAAAATAATCTAGGCGAAGATTGTATGCTTGCAGTTACACTATTAACGATCTTAAAAAATACTAAGGAAGCGTGAACTATGTGATGTTTACTTATTCTTAGGTTGTTATGTTTACGACGTTAATGCCAGCGGTTGATTTCCGCCCTCGACTGTACAGGAAACTGACAGAGCGCGCTACATCCGGCACGTCAGCTTGTTTGCCTCCTTATCTACTGTAAGCCTCGCGTGTTTATTTGCTCTTCAGTTCTTGAGTTGCTATTTGAAATTTTAGGGTCATTGAACTTGTAACGTCATTAAAAGTGCAACTTGCAAATCTCGCATGAAGTATGAGTAGCCTCGGCAGTCCGTTCCACTCCCAACAAGGCTATCGCCGCTCCAATGTCCGCAGGTTCAAAACTCAATAGCACACACATCTGACTTTTCTAAAAAAAAGTTATGTGTGTATTCTTTATGAATTATCGTTCGCTTTAGCGGTAAAGGAAACCATCGTGAGGAAACCTGCATACCTGAGAAGTTCTCTGAATTTCGAAGGTATGTGAAGTCTGTCAACCCGCACTAGCCCAGCGTGATGGACTAAGGCCTTAACCCTCTCAGTTGTAGAGGAGGCCCGTGCTCAGCAGTGGGCAGTATACAATACAGGGCTGCTATGGTATGAGCAGCCTAACAATAATTGTAACTTCATTCCTCTTAGTATACATACATACACATACACACACACTCACTCACGCCTTTTATCGCCGAATGGGTAGCCAGACGATACCAGCCCTGTATTATACCCTGCCCACTACTGAGCACAGGCCTCCTCTACAACTGAGAGGGTTAAGCCCTTAGCCCACGACGCTGGCCCAGTGCGGGTTGGCAGACTTCACATACCTTCGGAATTTAGAGAAATTCTCAGGTATGCAGGTTTCCTCACGATGTTTCCTTCACCGTTAATGCGAGCGATAATTCACAAAGAATACACATATTTTTTTAGAAAAGTCAGAGGTGTGTGCTCTTGGGTTTTGAACCTGCGGACATTCGTCTCGGCAGTCCGTTCCACTCCCAACTAGGTTATCGCCGCTTCTCTATCTATCGCCATATCGCGCACAAATTCCAGACTCCAGGTTGATACCAATCAGAAAAATCCAATCTGACTTTGACCGACCCGGAGATTGAACCCGAGACCTCAGTATTGCAGTCGTCATCATCATCATCATCATCAGCCACATGACGTCCACTGCTGAATATAGGCCTCCCCCAAAGATTTCCAGATGGACCTGTCAAAAGTGGCCCGCATCCAGCGCGTTCCTGCGGCCTTTACCAAGTCATCGGTCCACCTTGCAGGTGGACAGCCGACGCTGCACTTGCCAGTACGTGGTCTCCACTCGAGAACTTTTTTGCCCCATCTGCCGTCAGTTCTTCGAACTATGTGCCCTGCCCATTGCCACTTCAGCTTGCTTATCCGTTGGGCTATGTCAATGACTTTCGTTCTTCTACGGATCTCCTCATTTCTGATTCGATCACGTAGAGAAACACCTAGCACAGCATTGCAGTCGTACCGTAATACAACTACGCCACCGAGGCAGGCAGTTTTATGTGTCAGGAAATAATTCCAATATTGCCAATTTGCGCATGACGATTATGTTAAAGTATTTTTAATACATTTTACCTAGGTGTTTTTCTATTTCACGATAGATTGAGTTACTCACAAACGGACTCAAAATTTTTTGTACAACAATTTTCCCATTGTCCTCTCTATCTAATCTTAGAACACTTAGGTATAGCTTATTATTAATGCCCAAAATATATACAGTTGAATTTAAAATGTAGGTATTCCGGGAAAAACTGTCGAAGGAAGCAAAACTGCATGCAAAATAAGTTTAAAAAATCGCAAACTTTTCTAAACTCACACTAAAAGCAGAAGCAAAAACCAGCGATTATGACGTTTAAATGATTCAATAACCGCAAGGAATAAGTTGAGGAAAATTCGCAATAAATGGAAGCATTTCATTGACACAGATTCCCTTCGGGCGTACATCACGTATCTGCGATAAATTGATTCGGTGCCAGATGTGTACAGATATTTGGTACTCTTTCTTAACATTGTTTCCTGTTTTAGAATTTTGCGAGAAGACTAAAATCATTATTGAAATTATAAGGCCGTATTTAGGTGGTAGATAAATCTAATATCAATAAACTACATGCTATTGTAAAAAAGTATTCTATTGTAAAGTAGTGTGCCAGAATCGAGTAAAGTGACAATCCGTAGTGTCTGCTTACCGCTATGGGATAGAGGCGTGATACTATGTGTGTATGTATTGTAAAAAAAATACGAATGTAATGCCTACTGTTAAAAAGTCTACGAATCGACCATTTACGTACGTTAGCAACGCGACTATGTCGGGATTTCTAATGTATAATTTGGTTCAATGTAACTAGAATTTATAACAAAATGTACTGACATTATTTATTTACATAAACACGATCTCGTCTTTATATAATTCAGTAAATAATTAATCACAAGAAAAAGTATCCGAGCATAAAATATGAAAAATGGAAAGAGGATCTCAGACACAAATTACGTAGCACACCCTGACATTATAACTGACATTCTTTAATGAACCAAGAATAATAAAAAAGTAGTTAAGCGCTCCCGTTTTTAAGATAGTTTCCGCGGAATGACTTAACAGAATCGTCGTGTGGGAAACTCGGAGCTACGCCGTCCGTGATCGATGATATGGCATCCCTACAGCCTGGCGTACACTCATTGAGGAGGGGATTATATCGAGACGTTGACGAATTGCTACCACTTCACACACAGATAGCACTATTCAATCGATTTAAAACTTTAGCCGATGACCAGCCCAGCCGTATTTGTCACGAGATTGGATGGTTTTTATTTCGTAGGTGTACTGTTTTGATTCCATTAGAATCAGAGTACGATCTAACGTGAAATGTCAAAAAGTTGGAGAGTTACCCGCTGCGTTGACTGTCAACTTTTTTCTGAGAAAAACTGGTTTTCATGAAATTGACAATTGCTGAATACTGAAGTCGCTGAATCGTTTGCGCGTCGCCTTAAAGCCTTGTTGCGCGGCATTTCGTAGTGCACAGGTCAAGCTTTGAAATATTTTCGAGTTTTGCATATTTCGTGAGCGGCGTTGATTTATATGTAATGCAGTTGCATTTCGCTTGTAAATTATAATGTGCGGACTTGTTGAACTTTACGATTCAAGTACTTTTTATATAGTTTTTTGAATAACAGATTTTGAGCAAACAGGTCTTTTTGGTGCTATGGTTTAATAAGTAATAAGGGGTAGTTAAGTACTTGTTTTCAATTCAAAACGACACTACATTACAATTTCATACGTTGTGATATTTATAATCTCACAATGTTTATGTGTAAGTTAACTCGAAAAATAAATAGCAAAGGAATAAACGTACCATAAACACGATAATGAGATTTTAATTGTGATATAACGAAGGGATCTGTTTACAGACAAAATTATACCAAAGCAATGTTAATAAATAAAACGTAACGTCTTTCATAACTGTTACTAAAGTTGTAAGGACCCAACGATAAAGGGTCAAGAATTAAATTTCATTTTGGGGTTTATAAATTTATGTGAATTGTTGGAGGAACTAGAAAACGTTGTAACTTTCATTTCAGCTCGACCTAAAGGCGGAAAGTTTGTTGCAAAACAAAATTTCAATAGGAGGGAGGTTTATTGCTACCGTACCGTCGGGACCGCGCCCGATCAAAATATAAGATAGATCCTATAAAATGAAATCGTACGCCGAAACCTGCCAAATTATGTTTGTGCTCGTAAATTGAAAACGAATTTTACACACGACCCGTTCATACTGCAATTAAAGTCGATGTAGCACGAAATACTCTTCAAAATGTCAGACGAGTTTAATTTGTGGATTGCTCTATAGGGAACGTGCACGTCGTTAGCACTGCCATCTGGTAGCGCAATCTGACTAATACTACTAGTACTTTTCAGCACAATGATACTTGACATTGACGTAAAATATTCAAGGATGAAAAATAACATTTAACTTGTTGATAATGTATTGTTGACTATCTAGATACTCTAAAGCATAAAAGTAAACCAAATGGTGTGACATTGTATTATGTACCCAAGAATAGTACCTAAGTAGGGTACTTACATTCCATGGTAATGAGAAAATCGACAAAAATAATTAAAGCTGTATAAAACATACGTAGTTATGAGTTCCAAAAGCATTTACTAATGTCTCATTACGTAGATAATTTATAAAATTAAAGATGTTTTGAAGATAATATTCAATGCAAAAAAATCTGTAATTAAGGGAACATAACCTCCTAATTTAGCTTAAATAACTAGCTCCCAATAAAAAAAGCATATTCTGGACACGTTGGGTATCAATAACATTCGGCCGGAGCACATATTTTATCATTTTTGTCATATTAAAAGAACATACATATAAAAAAGTTATTGTGCTAGTTAACGTTTCTCTTTTTACGCACCTGTGGCTCTCGTTTCGATTTTGTGCTGTCCTCTATAGTTCGTGCATGCTCCCTATGCTTATTATTAGGCGCTGTAGAGTGGATACGTCTCATAAAAAAGAAATATTTTTACTCACTAAGTATGGCTTGCATCTCCATCGCTGTTATAAACCTCACACACACACGCTCAATACTGAATAGAAAAACTCAATATCGCTTTGGTCGACCCGGGAATCGAACCCGAGACCTCAGAATTGCAGTCGTACCATAATACAACGACGCCACCGAGGCAGTGTTATATACCTCTCCCAGAATAAAACTGTTATTGTATAATATTCTGGGATAAAAATTAGTCTAAAATGATCTAGGTCTTACTGTGTTCCAAATTTGATCTAAACCCTTTCAAGGGTTTCTATTTTTACTACAAATAAACTTACAAACTTCTACGTTTATAACATTACTAAGATGATAAATGAAATAAACGTCGTGTTATTTTACCAAAGTTAGTTCTAACATCCAGAATATGTGGAATAACAAGACCACCGACGGATAATCGGCAACATTTCCTTATCCGGGCCAATCGGCCTGACCTTAACATTTACGAATGTTCCCTGTTAGTAATAGTAGTAATTTACTAAATAGTCAACGGAAAAAGACAGCAAACTGTTCGCACGTTATTTTGTTACTTATTAACAAACGCTAGACGTTTGTGAGACATCCGTTTGTTATATTCATTTTCGTTGAGTTGTCATTTTCGAAACGGATTTAACATGTTATTATCAAGATAACTGTTTCAAGAAAACCGTGTTAGATGTTAGTGGACTGTGTTAAATTACGAGGTAATAGTGTTTGCACTACAATTATGCATCTGTGTTTACTTTAGAAATCATCATAATAAATTATCATCCGTTATGGGAGTTTTTACTCTGTTAATAAACATTTCCGTATTTATATTTAAGTAGGTACTTTTAAATTTGTAGTAAGTGCAGTTCAATTCTCAATTAAAATTATTATTTTTCTATCTTACATAATAATAATATTATGACTACAATATAGGCTCTTGAATATATAATGTGAAAAAGCATTCAAGCTGTCTGGCATAAATGCGGCAACCATATATGCTGAAGTACAACATCTCTCACTGGTAACGTTTTTTGGACAGTACAACACTTCCCCTCCTAGTCATAAAACCAGGTAAGAAGAAATCGAAAGAAATGTCTACACATTTAAAAGGCACATAAATACGAACACTGCGATAACAGCGCTTTTCCGCTTTCGCCGTCGGGAGGCGGAGGCCGATATCCGTTTTCGTTGAATCCTTAGAGAAAACTTGACATAATAAAATGTCTTGTTGATAATATATTGCATTATCGACATTTAACCGGAGCTTGTAGCAATGTTAAGGTCAACTCGTAAGTACTCGTACAACGTGAAGTGCGGTTCGTATGTACGTGCGATGTGAAGCACGGAGGGGCGAACGTGACTCTTCACTTATATTGCCCATTTGCTTAATATTGTAACCGATTTGTTTCATAAAGAGTTCAGCATCGAACCATTTAAACCGGTAAGTGTAACGCATGTAACTTTATTTGCCTAAGCACAGCTTATTTTAGAAAAAGTATCAAATTTCAGTTTAAATCGTTTTTGTGACAAGAGTTTCGAAATGTATACAAAATTATATTAATATATAGTCACGCTGTAGAAATATTATTAAAATGTTTCTTTATATTACAATAAATAATAAAAAAGACGTGTGGCACTCGGAGACTGTCGCGGTAAAGCTATTGCATAGCATATCATTTTTTATCAATTTATGTAGTTATAATTTTTTTTTCTATTGTCCAAATTTCACTCGTGCCCTAACGCCGAAACTCTAAGCAGGCAATTCTAATATTTATAACCTCTTTGAACAGATATAAAATAAAACTTTTTACAAATTCAAACTTAGAATCACGTTTGACATTTCGATACGTTTCACTGACTGGAAATTTTTTTAAATACACGGTAATTTCGATCTTTTATCGTTTAACATTCAGCTCATATTCTCTTATATACTGTATTCTTACAAGACTGCGATATAAAATGTACTTATGGAATTTTACACTCTACATGGTTGTGATAGAGTTGAAAATAAAATATCACCGCTGTGCCGGTCGGAGTGAGGGGTGTTAGGTTATTTTTTCGTTACGGAATTTCTGGATTCGGTCTCCACGCTCAAGGCCCGCGATAGAAGCTATGCAATAGCTTAATAATATACAGGTCATTTAGTTTTCAATAAAGAAAGAACAAACAATATCAGTTTATTTCAAAATAACGCTGCTAACTGTACGTCTAATTTACATAGAGCCAAGATTTGATTTGTACATTTCGTTCACTCTAAGGTGAGGAATTGAGGGCTAAATTTATTTTGGAAGTCTAGACCTTGGGGTGAAGGGTGCGACAAACTGGGAGTGTTCCGATTTTGTAGCGACTTGTTACCTCGTACTCAAGTGACACTAGGACACATCCTTGTATGTTGTTAGTGAGGTACAGTATTAAAAAAAAAAACTTATTGTAATATTGAAAATTTTATGATAAGATGTGAGAGTTTTTGGTCATAATAAACAAAATACAGGAATGTACAGCTGTCTTGTGTAATAATAATTCGAAAGTAACTTTTGGGTTCCAATAAGTTTAAAGCTGTGATTCCGCAGGACGTGGCAGACGGCATGTGCCGCGACTGCAGACGGCACAACTATGCAGTATGCGCGGCAGGTGACGTCTTACCGGGCGCCATTTCCCGTCGTGTGCGGAATCGGTCTCATACAATTTAAAACTGCATAGTAGTGCCGTCTGCCGTTGCGGCACATGCTGCTGCCGTCTGCCGCGTTCTGCGGAATCACAGCTTATGAATCCACAATTATTTCTTCGTTATTATTAAATACAATTCATTTGAATAATGACCACAAATCTATTACTTAGTGGTGGTAGGACTCTCATATATAAGAGTCCGCCTGGGTGGGTACCACCGCAATGTCTATTTCTACCGCCAAGCAGTAGTGTGCGTACATTGTTGTGTTTCGATTTGAAGGACATTGTAGCCAGTGTAACAACAGGACATAATGAGACTTAACATCTTATGTATCGGGATGATGAGCACAGTGAAATGCCAAACAGTACTTTGTAACTTAAGGTTCTGGATGGTATTACTACTGTTTATGGGCGGTCGTATCGCTTACCATCAGGCGAACGACATGCTCGTCTTGTCATTCAATGCCATAAAAAAAATCTATTACAATAAACTTTGTAGAAATACATCTCATTTTAAACGGCCCGGCCGTATAGAAAACTTTTATAAGAGAATTCCAATGTTTTACGGTACAAGTAAAAAAACATCTAACATACCATTTTATACCCGTAACCACAATGCATGGTGTCGACGTAGTAACAGAGACTGTGAATACTGTTTTTATATTAAACTGGGACACATAAAAAGGCCAGCACATTGCACGCAACGTTGTGGTGGCATTTGCAACTATTTACCTTAGATTATTGTAAAATATATATTTAAAAAAAAATGACAAAAGACCTACGCTGAGTTTCTTGGTGCTTCTTCTCAGGTCAGTGGGCTTTTCCGAAGCACTGGTAGAATCTTTACGTAAAACAACATTGTGAATAATGACGTGTAAAAGTGCCCTTAGGGGCCTAATTACTGAATAAATGATTTGAATTATAATTGATTTATTGCTAGGTTATTGAAATAAACCATTTAGTTTTGAATGTGTGCACTAAGATTTTTATAATAACATATTTTGACCTGTTCAATATAGGCTTAAGATCTCCTAAGGAATATAATATACTTACACATGCTCTTCCAAAATGCTTATTGCACTGAGCATAGGTACCAAATTAAACATACATGCACACTCACCACTTTCATCCTCGAAGGGGTAGGCAGAGGGGCAACTAGTGCACCCACTTTTCGCCGTGCATATTCAGTCCCATGATACGATAGGGGCGAGCCTATCACCATATCGGACAGAAATTCCAGACTCCAGGCTGATACTGAATAGAAAAATTAAAACTGATAAATTTCTTTTTTAAGATTGATTGAGCTAACCATAGTTTTTAAATTCAATTTAATAATACTCATCGTAAGTGTACACAAGTCTTTTATGAGTGAATAAGTTCTTTAAATTTTATATTATGATTTTTTATACATGTAAATGGCCATGTAGTGCCTGGTTAATGATTTTTTATATTTTTATAGAATCCTGAAAAAGAAACAGTCGAAAGCGGGACTCGAACCCACGACCTCCGGCCTCCGGCGAACCGTGCCGTTCGGCACGGTTCGCCAAAAATATAAAAAATCGAGTTCTTTAAACCCAAATCCCAACCCAAAACCCAATATCACTTGGCCGCCCCGAGGATCAAACCCGATATCTTAGCATTGCAGTCGTACCATAATGCAACTATGCCACCGAGGCAGTAAAAAATAAACAGTGATATATTATAATTTTTGAACCTAAATCCTATTTATCCATGAATCAAACACCAAAATCTATTTCTCGCATCTTCCAAACAAACTCAACCATAGAAAGTTACGCATTTTATCCAGAATTCATATTTCCGAATAAATTCTGTTTCTACAAAAAGATAAACACGTATTTATCATCCACAACTTGTTAAACGGATTTAGGTCACAGTTTAGTTCCGTGGCTTCAAGCTAGATTTTATTTCTTAGCAGTCATAACGTCTTATTGCCAGAGTTTACGATGCAATACGCACCGCCGCCACACTTTGCTTGTAATTGAATCGCAGGCGCTTGCTATAAATGCAGATTTGTCGTCCCGTAGTTCCAGTAACCGCCGATACGAGGTTCAAGTGTTGTCAAATGATTTATGTAACACACACACACACACACTCACGCCTGTTATCCCCGAAGGGGTAGGCAGAGGTACAACTAGTGCACCCACTTTTCGCCGTTATTCCGTCCCATGATGTGATAGGGGGCGAGCCTATCGCCATATCGGGCACAAATTCCAGACTCCGAGCTGATACTGAATAGAAAAACTCAATATCACTTTGCCCGACCCGGGGATCGAACCCGAGACCTCAGCTTTGCAGTCGTACTGTATTACAACTACGCCACCGAGGCAGTAGTATGATGCTAATATTTTTGATATTTTTTAGAAGTAAATGCCAAAACTACTGAACGGATGTCGATGATATTTGGCACATGGATAAACCTAATCCTGGATCAATACATTATAGATCGGCTAATTTGTCCCCGGATCTTGCTTTTTTTTATAGGAAATATTTTAATTTTAAATCAGGTTTTTTGATAGATGGTGCTGGCGTTGTAAAGATGGTGCCATAGTGAATAAAGGGCTTTTGTAACGTTATACCGCAAAGCTCTAAATAAATATCGTTGTTTTAATTGCAATATATTATTATTGACTGCCTCGGTGGCGTAGTGGTATTGCGTACGCATTACGAGTACGATTTGCGCGCTGAGGTCCTGGGTTCGAATCCCGGGTTGAGCCAAAAAAAATTGTGACTGGGTTTTTCCATCATAAAATTTACTCAGTCGCAGCTCGGAGTCTGGAAGTTGGCGGTGTGATACCCCCGTGCCTCGGAAAGCACGTAAAGCCGTTGGTCCTGCGCCTGATCTCTCTCCGGTCATGTCGGATTGCCGTCTCACCGGACTATGAGAGTGAAGGAATAGCGAGTGCACCTGTGTATTGCGCACACACTTGTGCACTATAATATCTCCTGCGTACCTGGCTGATCTCCGTTGAGATTGGCCGCCGTGGCCGAAACTGGCTAGGAGGATTTCATTCATTATTATAGATCAGCTTTTGCCCGCGCCTTCGCCCGCGTTAATAAGTTCTTTCGAGCTAAAAGTACATAAAAACCTTCCGGTTGAATCACTCTATTAGCTATCTAATTATAAAAAAACCGCATCAAAATTCGTTGCGTAGTTTTTATAACAGTACTGTTAATCGTGTTCTGTAAACTACCTACGGAACGTTGAATACAACCTGTGCTCATGACGTCTCGATGCGAACTGAAGTGAGCCGAGTAGTGTAGTAAGACGCTTCGTGTTCGAACCTCGGGACACTTCGAGTCCTTTGACTCGGGCGCAAAAACCGACAACGACTGGAAGTCGCCCGAGGCGAGGCGAGGTTGCACGAGGCGAAGCGAAGTGCCCTTCCACACTATCTTATTCGGCCAACCACGATCAACTTCGCGAGTAGTGTAGTGCAGGCTTTTGTTCTTATCCCATAGGCGTAGGCAGAGACTATTGAGCGCCACCATATTGTCTTAGGATGACGAGCGCAGTGGAATGCTACACAGTAGGTACTTTGCAACTAAAGGTGCTGGATGGTGTTGCTACTGTTTATGGGTAGCCGTATCGATTACCATCAGGCAAACGGCATGCTCGTCTCGTCATTCGATGCAATAAAAAAAACATACTACATCTTGACACATCTCTTTCGCCTTTTCCACAAATCATAGTTCTTATCATACATTTTCGCCGGTGAAGGGTAGGTACTACTGACCTCCCATTTTGGAAGCTTAATGTTTATATATTTCTATAGCTTTTGCTCGCGCTCCGCCTGCGTGATAAAGTTTTTCCGGAACAAAAGTCCCGCTTTATATTTTCCGGGGACAAAAAGTAGCTTATGTCCTTTCTCAGACTCTAGACTATCTGTGGACCAAATTTCATTTAAATCGGTTCAGTAATCTTGTCGTGAAAGCTCGACAGACAGAGTTACTGTCACAAATTATAATATTAGTAAGAAAAAGGACGAATACATTTTCTTTTTAAGTCATTATGCAAGTGACCTATCCCTCGCAAAAACCGTTAGTCGTGCACAAGAGAGGTATCGTATTCAGGAGATGTCATTATGACAAAGTCACATTAAACGCTGCACAGAGCGCATTGTGTAACTCTTTGCAGAGTGCTCTGTATGTTACCCAGGCGGGTAGTTGGCTATTTGCGGGTAGACACAAAACCGCGACGTCACCTCTAAAGCTTTGTTTAGTAACAGCTTACTTAGTTCCACAGGGACTGTGCGAAATGTGTTAAAGTCTCTGCATTTTAGCTAAGGTTTAGCGTAATTGGTATTAATACTGGCTTATTTGCCTTTATTATTATTGTGTGTGATCTTAATAGTATGTGGGATATATTTTGGTTACGTTTTGTTTACTTTAGATTTATTAGTAAAAGTTATATGTATTGGATCGTAGTTTTACTTTTAAAAGTGAATGTGGTGTTTTACATAGGTACTGTATAGCATTGATGCATAGGTATTTTACTTAGTTCAGCAGAATTTTAAGGTTTCTTGTATGGAAGAGTTCGTCCCGGCACCTGCCGGCTTTATTTATTTCTGTTGTTCAGAAGCAGTGTTTATGTATATTGAACATAATACTAAATATAATTCCTGAACATTATGAGATTAAACATCCCTATGTCTCAGGGTAGTTGGCGTAGTACTATGTCATGTTACTGGTGGTAGGTCTCTCATATGTAGGAGTCCGTCTGGGTGGGTACCACCGCAATGTCTATTTCTACCGCCAAGTAGCAGTGTGCACACACTGTTGTGTTTCGGTTTGAAGGACATTGTAGCCAGTGTAACTACTCGACATAATGAGACTTAACATCTTATGTCTCAGGATGACGAGTGCAGTGGAGTGCCACAGTAACTCATAGTGCTGGATGGTGTTGCTACAGTTTATGCGTGGTCGTATCGCTTACCATCAGGCGAACGGTATACTCGTCTCGTCATTCAAAGCAATTAAAAAATATGTAGAGTTTCGAAATTTGAAAAATTATTGTCATGATGTTGTTTGTGGATAGTGACCGTTTTTAGTATCAGGGGAATACTTTGCCTGATCTACCATTTACAAAGCCTTTAGCATCATAAACAGCGCGACATTCTCAAAATCTCGACACTCGTCGATCAAGCGGTCTTTATCAAAATTGTATCGGAACGACAAGTACGCGAAGGTAACAAGCCGTATTGAATTCGTAACTCATCCGCGTCCTTTTCATCTCGGCACGTCAAACGGGGAGCGTATCAGAGCAAGCTCAAAACATCCGATAGTGTTCTTTGCGCTACAGAAGAAGCTAATTTTGCTTAAGTGGGCTACTCCCTGCCAACAACGTGTGCGCGCAGGGGCCCACCCTATCCTGCCGTGTTTGACTGTCAACTGGAGCTAAAATGACGCGTAGACTCATGACATATCAGCTAATTAGCGTCAGTTTCGGGATTGTAATTTGTTTTTATTTTTATAATTGCGGTATTATATAGTTTTTACATGTATATTTATAAATATGGCATGTGTTTTATGTTTTGATAATATATATTTTATTGTAATCTATTGAATGTAAATAATCCCATTGAGGAATAGCACGTATTTCACGGGTAACATTAATAAATAATATATTTCAAGACTTTCCTTGCTAAGCCTTATTAATTGTATTTTGTACCTTGAACTGATTTTGAAAAGAGCAACACTAGAGTTTCTTGCCCGTTCTTCTCTAGTGAGAACTGCATTCCGAACTGGTGGTAAAGTTAATATTGACTGAATCTAAATAATGTATAACATTTTATGGGTTCGAATAAATTTATTTCATTTCATTTCATTTCATTGCATCCAACTTGTAATTGAATTGAATCGTGATATTTGATGGCCAATCTTTTTTAAGCTCATTCTTGTTATACTGTCTTCACTCGTAATTTTGAGCATAACATATAATCCGTGGACAACGTTGTGAGTTACGAATTTGTATTTTTGTAAATATCTCAAGTACTTAGTTCTACAATTCTTAATGTGTAACTGTTTGTTCCTTAAAATAAAGAACTAAAACGATTGCAGCGTCATTTTAACCCCGTTAACACTTGAGCTGTCGCTGTGACGCGCATTGTTTAGATGTAAGTACGTATGTACTTATTGTTCCATGTGCAATACTTATGAATTTCCTAGGGGAAGATTTTATTGTGCCGTATGACTTGACTGTACATGAATATTACATAACTATTCGTCACCGTTGATGTAGGAGTTTTAATATTTTTACATCGTGATTTTTTTTGTGTGTTTGGTTTTAATTTTTATGCACGAGATGTGAATTTTACTGGTTACTGTACTGTATTAGCCTACAACAGTTTACTATATTGTAATTATGAGAGTAGAGTGTTTCTTTTAATAAATCAGTTAGCAACCGACCGTTGTGTTTAACCACGTACACCACAGGTTCAAATTTTTTGTCTCTGCATTGTTGGGACTGAATTAGAGGTAAGTTTTAAAAGTTTATATGCAATAGATTATAGCTTGTGAAGTGCGCGTTAGCCTAGATGAAAATGGAAAGTTATGCGTGTATTATTTATCAATTATGATCCTTCCATTTAACGGTGAAGGTAAACATTGTGGGGAAATCTTGAATACCTTAAAATTTTAGGTGCATAAGTATTTCGATGGTGTGTGAAGTCAGCCAACCCGTACTAGGACAGCTCGGTGGACTATGGCCTAAAATCTCTCAGTAGTAGAGGCGCGTGCACAGCAGTGGGCAGAATATAATACAGGGCTGGTATAAATCTTCTTAGTCGTGTACTCTTGACAGAGTGCTCGTGGTCATGTTTGGTCTGATTGATGAACTGCCGTTTTCACGATGCGTCGTCATATGTCTCGATGTTTGACGGAGTGGAAGCATTTGTTTACAGATGAGTACGTCATGGTTTTAATTAGGTCTATCCAACGTTTAGGAGCGACGTTTAGCTGGAAGCGGGCCACTTTTGACAGGTCCATCTGGAAATCTTTGAGGGAGGCCTATGTTCAGCAGTGGACGTCGTGTGGCTGATGATGATGATGATGATGAACGTTTAGGAGCGCGTCCACGAGCTCTTTTGCTCTCCACTTTTCCCTGAACCACTAAACGTTCCATGGAGTTCTCGTTTCGGCTTATGTGTCCGAAGGTCCGAGGTATAAATATAGGGAGGTAGAGATTCCGAAAATACAAATAAAGAAATGAAGCGTCTTCATTGTAAGCCGTCGTGTATACAAGAGTTGTTCTAGATGGAAATCCAGTTTTAATTCAATAAAAACTTATTGTATTGTATAGGAATCTATGAGGTTGGGTATAATAATGATAAAGTGTTGAACGAAAACAATATTAACGTTTGTAATAACCAAAAGCTACGCCATATTTTGTATATCAAAAAGACCGCTAAAAGAGTACGTAAAAGAACACTTGATGGTAAATAATTACAATTCTTAACAAATATTTGCTATACCAGAATAATGACCTGACTCAGCTCTTATTATGCTCTCTTACAAGGCATTAAAAACACGACATTATTGGGCTAATTAATTGATTGGTTCATATACCTTTGTAAATTATTATTATATTGTCTACATTGCCATGACTTTACATAAGCGCTTTTTGTATGCCTACATCATTACATAGTATAAAACAAAGTCGCTTCCCGCTGTCTGTCCCTATGTCCCTAAGTCCCTATGTATGCTTAAATCTTTAAAACTACGCTACGGATTTTGATGCGGTTTTTTTTAATAGATAGAGTGATTCAAGGGGAAGGTTTATATGTATAATTTATCCCGGGGAAATATAAAGCGGGACTTTTATCCCGGAAAAACTCATTCACGCGGGCGAAGCCGCGAGCAGAAGTCTAGTGACTAATAAATGCTTTTATTATAACTATTTTATTTCTTCACTAAAATTGTTTTTAAATTCCGAGAATTTCTGCGTAAACAAAGAGCCTTGACGTCTCCCGAACAAATATTTTCAGATTTAGTAAAGAACGTTTACGTTACACAAGATACTCGCAGTGTCTAAATTTATTGCGCCGTTATGGCGGTGAGTGCATCTCCAGCTACCTTTGAAACATACTCTTGTGAACTACATCTACTTTAACCCATTTGTATGACAATTGAAATGTGCATGCAATAGGGTAGTTGACTACAATTTTTTCAATACAATTATGAAAAATGTATCCTAAATCTAATGGAAAAATAATTTTCAAATATGGCGCAGTAGTAAGTTATAAAACTTTGAAATTTGGTGGAAAGGGTCGCTGTCAAATAACAGCAATACTAGGCTGTGACGTCACCAAGCGCCGTTGGCGATAACGCTTACTGCGTGCGAAAGAGATAGCGCGATATCCCCGCCACGCTCCCACTTTTGCTCACAAGAATATTTCAAAAAATAACTGCTTTATTTTAAAAAAAATTGTGATGCTGATTTTACTGTAGAATTTCTTTTTCGTATTATTCTCTGTTATATTTAAAATAACGTACACAATTAAACATAGGAAACCACCGTATTTGTATGAATATGAAATTAGCATAAAACTGAGCTGTGGAAAATTCTAAATATTCATATTACAATACTTATACAAATGTGGTAAGTCCATTTTACTAAGAAAAGAAAGTATTATAAGAAGTTATTCAAAGAAGGAAAAAACAATTCGCCCTTGAAAAAGTCTCACACATCCGCAGAAAACGGCGAATTTGGCATCAAGTAAGACGACAACAACCGAAGTGAGTGACAGTGTCGAGCAGGGGCCTTGGCTGACGCGAAATTGATTCAGTGCGGGACGTGAGCTGCCTTCACAACGGCCCGATTCAAATGTAACTCGGTCGAGTCGCCGGCAAACGAAACGAAACTTTATGTTGACACCTAACAAATTTAATTAGACAGTACGCTTTAATGCCCCTCTACGTGTGTTAGAATGCTCTTTGATCCCATCTTGAGCCTACTTTCGAATGAAGCCTTTGGAGCGTCGGTTTTGTCAGATATTCGCTAAAGTCAAACGAAAATGCCGACTTAAGAATTCTCAATGTTTCGCGAGTCAGTTTTACACTGTTTTTTGGCTGTAGGTAAAGTATGGGATATTGAGCAAATACCCACAGAAGCTTTAAAATATCAACTTTTACATACATGTACAATCACCATATAAGTAACTAAATAGGTTCAAGTCGCCTTTACACTTTTGTGTTTAACAATTTTATTCCCTTCATAATAATAAAATAAATAAATTACTATACAAATAAAAAAATGGAAGCGTATATGACTTGAATTTTTGATTTTTTTCAGTCACTTGTGTGGCTGATTGTACAATCAGCCAAAATTGCAAATCGTTATATACGCGTTAAGGTAAATTGAAGCATATATGTCTTCTTTTGAAGTAAAATAAATCTCTTTTATTTTACTTTCGTGAAGAGAAAACGAAGATTAGTAAGAACACAAAAGTATGTAGGGAAATTGAAATTTTGAATTTATACAGATATGACCAAAGTAAGGAATCTTGTTACAAGATGAGTGTATTATACAGCATACTTATATATTAGTATTCGTTAATATTGTACTAAGCATAGTTCCTATCAATCATCTATTCAATTAATCAAACTTACTTCAAGATAAAGCTTGGAAGCTCTGAAATTACATACTATATTGTTCGTGTTAGAAACTATGCTTGTAAAATCATTAGCAGTAGGAAACACAATAGTATTTAATTCGGAATATGTTTTATAATACGTCCGTCTTTCCTGAGATAAAAATAAAACCAAATAATATTTACACACTATTGATGTGTCATAAAACAATCATCCTGAGGGAAATTATATTGAAGCGCAATCTCTTCCATTTACGATACATGTATTTCGGTCAAATTAAACATTCGAGTTTGCATTAATTCCTAACAAGCTAGATTTTTGTACAGACCTTAAATACGATATTACAAATGCTATGTCAAAAGTTCCCATCGATCCCGCTTGTGCGTTGTTTTTTATTCGAGGTTAAAGGTGCCTAATTTTCCTTATTTGCGTATATCTCTAAAATGGTGAGAGCTATCGGAAAATGAATTAGAGAACGTTTGTAGATCGTAAAATTCTCTACAAAAAGGTATTAGTACTTTTTTCTTACAAAGCACCGTTCTATAATTTTAGGTAACACTTCACGAAAAAAGGTTACAAGATACCTACTTATAAACTAATTGAACCTGTCTGCAAAGTTATTTACCTCATTATCGAGAAAATATTGGCACAAAAACCATGGTCAGCTTTATAATGATTTCTGTATCGGAAACATAGTGCCTGTCGCTTCCGGCGATTCAGCTTGTTTTGCGAGAAATTCACTTTTTCTTCTATGATTCCTTTTTATATCCTTATCTGGAAAAGAAAGAATAGACGTAAATTTTAATTGTTTAACACCGAAAATGTCGGTTGCTGTTTTTAATATATAATTACAGCGTAGGTACTCTCATTGTTTTCAAGATAAAAAATGCATAACATTTAAATTTACTCTTCATTTTAAAATAAACATCTCTTAACGTATTATATATTTTTATTATGAACAATAAATTGATTTAAATAAAATGTTTTGAAATCTATGAATTTCGCACAAAGAACATGACACCCAATCAGCGTATCCAGTATACAATTGTGTTCCCTATCGCAGTGCGGAAAGTTAGCTGTCGGCGACACCAGGACTCACGAGGCCTAATGTTATTTTTAAGGCAGACCTGGGGGAACGATGCACACACTTGTCGCTTGATTGCCGCGCGTCTAGGGCGCGGCATTCCGAGTGGTACACTTGAGGGAAATTACACTCTACTGTGAGCCACTATCGGGTGTTTTATGCGCGACCTGCATCACACGGGCGCAATCTACGCTAGGGTTGACTCACTTTTACTAATTCTTCTAATATTATCATAATATTTTTAAACTAATTCCGGACAACGATGACTTCAAAAAGGCGGCGGATGGTTGACGGTCACATGCGTTTGCCTATGAACCTGTCCAGCAGTGGACAGTGATAGATAAACCTTGACATAATGTATTTAAATCAAATTTGAGACGTAGAAACTCTTTGGTTGCATTTTATCCTGGAAATAATACAGTTACAGAAAAACTTTTATTCTCAAACAAATGCTTTCACGCATGCATAGCTACAATGGAAACAAGCACCAATTATCTACTTTCGGTTGATAAATATAATATAAAGAACGTACATCTAACCCGTCCAGAGGGCATACGTAATACGCGGTAAGAAACCTGTCATTGTGAATCACATCCTTGACTCTGGACTGACGTTTCAATAACAATGGATATCTTATTATACAGGTCATACAGTTGCTTGGTGTTAATAGACACGTAGAATGAACTGAGTGTTTCCTATTGAACGTTGAATACGAAGGGGATCAAGTGGGGAAGATAAATAAAATTATGCGGCCAGTAGTAGTCTTTCTTTAGAATTCTGATTGGTCTAAGGTTCATGTTATCCTGCCTTACGATTATCACAATCGTAATAACATAACATTTGAGCCTGCCAATACGCATTAAATAAGTTACTATTTAAGTTAAAAAAAAGACAAGGCCTATAGCAAAAAGTGTGAAGTTAACTTGTTCAAACGAATTTTATGTCTAAGAAAAAAAGCATTTTAATTTACCCAAAAATAAAAATATGACAATTGTTTTTAAAATTTTTTGAACCATAGGTACTCTCGTCTTTTTAATCACTTTTCATTGCCGCTACGAAAAATATTTATTCCCATTAAACGTCCGCCGAATATTCGATAAACTCCACGTAGGACCAAAAATAATTTGAGACATAATTTTTCCTCCCAAATCTAACAGGCTTAGTAGAACGTGAGACTAGCCCAGCGTATGAAAACCCTAATCTAGACTCATCGTTGGGCGAAAATAAACTGGAGGTTGTGTAAGCCCCGTACAAATATCGGGGCGTATTTCGATGTATTCAAAAGAGTCTCATTTCACTTCACTGGGTGACGAACTAAGGATATATTATGAGCTTTAAAAGTAGGGTCGATAAGTTGAAATCAAGTTGTAGGGTGTAATATAGTTTTTTTTATGTTCTTTGTGTAAAGACAGCCGGCAGCTTAGGTTGTGTTGCAGAAATGGATAATTAATGATTTAATTCCTTATAATATTTCGCTCAGCAAAGAACTTAAGTAAGTAAGTAGGTACTTATGTTTTCAATATATACTGATAAATGCAATTAATCATTATGACAAAAGAATTTATATTCTTAATCTTAAAATAGTTTAAAAAACACAGCTTATAATTTATAAACAACATCATTACCGTCATAATATTATTTGAATTACAAAGTACTGCAAAGGAGAGCAATACGCTCGTCGCCCTGAGGTATCACAATAATATAATAAATACATATTATCTTAGAGTATGTATAACTTATACATATTCTAAGCATATTATGTATTAGCGGTGTCGTAATTTAAAGCACGATAACTCAGTAGGGTAGAGATTTGAAAACGGTTAACGGCGCCATCTGTTGGAAATTTATGGAATCAATACAGATTAGCGTTTATTGGAATCACAGAACAGAGAAAGTGATGATCAAAAACGTTACATGGTTGCTTTATTTCCAAATCTACGTTCCTTTTTCCTTCTAGACATTGAATGCATTGATGAAGCCTGAGGAAGTAAACGATAATAGTACCTACGTTGATCGATAATATAATGATGGTCACCCTTAAATAATCTGATTGCTGTAGATAATCTTTGTCGTGTTTGGTGTAAAATATGTGTTCTTTGTAAATTTATTGGCTATTTTATCGTGTTAATATCTAAAGCATGAACGCTAGATTATGCACTCCTATGTATTCTACTTGACTATTTAGTTGCTCGGTCAGGCGTTATCCTATTTGTGGCTTAACGTGTCTCTCCCAGGACTGGATGTGCAATAACCCAATGTTACAAGAGATATTTGGGTTATTTTGATTTAATCTACGTGTATGAATTGTGGCTAGCTTGAAATGACGTGTAAAATGTATTTCCAATAATTTAGGGATATGTTTTTGAGCCTTGATTTTATTGGAATCAATTTGATGTGAAATATAGTAAGTACCTATGTAATAACATATATAATTTTTGGTGAATATTGTTCGTGATTCTACGTGCTGCAAGATATTTTAGCGTACGCGGTAGACTGAATGGCTAGTGTATACGAGGCGTTAGAATCAACAAGTACCCAATAAACAGACCAATTATAACAATATTTAAGTTGGTGCGGCTTTTGTTGTGGATTTCCTGTAAAGTGAAGTCAGGCGGGAAACGTTGACGGAGAAATAGGATCGAGCATAGAAAATGAACATTCGAATGCACGTCACGATTAACATTACAAGAAACTTGCAGACATGTCCGATTAAAAATGAAATGTAAATTAGGTTGATGACAGTGCCTACGGAGGTTTATTTAAAGTTAGCGCGCTTTACAAGTCTATCGAGCTGAGCTTTAGCCTAGAGTGCAGAGCAAGTTCTTACATGTGTTACCGATTTTGCCAGACGCGGCGAGGCGGGCAACTTTTTCAAATGCCAACAAATGGGTTTTGAACGGGAAATATTAGATTTTGCTATCATTATTATTGGTTTGATGTTGAATGAATTTTGAAATTTTGTGATATATATATACATACATATACACTCACGCCTGTTATCCCCGAAGGGGTAGGCAGAGGCGCAACTAGTGCACCCACTTTTCGCCGTTATTCCGTCCCATGATGTGATAGGGGGCGAGCCTATCGCCATATCGGGCACAAATTCCAGACTCCGAACTGATACTGAATAGAAAAACTCAATATCACTTTGCCCGACCCGGGGATCGAACCCGAGACCTCAGCTTTGCAGTCGTACTGTAATACAACTACGCCACCGAGGCAGCCGAAATTTTGTGAATGCTGCAATTTTTAGTAAGAACCATGAGAAATGAGCATCTAAAACATTCATAAAGTTGATCTTCAAAGTTTCCAATAAAAATGCAATTATTATGGAATTTATGACTCTGATATCGACGTTAAAACACTGATATTATATTTTAAAAGCTTCAAGGTCAAATAACTGGGAAAAAACATTACAAACGAGGCAAACTTGAAGAGTCTCCTCTTTGAAAATCCAATGTCGCCGAGTCTGAGTGGCAGTCAAAAGCTAGATTTAGTACGCATATATGGGTCCATTCATTTTCAATGCCATGTCGGTGTTGGTTACAATTCTCGGCACATTTACTTGTATATACCTAATGACACGTATAACGGCGGCTAAATCTGCCCATTTGTCTTATTTCGCCCGAAACTTGTCTATGCTATTTCAATGACATAGAATAAGAGTGGTTTCCATACACAACATTGATTCGCAATGGTAGTCACCAAGACTTGGAGCAAACCCTTCGTGTTATAGAAAAGACTTATTCTAATAGTGGTGAGATCAAAATTACTCTGAAAAGTTTTTAATCGCCTTTAATCGTATTACAGTGTTTAATATTAGGTAGAATTAAAACAAATAACTCTCTTGCGAGCGTATAAACTATCCAAGACGTAATTTTCTAGAAAATTGTCTCATTAAGAAACATAACTGTATCCTTTTATATAATCAGCGAACCAGATGTTTTATATTATGAAATTCACAACGGGCGTCTAAGAAAATATAAAATAGTGTTTTTAATAATTGAAAAGCTTGTATTACACTTTGTTTTATCAAGTTGTCTGCGAGTTTCTTACTTCCAGTTGTTTTATTAAGTTAGCCGTGTTGAAATGGCTAGATGGGAACCGTAACATGGAAATATCTACCACCCTCTTCCGGATTCTATGAATATGCACGCGGAAGCTAAAACTACACATATTCATCTACACTAATATTATGAAGAGGAAAGGTTTGTACTTTTGTATGTTTGTAACGAATAAACGGTAGTTATTGAGTTTATTCGTTACAAACATACAAAATTGATACAGACCAATGTTTACAATTTACAATTTTCACCAAAAGCTCCATTATCAGTGAGTTATATAGGCTAATTTGTGTCCCGAGAAAATATAAACCCGGACTATTATCCCGGAAAACTTATTCACGCGGGCGGAACCGCATGCAAAATTTAGTTGAGAATATTTTAAAGCGAATCAGAGTATGTTTTGCAAGCGACGTAGGATACAAGAACGAAACTACAAAACATAATCCTATTAGTTAAATAATCATTAAAACATGCTTACAATAGCGAATAAATTTATTTAATATACTACATTACTCTATTGATCTGAGAATGTAAAATGTAAGATAATTTCATATTAAATTAATAGACTCAATTTAAAATGAGTAAATGTATTGGAGGCGTAAGAGCTTTAGTGCATTATCGTGTTCGCATACGGGAAGCAAACTTCAAAAGCAAATTGCACAAGTACGTCGCATTTATCTCTGGTAGGATGGTGAAAGGGTCCATTACGAGACGTATCGAAATGGATATTTATGGGCCAGGTCGTCATGCACGTACAATTGATTCTGTGTTTTACATCAGTCGCCTCAGATAAAGTGCTTGATTGGTGTTAAGTATGTTCCATTTTGTTAATTTCGATATCGATGTTACTGTAACCGAGTATCTTGCGCCTTGGTGGCGTAATTGTATTACGGTACGACTGCAAAGCTGAGGTCTCGGATTCGATCTCCGGGTCGGGTGAAGTGATATCGGTTTTTGTTTTATTCTGTATCAGTCCGGAGTCTGGCATTTGTGCCCGATATGGCGAAAGGCTCGCCCCTATCACATCATGGAACGGAATATACACGGCAAAAAGTGGGTGCACTAGTTCCGCCTCTGATAAAGGGCGTGAGTGTTAGCTACTGTATGTTCAATCTGTGACGTGTCTATAGTGGATTACTATAATACCAGCCCTGTATCCTACTATCCTACTTCCTACTAATATTATAAGGGCGAAAGTTTGTAAGTATGTATGGATGTATAGATGTATGGATGTCTGCATGTATGGATGTTTTTTACTCTTTCACGCAAAAACCACTTAACGGATTTCGATGAAATTTGGCACACGGGTAGATCATGTCCTGGATTAACACATAGGCTACATTTTATCCCGGGAAAATAAAAAGCGGGACTTTTATCCCGGAAAAACTTTTTAACGCGGGCGGAGCCGCGGGCAAAAGCTAGTTATACATATACAGCCCACTGCTGGGCACGGGCCTCCTTCAGGCCTGAGAAGGTTTAGATCTTAGTCCACCACCCTGGCCTAGTGCGAATTGGCGGAGTTTACATACCTTCGAAATTATTTTGCTAAATTCTCAGGTATGTAGGTGTCCTCACGATGTTTTCTTTCGCCGTTGTAACGTACGATAATTGATAAATAATACATAAGCACATACATATACACTCACGCCTGTTATCCCCGAAGAGGTAGGCAGAGGCGTAACTAGTGCGCCCACTTTTCGCCGTAATTCCGTCCCATGATATGATAGGGGGCGAGCCTATCGCCATTAATACATAAGTAACTTCGAAAAGTCAGAGGTTGGGGCTTGAGTCTTGAACGTGTGAACATTCGTCTCGGCAGATCGTTCCATTCCCAACTAGGGTATCATACACTAGTAGTGGAGTACTGTAGTGGATATTTCTCTCAGAAAAACACAGACAGACATACAGATGCGCCTAGATATATTGTAGAATTTGATCAAACAGTACCAAATGGATTTGTTTTTGAGAATCGATACGCTTCACAGAAAACGTAATATGTACGGTCTATGTACGGTTAGCCCCTACTGAATGTATACGTTGACAAGTCGTTTCAAAGCAATTACTTAGTTAGTTATAGTTTAGGTCTATATACGCGTATACTTACATTGTTATTACTTATGTATTAAATTGTGTATATAACATTCTATTAATTTACTATAAATAGAAAACATGGATTATAATGTATACAAAAAGTGAAATTCTAGCATCTATCTGAACGTCACTTCCATATAAAACCTTTTTTTTGTAAAATTTAAACTAATCCATACTATAATATTATAAAGCTGAAGAGTTTGTTTGTTTGTTTGAACGCACTAATCTCAGGAACTACTGGTTCGAATTGAAAAAATCTTTTTGTGTTGAATAGACCATTTATCGAGGAAGGCTTTAGGCTATATAACATCACGATGCAACTATTAGGAGCGAAGAAATAATGGAAAATGTGAAAAAAAACGGGGAAAATTATTCATCCTTGAGGTCTTCCATTGCGAGTGCTGCGAAGTCGGTTCAAGATACCAAAAATATATGTATGAAAGAATTATTTCTCTTGGGCAAAAGCTATAATATTATAAATGCGAAAGTAACTCTGTCTGTCGCGCTTTCACGCCAAAACTACCGAACCGATTTAAATGAAATTTGGTACACAGATATTTTAGAGCCTGAAAAAGGACATAGGCTACTTTTTATCCCCGTGAAATATAAAACGGGACTTTTATCCCGGAAAAACTCTTTCACGCGGGCGGAGCCGCTGGCAAAAGCTAGTGGTTAATATTTCTATGTCTATAGAGATAGATCAATTTGAATAAAATAATCTAGACAACAATTTTTGCCGCGAGCAAAATTAGAAAGCAGAAGAAGAAATTAGAGTCTATTATATATATTTTTACATTTTCTTTCATCTCCTTTATTATTGTCATTATATAGTTTGGTAAAAATTTTGCACACAAAAGTATTTTCTATGATTTACGTCTAGTTAGTTATAAAGGGTATTGAAGACACACGTAAAAACTTAAGAAAGAATTCAAAAATAAACTCAATGATTTTTTCACAATTAACTTGATGTACAATGTAATAACTTAAATGTAGACTCTTTTCGCGTTTACTTCAATGTACCTGATGTTCACGTTTTTTTTTTCACCTGTTTATACATTACACGTACAAAGTCGCAGGTAAGGTACGTTAATATATTATTAGCTTCAGAAATATTCCTTAACCTTACACAAAATTCTTAAAATTTCCATTTTCTTAACAAATTAAAATGTCTGTTATATATGCTTGTCCATTAGTTTTTACTTAAACCATGACTTCTTAATTTATTTACATTTGCAAGTATCTTTATGCAAAGAATTAAGAATAAGTTTACAAATTAAATTAGTTACCTTAGAAGTCTGAGGTACATTATAGTTAGCTTGAACTAGCTGTAGTCAAAGAGTGCTTATCGCTCGGTATTTAGTTTTACATTTTCTTTTAAAAGTTCATCCAACTTATTCATTATTAAGCAAGGAGTTACGTTAACAAATTTAAACATCCGTTATTTGTAGGGTTTCGCTGAGTGAAACCATTTGTCGCTTGTTAAGGAAAAAGTTTGCATCAGGGTCCACGCTGTTGTAATCATATTGCTGTATATTTATGAGAATATAGATATTATCTTGAATTGATACTGTTCAATAATAGGAAGTGGGAATGTTTGTAAGGTGTTACTTATCAAAGTTAATTTTCCAGTTTACTGTTTAAGTTTACCTTGTCAATCAAGAAATATTACTTTAGAGCGCCCGAAGATCGTTTTGGGCATTTTAGATTGCCATTATTATTCCTGCAGAGGAATCGTTATACAAACCGAATGCTGTTCCTTTGTGACAAATTGAATTACTTAATCAATTATCAAATTTTATTAAAGGAACATCTCGGCCCGTTGCCGAAGTGGTTTTAAAAGCCCTGTTTGCACAAGCTGCCTGTAATTTTCTTGTGTTGGTTTAACACCATTAGTTGGGAGTTTGTGTTGAATTCAAATTTGACAGATATTTGTTCGAGTTTTTTGATTTGATTATGAACTATAAACTTGATTGGATTGAAACGTGATATAATTGAAAAGATTCGAACTGTGCTCACAAAATTCGCAACACGAATTAAATCGTTCAAGATAATCACTAGAGCTGAGTATGTTCTGTGTTACATATATTATGTGGTTAATTAAAAGCAATCCTATTAAGTCAAATCAAGGTAAACATCGGCCCAAAATATCGTAGTATCCAAACGGTCGGAACATCTTTTGTGCGCAACGGATTTGGGTCGAATTTAAAACGTAAAAAAAATGTTTAATACAGAACTGTCTAATTTGTAACAGTGGTTTAATATCTGCAATGGAAAAATAACCGTTTTAATCACATTAAAATCTCGTAAATGAATTCAGGAAACTTTGCCTAACTGTTTGCAATTGATACAAATCCAATGAGGAATAAATCGTACCTTTAGGATGAAAACGACACAATTCAAAAAGACAGAAAATTGAGTTATCGTCATAAAATTACTTGAAACGAAGTTCTCAATACAATAATAGTTCAAACACAGCCATATTCGAATAGAAAAAGGACAAAGCTGTTATATCGGTCCCTTTTTTATTATATTTTTATAAATAAGGGACTAGTTTTTAGTCATTTAAAAATGACAACTCAATTTTCTATTTTTTGAATTGTGTCGTTTTCGTTCTAAAGGTGCGAAATGCTGTATCGTATGCAATGCAAAAGTTAAGTTATAATTTACTTTCCTTCTCCATAGCATGCCAATATTTATCAATAAATATTCATCTTCAAAAGAAAATATAGTACGTAAACAATATTCACAGTAAAAGCTTAATTATTACAAAAAACCTTTTCAACACATTTTAAGCGCGGAGAAATCCGATAGTATTCGATAGGTAATCAAATTTTTAATCTGCAATAACTCAATTACACCAGTCGAGTTTGTACAAGAGTTCATATAAAGTGGATCGTTGTACGCATATAAAGTGTTTTTTTATAATGAACCCTCAGTGAATTAGGTCGCACTCGTTAAAAGACAACTTAGCTACGTGGTTGATGACACATCAAAAACGATGTACCTGTTTGATTCTATGTGATGTGATCATGCTTATAAATATTTAGCATAAGTTGATATTTGGTGTGTCTTATAAACACACATACACACACACACATACACACACACTCACGCCTTTTGTCCCCGAAGGGGTAGGCATAGGCGCAACTAGTGCACCCACTTTTCGCCATTATTACGTCCCATGATGTGATAGGGGGCGAGCCTATCGCCATATCGGGCACAAATTCCAGACTCCAAACTGATACTGAATAGAAAAACTCAATATCACTTTGCCTGACTCGGGAATCGAACCCGAGACCTCAGCACTGTAGACGTACCATAATACAACGACGCCACCGAGGCAGTCTAATAAAAGGTATTAAATGTTAATATCTTTACTCTGTAGCTAGTGTTACTGGATATTAGAAGACGTACCATCTCAGGGTGACAAGCCCATGAAAGACCACGTGCTGTTTTCTAATTTTAGAATTGATGGTATTGTTACTGCTCATGATCACATTTACCATCAGGCTCTCCCATCCCTGTCATGCAGGTTTAAAAAAATACACGATGACTATGGTTAAATGTGATGATTGGAGACTGACAAAGAGGATATATAAGGAAAGTGTGGGTGAAAGAGGCAGTACGGTTCGACTGTATTGAATCTTCAAATGCCAGACATATGAAATTCTTGGTAAAGGTCTGGTCGAAAGTACTCTGAACGTGCGGGAATGCACAAGAAGATTGATGAAGGTGGAGGAAGCGAAAGAAGTGTCCCAGAATCGAGCAAAATGGCAATCCAGAGTCTCTGCCTACCCCTACAGGATACAGGCGTCATACTATTTATGTATGTATGAAACAATCTGTAAACGTTTACTGTATCCTACTAATCCTACTAATATTATAAAGGCGAAAGTTTGTAAGAATGTATGGATGTTTGGATGTATGGATGTAAGGATGTTTGTTCCTCTTTCACGCAAAAACTACTGAACGGATTTCGATGAAATTTGGCACACGGGTAGATCATGTCCTGGATGACATGTCATGATGATGATCATGTCTGTGATGGAAAACACATAGGCTACTTTTTATCCCGGGAAAATATAAACCGGGACTTTTATCCCGGAAAAACTTTTTAATGCGGGCGGAGCCGCGGGCAAAAGCTAGTAATAAATAAATTGAATTACCTTACATTGTAAATTTTGAATACTAAAATATAAGATTTTTTTGTAAAAGCAATTAACGAATTCAAATCCCAATACCTAACGCGTTACAATTAGTGTCTGATAAGTTTTTTTTTTAATTTACAATAGTTTACATTATAAACTAGGTATTAGATTTACAAATAAATTGTAATATGTGATGCACACTTTAAAGTTATTCATGGGAGCTTTAACCAACATCATTTCAACCCACGAACAAGAATATGCACTTTATTTTGCATAAAGTATCATGCTGTACCCACATTTTGAATATCAGAGTTAGTTTAATTTAATATGTAAATTGAGATAAGTGATAACCCCTCTGCAATATGTGACCTGTAGATAGGCGTATGTGTCTACGCAGAAGTTAAAATCTTCTTATCCTCTTTCCCGAGGAATGAAATCTATACTAATATTATAAAGCTGAAGAGTTTGTTTGTTTGTTTGTTTGTTTGAACGCGCTAATCTCAGGAACTACTGGTTCGAATTGAAAAATTATTTTTGTGTTGAATAGACCATTTATCGAGGAAGGCTTTAGGCTATATAACATCACGATGCAACTATTAAGAGCGAAGAAATAATGGAAAATGTGAAAAATGCGGGGAAAATTATTCATCCTTGAGGGCTTCCATTGCGTGCGCTGCGAAAACGGTTCAAGATACCAAAAATATATGTGGGAAAGAATTATTCCTCTTGAAATGATCTAAAAAAATGTCCGCGACAGTATTTGTCAATCTTTTAAGATTAACTCTCTAGAACCGTTTTTATGGTAATCAAATTTGGTCGAAATTAATGCATTATTTGTTAAGAGTTGTATCAACGTCATAATATTAATCTTTATCCAAATAAATGTGTTGGATAGAGTGATGCAACGGGAAGGTTTTTATGTATGTACTTTTAGCCCGGAAAAACTTATTAACGCGGGCGAAGCCGTGGGCAAAAGCTAGTAGATGATATAATGCGGCTAGATGCTGGTGGAGGTGTATCTTACTTCTTATCTTACTAATATTATACATGCTGAAATAACTGCCTCGGTGGCGTAGTGGTATTACCTACTCGTTACGAGTACGATTCGTGCGCCGAGGTCCTATGTTCGAATTCTGGGTCGAGCCAAAAACATTGTGATTGGAATAAAACGAATCTCTTTCAGACAACCAGCACTAATTGCGAGAGATATGAACTGAACTGACGCGTCGCCATATGCCTCGATGCAAACATCGAGTGCGGAGTGGGGGCCTTTGTTGATAGAAGAGGTTATAATATTTTTATTATAGAGCATGAAGCCTAGTGTAGTCTCAAAAATACAATATAATAGTATCAAGTTCTTCTGAACTTAAATAATGGCTACTTCCAACTTCAAATGAACACCGGAATTAGGCCTCCATTATGTAAGATCTTAGTTCCACAGTAATTGACCCAGGATCCCACGCAAAATTTACTCGTAACTTAGGGTGTTCTATGAGATAAGATCTACAGTGTGATGATACTAGTATTAAAGCATGTACGACCTAATTCCGTACTACGTTCAGCAACAGAGAACACAATTTCAGGTAGAGAAGTGTCAGCATTAGCCACAGAACTCAGGACTGGCGTTAACATTATTTTATTGTTATTGCAAAAATTAATTCCAGATTCCGGATTGACAGTGAGCAGTAAAACAAACATCAGTTTATCCCACCCGGGAATTGAACCCGAGACTTCAGCAGGAGAGTCGTACTGCGTACACAATACAACAATGCCATCGAGGCATTAAAGACACAATTGTTGTATTTAATAATAAAGAATTCTATATGTGACCATAATCCCAGAGATATAACAAGGAATTCTTTGCTGGCGCAAAAGCTAAAATAGTGTATCTCGTGTCATCCTTAACATATACAGTGGCTATTGTAAAACTCTCCAATATTCTTTTGTCATATGAAATCTGATTTATAACAGTTTTATAGAAGTTAGGGGCTTAGAAATAGAAATGTTCCAATTGAAAAGGATTTATCTATATTTTCTTTAAATTATGTGTCTAGAAACTTTTATTTGACTTTAATTTATTTGCTTTCTACAAGTTTCGTTGCACGAGATTAGTTTGCTAATAAAAAATCAATTGAAAGTTCATAACTAGTTACTTTTGTATTTGATGTAGTTGTTTTTTTAGGAGACAATCTAATAAAAGTTATACTTAGCAGTTGTGAAATAAATAATTATGCAGTTAAAAATAAATTACTTTTTGATTACAAAGTTTTAAATTAACTTATTTAAAATGAAAAAATTCGCTCAATTACTCTGAACAAAATCTCACCAGTAAATAAAGTATAAAAAAGGCATGTATTTATTGTTTTTATAATTATATCTTTAATATATTTAAATAAGCATTAAATATAGCTCGTATAATAATTATCAATATTCCTGACCTAAATCGTTTGTGAAGAACTCAAACATCTAGCAAGGAATTAATAATTAAAGTACACATTTTAGCGTACAGATATTGTTTTGAGGGTTTTGTTTCGGCCGAAGCGTTCGTTGCTATTGAGAGTATCCGTAGAATAGTTCATTCATGGCCGCTCTACTGTTAGACAATGTTATCTTGAGTCTGTTTTACAAATTTCCAAGTGCAAGTAAGAGCGTTGTTTAATTAAAAGTTGTTCCGTGGGGAACCAATCGAGCCGTGCCGTGCTTTGTGCCAAATGATGAATGGAAAGTGTTTTTCTGTGTTGTTTGAGTGTTTTAATTCTGTGCTGAGGTTCTTTTATGAATACGTTGTGGAATTATTGATGAGTCCCTTGAATATTCGGTATAGAATGGTTATGTAAAGATATCGATTATTCGTTTATTTGTCAATTATTTGAGTTGGTCTGGTATTTTTTCTACTGAAGTAACATTTAAATGTTTAAAGAGCGAGTGCGTGGTATTAAAAATCGATTTAAGTATTTTTCAGGTTACAAGACTTCTTACTACCTACACATTTTTATCACAAAAGTTAATGTTAAACGTGAACCATTGAAATTAGCCGAGATTTGTTAACGAGTTAAACATTTTCCTTTGTCCTTTAACTACTCCGCAAACATCACTAAAATATTACTTCCAATCTATTTGCTACTATTTAAATACATAAAATTTATAGTAGTGTATAATTCTAGACCGCTCGGAGTATCATGTTCTAGGCAACAAAATGCAAATGAGGAAAACAGAAGACATTAAAAGCGAGACTGTAATGTGGCGCGTTCATAAAGTGATTCGTTGTGGAAACTATGGCCGGTGCTCGAACTGCATATAACATAACTTGTTTAACATCGCTGTCTCTGGGGTAGACAGGGTTATTACACCATTAGGTTCTTGGACTTCCTGCTCAGGCTCTTAAGGTACTTCGGTTAATTAGTTTTCCTTGTCTTCAATTTATTTTGTCACAACTTTGACCCGTAAAATGCTACTGGTAAGTGCCTGCGGCTAAAAGGATGCCTGGTATGGATTTATATTAAACTCCGATATAATTCCGTTCTTGGTATTAAGAAGCTTGAATAAAATAACGGACTGGATGCAGATTCATACTTGTCAAACAAAATCATGAACTTATTAATGTAATTGGAGGATTTGTGACAATATTGTTACTCATCTCTGAGAATATATATTGGCAGAGAGAGAGAGAGAGAAACTAAATTTAAGCAATTTTTGCAATATTTTAATCTGGATCAAATTGTAAAAACACCTACGCACTTCATAGGTGATAGTGCCACTTTAATTGATGTGATCTGCACAGATGCGCGGTCCCGGGGAATCCATGTGGACCATATTGCGGAACTTGGTCATCACTCTTTCGTTACGTGCGAAATTGTTTTCAAAACAGTAAAACACATACGTAGCATTGTCTCATTTCGTCCATTTAAGAACATATCTGTAGAAGACTTTAAAAGAGATGTAGGCGCTATACCGTGGAATTCAATTTGCGAATCAGAGGACGTTAACAATATGGTACACTCTTTTAATTCCTATGTTATACGTCTTTTTGATGCGCACGCACCGTTGAAAACGAAATCGTTCAAGACTCAACCAACACCTTGGATAACGGACAATATAAAATTAATGTTTAAACTTAGAAATGACGCTCGCAATCGCTATCATCACACCAGCCTTGATACACATAAGCAGTACTACTTAGATCTGAAACATTTAGCTATAGTAAGTTTACTCAACGAAAAAAAAGCGTTCTTCAATAAGTATATTAATGAGAACATACACAATTCAAGGATACTATGGTTGAATCTAAAAAAACATGTCCTTCCCGAGTGTTCGAATGATAAACAAATTTATGACCATTTTAATGACCCAGGCGGTATAAACTCTGCATTTCTTGACGTCCCAGGCGATCCCAATGTCACGCTATCCCACTTAACTTACTTTGAATTTAATCGATATGATAATGAATCTTTTTCTCTTAAACCGACAGATTCTGATACAATTCTAAAAATTATACGTAATATTGCTACCAACGCACAAGGAATCGATGGAATCTCGAAAGAAATGCTGAACCTTACCTTACCACAATCCTTATCAGCTATAACAGAAATAATAAATAGATCCATCTCGTCGTGCAAATTTCCAGATCTGTGGCGGGAAGCTATAGTACGACCGCTTCCAAAAAATAAAAATCCGCAAACTTATAAGGATCTTCGCCCGATAAGCATATTGCCCTGTTTGTCCAAGGTGTTGGAAAGAGTTGTATATTTACAGGTTACAGACTTTCTCGAAACGAACGGGATTCTACCAGATTTACAGTCAGGTTTTAGAAAGGGCCGCGGGACAACAACGGCATTAGCCGATGTTGTAGGTAACATCCTCGAGGCGCGAGATCGGGGGGAGGGGACGATATTGACACTACTTGATTTCTCAAGAGCTTTTGACACAATCAACATCAACCTACTCTTGTCTAAATTGTCATACTACGGTTTTGATAACCAAACCCTAAAATGGTTTCAAAGTTATTTAACCGGTAGGTCACAACGTGTTCAGATCCGCAAAAATGATGGTTCAATACTTTCCTCCTCCCCACGATATATATCTAGAGGAGTTCCACAGGGGTCGCTTTTGGGTCCAATTTTGTTCATATTATATAGTGCAGACATAACCAGTAATATTAAAAATTGTCAGTATCATGTCTATGCGGATGACACTCAACTTTATGTCTCCTTTAATGCAACACGGACGTCATCTGCCGTTTCTATATTAAATGAAGAACTGAACAGAATTGCCACATGGTCGCTGAGTAATTCACTAGTGCTAAACCCCTTAAAATCTAAATTTATGGTTTTGGGGAGTCAAAAACAAATTAATTCAATTATATCGTTGAATCCTGATGTTAAAATCATGGGACAAAGTATAGATCGCGTGGAGACTGCTCGTAACTTGGGTCTTGTCATGGACCCGGGACTGCGGTTTGAGGATCACATCAATGGCGTTGTTAAAAATTGTTTTTACAGATTGAAAGTTTTGTATAGGATAAGAGATTTTCTTAGTGTTACCATGAGAAAGAGATTGGTAGATTGCTTGATTCTATCAAAATTTAATTATTGCGACACTGTTTACAACCCGTGCCTCTTATCTCGTACAGAACGCCTAATCCAGCGTGTCCAGAACGCATGCGCACGATTCTGTTTTAGTGTAAACCGTAGAAACCATATCACGCCATACTTAAATCAAAATAATGTACTAAAAATGGCTGCTCGTCGTAAACTACATTTTGCGAGCTTATTATTTGGTCTGATAAAGACACGCAAACCGGCATACCTGTACAATAAGTTAAGTTGGAGATATGACACTTATAGCTACTCTGCTCGTTCGACATCTTATCAGCTCTCGACGCCTCAACATAAAACTGCTGCCTTTAGGGGATGCTTCAAGTTCGCGGCCAGTCACTGCTGGAATGTTTTATTGCCTCCAAATATTAGATCCCTAAAAACAATAGAAACGTTCAAATTAAATTACAAGAAACATTTATTAATCGAACAAAAAAATGAAGACAAGTTTTACAAGTAAATTTAAACAGGACTTACACATGTTTTACGACCTATGGGTAAGGCTAATTTAAATCTTCCAAGCAGCTGGCAGCGAATATTTACTAGGTATTCCATGTCATGACATTATCTATATCCTGCGTTGCGTAGTTTTACACTTACATATTTGTTTACGTTTATTTTCTTTAAGTTTCACGAAGCCGCATAATTTAATGTTATATATAAGTGGATAGTAATTACTTATTACTGCCAATGTTATTATGCCCGCGACACACAGCTCTGATTTGGGCCGCTGCACTGAATACTGAACAGCGTGCGCCTGCGACGGCTTGCGCGACGCAACTGACTGAGTACTTAAAGTACTATATACTAATTATCTACACAGTTGTGTACGCGTGGTCGACAGGTCCGTTTTTCTATTTTGTTTTATTTATTTTGTTATTTATTTTTTATTATCGGCTATCCGGTTTGACGCCCGTACGTCACTTAAGGTGACCACTGAAAATCAGCGTTGTGTTGTGGTTTGCACCACATCACAACATTATGCTGAGTGGTCACCTACCCGTCACAGCCACGACTAGCCATGGTTATTATTAATTGTTATTTTTATTTCAACTGTATGTTTGCGTCGCGACTGTGACTAATAAATGGTTTTTCTTTCTTTCTTTCTTTCTTTCAGAGTTTAAACATATTCGTAGGTCAATGGACGAGGTTTGCTTATATCAAATCATAGGACGGACATAAGCTCAGTGAAGTGTGGATACATAAATGCGCATCTACCTTCGCGTTTGTAATACAAAGGTTTGATTACCTATTAGGCCAAACTTTTAGCACAAATTCGTGGTTAACCTTTTGAAAAAGCAAAATAAAAATCCACAGTAGCATAGTAAACTAGAATGAATTGTACGAACGTTTTGAATGAAGCGATGCACCCGACGACGCCGATTGTCCCACTAGTTCTGCTTTATTCGATTTTTATAAGCGGCTCTGGAGCAGGCTGTCATGCTGTCGAGTGTACGATGGCAAAAAGAAAGCACACGTCAATCAACCAACGGTACTTTATGTTGCATGCGAGATCTGCTATTAAGTTATTGTCTATCGATTCAGCTTTAAGTGGGTGGTATCTTGAAAATTGTACAATTATAAGTCCAATTATGCTGTCAATCAAGTACTGATGAAAAACAATCTGTTTTAGGTTTGTTTCGCGGGTATAAAGTAAATTTTAATGACAGTTATCGCATTAAACATAGTGGTCATTTTATTGCCATTTATTTAGGAGAATAGATTAGTGTGACTTTTGTATTTGTTTGGCTTATATATTTATTTCACATGTTGCAGAACAGATAACCGCTGCAGTAAGCGTGTTCTGGAGTGGAGACCGCGTCTTGGTAAACGTAGCGTGGGACGCCCTCTGGGCAGATGGCGGGACGACTTGCACAAGAGGGCCGGCAGCAACTGGATGCATAAAGCAGCAGACCGGGCTCTGTGGCGTATCTTGGGAGAGGCCTATGTCCAGCAGTGGACTGCAACGGGCTAATGATGATGATGATAACACATTCATGTAGAGTAGCATTTATCAGCACGCGCTGAAATCGGCCCTTAATATAATATTTTTGAGCAGTTTAAAGGAGTTTAAAATGTATTTATTCACATCTGTGATAAGTTGATGATCAGAATTTCTAAATATTTTACAAAAAATACGATAGCATTGTGGGGAGTGGAACGGACTGCCGAGAACTCTCCTAAAAGTTCTGTGCGAATTTATGTGAATTATAGCTCGCTTAAACGGTGAAAGAAAACATCATGAAGAACCCTACATACCTGAGATGTTCTCTATAAGAATTTCGTAGGTATGTGACATCTGTCAACTCGCACTAGACCAGCGTGGTGAACCAAGGCCCACACTTTCTCAGTAGTATAGGGGGCTCGTGCTCAACAGTCGGCAGTATATAATACAGGGCCGGTATGGTATGGTATTGTAACAAAATAAACACTAAAATCTTTCCTAAATATATCGCTATAAGCACTCGTTTACTAAGATAAGCAATAACATAGTACGGTTAAGTATAAATCATTAAGGCCGCGGCTACTGCTACACCAAGTAGCGGATATGCGGCGGTTAGTGGCGGTGGCTAGACAGAGAGGGCTCAAACGCTCCCATTTATTGCGCCATAGCGGCTCAAATGCCGTGGAAGTGATACACCCTGTGATCGTTTAGCGCTTTATTACTGCACAGACACCATAATATACTGCTTTTGTGATCGACTATATTACCAAACCACTGCATAAGGGTGAATATTGATTCAGTGGCTCGATTCTAGTAAATTTATTAAGGAAGTTAGAGTTTTATGTATGTGCGGGGCTCGGACTGGGCCAACACCCCGCAATGTGTTGTGTGTGTGCTGGATTGCGTGAGTGGGAATATGGCGATACCAGTGACAAAGTAACAAAGGCGTAAAATCGGGAAATAGCGTTTATTTCACACACTGAATCGAAAGTTACAAAGTTCAGCCACAACGGTAGCCAAATTCTCCCGGCGTTAATATTCGGCGCGTAGTCTCTCGTTGCTACGCCGTAGCTATGCGACGTAGCTGGAAGTCGTCCTCGTAGCACCGTGCCACAGCTGATGAGGAAGGATGGTCCACTCTGCATAAGCGCCTGTTTCCTCTTCAAACTTGCAGACTTCTTCTTTCTTGCCGACTACTTGCTGTTTTCTTGATGTCCCGAACTATTTCTATTAAACAAAAAACTCCTAACACGTTTTTAACTCAAAAATACAAAAAAACAAATTAGCTTAAGTACTCCGCGGCTATACCGTACGGAGCACTAAGAGGGCCTTCCCTCTTTCTAGGACCTCTTTTTCACTTTCAAGATTACACTTATTTTCAATTCGCGCCTAAGTTAAATCTATATGCCTAAACTATAAGTGTCTTGGTACATAGACACTAAGTGGCTCTATATACTAAACATCATAAAACAACCTTATGTGCATTACAAAGAAAGTTATCGTGATTTACTTACTCTAAGTTTAGCACAAACGATGCACACAAGCAACATTTCTAAAAATAACTATTTAAACTTTATACATACGTTCATCCCGCTACCGCAGCGGGGTAGGCAAAGTTCTAACCTACACTATGACACCGAATGAAACACTACACAGTTCATACCGGGTGAGTTATAAGCGTTCAATGACCCTAACGATAACACGATTTTTTCACTAAGATCACTGACTAAAGTCTATGACGTCACTAAGAGGTCCGAGTTCTATTACGAAATCGCGCATGCGCGGTATGCACTTTACGTTGTTCTCTCTTCGAGAATATGCGTCCTGCACATTCTCCCGCCGTGCATCACCCAGCGTCCAGGGGGTGATGCAGTCACGCTGTCGGGCAGGATGCATCCGCCGCTGGCTGCGGCGCGGCGCTCTCGGTCCTTGTGTCGTCAGCTTGGTGTATGACGACGATCCTCTTCACGGGTCGTCGCAGGACACCTCCGCGGGTGGTGATGTCCACTGTGCGCACCACTCCATCTGGGCCGGGATACATGGCGCAAATGCGCCCCCGCGGCCATGTGTTGCGCGGGAGCGTGCCGTCTATGATGCGGACGACATCACCTATTTGCAGTTCGGGGCCCCGGCTGTGGGCCTCCCGCCGGTTTCTTAGCTCGGGGAGGTACTCCCGGAGCCAACGCGTCCAGAATGCGTCGGCGAGCTGCTGTGTGGCTTTGAGGTCGGCGTGCGCGCCGAAGTCGTGGTCGGCCGGGAAGTTCGGCACCGACCACGGGCCCCGACCGCCCAACAAAAAGTGGTTAGGCGTCAGGGCTTCCGGATCCTCAGGGTTCACCGACACGTGGGTCAATGGTCGGCTATTGACTGTTAGTTCGACCTCGGCGAGTAACGTTGCCAACGTCTCTTCTCGAGGGCTCCTCTCGTGGAGCACCGTTTTTAGTGCGGTTTTCACAGTCCGCACCAGTCTCTCCCAGGCGCCGCCCATGAATGGCGCGCCCGGGGGAATGAAGCGCCATCGGATCGCCCTCCGCGACGCCTCTTCTTCGGCGCCCGCGAGGAGGGTGTTGCGCAGCTCTCGTTCCGCGCCGTGGAAGTTGGTCGCATTGTCGGACCACAGCTCGACGGGGCTCCCACGACGCGCTGTCATGCGCCTGAGTGCCATGATTGCACCCTGCGCACTTAATGAGTGCACCACCTCTAGATGCACCGCTCGAACTGTCAAACATGTAAAGAGAGCTACATAGCGCTTTTGATTGCTGCGGCCCACGGTTACGGTGAGCGGACCGAAGTAATCAAGACCGGTATAGGTAAATGGTCTGTGATGATGAGCCAGCCGACAGGCAGGTAAGTCGCCCGTCACCGGCTGCGGCGGGGTCGCCGCCCTCTGGCGGCACTTCAAGCAGCTCCTCAGTGTAGTCTTGACCGTCGGGCGTAGTCTCAGGATCCATCTCTGTTGGCGGCAGCAGTTGACCACGCTCTCGACGCTGGCGTGATGCAGCTCTGCGTGGACGTGCTCGATCCACAGCCGTGTTGCCCGATGCTCGCCGTCGACGACCGGAGGGTGCTTCATTTTTTCTGTGATTCCCGTGGTAGCTGAAATCCGACTATTTAAACATATCAAATTATTAATTAGTACAATACTCAAAGGATACAGGCGGCTATCCCGTGATACGGGTTTTCCTTGTGCGAGTGCACGTATTTCTTCGGCAAACACTTTTTCTTGACTCATTTTTATAATGAGGTATTCCGCCCGTTCTAACAGCTCAGCTGGGAGGGTCATGAATGTTATGTCCTCCGATTTTCGCGCGCTCCTCTTCAACGGTTTTTTCGACGTTTGAGCGCGTTTCCAATCCGGGTCCTTTTGCGAAGCGGCCTTTGTTCGCTTGTGATTAACGTAATCACACCGTCGCCGGAACATGCGCACTGCCTGCAGAGTGCGAGCTGTAGCTCTCAAGTATCGGGTCCAACTCGAGAACCGATTCACGTCGGGTAGGGCCTCTGAGAGCTGTGGCTCTCGATGTCCTGAGGTGACGGCGCCTACTCTTTCTTCACCGGTCGTGGTGATGATGCCCCTTTCTTCCGTGGGCCATAAGTCGGGTGGATTTCGGAGAAATTCCGGCCCATTGAACCATCGATGTCGCTCATCGAAGTTGTCCGGCACGTCGCGTGTGGCATCGTCAGCGGCATTGTGGCGCGTCGGCACCCATCTCCATTCGCTCGTTTGTGAATGTTCCTCTATTGCCGCGACGCGATGAGCGACGTATGGTTTGTATGATCTGGATCCTGTTCTGATCCAGCTCAGCGTTGTCCGACTGTCTGTCCAGTAGGTCGTTGACTCGGGTTGTCTTCCGTGTTCGCGCTTCACCGCGGCTGCCATCCGTGTGCCGAGTACTGCTGCCTGTAATTCTAGACGGGGAATGGACGTTAGTTTCAGCGGCGCAACTTTCGCTTTCGCTGTTATAAGCGAAACCGTGACCCGTCCGTCTTCATCTTCGGCTCGCCAGTATAGTGCGGTCGCGTAGGCGGACTCGCTGGCATCGGTGAACACGTGCAGCTGCAATCTTCTAGCTCGAGTATAGCCTAGGTAGCAGCGTGGCACGGACACGTGACCCAATCTTCTCAGCTGTGTGACCCAATCCGCCCATCCGGCGGATATGTCGCCGTCAAGCGGATCGTCCCATGCAGTGCCGCGTCTCCAGACCTCCTGCAACAGCTGCTTGGCCCTTACCGTCACTGGGGATGCAAGACCTAGAGGATCAAACAGGGACATTACTATTTTAAGCGCTTCTCGTTTCGTGGGCGCTTCTCTGATTAACAAGTTTGGCGGTATGCGCGCCAAATCCAAATTGAAGGCGAGTCTGTCTTCCGTTGGTCTCCAAATGAGGCCCAAGACTCTCTCCGCCTTTTCTAAGTCCACCTCTTCGCGGTGGGGACTTGCCGATTCGCCGAGTGCTTCAAGTACCTCAGGCGAATTACTCGTCCATTTTTTCAATATAAAATGCGCCTCACCGTGAATGTCGCGCACTTGCCGCGCAATCGTTGTCGCGCTTTCTATGTCCGGATAGCTGTCAAGGTAATCGTCCATATAATGTTTTCTCCTTATCGCGTCGACAGCTTCCGGATGCGTCGATCGAAATCTGTCCGCGTTGCGATTCATGACATAAATCGCCGTCGCGGGAGAGCTAGATGCACCGAAAATGAGTACCTTCATCCTGTATATTTCCGGCGGTTCGTTATCTCGGCGATCCGCTCGCCAGAGATATCTGAGGGCGTCGCGATCTTCCTCGCGCAATCTCACCTGCATAAACATCTCCGTGATATCCGCGGTGACTGCAATGGGATGTTCCCGAAATCGCATCAGGACGGCGGGAAGAGGCTGCAACAAGTCTGGACCTGTTAATAAGTTATCATTCAAAGTGGTACCCTTTGTCTTGGCCGCCGCGTCGTGCACAACTCGCAGCTTGTCCGGTTTCAAAGCATTAAAAACTGCGAAGTGCGGCAAATACCATGTCCTTGTTGCATGGGAGGTCGCGGGGGCTGGCTCGGCGTAATCCTTCTCGATCAGCGCCTCCATCTGTTGGTTATATCTGACCTTGAGTTCGGGGTTCCTATCCAGCTTGTTTTCTATGTTGTGCAGCCTTTTCAAAGTGTTCTCGTAATTGTTCGGGAGCTCGACATTTTCTTTTTTCCACAGGAGAGACGTGGTATATCTTCCGCAGGGTTCTCTCGTGGTGTTGTCCTCCAGGATTCTCAGCGCCTTTTCTCCGGGGTCGCTCTTCGGCCTGCGGGGATCTACAAACAGATTATCAAGCAAAATAAATTCTTTTACGAGCTCCTCAGTTAGGTCGTCGGTTGCTGTCTGGCCGACGAAATTCACCCTGTGTCCTAGGGCTCTGGTCCGGCTCCCGTGTACCACCCATCCTAGTGGTGTGAGCGAGGCGACCGGTTGGTTCCTCCTCCCGGACCGTGTCTTGCTAGATATAAGCAAATGCCAATTATCCTGGCCTATAAGAAGTCGGGGTTTCGCTTCTTGCGTTTGTGATGCAGGCAGGAGGCCCTTCAAATGGGTACAGTCTCGCAGCGCCTCTTCAGGAATACGCTGCGCCGCCAATCTCAAGTTGTCGACGGTGCGGGCTTCTATCTGCTGCCGTCCCCGACTTCCCCTTATCTGAAACTTAACACGACATGAATTATTCCGTGTAGTTTTCTCTCCATCGTACGTGATTATGTGGAGCGGTTCATCCGGTCCCTCCGCGCCGATGTCCTTGGCCAGCTGATGGTCGATCAAACTGACCGTCGACCCGTCATCAAGTAGCGCGAAAGTGTGAGCCTCTCCCGCCGGTCCTGAAATGCATACCGGGGCTATTTTCAAAAATGACATTTGCGACGTCCATGCCGAATTTACCACCTCTTCATTGGTGGCCTCGTCGGTACTCTTACTCCTCCGGTCCGAGTGCAGCATCCTATGGTGATGTCGTTCACACCCGTCCGTGTCGCATTTTCGAGGCTTGCATGTGTGTTGCTTCGATCGAAATTTCAGGCACCTGAAACATAGCCTATGTTTTTTTGCTAAGTCCCACCGCGCGTCAACCGCGGCATCCCGAAATCGTGCACATTCGCCCATCGAATGTACCTCCTGGTTGCATACACAGCATGCGGGCTTCTGTTTGTCGGCGACGGTATGTATTCGTTGCCGGCGTGGTTGTTCGCCGCCGCTAGCCTTCACCGGGGCCTTGTCCGCGATGATCTCTGGCACGGCGAACGGACTGCATATCTCCGCTTCCCTGGCAATGAATCGGCTAAATTTTAATAAGTCGGGCTCACCTCTATGTTGTGCGGCGGCGAACTCATACCATTGCCTTCTCAGCGTCGGAGTCAATTTTTCCATCACCGCCTTCGTAACCTCCGGATTATACAGGTAGAAGGCACAATCGAGCGCTTGCAGGGTTCCCACGACATTTTCTATTTTCGTACTGAAAGTGCAAATATCTCGCGGCGAATCAGTGAGGCGGGGTAGCGCCCGGAGTCGCTCGATCTCGGCCAATGCGATCGAGTCCGGACGCCCAAACCGCGTCTCGAGAGTCCTCAGCACAGCGTTCGGTTCGGCGTTCGTGATGAGCAGCCCTTGTACTGCTTCCTTTGCTGTGCCCCGTAAGCTGCGGCGCAATCGGGACATATTCTCCAACGCTGTAAAATAACTTGCGGATTCATTATAAGCGGCTCTATAAGTTAGCCAATCTTGATGCGCACCGTTGAAAATGGGCAACTCCGTATACTTCAACGGCTGTCTATGTTGTGCAGCTTGCACAGCTTGCGTTATGGCACACGCAAGTTCACTATAATCGGAGTTCGGTCGCGCTGCGACCAATTCCCCGCCCCGCACTTGACGCGGGGTAGGCGGGGGCTGCGGCGGCGGCGGCTGTTGCGAAGCTTCATTTTCTCTTAACCAGGCTGCTACTACAGGCGGCGGTTGCTTCGCAGGCAGCGGCTGCACATTCGGGTTCGATGCCGCAGGGTTACCTGAAAATGTTATGAAATCGAGCGGATTATTTGATGCATCATTTGCCACTGGGTGACACGTTGGCGGGGGCACGGCACTGGCTCCCGCCGGTGCAGACGCCGGGATGTCCCAGGATGCGGCGGTGATCACTGGGTCTATGGGTTCGGGTGGCGGCTGCACACGGGATTGCGCATCTTGCACTTCGTGAGGTCGGTTATCAATCGCGAGCAGCTGACTGGTATGTAACCAGCTGTGAACGCGTTGATCCTGCTCGACCTCGGTGATGACGGAGTTAAGGTCATCCTCGCTATCTTCCGCTTCGATCTCTGCTAGCTTTGCGGTCGCTAGCTCTATCTTGAGTTTTGTGAGTTCGGCCCTGGCCTGTGCCAGGCGACGTGCTTTCGTTGAACGCCTTGAAGAAGTGGCTGGTCGACTTCGGGGCCGCTGTGGCTTCCTCTCTTCCGGTGCGGCGGCTTGAAGCTCCTCCGCAGCGGTGCCGGCAGCGGTATCCCTATCGGTGGTGAAACACGTTTGAACGGTGTCGGCGATGGTGGTCTCGGTGGCCTCAGTCGCAGACGTTGCTGTAGCAGACGTCGCGGTCGCGGACGTCCCCGTTGCGGACGTCGCGGTACATGACGTGACCGTCGTTGACGCTTCCGTGGCCGACGCCGTTCGTTTCCCGATTGACCTTGTCACTGGCATTTTCCACACTCACGTAGATCCGGCTCGCGAAGGACCAGAAAATGTGCGGGGCTCGGACTGGGCCAACACCCCGCAATGTGTTGTGTGTGTGCTGGATTGCGTGAGTGGGAATATGGCGATACCAGTGACAAAGTAACAAAGGCGTAAAATCGGGAAATAGCGTTTATTTCACACACTGAATCGAAAGTTACAAAGTTCAGCCACAACGGTAGCCAAATTCTCCCGGCGTTAATATTCGGCGCGTAGTCTCTCGTTGCTACGCCGTAGCTATGCGACGTAGCTGGAAGTCGTCCTCGTAGCACCGTGCCACAGCTGATGAGGAAGGATGGTCCACTCTGCATAAGCGCCTGTTTCCTCTTCAAACTTGCAGACTTCTTCTTTCTTGCCGACTACTTGCTGTTTTCTTGATGTCCCGAACTATTTCTATTAAACAAAAAACTCCTAACACGTTTTTAACTCAAAAATACAAAAAAACAAATTAGCTTAAGTACTCCGCGGCTATACCGTACGGAGCACTAAGAGGGCCTTCCCTCTTTCTAGGACCTCTTTTTCACTTTCAAGATTACACTTATTTTCAATTCGCGCCTAAGTTAAATCTATATGCCTAAACTATAAGTGTCTTGGTACATAGACACTAAGTGGCTCTATATACTAAACATCATAAAACAACCTTATGTGCATTACAAAGAAAGTTATCGTGATTTACTTACTCTAAGTTTAGCACAAACGATGCACACAAGCAACATTTCTAAAAATAACTATTTAAACTTTATACATACGTTCATCCCGCTACCGCAGCGGGGTAGGCAAAGTTCTAACCTACACTATGACACCGAATGAAACACTACACAGTTCATACCGGGTGAGTTATAAGCGTTCAATGACCCTAACGATAACACGATTTTTTCACTAAGATCACTGACTAAAGTCTATGACGTCACTAAGAGGTCCGAGTTCTATTACGAAATCGCGCATGCGCGGTATGCACTTTACGTTGTTCTCTCTTCGAGAATATGCGTCCTGCACAATGTATTTATTAAATGCGATATGTTGCATATTCCTAGATGCCTATAGAATTTACCGAATCTATAATGATTATTCAGATTTTATGTCATACCAGTCAGTTATATGACTTGTATTGAGCTTTTAAGATCTATACAAACTATAGAACAAATAAACGTTTTTTTATGGCATCGAATGATGAGACGAGCACGCCTTTCGCCTGATGGTAAGCGATACGACCACCCATAAACAGTAGAAACACCATCCAGCACATCGAGTTATAAAGTACTGTGTGGCATTCCACTGCGCTCGTCATCCTGAGACATAAGATGTTAAGTCTAATTATGTCCTGTAGTTACAATGTCCTTCAAACCGAAACACAACAGTGTTTGCACACTGCTGCTTGGTGGTAGAAATAGACATTGCGGTGGTACCCACCCAGACGGACTCTTAAGTCTTACATATGAGAGTGCCACCACCAGTAAACGTACATACATATACATACATATACACTCACGCCATTTATCCCCGAAGAGGTAGGCAGAGGTGCAAGTAGTGCACCCACTTTTCGCCATTATGCCGTCCCATGATGTGATAGGGGGCGAGCCTATCGCCATATTGGGCACAAATTCCAGACTCCGAGCTGATACTGAATAGAAAAACTCAATATAGCTTCGCCCGACCCGGGGATCGAACCCGAGACCTCAGCGTTGCAGTCGTACCACAATACAACCACGCCACCGAGGCAGTCTACGTATTATATAATATCAGTAAACGTATTATTTCTTAAACTATTCTTCTACCGTTCTACATAAGTTTATAAAAAACAACTAAGCAATTACATCGTATAAGAAACATTTGACCCCTTCCATCCAAAGGAATACAAACGATAAAGCTACGGTCCACACAAAAATAAAAGGCGTGTTTAACAAGGAGCGAGATGTAGGTTTATTTATTTAATAAAAGTAGCATGCACGTTGCAGTATAAATTATCTTTAGTTGAGTGTCAAACAGCGCGCATGCCTATTGGTATTATTGATGGTTGTTACTCAGGCGATTTATAGGTGGAGTCTGTACAATTCTTTATATTCAATAAGAAGTGGTAGCGAAGCGTATACAAAGTTAATTTTGTTGTGAAAATAGTTTATGGAGACGTGTCTTTTGTTTGAGTGTAGTTTATTGTTGACTATGAGGATATTATGAGTTTCTTCGTAATACATTTTGGAAAAATACTCGTATTTTTCCGCCTTGAGGTTTACATTCTATATTGAGTATTTTTAGAAATTTCCTTTTGAGGATAATTTACATAAATACCATTATATGATGATGAATAGGATTTTCTTTTGTTTATTTATTTACTTGATTGCGATAAGTTGGGGCTATTCAATACCTTATCTGATCAGGTTTAAATCTGTTAAGACGTGAAGGTAAAAATATTGTTTACGCCTTGTGTTGTCACAGGCTTAAGATTTTTCCTTATAATCAGAATATCTTTTTTGCTTACATTATTTTTATAATTAAAAAATAGAATGGCAAAACAAAATATCTATTGATATACCCCGCAAGATTTACAAATAACAATCAGTACACCGAAAAATACACTATTTTATTTACCGTCGTAAACTTTGTGTGAACTGAAACTGGTTTCAATCTTAATAAAATAGCAGTGTCCATTAAATATGTGATGTGTTGGAAGGTTGGTGAATTGCCTTCAATTTCCGTTCCAAGTGGCCACAGTCTATTGTAAGCCGTTTCACAACTCATTCGAACGTACGAAGGATAAAGTGCATAAGCGAATAGGAAAATTTAAACATTTACATAGACTGTTACATGAAAATCTGAATACGAATATAATAGTATTATTTTACAAGAAACTAATAAATACTAAAGTTTTTGGAGGTGTTTCAGTGTACAGATGTTTGTTAACGTACCCCGCGCCAATTACATCTCAATTATAAAATCTTTAAATGTATTTTGCATTACTTTTTGTTCGAACCACGCGCGTGAAATAGGTTTATGCGATAAAAGTCCCCCTTCGTACTTGTGCAGGATAAAAATAGTGCATTGCCTTACTGATTTAAATTTACTCCACGCTGAATTTTAATAAAATCGTCAGACAGACAGAGATATTTTCGCATTCATAAGTAATGATGGATATCTAAATATAGGTACCAATCAAGCGCAAATAAAGTTATTAACGTGCATCCGATAAAGAAAAGACAGATAAAAATCGAAGAAACATAAAAAGATAAGAAAATCGTTCATCTGACGGAACAGTTTTCGACGGTGGTCGCAATTTATTCAACTCACAAACACAGACAGTGCTGATTCAATATTGACAGAGGCTGCCGTATGTAGCCTATTCCCTAGTGCTTCAGATACTGTGTGTGAAGATACTTCGTACCCGATTTTTAACACCAGCAATTTGTGTTTATTATTGTATCTACCGAGAATTACGTGAACGGGTGGTCGCAGGGTGGTTTCTGTTTACGTTTCCACGAAACATAAAAACAAGCGGATATTTACGAGGCGTTTTGTCACTGTTATATCCATCGTGTTATGTTTTGTGTTTAGTTTGGCACGCGAGCGATGCTACTGTTTCGGAAGCGTGATTTATAATACTATTTCCGATACTACTAGTACATTAGAGGAATATATTCTCTATAAGTGATAATAATACCAGCCCTGTATTATATACTGTCCCACTGCTAGGTACAAGCCTCCTCTATTACCTTTACTACTCTCTATATTTGCTTACAACAATAAACACATATCCTTTGATTAGCGTTATTAAATTATTTTAACGTGTCAAAGCTTTGCCTCTATACCAAACGTCGAACAATTATTTAGGCAATAAAATAGCATTCTGTTCTTTTTACAAGCTTTTATTTAACTTTCAATGTATGTATGTTTGTTCCGTTGGAATCTTGTAAGTCAATTTTGAAGCAGTTATCCTCAAACGATTGTGTGAAATTTTGCATAAACGTTCAGTTTGGGTGACAGATATACAGGGTTATTTTGACATTGCGTTAATAAATGAAACCACGTACTTATCTCGTTGAAAATAACATTTTCCATTAAGTTGTTTTAACCATAGATGTAAAATAAAAAAGTGTAAGTTTCGAACAAAATAAATATCAATAAAAAATGTAACATTAAGTTTACACGCCCTAATGCCACTATGATTGCTCTAGGAGAATTCATCGCAGCAGCAACATTACACTTTCAGTCAGAAATACACTTACGCACACCCCATATTCGCACTAAGCTACAAAATTATAAGATAATTGGAATACTGCCACCGGGATTTTTGGCGAGAGTATTCGTTATTCATTGATAATTTTTAGCACGATGTTAGCAGAGGTATAGACGAATATGTGGTTTCATTTATTATCGCAATGTAAAAATGACCTGCATATAAGCTTCTTGGTGAAAATGCATTGTTAGCTCAGTGATGTAATTCTGAATCCAATATGGTAGACGGCATAAGATAACGGACTACTTATTTTTTATGAACTCCTATAATATGGGTATCAAATGAAAGGGCTTACTGAGAATAACTCGAATAATAACTATAACGTAAAAAATAAATAAAAAGTATTTAAAAAAACAAGGTTTTATTTAAATGCACTAAAAAGAAAAAAAAAACTTGGAATTGTATCAAACTTTGTTTAGTAATATGAAGAGATAAAAGCTTGTCGCGAGATTTACTGGTGTAGATAATACGATAATTATTAAAGATGTGCCGACTATGACTTTGGCCGACTGGCGTTTTAAAATGTGTAAGACTGATTACCTACTAAATATAAATATTAATAAATAATCGTGGTTTTTATGTAATCAATAAATAAATACAAAGTAAGAACCCACATAGTCGCCGACTATGAAAGTGGCTGGATAGTTGGTTCCACCGACTAGTTGGAACATCTTTAATAATTATGTAACTTGATCTTGACGAAATTAAATCTCGCGAAAAGCTTTTATCTCTACATAGTACTAAACAAAGTTTGATTCAATTTGAAGTATTGTTTTTTTTCATTCAATTTAAAGTATTGTTTTTCTTTTTTTTTTTAAAGCAATTACTTTTTATTTATTAATTGTTAACTTGTCTATCAATAAGAATTAATTAAATATTCAGTCATGACATAAGTTATGTTATAAAGTGTCCTACAATACAATTATTTATATTCACTTATATTTTAATTACTTATATTTAATACAATTAGGAAAATATTTTTTTTTTTAAGTATTTTACATCTAAATCGTACAAGAAAAACTAAGTTACGAAATACACACAGTTTACACAAGAATAATAAATTAATAATAACGACATCTCCTTCCTAGTACGTTTCATTGCACTATCACAAAACTTACTTTCTTCGATAGAAAACACTGGAAATTTCATGAATTGTTTGGCATCCGTGGGCCATCAGATTGTCTCCCGGATTGATGGTACAGTTCAAACACAAAGTTAATCCGCTGCTAATGAGTTCAAAGGGAATCGCTGGCAGCGGCTTACGTTTCGCATCCACGGCTCGCAATTTAACTGATGTTTTGAAGGCCCAATGTGTACCTCGGATTAAAAGTGTTGAAATAACGTGTATTTTGTTATTTTATGTTATTGATGGATATGGCGTTATAGTTCGTAATCGAGGCGTTCGAAATACAATACATAATAATATTTCATACAGAACTTTCAAAATACGCAGTCAGGAGTACTGCAATTTTTTTGTAAGTTTTTAATATAAATAAAAGACTAGGTGGAGTATCCTAAATATGCAATAATAATTATCACTTTAATTATAACACCTCAAAATTAATATGCCATTGTTTTAATAGAATTAGCTATCAGATTGTAACTTATGTGCGCACAGCGCATACAAAAAGTTCAGTTATTAATTTGCTGGTAATATTTATTATAAGTAATGAAACTATCAAATATATTTAATACTAGCTTTTGCCCGCGGCTCCGCCCGCGTTAAAAAGTTTTCCGGGATTAAAGTCCCGCTTTATGTTTTCCCGGGATAAAAAGTAGCCTATGTGTTAATCCAAAACATGATCTGCCCGTGTGCCAAATTTCATCGAAATCCGTTCAGTAGTTTTTGTGTGAAAGAGGAACAAACATCCATACATCCAAACATCCAAACATCCATACATTCTTACAAACTTTCGCCTTTATAATATTAGTAGGGTTCAGGATGATTATATATTTATAGCTTTTCACAAAAAAGATTAGTAAGGTGCAACTATGGTTCGTTGAACTTATTTCCGTCCCATGATGTGATAGGGTCATGCCTATGGCTAATCGGGCGTATTTAATATGTACATACATATTTTCATCCGAAAAACAAACATACTGTGTATTATACAGGTGTAACAAAAGATAAATCCGTTGGTTTCTAATTTATAATATTTGTTACAGGATTTTATCGCAATGTAAAATGTTAATTTGATTATTTTAGAAACAAGAAGTACTCAATATCATAAAAATGTTGGTATTTATGATTCTATTAGACTGACCTTTCCTCACAAGGTACAGTCAGCTACATAGCTAGCTGAACAAATTCAAAACTTCAAATCGCCTCTACACTTTTGTGTTCTTAGCAATTGTCGTTTTCTCACCACAAAAATAAAATATACTTTACTTTACACAAAGAAAAAATAATGTTTTAATTGAACTGAACGCGTATAGGCTATTTGAAATTTTGAATCTGTTCCAATATTTATGTGGCTGACTGTACCCAATGACAGGAATATTTTATGCAATACGATAATTAATTTAAAAAACGTGCTAAGTGTTTCATTCCAAATCTCTGTATAGTTGTTTAAAAATTAGTTTCCTGACCTGACTTTTTTTTTTCTATTCAGTATCAGCTCGGAGTCTGGAATTTGTGCCCGATATGGCGATAGGCTCGCCCCCTATCACATCATGGGACGGAATAACGCCGAAAAGTGGGTGCACTAGTTGCGCCTCTGCCTACCCCTTCGGGGATAACAGGCGTGAGTGTATATGTATATGTATGTAGTTTCCTGACGGTGAAATAATTTTTGTATCGGTTAAAAAATGACCGGCATTAGCTTCTGCCAAATCTTAACTTTCTTACTACACCCCATTATAATATTAGTGTATGTATCTTGTAGTATTTACAAGAAACGAGGGTAGATAATCGTTAGCACATACTAGCTTTCTTATACATTTAAAACAGAATTATAGGCGCGTGTTTTTTTTATTGCATTGAATGACGAGACGAGCATGCCGTTCGCCTGATGGTAAGCGATACTGTGTGGCATTCCAGTGCGCTCGTCATCCTGAGAAGATGTTGAGTCTCATTATGTCCAGTAGTTACACTGGCTACAATTTCCTTCAATTTGAAACACAAGAGTGCATGCACACTGCTGGCGGTAGAAATAGACATTACGGTGGTACCCATCCAGACGGAATCTTACATATGAGAGACCTACCACTAGTATTTAGTTTTTACTCATATTCTTCGCGGAACATTATGGTTTATAATTAATTAGCGGGATTTTCCTCCGATATCGGTCCATTAACGTACTTCCTAAAAAATGCTGACAAAACCCCAGATGTTACGGTATCCCACACGAAGTTCTAGCGGATCGCCAAACTAACCTACATACAAAAGTAGGTATATAATAAAATTACACATGTACGTTGTCAGACAAACGTGACAAGAGTGTGTGAGCGGTGTGAACGACACGCGAAAACGGCATCAATCATAGAAGGCAGGACAATGCGGATTTATTTATCAAAACCGAGAGCTCCCTGAGGGATACGTTTGTACTTCATACATTTATCACTTCATTTCGTCGCTTGTCGTATTCAAATTGGCTTTGTAGATTTTATTGATTTGGACTTCCGATTGACCGAGTGCTATGCAAAAGTAAATTTCATGACGGTTTTTCGATGGTGTCAACTGTTACTGTGGTTACGATAAACACACTCCATATGTCCCCGAAGGGTTACGCAGAGGGGCGACTATGCGTTAGTTTTCGCTGTGCGTATTCCATCCCATGATGTGATGTGATACCGATAGTGCAAAAAAATAATTTAACCTTATATACCTACGTATATTTGGAGTTGATGCCTAATTTAAATTGAACATTGTTTTCGTATATTTGTTCGTGTATTTGCTAAGCTTAGCAGGCATCGACTCCAAATACACGTATATAAAAATAATATTTTTTTGGTTTGTAGTAGTTTTGAAGACGGTTTTATTTTTGTTAAAAACTTTTTATTTATTTCTTTTTTGATAGTTAATTATGGAATGTTGTAAACAATACATCATTGATATACGACTGCACCATTCACGGGTAGTCTGCTGTTAGTTGTTGAAGAGTTCCATTGTTTATTTCCGAAGATCTTCATCAGACCCCAACCTTCCCTGAAAAATATACTTACATTTGAATAACAAACCCCCCCCCCCCCCCAATCCGATCAGCAGTTTTGAAAAAATCGCGGCCATACAAACTTACATACATTCATACGGGTCGAATACAGAACCTCCTTTTTTAAAGTCGGTTAAAAATAGCAGCGACGAGCTACCAATATTATTTTTCATACATTTATTACGAAAAAGACAGTTATTCTAAGTGAATTGCTAAACTTATCAACATTCAGCATTAGTAATGAGACTAAAGTATTTCACTTCTTGGCTCTCGAATGTAAGCTAGCACAAATAGAAAACTGTTTTACTACAGGAAGATAAAAATCCAACTTCTATTTCCCAACATTACCTTCTTCAAAACAAATTTACTTCAAAGTAACAGCAAAAGAAAACAACTGGAAGTGTATATTTTATATTGTTGTTTAGGGCATTCTTTGCAATGTTTACCTCGAGTTCTTTGGAAAGTTATTAATAAGTTATGAATTATACAAAAAATATTTAACTTGCAAGTCTTTTGTTATTTTATATTATTTAAATGAGAAAATTTCAATTTTATTCCCTTTACAGCTACAATGGAAGCATTTACGGCTAATGTACTGCTATACCCCTGAGCTGAATCTCTAGATTGTATATTTTTTTGATGGTCGTGTAGCCATTCTAGTTGGGAAAAGTAGCGGCTTGCCTGGTAGGAAACGATTACTATGACTCGGGAACTTTACCAATGACCGCTGTCTATCGTGAGATCAAATTTGTATATTTTCAATTTCATAAACCAACGCTATATGCTTTGTTAGTATTTGAGCCCGTTATGAAAAATTAAAAAAAATAATTTGTTGCCCGAAAAATAATTTGTGTCCACTTTGGGTGCTCTCTTTAGATATATTTAATCAAATTACCTGTTAGTCCTGTAATGCATCATTGAGTTTAAAACAACTAAAAATTTTAACAAAAAAATAAGCTTGCTTCAAAATCCACTAAAAACCGAAAAGTAATTTAACTATACTTGTATACTGAGTACCAATTTTGCAGTCACACGAATTAACACACACAAATGCCCACGCATGCGTACTGGTGATAGGTCTCTTATATGTAAGAGTCCGTCTGGGTGGGTACCACCGCAATGTCTATTACTACCGCCAAGCAGCAGTGTGCATCCACTGTTGTGTTTCGGTTTGAAGGACATTGTAGCCTGAGACTTAACATTTCATGTCTCAGGATGACCAGCGCAGTGGAATGAATTCGTAACTCAAGGTGCTGGTTGATGTTGGTATGGATAGTATTACTACTGTTTATGGGTGGTCGTATCGCTTACCATCAGGAAACGGCATGCTCTTCACGTCATTCAATGCAATAAAATATAAAATTTAAACAAACGCACCCACACAGACATACTCTCGCCTTTTTATCAAGAGCCGCGACCAGTGCACCCACTTTTCACCGTATTGTGTGTTCTATCCCATGATATAATAAAGGGCGAACCTATCGCCATACTGGACACAAATCCCAGGTTCTGGGGTAATACGGACCCTTTGTTACGAATTTACCTGAGCCGGCATTCGAATCCGAGACCTCCGAGCGGTGGCCGTACCGCGTACACAATTCAACCACGTTACCGAGGCAGTCTACAAAGAAACTATAAATATCAGATCAAAATGACTTTTAGTTTAGTTCAGAAATAATTATTCCTCGTATCGTTTAGGGTTTTCTATACTTGGAAAAGTGATTGTCACTTAGGGCAGTAAATAAATAATTCCAGCTATTGAGCTAAACCCTCGGCACAAAGTGGGTTATTCTGCAATTAATAGCTAAACTATTCATAGCACTCATGTCACTGACACTAGCTGCTAATTTTCTCTATTTATCTATCACCCTACGATAAGTATAGTAGGTGTTCAAAAATAATACTAACCGCTATTAGAATAGAGTGAATACCAGTGACTTCTTTGTCATTAACTTGTTTATTCGTAAACAGTTTATAGACCCATTTCAGTTATCGAATGTTTTGTCTTCCTCGAACGAATTTTGAATTGAGTTTGAAGGAGGAAAACAAAAAAATAGTTACTAAAATCACTACTTAGTATAAAACAAAGTCGCTTCCCGCTGTCTGTCCCCATGTCCCTATGTATCCTTAAATCTTTAAAACTATGTAACGGACTTTGATGCGGTTTTTTTAATAGATAGAGTGATTCAAGGGGAAGGTTTATATGTATAATTTATCCCGGGGAAATATAAAGCGGGACTTTTATCCCGGAAAAACTCATTCACGCGGGCGAAGCCACGAGCAGAAGTCTAGTAAGTTTATAAACTGTTTATGAGTAAGGTTGTAATTGTAAAGTACTGTTACTTTTGCCGAAATTATGTCGACTTATGTTAACTTCTGTGTCAACTAATTTGGCTTTTAAGTATTCTTGGAGCTCATAAAGAAGTTGACTGTTAATTCAAAATCCAAAATTACCAGTATTGAAAGGTACACAAAGTTTACAATTTGCTGAAATAAAGTAAAGCACGTAAAGTGATTCCATTAGAAACAGTAACAGAAGTCAGAACTGAGTTGTCGAATTAGTAAAATCATGGTGTTAAAACTTTCCCAGTCGAGCGCTAGTAATGCGTCAATGAAATGCCTCGTGTTTTCGGTGAGTTATTTGAAAATATTTTTAAATGAGTAATCAAGAGTCATTTGCTGTTAATATATAGGAGAATCGATGGTGTTTATACTCCCATTAAGGGAAGGCTGGAATATTGAGTCGGTGGAAGTAATCTTGGAAAGTGTGGTGTACAAGATATCTACACTTTTCGAATATTTGTGGTCACCAACAGCTGAAGGAAAGTCAGCTCACCAACTGATCCACAGAATGGTAACTAGTAATCCGTAATATAATGGCTCAAACGTTGATCGACAAGGTATATCATTTACCTGTTAAGCGAACAGTGAGGCTGATATTTACAGCTGAATTATTAGTATAGGCTGTTTAAAACCGTAATATCATATCCGTAACCGTAAAATCGATCTGATTAATCTATCTCAGATCGCAATCCTTAGAATTGACAGCTAGAAACAGTTTGGGAGTGATAAAAATAAATGTGGGTTTTAAGTGTCTCTATAAAAACCTTCCTCAGACTCCAAAGAATATTTGAAACAAAAAATTATCCGAATTTGTTCAGCCCTGCTTAGGTTTTATGTATAGAAACACAATTCTGTTTTATTATAAGCGACTTTTGTAATAATAATTATTATTAATTAAATGTATCTTGACTTATCATAAATGCAACTGTGTTCAACGTGTTGAATGAAGTATTTATTTCATTAGCATCCAAAGCGACTTCAACGGAATTTTCATAGAGATATTACTTTAAGGAATTTGTAAGAAATTTCCCCAAGGCAACTACATATTTCAGCAAAAATTTACATAAATATGTTTTTATTAAAACATCTGGCGTTTGAGACTAGGTACTTGCATTTACTTTGCTCAGTTACTTCTCGTAATGAATACCAACTCTTACTTCTCGTTTACGTAAACATATTATTAGCGTTAAAAATTTACATTTACATTGTGGATACAGTAATGTATCAACATACACGATGTAAACAGTGCTCAAAATGGAGTTAGTGCCAACAGGCTACAAGCTAGCGTGCATGCTTTAGACGTCTTCCGCGCTATACGTTCGCCGAATTATTTGTGTAATCTGTTCTAGTCGACTACAATATTGGATAAGGGTGTAATATAAATGACCTCTGACTTCTGCAGTAATTTATTTTGCCAGTCACATTTACTAGCAATGACGTATTATATTTCAGGCCAATTTAACAAATAGTAGCTAGGTTTTTGTGGATGTTCTTGCGTAAATTAAGACTAGCCATTTATGCGTTTGAAATTTTAAGCGAAATATTTAGTTACTTTGGATAGTAAATTTGTGATTTATACTTCCTATTTCTGGATGATTACAAATCTTTGGTTTTAACCTTTGATGTTAAAACATTTATATCATGCTCAATAAGTGAAGGTATACAAGCACGAAAAAAATGCTTGTCATAGTATAACAAAGAAAGGTCCACTTCACCTTACCCAAATTACACTTAAAATAAATCACAAAGTACCAATTCTGAAGTGCGACCGGGAACTGCGCTTTGAAATCTCGAGGATTAAAAAGTGTTTCGTTACACCTCGAAAGGTTTCCTTGTGAGTGTCGGCTGTCACCGTCTCCGCCTCGTATTTAAATGTGTAGAACAGCAGTAAACAAAGAATTGCCTGATGGCTTTAAAATCCTCACCCTTAATGATACTCGGGACATCAGAGGGCGCCACTCGAAAAAACTCAATGTAACGGAAAACACGCGACGGACAAAGTTTTTACGAGAAAATTTTACACATAAATTACGTCACATACGTTCTTATCCGCCATTATTTGGTCTCACTGAAGTTTCCGGCTGCGTACATTTTTACAGTGTTTGAAAGGGCCGTAATTTGTCTCGTGGGTGAATTGATAACGTTATATCTAATTTATTTGAACATGTGAGCTTTTACAGGGTATTAGCTATTTAGACTGCCTTGGTGGCGTATTTGTATTAGGGTACGACAGCAATGCTGAGGGTTCGGGTTTGATCCCCGGGTCGGGCAAAGTGATATTGGATTTTTTAAATCAGCCCTGAGTTTGGAATTTGTGCCCGATATGCTGATAGGTTCGCCCCCATCACATCATGGGACGCAATACGCACGGCGAAAAGTGGGTGCACTAGTTGCGCCTCTGCCTACCCCTTCGGGGATTAAAGGCGTGAGTGTGTGTGCATAACTGTTTAGACTTAGTTCAGAGTTGGTACAAAATCGAAAATGTTATTACTACTTAAGTACAAAATCTTATCACATCATTTTTAGGGAAATTTATGTGAAAGTTTGAGACTAATTTGACAAAGTTAAACTTACTTTACTACCAGAATAACCTCAATTGGGAATTATACAAACACTTTATAGAACATGGCACAATATTAAATGGTTAACATTTCGACCTCGACAATAAAATAAATCATAACTACTACGCCGTTAAAGTCCTTTAATATCATTACCGTCAAAAGTGAACTCCTTTTCCGGGTCGATTACTCTCGATAAAATATGAGGCTGGTAGACTTTATTGACAAGTTCTGAACTTCGGGGTCTTATTGGAGTAAACTAAGTACCATTTGAAATGTTTGGATTTCCCTTTTTATTATTTGTGTATACTTTGATAAATATTTCATGTAGTTCTTTCTTTGCGTAGTGTCAAAGAGTAAATGATTTAGAAGGTGAGTGTTAGAATTCTATTGTAAATAGTTACCGGCTTCTATAGCCAGAATAAAATTACCTTCACTTAAAAATTACGTTCATTATTGCAAAAAAATCTCATAATAATATATAAAAAATGGCGTCACTCAGGTATTTTTCCGTTTGAACAACGGAATTGTCTGCAGCGAAATCTCGTGCATGGACACTCCTCGAGGGCCGCAGTCTTAACGAGGAAATAGTGGTCGTAAATCACGGGAAATTCGTTCTTATTGAATTTCCTTTTGTTGGTGAACGGAAGCACCCGCCTCGCTTTTTGTTCCAAATGGATGCCTGAAGACATGTTAAGTTTTTTGACCCGTTTGCCTTTAGGCCGTTTGTACCTTGATTAATAAAGGAACTTTTTTATGAGCCACGAAAGCGAGCCGACCACAGCCCACCTTATGTTAGGAACATTTTAATTTATTATGTACCGGGGAAGCTGATTCCCGATGGAAAATTAGCCGATTTCAAAATTATCTTAATCCCTTACTTTGGATTAATGCTAACTAAGAATAAGCCAATCAAAATAAGTTGTTAGTGAAACATGTACAGTCAGCCACATAAGTAACTGAACAAATTCAAAATTTAAAATCCTACTTCCTACTAATATTATAAAGGCGAAAGTTTGTAAGAATGTATGGATGTTTGGATGTTTGGATGTAAGGATGTTTGTTCCTCTTTCACGCAAAAACTACTGAACGGATTTCGATGAAATTTGGCACACGGGTAGATCATGTCCTGGATTAACACATAGGCTACTTTGTATCCCGGGAAAATATAAAGCGGGACTTTTATCCCGGAAAAAGTTTTAAAGCGGGCGGAGCCGCGGGCAAAAGTTATATGTCGGGACAGGAAGGAAGTATAAAAAGGAATTATCATTTTTATTAATCTCATTGAGGGTGTCTGAATATATTAAGTCGGGTAAGATAAAATAATAATCGTGCGACAAACCAGTCGGTATGTCGAACTCGTAGTGGGAGTTACAGTTGGGTGTATAAAAAGAGTACCGAATCATTTGAAGCACCCTTCCGACGTCAAAAGACTTTTTGAGATTAAAGATATCTCGGGGCTAGGCGGCTTCACCGTCGAAGCCCCACACAAATCGACCCAGATAGGGCAGTGTCACAACTGCCAGAAATACGGCCACAATTCTCGTGGCTGTCGCCTCCCCGCCAGGTGCGTCAAGTGCCTCGGCGAACACGGCACATCCGAGTGCCCCCGTCCTAAGGACCGCTCTCAGTGCACGGAGCCGCCTTCGTGCACAAACTGCCGGCAAACCGGCCATCCAGCGAATTATCGCGGATGCCCTCGCGCCCCCAAAAGAGTTGCCAAAGCTCCTAAAGCTGCGGCTCCCTCGGCCCCTCAGGCCACCACATTCAAATTGGCACCTGCGCCAGTGCGCAACCCGTGGTTTCCTCCCACGGCGCGCGCTGAACCCATCTCACAGGCCCCCAGCGGAGTCACTCCCGCTGCCCCGGCCTCTACTCGACCCTCTCCTCCCCCAGCTGTGGCTCCTTCTTCAAAGGCAGCCCAGCCCAAACCCAAACCCAAACCCACCACCCCTCCCACCCCTTCTCAGTCGGCGACGGTGGCGGCGAAGGCAAGCGACGCCTCTTCCTCAGTCGCCTCACTATTAGGCTCCCCGGAGATAATGATTCTCCACGGGAAACTTTTCGAGCGTTCTCGTCTACTCACCCGTACGGGAGTAGAAGACCCCCTTTTAATCGCTGATATCGCTCTGATCCAGCAACAAATCTTCGAGGCTACAGTTAACGCTGTGCGTCTCCCCTCTTTAATTTCATAAATGGCTACTAACGCCAGACAACTCCCCCAGCGGACAAAACCTCGCTCCCTCAGAGTGGGGTTTTTCAATTGTAACGGCATTCGGGACCAAAAAGCCGAAATTTCTTCTTTTGTCCGCGACAACCAAATTGACGTTTTCCTCATCCAGGAAACGTTCCTTAAGCCCTCTCACCGCGATCCCAACATCCCGAACTTCAAACTGGTGCGAAATGATCGTACCAGTGGCCGTTTAGGAGGCACTCTCATTTATTACAAAAGGTCCCTTCATTGTATCCCATTAGAATCACCGATAAGCTTGAGCAACATTGAGGCTTCGGTCTGCAGGCTAGCCATGACCGGACACCCGCCGATCACCATCATATCGGCCTATCTCTCGCCTACTAAGGAGCTTCACTCCAACGAACTTGAAACCCTATTTGATCTGGGGGATTCCGTCATTTTGGCGGGAGACCTCAATGCCAAGAACACTCTCTGGAACTGCAACTCGACCAACGAGCGAGGTGCAGTCCTAGAGAGTTGTCTTGACACAATCAATCTAAGCCTATTGGTTCCTTCAGAACCTACCCACTATAGTTACAATGACGACCACCGACCGGACATACTCGACGTGGCACTTGTACGGAACGTAAGCCTTAGCGTGCGTTCCATGCAAGTGTTACAAGAGTTAGACTCTGACCACAGACCTGTGATCCTCGATCTAGTCCCCGAAAACAGTCCAACAGACACAGGTCCTAATATTCCGATGAAGGTGAAAACGAATTGGCGTCTTTTAGGCACCAAGCTCGCGGACACCTCATCCACTGATCTCTCCGCGATCCCGACCAACATCGTGACTCCTGAGGAAACGACCAGCGCGATACGCGTCTTCACCGACCACCTTCAGAACGTTTTGAGCGAAAGCTCCGAGAGGGTGCCAGAGACTGTTCACAGTCACTGGCAACTTCCCGAAGACGTTCGGTGGTGGGTGAGGTTGCGTAACGCTACGCTCAAAGCCTGCGCGACGAGACCCATCCCGGAACGACGACATCTTGCGCGCTACCTCCAACGTGAGGTTAAGCGTCGCGTAAAAGAGGTCGTCGATTCGAGGTGGAACACTCGCCTTGCCGATATCGATCCGACACATACCGCCTTTTGGCAACTGGCTCGTTCCTTCAGGAGAAACGATGTGACCTCCATGCCTCCGCTCAATCGTCCGAATCAACGCCCGGCGTTTGATGACGACGAGAAAGCGGAACTACTGGCCGGCAGCCTGGAGTCTCAATGCTCGCTCACCTCTGTACCCGTAGACGACGACATTCTTGTTGCGGTTGACACCTTCGTCGAAGATAGGAACGCGGTCCGGCCACCGCCAGTCTCTATACCGCGACCGTTATACGATAACGTCGACCCGGACGTCGACCCGCCGCCCGATCCCCTTGCGCCGGTGACGATCGAAGAAGTCACCACTCTGATCAAGGCACTCAAACGTAGGAAAGCCCCCGGGGGCGATCTAATCCCTACTCGTATGATTAAGATGCTCCCGGAGCATCTAGTTCAAATCCTAACATCCATTTATGACGCCGCGTTTCGTAACTGCATCTTCCCAGAGGTCTGGAAAGAGGCAGTTGTGATAGGAATCCACAAGCCGGGGAAACCCGCTTTCGAACCCTCCTCTTATAGGCCCATCAGTCTGCTCAGTACTCTGGGCAAAATCTATGAGCGGATCGTCCTCGACCGCCTTAAAATAGTAGCTTTTAATCAAAATTTGATCCCTCCAGAACAGTTTGGCTTTCGCGCTAGACACAGTTGTGTCAATCAGGTGCTCCGCATCACGGAGTACGTCCACGATCAATTTCGTAAAGGAATGCCTACCGGTGCTATTTTCTTCGATATCGAAAAAGCATTCGACAGGGTGTGTCCCCCTTTCTATTCTCACTGTACACAAGCGACATCCCTAGACCACAAAACGCCCATCTGGCACTATTCGCGGATGATACCGCAATATACGCTTCACGTATAGACCCCGACAAAGTGGTGCGCACTTTGCAAACCGCCGCCGACGAACTCGGTGAGTGGTTCCGCAAATGGCGAATCACCGTCAATCCCACCAAAAGTCAGGCCATCCTTTTCACTCGGAAAAGGAAAGTCCATGTCCCTCACTTTTCAGTCCGCATGTCCGACCAGGTTATTCCCTGGAAGGGCCAAGCCAAATATTTAGGAGTAACCCTTGATCAAAGGTTGACCTTCATCCCACACGTAAATGCGGTACGCGCGCGAGCCGCATTCGCGATGAGCCAGCTTCACTGGCTCCTAAACAAAAATAGTAAGATGTCAATCCGCAACAAGATTAGGATCTTTAAAACATGCATCCGTCCGATAATGACATACGCGTCGCCCGTATTCGCTCATTTACCGCCCGGTCGCATTCAGCGAATGCAGGTGCTTCAAAATCGATTCTTACGACATGCACTTGGTGCCCCGTGGTACGTTCGCAATCGCAACCTCCACGTGGACACCAATATGTCGACCATCAGGCACTTTATGCAGTGCGCCAGCAGACGCTATTTCGACAGGGCGGTAAACCACCCGAACACGCTTATCCGTAAAGCGTCTATATATACTCCATTTGACCGCGCCAAATGGAGACGACCGCGATCAGTCCTGACCGATCCAGAGGACGAAATCACTCTAGCTTTACGCGAAAAGAACGAGCATTTAAAGCTCATACACTCCACAAGACCGCTGTACCGTCCTCGCCGTCGAGGACCTCGTCGCTTTCCCCATAACCCTGCCCTCTCGTAGCAGTTCCGGCCCGCGTGCCGAAGACTACAATCAACACGTAAAATAGGATTAGGTTAAAAACCATATTCCCCAAACGTTGATGTCTTATCCTCTCAGTGGCCGCCCTGAGCCGAGGTCGTGACCCATTAGTGGGTCGCCCTCAGCGTGGTCGCTTAAATTTAAGAGTTGCGAGCGCCTTCTGCGCTCACCCACAAGACCGGTGTTCTTGTATAAGCCGACCCTCGTCAGGCTAACAAGAGTTTAGTCAGGGACAAAAAAAAAAAAAAATTTTAAGCAACTAGTACGGTGCAGATCACTAATAAGTGGTAACTATGGTGGTTTTCATATCGGTCAGGGCTTAGTAAAGCGGTTACTATGTTAATTCGGGTTGTTACTAGGTGAGTCGTTTAGAGTTGCGAAGTTTGTTTAAGTAATTGCCTCAATATGCAATGTGTTATAATAACCAAAGTTAATAATGAATCCTGACGTGGTATTGTACTCTGTGAACAGTTTATTACGCAATAATTGACCAAAGAACAATAAATAGCGAGTTAAAGAGAATTCATTTGTGACTTTTATTGTGTGAACCTACGTGTATCGATATCGGCCGTCACTGTCTCCGACATATATATTACAAAGGCGAAAGTTTGTAAGAATGTATGGATGTCTGGATGTCTGGATGTATGGATGTATGGATGTTTGTTACTCTTTCACGCAAAAACTACTAAACGGATTTCGATGAAATTTGGCACACGGGTAGATATTATTCTGGATTAACACATAGGCTACATTTTATCCCGGGAAAATAAAAAGCGGGACTTTTATCCCGGAAAAACTTTATAACGCGGGCGGAACCGCGGGCAAAAGCTAGTCGTCTATAAATGCGTAAAGTTTAATTGATAATTTTTTTGTGTGTATTAAAGTAAATTTCTTAAATTTTATTTTGTGAAGAGAAGACTGAAATTGGTCAGAACATAAAAGTGTTAGGCATTTTGAGTTTTGAATTTGTTCAGCCACTTATGTGCCTGACTGTACAACGAACTTCACACACCAAAAGAAAGCGATTAGGTTCATATATACATATACACTCATGCCTGTTATCCCCGAAGGGGTAGGCAGAGGCGCAACTAGTGCACCCACTTTTCGCCGTTATTCCGTCCCATGATGTGATAGGGGGCGAGCCTATCGCCATATCGGGCACAAATTCCAGACTCCGAGCTGATACTGAATAGAAAAACTCAATATCACTTTGCCCGACCCGGGGATCGAACCCGAGACCTCAGCTTTGCAGTCGTACTGTAATACAACTACGCTACCGAGGCATACGATGTTTACATAAAGGTTTTAACTTATTTACCAGTGTGCGGCACATCTCCTCACATTGTTTCGACGCGATGAGTCCCTCTTGAAATTAATTGGGGTGAATTGTAAGATCAAAGTACGTATTAACCAAAGTTATAGACCTTAATGATGTAATTAAGTTTCGTTGTATGAAATCAACGGTTCAGCGATTACGCCGTACGGCGTCCGGCAGAATAGGGCCTTAATTTCTACTTAAACAATCCTACTATCCTACTTATATTATAAACGTGAAAGTTTATAAGTATGTATGGATGTCTGGATGTATATATTGTTACTCTTTCACGCAAAAACTACTGAACGGATTTCGATGAAATTTGGCACACGGGTAGATCATGTCCTGGATTAACACATAGGCTACTTATTATACCGGGAAAACAAATCGGGACTTTTATCCCGGAAAAACTTTTGAACGCGGGCGGAGCCGCGGGCAAAATCTAGTAATTAATATACGTATATGCTACAAACGAATGCTTGCATTAATTTGCAATCAGCCCTATATTATATAACGTCCACTGCTGAGCACGGGCCTCGTCTAACCACTGAGAGAGGTTAGGTTAATCCACCACGCTGGCCTAGTGCGGGTTGGCAGACTTCACATAACTTCGTAATTATAGAAAACTTCTCAGGTATGTAGATTGCAGGTTTCCTCACGATGTTTTCCTTCACCGTTAAGGCGAACGATAATTCACAAAGAAAACACACAGAACTTTAGAAATGTCAGAGGTGCGTGCCCTTGTTTTGAACCTGAGGACATTCGTCTCGGCTGTGCGTTGCACTCCCAACTAGGCTATAGCCGCTGTTTGTAATATATTAAGTACCACACACGCAATACAACTACGCCACCGCGGCAGTCTTGGATGTAAGTAACTTATGCCATAATGACCAACAATACACTGAATACAAACCAGAACACAACAATCTTTATACACTTGTTGGTGTTAGAAATTGCGATCCAAATGAACCATCCATGTCTCAGACTCACCTTCTATATTTTGGCGGTCTCGTTTTGATACTTCTCTGCGTTGTTTCGGTGGTTCAGTTTCATTGATTAAGTAATAATATTATTAATCCCCTTACTGGGCTAGTAAGACGACCATGATTTGTCGTTTAATAGTAATAACCATGACTTTTAATGGTTATTATAGGTACATAGCTGAATCTTCTGCGTATATTGTGGACCAACTTTACAAATATTTTTTTCTTGGGCATGTAATTTTTGTAAGAAGGAACTAATGCTTCTTGTTTCTATTCTAATCAATTCAGTTTGTTATGTTAATGTTAACTCGAAAAATTAGGCCATCTCTCGAAAGGCTATATTACATTCAAGAACTTTCGAGTTTGAACGAATTTCATTCGGTTTAAATGTTAAATAAAGAGACTTTATCGTTGATCTATGGATGCTTATTTTATGCGATACTCGTGGTAGGTCTCTCATAATTGAAAGAGTCCGTCTGGGTGGGTACCACCGCAATGTCCATTTCTACCGCCAAGCAGCAGTGTGCAAGTACTGTTGTGTTTCGGTTTGAAGGACATTGTAGCCAGTGTAACTACTGGACATAATGAGACTTAACATCTTTTGTCTCAGGATGACGAGCGTAGTGGCATGCCACACAGAACTTTGTCACTCGAGGTGCTGGATGGTGTAGGTACTGTTTATGAGTAGTCGTATCGCTTACCATCAGGCGAACGGCATGCTCGTCTCGTCATTAAATGCGATAAAAAATGTGACTTGAATTTAGCACTCCAACCATCGCGTGGTTTATGTTAGTTAACTTCGAACTTGTAGGATTGTAACAAAAGCTTCGGAATTACGTAAACTACATGAAAGTTATACCGTTATGAGGATTTTTAATTTTCAAGTAACGCAAACTAATTATAATACTATTCTCGGAGGTTTTTCTTATAGTTAGCCCGTTTTGTGGCTTGTTGAGACCGAACAAGGTAATTCAGAAATCTAAAATTATTTTCTTTAGGAATTCTTTATTTTATGTTTAGAAATATGAGTTTTGAGTTGTTTGAAATAAATATTATGTTTCGAAGGTGCGCATAACTTTTACTTACTAGATTTAGAAAAAAAGGCAATTAAATGCTACTTTAGATCGAAACTCCGCCAACATGCAAATATTTTATAATAATAAAACTCATGTTGTGTATCTTTCTCTGGTAAATCATCCATACATCCATCTATACAGTCATCACGATTGATATTTCATCAATGACGATCCTCAGCATTGAGGGATCAATGCTGGTTAGTCACCGATGGTGTGATGGTGTGATGATGGTGTGTCATCGTGTAGCTTAAGTTGCGAAGGTTTAGTGTCCAAAATGTAATATGTTATCTGTATGATAATTTCCCAAATAATTCAAGGGTTTATGCGTGATTAACCTTATCCTATTAATATTATAAACGCGAAAGTTTCTAAGAATTGATTCATGGATATGTTTGTCACTCTTTCGAGCAAAAACTACTAAATGGATTTGGATAAAATTTGGCACACGGGTAGATCATGTCCTGGATTAACACATAGGCTACTTTTGTCCCGAGAAAATATAAAGCGGGACTTTTATCCCGAAAAAACTTATTAACGCGGGATGACCCTCGGGCAAAAGCTAATAACAACATTATTCCACAGACTTTGTCTTTCGTAATATTGAATATTTCGTAATGGTTGATGGCTCTATAGTATAGTGGCAGCTTATATGGGCTGTAGATTGGGAAGCTGTAGGTCCGATTTCAAAGTCGAGGAGCAACGTGAGACTATTTTTAGCATACTGTAATTAGGTCTCTTGAGAGTTTATACCAAGCAGGCGTTCGGCCGTAAAAAGCCAAATTGTCTCTGCAACTTCTGAAACGTGACTTGTGCCTTTTCAACTGTAAAAGAAAACAAAGACAATGGAAGAGGGTTACGAGTAAACAATCGACATGAATTCGTTAATTTCTTGTAATACCTATCTAGTGTCAAAATTATTCCTGGCTAGTATATCTTGTTTGCTTTGTTCACAATACCGAAGGGGTCTGCCCGGGTACCTTACAGAAAACCGACATTTACTTTGCGGTTGCGTTTCGTAAGATCAGTCAGATTGCCTAAAGCCAAACAACTTGCAACCCTCATAATCCCTATGATCCTTTCTTAAAGGTTGGAAGCGTACGATTCGTTTTGATTGTTGGTGTTGGTGGCGAATGGTGGCTATAAGACCCATTTGCTTCTTCTACAATAAAGCAATCGCCTGTTACAAAAACCGGACTGACTTTATACGGCTTTTAGTAGAGTAGAGACTCATTTTTTTACTTTCATCAATTATTCACGTCTTATAAATTCCAAAACAGAAGGAATGATTAAACTCCCGTAAAAAATCAACAAGCTGTAACCCTTTGAACATCACTAGAAAGGGTAAGTGTTAAAAAATAGAAAAGAGACGCAATACTCACATATGACGTCATCGGGTATTACGACGCGTGCAAAAGACAGAAAGAGGCGATAATCCAACTACGCGCCCACTCCTACATTGCAATATTTATAAAATATGACTTACTGAATCATTTCTTAACAAATTTTAAAGCCATTTTCACAGAAGGACGGTTTCTTTTACATACCCTCAACTGATATATATTGAATAATATACAAAATCAACGAGGATGATCCCCTGCCACATTAGTCTAGCACATGGTTCAAGTTTCTTTATTGATCTCATAGATATGCGCTTCGTATTTTATTCTGATTTAGCAAAGAAGTGATGTAATGACTACAATGCAAATAGCTATAATTATTAAAATATATTATGATGCAACAAGGATCGTATATATCATGAGCGTATTGGGCATATGATATGCTAATTTAGAACAAGTCAAATGTATCTTTCAAACTGAAAACCAGTGAAAATTTTTGTTATCCAATCTAGTAAATGAGCTTACTGCTTAACCTAAGGCTAACAAATGTTTACCATCAATATCATGAAACCCATAAACCATATTTAAATCTTATGGTAACACACGATGATATTCTGTACAATTTTCTAACACGCAACTCACAACTACGTTGCATAAAAGTGATTAAATTGTTCCTGAAAGTGATGAGATTAAAAAACATTTTAAAACGCAAATCTCATTCCGTAACGAGGAACACACGTAGGAAATCTTAATTGCACACGCCTAAGCAGCGCCTAGTCCAACGAAACGTTTACACTTGACGCTTTAAAAACATTACTTTTGCATTTTAATAACATTTATTTAGGAGGAAGCTGAGTCGAAGCGAAATAATGAGGCGCGCGTGAATTTAGCGAGAGACCGCGTTCCACTACAGTTTGAGTTTGAAACGGCGGGATTGGGTAGAATGCTTGAATTGACGCTTGCGCCAGCTTTTTGTGCTCTTTCGACCGTGGTGGAAGCTGAGCAGTGAATGTTATGATACCGCCACCTCGAGCTGTGTGAGCTCGCGCCACGCCACCGCCGCGCCGAACTAACCAACGAGCGGACAAATTAAAAATTTTGCCGAATTTAAAACCACAACTTCGTTTACGTATCAGCATTTCACGATGCAGTTTTGACTACCTATCGTTTGCTTTTTGTCTGTTAACTTGTTGATGATTGACGGCGAATATTGAAACTCGAAACAATTTTTGAAGTTTATATAGAAGAGCGCTCTAATTCGCAATGACAGTTAATAATTTATGGCATAATACAGCTGCGCAATGAAAATCACAAATCTATACCGAATTTGTTGTTAACTTCTTTAAAATTTTGAAAATAAATCAACTAAGTTGCCGATTGTATTGTGCAAAGCTTCGTGCTCGGAGCCCAGATATGTGTATTCTCGGCGCCTCGGTGGCAAGCGAGTGTGACAGAATTTCAGTAGTAAATCTTGGGACGCGAGCATATCTGTTGCGACATATTTGGCAAAGGAGCTGGTCTCGCAGCCAACTGTGACAATGCCTCTTCTTTGCCGCCGCTGCTATCAGATCGGCACGATGTCCATAATACACACGCCTATGTTGTAAGGCGTATTAGGATAGGATTAATGAGGGTCTTTTTAACGAAGAAAGTAGTAACCGAGTAGAATTACTACAGGTTATCGCTGGTTTACAGAAGAGGGATTGGACTTGTTGGGCCTCTTGAGCAAATAAAACATAATTGTAACAATTCTCGTCGGTCTTAGAGAGATAGAGCCGTAATTATATCGTATACAAAACTTTGTAGGTACGCTCTATATGGTGGCTCAATATTTTTGCAGATAGTAAGTAATCTTATCTTACTAATATTATAAATTCGAAAGTTTGTTAAAATGTTTGGATACTTGTTTGTTTGTTAGAAGCAAACGCAGAGACTACTGAACGGATTTGGATGAAATTTGTTAGGTCATGGTTGTCCGTGTCCTGGATTAACACGTAGGCCGTTTTTTATCCTGGTAATTTGTTCCCATGAGAAATAATGATTATTCATCAGATTATTTCAATAAATTGCGCTGGCACCGTACTATTTTTGTATGGACTACTGTAGTGGGAAAAACTACAAGAATTATAAAACAATACATTTTTAAACGGTAATATTAAAAACACATCATATTTTCTGCAAGCTTCGATGTTAAATAACCCTGCGATATTTTTCAAATCATGTAGCAAATGTTTACAATAATATCAGTTATTACAGCGATACATTGTTCGCGAAACTGCGAACTTTATCGGTAGTTGCAATACGAAAGCAATTACCGTTAAACGTGTTGGCACCGACCCTTGAAGCGCATTATAAACACCCACTCAAAACATATTAATGTAACAATATACCCGACATGTCATGAATCCCATTGTCTATTTTCAAAACGCTGCCCATATACGAATAAAACTTCAGAAAGAATAGAGGAGCGAGTCACGAATTCCATTATTTAATAGCTAAGCATAGTCTAGTCATTATTTATGGCGGCAATCGTCCATCTGCCTAGATAACCGGCGTGTTGTTATTTTTGCTTTTGTATACAATACTATACTATCAAAGACGCACGCGAACCGGCAATCACGCTCAACGACTTTCTATAGACGAAATCAAAATTGGAAATAATCTCATGTGTAAATGCTTTGGTAATGTTCGGGATTCGAGTTTATAGTTTTCAACTTTGATAGGCAAAGAAAATTTTCTATAGTGTGGTTGTTTGTACATTCCGTTTTTAGAGTTTGTTTTAAGAGTTTTATTTGTGGTTTATTAAGTGGAACGTCTAGACGACATTACAGCCGTTTTAAAACGTTTGTCGATTCGTCGTTTTGCATGTTTTTGCTATACCTAGTGAAGAGGTCTGACTAAGGATTTCTTTTTTCTATAAACGGCTTAAATTTCTACTGCAAAATAGTTATTAGATTCCAATTTAAAATTATAAAGTAACATCGTTTTTATGACTTATAAGCCCCACGACATTAGGTATATTCAGGGAAGCAAATAAAAAAATACAATAATTGAGTCGTACAAGGGAGCGAAAACTTTCCTTATTTGTTTGTTTTTAAAACTGCGACCAAAGCACTAAAGTTTGAATAACTTGACATTTTCGCTTACACTCAGTTTCATTTGTTGGCGGTTTTATGTCTTGTTTATTATGTTTTGGTAACATTTACGCAAATAGAATTATTTGTTTATTTTATTAATTTTTCCTACAAGTAGATACTATTTAAATAATTCTTTATAGAATAATGTTACTAGTATCCAATCATAATTATTATTGTTAAAATAAAAACTGTTATGGAATTTTCCATTACGTTTGCATTTATATACAATTACCGATCTACTCTGTGATGAAAATGTAATTAATATAGTTATGTTCACAAAAACTACTCTTTCATCAGGATAGGTAATGAATACTCAAATATTTTCCAAACTAAAAAAGGAGTGGGACAAGGTTGCGTCTTGTCCCCTACACTTTTTAACATATATGGAGAGTACATTATCAGGAAGACCATTGAAAATTGGAATAAAGGTTTTCCTATAGGTGGAAAGAGATTATCAAATCTCAAATATGCCGCCGACACCGTACTTCTAGCAACTTCCATGGATGATATGAGTGAGCTGTTCCAAAAACTTGATGCAGAAAGTGCCAGTATTGGTCTCGCAGTAAACAGAGCGAAAACCAAAGTGATGATAGTAGACCGGGCTAGAAAGCTAACAAATGTCACCTGCAAAATTCCTGGCATTAACATAGTCGACTCCTACACGTACCTGGGCTCCCTAATCTGTAATGACGGCAGCTGTGTCCCCGAGATAAAAAGGCGAATCGGGATCGCGAGAGATGCTATGACTCGTCTAAACAACATCTGGAAAAAAAGGGGAATTGGTCTCAAAACCAAGATCAGATTAGTACGAGCCTTGGTATTTCCTATCTTCCTGTACGGAGTTGAAACATGGACAATCCTGACCCGCGAAAGAAGAAGGATTGATGCATTCGAAATGTGGTGCTGGAGACGAATGTTAAGAATCTCCTGGACTGCGAAACGCACCAATACATCGATCTTGGCCCAGCTTCAAATAAAAATTCGCTTGTCCACCATATATATATATGCCAACAGCGCATATTTTCATATTTCGGCCACACAGTGCGCAGAAGCGGTGACAATTTGGAAAAATTAATTGTGGTGGGGAACACCGAAGGCAAGAGATCGCGCGGTCGTTCATCAACAAGATGGATTGACCAAGTGAAGAACTCATCGTCCTCTAAATTCTACACAGCCGTAAGAGACGCGCTGGACAGAAACCGATGGTGGCAGATCATCCGCTCCAGATTCAACCCTGATGCCGACCACGATCCTCAGACATGAGGGAGCGACCAGAGAGAGAGAGACATTGGTACATTTTTAGTGAATAACGGTGTTGGTTGTGTAATTAGTTAAACTTCATTGTTCGATTTCTGTTTTGTAAACTTAATTTTTTATTACACAATTATTTTTTGTCCTAAATAAAGAGAAAAAATGTATAAATACTAGTTATACGTACCAGGAATCATTTTTGGCTTTACTTACGATGCCATTTGCTTACATCAGCCATTTATCTGTCGTTCATTTTTTCCCAGTTAGGTTGTATGGAGCAATTCCATTTATCGTGTTATTTATCTCTCTTTTTGGTACATTTATGTTACCGCTCGGGGTAAACATGTGTCATTATATACGGAGAGAGTGGGAACATGCGGTTACTTTATATTAGTTCCATTGTTTTAAGTTCAACAGAAAAATGATTAAATTCGTTCATGAAGTTGTTCATGAAGTTCATGACTGCCTCGGTGGCGTAGTTGCATTATGGTACGGCTACAATGCTGAGGTCTCGGGTTCGATCCCCGGGTCGGGCAAAGTGATATTGAGTTTTTCTATTCAGTATCAGCTCGGAGTCTGGAATTTGTGCCCGATATGGCGATAGGCTCGCCCCCTATCACATCATGGGACGGAATAACGGTGAAAAGTGGGTGCACGAGTTGCGCCTCTGCCTACCCCTTCGGGGATAACAGGCGTGAGTGTATATGTATATGTAATGAACTTTTTTTATATTATGAACGATCTTCACCAAGCAATAATAAATTTAGTTAATGAACGTGTTAAACTGTAACAGACTTGTTTTGGTGATGTATATTTGTAAAGACGGTGGCAATGAAGCAATTTAACTGACGTTGGCAACGCCTGGCGGGCCTTCGCGAAGACCCAGGATCGTCATGAATATCAACAAGGGCATCGGGTGCCTTCAGGATGCAAACTCGAGCGATACCGTTTTCGTGTAATTTACGGCGTAAAGAAGAGACAGTCATCGGCGTAAGGTCTGTTTGATAGAGGATGTAATTTTAGTTCTTATGTTACTTCTTATTAACATAAATGCGCAAGTTTGTAATAATGTTTGGATGTTTGTTAAATGAACGCAGAAACTGCTGAACGGATTTGGATGAAATTCGGCACACGGGTAGATCATGTCCTGGAATAACATATAGGATTTATCCCAGTAATATCCCTTAGTGGAAAATAATGGGCTTGCACCTGATTATTTTTTAAATGGTACTGTCGTCGTATATTGTTCTAGGGACGTTGGTAACGGGCAAGGCTTTACACACGCGTGCGAAGTCGCGAGCAATACCAAGTATTTTGTAAAGCGTACATTATTACACACTAAGGTTCTCTTTATTAAAGGTGATAACAGATTATGATGCTGGTATTTTCATGTAGGAATGTTTAAGAGTTACACTTGACCTACTTATTAAAATATGACATTTAATAACACAATATTATATGCTTACGTCACCTACATTGTTCTGCATATATTATTTTTTCAAAGTGGATGCTAATAGTTCTAACCATTGTACACAGAGTATTGAATGAAAATATTATGAAAATATGGAGTCATAGACATATCAGTGTGTATATCGATCACATTCATAATTACGTATGCAATTGTTTTCGCTTAACAGACTTCAAATAACATCTATACATATAATAAGATTGGAGTGTATCCTGTCTGTCTGTCTGTTTGTTCCGGCTAATCTATGAAATGGCTGGACCGACTTTGACGCGACTTTTATTGGCAGGTAGCTGATGTAATAAGGAGTAACTCTAAGGCTACGTTTTATCCCGGGAAAATGTAAAACGGGAATTTTATCCCGGACAAACTTATTAACGCGGGCGGAGCCGCAAACAACAGCTAGTATTTTATAATTATGGTTGAACGTTATACGGCCTGCTTATTGAAGCTTAAAGAAAGCTTAATTTTCCTTAAAATAAGCTTCGTTAATAAACGTCATGAAGTTATGCAAACAGAGATGTTACATTAATTATTTTTCTCTTTGCCTTAGTAGAAATAAAATGTGTTTCCATTTGCTTCCGGACGTATTTCATATTAAAAATTTAATTACATGCCATATTCAAACATGAGTAAAACATCTGATCGCGAAAGCTTTTTATTCACACCAACAGTACAATTGCTATAACGTAATTCATTAAAATTCAATAAAAGGCCAATTTTTTATACACCGTCTATACAGAAAATTTGAATAAACTTTATGTATTTTATTATTATTTATGCGAAAGATAATTTATTATTTCCTGTACAATGTTATTGAATCTCTTTATGAATTTTCATGTTACCTTTCGTAGGCTATTTTTATTAACAAAAGAATATTACAAGTTGAGGAAAGTAATGTTTTGTTTTTTATTGTTACTTGATAAACATAGTACCTTAAGTTTAATCTTGTAATCTTAGCTTGTAATAGATGATGGAGTAAGTTTTTAATATAAAGAATATTTTAGGAATACGAACGCTATGCCACATAAAACTTTGACAGTCAAAGTTCTAGGAACTGTACTATTTACGTGCTTTACTTTCAGGTTAGTTTAGGATTTCCGATCTATTTTCTCATAAAATAGTATTATAAACATTCATCGCTTGATATGAAAGGAAATTGGATAAATTATGCACAATAACTATGCGTCTGATGTTCGGCATCTCTTTTTAAGAGGATATAACTGTTTTTTTTTATTTTATTTTTCAGTATCAGCTCGGAGTCGGGAATTCGTGTTGAAATGGCGATAGGCTCGCCCCTATCACATCATGGGACGGAACACGCACGGCGAAAAGTGGGTGCACTAGTTGCTTCTCTGCCTACCTCTGTATGTATGTTTAGGACAGGAATGTCGCATTTATTTAAAACGTATTTTTCATTGATGTACCTTCTTTACATTTAACTAGACTCTTGCTCGCGGCTCCGCCTGCGTGAAGATGTTTTTCCGGGATGAAATATTTTCCCGGGATAAAAAGTAGCTTATAGCACTCAGGAGTAATGTAGCTTGCTATTAGTGAAAATTTTTCAAAATCGGTCCCGTACTATTTGCGTTTATCCATTAAAAACAAATCTTTCCTCTTTATAATATTAGTTTAGATACTGTAAATATTCACCTTCTCTGAGATCCTGGATACCTATAATACGTGGTCGAAGTTAATTGCGACATAAAACCATTAATCATTGGACAATAATAATATGTGCAAAATGTAACTTTTTAAACCGCAAAAAACATAATTTTTTACAAAAAAATCGTGTTTGAAAAGTAGGCATGTTTCTTCCAATGAAATGGAAATGGAAAAAATTAAAACCGATTCCTCGGTGAAAGAGACGCTTTTTCAGCTGTTAATGGCATTTTGTGTTTACGTGCAGCTAGCAATGTAAACGAACTGAAATATAACAATAATAATATTTAAATATAAATATATAACTATATCTGAAATATTCAGAAAGAATATATTGGACGTGGTATTCCTAAAATGAATGAGGTTTAAAAAGTTGAGAGGGAGCGTTTGTCTTAATATGTTTGGAATCCTACTAATATTATAAAGGCGAAAGTTTGTAAGAATGTCTGGATGTTTGGATGTTTGGATGTATGGATGTTTGTTTCTCTTTCACGCAAAAACTACTGAACGGATTTCGATGAAATTTGGCACACGGGTAGATCATGTCCTGGATTAACACATAGGCTACTTTTTATCCCGGGTAAATTTAAACTGGGACTTTTATCCCGGAAAAACTTTTTAATGCGGGCGGAGCCGCGGGCAAAAGCTAGTATTGATATAAAAAAAGGCGACGATAGCCTAGTTTGAAGTGGAACGGACTGCCGAGATGAATGTCCGCAAGTTCAAAACCCAAGGACACGCACCTCTGACTTTTCTACAGTTATGTGTGTATTCTCTGTGAATTATCGCTCCCTTTAACGGTGAAGAAAACATCGTGAGAAGTTTTCTGAATTGCGAAGGTATGTGAAGTCTGCCAAGTGCCAACTAGCACTAGGCCAACGTGGTGGACTAAGCCCTTAACCCTCTCAGTTGTAGAGGAGGCCCATGCTCAGCAGTGGGCAGTATATAATACAGGGCTGGTATGGTATGGAATATTGGTGGTGGTGGTAATATTTAAAATTCTGTGAACGGTAATTCTACAAGCAGTGGGTGTTCATAATAATTATTGTTACAGCCTTCCGATGATGATTGTTTACTGATTTTGTTTCTGTAATTTATATAGATCAAATTAAAAGACCAAACCACGCGTAATGTAGAGTTCTAATTTTAATTCTATGAACAAAAAAAATATAAGCCGAAGTTTATCGTGTTTTTTTCCTTCGAATAATCGTATTCAGTATAAAAACTTCGTTATATATATAGTTTTATGAAAACAAAAGCTATACAATAAATATCACACACTACTATAAAATCGTAAATATTGACAACTGACTGTAAATAAAGTTACACATAACTGTCCAGTGTGAATTGGCATGCTATCTTTAACTGGAATGTCCACAATTTATAGTAGAATTGCGCTTTTAGCTTAGTTGTCAAGTCGTGGCACGCAATGCCACGATCAGGCAAGCTTCGTTCGCCATGAATGCATATCAAAACAATGTTTTAGCACCTCGGCTACGTTATGACTTATTTTTGTCGGTACCACAAATAGATGTGCTGCTTTAATTGTATTGATTAAAATTCCTAAAAACAATATTTTGGTATAATAAAAAGTATTTTTTTTTTTTGGGTTCTGTATTTAAATGTCAGTGTGAAGAAGAAGAGGACGAGAGCCTAGTTCGAAATGGAATGGTCTGCCGAGACAATGTCAAGAAGTTTAAAGCACACACCTCTGACTTTTCGAAGTTACGTGTGTATCTTTTATCAATTATCGTTCGCTTTAACGGTGAAAGAAAATATAGTGAGGAAACCTACAAATATGAGAGTTCTCCTTAAGAATTTTGAGTGTGTTAAGCTTGCCAACCCGCACTAGGTCAGCGTGGTGGACTAAGGCCTAACCCCTCTCAGCAGTGGGAAATATAATTATAATATAGGGCTGAATGCAATTCAAATGACAATGGAATGTTGATAATTTTATGTCATTCATACGTATTTGTGTTATCCTGTCCGCCTGCCTGTCTATTTAACATTTAAAAAGCTTATTTTTAAATGGTACTAATTTTGTGTGTAGCATTATTTACCATGGTGGATCATGGACGCCTTAAAAAAAATATAATGACAGCGAGTGTTAAGGGATGGAAATTTAAAAACGGGAGCCCGGCTCCCACTTGAACGGTTTTTATACTATCCAGGGTCATGGTATGAGCTTTATTATTATACATGAAATACTCTAATCTAATTCAAAACCTGCTGTCTTTTATAACCGAAAATGATTAGCATTACATTTAATAGACAATCAGAATCACCATATTTTGTACGCATGGCGAAAAGTGGATGTATTTAACCTATCCGGAACCAAGCGTTAATTGCGCCTCTGCCTACCCCTTCGGAGATAAAAGGCGTGAATGTATGTGTGAGTGTGTGGTTGTATTTTGGCTTGTGTCTGCCCTTTGCTTAAAATATCGACGTCTGAAACGTAATCGACAACAATTAGGTATACTCATAAGAAACTCAAGGTTTCTCAAATGTTAAGGAACGGCAATGCCCTGTTCTCTTTACGTGAGAAAATTTTAAACGAATAAGGAACTAAGGAGGATCTAAATTAGGCTCGTAGCTCGAGTAACTTCAGGATAAAATGTCAGCGAGTTTAGAACATACAGCATATACAAGGGCATATAATAAATTGTATGAGTATCTTTAGACTGACTCAGAATTTAAATAATAAATAATAATACCAGCACTATATTATATATTGCCCCACTGCTGGGCACGGGCCTCCTCTACTACTCAGAGGGTTTAGGCCTAAGTCCATCACGCTGACCTAGTGCGTGTTTGTAGACTTCACATACCTTCGAAATACTTATCTATAAAGAACTTCTTAGGTATGCAGGTTTCCTCACGATGCTTTCCTTCACCGTTAAAGCGAACGATAATTGATAAACAATACACACGTAACTTTAAAAGTCAGAGGTGTGTGCCTTGGGTTTTGAACCGCCGGACATTGTCTCGGCAGACCGTTCTATTCCCAACTAGGCTATCGTCCACTTTTAGTGATTTAGAACTTGTGTTGAATATATTTGTTACATCTTTGCTTGGGGTAGATACCCCAAGCAAAGATGTAACCAATATTTTAGTTGGAGAACAAATATTTTCAATTTTAGTGCTTACTGGAATTATCACACACAGAGGCGCAGTAAGTGCACCTACTATTCGCTGTGCGCATTCCGTCCCATGATGTGATAGGGGGCGAGTCTATCGCCATATCGGGCACACATTTCAGATTCCGATCTGATACTGATTAGAAAAATTCAATATCATTGCCCGACCCGGGGATCAAACCCGAGACCTCAGCATTGCAGTCGTACCGTAATACAACTATGCCACCGAGGTAGTATTTATTATTACCGGGATTAGTTTGTATACGAAATGTGTTATAAAACCAATAGGACCATTTTGTATCATTTTGTATTTTTCATTATTCCCTATATAAAATTTATTTTTCATTCATCATAGTTCTCTGCTTTATTACAATACTAATTAGTTTTTTTTGTTTCAGACATTAATTCTAGTTTCCTAAGAAGTCGATTTATGTTTATTTACTTTGAATTACGTTTTTAAAGTAGGTCAAAGGGAAGGTTGCTACTTTGTAATTAATATTTATCAATTTGTTTTTTCTTCGCTTTTTTTATTTTCTAATTTTTATGCTTAGTAGTATCTTTTAAAGTGAAATACTAAAATGAATCTTTTGATGTCCATAGCTTTACAGTTGTAATAAAATTTTCTAGCAACATCTGTGGGTTCAAACTACGAAACAAGTCAATAAATTAAAAGTGGACTTTAAGAACAACACACCATTCTTGACATGTTGGTTAAATTTATAAGCACATTGTCTGGATTTGAATACAAAGAAAGAAGCCGATTTTGACACGTGGAAAGGGCGAAATGTTCTACGACACAGTGGCGGTGGACGATTGACTGCACGCATCGGGAGTCGGGACTGTATGCTAATTCTGTCGACGTTTTTCGGCATACCTCTTGTCAACGAGCTTGGACAGAATTCTGTACTTGTGTGAATATATATAGGCCTAGCCTATGACTGCCTCGGTGGCGTAGTTGTATTGCGTACGAGTTACGAGTACAATTTGCGCGCTGAGGTCCTGGGTTCGAATCCCGGGTCGAGCCAAAAATATTGTGACTGGGTTTTTTCATCTTAAAAATTACTCAGTCGCAGCTCGGAGTCAGGAAGTTATGTGAAGTGTGATACCCCCGTGCCTCGGAAAGCACGTAAAGCCGTTGGTCCTGCGCCTGATCTCTCTCCGGTCATGTCGGATTGCCGTCTCACCGGATTATGAGAGTGAAGGAATAGCGAGTGCACCTGTGTATTGCGCACACACTTGTGCACTATAATATCTCCTGCGTACCTGGCTGATCTCCGTTGAGATTGGCCGCCGTGGCCGAAACTGGCTAGGAGGATTATTATTATTATAGGCCTAGCGTACTGAGATGCGAAAACATGAATATTTGTGTTTTTAAATCGCAAATTACACCCGCGAAATGAGCTATTGTTACCATCGGATGGTTTCCCTTTGAAGAGTGATACTCCGCATATAACGCTGCTAAATTTGGTTACGATTGGTTGCTAGGATGCAGAGATAAGGTAACAAACAAACTTCCGGGCTTTTATGAATATAAAGCAAAGATTTATTACAATAGAATATCTTGTTGGCCGGAAACACGGGGTCACTCATTATTCTTGAATATAAAATATGTCACGGACTGGGAATTAACAGCTTAGTTATATTAGAAAATTGTATTTTCACTGATTAAGAACAAACTAACGTAGTTGTAGAGTTATTTTCAATATAGAAGAATCATATTTATGATGATAATAACATGAGATTTATACATGACTAACTTTTGTTAGAGGCTTCGAACGCGTGAAAGACTTTCGGGATTAAAAGTAACGCTTTATATTTTCCGAGGATAAAACATAGCCTACGTCCTTTCCAGGGTCTTAAACTATAGTCATTACAAAATTCATTAAAATCGATTCAGTGCTTCATACGTGAGAGCGTAACAGACAAACACACAGATAAACAGGCAGGGTAACTTTAGTTATAAATAATTACCCTATCCTCTAACTTTACGTTCCTGGTAAAATAAAGTACCTGATAGAATAAATATAGGATATAGTAGTGCTCGCGCCTCCGCCCGCGTCAAAAAGTTTTTCGGGGACAAAAATATTTTCCCGGGATAAAAAGTAGCCTATAGCACTCAGGAGTTATGTAGCTTCCTATTAGTGAAAGAATTTTCAAAATGGGTTCAATAGTTCCTGAGATTAGCGTGTTCAAACAAACAAACAAACTCTTCTGCTTCATAATATTAGTATTGATATAAGTATGGATATAATTTAACTGGTCAGTATTACCTCATATCTAGGAGTTTGGAATTTGTGCCCGATTTGGCGATAGGCTCGCCTCTTATCACATCATGGGACGGAACACATATGGCGAACCAGGGCACTGGTTGCATCTCTGTCTGCCCCTTCGGGGATAAATACGTGATATGTGTTTGTATTTATTCTGCAAGTTTTACTTCTTGGAGTTCTATTAGAATAATACTTATGCGGTTGAATGTTGAGTAACTAAAGGACCAAATAGAGCAATATAGAGTCCCCCTTAATTTTGTTAAATTGGAAGCTGATTATTTTTGTGCGCAGCGAACAAGCAAAATGCCATATATGTCGCGGCTTCAATTCCTGTACCGAGACGTCAACAAATATTTTTTAGATCACCAACAGGGTTATGGTCGTTGTGTATGTATTTATTTATATGTTTCAGGGAAATCACAAGGACTTGGTATCATAATGTTTATAATTGTATTTTTTTGGCTATTTTCGCCCGACCTTTATCAATCCGACTGCCTCAGTTAAAACTTAATTACTAAACGACATCATAATTTTTTTTTGGTAGTTATAAGAAAAATCCGTATACTGAAGTTACTTACTTTACCTCGAATATTCAGTTGTATTTATTACATGATATATTTGTAAATGAATACTTAGGGGAGCAAGCATTTTGGAATAGCACTAATGGCGACTCCAGTGCCAAGACATAAAATAACTAACGCAGACGAGATTTTCGGGTTTCTGTACTTATAAGCCACTTCAGTTGTACAATTCCATGTTTGTATAAATTGAGAAGAATGCTTATAAATCACAAATTATATTTCAATAAAATATAACTGATAGATGATTTTACTCGAGTATCCCATGATTTGTTTAAGAAAGCAAGTGACATACAGTGAGATGAAAACTTTTCACAGCGGTGTAAAATAAGTAAAAGTTATTAAGGTAATTAAATAAAGTCACCTTTATCACTATACAGTAATAAAACGTTTCATTAGTTTTCATAGTAGCTTTACACTAAATATTAAGAAGTTATCTAGCGGTAATTAAAACTAATAATAGGTTAACCAAACTGTAGTTAATGTTTACTAACTTACACGATTAAGTGCGAGCTCACGCGCTACAAACACTAATATGGTTTCATTGAGATTAATGAACTGTTTGGGTTAAATTAAAGTATTTTAAACTAGGATTAATAACCTCTGTCTAAACTCAGACGCCAAGAAAGGTACGCACAAAGCCAACATAGAAAGGATATTAAACAGTGGCTTCAATAAACGTCCCAATAAGTTATGTAAAGTGCGGGTGCATCGCGTTACATTACAACCCCTACATGGCCCGTCGGGGTTGGGGCGCATGCGCGTGCACCGTCGGACGCGCACGGCATATGCGGAATATTAAAGGAGGAAAGAGAAAAAAATTAACTTGTGAAGCCATTTTCGTCTATCGGCCCCCTCGCCCGCGCTAGGGCTTCTCCGATGCAGAGGCCAGAGAGAGTCGCGCTGTCGCGACGACCGAACGCCGCAGAGCTCAGTGCACGCGCGTCGCTATCGCGCCCGCTCGCAACTCGACAACCGGTCTGGCCGGTCCCTGATTACAACGTGAGACCGATGTTAATTGTGCAGTGTTGTTCGTACTTTTGAAAAGCTTCAGCCTCTTCAACGCCGTGCTACTCACTAACATTTACAAACGGACCTTTCACAGTGTAACTTTTAAACTTTCTGTGCAGTGTTAGTTTGGTAATTGTTTTCACATTACAAGTGTTTGAGTATTAAAGTGACAGGATAAACGTGATTGACGCGGTTCAGTTTTTCAAGTAATTCAGTAAAGTTGAAACTTTTACTAATTACTCGACAGTGTGCGATACCTGTAACAACTGTTATTAGTTTACCGAGGTATGTCACTTCTGTAAACACTGTTTTTCTTCCAAATATAATAGTAGTTTTAATAACATGTATAGTCCTTTATTTCATATTTACTAACAAAACTTTCTTTTAATTTTGGCAACCTGTAATCGCATCTTACAAGTTGTTTTGCACTGCGCTCTACATTTTAAACATTATGAACTGGTTTTTGTTTTAATCAAGCGTGTAACGTACCTAATATCAAGTTGTGTTTTACAGGATCTTTATAAGCATGAATTATGTTTTTATATTATGTTCATATTAAATGTATCCACCTGCTCTCCACATCGGCTTTCTTGTGGTTTCTGGCAGCTGTTGATATGGGGCACTTCTTCATCGCAATCAACGTGTAACGACGTAAAAATGTAACATGAATGAAAAGTACATCTCCGAAGTCGTATAAGAGAAACTCTCATAACATTCAAAAAGTTTTAATGGTGCGCCGAGGATACAGTAAATCAAATCTTTTATTTATGGAGTAATAACTCTACGACAGAGTGCACTCTAAAATAGTCATACTACCTATAATAAAATTCCATACTCCTTCAAATAAATTATCGGACGTTCTTTTTATTGATGTAACGAATGGTGAAATGAATAATGGTTCAAGTTTTGCCGATAAATCATGATTTGCTTTGCAGAGGAGCAATCGATGTTAGGGTAGTATTTGGCGAGGGCTTCCCTTGCTCTCGAGTTTTGTCTGATGTACTTGTCGTATGTCTGGAATCGATGGTGCACTTGAATAAATACTTTGCTTTAATATTGTGCATTCGATATTGAATGTGGGGAGTTGTTTGCGTGTATTGCGAATAGGCGAATGTAAAGTGATTTATGAAAAGGAAGTAGGACGATAAAGAATTTGTAATATCTTGCAGGAACTTGTGAAATTATGAAGTACTGTATGTAGTTCTATTTTTAGAGTATCTTTATAATAATAACTTCCAACAAAGACATGTAAAGTGAAAAGTCCTAACAGACATAGTAAGATATGAAAGAGTGTATAGACTGGTCTATATTAGAAACTGAGAGATTATCGATTTTAAATCAATCAGACCCGGAACCAATAGCAAATTACTGAAAGATTCATTTCGGTACAAGAATCGAAGCTGCTTTCTATAGATTTATAGTCAGTTCAACTACTGGGCCATTGTGACAGCCAAATTTGTGAAATAATAACTGAAGTATTTATGAAAATGTCGAAGAAATCAAAGTATATGTTTCTTAACTATGTGAAGATAGTTATTCTCTTTGCAAATCCCTAGCGGATCTCAAAAATACGGGTCGGTGAAACGTTAGATTGTCAGTTTCAGAAAAGTAGCCGAGAGCGGAGAGGTCGAAATACAACGACCGGAAGAAAAACAGATTGAAATCGATATCTCGTCAAGAAAATAGAAGTGCTAAATAGACTAATAGTCGATGGGCCGTGAAATGACGTGTCGGACGAACCGATACCATTTGATGAACTATTGTTTAGGAATGTACCGATGGGTGGAGGCGGATTGGTTGCGCTCTTGGATTTTCTATAGAATTGGAGTGAACGCAGGAAAGATATAAGGAAATCTCGAACGCAATCGATGTTGCTACAGTCGGTCGGAATTGGTTCGGTGGTAGATTGGATTTAATGAGAATCCCGAATCCCGACGCTGCGGAATTTTGTATGATCACTTAACATTTAAAAATTAGAATATGAATATCGCAGTCAGTACCTTATTATGAACATCACCGTTAAAAGGCTAGGGACGATTTATGTTTAAATGAGATAGAAGCTAACTACAAGATATAATGCGACAAAAATATTGAAAACTGCGGCTGTATGCATAAAATAGGGAAGACATAGAAGTTTATCAGATGATTTTACTAATGGCCGCCATCAGACTGCTTGTTAGAAGCTCATTTTGGCCAATCGTATACGGTCATAAAATTATTGCTGGCAATAAAAGGCGTTCCCACGTTACCGGAAGCTTCTCTGTATCGCCACGCTTCGGTACTTTGCTCTTTCACTATTGTCTCTTTGTCCGTACTTAGCTCTGTCAACCCGTCAAAAGAGCGTTTCTTTATTCCATAGATTGAGTTTACCGCATTAAATTCGTATTGCACCATTCGTTTTAACCCTTTTTATCGATTTAGGATAACTGTTTTTGTGTCATGGTCGACAAAATCAGAAAACGAAGAAAAATTGTATGTCGGTTATTGTGAGTGTAGTGAAATCATATTCACATTGAATTTTTGAGCGTAGAAAATGAATTGTATACCGTATGGTCTGAAAATCTGTTCTTTATAAGTGTGTAAGAAAGTCTGTCAATATCGCATAGGCAGAGGTATATCATACCCACATTTCATGTAAAAGGAGGCGGGTAATAATTTCAACGCTTTTCAAAATTGCTGGTCCTCATATATTTTAAAGTTAATAAAGGCGTAGTTGTTACAGTACGACTGCAAAGCTAAGGTCTCGGGTTCGATCCCCGGGTCGGGCAAAGTGATATTGAGTTTTTCTATTCAGTATCAGCTCGGAGTCTGTAATTTGTGTCCGATATGTCGATAGGCTCGCCCCCTATCACATCATGGGACGGAATAATGGTGAAAAGTGGGTGCACTAGTTGCGCCTCTGCCTACCCCTTCGGGGATAACAGGCGTGAGTGTATATGTATGTATGTAATAAAGGATACCATGATAATTATGTTCCACTTGGTTTCGATCCTTATTAGTCTTGTATAATTTTCTTCGCGTATAACAACTACGAGTAAACTATATATCAACGTACTGCGTTCATACTTTTATAGACAGAGCATAATTGCCGGTGTTCATCAGTAACAACAAACATGGCAAATTTACATTCTTGCTCGGTTTCCATACCACGGATAGTACCAGGACCACCCGCGTAGATAAACCTTTAATCGAATACAAACTTTATAACATTGAGATAGAATATAAATTCATGGATCTCTATTCCCACAAAACCTATTAGTTGCAATAAGCTGCTCCGCGACCAATCCATACGAGTTTTATACGAGTATGATAAAAAATAGTTAAATATAGGTACTGTGTAGATAAAATCCATAACATAAAATTTGAAATAATTAAATGAGTTTCACGAATTAAACGTCTTTTCTACGCTTAATAAAAACTGGCAGCCAGATTTTTTAATCTGCGCCCGACATCTCGAATAATACAGCTGCAACATTCGAATCTCATTAGCAAGTGAAACAAGAGAAAAACTCAAAGCAATAAATTTTAGCAAGGCTCAAGACGAAACGTTTATAAACGGTTCCTTTTAATCTGGTTGCTATTGTTGGGGCGTCCTGCTGAGTGCCACCCGTTGAATTCTTATTAAAGTTCCAACTGTTTCAAACGCTGCGCACTTCTTATTAGTTGGTTACGAAACAATCATTTACAATTAAGCTTTACCGACCACATTTTCTAAACTCCTAAGAATGATAATATTTACTCATGGACAATCTCATAAGTATCGGATATCGATACAGGTAACTTTTTTCTTCTTGTGGCAACACTGGACAATCATGATTGACCGAATATGACAATCATTCAAGGATATAAAAACACGCCAACTGCTTGAGAAACTCGAGAGTGGCAAAAGGTATCATAAATCACAGCGGGTTTTATAGCACTGTGATGGTACCAATAGCTACCTTACGCGTTGAAGAAAGTGTGTTTATTTTAAATGATTGAAGTAATTCCAAGGGTTCCGGCGAGCCTTCGCAGGCGGCTGGGAGACGGATGACGTTGCATTTTGTTAACCATACCGTGTGTGAGTGCCGGCTCTACTCCGATAAAATTAATAGTAGGCTGGCTATCGATTGCAGCGATAAACTTGTTTGAGTGTAGAAAGATACTATGTATCGGCACATCAATCATCCGGCGGTAAATGAAAACATGCAGCTGTCTTTAGTTTAAAACAATATGTAACTTTCGGAAAACGTCGGCCGTATGAAATAGTATTCCGAAGGTTAGAGACGAGTTATTTGACATTTTATGACTGAACGTGACACGTGTTTCGCGAAGATTCGATACCCACTGCGTCTCAGCTGTGGAGGGCAGAACGTGCCGTTTCGGGTGCCCATTAAAATTCCCACACATAAAATTCAATGATAAAAAAGGTCTACCCTCGACGGCCCCTTTCTACTCACAACAAACAAGCAGGTAAGCGAATCTTTACGATATTTACAAAATGAAATATGCGCAATCCGGCGTGGCATTTTACATCTTATTACTGCGGTATAAAGAGTCAGTTCGTAAGAATAAATTTGTTACACCATCTGTCACGTAATATTTGGTGAACAAAACTTGTGTTTTTTTTTTCTTAACTTGGTAAGATATAGGGGCGACGGTGCTCGAAGAAAACTTGCACTTTCTGCATTTTCGTACGTGTGCAAAACTTTTCGTTGGCAACCCTTTATTTGCTTCCAGATTATATGTCTAGCTTTTCGATAGTTGTGTCCTGTTTGGACAGTACATAATAAAAATGTATGAGTATATTATGTGTACTCGTGCATCCGCTCCTAAAATGCAGCCGGTCGACGCGACGCGACGTGTTGTTTGTTCCCCAGCGAATGCTTAAGTTATCAATACCAACAGTTTGTTTGTCGGGTATTTAATTATTCATGGGCTTCGTACGACATGTCGACAAAATTTCGAAATTCATATTAAATCAATTCTGATCGATTATCTTCTCGTTTATAACGTTCGTGACTGGGTTCCGATAATCGATTGAAAAGGTTTCGAGCCCGCTGTGACAGGATGATGGTTATAATGCATTCCACTGTGACACCGCCCGCTTTCTTTAATCAAATACCTTATGCCTTATGGAATCGGCGAAGAAAAAGGTTAGATGAATTCCGTAGTTGAATGTCAAGGACCTCATAGTTCAAACATTTGCCAAAACATTTCGTTTGCTATTAAGATTTTACGTTCTTGCCTAATCGTCTTGTAAATGTCATCGTATCAGATTTTTATGTAGGTATATTAATTAAATCACGCCGAAATATTTATTTATTTTTTAGCGCCGCATTAAATGTATAGAATGTGAATTAATTAATTAATTGGAATGTGACGTTAAATGAGTTTGATTTCCAGGCCAGCCATCAAAATTTGGTTTTCGTTTCTCGATTTAATGTAACAGCCTAGGGCTGCCGGCACTGGAATTAATTATATATAAGATTTTTTGCCTATATCATGGAACAGATCCACAACAAAAGGTGATGACTGAAGACGAGCATCACTACTTTGTGCCAAAGCACCTCAAATGGTAAGAATCCAAAACGTGTGTAATTTTTTTCGCTGAAGTAGGTACTGAGTTTGCGTGCTCTTACCACCTCACTACGTTGTGCTTTGAGGTAGAAATCCAAAACGTTGTTTTTTCGTTACAGTACTGAGTTTGCGTGTTCTAAGGGCAAATACATAAAAGCAATTATAAGATGCAAAGCTGGAGTTGCGTGCTATACAAATAAAAGCTAAGTTTTTTGAAAAATAAAAAGTGTACTAATTAAAAGTTTAAGTTGTGCTTTCTTTATCGCGATCTTAGGTAAGGAATTTAGACTTTGAATTTGCAATCATTTTAATGCAAAATATTTATATTTGTAATATCATGGAGAAACCAGGTGCAATCAATTAACATAATTTTAAGTATTATCGCTTTTGCAAATCAATTCTGTTTCAGTCAAAAGTAACATCTATGTTAGATTCACATAAAAAAACCACACAGCACTAATTTCGCACGGCGTTTTTCTACTAGAAATTTAAATATCAAAGCATGTTTCTCAAAGAAGCATATAGTTAAGGTAAGACCAGTGTACGGCCAATCAAAACAATAATGTTATGATAGGGGCCCGCCTGCCCCATCCGTGTTTATTTTAAACATTCACAGGCCGCAAGATTATATTCCTTGTAACACTAAACCCGAGGGCTGTGTGCTGTACGCCAATACCATTGTTTAACAATCCCTTTTGCTTATACAAATTACTTTCAACAGATCGCGTAAACACTGAATCATTTCACATGTCGAAATTACTTATACAATTGTTTACTTTCTAAATAGCCCTTGTTGAAAGTATCTACCACGTTCAATACGCAGTCATTTCGCTTTAGAAACATTAACTGTCCAACATTACATATTATTAATCTCCTAATGACATCTGCATGTTGTAACTAATAGTCTTGTTAACCCAATCGTTAAATAACGGGTTACACGTTATTTAACTGGTTCCAAATACGGTTTTGTGGGCAAACAATCCGGTAATTTATATTTAAAACGTGATAACATTAGAATTTTATGTTTATCAGTAAAATAGAAGTAAAACCTTTATGGTGTTACGTAAATAATTATTTTCTTATAAACATCGTTAGTTTCAATCGGGCGGGATATTTTATGACTATCTTGACAAACATCAGTGATTTGAAGTCAATCAAGTCGTAAACTGTACGTGTTAATGGCGTAATCACATGGATTGGAATAATAACACCGAAAGCGACTTCATGAAAGTAGTCTCATTTGAATGTAATCAAGTCGAAAAGTCATTACGGAACAAAGGTGCGACTTCACGCGTTGTTTATGTGGAGACACCTATTTAATTCTGAATTTCGTGCAGTTCACTTCCGACGTGCGCTCGGGTCGAACTTTACTGCCTATAAACTCTTTATTGCCCATTGTCGACGATTATTACTTAACCCTCATGACTTATGAAGTAATAAATTCGATCTTTTCATGCCGATCGTGCTTGCGATTTCAATCACACGCACATCGAGATATAAAGCGCATGATGATCGAATAAAACAAGAGACGTAGGTATCTTTAGACGAACATAAACTACCAAGATTGTGTTCCCTTGTTAGGTGCAATAAATGAATCGATAAGAAACAAGACAGTGTGCGTGAATCGATAGATTAGATGGAAATAAGCTTAAAATATCCCCGTATGGTTTGGCTGTAAATAACTTGTTTGTAATTGTAGAGTAGCGATTGTGCGTCGGTATAAGGAGGGCGGCGCTGTTTGATAGCAATCAGACCTGTGCCAGGCTCTGCTCCCTTCCCCAGCTTGCGCGTACTTATAGTTCGCGTGTTATACCGATTTTGGTCATTGATTTAGCCAAGCAACGCTGATAGGCATAATTTGTTTGTACCAAATTTGAATACAATAATAAATAACGCATTATTAGCAGAACGCTCATGACTAAGGTTACAATAATATTGCATTATTGCACAATGGAATAACAACAGAATATAGCGTGTCTTAGAAGGGCCATTGGCTTTATTGAAAGCCGTACTTGCTTTATACTGTCCCCGCTTTCTGAGGCATAAAGTTATTTTCACAACAAAGCAGGCGGGGCCTCCGAGCTCCTTATATTGGGCCTCTTTAGAGCCGACCCATTGTAATCTTAATGCCGTATTATATTAATGCGATAAACATCTCGAAGATAAGTTCGTGCTCATTTTTTTGTGAATTATCTGAGTTTAATATTGGCACGAACACTGTCTCAACAGACAGGGAACGTTTCTCTGGTTACGGCGCATTATCTTTTGAATCGATCAGAGGGGAAGTATCCAATTTTATTAATGAAATCTTTTCAAATACCACGCTCTATTATTTTGGTTTCCTTTGGAATATTTTCGACCGCAAATTGTGTCAAATGTTTTTACGTTCTTATTTGCAGTTACTCGGCATTGTTCGCGTTGAAATCTGATGATGGAGGGAATGTTATTGTAATCTATAGTTTGGTTTTAGTGTCACAGAATTTGTAAGCATTCGTAACCTTCGGTGTTTTTATAAAAGTTGCGCTCGACAAGTAGCTCACTTGATTATGATAACTACCACCCATTTTTTTTTTTACATATACATACATATACACTCACGCCTGTTATCCCCGAAGGGGTAGGCAGAGGCGCAACTGGTGCACCCACTTTTCGCCGTTATTCCGTCCCATGATGTGATACGGGGCGAGCCTATCGCCATATCGGGCACAAATTCCAGACTCCGAGCTGATACTGAATAGAAAAACTCAATATCACTTTGCCCGACCCGGGGATCGAGCCCGAGACCTCAGCTTTGCAGTCGTACTGTAATACAACTACGCCACCGAGGCAGTTAAATATTTTTTATTTCATACATACCCATAATGTGGGAGGAATTTTGGGCGCATCCCCGACCTTTGAGGTGGACGAATACGGTTTGAGAAAGGGATTCGTTGGGTCTATGACGATGATACTGACCGTATTACACCCTAAGCTGCTAAGTCACGTTTCTTTTGTGATTGTCTCTGTTATTGTCAGTCTGTAATACAATAACTTTTCTATAGCAGTATATGTATTAATGGCCGATGATGGTCATGTATCATCGTGTGACTATCTACTTGATAGTTTGTGTATTCTGCTTAAAAAATCTTCAGACTTAGATTATTCACGTTACCCATCCTTGGATGTAATTGCCTTCTATCTATACTAATATTAGCGTTCAAAACGCGCTAATCTTAGGAACTACTGAACCTATTTCGAAAATTCTTTCACTAATAGGAAGCTACATTACTCCTCAGTGCCATAACTTACTTTTTGTCCCGGGAAAATATATTTGTCCCAGAAAAACATTTTCACGCAGGCGGAACCGCAAGCAATACTAGTCGCTAATATTTAGAACTTATTTGAGTACCGAAAAGCGTATAAGATAGCCATATCAACGTTAAAAATATTTTGACACAATCATAACCACAAAGCACATACGTTATAAATTCGTATAATTCTTACGTCGGATGACAAAGCATGAGCTTTTACTGAGGATTTTAGTCGTATGGGAGCGCGCCGCACGCACAATGAAACTCTGCCTTCTCTGAATAATTGTCGTATTTAACTCTAAAGATTTAGTTCCACCGCTCGTATCATAATTGTCTATTTAGCTCTTTGACTAAAAACTGTTGTTACACTTACGGCTTATAATAACTGTGGATTTGTGGTTTTATGTTCGCGTGTGATAAAATGTTTAATGATATTCAGCGAAATTGAGGCATTTAGCTTTTTATTTAAAAATGTAAGTGTCACAACTCAGTACGTTGTGGGTGGCACAAACAATTAGATTTGAGAACATAAACTGTCCTGTGACAAATGCGAGTCATTGAATCCGTTACACCCCATGTCAGAGGCGGCACTCCTTTAATCCTATAATCCTCCCCATATAATCCTGATAGGTCGTCTGGTGCTATGTGTTTTTATTTTGTATTGCTTTATTGCGTTTAAATAGGTATAAAAACATTTGTTAAAGTATTTTCTAATTTTAGTTTTTTAAATTTGATCAATACTTATTGTAGTTTAAAAGAAAAAAAAAGTAAAAACACTTTTCTACACATAATTACATTATTCAAAAATATGACCATTAAATTATTCTAGCAATGTTCAAACAGCATTTCAATCGTAAAGCACAATGTTATAAAACTTTAACATCGCATTGTGAATTCTTTGTGAAAAATTTTAATATCGTAAAAAAAGTATTTTAAAAATCTTTTTGTATATTTTGGCGAAGTAATTTTCAAATGTCTGACTCTGAAAGCTTCAGTAAGTTTTTAGATGTTTTTTTGTTTATATTACAATAACATAGGGTATTATTATAGGAGCGCGCTTAACCCGTGTCTACGGCCGGTATTAATAAATGAATCTCAAGTTTGAGTTACATCTCAAGTAGATATAATGTATGAAGAGTTCAATACGTTATGTCTACTTGAGATGTAACTCTAACTTGAGATTCATTTATTAATACCGTCCTACGAGTCGGCTCTCTCCTTGCTTCGCACCGTGATTCGGTACAATGAAGCATTGTGTCGGGTTGAGTAATCGTCACAGCTAGTTCAAATTTATGTCCAACTGCTTGTACAGTCAGCCACATAAATAGCTGAATAAATTCAATAATTCAAACCGCCTATACGCGTTCAGTTCAATTAAAACCCTTTTTTCTTTGTGTGAAGTAAAGTAAATATCTTTTATTTTTGTCAAGAGAAAATGAAAATTGGTAAGAATGAAAAATGTAGGGGTGACTAGGAGTTTTGAATTTGTTCAGCTATTTATATGGCTGACTGTACCATAGTGGAATATTTTAGGGTTAAAACTTTTTTCATAATATCATATATTTTTTCATTTCCACGTATTTGTTTTATTCCATGTGTGTTACACGCGTTATAAGGGATTTATTGTTTTTTTTTTTATTTTGAAATCTTTACCTATTAAGTAGTAAAAGTAAATTAAAATAGATTAATAGACTGTCCTAAACGGCAATAGCCTAGTTGGGAGTGGAACGGACTGCGGCGACGAATGTCGCTGGTTCAAAACCCAAGGGCACACACCTTTGAGTTTTCAAAAAAATTATGCGTGTATTCTTTGTGAATTATCGCTCGCTTTAACGTTGAAGGAAAACGTCGTGAGGAAACCTACATACCTGAGAAGTTCTCTGAATGTCAGAAGTATGTGAAGTCTGCCAAGTGCCAACTAGCACTAGGCCAGCGTAGTGGACTAAGGCCTCAACCCTCTCAGTTGTAGAGGAGGCCCGTGCAGTAATGGGCAATATACAATACAGGACTGGTATGATATGATAATAGATGGTATATTTTGATATTGTTTATTAAATAATAAACAAAAGTCCTATAAGTCATTGATTTATTTTATATCGTAGATTAATGTATGTTTCTCTACAATTTATTTGCCATCATTCTTATATAATATACTATCGGATGTATAAATATTACGCTGGGATCTACAAAATTCGTATAACACCAGCTTCGAAAAACAAGTTTTTGCTCGTAGGTTAATGAACTGTGTTGTAGGTATAGGAGTAATATATTATACAAAAATGACAATCTATAAAGAGATTTCTTAAATATGAAGAAAGTAAATATTTTTAACGTCATTTATTGCTACAAAGCTAGTGCAAGTATATTTTATTTACGTAATTCTTAATTAGCAAATTGTTTTATAAAAAAAGCTTTATTCATCACGTAGGCGAACATAGTTGCACATATGATAAGTCAAGATAAAATCAAATTGATTATAATAATAATTATTCATACAAAACGTCATTTATAATATAGCACTAAATTTCTCAGATGCTCATAAACAACTTCTCAACGTAATTTTATTTTATTCAACGTCAATGTACTAGAACAAACATATTATCTAAGTTTGCACTATACATTCTTTAGTAAATAAGGACAAATTGTTCACACTTTCTGTATTCTATCTGTATTCAATAAAACTTTTCGTAGCTCCGCACAACTTAGATGTCGGGCCTGCGAAATACCTATAATAAAAGTGGCAAGTTGCCTGAGCGAAGGTCTCGGCAGAATGTAACTTTTGCCTTTGACAAGCTCTCCTTACTGTATGTTATTCTGGCTTCTCTTCTTCAGATTTAATAATCTCCATATTTTATAAACTAATGACATAGTCACGTACAGGTGCTCGGGACTCCAAGCCCTGCGTTTGATTTTACGAAAACTTTTCAAGTATTCCTTTTTATAGCAAGGTTATTAAGACGTAGTGATTTCGAGAAATTCTTAAAGAAAAGCACTAAAATAAGAAACGTGCCACATTATAGTTACGTTTCGATAGTATCTTTCTACTTTTTATGCTTACTCTAATCTTTTGACTATGTCCTAAGGACATACATTTGTATTATCTGCTTAAAAATAATTGGCTATTTTCCGAGACTATCTAGAATCTTCAATGGCTTAACAAACTCTATTTAGAGTAAACTTTGAATCCTAGCCTTCGTTAATGACTTTCAAAACTATACGTTTATACAAATACTATTACAAAATAAACCTATAGAATTCATACTCTTAAAATGTCTCTCAACAAATTCCTTTCAGAGTTAACCCGCTAACAATGAAGAGGGAAAAATACGAATGTTTTTTACACTTAGTCCAGGTAATAATACTTGGAGACAGTCTACCCACTCGACCAAAGCATATAACGTGAGAGGTACTTTATACCCTCTTGACAATTATACGAATGCAACGGCTTATTCGTGTTTTATTAAATAGCTTGGAGTATTCTAAAGGCGTGAACCCACAATATACTGAGGTTAGATTGAATAAATTATAAGTGAGACGAGCCTTCGAGCTCTACTCAACTAGTCGACACTTTACACGTGTTATGAAATACCCTTTCTGACGGACTATAGAGGGTAATGAATGTGACTTATGGTTAATTAATGAGGGTGTGTTATAGAAAACACGTAGATTCTTATGAATCTAATTACGAATGTTATTTGTGGTTTGTTTGTTGTTGACTGCCGGAGTATGTTACATCATGCTCTCGAAAATCTTTCGAAGGTATTCCTTTTTCAAAAAAATATGCGCCGTAGCGGGAACACGCGCAATCATATCTACCTTTGCTATTACCATAGTTATGTATGACGTGATATTTTAAATATGGAACTATATTCTCGCTTGATAATAATATCGTTCGTCTTGTTAGCGAAAAAACTGTCACGAAGGACATTTCTGTCGTCAGAGTTTTGTGGGTCGTACCCACAAATTATATCTGAATTCTACTTCAAGATCTCGGAAAGAAAATGTGATTAAGAATAATGCCTCCGGCTAAAATAGTTGTAACATTCTTAAATAGAATAAAAGTTAATTCGTACAAAAATGAAAATATATCTATGGCAATGTATTTTTTATTAATAACCTTCTGGACAAGAAATATATGAAGCAATATTGTCTGTTACATATGCAAAATGTTATTGTGATTCTTTACATTACTCGTACTATACATAATATATGATATAGAATATGTAAAAGTGATCGCGGGTAAAAGGTAATAAAATATTAAAATATGGTTTATGGTTCGCTTGTGGCCGGAAACATAGTCGTAACGGCAATGCAGAAGTCTAGTCGGGTTGATGGATTTATAAAGAGGGGCGTTCCACGACACGACAATTAACTTACCTCCAAACACACCCGACAGTTGATATTTTATTATTATTCACTACCTCACATCTGTCTTTCGTTTAAAGTTAGTTTGAAAATCGAATAGTCCTTTGACATTTTTTTTAATATTATTATTGTCTTTTAGTGGCCATTAACATAACATGCTATTTTTTTTATAAGGCCATGTTTATGATGAATGAAGCCGAGATGGATAAGGCGTTATTAAAAAAACATTAAATACACTGGTGGACGTATTCGGTATTCTACATATTTTGCTATTCATTAATATTCAAAACTAATAAAAGATTTCATGAACAACATTAAACAGCTTTAATACTGTAATAACTCGAAATAGTCGGTTGAACCTATCCAAAAAATGAATTACGGCGAAACGGCAGTCTGTACACAAACTTTCCAAATGCATACTAACAAAGCTGGTGTTTCGCAGTAAACATTTTCATTCATAAGACGAAAACTCCGCCAGCAGTTTTAGCCAGATAATTATAGAGAAATAGCAAAAGCAGACTACAGAATGAATAATTTCAATTTGCGTAAGTTTTAATAAACCATTTCAACTATGTATTCATTCACGGTAAAAAGAAATAACTTGAGGTCGAATAAATTATGTATTGGTTTTTAGTTGCCATAAACCACAGGTAAATTCGATTTAAAATTTATGCTTTAATATACTTTGATGATATTAAATATTTACACAATATATCACATTCATTAATCCTAAAGAGGTGTAAAAATGTGCATCTGTTCATATTTCAAATTCTTTTCAACCCCTAATATGAATGTTATATTTTTTTTGGATTAATTACTATAAATTCACTTCCTATAATTTGTGTTGGTTCTCCAGTACAAAATTATTGTTATAAACTACTAAGCGACGAACAGACGACTGACAAAAGGATAATAGTCCACTTGAAGGACTTTACTCAATTAAGCCTGACACGAAAAAGACAGATGATCGTCGGTAAGGCGGACTATTTTGCAGGGTTCTGGAAGTTGCACGTCTGGATTGTCTGCTCAGTCGCGTGCACAGTGGAGATCCATTAATGTAGCCGTGTGCTGCCGCCAACAAACAAATTACTGATGCAAACACGTACCAACACGCGAGGTTTGAAAGCCTTTTGCTTGCTTTGTCAATTTTGTGAGTCGCTCCCTTAGAGTATCGCCCCGGAGTAACCCGCCCGCGTAATTTGATAAATGTTATTGTTATTGGCAACGCCAACAAACCTAATTGTTTACAGTTTACTCACGCTTTATATAAATGTTACAATATTCAGTGGGTATGTATGTTATGTTTAGCTGCTTATTTTCTTTCGGTTGTTTTATTTAAATTTGGAAATGTTTTTGTGTTTATTATTATCAAAAATATTTTACTGAAGTCATAGAAGCTTGAAATCATAAACGCTTTATCTCTATTAAATCTCTTTCACGATAGGTAGAGCATGAACTCTAAAGTATTAACTATCCATTGAAATTAATTTACAATAATATTTTCAACTATTGTATGAATATTGTTTGTTACACAGCAAAGGTTATAATTATAAACGTCACACAACCCTTATCTGATGTTTATCCTTCGCAATAAACTTCAGTTGGTTGCAGACTGCAACTAAACTGCCCCCACATCCCCCCCGTGATGGGCATTACATAACTCGGGTGTCGGGGTTTGAGTTACACGGTTTCATTAATTTCGCAGTCTCATGGGGCCTGAGTCACATTTAGTCGTTACCAAAGTCCTCACTCAGCGAATTAGTCGTTTGCGCAAATAATAAAGGAATTAAAATAATACAAAATGTAAAGGGGTGGTGTAATGAGTCGTGTCGTGACTAGGGCGATTGTACTGATTTTTTTATGGTTTTGTGGTGCGATGTGAGTTTCACACCATTGCTGTTTTAAAGTTTTAACTATAGGCTCAATTGCTGTTATATTATTTACAAGCGGCCTTAAAAAATTACATGAATCATCGATATTTTTTTTTATTAGTTCTGAAGTCTTTCTTAGAAGTGAAATGATTGGCGCGTCAGATGTTTCCTAAGCGTTTTGCAGGAGATATGTGACTTACTTTTTACGACCGACCACCGGTCTGACGTTAATATCTAAGGGTTCAAGTCCTAATTGATTGTGAAAATTGGTTATTAATAACCCTTTTTACATCTACCAAATATAATAAAGACATAAAGCTATATGACAGCATTATACTATTTACACCTCAGTTCTAATTGATAATAATAAAACAGCGATAGTACGTCTGGATCTATTGTCAATTAGATCGCACGCGGCACGAGTGAAACAAGCTACGATTCCACTGTCACGGACTGGTTTGTTATGCTACCTCGAATTAGTTCTATTCAGGATATTATCTAACTATCGCTTATTTTATCATCGTAAAATGGCTTAAAACAGGTCCCTTTTTCATAAACGTATAATTAAGAAGGAACCAATATAACAATTGTGTTCTGTTTCAGATTGAATATGGCTGTGTTTAAACTATTGTTGTATTGACAATTTAGTTTAAAGCCATTTTATGATCATAACGCAATTTTCAATTTTTTGAATTGTGTCGTTTTCGTTCAAAAGGTGCGTTATATTGACGCTGAGGCCTCAGTTTTTGTTCTCCGGTTGGGAAGTGATATTGAGTTCTGCTCGATATCAGGTAAGTCTGGATTCAATAAATGGCAATAGCCTTGCACCCTATTAAATGGGCGTTAATATGGCGAATAATGCGTGATATAACCTCTGCCTGCCTGTAAATGAAACAAGGCGTAATGCTATGTATGTTGTTGAATATTAGTTGTATTAAAAGAAGTAAAATTCGCTGGAAGTGGAGAATTTGAAACGTTTCAGATGTATTAAATGTAGAACGCAGTCTTCCTTACTCATCTCGAGGGAGTCGTTAGACTTCACTGAGCTTGCCATCTGGTAAAGTTGTAGGAATCTTGTACAAACATACTATGAAAGGGTTAATAATAAACAGCTATTCTTATCGTACGCTTCTGTTTGATTCTGATAAGTTTTACTACTTATATAAACTATAAACATTTGCTTTTGTTATACATTTTTGTGATATTAATTGGCCGGCACGAATTTAATTGTGACTTATGCCCTCTCTGTTTTTCAATCGGTATTTGGAACAGTCGATACAGGGAATAATTTTCCAAACGTTTTTAGAAATGTTGTAAAGTAAATTTCCGAATTTTCTAAAAAATGACGCGGCGTTCATATAAACTTATATAAACAAGAAAGTTTTAGTGGATACAATGTATTTTTGAAACAGTCATAATTATCTAGTTTGTATAATATATTTTTTGGACATACAAGTCGAAATAAAAAGGGTTTCGTGTCACGAAATAATAAAACTGTTTATTTTAAGACAACTTATTAAATGCTTAATTAATCATATTTTTGTGGCATCTAGTATGTTTTATATTAACAAAAACTGGCACATAAACAAAAGATTCATATCACGCAAGTTATTCCCCCAATGAATCACTTTGATAGTTCCTAGAGTTAGTTCTAATTTTATCGCACTGGCGACTCGGCGCCTCAGTACATTTATACAGTTCTAGTTATTTGTATAAATATAAAATAAACATTTACTATCACGCAATGCCTCTAAGTGAAAAAACTTGTTTTAAAAATATCAAGATAATTTTAATCCTTTTTATGGCGATTTTTAGAAATGATTTATATAATTGGGCTTTTGCAATTAAAGTGTTGTTAATTAAAAATATAAATTATTCATAAGCATAATTCGTAAAATGTTGGAAATTAATTTATGAAATGCACTAATGCTCTTAGGACTGCTCGTAACACATTTTCGTATTTATAAATGATTTTTTTAAATAGAAAACTTTATTGTTATTTTTCTTTCAAAAATAAAAGATGGTCATTGCGATGTGAGTAAGTGGATAGATAAACTGCGATCCATACATATACACTATAGGAGAGAAATTCTTAATGCCCTGCCGTTTAAGTTAGGAATAGGTCTTCTTCAAGGTCAATATTGCAAGGTCTGAAAACAAATGCAGAAATTAAATGACTAAAATTTTTGGCAAATTAAAACTAATCGGATAATAAACATTTGAGGTAGACCCTTTAGTCTCTAAATTGATATTACATAATTTTTTTTTTTATTCTATCTTACCTTAGCTAGTACTATAGTTAATTAAACTCTCTCTCTCTCTCTCTCTCTCTCTCTAAATTACAAAACATGTACAACATATTGCGACTATAATTGTTGATAATGTCCAAGTTTTATGAACACTCTAGATCTTGCTTGCGACTCCGCCCGCACAAAAAAGTTTTTCCAGGGTAAAAGTCAGCTTTATATTTTCTTGGGGTAAAAAGTAGCCTATATCCGTTCCAGGATCTCAAACTATCTCCATACTAAATTTCATTAAAATCGGTTTAACAATTCCAGAGATTAACGCCTACAAGCAAACTTCCAAACTTAACCCTCTATAATATGTATGTAGATTATAAGATAGGTATATGTAGGTGTTTACTATTCTTGGAAGAACACCAATAATGGATTCATGCATGCCGTGCCAACCTGCGAGCTCAAACGATGAGTCCTCATGATATGTAACCGCAAATACTTATGCCAATCGACCGCGACACGGAAAATGTCCTCAAAATAGTGCTATGGAATATACTTACAAAAATATGGTGAATGTTAGATGTTTGTTAGTTGATTAGTTAGTTTGAACTAGTTACTTCTATGTATGGAATCATACATATAACTATAGAACGAAGTAAGTTATTAAGTTTTAAGTATTATTTGTTTTTGCAGTAAATTTTACAACAGAACATATATTTTTTTATGGCATTGAATGACGAGACGAGCACGCTGTTCGCCTGATGGTAAGCGATACAACCACCCATAAACAGTAACAACACCATACAGCACCTTGAGTTACAAAGTGCTGTGTGGCATTTCACTGCGCTCGTCATCATGAGACATAAGATGTTAATTCTCATTATGTCCAGTAGTTACACTGGCTACACTGTCCTTCAAACCGAAACACAACAGTGTATGTGAGAGTCCTACCATTGTAGGTGGACTGTGTTCTGTGGTGTTAAAAATAAGTACAAGAGTGATATTGTTAAATAATAGTTAAAACAGTACAAATATAGCTTAATTTAAATAAGATTAATCAACTAAAAATACGTGATGTAGATCTGTTAGATTATTTATGATTATTCATGAGCTCAATGCGACAAATAAAGTTACTAATTTAGTTTATAAAAAACAATGGTTAGGTATGAACACCTACGTCTACTAGGTGATAAAATCTCTTTGTTACAATAAAATACACAAAGAAAAATAAAGGCTATCTTGCAATACTCCAAAGTTACCTGTTGTTTTACGGAGCAGCCGATCACGTTTGTACGTCCAAAGGTCGCGGCGACCTCTGGATACGGCTCAAGGAGCCCCTGCAATCCACTCACGTAAGTACTAACAGACAGACGGACCCACACGTCACGTGCATCGCCCTGCACTCTTTTCCCGCAACTTCAATTTAGTTAAAAGTACTGGCTGAGTGCAAGCGTGATCTAACTTCACTCCGCGGTTGGAATTCGGTTTTGCTTTTTCAAATTCCGTTCAACTTTACAACGCAGAAATGCCATTGAAAACGGAGCGAAATTGGAAACCTCTCTTCTCGTGCGTTGTTTCGGTGTTTTAATATGTTACTTTCAATTTAAGATCAAAGGCCCTTTCGTCTGATTAATTTTAAGTCTCGTTACCGCAATGGCGCAATTTCGCAAATCGAGATAAAGAAATAAATTAGCCAATTTACCGCGACGAATTACACTTTGACGTTTCATTTCCAGAGACAATCAAGTTTTTCATTGAAATTTGTGAACGCAGCTCTATTTAATTATGACCGTAAAATTTAATGCATGAATAACTTACGGCAGCAATATTCAATAATAGTTTAGACATTATTCATTAGATCGTAAATACCCTCTGGGTACCCAACACGGTGTAAAACGACCTTTGTCGATGTTATCAACGAATTCCTGTTGCTTGTCGGTTTCGAATTTTTTTAACAATAGCAGTACCAACATGTGTTTCGTCAGCCGCGACCGCCCTACGATATTAACATATTGTTACCGAGTGCCGGCCTTCTAAAAAACCTTTTTAAAATTGTGACATGACAATGATGCGTTAACATTCTGACAATGCCCCGTTAAAGGCAAAATGGGAAGTGAGTCCATTTAGGTGCGCGTCGGCTACGTGGCGTCGAGTTTACAACTCCATGCGTCTATGGGTGATTCGGGTAATGCTTAGTCACAACTCACAACGGAACTGGTTACCGTTTACGAAATTTTTATTAATGATCTTTTGGCCACGGTTGGTTAGGATTACTTATGCGTATAATTTTATCGGACTCTGTATTTCCCCATACTCTATATGGTCACACGATCAATAAATCATTGAGACATGTACGATTGCTTGGGTAATTAAAAAGCGTATCGGATCACGCGTAATTAGTGTTTAAAGTCATTAATTTTAGTAATTTTACATTATTTTTTATTATAATTAATGTAGTTGCTGAATGCTACGTTTTATTCGGACTCTAAATCGAGAACGGACTAATCTGGGCGTAGTCGCGGCCACTAGCAATATAAAAACTTAACATTTTCTTTTACGTAACTCTGTGTCAAATATACATAATATAGATACTTAAACTTTTACGTGGACATGAGAATAACAGTGTTATTTACTTAAACCAATCCCCAAAGATTACACGTTAAGAATTGCGTTTATATCTCAATAAATAGTCATCAAATATTTTGTCACGGCCAAATTTACGATGAGAGAAGCTCAAACCTATTATATGATAAAAATTAAATCCATTTTTATGATCGTCGCCTCCTACGCTTGCCAGGCGACAGCACTCTTATAGAGGCATGTAAGTTATAATAATTTAATGCGCAGTCAACCCATTAAAAGGCATTCAGTCTCGCCCCAACCGTTCGTATTCAATAGAGCAGAGGTAAGCCGCAAATAAAATAAAAGTGAACTTTTATCGTCGTCTTATATGGTAAATTACATTATCTTGAACGGATAAGTCTCATATTTCTTCGTGCAATTATTGTAATACTTTAATTATAGCGTCGTGGTGAAGTTTAGGTTGAAGAGTTTGGTGTTATTTACATCAACGCGGGTATATGCTAATCTTGGTTTACACGATACTATTAATTAGATTTACTGAAAATCATTGTTTTACTTATGTCTCTCATCTTATCTCCTTTTAGCTGCATTTTTTTAAAAATATTTGTGTATATGTTCCTTTCTTTATCTGACTTGGAAATAAAATTGTTTTTCTTAAACATTCTACAATTTATATACTTACTCTTTTAAACAATCTAAAAATCTTTCAATGTTCCAATAGCTCTCTCGTAAAACTTGTTCGGTTTTCGAGAAAGAAACTGCAGTTTTGATATCGCCAATTACGTAGAATTATGAAGTAAGATTTCTGATTTTTTAACTTTTAGTGGTATCAATATTATTTTGCCGGAGTAATTATCGTAGATTACAATATTGAATAGCAATAGACTCGCTCTCTATTAGGTGAAACCTAAGATTCACGCATCTAACTACCCCTAAAAGGAGCGCTATATATGTATATCTAAATCTTGAGTGTTGTTTTTATATTTGTATTCCGATTGCCCCAAAGTAAAAACAAAATCTATGCACGTAGCAATTTCCAAGCTGCTCGAAGGAACGTGCAGGCACGCGCTTCGTCACTCAATAGTACTTGTTTATTTAGCAAGCACTAGAAACATGAAATTAGCGGAGCTCATGTTCAAATACGTCATCAATAAAATCTAAATCAGCTAAGTCATTAAGAACCCAGAGACTATGTATGTATTTTAGTAGAGTTTGGATCTATATGTATCTTAACCTTTTCTTGGTCGAGGAAACTTACTTGATCTAAAAGTATCGAAATATAACCTATTACTGAAATATTATTATTGTTGTGTTATTATTGTGTGCTTGAAATATGATAATTATGTGTTGATATGTTCTTAAAATTAGTAGTTTTAGACTCGTAATTTAAAAGCAATGTACCAAACTTTTTAGTAACTGATTGTATGCGAGTTCACGTAAATTTTAGTTCGTGTTTAGAAATTAGTTTGCTTTCGAATAATGTTTGGAGAGCTAATGTAAAACTTTAGTCGTTCATTTATATTAAAAGTTATTATAAACACGCCTTAATGTACATATAATACCAGTATTTGTGTGGTAACGTTTGTTAATGTGCCTTAATTAGAGCCTTTAAAGCATTTGTGATATTCTAGAGGAGAAAGGAAATACCAAATTAGAATTCATTAACTGACATTAAAAAGAAACGTTGAATAAATTTTATTTGTGATTTGACACCCATGTGAACAAGTATGCAGTCTCTCCGGAGAGAATATCAGTTTTATCACCCAAAGTAACCAAATAAGGTTGTTTGTTTTAGTATTTGAATATGATTATGCCCTCGACGGTGTTCAACTTAAACAAAATTAAATACCACCTGCAGTTTAGTGGGCCAATAGATGCAATCATTACGGTGAGTTTGACTCTAATGGCATTCGTTTAAACTTTTAGAATCCAAATGAGTCTGCATTCAATTTGAATACTTATAGGGTTTGTTTACGGACAATAATTGAATTTAAATATTAACGCGCAAGATAGGTTACTTGAACAAAACAACACTTAATTACGAGATAATGATTGTGAACGCTCGCCGGTGGGCGCGGAGCCATGCTTATATCAGAATGCAATATCAAAAGTTAATAGCCGGCCGGTTCACTGCTCTAGGAAAATTAATTTAAAGTGCATAGAATAGGTAATTACAGCCAAGTAGCCATTAAAGTAATAAACAGATGAATCGTCCAACTATTTGCATGTTAATGTGTGCGTGACTGTAATGCTTATTTTATTAAAGTTATCTTTTACAGCCATATGGAGAACTTGTGTGCTTGGTTGTAATATGTTTATTATCTGCTTGCAATAGATAATTATAGCATTAACACGAGCATGAGGCAGATAATGTATGTATATTTTTTCTGTTCGAATTTTTTGTTGTGTTAACAACCTTGTAAACGGAAGTTGACTTGTTATTGGACATATTTTTTTGCTCATGTTTTAGATGTAGATAAAAATGTTGTGTCACTAACATTGTGATGTATTAAAACACGATACTAAGTAATGGTTCGGAGTGACTTAAATTTATAGAAATAGTCTAGTTCGAATTTATCACTGAAAGTTTCCGCGTATTGTGAGAGAAACACACCTGTTGCCTCGCTTATTTTCATAAGTGTTGTGCAAATAAACCTAAATAGAATTACAGGTACCGGTCGTTTCCTTTTACGGTTATTGCTAAAGCTTTTCAACCAAATCACTCCTTGAAAGTTGAATGCGTTAATTTTATTTTTCATTACATCGCGAATTGTATGAGAGCTGCTTTGTTCACGGTGTGTGAAGATTAAAAGCACGAGATCGGCCACGCCCAGAGTTGATTGTCGGCTGCGATTGGTCCAGACAAGCTCACAAACTCTTTGTTGTTCACCGCTTTGTTTAATACCTGGAATTAGCGATTATGATTTTTATGTTTGAATTAATAAAATGTATTTACCTATTTCTTTGCATAACTCCACGGGGTTGAGCGAAAATCCATAAGATAAAGATATTAGGCTAAGTGAGCGAAAATTTTGTTGAAACGTTAAGTAGTTATTAAGAAGTTAATCTTTGAGAACAATATTTTTGTAATGGCTTCTTACTTTAAAATAAGGGAATAATTAAGAGTTGAGGCCGTGTTTTGTTTAGTACTTGCTTGTTCACTTCCATTGGTAGAGTCAGGTTGTAAACAGTATTATAATTCTCTACAGTATGAATAGGATAGTTTGAGCGCGTAGTACTAGGGTGTTATAATACCACTGATATACAGAAAATCAAAGTAAAATGATAGAAACATAATAATTGAATATCATATTAATTTCATCCATTTCTGTTTCACAAATTTCAAGTATATTTTATTTGACAGTTATCGTATTGGACAGCTAATTTAGATATTTATTTACTTTTTTTATTGCATCGAATGACGAGATGAGCAATCCGTTCACCTGATGGTAAGCGTTACGACCACCCATAAACAGTAGAAACACCATCCAGCACCTTGAGTTACAAAGTACTGTGTGGCATCCCACTGCGCTCGTCATCCGGAGACATAAGATGTTAAGTCTCATTATATCCTGTAGATATACTGGATATAATGTCCTTCAAACCGAAACACAACAGCGCATGCACACTGCTGCTTGGCGGTAGAAATAAACATTGCAGTGGTACTCACCCAGACGGACTCTTACATATGAGAGTCCTACCACCAGTAAAGTACACACTTTAATAGCATAGTAGAGTCTGACTTTTGAATTTGGTCGCCTTTTAAATTTATGAATAGTTGGGAATGGAACGGTCTGTCAAGACAATGTCCAGAGTTTAAAAAACAATGTTTAAAACCCAAGGCATTGTATTGTTTATCAATTATCGTTAGCTTTAACAGTGAAGCAAGACATCGTGAGGAAACCTACATATCTAAGAATCTCGTGGGTATATGAAGTTTGCCACCGCACACTAGGCCAGCCTGGTGGACAAAGGCGTAATACCTTCTCAGTTGTAGAGCAGGCCCATGCTCAGCACTGGGCAGTATATAATACAGGGCTGATTGCATTGCATATATTTATGTGTCGAGTAGTTTACTCAAAAGCCGAAAACCAGGCCCTTATTCACGGTAATTTTATCATCACTTTTTACAGATACGATAACGGATAGTAATTAACAACGCGAGTAATTCCATTCAAATCATATTTGAAACACGTGGGCGTTAGTAGGCGTATGCTTTTTTCAATTTAATTGGACACAGCCTAAGTACTTTATCTTTAACTCTTAAGCAGTATCTTAATACGGATCCTTGTCTATTCCACGAGACATCCTGCCCACACATCTGTCAATGCTGCAGCCATTGGCACGCAAAGAGTGGGCTCGAAACGTATCTCAAAAAAGGAATTAGAAAATATTATAACGTAGGATTGTAATTTAGAAAGTCACGCACATCACGCCTTTATCCTCCAAGAGGAAGCCAGAGTGCAACCAGGCGCCCACTATACACCTGTGTGCTCGTTCCCATGATGTGATAGGAGCACTAATTCCAGACTCCGGGCTCAGGAATCGAACGGTCCCGTGCAGCTATCTTCGTGCAACAAGATACCCCGGGGCCGTCTCGTATGCGCCGAAGAAGGCCACCGCGGGTTTTGGTTGGTATGCCGGTGTAGGGTGTACATAGTGTTAGGGACTCGGTCTAATGCTCGCTCGGATGATGCTATACTCCCAAGTGTCGGCATTGAGTCGTAACACTGTGTGAAACCAACATAACCGATACACTCATCCTCCAGTGGTAGTAGCGATAACGCGTTTTTTCCCCGCAAAAAAAAAGACTCCGGGCTGATATTGAGGATAAAAACCCAATATGACTTTTCCCAACCTGAGATTCGAACCCAGGACCTCAGAGTGGTATCATACCGCGCACACAACACAACTACGCCACCGGGACAGCCATTTTGATAGTAAGTTGCCCGTAATGTTAACTTTGATTAAAGTAATTAATACACGACTACTACTATTTCTTTCGCTGTCACTAATTGGATGCTCCATTTAGGAAATACTTTTTGTAACTTTTGATACTATAAAGGAACTAATTTATGTCCGACAAAGGTTCAAGAGGCGTAATGGTTTATTTGATTTCCTTCTTACCCTAGACTTTCTTTCATACTGTTGCTACTGATCGAATAGTAAGATTCAGATTTTATTTCTGAAATTAGGTATTCTAGATTGCTTTTAGTCGAATCTTAATAATTTAACATGTAAATGCGAAACTTGAAATGAATTAAAGTTGAAATGTTGCGACAATTTTTGTGTTTGTTAGAAATAAACGCAGAAACTACAACAGATTTGGATGAAATGTGGCTACTTAGATGGCGTCGAACACTGTTTTAGGGACTTTTGTAGCAAGCGAAGCAGCTTTTTTTTTTTTTATAGTATGGCCATCTTCGGCTCATTAGGGACGGCTGCGGGCTTCCTCCGACTCACGTCTAAGTTGTCGTCCGCAACCGCCCCTAAGCGAAGCAGCTAGCAATACCTAATATGTAATATTCAGACTGAGACTAAAGCGACTTTAGATTAGTTTGATAAGGTATTCACATATTAATCCGTATGTTTTACATTACAATGTTAATCTCATGTATATTCTATGTAGGTACACGTTGGCCACACGTCTGTGCATATAATTACATTGCCAGTGATATTTCCTTTTCTTTATGTGTTAACTGACAGCAAGTCTTATGTAAATTCGTTTTATTTTCATTATTCCATAATGATGTACTAAGGCGTGGGAAAGCGACACCGATTTATAAAATTAAATGTTATTCTGTATCGAGATAGATTACATAATTCAATAATATTCTTTGATGTTATTTTAGGATCATTCATCATCTTTATGCATACAATAATTGTGGAGTGCAATAAACTGTGAATTTGAATTTGAATTCAAATAAGAAGTAAATGAGTAACAAAATCTTATATCATTAAGCCGATTTTCAAACAATGTAAACAAACTTCTGAATTCTCTATATTTGAATGATACACTGAATTTTAACATGATACTCGGTTTGATCTGCAAAAACAGTATAAACAAAATGAGGATTAAGATAAAGCAGAAACACACAGTAAAATATTACACGTAAGATGGACAGTAGGCCTCGTAATTCTAGCGGTATGATGCCGTGCAACACGCATGTAACTCGTGCGTAATTCATATGGTTTTCTCAAGAAATCGCGCTCTTTTATCTTAGAAGCTACTAAGCTTTATCCGAACTATAAATCATTTTAACTTACAGTTCGTACTGTTCGTAGTGATCATCACTAAAAATTGTCGAGATGATTATCAAGATAAATATGGTGCGATGATTATAATAACTGAAAAGTAATCTTTGATTTTCATAATTAATGTCGGACGAATGCTTTTTAAAAATGTATCTATAGTCCGTCCAACTATTTATTTAACTTTTGACATATTATAATTATATTGAAATTTTATAATTATTGACAAGGAATGGAAAACAAAATAATTGACTACTTTATGGACGTTATTTTTTGTTTTACATAGTGAAGCGACTTACTCGTCAGCTCCGATATTAATTATCGATCGATATTCGTTAAGTTCAGCGATTGTGTAACAAGATAATTCAAAGCTTTTTCATTGAAAAATAAAATTTGGCAGTGTAGAATTAATTATTTTATTTTTATATATGCGTAAATATACGATAATCAATAAAATAAACTATTAACGTTAAATATTGACAAAAGTTATATTGGATATAGAATAATACCTAAAGAATAAATGTATAAACAGCAAAATAACATTTCAATGTGTTTAATCGATAAAAACTTCTTAATAAATTCAATCAATTGTTACAAGAAATCGAATCGGTAACGCATAAGTACATCCCCAATTGATTAGAAACCGAACTGACAAAGTTAAATAAATGATTGTACGGATTATAAGCATAAAATTAAGTTGACAGTTAAAACATCTAATAGTATCAACGAGGCTTAGTTGCCAGACGTATAAAAGTTTATTTTAATACTAGCTTTTGCCCGCATTAAAAAGTTTTTCCGGGATAAAAGTCCCGCTTTATATTTTCCCGGGATAAAAAGTAGCCTATGTGTTAATCCAGGACATGATCTACCCGTGTACCAAATTTCATCGAAATCCGTTCAGTAGTTTTAGTAACAAACATCCATACATCCAAACATCCATACATTCTTACAAACTTTCGCCTTTATAATATTAGTAGGATATACACAGTAAGATTTCCAGTTCCCACGTACTGATTTGGTTCGCTTTGATCGTTATCAAACATGCGTATCGGCGGACAAACTGAAGCACTTCATAAGTTTAAACAGTTCCAACTACCGGCTAGTGTACGACTTGTTACGCTGTCCGAACTTATAGTATCCACATACGATGGGCTTGGTATCATGCGACCAATTCGTCACGCGGTACAGTCTTCACGCCACACGATCGAACCGTACCATGCGATGTCCAGTTGTATCCAACCAACTTTGATGGACAAGCCATCGAACCAGCCGTACCAACAATAATAATAATAATGTCCATCGAACCGTGCCCCACACGATGCGATATGGTTCTATGGCATACCATTTTAATGGTTCGGCTGTACCAAATCGCATCGTATGTGCCCACTTTTAATCTGAACGACTTAACATGACTAAAACTTGGGCAATGTTTGAACATAATGATTGACTGAGATTTATTAGTCATTCCCGCGTGTAATGAGTGTAGAATTCCACGTCATTCATATAAAAACTTCTATAGTGTAGTCGTAGAGTAATTTTCCAGAGGTGGCAGTGGGCTAGAGTAAAAAAATAAAATGACTTCTGTCTAGCCCTGTGCAGATTTGATAATTTAGGTCGTTTTCAAAAATTTTATAGTAAGCTGCCTCAAAATCCTGTAGGTGGCACCACGCAATTCTGGAGTAGACACAGACTACCCAGCCTTCTCTATACACGTATACAGACAAAAGATAGATCATAATTCGTATAAGAAGAGAGTAGAGTGTTATAGTTCAGCTAATTGCATAAGTCCTGTGTCTCAAATTAAATAAGGTTCATTAATTATAATCCAAGACGTATTTTAAGACGACAAAGAATGCCTTAATAGTAAATTTCTCCTTAATTCCAGTACCGAGAACGGCGTCCAAATTTTAAGCAATGTCTTATGTTTTTGTGCTCGGAGAGTTACATAAAAATTCCTTAAAGACGTCGCAGACAATACAGCTCGTAATAAAATTACGAGAAGTAATGCAATTCCACGTTCCGAAACGGTCACGGAACATTTTAAGTTGTGCAGTCGTCACCTTAATAATGATTGTAGAACATTTTTATATAAGAGAAAAATATAAACTGCGTGGCACAAATTCTTAAAGACATTTCTAGTGTTAATGAATCTGGCGTGAATCAGACATGGGAAATAAAAAGATCTTTTGTGCAGAAGTTCTGGTTATTATTTATGAGTATGTTGTACATAGCATTGCAACAGATGCATGATTAGTATAATATTTATAATATTATAGTCATTGTTTTGGTTTAAACAAATTTGATAAAACGAAATCTTCAACAAAATAATGACTTTTTGTTATTCTATGTACCTCAAATGCAATATTGACTGATTATTTAGCATACAAACTTAAAATGCATTCTTGGAATATTACAGACAACTTGTGAATACCAATAGTATGTTTGAATACTATCAAAATAATGGTATTGGTGCCAACATTATGCTGAGGGCGTCTGGGCCAGTCCCATTTCATTACGAAACACATCAGCATACAAAGACGTCTGCAAAGAGATAGGTACATTGTACACTATTCGTTTCATATTGTACTTAGGCTAAATTAAGTGTATTGGTATTGTGCAATGATGAGAGGACTAGATAAATAACATGGCGCTTTTATGTTCTCGATTTATATTCTGGTACTGGTGACTAACTCACAGGAATAATATCCCCTGAAGAGGCACGCAAGTGCATGCATATAACTGTTTCGTGTCTGAAATAGGTATAAAATAGAATAAATAAAAGATCTATACCTAAAACCAATACAGTTTCAACAACTCTTGAGTAATTACTATTAGTATTACACAATTGTGTTAAAGATTATGATCGATTTATAGAACAAAGTGTTTACCTTTGTACACAAAAATGCGTTCAATTTAGTAATTTTTCATTTACATGGACGTTTTAAATAATTCATACACACAGCCAACGAAGCCACGCAGAAAGGAGACTAATGCATATTTAACAAGCCTTTATATCCTAATAGAAACGATGTTTCGAATAACAAAAATTCAACTTTACAATTACTCGATTCAATGAACGTACTAAATCGATCAAGCGTTTACCATTCGTGAACACAATTACTGTATTCTAAGAGGTTATGCGTCAAACATCTCGCAGAATATCTCAATATTAAACTTGTAATGTGTTTGTGTGACTGCCTCGGTGGCGTAGTGGTATTGCGTACGCATTACGAGTACGATTTGCGCGCTGAGGTCCTGGGTTCGAATCCCGGGTCGAGCCAAAAAAATTGTGACTGGGTATTTTCATCTTAAAATTTACTCAGTCGCAGCTCGGAGTCAGGAAGTTGGCGGTGTGATACCCCCGTGCCTCGGAAAGCACGTAAAGCCGTTGGTCCTGCGTCTGACCTCTCTCCGGTCATGTCGGATTGCCGTCTCACCGGACTATGAGAGTGAAGGAATAGCGAGTGCACCTGTGTATTGCGCACACACTTGTGCACTATAATATCTCCTGCGTACCTGGCTGATCTCCGTTGAGATTGGCCGCCGTGGCCGAAACTGGCTAGGAGGATTTCATTTCATTCAATGTGTTTATCCATGTTGCATACTAGCATGCAGAGCGACTTGACGTTGAACATTTTAATATGCATGAAGTAAATGAAATAGTTCCCTTGGATATCAGCTTAAATTTGTGGGTGTCTGGACATAGAATTATTGTCGCCCACCACCTTTCATTAGGGATCCCGTGCCTGAAAGGTAAAATGAGAACCTTTGTGGTGAGACTTGTCTGTCCGGCTGTCTGTTTGAAATGCCATTCACAGAACGACCACCCTTTCGGTTTATGTTGATACAGTAAGTTACCTCTAGTCAGAGATGCTTACTCTAACTCCTATCGATCTCAAAGGAAATATTTATTAATCTGTCAGAATCACAAGAGTGAAATAAAAATAATTCAGTTTGTCTAATTGATGAGAAAAATAAAACGATATCATAAATGTTATGTGTTATGATTCCCATAAGAAAATCCATTTTTCTCCATAACTACCTTATTTCTAAAGACTCCAAGCTATAAACAGACAAATTGAAATAAATTATTATTTATTACGCATACATTGCTCGGTTTCATGTGCGTATTATTTACGTTATTATTTCATGAATTATAAAAAGTGTGTAAGAAAGAAAAATCTACTTAAATTGTCGCCTCATTGTCTATTATTTTTGATGGCCACAAAACAATTTTTGTACGAAGGCTGCCTAACTACGTGATCAGACACAAAAAGCCCTCGTTTGTCGTCGAGCCCGGCAGACGCGAGGTAATTTGTTTAGAATAAAAAAACCTGCGAACGGCCTTTAGGCCTGTAATAAAAACAGAGATATGGCTCTGGTAGGTTGGATCGAGATGAAATGAATTTAGATTACAGGTTAACGCCGGCTAAGTGTGGGTTCGGCGCATCACCTGTGCTTCAAAAAACGCGGTAAAAAATAGTGGTCCGGTCACGTGGCCACCGGCCATTTTGACTTGACGCTTGAGATGCAATGACAAGTTTCAAGCCAGCTTATTACGAATGTTTTCGTATAACAAAAACTGAAGTTATTTTCGACTTTGTAACTATTGGTGTTTTTATCGCAAGTTCGTAGTATGAGAAAAGTTTGTGAACAGTATTAAGTTTTTGTTGGTCTCGAGTCTCGACTGTTGACAGTTTAAGTGCTATTAAAAGTTTATATAGATATATACATTTTATATAGTTGTGGTTATCGTATAAATTATATTTGTACAAATACATGGGGTTATCGGTACATTTATCTTCTATACATTGATAGGAGTACACCTACTGTCAACATCAAGATAAAAAAAAATCATAATTGACACAAGCAATTAATAAATTTTGAGTTCAGCATAGCATATTTTGAAACATCTACTCTGAGGGTTGATCGACATATACATACATATACACTCACGCCTGTTAGCCCCGAAGGGGTAGGCAGAGACGCAACTAGTGCACCCACTTTTCGCCGTTATTCCGTCCCATGATGTGATAGGGGGCGAGCCTATCGCCATATTGGGCACAAATTCTAGACTCCGGGCTGATACTGAATAGAAAAACTCAATATCACTTTGCCCGACCTGGGGATCGAACCCGAGACCTCAGTTGTGCAGTCGTACTGTAGTACAACTACGCCACCGAGGCAGTCAATGAGGTTGATCGAATCAATGAAAAAATACTTAGAGATCATTTCTATGTGCAACAAAGCGCGCCACTGAAGCGCTTAAACGAGCAGCGAAAATAGAGCCTTTCAACCGAAATTAATAATTTTCAATTGCATAAATGTATCGTTATACATTGTTTTTCCATTATAACAATATGAAACTATCACTTTTTACGCGAGAACACAATGTTACACTCGATATTTATGTTTGATTGACGCTTCTCTATTGTCTGTGATTACCGTTCATATAATTTTAATTTGAAAACAACTACTGTTTGTAATCTATTGTTTGTGGTCGGGAAAAAATATCAAGCCGCGAAAAGTATTCAAGTCCTGAGGGTTCCATGCCGTTATTCTTTTACCGGAGTATATACATATACCTACCAAGTAATATATGCATATTGAATTAAAAAAAACTGTTTTTTATGGCATCGAATAACTTGCCGTTCGCCTGATGATAAGCGATACGACCACCCATAAACAGTATAAACACCATCCAGCACCTTGAGTTACAAAGTAGAAAGAAGAAAGAAAGAAAGAAGATTTATTGTTGGGACAATAACAGTATAACATATACAATAAAATGTGAAAAAACAAAATATCTAAAACAATTATATGACATAATTATACTAATTGTGCCAACAACGGGAACCCTCATTCAGCTATACTTGCCGCAGTACCAGCCTGACTGATACTGCAGCGCTGATTTTCAATGAGGGCCCCAGGTGACGTACGGACACTGTAGTACTGTAACTACTGTAACTGTAACAAGTACTGTGTGGCATTGCACTGCGCTCGTCATACTGAGATATAAGATGTTAAGTCTCATTAGATATGTCCTGTAGTTACACTGGCTACAGTGCCCTTCAAACCGAAACACAACATTGATTGTTGTATTGATTTTTTGACGACCTGCTTATCTCATCATTAAATCATCAGCTCCATCAAAAATATCTTATAAAATTTTAGTAACCTTATATGGAAAACTAGCTTTTGCCCGCGGCTCCGCCCGCATTAAAAAGTTTTTCCGGGATAAAAATCCCGGTTTATATTTTCCCGGCATAAAAAGTAGCCTATGTGTTAATCCAGGATATAATCTACCCGTGTGCCAAATTTCATCGGAATCCGTTCAGTAGTTTTTGCGCGAAAGAATAACAAACATCCATACATCCAGACATTCTTACAAACTTTCGCCTTTATAATATTAGTAGGATATACAATAATTAAAACAGGATCACCATTCGCCATATTCGAACACTTGATCACATTTCCTAAACTGAACTCTGCGAGGCAAAATGTTTCAGGTATCGTCAAAATGTTATTTTCCATGTAGGTCTCCCTTATATGGGAATCCAGTGATTGGTCTTTTATCTAGTACTGTCTTTAAAAGGAATGCCGAAGTACTATTGTTGGGTTAGAATGACATTGTAGCCAAGTTATTACTGAGTCTTGGGAGCTAAACATCTAATTTACTTGATTGACGAGCGCTACACACAGTGGTTGGTCATTTTAAGTGAAGTTTTAATGTATTGTTGCTTTTGAATTTACTCGTCTCGACGGAGCTCTTGAAAATACATAAACACATAATATATATAAGTGTAGGTACACACATGTTTCAAACATGTTTGAAATAAATTATTCATGTTAATTCCTATGCTTCAATGATCATCATTAAGTAAGTAAGATCCAGTTCACCAATAAGTGGTATATCTTTAAAAATCAATAACAGCCCAAAAATAAAATCGCTCAATATTGAAATCATTAAGTCCATAATATTGACGTTAGTCTGGAATAACTACATGTCGTAACACTTGAATTATGATCAAACTTTTGCAAAAGCTATTCGAGTTAGGTAACAAATAAATGCTTGTTGATCGCAGAAGACTATAAATCAAGGAATCGAATATAAGAAAGTCCATGGTAAGTGATCAGGCCGGGACTGCTCAGTGCAACAGAACCGGTTATACGGGAGAAATAGTCGTACGTGAACGGTGAACCCCTTCAAGGTTGCAGCGTTATATTACGAACTTCGAAGGTAATATACCAACGTAGAAAATTGATTGCATTAGGAAATTTATTCACCAATACTAGTTCATCGGGTCGAGTTTAAATAATCAGATACCGGTTTGGATCGTGATCGCGATGTCGAAATTGCCGTTCTAAAAATTTTACATTATTTGTACGGCAAGATGAGACAAAGTATGTAGCAAGTTTTTTATACGACCACGGCATGTGACTCCACATGGTGATAAGCAGAGAGACTGCTTCGGTGGCGTAGTTGTATTGCGTACGCGTTAGGAGTACGATTTGCGCGCTGAGGTCCTGGGTTCAAATCCCAGGTCGAGCCAAAAATATTACGACTGGGTTTTTCCATCTTAAAAATTACTCAGTCGCAACTCGGAGTCAGGAAGTTGGCGGTGTGATACCCCCGTGCCTCGGAAAGCACGTAAAGCCGTTGGTGCTGCGCCTGAACTCTCTCCGGTCACGTCTGTCGTCTCACCGGAGTATGAGAGTGAAGGAATAGCGAGTGCACCTGTGTATTGCGCACACACTTGTTCACTATAATATCTCCTGCGTCCCTGGCTGATCTCCGTTGAGATTGACCGCCGTGGCCGAAACTGGCTAGGAGGATTTCAAGAAGAGAGAGGTCCAGATAGTGTCTACTGACGTTGATTATCTCTCATCAGCCGACACAATTACCAGCCTGTTTGAAGCGGATATACAAAGTCTGATCCATCAGGGCGGGATACAAAATAAATCCAGCAAAAGTAGTATAATCCATATTAGATGACTGGCAACCCTAATTCTAGGTAGGTTTATTAACCAGTTATGGTTACGGTCGGTGGGATGGATCCGTGACTAAACATGGGCCCACGCTCACAACTTATGATGTTTTGAATTATTTCTTGTCCGCGGCTCTCTGTGAAGAACCGACGATTCTCTTTCAGAAGCACGTTTTTTGTAATTAAATTAACGCACGGCTTACGTAGACGCCACATAATAAGATTATAATTTATTTTATTGGTATGTACTAAATGCAATTAATAATATAGTGACCTCACAGGAATACTGGCACAAATTGATGTTTCGCATTTATAGATTTTGGCATTAAATACGAAAATCAAATCTGTGAACAACGAACGAAAGGTTTGTTTGGAAGGGGTAAAGTTTCAATTCTTATCATTTCTTCTATTGTATCTTCTTTGTTGAAATTAAATAATTGCATATTTCTTAAACAATAATATTTTTATTCATGTTTATAACATATTGCTGGCGCGCTTCAAATCCACTAGAAAAACACTCTTCAAACTACGTTACAGAAAAAGACTAGATGAGCCTATCTGGAACAAAAGCAAATCGAGTTCTCTTTGACATTCATTAGTTTCATAAAAATACCTCTCTAACTGAAAATATAAAGTCGGCGAATAAAACCTCGTTAAAATCACTCGCTGTTCGATGCTGAATAAAAGTTTCGAACCTGCTTTTTACGCTGAAAAAGGACAGGAAGCGAAGCGTATTTAATCATTACAAACTCGGCAGCCATTTTTTTCATCATCAGAATTAATTTTGAATTTGATTTTATTAACATAATAAAATAAATCAGTGAGGGCCTGTCGAGATGAGTATAAAAGCAATCTCGTAACGGGATCACAAGTCACTGAGGTTGAGAGGTTAATGTTTGTTTATACAATTGTCTGTCTATTAGAGCCTTGTTACTAACTGAAGCTCGGTTGAGTGGCGCGGACACTTTGTGACCGTTAGCGTTTTTGCCGACGCCCAGAGACAAAAACTAGTATTGTGGCAACATAACAAAGGATATTCTAATGAAGAGGTGATGTGAAATAATTCCTCCAGGTATTTACCTTGTAAGAAACGTTGTAAAAAATACTATGTTCAGCAGATGTTAGGTAACAGTTTAAATTCAAATTCTGTGTAGCGTGTTTTATGGTTACCATAGACGGATTTTATTTTCTTTAGCTTGTGTAATTTGTACTGATTCGAAAAGGAACAGTTGATTTTATTGTGAAACGAGATTTCGAACGAATAAAATACGTATCTTTTATTTAGATTGAGCCAACTTTAAATCGTTAATTAGTCCGTTGTGAATTTGTTACTTCACGAGTATATTTTTAGTCTTTTAGAGTTAATAAACGTTACCCTTTCTATGTAGTTGAGCCTTTTTTTTTTCCTCTTATGCGCATTAGGGACGGCTGCGGGCTTCCTCTGATTCAAGTGTCTAAGTTGTCGTCCGCAACCGCCCCTGCGCGGTGCCGCTTAATGCAACCCGACAACTCTTATGGGGGGAGGGGGGAGGGGGGGGTCACATACTATCTCGTGGTGGACAGTACCCGTGCCGACCGACCCGACCCCTGTAGCCCCTATTAGTCCCCTCCTACGGCAGGCAGGGGATACCGTGGTGGAATTCTTCAAACGCCCCCAAACCACAGGGCGGGTCTAGTTGAGCCTGATCACTTTGTATTGCAAAGGAGATGGCCGCTTTTTGTATGGGTGCTGGGCCTCAAAATCTAAACAGGCTCAAACTTTAGGGATGCTAAAGAAGCAACATATGGAACTTAGATCCATTAAAAAAATATTTTTAGACCCCTCCGGTCATAACCAACTTTTTTGAAAACATTCACGTTAAGGTTAGTTTTCAAGCCAAACAAAATTACATGTATATCAAAATCGGAGGTCTTTAAAATTAATTGATTTATTGCAAAAAGCTAGTTTTCAGGAGTTCTATCCAAATATATGTAAAGAGACTCTCTAAGATTTATAATGTCTGTTTCATTGTCATCCATTACTTTATATTTATATTCAAGATCTTACATTGTTTTGTAAATACCTTTTATTTTGTCAACAAATTAGCCTTTTCAAAGTTTATTTTTATTTGGTAACTGTATTTCTCCTCTTTTTAACTTAGTGTTGGTTGTAAAGCATCGTAAACACATATATGCACGTTTATTTATTCTGATTGGGTTTCTGTGCGCCACGAATCATTTATTTAAGCTCTGCAGTGCAGACCTCAATATGCAGTAGGTATGCGATTTACCGACTGACCTGAATGTTGTAATAAAGAATTCATTATTATGTTTTAGTAGACCATCGGCTTAATTAGAAATAAACAAGTTCTGAGTAATGTGTCTTAGAGAATGTATTTGAAATACATCGAGGACATCATGACAAGTTGTGTATTGAAATTCTCTTAAAATCATATAAATACTAGCTTTTGCCTGCGGCTCCGCCCGCGTTAAAAAGTTTTTCCGGGATAAAAGTTCGGGTTTATATTTCCCCGGGATAAAAAGTAGCCTATGTGTCAATCCAGAACGTGATCTATCCGTGTGCCAAATTTCATCGAAAGCCGTTCCGCAGTTTTTGCGTGAAAGAGGAACAAACATGCAGACATCCATACATCCATACATTCTTACAAACTTTCGCCTTTATAATATTAGTAAGATTCTTTCTTCATTGCAATATCGGTTACAATAATAAATGAGACAATTTTCATATTGTATTGTAAAATATTTTACGTGGAAATTTAATATAAAAAGTTTATTTTTATGACCAAGTGTAGAGTGTAAGCGAGATACTCATTCTAGTATTTTGATACCAACAATGAAACGAGCCATTAATAACTTCAACACCATCGAGGAAAACATTCTTTGCCTCATAAATTTCCTCTTAATGGCAAAAGCTGCAATATTTCTTACTTCATCTACATTACTTCTGCAAATATAACAAAATTGTGTTCGTCGATTGCCACAAACCGATAAGCCTGCATAGAGCGAGGCACTTAGGAAGTGTTGAACCATTGTTGTACGCATTAAACGAAAATCAATCATATCATAATGTGTTAAGATAGCTTTTCGTGAAACTATGATAGACCCGTAAGTTCCATAGAGGTTGTGATTTGTAGCTGAGATAGGCACGCGAATGATGCTCTCACTAGCCGCAACAAGAACACAACTAAAATAAAACTACACATTATTGTGTAGATAAGAAACGTCCGACTCTTACGGCAGCAGTTATTTTGATAGCCAATCAAATTGCTGGTAATATGGGAGAACTATTCTAGAATAAGGCAGGATGTGACTTGCGTGCTTGAATACTAATTGTAAATTAAAGAGTTAAGGATGTCCAATAATAGATATTATGATACTTACACCCATACATCGATAATAGACAGCACGTAATCGCGACGATCACGAACGCACAGAGGAAAACACACATCATAATCTTCATACGATGAGTCAATGTATAAACATGACGAAGAAAAATTCGTGACCTCACACATCATGCAAGGCATGTACATAATACACACATCAAGTGCAATGTCCGTTGCGGTCGTCAATTCGCTATCAAGAGGACAAACTCGGCACATGAAATATTTATAAGATCTGGACTTAAATCGCTGGGAGATTTTCGTATTCAGTCGGATACGACGATGTGTACCGGGTAATCGCGTCACGTACTGCCATATTAGATGTGTATTCAATGAATTTTAATGCAAGTCAAGATGTCCTTTGGAATCGTTGAGCGTGCCGTGGTTGGATGCACTGATTGATTGAATGCTGTCTGCTTACGCTAGTGATTCTATTTGAGTCGTGTAAACTGCTGATCGACGTGCCGATAAGCTTTTAGTTGTTTATTGTTCGTGGATGTACTCCTGGATTGGTTAGGTGTTGATAGTCGGAAGTGGTTAGGAATTCTGAGTAGAAAATGACTAGACGATGAGTTGTTATTCGAATATCAGTTAATTAATTATGAATAGCAAACAAAACATTATTGAAAAATGAGAATAATGCCGTAGTTGAATACAATTTTGGTAAGCTTCTGTATTTTAGTAGTTAGGAAACATGTATGAAGAGTTGAAACTCGTTCTTTGACATAATTACCAAATCTGATGGATTCCTACAATAACTACAATAGTATTTTACTTCAATCGACCAATGTTACAGTAAAAATACTAACAAAGACGATAAAATATTTTTTTTATCAAAATATAAATTTAAGTGTTCAGCATGCCAAGTATTTATGTTACTTACTGAATTCCGGTATGCCGTAAGCTTAACAACTTTGAAGTGCAATTTTATCAGTCCCACAATCAGAGCGGTTGAAGAATTATTATACCTAACTCGCCTTCGTAGAATGAGCGCTAGATCGGCGGTAAGCTACTATTTTACATTTTCTAAGAATATTTTATATGTGTTCGGCTGTGTAATTGAAAAATTTAATGTTATACCTTCCTTTTTTATTAATAAATCACCTTGGTAGTAATTGCTTTAAATGGGTTTGAAAATTATAGCGTTGAGCAATCATGTATAAAGTTTACAATGTTAGTATCTTATGGTTCTGTGTCATCAGACATTTAATCATAAATGTTATAAAGCTTAAGTTTTTGAAGTGCAGTGAGAAGTTCAGTATTAGTTTACTAAAACCATTCATATAGTTTCTAATCTGGCTCTACCATTGTTTTCATTCTACTATCACTATGGACCATGTCGACCGAAGTTTCCATCTCTGCCTCTATATTCTTAGGCATGATCCTAGCTCTGTTTTTATATGATGCGTACTATACGTCAACATCTAGTAGAGTTCGTCTAGCTCCATTGAAGTATATTTATTTAACAACCTTGTAATGAGACATTACTCGCGTCAAGTTCCGCGTCGTCCGGGAACATTGCGCACAATAATAGCGTTGCCAAATATTCAGCTTTATATGTATGTATGTATATACATCGATTGTTTTCTGGTAAACATTTCTGGTATATTTCTAGTAGTTCTTCTTCTTTGTCGTATTCTTCATTACTGAAGGTCGTGCCCGCTTTGGTAAGCCTTGGTGGTGGCGGTGACATATTTCTAGTACATATTAATATATTTTATGTTTCTCTATTTTTTCTTGATAACAACTTATTTCTGCGAGGAATTTGGCCGATTCGAAATATCTATGAACTCATAACAAATAATTCCGGTGAACAATTTGCACAATTCTAAGATCTATTATTATGCAATCAGAGATAAGACAAATTAGATGCAAGACTGTGGCTAACAATATTAATCAGAACTATAGAACTCAAACAGTGCAGAAACTGTATCATTTATACCGTTAAATTTGTCTTGTTACGCTATAACCACTTTCCTATTATTGAGAGCAATTGTTCAAGGCAATAATAAATCACAATAATACTGTTATTATGATTTATAGGCCATCAATTATGTTCTACAGTGTTGGAAACAATAAGCAGCCTTTATCGTAAAACGCAGTAAATGTCTTAACAAAATCCATTTATTTTTAGTGACATATAAGTTTGAATACGATCCATTGTTTGGGTGCTGTAAACAGAGATTATGTGTGTGGCTGTATTTAGGGTTAGCACTTATAAATAAACAGTAAAATGCGTAAGAAATATATTAGTTATCGTGCTACCTCGTCGCATTAGGCATTTAGCTGGAATTTCGAGGCGCTTATTCCGACTTCTCTTATCAATCAATCAGCCTTTAGCCGTCCAATGTTGAACGTAGGCTTCCCCAAGTGAGCGCCAACCGGTCTAGACCAACCCACACATCTGTCACTCGCCGCCTTTTTCTCTCCCCTTATGAGTGGGTGACACTGTAACTCCAGATAGTGGCTGTGGTGTTATATGTAGATACTGAATGCTGTAAATTATTTTTAAATTTTCATTATGTATAATTTTACTAGAATCAATATTTTGACGAGCATACTTCTCAGTCGGTGTAAAGAGTCAAAAATCATGAAATGGGACAGGCACTGGACTGCTTTCGGCATTCTAAAACACCATATAAGTTCCTTATAAGAATTTCGAAGGTATGTGAAGTCTACCAACCCGCACTAGGCCAGCGTGGTGGACTAAGGCCTAAACCCCCTCAGTAGAGGAGGCCCGTGCTCAGCAATGGGCAGTATAATAATACAGTGCTGGTATTATTATTATATTTGTTTAGCGAAATCAAACACCGTATATCCTTGTGGCTTTGAGTCTAAAGTGATAAATCCGTGGTACCTGCTCGGAAGCTCTCGTGTATCCAAGACCCACCAACTGCCACTACATAATGATATTAAGATAACTAATCTAATCGTCAATCAAACTGAGTAGTTCTGCAGCCCAAACAGTAACACTCGTAATTTGACAACATGTCCATGCCGTGTACAAATAAAGATATTGATCGAAATTGTACGGCTCGTGATTAAGTGTATAGATATTTATGAACTTGTGTTTTTTATAAAGCTACTTTGGACGTTCATTATGTTTATTACTTTGTTTCATCACTTAGAGGTGATAAAAATCATATTAAGACTGTTTTTGTTTTTGAAATAAATTGTTGTAACTTATGTATTCTAGAGCCTTCAGGATATTTTATAAAATACTCTTACTGAGTTTCATAGAAATAGTATTTACTTGTCTACAAGTTCAGAACATCTTAAATACCTAACTAATTGCTGACGTCAACCTCGTAATACGTTATAACTTTATACCAACTAATTAATTTCGTTTTTAATTATTCACTTACCTACTATTTCTTTAAAATAGAGCAACTCGAACATTCCTTTGACAATTTATTAATCCAAAATGAATGCTAAATGTAAATGCTTAAGTTACGAAGGCAATCAACTCAAACCGTGCAACTAACTTATTAATATTTTAAGTTTACAACGCGCACAAACGCTTTACATTTAATCAACAGTCAAGCATATCATTCATCATCATTAAGGTAAATGTTCATGTAATCTATGACACAGATATTAAAATGTGTAATTATTTCGTCGTCGTTCCGCGACAGCCCTACCCGCGGGCGATACTTTGTCTGTAAGCATATACAGGGTCATTTTTACATTGCGTTACTAAATGAAACCACGTATTCGTCTATACCTCTGCTAACATCGTGCCAAAAATTATCAATGAATAACTAATACTTTCACCAAAAATCCTAGTTGTAGTATTCCAATTTTTGTATCTTTTTGTAGTTTAGTGCGAATATGGTGTGTGCGTAAGTGTATTTCTGACTGAAAGTGTAATGTTGCTACTGCGACGAATTCTCCTAGAGCAGTCATAGCGGCATTAGGGCGTGTAAACTTAAAGTTACATTTTATTGATATTTATTTTGTTCGACACTTACACTTTTTTATTATACATCTATGGTTAAAATAATTTAACGGAAAACGTTATTTTCAACGAGATAAGTATGTGGTTTCATTTATTAACGCAATGTCAAAATGACCCTGTATATGCACGTATACTAAATTGTCTTTCGCCGACGTCCAACGTTTAACATTTCGGACGCGCCACGGGTTTTAATTTGTGATCAATTATGCGAGAGCACTGTTATTTATTCGTTGTTTTATTTTATTAAGCTTCTCACAGGGCCCGTGGGTGGTCCGATCACGATTTTCGGCATTCGATTCTCAATAAGTTGGAATGATTGCCATAGAGTTAAGAAGTAAATTGCTCCCGGTTTATGCGTTTTTAATGAGTCAATTGTAAGTAATAAGCAATGTGTTTGATAATATTTGTGTTGATACTTATTAATCGACTTTTTTAAAAATAATATATATACTTTTGAAGAATCATCTTATGTATTAAATCAATACATAAAAACCAACATTATATTGTTAATATTTTCAAATTTTATCGTCATTTCATCTAACGATTGGTGGGCATAAAATTAATTTACGTCAAAATTCCTTCCCTCAATTATTAAACACACATGAAAATTGCCCCGCGAATCTCTATAATTAAACCAATTTCGCTTCTACCCGTTTACAGAAAATAAACAAATTTAAGAGTAAATCAAAGGGCGTACTTAATTTGTACGGTTATTACGACCCTAATAAACAACAGCATGATTGAAACTGTAGCTGGCTCACAGGTCGCCTTTCATATTCAATTTAGACTAAAACGACACCATGTGACATAAATATCAACGAATTATTGTGCCTAATCTCAGAATCAGTGAATTAAGTATACTGTTTCCCGCCACACACGTTCTAAGCCAGTGTTTTTAACTTTAAAGTTGATATGGGTGTGGATATTAAAGCTCGGTTTTTGTGTATTTTGCACTTAGACTTCGGAAAGAGTAGAAATATTATTTCAATATAAGTAAGCGTATTTTTATAGTATAGACTATTACTTCTTGCTTCTTATTCAGGTAATTCTATCTCAAATTAATTATATGTATATTAGTTTATAAATTATTTCAATAATATTGACAAGTTGAATTACTCATATAATAATACAAAATTTTAAAACTTTATACTCACATACTGACGCCATTTCTGCCCGAAGGTGTAGGCAGAGGCGCAAAAACCACACCTATTTTTCGCTATGCATAGTCCGTCCTATGATGTGATAGGATAGCCATACATACGTGAAAAGATTTCTAACAACTTGTCAATTCATCTCAATTTAATGTTATAAATAATGAATAAAGCAATAAATGAGTGTGCCGGATACTCATAGTTGGCTTTGTCTGTCCACTACTCTAAGTTCACACAAGGAGTTTGTCCGAGCGTTTTGTTATTCGGTGAGCATCGGCCACAACCGGTTTAGCGGTAAATTGTTCAACGTAATGTGATTCTAATTGAGCAGCTAATTCGTACTGAACATACTCGGTTAATTAGCCATCACCGCAATCTCCTACTTTTTGGTTTGCATGCAATTTGAGTAAGGATAGTTACTGGATTTTGTGAGTTACACTTACTGTTTACTAACATAACTCAAATATGATTGGAATCATATTTTACATCTTGTTAATGATATAATATAATTTGGTAATAACACATAAATTTAGAATTTTGAACTTCATAGTGCTGGATGCAAATATTCGTCTTTAACTATTAAACGATTGAAATTGTCGATTTTACATTAAATATTGCTTAGAAAATTTAGTGTATTCAAAAAGATTCCATTTACACATCTTGTTTAAATAATAAACGCCAATGGAAAGGTTAAGTAGATCTTCTTTTATCAAGCGAGTATTTCCATTTTAGTCCGAAATACGTTTTGTCTTTTTATCAAGCCTTACTTCGACCTAATAAAACACTTGTAATAAAGTAATTGGAAAAATATATCCCGTTTCTTAACAGGAAAATATCTTTTCGATACATGAAGACTTAAAGGTCTTCGCATCGTATTACACAATACCTTAATTACTTTTGCTAAATTCTACCGGCACAACGTAATAAATCTAAAATAAAGGGCCACAATTATTGCTTGGGAAATGGGAGCTAATCATCTCCTTAAATAACAAGTTTAATGGCCTTGTAATAGAGTTCTTGTTGTAATAGGCAAGACAGTGAAATAAAGCTCAAACAAACGTCGAGTTCGGTATAACATAATCCGCGTAATAAACGAAAATTACCCTTTGTTCTATGTTGACGGTACCTGAGTATTGGCGTAGAACGTAATCACTGGAGCGCTTTGTGGAATTATGATTTATGTTCACGATAATACTCCGCGAATTTCTTTAAAGTATCTTTGAATTTATTTATTTTTTGTTAATGGCCCTACTGCCAGTAGCCTGACACGAGTCGGCTTTTCTGGCCACACCGGTCTTTAGGGTGAACGCAGAAGGCGCTCGCAACCCTTTGAATTAAGTGACCATGCTGAGGGCAACCCACTAACGGGTTACGAACCTCGGCTCAGGACGGCCACTGAGACAGGATGAGACATCAACGATTAGGGAAAGATTAGTTTTTAGGCCTAATCCTATTAGATTGTGTTGTCATCGGCACGCCGGCTGGAACTGCTAGGGGGGTGGGGGGGCGACGGGGAACGCGGCGAGGTCCTCAACGGCCAGAAAGGAACTGCGGTCTTGTGGAGTGTTGGAGTTTAAAGAACTCGTTCTTACGGTGGATGGCCAGAGTGATTTCGTCCTCTAGATCGGTTAATACGGAACGCGGCCGTCTCCATTTGGCGCGGTCGAATAGTATTTTTGAACGAGGTTTAACATGTTGGCTGTGTATGTCACTTATAGAGTATAATAGAGTTATTAAAGTACTATACTGTAATACGTTTGTGTATGATTGAACGAGTTATCAGTTATTGTCATTATACTGGTGGTAGGTCTCTCATATGTAAGAGTCCGTCTGGGTGGGTACCACTGCAATGTCTATTTGTACCGCCAAGCAGCAGTGTGTATGCACTGTTGTGTTTCGGTTTGAAGGACATTGTAGCCAGTGTAACTACTGGACATAATGAGACTTAACGTCTTGTCAAGCGCAGTGGAGTGCCACACAAATGACAGTACTTTGTAACTCAAGGTGCTGGATGGTGTTTTTACTGTTTATGGGTGATCGTATCGCTTACCATCAGGCAAACGGCATGCTCATCTCGTTATTTGATGCAATAAAAAACAAAAACAAGTATTTGTGTGCCGTTTTTAAAGCATATATTTTGACTAAGTAAGCTTTTACGTGAACTCTAATTACTTGTTTGACTAATGATATTATGTTTAATGAAATGTCTTTGTAGGTTTTAACTTTGTCAACTATTTTAGCAATTTTTTATTTGCTAGAAATCTCTTAATCATTACAAGTACTTTCTCTTCCTTGATGGTTTCTAATCAGTTGTTCTTACTTCTGCGTAATCAGGAATGTTATAGGATTACAAGATAGGTTGTCTGTTACTCAAAACTAATAGATGGCAAACTAAATTGGCCTTAATTTTGGTTGTGTTCAATTAATGTTTTGACAAACAAAATGTGAATTAATACAATATCTATAGCATTTACAATCCAAAGGCTCTCCGTGTTTACAGTTGCAATTGAGTTATATGAGCAAGGAAATACATTTTTATATGCCATTTAATATTATGACGTGTTCATTGAATTAAACATTTCAGTTAATTACGTGTTATCAGTGCAATGCGCAGTAATGTACGAGCCATCAAGCGGAACGGTCGTGCGTTAATGAATGCAACTTTATTTAAAATAAATTTAAAATTGGAACGTTTTTGCCACATGAAAATTTTACACACAACCCGCTGACACCTAGACGTGACGGTATAAGTTTTATGTGACAGTTCAATGATGAATGTTTCAGCGGTACTTCATATTTTGTACTAAAATATGTTTATTTGACGTCTACAACAGGATCATTAACTATGTTGTTGATTGTTTCAGATAGGAGAAATAAATACGCTGAATGTGGTCTTAAAAGTAAGTGGTTTACCGAAAAGCACTTAAGATCAAATATCGGAATTACAGTCTTTGTGCCGTACTTGATTTATAAATACACATGCAAACTATCTTGACTCTTGACTTATTGATATTAATAACTGTGAGATGTATCCCGTATTATTTTTAGATGTGATGTCAAAACAAACGATAAATTAACGAATACGTTTTAAGCGTGATACGTCTTATAGGATCAACAAAGTAATTTATCTTTTAAACGGATATAAATAGAACAAACTCGGAAATTATTCGAAAATTTTATCTGGACGGTCATTACGGGATTTTAAAATGTATTTTGCCATTGTAAAAAGTATTTTATTTTACAGTATGACTCATTATTATAAAGACACTTACTGATAAATTAGTTTTTTATGTACTTATAAAATAAACTTTCTTTAACGTATTTATAATACAATTTTACTAAACAGGAATTTATTCTAAAGAACACAAACACTAAGTTTTTCGAAGTTTTGTACCTCCAAGACACCTTGAACATTGCATATTGTATAGTAAACGTATTATTTAAATTCACATCTTAGAATGCATTCACAAACAATAGCGTAACAGTAGCACGTCGCGCGCGGTGTGGCGCGTCTCTTATCATTCATTTGTCATTCCTGTGACGTCGCCCACGCCTCCACTTCTAATTAGTACAGAAATAACGCCGGGAGATTTGTCAACTTCCTAGCCTTTACGGCATTCCTTTGAGTTGCTTCCACCGATGAACGCGACAACTCCACTCATGTAAATAGATCGTTAACCGACTGTGAAATATTGTTTTGAACTCTGAGGGTGGTCTTGTTAAAAGCCAAATACTTTGTAACATTACCCTAACAAATTAATCTAGATTGTCGATTCGGATGCCCGTCTGCGAAGTTGCGCTGTTCAAGTTTTTTAGATAGAAAAAGTTTTAGTGAATAACGTTACTTCGCAATTGTATTGTTGACAATAATATTCGAATTTGTTTTTCCAAAGAGGGTATATTTAAAGTGTTTTATGCTGTAAATACTTCTGAATCATGTATTTTGTTAGCGTTATTAATATAATTTTATTAATAACGCTAACTCTGACTGCCTCGGTGGCGTAGTTGTATTGCGTACGCATTACGAGTACGATTTGCGCGCTGTGGTCCTGGGTTCGAATCCCGGGTCGAGCCAAAAAAAATTGTGACTGGGTTTTTCCATCTTAAAATTTACTCCGTCGCAGCTCGGAGTCAGGAAGTTGGCGGTGTGATACCCCCGTGCCTCGGAAAGCACGTAAAGCCGTTGGTCCTGCGCCTGATCTCTCTCCGGTCATGTCGGATTGCCGTCTCACCGGAGTATGAGAGTGAAGGAATAGCGAGTGCACCTGTGTATTGCGCACACACTTGTGCACTATAATATCTCCTGCGTACCTGGCTGATCTCCGTTGAGATTGGCCGCCGTGGCCGAAACTGGCTAGGAGAATTTCATAATTTTATTAATTCATCCATAATCTGAAATCAAAATTGAAGGACTAAAACATGAGTAGGCCTACCTACGAATTGAAGTCCAAATATCTGCAAACAATTAAGCAGCTCCATCCACCAAGGTAGGGAAACGGCTAGGATAATTTAAACAAGAAACGTTTAAACAAAAATCATAAAACTAAGTTTTAGAAGTCAATAAAGGAGAAATTAATCTGAAGCAAAAGGGGGCGGCCCGAACTTATCTCAGGAAACGTGCCGTGACCTCACAATCAAATGTCAAACAAACTTTTATCAGAGGAAAGTTGACAAATAAATCCGTCGTGGCGCGGTAACTTTTCTCATAGTATAGCGACGTGGTGATTTGGGCAATTCTATCGAGCCCTTATTGTGTGGAAAACACCAAGTTCTATCGTTGCCATGACTACTGATCCTGTTATTACAATGTCATTTGAGATTTCTTAGAACGCGTCCCGGAATGTTAGAAGTAACAGAATGATTACTAAACAAATAAAAAATGCATGTTATTATCTACAAACATTTATAAATGGTTTAATGTAAATGCGAGTTAATAGATTATGTTCTGACCGTGAATTTATAATGGTTTTGAGTAACGTTAATAACGGTTATTCAATAACCGCATATAGCCTCGGAAGATATACGAAGACGTAAATATTTAATTACATATAATTTATATTTTCGAGATACCGAGCTCGACTATTAGTATTAATCGAGAATGTAAAAAATATATTTCGTGCTTCAGATATTGGATACAATATCTTCATTTTAGTTTCACTTATGAAACTCTACAATGAATTTCCTTAGACTATTTAACCAATGGACACGATATGGCAATGATGGAAAAACTATTATTTCTATCAATCCTGACGGGGGGCGAGGCAGACACGGATAGCACACTTTTAACAAAAAAATCCACACGTGCAGAGCTGCTATAAGGTCACTTTTTAGACAATAACACAACAAAAATCACAATTTCTGTGGAGCACCGCTTAATGTCGTTATCGTAGAATGTAATGACAGCGATCGCAAGTCACATAGGTTTTAATAATAGTTTCTAACCAGCTGCACATTTATGACCAACGTAGAGTTCGCCTGGTCATCCCATCTCCTTGTTAAATGAATACTCCAAGTGAATTTCTCGGAAAATGTACAATCCAAATACATGTAAGCATGGAAAAAAATTCAATGTCTTCATTTTTGCTAAAAGAAATATCATTTGCATAATTTAGCTTTTTATGGTGCCTTTTCAACAATACGTAGCGGGAACACGTCATGCGAGTTAATCCCGTAGCGAGGCTCTATAAAATCTGTTAGGCGCGAAATGCCGCTCGCGGAGCGTTGAGAATGAAGGACGGCGTTCGTACCACCCACTCGTTTGTACGCCATGCTTTAAACTTTAACACGCGCATGCCAGGATTTCGGGCGTGTCACTTCACTAAAACTAATTCTTATTGTAAAATTTTTACTTTTCATTTGGCCAGGATTGTTGTTCTGAATTTGAAAATACTTTTCATCATTTCGACGTATATAAACTTTTTATAATCAACGTGTCGCACCTTTAGGATGAAAACGACACAATTAAAAAAGATAGAAAGTTGAGTTATCCTCATAAAATTACTTAAAACGAAGTTCTCAATACATCAATACTACAACAATACAAACACAAGCCATATTCGAGCAGGAAAAGGACAAAACTGTTATATCGGTCCCCTTTTTATTATATTTTTATTAATAAGGGACTAGTTTTTAGTCATTACAAAATGACAACTCAATTTTCTATTTTTTGAATTATGTCGTTTTCGTTCTAAAGGTGCGGTATATTCCGGAAACGTGTTTATTTATGCCAATTAAATGCAAAAAAGCCTTGGGAAAATTTTTATAAAAAACTTTTTTACTTAAGAAATATTCTTTCTTACTTCGATAAAAGATAATCTAATATTTCATTTTATTTTTGTATACATGCCTTACCTTCTATTTCTTCCTTACACTCGTACCTATATATAGTCTACCCTTAAGAATGTGGGGTTAAAAGGGCCGGATGTCCCAATTTGTAAGAAGGAGGCATCATCTGTGACATTCGACATGGAAATACGATATGCGCCTAACATATTTCTGTTAATGAGCGTAGAAACATATTAATTTACATACTCAGCTGAACGTTCTGATTTACTGCTTTTATTTTATAGAGATCAAAGTTCAAGACAAAGATAGAGTATCGTTTTATGATTTATCAGATGCGTTAAAAGATCTAGAACGATATATGTTTCATAGAGTATTAAATAACTAAGAATAAATAATCGACTCAAAATCAATTTAAAAAATATAAAGTTTTTACGATTCCTGACAGAAAATATTTAATTGCATAAAATCCAATTTAAATCTATTCTTTTCAACGAAGAGATGTCATTCTAAGAAAAAGAAATGTAAAAGTAAGTTAAAAGTGTTCACTTAGATATCAGAAATGAAACGGCTTACCTCCCGCGCCGCCGCGCCGCCTTCGGTTGACCTTTGGAGATTATTATCAAAAACGAATTAAAACACGAAATTAATGAAGGAACCATAAATTAACTATCTTTGACGTTCACTTTGAGTATGTTACAATTTACAAGACCCAAAAAAACATGTATGCGAGTTTAGTGGATTCGCCTAAAACATAAAGGATATAGGTACATCACTACATAGTATAAAACAAAGTAGCTTCTCGCTGTATGTCCCTATATATGCTTAGATATTTGAAACTACGCAACGGATTTTGATGCGGTTTTTTTTTATAGATAGAGTGATTTAACGGGAAGGTTTTTATGTACTTTTGGCCCGGAAAAACTTATTAACACGGGCAAAGCCGCGGGCAAAAGCCAGTAGTTCATATAAGTAATACAAGCTTTAATACGTGTTAAATCGAATAAAGGTAGAACCTATATTCCAGTCTGATGTGGGATCGGAGTAACACATTTCACCTTAATTTTTACGAATAGCTTGCCTTATGCCAACCGCCAATGAAGAATCCAATCTTGGGCAAATCGTATAAAAAAATTCAAAGAATACCGTGTCATGTGAATTGAACTCAGAATCTTCTTGTGATAGTATTAATACATGGACTGAAATCGAAAAGTCTACTTACCACACACAAACAATCACGCCTTTTTATCCCCAAAGGGGTAGACAGAGACGCATCACGCAACTAGTGCACCCACTTTTTGCCGTGTGTATTCCATCCCATGATGTGATAGGGGGTGAGCCTATTGCTTATCAGGCACAAATTCCAGAATTCGGGCTGATAATGAATAGAAAACTTTGGACGAGCCGGTGGTGAACCGGAGACCTCAGCATTGCAGTCGTATCGTCATACAACTACGCCACCATGGCAGTCTACTTGTCGCGTTAACCAAAAATTCATACATACATTGCTCATCAAAGAAAATAACCTAAAAGATTACAATCCAAAAGTGACGAATAACGTGATATCCATAACTACCGTGGGCATTGTTATTACCGTCGTCGGAAACGAATGAGAAAGTTCAAAGTGACGCACACATTTTATAGGCAACCATTTGTCTTAAGTCACATGTCTGTGCACGTTGAAATATTTACGAGCTATTAGTGCAGCGAATGCAACTTACATCTCGGAAGCCGAATCGGTGGCATATTTAGCGAATGATAGATTTAACGCTGCCAGAATTTAGATTGTGTTAATTTTGAGCTTTGATGTTAAACGATGTAGGGATGTTATGATTTTCTTTAACATATTCTTAATGTATTATACTTGTCGTTCTTTTCTCATCTTCTATGGTTTTAGACATTATGATGATGCCTTCCGGATTATAGTTGCAGCTATTGGGATCAGATTTTGTTTATGACCTTTTTGACCAGTTTTAGAATCGGCAGCGACCTCTGAATACTTCTACAATATTTTTTACTTGACTATGTGATTCACAGATTACGATAATTCTTTAATAAACTGTACAAATATTTACTCAAGGTTCAAACGGGGTGGCAAATGTATTTTTAGTCTCTAACGCCCACGGAAAGGAGTCCTTGAGTGGTATCCGGGCTCTAGGAGGTATACGATGCTGAATCGATCTGTTTGTTTCACCTAAAACGGAGGATTGTCTAACTTAGTTCAAAATGTGTTTTCAGTTAATAGTTGTGAATCAAATATATCGCCTTAAATTAATTTACCGAAATTGCGAAGTGTATCCAATTCAATAATGAAATGGGCATAAACCAAATAGATTAGATTTTACCCGTAACATACGCGTAGGGCATCGCATAAATTGCTCAATTTTATTAAGTGGTCACACAGCGGTTCAAACTGTTTGTTTACTACAAAAGTGTTTCATGACCACGCGTTTCGCGACCTACCCTTCGTCGCCCCCTCACCCCAAACGCTCGTAATGTGTAAATTCACTGAACTGCTATATTAGCCGAATACGACAAAGAAACGGTAATGGGCACTCATATATATGCAAATAAATTACCAAATGCGTTTTAAATTAAAATAATCCCGAATTTATATGTAAATTCGTGACCGCACTTTGTCCTTCGCGGATTCTCGTAACGAAATCGATTACGTTACGCGAATTCAAGCTCAGATCCAACTGAGATAACTTTAATGAAGGATTTTACCTAAATAGACATCCTTTGAACACAATAAACACGATTCCACTCCTTCACATACTTCGGGATAGAAGAAAATGTATTCGAATAAAAAACATTATTTATTATTTTTATGTCGCCGACACGAACAGCTTTTAGACAGAGTTAATGTCGTTTTATTTAGCTTTCAGTGGATATAGCATTATTATCTTAATTTTATGTGGTTAACCTTTTAGTTGGCTATTATCGGTTAATATAAAAGTGAAGAGTGAGTTTATGAGACCACCCGGCCGCATTCCAACAGGATCAAACGTACGTCTATCTTGACAAGGTCGGATCGGTTTAGACACGTCTCGCTACAAGACTACGCTCTTTGTGAAACGATCCGTATAGCCTATAGGTCGATGATAGCCTAGGATGTAGTGTTTAACCATAAATCTAGGTAGTAGATATTTAGACACTCGAGTTGTCAGTAATTGTTAGACCGTGTATAATTAGAGTTTTTTTACAACGCACGTCACACCCCAATGAATGACATCTATACTAGGTACGTATCCCTCTACCACTTCAATTAGTCATGATTAAGTTAAATTTATAGATCCGTTTAATGGTTCATTACGTTGCTCGCTAGTCTCTAATGACTTCTTATTGTGAAACCCCACAATTCCATAAAACACTTTCAGCCAATTAAATGGGACATTGATATTTGATCCTGCCACGTCTATTATCACTCAGCGTTGGGTTTGAGTCAAAGTAATTGTATTATAGACCTGAGTAAACTTGGGTCCACTAAATCTCTAGACTACAGATTTATTTTTCACAAAGAGAAAATTTGCTATTTTGTTATTTAAGTCTGCAAGACAGTGAGGTTTCATTGTGCAGTAAAATGAAGAGTTCGCTCTAAAATATTGTACATTTTTATTAAGCACTGAGTTTTTGTGAAACTCTGAGCGCATTTGAAATACCGACGTAATATGTTTCGAAGTATTGTTTGCCGTCGGGATTTTAAACCTGATGTGATTTGCGCTAGCATTGCAATATAAGTGTGGGTAATATTATAAAAAAACTAGTACTGCACTAAATAAGCTAAGTTTATGCTATAGCAAGTAATAATGAGGACGATAGCCTAGTTTGGAATAGAACGGTCTGCCGAAACGATTTCCGTGGGTCCAAAACCGGCGGTACATCCCTTTGACTTTTCGACGTTACATGTGTATTGTTTATTATAATCCGTCCAACCATTTATTTAACTTTTGACATATACACGCCTATGAAATTTTATAATTATTGTAAAGGAATGGACAACAAAATAATTGACTACTTTATGGACGTCATTTTTTCTTTTCTGTAGTGATGCGACTTGCTCTTCAGCTCCGATATTAACTATCGATTGATATTCATTAAGCCCACTGATTGTGTAACAAAGATAATTAAAAACTTTTTCAATGAAAAATAAAATATATCAGTGTTAATTAAATATTTTCGTTTAATATATGCGTAAGTATATGATAACCAATAAAATAAACTATTAAAGTTAAGTATTGACAAAAGTCATATAGAATTCCTATGGAATAAATTCATAAACAGAAAATATACACGTTTAAACGCTTAGGCATGTTGATAAAACAATACAAAATGTTGAGCAAAAATAACATTTCAATGTGTTTAATCGATCAAAACTTCTTCATAAATTAAATCGGTTGCTACAAGAAATCGAATCGGTAACGCATTAGAACATCCACAATTGATTAGAAACCGAACTATCAAAAGTTAAATAAAACATTGGACGGATTATAATTATAATCGTTCGCTTTAACAGTGAAGGGAAAAATCATGGGGAGACCTACATACCTGAGAATTCTCCATAAGAATTTCAAGGGTATGTGAAGTCTGCCAACCCGCACTAGGCCAGCGTGGTGGACTAAGGCCTAATCCCTCACAGTAGAAGAGCAGGCCCGTGCTCAGCAGTGCGCAGTATAATAATACAGGGCTGATTGCATTGCACTACAAGGAATAACATTTTTTTTAATAATTTAAATATGGTGTCTCTATGTGATTTTTGAGTGTTTATTTATCAGCAAACAGAAATCCAAAATACACCAATATTTTATGATTGTAATTAAATTAAGCTTTGAATATAAATTTATCAATGCTCTATTAAATTAAATCATCTTTGAACATCCCTTTAGTTGAAATCATAATATTAAAATCGGTGGAACTCATATATTTCATGATAAATGGCATTCAATTTGACCAGTGACAGCCACGGAGAAAGCATTTGGGTTACAAATGCTTGTACTTAGAACGCACGCGACATCAACCTATGGATATTACTAAGAGCTCGTATTCTGTTTTCTATTACGCTATTCTACGTGCTACTTTACCGAAAAAATCAATTTGGGTTTATATTTCAGAATACAAAAGCACAACAAGAGATACATTTAATGAAGAAAGATTTTTAAATGTCAACCAGTCTTTATTCCAGTTATTTGTTCAATTAAATGAAACATTGGAAAAAAAGTGGACATTATTTAAAATTTTCATTAACTGTAATAAGATCGCAAAACCATAAATGTAGATATCATATTATTAAATTGAATATTAGAGAAAAAGTTGGACATTATTTTCATTGACAATTTAATAAAATCAAATGTAGTATAGCATATTATAGTATAGAAATATGATATAAAAGTTCATGACAAAAATAACTTTGCCTCAGTCTTAAAATATGCAAAGCGCTTCCTGTCGATAAGTTAAATATTAATTGATTAATTAATTTAAATATTTTGATAAAAGCGTAACTAAGTTGCTATACTATATCTTTCACCATTAATATTCCACAATATTTTCGCAAAATGGAAGAATATTAATGGCCGCTTTCAAATCTTTTTGTACATATTTAGTGTGATTGCTATATCTAAAAAAAATATTTGTATAGAAAGTATTCATTGAAATAACTATTATAACGGATTTTATCGTGGTTTTTTATTTTATTTTCTCCCCACGTTTCAAAGGCTTTGCAAAACTTCGTGGTCACGGGGCGGACTGACGTGTAGATGGTCCGAAAAGTTAGTGTTACAAATTTACCTTCAATTTACAATTATACAATTTTAAGGCGTTGGTCATTGTTTGCTGTCTGGTCTTCGCAGTAGGAGCTCACAATGTCTTGAGGTCTAGCAGCAGGTATTTTGCGGCCCGATTTAATTAGATGTATTACCGGGTCCCAGGCATGCGCAAGTTTCCAACCATCTTGGGAGGTGGATTCTAAAATGATTCAGATGTACAGTCAGCGGCATAAGTGTCTCTACAAAATCAATTTCAAATCGCCTGTATACCCGTTCACTTAAACTGAGACATTTTTCTTCGTTTGAAGTAAAGTAAATCTATTTCATTTTATTTTTGTGAAAAAAAAATAATAGATATATAATAATATAATAAGATATATAATATAATAAAAAGAAAATAAAATATTAGAAAGAACAAAAAGTGTGCAGGCAATTTGAAATTTTGAATTTGTTCAGCTACTTATGGTGGTGACTGTATAATTCAGTCCAGGAAAATGTATAGTTTGTTTATAAAGTGACTTCTATACAGGAAAAACTCTTTAATGCGGGCGAAGCCGCGGGCAAAAGTTAGTACTCAATAAAACCACACATAATTACTAGTGTCCTCAATCACACATACACATACACTCACGCCTGTTATCCCCGAAGGGGTAGGCAGAGGCGCAACTAGTGCACCCACTTTTCGCCGTTATTCCGTCCCATGATGTGATAGGGGGCGAGCCTATCGCCATATCGGGCACAAATTCCAGACTCCGAGCTGATACTGAATATAAAAACTCAATATCACTTTGCCCGACCCGGGAATCAAAACCGAGACCTCAGCCTTGCAGTCGTACTATAATACAACTACGCCACCGAGGCTGTCCAGTGTATAATTCAGTCCAGGAAAATGTATAGTTTGTTTATAAAGTGACTTCTATATAGAAAAACTATTTAATGCGGGCGAAGCCGCGGGCAAAAGCTAGTACTCAATAAAACCACACATAATTACTACTGTCCTCAATCACATCCATCGTAAACCAGTAAATCTGTAAAAAGATTTCAAACTTGACAGTAATTTCATTAATCCACATTGTTATTCTCATTCATTTATGAATAGCACGGAGGGTGTTGCTGCGTTCTCCATAAATCATCACCCTTGCAACGAAATACGTATATAAAAGCAGAGACTTTTAGATTTTAGAACGTTTACATAATCCTGATTAAGTTGGAACGAGAAGAACATTAATCTCGGAATGTACGTGCTGAGAATTTGGCTTGCGATATAATATTTGTCTTAATAAGAAAAAAAAAATGTAATTTATACATAGACAGCTTGGATTTGCCGAATACTTATAAAATAATGATGCAAGTTTGTAGTTACTGGGACGAAATAATACGAAAATTAATGTGATGGAATCACTAACACTAGGACAAAATACACGACGTCAAAAAAAACATTTGAAACGATACATACATATCAAATGTTAATATGCTGAATTCAATTATCAATCGCTTTAACGGTGATGGAAAACATCGCTAGGAAACCTACATACCTGAGAATTCTCCAATAAGAGTTTCTAGGGTATGTGAAGTCTGCCAACCTACACTAGGCCAGCGTAATTAACTAAGGCCTAACCCCTCTCAGTATTAGGTAGAGGAGGCCCGTGCTCAGCAGTTCACAGTATATAATACAGGGCTGATTGCATTGCATTATTAATATGCTTAACGTAATTATGTTTAACCACCATAAATAGTTTAAACTGCAATTAGGATCAACAATTTAAGCTTATTAAATTTAACACCACATAAATAATTTTGATTAGCACGCATAAATTATATAATACTTAACATAATAAAGCCGACCATTATCTTAAAAAGCAAGGAAACGAACTTTAACTATTAATCATTTTCTCATGAAAGCCGACGCGCTAACACATGACAATCTTGAGTTAATGTAAATAAAAAATGAGTGCAGTGTAATGGCAGCGGTAGTTAATCATGAACAATCAGTTCTCAATCTCGGTTTAAATGTAGATAATAATTAAGCAGTACCATGCGTTTCACTTGTATCTGTTCATCATGTGTAACGTAATAAATCTAAGCGGACCCTAATGACCGGGATCATAAACGCCATTTACATTTTCGTCAGTACAAAGCTTGCTAATGCACCGTGAAGTGAAGGCCTGTTTTCTTTGGCCGCTAGTTTACAATGTCTTGCATTTTGAGTTGTTAAATGTTAACAATAGAATCGTGTTTGTGTTTTATTATAGAACTTTGGTTTAAATAGCAGAAAACTAGACTAAACTCTAAAGTTAAACCACTTTTATCATAAATTCGCGAATATGAAACTTTATTCTTCTTAGCAAAATGTGACTTTCATTTTTGATACGAAAATGCACATAAAATATTGAAGTAAAAGCCCGATTTTAAATAAACGTCTTTTGCTCGGCGCACTTCGGTTGCCTTCCTTCCATTGTTTCCTTGTCGCGGAACTACGTACCATATCACGGCATGACTCTTTGACATAAAAAAAAAACAAACAAAGGAATAGAAAATCTGTACCTAATAGCGCCTAATAGAATAAAATGTGACGGAGTAATACAATTATATTACTGTTTTTTTATCGAAAATTACAAGTATACACGATGCTGCAGAAAGTAACATCGTAGTTAATTGATACTATATTATTTATTACAAAATTATATGTAGGTCTTAAGAAAATCGAATGAAATGAAATGAAATGAAATGAAATAAATTTATTCGAACCCATAAAATGTTATACATTATTTAGATTCAGTCAATATTAACTCGACCACCAGTTCGGAAAGCAGTTCTCACTAGAGAAGAACGGGCAAGAAACTCTAGTGTTGCTCTTTTCAAAATCAGTTCAAGGTATAAAATACAACTATAATTAAAAAATTAAAAAAATAACATGATATAGATATATTTGTTATTTTTGTTTAGAGCAGTTCATTTAAAATGCAGAATGAAAATGCCTTTGAAATACTTTTTTTTAAATTATGTTACGAACCATCGCTTTATCTGTTACATATTAAAAAAGAAACGATTTCCTTCGTGCATACCATAAATTGCATTCATCAAAGACGAAAACGCTGAAAATGTTTTTTTATAAGCCGGCAGATTTATCGCCTCAGCATTTTCGAGTTTACGTCGTCGAGGATCCCCCTCTCGCACAGTTGACCCTTCCGTCTGATACGCATCTTAACCTCGCGACCGGCAGCTATGAATTTAATTTATTCCAAGACACAAAGAAATTTCTTGAATAAACTCATTTAAACAATTACCTGCAACATAAATCATTTTAGCGGAATCGCTTTCTAAGGAATTTCGTTTTGTTGGAAATTTTGTTGGCTTTGATGAGGAAGGTTTTTTTCTAACCGATCACTCATAAAATTTATAGCTATATGGGATAATTTATGGAAATGCGCACTTATTACACCTGTTCATAAAAAAGGAGCTAAAAACTCCGTTGAAAATTATAGGCCTATTTCAAAGCTCTGTTTATTCGCAAAAGTCTTGGAAAAAATAGTTTATCAACAACTTTACTCTGCTCTCAAACACAGCTTTAGCGATTATCAACATGGTTTTCTAAAAGGGCGTTCTACCACTTCTAACTTGATTCTGTGCAACGAATTCTTAACACATCACATGTCTCGATGCGGTCAGGTCGATGTTATATACACAGATTATAGCAAGGCCTTCGATCGTATTGACCACAAAATTCTATTGAAAAAATTACTATCCCTGGGAATTAGAGGTAACCTATATAGATGGTTCTCGTCATACGTGGAGAACAGGTGTCAAACTGTTGTTCTGAACGGTTTCTCTTCGAGAGCACTGTTCGTTCCGTCGGGGGTTCCGCAGGGGTCCTTGTTGGGGCCACTGCTATTCATTATATTCATTAATGACATATCTAATAGCTTTATTTATTCTAAAATATTATTATATGCAGATGACATGAAAATACTTTGCCCAATTAGCTCTGTTGCAGACTCCCTTCGTCTCCAAGAGGACCTTGATAGATTCCAAAATTACTGCCACATCAACAAGCTAGATCTCAATGCCAGTAAGTGCTATATTTGTTCTTACACTCGGAAGCATACACCATATATCCACAACTACTTCTTATTAAACACCACTGTATCACGCGTGACATCTATAAGAGATCTTGGGGTTACTTTCGACGCTAAACTGCTGTTTGATGCTCATGTCGAGAACATAGTCAGGAGAGCCTCCATGGCACTCGGTTTTGTTTTAAGATTGTGCTATGAATTTAATGATATCAAGACCTTCAAAATAATTTATTGTTCTTTCGTCCGCAGCCACCTTGAATATGCCTCGCAAGTGTGGAACCCTAAATACAATATCTACATTAACCAAGTTGAAATAATACAAAAAAAAATTCTACGATATTTGCAATTCCGTTCAGGCAATTATTCCAATGATTATTTTACTCGATGCAAGAAATTTCATATTCTTCCATTGCAGGAGCGTAGGACAATAGCCGATCTAGCATATCTTTTTAATATTCTCAACGGCACTGTTGATTGCCCTGAACTGCTAAGTAAAATCGGACTGCGCACACCTAGTACTACGATTAGAAAACCGAACCTCTTATATGTTCCATGTGCTAAATCAGTATATCGGCAGAACTCATACGTAATAAGAGTGTGCAGATCATTCAATGATATTTCATCTAAAGTTGATATTGACCTCTTTAACTTTAACTGTTCCAAATTAAAGAAAACTTTGTGCAATGTGTTTTTTCACGTATCGTAATGTGCATTTATTATAATACTTAGACCTTTAAGCTGGTTATCTGCCTATTACAGTTCTACATTGTTGTACTGTATTTGTGGAAACTTGTAATTGACCTTTTCTTTTGTTATTATATTTACTATTTTTTGTTACGCTAGTTGTAAGTTTTCCTTAAATTAAATAAATAAATAAATAAATAAATAATCTTCCATCTGCTCTAGTCTGAAAAAATTGACGTCAATGCAACAGAAACGATTTAGCTTATATTTTACGAGCGGCTTCCTGATTGACATCAACCTCCTTAGTGGGAATCCATTCGATGTAGAAGTAAATACAATATGATCTCAGCTATAGCCATATGGGGCAGAATATTATAATAATTTACAGCGTAGAGTTGTCTTATGTAGAAGTAAATACAATATGATCCCAGTTATAGCCATATGGAGCAGAATATTACAAGAATATACAGCTTAGTCTTAAAAGTCGTTGCTATTTTACTTCCTAGCCTAGTAATAAAGCATCTAAAATACTCAAATATTATTTTGAGTACTTAAATAAAAATATTTTATCTGAGATCAGAAGATCAAGTGCCTAACCTCTGAAACGGTCAGTACGTGGGCGGGTGATTACTGGCTACGTTTTAGTGACAAATAATCTTTAGACGATTCTGCTTCAGAGAGCACATCTAGCCGTCCGTTTCAGTTATTGTCTTACATCAGAACTCATTAAATCATAACAGAAATCCTAGACTGGAATATTTTGACACAAGACAAGTCACTTCATAGTCCTTATTCTGAGGTCACTTCACTAAAATGTATTGACAATTTATGTCATCAACAATGTTGTAAGTTGGGATCACATTTATTTTTTGGTAGTGTTACCTACAGTTTAATTTTTAAATGACTTATGACTGAATTTGCTGTAAGTTTACTTGACGACAGACGCTTTCCTTTTTTAAATAAGGCTGCAAATTTTTTATTGTAGGCAACAAATAGACAGCAAGTACTACGTAGATACTACATCTAGTTATCAGCCATGCCAAGGCATAGTATCGTAGTTATCACATTTTTGATACGTCTATAATCGCCTGCTAAGGAACTTATAAATTCTTTTGGTAATTAACTATTGGAAACAGTATATTAATTTATTTATTTGGTAACTTCTCTAGAAGATATACAGCTGATGCGTGTGCGTCGTACTGATTAATATTCTTATATAATTTTTTTTTGCCAACAACACGACGTGGACTTAATATAAAAACGATTTCCGCCGATAAATACAAAAACAATATCTTTGGTATCTTTGTACAGCTTCTAGAATTAATTACATTGTCAGTTATAATACTATACTATATTAGTATTACGAAGACTAATTTTTTTTGCTTTTGTCTCCATACCATTTACAATTTTACCTCTGGAGTCGGCCGTTGCTACTGTGTTGGCACACGGCAGACTCTTCTTTTCCGATTCCACACAGGAACGAGCCGAAACACCCGTGGCCCGTCAGTACCTGTGTCAGACGGAATGTTGGCGCACCGTGGCGCCTGTCAAGCCAGATTAAGAAGAGAAGTCGCATTGCCGCGACGGTTCTCAAGGCCGCATTCGGGCTCTCCAGCCACGACCACGACGGCGCTGCGTATGGAGGCCAGTTGGGCCTTGACCTCTCTTTGGACAACATTTGCATTATGCGTCGAGACAAAAGAAACAAACGTATCTATAAATACATCAAAAACAATTAAAACGTAAGTCAGACCAGATTCCACCCATCTTATTATTTCTATTCCGAGCACGAAAATTGTGTGCAGATTTAAAAGTCCACAAACAAAGGTGAGTTCAGTTTTTTACTCACAAAGAGCTGATTTACGCAGAGCATTTTATACCCAGCTCTATAGAGCTTTTGTAGTGAAAAATAAGAATAATTCGCTTTTTATTTCATCATCAGAGGCTCAAAGACTGAAGGGCCATCGATGTTCGAGTTTGAGTGTTCGAACTTTATTATTGGCTTGTACTGAATCAGTACCACTCAGGAGAAGGAACGAGGTCACGTCTTATTGGTTACCAAGTACTTGGACATGCGTATGTAATAAAGTTATTATCGAAACGAATTATTGCAAGACATAAATATAACGTAACTGTAGTTATTAACCCAGAAAAACAGATAACTAAAGTGTTTGTTTGCAATGCTATACACAAGTGTGTTTGTATTGAATATTTAACAAATATCATAAATAATTATAGACATAATACAACAATGTATACAATATAAACAATAATAATACCACAAAATACTGAGTACTACATAATAATACGATTGATATGTAATAGCAAAATCATAAAACGCTAGGTCAATCTTCCATGGATAAAGTAAGGCCAAAACAATACTTTTTTTGCATTGTCGTAAGCAAAGTGCTTTGCTATATATCAGGAATACACAAAGTATACACCAGGCAAATGTAGTCCGAAATAATTGAAATAAAACGAGTGACATTTTCCTTTCTCGTCACGCAATACATCCAAGTCAAGATTAAAGCGCGCTGTTTTGTGTTCCGCGGTGTATTACGAATTTCGTTGCTATTATAATTTTTTCTTAGCTTATTTTGTATTTGTATTTGTACTGTCAAAAGACTTGCAGACGTAATTAGTTTTTTTTTAGACTAGTCTGAATATTTAATGCTGAGCTGTTGAACACAGTTTCACGCATGATAGGGTTTTAGTGTGTCCTTTGATCAAGGTAAATGAAAACATTGATATGTTTTAGAGCCTGTTTTAGAAATTCTATGTAAACACTACTACTGAGAGGGGTAAGTTGTTAGTAAATCACGCTGGCCTAGTGTGGGTTGGCAGACTTCACATACCCTCGAAGTTCCCGTAGAGAATTATCAGGCATGTACGTTTCCACACATGTTTTCCTTCACCGTGATAGCGAACTATAATTGATAAATAATACACACGTGTGTGCCGTAGTTTTCAACCTCTGGACATTGTCTCGACAGACCTTTCCGTTCCCAACTAGGCTATAGTCCACTATGAGATTTTATTATACATTTTAATTTATTTTAATATGAAATACAATCTTTAAACGCATACATCTTCAACCAAGATCTACTGAAATCCATTGTTAAACTAACAATTTAAAAATATAGATCGGAAACAACGCAAACAAAATTAACTTCGGCTCGGATTTTAATATATTTCCTGTAATAAGCAGAGATATTTCTGTCAACTGGTATAAATCGCATTTAAACGTTCGCACACCGACATTACAGCTCCAGTCGAGTCCGCTCTACTTTAGGAAATAATACAGGAAACGGCTCTCGCTTGGTCACGTAAATGTATTCAGGTTTCGTACCATTATTTTGGCCATAATTGAAATAAAGCTGAAGCCGTTATTGTTGCGTGTCACGCACTTAGCTGATGTATTGTGCGGCTTCTCGCGACATCGAATTAATAAGCAGTGGGTGTTGGGAATCAAATGAAACAAAGAAATGGATTTAGACGATGTTTGAATTATTTATTTAATTATAGTATGCATTTGGGAATCTTAGATTAAAAATGTGGCTATCTGAGCAGAATATTGACCGAAACACATTACTAAGTACCTCCAAAATATCATGTATACCAGGTTGTAATTCGAAAAACGCAAGTTATTGAATTAAGTCGTTGGTTGACCGCCATTCGCTCGGGGCAAAAAATTGATCGGTCATGGAACGCAGAATTTTCGGACTTACGTTAGTAATACAAGCTGACAACTCACTTTTCCGTTCTCCTAGACTTTGACGACATTATCTTGCGTATTTAATTTCGAGACATTTGTATATTTAAAATATGTTTTGTAAAAACTTGGTCTCTATTGCGTGTTTGTTGAAGCAACATAATAACATGTACTCCTAGTGCTTCTACTACCAGGTTTTGTTTTAACCACATTTTTTTTCTTTTCCTACTTCTTCCATATTTTGATGTACATTAAAATGAGCAAATTGCTCTTTGTTTTGCAAAAAAAGTATTTAATTATTATGATTTATTAGACCTACCACGTCCTCGTTTTGCTTTATTTTGGGTGTATAATAGGAAAACAAGACTTTTCTAACCCACTAGAATTCTCTTCGTAAATCTCTATAAAGAGCATAACAATATGTACCAGATGAAGCTGGAAGTCTGTATTTGACACCGACCCTAAGACAAATGAAGGGGAACAATAACATTCAGGACCCATGTGAATTTGACGGACTGATATAACTGCCTCTCAGTTGCAGATGATAGTGTTGCTAATGTACTATTTGTAATTATATTGTGTATGGGCGAATGGGGTTAATAGGAATGCAGGGGCGCATATTCATTATTGCTGACCTTTCACAGAAATTATTAATTAATTTATCAATGTTTACAAGATACCTTCATTGTATTTAAATCTTCACCATACAGTCCTGCCTAGTGTAAAGACAACCATACAGCCCTGTCTTATAGATTGCCCACTGCTGAGCACCGGCCTCCTCTACTACTGAGAGGGTTTAGGCCTTAGTCCACCACGCTGACCTAGTGCGGGTGCTAGACTTCACATACCTTCGAATTTCAGAGAATTTCTCAGGTATACAGGTTTCCTCACGATGTATTTCCTTCACCGTTAAAGTGAACGATAATTCCCAAAGAATACACACATAACTTTTTAGAAAAGTCACGAAATGCGTGGCCTCGGGTTTTGAACCTGCGGACATTAGTCGCAGCGCTCCATTCCACTCCCAACTAGGCTATTGCCGCTACCACTATAGTGAAGACCACTGGCTATTAAATATTGTAAACTAAATAATAATAAAAAATTCCGTGCAAATTAAAGTTATGAGTGTATGCAATAATTCATAGCCCGTCGTTATGTCTATTTACCCCTGCATCCCTATACACCATATTGACGATACTTGCAACTTCTGGGTCAATCCAATCCAATCAGACTATTGCCGTCTGCTTATAGACCTCAACAAATGAGCGCCAACTAATCGCGGTGTTAAGCAGCCCACATCTATCTGCTACCCATCTCTTTTTTACTTAGTTAATTTGAATCCTAAATCTAGCAGCAAATATTTGTTACTAATATTCGATTCAAGAAACACATCTCAATTCAGATTGAGTTCGGTATGGTGGTAGGTTCGCCCGCTATCAATGGAAATAAGTTCGGTGAAGTGTGGACGCACTAGTTACGCTTCTACTTACCCCTTAGGGGATATATAACTAGCTTTTGTGTTTGTTTTATTTCATAACGTACATCTCATTTAATAAAGCATCGTGACAAAACGTGCATATATGAGAACTAAAAGTTCTCTATAAGAGTTTCGAAGGTATGTGAATTCTGCCAATCCGCCGGCGGCACTAAGCCAACGTGGCGGATTAATTCCTAAATTCTCTTAGTAGAGAAGGCCCGTGCCCAACAGTGGGACAGTATATAATAATATTTACATTATTTTTTAACATTATTTAAGCTTTATATTATTTTAACTGTATATAAATGGCTGATTGATTTAATACATTATGTTACTTCATTTTAAGATTGTATTCTCTGTTTAGTATTTAAGATTGTTAATTGTTTATTTAATTTTAATTCATACTCTATTATTTGATAATTTAATTTTAATATTTATTAGTTCTATACATTGATGTATTACAAAACCCTACATCAATGGTTCTATACAATTCGCATGCAGTTTTCGCCTTTAACTACAATGGCATTATGCAAGTTTGTTAAAAATTTTGGTGTACATTGGTTGGTGATAAAAAAAGAATTATGTTATTAATATAATATTATATGTACCTAATACTTATTGTTCTTAAGTATACAAACTGTGAAATACTAAGCCCTGAATTCGATTTCCAGTTCGCGAAATATTGTGTTTCTAACGCTATTTCCCAAGATTGAATTTGTCGTCTACCGACCGGTCGTAAAGTTACGGCCAAATATATTCCGCTAAAGTAAAACTTTGTAACGCTGACCCTAACTTGGAATGGTATAAGGCGAGGCGCATTACATTTGGTATTAAGACAGAATTACGGTAATTAAGCTGGTATGTCTATTTATTTAAGTTACAATGAAGCATTTTTACACAGGTTTAAAAATTATAAATTGTAATTTTGATACCATTATTGAAAATATTTTAATTTGTCATGGACATAAAGTGGGGTAAAACAGGCAAATCGAGCATATTCATACCATAATATATCACAAAAAATATCAAAGTGTGTTCCTATACCAATAATGTTTTAAAAGATAAGTCATTACTCATTAGTCATATAATAAAAATTATGATTGATAAGAAATCACTTCACCTTATCCATGCTCGCGTCATAATCTGCGATTTATTCATCGTCTTATCTCATTGAAAATCAGTGATGTGATAACTTCGTCATTTATATGCGTTCACATAATCGTATTCCAAATGGACGATTAGTCTTAGCACAGTGGCGTATTCGGAGTAGGACAAAAGGGGTATAATTTAGCTGTGATTATAAAGTAACATATTATTACAGTGAGCTCAAGACTATATTTTCAACGGGAACACACTGGCGTTGGGAAGCAAAGTACACTAAAGTACGTAGAGCTTACTTGCGTTTTAGAGCTTTATATGAGGTGAGGTTAATTTTTTTTTAAATCAAACACCTAGAGACTCACCTCTAAGTATACACAAACATTTGACGTAAGTTTTTTTAAAACCGTTTGCATATTTATAACAGCATTACATTCTTACGCGTGTAATGTTTGTAATAACTTAGTCACTTTTAATGAGGCCATTTAAATTATAAACAATGGAGAGGTACCTACTATAACATACTGGATACGTGCCTGTACCGGCGGTCTGCGTGGGCTTGGATTAACCTACGAAATCCAAAGAGTAGACTCGCGTTCAACCAAATTAAAAAAGCTTTATCTATGTAGCGCCGGCTTAATTATAATGCCGTAAGTCAGGTGACGCGGCTTTTTACAGGGAATTAGGGCGCTAAGCATATTTTTTTATAAATGGACGTTACATGTACTCGGTTAAAAGCCGTTGCCGTTCGGAATATGAATCGAGAATAAAAATATCTTTAAGCCCACGGATTACACGGTCTTATTACGTACTGGTTTATAGCAATTAGTTTATTCATTACCAACGCCGAGCTGCAATTTAATTATGTTATAATGTGTTCGCATTGAGAGTGAAAATATCTTTTTACTATTATAAATGCGAAACTTTGGATCTAAACGGATCTGGATGAAAATCGGCACAGAGATAGATAAGGATCTGGAATACCACATAAGCTTCTTTTTATCTCTGGAAAATATACGGCGGCAATTTTTAACCGGCCGGAGCCGCAAACAAATGTTAGTATTTTATAATATGTAGGTAAGCACTCGAGCTGGCTACATTTATAAACTGTGGGTAGGAATCATGATTTGGTAATCTAACCCACGACTAAAAAATGTAGCACGGCCTAATGGTCGGGTGGTTTTTTAGCCTTTATAATGAGCTTTGCTGGGGGAGGGATCCTTCACATTGATAAGGCAAACGACCAGTTGTGAAAACTAAGCCAAGTCCTGTCTGTAACATGTTTTTGAATTTTCTACAAAGATGTATGTTTTTGATAACATTGGGCTTAAGAAAGAGATGTTGGAAATTTACCCTAAGGTGACAAATAGTTCAAGCACACGACTAGTAAGAAATATAATTATGGTGTCTCTTTTTTAAGCCAAAATATATTTCAATAGTCTCTAAGTAATGGGAAGCTTTTATATTTTTAGATCGAAACACCGTTGAAATTTTTTTACATTTCCAACTTTATAATTCCCGAGATTTCGCATTTGTAATGTCAGCCTATTTGCCATATTTTTAAGCTAGTGGTATTAAAACTTCGATATGTAGGTAATATAAGAATTACGGTATGGTGTTCCGTTTTATATACTTTTGATACTATATATCTTACTTTTTTATACAGACCTAGAAAGCGTTTGGTACGTATTGTAGATAATATAAACCACTGTTGGAATTAGCATTAATTTATTCAGGATGGGTATCCACTGTCCATATTATTTGCATTTATTACAATTATTGTTTTAAACAGTCAAATTTTATAAGTAGAGACTTTTCTTTGTTAATTTGTTTACGTATCATATAAAAACGACAAATTTGATTTTATTATTACATATATACATACATACACTCACGCCTTTTATCCCCGAAGGGGTAGGCAGAGGCCCAACTAATGCACCCACTTTTCGTCGTGCATTTTCGGTCCCATAATATGATAGGGGGCTATCGCTATATCGGGCACAAATTTCATTTGAATTTGAATTTGAAGGGCTGCTAATAAAGTCCATGTAATTCAAAGAATATGGCAGGGAAGGAGTAATTTTTTTTTTATGGCTTTAATGACGAGACGCGTATGCCGTTCGCCTTATGGTGAGCGATATGACCTCCCATAAACTGTAGAAACACCATCCAGCACCTTGAGTTACAAAGTACTGGGTGGCATTCCACTGAGCTTGGCATCCTGAGACGTAAGATGTCAATTCTCATTATGTCCAGTAGTTATACTGGGTACAATGTCCTTCAAACCAAAATACAACAGTGCATGCGCACTGCTGCTTGGCGGTAGAAATAGACATTGCGCTGGTACCCGCCCAGACGGACCCTTACATATGAGAGATCCTACCACCAGTGCAAATAATGCAAATAAACACGTGGATGGTGTCGCTTGTACAGCTAATACATAAAAAGATCTTGGCTTATATTATTGAAACCGCTGTTTACATCACCACTACCATTAATCTAAACAGGTCGAGCAATATTACTTTGTATAACATTATTTTATACATAGTAGTTGTTAAGTACAAGAGAATAGAGATCTATTTACAATTAATAACAAAGATTTCACATACATACATATATACATATACACTCACGCCTATTATCCCCGAAGGGGTAGGCAGAGGCGCAACTAGTGCACCCACTTTTCGCCGACATTCCGTCCCATGATGTGATAGGGGGCGAGCCTATCGCCATATCGGGCACAAATTCCAGACTCCGGACTGATACTGAACAGAAAAACTCAATATCACTTTGCCCGACCCGGGGATCGAACCCGAGACCTCAGCTTTGCAGTCGTACTGTAATACAACTACGCCACCGAGGCAGTCTTTCACAGTTAAAGATTTCACAGTTACTAAATAGATATAAATTAAGAGTAAATCATTAAAAAAATCGTATTTTTTTAAGTTTAGGCCTCGCTTAACAGTTCGGGCGTCTAGTTCATTACTTAATTTAAAATGCTAATGGACTGTCTGGGAAGCCGGTAGATGAATAATGAAACAACCGATAACAGTCCGGCTTTATAGTGATTGAAACATAGTTTTTATAATCTGATGTGGAACGTTAGGTGTGTATGGTTTTATTAAGAGTACTGAGGTATGGTATACTCGAAAACTATAACTGTAACCGTCTCTATACTGTGCTACATAGAGAATGCTCTGTCTACTTCATAATAATCATGTAGTAGAGGTTTCAACCTGGAGGTGTTGGTCTTGGTATCAACCAAAGAGTCTCTACCAACACCTCCAGAGGCTCTCAGTTGGTCGTTGGGTTAAGAGCCACACGTAAAAAGCAGTACTTTTGGACACAGCACGCATTGTGAGGAGATTCCTCACTTTGAATCCCTGACCACGGGTGGCTTGGGTCTTGAGCCTCGCCATCGGAGGGTGATTTACTTTTTTATATTTTTATGTGTATTAATGTTTTTTTATATATATAAAAATATAGAAAGAAGGAACATTTAAAATAAAGAGAAATAATGTAGTAGATATCTATACTAATAATATTATAAAGCTGAAGAGTTTGTTTGTTTGTTTGTTTGTTTGTTTGTTTGTTTGTTTGTTTGTTTGTTTGTTTGTTTGTTTGTTTGAACGCGCTAATCTCAGGAACTACTGGTTCGAATTGAAAAATTCTTTTTGTGTTGAATAGACCATTTATCGAGGAAGGCTATAGGCTATATAACATCACGATGCAACTATTAGGAGCGAAGAAATAATGGAAAATGTGAAAAATGCGGGGAAAATTATTCATCCTTGAGGGCTTCCATTGCGTGCGCTGCGAAAACGGTTCAAGATACCAAAAATATATGTATGAAAGAATTATTCCTCTTGAAATGATCTAAAAAAAAGTCCGCGACAGTATATGTCTATCTTTTAAGATTAACTCTCTAGAACCGTTTTTATGGTAATCAAATTTGGTCGAAATTAATGCATTATTTGTTAAGAGTTGTATCAACGTCATAATATTAATCTTTATCCAAATAAATGTGTTGGAGAGAGTGATGCAACGGGAAGGTTTTTATGTATGTACTTTTAGCCCAGAAAAACTTATTAACGCGGGCGAAGCCGTGGGCAAAAGCTAGTATTACATATAACATTATGAGGTGACTAACCGTATGGCCGAAGGTATTTAAGCCCGTCAGGGGACCATTTTTAGAAAATTGTTTGTAATGCTTGCTTACACAGCATAAGAAACTCGTTTGAAGAATTTCGTTCTGCTAGAGCCAGCTTAAGATGTGCATTGCGTGTCATTCGGTCTGACAAGAATCTTATAAAGTTCATAAAAGATATTTCTCTAAAAAAAGCCGTATTAAATCTTATCAGGCAATCATATCGATAAGCTTAATTTATATTTTTAAGTAACTTAATTAATTACATTAATAAAATATTCCTAATAATCACTAAACACTCAATTCCCGAATACAAACTACTGCATTCGACAGACTTCATTTCAACCGGCTAAACTGCTACTATCTCATCCACACAATACAAAAACACCGATCCAAAAGAAAATACCATACACGAACACGTATTACTTATGTGACAGGATCAAATATAAGGTGAGAGCTGTAACTGGAACCATAACAATATGAAAAGAGAATTTATTGACGGCCATCAGCGCAAGAGAAACGACACGAATTGTATTGACAGACATAAAACCGTTGTAAATGTTGTAATGACCGCCCCGATGGACTCGTCGGCTGTCGGCTTTGGTCGAAGTGTTTGTCTATTAAGAAATATGTGACGTTTATTGTAAGTCAATTCTTGCATGTGGGTGCTGCCCTATTAACGGCCAATTGGTGACCACTGGCCTGGCACGTAGGGATTTGGGAGCTACATGTTCCGTTCCCGCTATGTACATTTTTTGTGTTACATGGTGAAATTTTTCATATGCCTCCGTGTCACGTTTCGGAAGCTAGTGTAATTATGTTGTGTTATTTAATGGCCCGCAATACGCATTGCCATAGAGCGTCGTTTTTAATCTACTATTTACTAATAAATGACCATTTTTTTTCTACTTTTTAATATTGACGTTATCGCCAAAACAAGTTCTATCAAAACTATTTTATTCGGTTCAAACATAACCTCAAAATATAATCAGCCTGTATGTGCCCCGTTTGGTCAAGCTCACACTGAACGATGACTCACATTGTCGTAATCACTTGACACATGCCTTCCTCATGCCCATTGATGGAATGCATCGTTATTTTTATTTCATTACTATTAGTGTCCATCCGATCCATATCGCAGCCACATATCAAAGTATCGTACGATAAAATTACGAAGATGTGATACTAAAATGTTTTATGTATTTTTTCAGAATCGTGTGGAACTCGCGCCTTGAAAATGTCATAAGGTGAGATACAATCTTTATTTTAATTTGATTACGAAACCGCGTATCAACGCTTACATATTTTATTATCACCACCATATAAATATTATGTTGATAAGCTTTCTTTTGGAGGAACAAATCGTAGTGTATCTGATTCCTCTCCAGCCACGTATAAATAAATAATTTAACCATACATAGATTATGCCATAACCGCGACCGAAAATAGTCGGCTTGGTAATATTGGTACGATATCAATAAATATTCGTATTAATGTAGGCGATTTTCGGAATATGCGATTACATGTATACCATCGCGGTATTGGTAATTCCTGGACTAGATACTGGATAAATAGAATAGTGTAGTGCGTAATTCATATTGTAGCATAAAGATGAACTTATCATGAAACACAATGGTCTACTTTATTTTGAGTTGAAGGATTTCATCGAAGCTTTGAAATACGATCTGATATAATTTGCTCAGCATACAAGATTCCGTAGCAACAAGTAAATTACGTAGTTATGATATTTGTTTTTTTTTATATTTAAACGAAAAATTAGGAAGTAGTAAGGCAGGCTGACATATTTATTGCGACCCTTGAGATACAACTCTCGCTGATCGACAATTTAGATTACACAGCACTTGCCATCAGCTACTTTGTCGCGTGAATAAAAATCATGAGGTCGGTCCACGATTCAGCTCATGCACTTCCAAATGCATCCGGCTCAATGACTCGATGCAGCTTAATGATACATATTTACGACCTCAATATCACATAGAGCGATATTATGGCATTGCTGTAACCTACTTTTGGCTCTTGTTCACTTGCCAATCAATAGCATATGTACTTGCGTAATCACTAACAAAGAACTTGTGGCAAGGAATTTTATACCTTATATTCGAAGTATCTCGCAACGATAGTCTAGTTGGGAATGGAACGGATTGCCGAAACGGAGATCCGTAGATTCAAATCCAAGGCACACCTCTGATTTTTAGAAATTATGCATGTATTGTTTAACAATTATCGTTCGCTTTAACGGTGAAGGAAAACATCGTGAGGAAACTTACATACATGAGAATACTCCAAAATAATTTTGAAGGTCTATTAAGTCCTATGAAGTCTGCCAACCAGGACTAGGCCAGCGTGGTGCACTAAGCCCTAAACCTACTTAGAAGTGCAGTAGATCCTTTTCCAGCATTTGGATAGTATACAATACAGGGCTGGTGTCATATTTGTGGAAATTAAATTTTAATTAGTTCACGCTGAGGTAAAACCAGATAGGCTGCTAGGCGAGAACGAATGTTCTTAAGTTTTTCCACTCTATCATTTTAAATGAAACTCGATAATTTTTAAAATCGATGTAATTAAAATCATCCGTACGAAATATGGAAATCAAATGAATGCTATGTCAGGAATGTGTTAAAATACGACATACATCTATTTTTATTAGACGAAGGCTATTTATAAAAATAACTTACTTTGTAATTCTCACTAGCTACTTTGCAATAAATGTAAGGTAAAAAATTTACATACGTATACATACATGTTTTATTTTAGAATGTATGTTAATAGAATGCAAGTAAACAGGCATCGTTGTATATAATTTAACTGATAGAGTTATGATTTAAATATTGTATGTGTGATCTTTTGACGCAACATCCATACCTTCCGCCCTGTGGATTGGGGGCGTTTGGAGAATTCCACCACGGTATCCCCTGCCTGTCCTAAAAGGCTACTAATAAGGGCCACCGGGGGTCACGGGTGGGCGGAAGGGGCCGTCCACCTATTAGTCTAGCCAACTTTTGTGACCCCCGTGATGGACGGCAGCGTGGCAGTTAGGCCTCATGCTGCCGTTGTCGCCGAGGGCGTCCTTCGGTGTGCGGGGGCTTCTGAGCCCCCCCAACAACAGGAGACGGATCGCAATAGCGGTACGCGCAGGGGCGGTTGCGGACGACAACTTAGACGTGAGTCGGAGGAAGCCCGCAGCCGTTCCTAATGCACCGAAGATGGCCACCTCGGAGTTTTGGTTGGTATGCCGTGCGGTGTACATAGGTTAGGGACTCGGCCGGGCGGTCGCCCGACGTTTTCCATCTCTCCTGGCGGCTCAACGTCGGGTCGTAAGGCACGGTGAACCCAACATAACCGCTCAGTCGTTCCCCTTGAACACTGGGCGGTAGTAATAATTCACTTTCTCCGCGTAACAAAAAAAAAACATCCATACCTTGGAATGTTAAAAATCGTAGAATTTTTACTTGAAATATATATTTTATGAGTGAATAAAGTTTTAAGTTAGCTTACAGACATAATTTTACGTCACAAGTGCTGTTTAAAATCCTTTGACTTTGCATCTACAGAAAGTTCTTTTATGTTCATACTATGTTCATACATACATAGATTTTGCACGCGGCTCCGCCCGCGTTAAAAAGTTTTTCCGGGATAAAAGTCCCGCTTTATGTTTCCCGGGATAAAAAGTAGCCTATGTGTTAATCCAGGACATGATGTACCCGTGTGCCAAATTTCATTGAAATCCGTTTAGTAGTTTTTGCGTGACAGAGGAACAAACATCCATACATCCAAACATCCATACATCCAAACATCCATACATCCAAACATCCATACATCCAAACATCCATACATTCTTAAAAATTTTCGCCTTTATAATATTAGTAGGATTACATTGACTTGTAATTACTTTTTTAGTAGAAATAAACCAATTGCAGTCACATTATTATTAACTAGCTTTTGCCCGCGGCTCCGCCTGCGTTAAAAAGTTTTCCGGGATAAAAGTCCCGGCTTATATTTTCCCGGGACAAAAGTAGTATATATGTTAATCCAGGACATGATCTACCCGTGTGCCAAATTTAATCGAAATTCGATCAATAGTTTTTGCGTGAAAGAGTAGCAAACATCCATAGATCCATACATCCATATTCCATACATTGTTACAAACTTTCGCGTTAATATTATTAGTAGGATACCAAGGCTCCGAAAGAGTACTGAGCAATTTCAAGCATAATATAATACAGAAAAATTTCATTTTTGAAAGCTGAAAACACTTAAACTACGTCTAAATTAAACTTATAGCATTATTTTTTAAAAGCTACAAGTCGTAGGTACTCTACTTTCTTGTTCGTATCACAAGCCGCAGTAATTCATTCATCATTTCGTCTCTATAGGATACAACCCTAAAATGACTTCTGATTACAAACTGGAAGCTTTTTTTTTTATAAAACTACAAAGTCGTTATCTATGTTCCTACTGATATTATCAGTGGCAGTAATTTCTTCATACTTGATGAAGCTACAAGGCGTAGGTGCTCTAGCTTCCTGTTCGTATTCCTGTCGGCAGCAATTCATTCGTCATTTCGTGTCTTTTTTTTTATTGCATCGAATGACGAGACGAGCATGCCGTTTGCCTGATGGTAAGCGATACGACCACCCATAAACAATAGAAACACCATCCAGCACCTTGAGTTACAAAGTACTGTGTGGCATTCCACTGCGCTCGTCATCCTGAAACATAAGATGTTAAGTATCATTATGTCCTGTAGTTACACTGGCTACAATGTCCTTCAAACCGAAACACAACAGTGCATGCACACTGCTGCTTGGCGGTAGAAATAGACTTTGCGTAGGTACCCACCCAGACGGACTCTTACATATGAGAGTCCTACCACCAGTAAAATCAATCAATAAATGAATAGTATATAATTACAACCCTAAAACGACTTTTGATTTTAACATTATTTTTGATAAAGCTACAAAAACGTGCTCTAGCCTGTTCGTATTTACAGTTAGTATCACTTGTGGCTACTGCCACAACCTGTTTACTAACAGCAGCGGCCGGCACGCTCGCTCCGGGCGTATGTCAACCGCTCCATTGCAGATTATACTCTAATCTCCTTTCTCTAGATTGAGCCGCTTTTATGGCTTTGCGTTGAGAACGTTCCTGATGCCCGTCAAGTGCGTCCTAAATCTGTTTTCGTATAACATGTGTCTAGTTAATAATTTTACAGTGTTATTTGAAGCTAGAATATTGGGTAATATTTTGGAGCTAGGTGCCTAGGCTTTGCTTATAGGCTCCACTGGATATGATATTTTATTCAAACTATAGTTGAGGTAATGGATCACAACTAAATTTTTAAGGTCTTAAGTTTTGCAAATGTAATGTTGGTTCATCTTTTTCTGGGAGTTACAAAAAACAATATTATATTTTCAGCAAAAGACTATTTAAAAAAGATCAGATATGTGTAAATAATGGCGGAAAGCAAATGCAAGATAAAACTTAATAGCTATACCAATACGCGACGTCACCACTTATAAATCCTACTAATATTATAAAGGCGAAAGTTTGTAAGTATGTATGGATGTCTGGATGTATGGATGTTTGTTACTCTTTCACGCAAAAACTACTGAACGGATTTTGATGAAATTTGGCACACGGGTAGATCATGTCCCGAATTAACACATAAGCTACATTTTATTCCGGGAAAATAAAAAGCGGGACTTTTATCCCGGAAAAACTTTTTAACGCGGGCGGAGCCGCGGGCAAAATCTAGTTATGCATACTACACAGTACATATTGTGTCCAGCGTAGCGTGCTCTCAAAATTACAATCGTAATCACTTACCTCCTGATCCGGGATACAAATGCACGTTACTTTAATGCCTATAACCAACTCGTCTCCTACCTCCTCGACGGCTGCATGAAACATCTAAGCAATGAATTATTCCATTGGATTCCAATATAAGATAGCCCACTTTGTCTTTATTACACAAATTTTTACTCCATTCTGAACTATAAAACTGGCGTTTTACAACATCGTATACCTATCTAAACTTCCATCAAGATGTAATAGTCTGTTTTATCTTTTAATTTTAAGGCCGAAGTATAATACGAAATGTTTACTTATACTGTTATACAAGATACTTCAACACGTTTGATGATCTGATTGAATGATTTAAAGAAATATTTTATGACTATTTACCTTTCCTTCTAGGGTTTTAATAATTTTACGTGGAAGACTTTCCCTCAAATCAAGTATATTCATTAAGTAAACCTGAGTTAACGAAATGTCATGTCGTAATCGATAGAGAGCTAATATGGGTTTAATGATGGCCATAGTCAGAGGCGCGTGTCCCGGCATCGCTCGTTGAGATTACCGTATAATCCTCTTTCTTTGTGCCTAAGTCACTCCGGACTCGGCCTAAGCCGAGGACGCCGTTTTCCGAATCAATTGCGATTTATGGCGCTTAGATAGCATTCCGGTTGTCATTTTATGTAATTCCCTTTTGGTTCATTTATCAGTTTGAAAATGCGTTTTTCTGGTTGCTTTGTTTTGTCCTCAACTCTGACCCAAGTGTAAGCCATGTAACGTAACGAGGCTTGATAAGCCCTTGAGCAGAACAGCGCTCAGCCTAGTTAGTTCTAAAGTGACCACTTCGCTATAGTTACGTGGTTGCAATCCTCGCTCAGAATGCGGTGCGTTAGACGGCTAAAGCTAGTCTTTCGATTCTATAGAGCACATAAAAACTTTTTAACAAAAATAAACCGACTTCAAAACCACTACTAAACAAAAAATAATTTAAATTTGTATTCGCTCGTACTCGCGGCCATACAAATTACATACATACAAACATACATACATACGGATCGAATACAGAACCTCCTTTTTGAAGTCGATTAAAAACCGCTAGCCCCCCTGACCAATAAACAATCGCCATGCTTTGATTCCTCCACCGCCATTAAAATAAACACTAACACTACTTCTAATAGGGTAGTTTCCTATGTTTATTTTTTTACATTATTTTCGATGTAATAGAAAATAATACGAAAAATATTTTTTTTTGTGAAATCAGCATCAAAATCGATTAAAACATAAAGCAGTTTTTCATGCATTTTACTGGTGGTAAGTCTCTCATATGTAAGAGTCCGTTTGGGTGGGTACTACCGCAAAGTCTATTTCTACCGCCAAGCAGCAGTGTGCATGCACTGCTTTGTTTCAGTTTGAAGGACATTATAGCCAGTGTAACTACTCGACATAATGAGACTTAACATTTTATGCTCAGGATGACGAGCGCAGTGGAATTCCACACAGTACTTTTTAACTCAAGGTGCTGTATGGTGTTGCTACTGTTTATGGGCGGTCGTATCGCTTACCATCAGGTGAACGGCATGCTCATCTCGTCATTCAATGCCACAAAAAAATAACAAGTTTAAATATTCTTGTGAGCAAAAGTGGAGGCGTGGCGGGGATATCGCGTTAATTCTTTCGCACGCACGCAGCGTTATGGCCGACGGCGCTTGGTGACGTCACAGCCCAGTATTGCTGTTATTTGACAGCTACCCCTTCCACCAAATTTCAAAGTGTAAAATTGTATTTTAAAAAAGTAGTCAACTACCCTTGGTGGAAAGGTGGAAAGTTGTCGAGTTATGTTAAAAAGTACGAACTGAGCTCTGCTAAAAAGTCTTCAAATAATATTAATTGACATTCATGCTTCTGTTAACAATGAATGTTACAGACGGTTGTCACGGTCCCTTTATAATTTCATTTTGGAGCACACGTGTTACTAACAGAAAGTTTATTTGATGTTTTCGACGAAATATTTTAAATAAAAATAACACCACATGACGACCCTGGTGCGGTGATCCTTTAAATTTGTTTGTCTTAGCTTCTGTGATAACAAAGACCCCAGTCGGTTATAACATCAAGCCGTGAGAATATATTTGTTATTTCGTTTAAAATAAATAAATCAGACCCGCGGTGCCCTAACGTGACTGACAGCTTTACTGATGTGTGTAAACAGCCTAATTATTTTTAAATAATATCTCATTTAACATTTCATCTCTCAACAACGTCTTTGAACATTTTTTTCTGATTATTACAATTCAATCAATCACTGAAATAAACATAGAAAACGACATATAAAGCTATCAGTCAACTTTCCTCAGCGACATGGAGAATCCAAATAAACGCTTCAATATTATTCGCAAAAACAAAAGCATAACGCTCAGAAACCATTGAATAAAACAAACCATTAAAGTCAACTTACACCTCAGTGTTTTCATACGTTATGTCGTATGAAAACACTATAGTGTTTTCACATTTTCTCTCTGTATTTGAAACTGTCTGTTTATAAATAATTGCTGTAATTGTATAAAGCCGTGGAAGTGGTTTTAATGACGGCGCTTCCTGCGTGCGCCCGCGCCCTGAGCCACGGAACTTCAATTTCCGCCCCAAAGCTGATTTTCCCTTTATGACAGTAACACGGTTGCTTTTTTACTGAAGACATTTATTTTATTGCTAGAGTAAATATTAGCGGCTTGGGATTAGAGACTGGATTTTGAAGTTTCGTGTTATAAATTGTTTGTAGGAAGGCAGAATGAAGGTCACGTGGTGGTAAGTGATCATCCACACAAATCTCAAATTGCCTTTAAAAGTGTGAACCAAATGAACAGAACCAAATACTGTTAAGGAGATGGAGATTGGTTTGAGCTCCCAAAATCTTGCTGAAATGCAAGAACAATGCTGTCATTACAAGCCGTTGTCATGTAACACGGTGATACTTTTAACAATGAAGCTGACTCATCCATGCTGTAGGTAAAAGCCTGCAGCATGACTCTATCACTTACGAGATAAAACAAATCACAAAAAGCCATAACTTATAAAAATCCAAGCACAGTTTTTAAGGTTCATGTTACTGCCAGATCGCAGATACTTTAGCTGCATACTTTTATATTTTATGAGCAACAAATACACAAAATGAAAACAACGAAACGAGCCTTTTGAATAAAACAACATTACAATTGGTATATGGAGATATAAATAAACTAGCTGATGTAGGTAGCTGTGACATCGTGTAGTGGCTCGTAATAAAACAAATGTCCTTATTCTCAGCCGCGAGAACAAATATAAATCTGTCGTCAGATCGTGTATTAATCGTCGTATTTGGTGAATAAATTTACTTTTGTTTGAGTTTGCTTTTGCTTTGGCGTTATTTATTCAGTAGGACGACCCCGGGCCAGGGTTGAGATACTCTTGGCTGTTTACATAACATTTTCGTGCCACCGTACTGTTGCCGCGGCGACTTGCCGACGTTTCCACGAACCTGAATTTATTAAGTGCCTGTTTACTTTAATATTGCTATTGTTAAGTTTTTGTTTTGTTTAAACTGTTACATTCGTCTCGTTATAAATTACGATGTTTTCATATTTCATTCTTTTATTTCCCATATGTCAGTAACGTTTATTTTGCCTCTATAAATAATTTTATTACGAAACCGATACTGTTACATGACATCTGTTTTCATGAAAATGTTCCCAACTGATAAACGTTGTTTATTTTATTGCGTCTGACGCGCGCACATTGCACGATTTTATAAGTTACCCGGTGATATATTTACGATGGGTTACGAGTAGAGTGACGCAGGAACACTGGAACTCAGGAATACTAGCTGCCTGTTGCGTAGGCGAATGATTTACACGTATCGATCGTGTGGTACAATAACTGGGCTTATTCAACCCTACGAATCGCAGAAACTGCCCACACAAACACGTTGCTATTGTATCTCGAAAATATGGCTCTTCTCAATCCGACGTTTGTATTTTGGTATACAGTAACATCATTGTCTGCATTCGTGGCTTTATTAACCAAATCTGTTCGCATAAAAAGCGAACTCTCGGTACAAAGGAAGCAAAATATGCTAATGGCGTACATTTGTTTGTTTTACGCATTCAAATTGAAACACGTGCCGAGCCGAATGAATCAGCAATAAATAATTTTAATGTAGAAAATAATAAGGAATTGCAACACCAAGTCCGCATTCAAAATTAAGAAACACTCTTACTGTAATGAACGAACGGGGACGCCATTAAAATAGCGGATCATAAATAATTCAAGCGCCGGGTTTGGCGTCGTTTCAAGACATTTCCACATTAAATTTCATGAGAGGTACATTTTTCCGGCGAGCGACGCGTGCGATCGTGCGCGGGCTTCGATCCGAGACGATGGGAGACGATCGGGCTACTATTTTACCAGCAAATTGACCGTTTTGTAGCATCTTTACCGTCGTTTCCATCATGGTATACCTAACCCGCAACTTTAATGAACCGTGTACTAATCCGCGGAATGGTAAACGATCGTGAATAATTGTTTAACTTTGCATCACTTATTCGAGTAAACAATAACACTGCGCAATTTTCAAACAATTCCGCCTTAAGTATTTCAAGCGGTGGTTGAAGAAATGTGATTTGTTCGTTTTGTGTCGTCGCCTTAGCCGCCGGGAACGGTGACGGCGGACCACATCGTTCATTTTTATTTTTACATCGTAAACCGACGAAGGCTGATTTATTAAGTCATAGAGTCTAAACATCGCAGTAGTTTCTTGGGACGGTTATTTAGTAATTCGTAGTTCTAAGGGGTTCCGCGGCAATGAGAAAACGGTCATCCATCATCGTAATATCAAAATTTTATGTTGACATAAAGTGGATGAGCGAAATGATTGATGCGCGTCGGATATTTCCAAAAACGATAGGCACTTGCCGCTTCTGATGCAATAATTGAATAAAATTCCTATTTATTGTGCAGGTGCATGCATAAAGGCCCTGGAAGCATGAACGTAAATTATGACATGTACTGATACGAACATCAGGTGGATTGGCTTTTAATAATATTACTTTTTTTATTATTTACAAGGGAGTAAATTCTGGATGGGACCGAGTTTTTTATCGCTTAAGGGATAATAAAAACTTTTAAGGCATATAAACTGTATTCACATTATTATATTTCTTCTACATAATATGTCAATAATGTTACTATCATTTCTATTATTTAATGAGTTGTGTATAAGACACACTTAAATAATGTACTCAATTATTTCATAAATTCTTGAATCTTCTTTAGTATTTCTTACTGTGGTTTGAAATGGCATTATTATCTTTTAGTTCTAAAGCATTTGCAAAATGAAATTCAGATTGGATTTGTTCTATTAATCTCAGAAGGTATCAAATATTCATTTAGAGAAAACACGATTAAAAGTTACCGCTGTAATTAAATGAGATTGAAAATAAAATGGATTTTTCTTTGCATCTCTTGAATTCAGTAATATCATTCACTTCTTGAAATCATTTTTCCAATGAAAAAATAGACAGCGCAGCATAGGATTTTTAAATAGACGATAACGAAAAGGTAGGATGTAACTTTGCACTTTACACTTACTTAGATATTTTTTAGATCGCTGTACTTGGTGTACCGTCCTGTAAGGTAGACAGACGACTTGATTAAGGTCGCAGGAACACGCTGGACACAGGCCGCTTTTGACAGGTCCGTCTGGAAATCCTTAGAGGAGGCCTATGTTCAGCAGAGGACGTCGTGTGGCTGATAATGATGTACTCGATGAATATTTTTTGGAATACCGTTTCAAGAAGTAATGTTGTTAAGTGAAAACTACGATTTTACTGGTGGTAGGTCTCTCATATGTATGTCTGTTTCTACCGCCAAGTAGCAGTGTGCATGCATTGTTTTGTTTCGATAAGAAGGGCATTGTAGCCAGTGTAACTACAGGACATAATGAGACTTAACATCTTATGTCTCAGGATGACGAGCGTAGTGGAATGCCACACAGTACTTTGTAACTCAAGGTGCTGGATGGTGTTGCTACTGTTTATGGGTCGTATCGCTTACCATCAGGTGAACGGCATGCTCGTCTCGTCATTCAATGACATAAAAAACAATGTTTATTATAACAATTACAAAATTTTACATAACCCAAAATGCCTTCTAAGTAATAACACATAAATTTTATGATACGCCATATAAATCACATTTCTCTCCGCTATTGTATTTCTCTCACTTCATATTTCTCCTATACTGATCAAGTAAAAACTGATAAAAAACAGTGTATTTTCCAACCCTACGACAAAGGATTCCGCCATAAATTTATTAGAGTTACGCATATGGATATTAGGCAAAACGTATGTCGCCTTTAGACTACAAGCGAGATCGGCGGCATAATGTATTCTCCGAGGCACAAGCCTAGTATATGGATGCAAATTACTCAGCGTGTGCAGACTGAAATAATGCGACAGTTATAAAGACGTTTAAATAACTATGGGAGTATTCAGAACGTGCTTTCCAAAAGCGTAAAGTCATTAGTCGATGTACTACAGCATTTGTGAATTTCCACGAATCCATTTATTTTAACTGCGAGCACGTAAGGGTACGAATTCACTCACAAGAGAAAAACTTAGGGTAGTCATTAGTTTAGTGACTTGCAATGTCCTGATTAAATGCAAAAACCTAATGGATATTACATGAGGTAGACTAGTTTGTGGAACATTTATCTTTGCGGTACCGCCTGCGCCTTGTAATTTGGACTTTAATTGAATGAACGTATGGTTGTGACTGATTGTGTATTTAAGTCAGTGTTAGTTAAAACGCTGGTGTTATGATTAAATTGTTTATGTTGTATAAATTTGCTGTCTATTTCATCATTACCATCCTACGTGAAACCAGTTAATATAGATCTCTCAAAGCGTTAGATTAGGACTAAATAATAAAAAAATATGAGACAGATATCTAAATAAACAAATACTTAAAATATTTTTTTAATATTCTAACATCATTATTTTCATAATACTATTAAAAAAATAAATGTTAACGTTTAATAAAACACACACACACAAACGTATACTACTTCAAAACTTTTATAAAACACCAAGCAACGGTAATGAAGTTGCAAAGCCATACTTTATTCATTAATACACTAGTATTAATGAATACGTAATTAAATTATCCCCAGTGTTACTAAACAGTGCGGGTAATTTAATTACGATCGCTTTATAAAACTATACCATCTTATTAATTGGGCAAGATTTTTTTAGCAATTTACAACTTGAGACTTTACAGGCCTAACATAATTGTGCATTTAGAGAGCTCGTTTACAACCTATATTAAAATTAAACCGCCGAAAATCTGTTTTTTATGGAATGTCGCACACAAATAATAATAAAAATACGAATAATATAAAGCAATCAAAGATACAATGTGAAAAACGTCGTTTCATGTAAATCATTGCGACCGAAAATATATATGATATATTTTAAACTAAAGTTCCCAACTCATCACATTAATTATAATTTTAATGTCGCAAATTGCAGTCGGTCAGGTAAGTCGCGTAGGTTAACGTTCCATTTTATGTTCAATGCAAGTCACGTGCGTTAATGAATCTACTCACCAAACGTTGGCAGAAAGCTTTGTAAATAATTTAATCAATCTGTTTATTCTGACGCGTTACAAATTAAGCGAGGACGCTTCAAAGGTTGATTAAAAACCCGCTGTTGACAACCTTTCACAAACGTGCCAGTAGATGTAATTGTGTTACACTGTGTGCGTTTTATCATGTCTATTTATAAAATATATATTTTAGGTATTTACTGATATTGAAGGCTACTTGTTAGTCTTGATGTGAAAGTTATCGTTTATGTTGAGATGGTTGGATACAGAACGGAATAAAAAGACGATGTGAAAGTAGTTACAATTAAAAAAAATATTATATTGCCAAATGATATCTACCTTTCTTGATACTGTAATAGTTATTAAATTAAAATACCCTAATTAATATTATATTGATCAGAAGGATAAAATACATATTATTCAATATCAAGTTTGAATATCAAGTAATATGAGATAAGGAAGACTTCAACTGAGCACAAAATCACAACACCGAGATAAACAAGTTTCCTAGACATCTAAACTTTTTAATTATCCTATTAATATTCTCAATCAACTTTGCAAGTTCTTTGACTGCACTCTCAGTTCAATATCTTCCTACAAATATTGTCAAAAACCTGTCTTGTGAGTATTGGCAAAAACAATTTTCTAAATAGCGTTGAAAATTTTTTTCTAATCTATGAAATAAAATCGAATCCAAATTCAAAATGGAACGGAGGCATTAAATACGCAACTGCGCATTACAAATTTTTAACGGCATAGCTTCGTTTTGATGTAATTAAGCTAATAGCAGACAGTCATATACCCTTTCTGATTTATGAGAGGCATTCGTGAGCTCCAAATTCCGTATACTGACACTCAACGCTACCAACTGATTGAATAATCGCTGATAACAGCGTAATAAAGTGGGCCCCTCATCAAACCATTTCCTAATTGGATCGTAAACTTCTGTAAAATTACTGTCTACCTGACTTTTACTGGTTCGGATTATGATAATTTTATTTGCCCACGAAATAAAGTTTTTACTAATCCGACGCAGATGTTGTAGTAGCTACTATGGCCAGAAATACTATACGAAGTGAGCCTAGGTTTCACTTATCAATCATAATTATAATAATTTGAGGACAAAATTTATTTGGAACACACACACACACTCACTCACGCCTTTTATCTCCTACGGGGTAGGCATTGGCGCAACTAGTGCACCCATTTTTCGCCGTTATTCCGTCCATGATGTGATAGGGGGCGAGCCTATCGCCATATCGGGCACAAATTCCAAACTCCAGGCTGATACTGAATAGAAAAATTCAATAAATATCACTTTGCCCTACCCGAGGATCGAACCCGAGACCTCAGCATTGCAATCGTACCATAATACAATTACGCCACCGAGGCAGTCTTATATGGAACTAAGTTTAATGTCCAAATGTTATCCATGTTAAAAACTGATATGTATTACGTTCACTGTTCGACAAAAGCCTCTAAAGATATCAATTTTCCAGACCAATCTACGCTAAATCAAAACTTCATACAAGTAACATAAAATTGCAACTTAATCGGCCCCGTGAAATATCCTAAGCGGCTACTTCTTTGTTTTTTCTTCATTAGTGAACGTCGTGTCTATCTTGAAAGTCTCTGGTATTGTTGGGTCTCTGTCTCTGGTATTTACTCTTTGTACTTCCTTTGGCATGCTTGAAAAGAAAGTATTTGGTACACTAAAAAAAATATCAAAGGACGATAGACGAGCCAGACGTCATTTTCTCTATTCTAGTCTATGTAATTGGATAGCGTTGCAGCGAGTTTTCGGAGACGGCTCTCACCTTTTACAGATGTATATTAGTGCAAGTTCTGATCTTTAATAAATGAACCCATTTTAAGAGCATTTTTTAAGGATTATAAGATTTTTCAAGAACAATAATTTTTGAATAAATCATCATAACTATTATAGAGACAACGTTTAAACCGAATAAAAGGTAATAGAAGCTACAAATTGTGAATGTTAATATTTCACATTAAATATGATATTAAAGTTACTTAGACAATAAAATCACAAATAGACATTTGCGGTAAAGAAACATGCTACTAAAGCCACAAAACATTATTATGCTTATTACTATAATGCTGCTTTTAATTATAGTATAGACTATCAGCTCTAGTATAACTCTACCACTTACTAAATAAGAGTTCCTTTTTCAAAATAAACAGTTCTAATGTTCTAAATTTAAAAATTAAACACTCATGTTCATCCCGAGTTTAATTTTATAAAATCTTAACGAGTATGCAGTATATAATGACTCCGGGCTGAGTGGTACAAGTGTTCAATGTTCGTTCTTTATGTCACTGTTTGATATCGTTTGCGGTCCGATTGATGTCAAAGGTAGTTTGTGTAACTATTATCTGTGAATATCGCCAGTGCTTTATGTCGACGTGAGTAATGTTTCTGGCGGGATGAATAAAAAAAGTTCATAATTATGTTTTGTTGGAATTTGGAGTTATTCATAGATATTTGTATAACCGTACCGCTTCATGAATGTATTGTCTTAAGTTTAACATTTTTGGTGTAAAATAAAATGATCAAACAGCAATTTGTTAAACACTGATCAATACTTTGCTAATTGTTGAGGACTGAATGTTTTCAACGTTAGTCTGATGAATGATATCTAATCATCTTGTCTATAAACTTTTTGCGCAGTATGGAACGTCTCTAAGCCCTTGATCCATTTTTTTATAGATAGATATATATTTTCCCTGGTTATCGATCAGGCTTTAGCAAACCGTAAGGAAAAATAGTATTTCAGTTTTTAAGTTTTGAAGAACTTGCTAATGAAAAATATCTGAACTTAAACATTCTCTAGTTCATTAATGCCAGTTGATGCCTTTCCAGTCTTTAGCCTAAATTCTTACATACTCTAGTAGTAGGTATATGTGATATGTGTATATGTGATGTTCCAATGCATCTTTACTTTATCGATTTTTAAAAAATGGCTCCCTTACACAGACAAATTGCAAATTCAGCAGGATTCAAAATTAGTATGACCAATCATGAAATTCTATAACCGAGTAGATGCATAAATACACAGTATCCAGTGGGAGTGTAATGAATCTTTGAACCAAATTAAGTTATGGCGCCAATTCAATTGTCATAAAATATGAAAGAATATTAAAAGCACCGCATGGAGTAACGTTCGGACAATCTAAGCACCGTGACGGTTACAGTATCTTGTTATTTCTCAGTTTAATTTAAATATGTAAATTTTATTAGGCATAATACAGACTGAGGACTCTTGAATTGCAAATGAATGTGACATTACGTTTTATAGGTTAGTAGCCAATTCGCCGGCTCGTTTCCTTAGAGCTGACGGCAAATTTTCACTTAGAAATGTCCATGATTTTAGTGGAATTTTATTGCTTTCCCCTTTATACGAAACAACTTAATGTTTCCTTAAACAATTTGTAATATTCAAACAACTTGCAAATGTGTTTCCAATATAGACGTTACTTATAATGTGTTTATTAATCTATCAACGTTCTAGAAAAATAGAAGAATTTCATCAAACTTAATTCCACCGTTCACCTATGAAAAATATTTTTCACATAGGATAAAACGGTCTTGACACAAATCCTTAAAAACGTGTTATTGGAAGTCATGGAGAGAGGAATCCAATATTGAAGGCGTAGTCACGCATACTCCTTAAGAAAATCTTTCTCATAAAGTAAACGCGAAGCCCTGTAATAGGACAGATTAGGACGTGTTTTATGTCAATTCATTTTATCAAAATCTTTTATGATATAATCCAGATTATCGAGCGAAGACGGTATAATATTAACATCAGAAAGATGGAGCATATTTTACTTTAAAAACACGTGTTCACATAGAAAATGCTATCATGTTAGAAATTGTTTTCAATCAAATAATTCCACTTGAACAAACATCTCCAATAGTTTACATATGATAGTAATAAAAACAAACATTTCTTCTATTACTCAAATGTTTATTCAATAAAGTTACATGCGCATTTCACTCACAATATAAATAAATTAAAACCAGCGTAGGTGACTTACCATCCCGCTGTGTGCACATGTTATAATGTCAAGTTTACACGAATAACAAACTAAAATCGGCCAAGAATATTGTAAACATTGATATAGAAACCGTTATAACAACTACATACTCAATTTCTTAAACAAATAATGTTACATCGACGTTACGCGCCGTAGGCACATCCCTAATGTAAAATGTCTGTAATAAAACGTGTATAAACCGAGGGATAATTGTTAAGACGGAGTGAGCCTATTCGTTTCTAATGTGTTCTTAGCTTTACTGAATTTTAATGATTCCGACCCTCTGAGGAAGCCTCTTGAGAAATTTGATGTTCCCGAGGTACGGCGGAGACATCAAACGATGTTAAAACTTTTGACGCGCTTGATTACCGCCGCCAAGTGTGTAATGTGCCCAATTCAATATTTTACTTATATTACAATGGCATAGGTCCTTAGACTCGACAAATTGTTTAGTAATGAAACAGATTTCATTGCAAATTAGTTTCGTCATTTGAGGAAGAAATCTATAGTACAAAAACATAACATTCTTTGGTTTGTTTATTTGTAGAAGGTAATCATAGAGCGGTGATAGTGACGATAACGGATGAAGGAAAACATCGTGAGAAAACCTACATACCCGAGAATATTCCATAAGAATTTCGAGGGTATGTGAAGTCTGCCAACCCGCACTAGGCCAGCGTGGTGGACTAAGGTCTGACCCCTCTCAGTAGTAGAGGAGGCCCGTGCTCAACAGTGGGCAGTATATTATACAGGGCTGGTGTGGAATGGTATGTTAATCACAAAGCTAGGTACTACGTAGTTCTAGCAATTGAATCACTAAAGAAAACTATAGTAACTAAAATGTATAGATGTCAAGGAAGTTGTACATGTTTTAGGGGGACGATTCAACCAAGGTTAGAATTACACAAGCAATTTCCAACTTAAACTCTCATATCAAATCCAGATCACAGAGGAAAGCCCTTCACTAACATCATCCAGTTCCACTTGAACTCCAAAAAGTAGTAAATCCCGAGCAATAAACGCACAATGAAAACACAGCAAAGATATTTTGGCATATTTTATTAACTCTTTCTTAGCAGTAAAATGTTGGGATCTTGAAGACCACTTAAGTGCTCTGCGTTGAGTGTCACATTAAAATCTCCGATACCGGCCAGAATTTACTGCTCTTACAATTTGTATAAACTCTTAGATAATGGCTATTAGGCTACGGTTGCACTAAGCTTTTAAATGAGAGAAAATATCTTACAAAAAATAAATCCGCTGTGGTTTTATTTACTCAGATATTACTAGAAATACGATTAATGGGTAGTGTTCAATGAAGGAATGATAATATGCTCTTCGGGTAGATAGAATGATATTATATCGACATGTAAATCTTTTGTGTGCACTGTAAGGATTTGATGTCTTCACTCTTCTGTAATGATGTGTAATGTTAAAAAGATTTGAGATTAAGTCTTTAGATTTTCATTAATTTAAGGCTTAGTTTTTGGATTTAGGTTTGTCACAAATCCTGTCACCAGTAGGTACTTCTCAGAATTTATACCTCAACTTGGTTCGCAAGCCGCGCCAAGGGACTCAAGATTCAAGACCCCTCACAATTCCGCATTCTTAACCACAATTTAAGGTAAGGGTTCCTTAACTTTTGTCTTATCAAATGTGCTACGAATACTAAAGTGGTTGTAAAGTAAATTTGATGTAATTTTTTACACATTTTAAAAAACCATTGATGTTGCATGACTCCAATCAAAAATATCAAATACGTGTCTTCTTATAGATTAGGATAATTCAGGATCAAATTGGTCCAAAAAACTGCTTATCTCGCTACACGATTAAAATTTTAAAAGGCTCCGATGGTCTATAGATTAGGACGGCCATGTAAAAACTATTTTTCTTGGGTCAAAAAGCCAACGCCGTTTGTAAGCGATTTTTAATTTATCATTGAGATAACACTGAAAGCTTAGCTTTGGTCTAATGCGTAAGTTTTTATGGGATTTGATGCTGCTTTATTTTAGATGATAATTTTTTTTATTCGTTACCAATAATTTTATAGCTCTAAGACCCCGTTTTTTCAACTGCAGTTATCTTTTTATCAGGGTCTTATTAAGCTGGATGTGCTCGCAGTATCTGGAGCACTCGAAGCTGTAAACAGAGTATCTAAACTGATGGCGTATCCTTTCTTCTTAGTTAGGTTTCTTAAGACTGGAATTGGTTATCGTGTTAATAATCTTAAGCTTTACAAACTTTATCAAAACGGAATTACGATTAACGAAATTTACATTTTATAATCGATACACGTCTATATTGCCCAAAAAATGTATGGCATATGTGATTTCCTTTTGGAATATTTTGCCTTTGAAATGCATCCTTCCTTTTAACATAGCGATAGTAATCACGATTGGCCAACCGATATCATAATGGTCAAACGGCCAACCATAACTCACTCAGACGAATTAAAACGTGAGAAGCATTCATTACCGGACCACCTACTGAGACTAGCCGTTGCAGACGTATGCGTTTGTTAGAGAATAATAAATTTCTTATAGTAATAATATAAAGGTACATGCCGGATATGCGATTCCAGACATGGAAATCTCGTTTAATATTTTTTACATACAACTAAACCTGCCTCACTACCTAGAGCTTGTAATTATTAATTGCCAAGCTCTGCATGAATTTGAAATGTTACGTAACTTAAATTTTTTATTCATTATTTTGTCTCCCACTTTGCTTTACAGGGAAGTGGAAAATATATTTCCAACTCCTTCCTATCCCTCTATTTGATTAACTTCGTTGCGAGTTAAGACTAATTACTGCTCCCAGAGACTCGCCGAGCTTCACTGCTTGGTGTCATAAAATGCGTGCCGCTGCCAATCCTGGCTTACAGGAGTTGCAGTGGTAAATGTTAGGTCGGGATAGTCTTGTTCTAGTCTAGTTGTTAAATAAAAAAATATCTACCACTGATTTTACAGAGTTATAAGGGACTGTGACTGAGCCAAGACTGAGACCGAAAGAGAGCAAATGTGCCTGCACATCCATACGACACCCTTTTTATACACCCAACTGTCTCTTCCATTACTAGTTTGATATCACAAATACCTTCACAAAATGTTTAAGTGCTATCGTTATAGTATATTGAACACTCTTAGCAATACTTGGCAGTAAGAATAGACAACATAGCACTAACTGCAAATACAACTCGCTTCTATGATTTTTAAGCAATTGTGTGTCTCCGTGTCGTGTGCGTATAAATTAGTTTTACTGTTCGCAATACCCGTTGTTTTTCATGTTGATTTACTGGTGGTTGGTCTCTCATATGTAAGAGTCCGTCTGGGTGGGTAGCACCGCAATGTCTATTTCTACCACCAAGCATCAGTGTGCATGCATTGTTGTGTTTCGGTTTGAAGGACATTGTAGCCAGTGTAACTACTGGACATAATGAGATTTAACATCGTATGTCTCAGCATGACGAGCGCAGTGGAATGCCGCAGTACTTTGTTACTCAAGGTGCTGGATGGTGTTGCTACAGTTTATGGTCGTATCGCTTACCATCAGGCAAACGGAATGCACGTCTCGTCATTCAATGCCATAAAAAAAATGCGAGCAAATTACCGGAATAAAAAATAACCTATGTGTTCATCGACGACATGATCTACCCATGTACCATATTACATCCAAATCCGTTGAGTTTTTTCTGCGTTTACTTCTAACAAAAATATAAACATCAAAACCTACAAACATTTGCACAAACGTTCGTATTTATAATATTACTAAGGTATAAGATTTTTCATACTCTGAATATTTTACTTATTGTAAGGTTTAGGGGAATTAAATAGTTGTAGCTTATTTATAAAATACAACACAATTAATTATAGCTTAAATTTTGGTTTACAGCTTTCGTTTTTGATGCAAGTACAGCTATGTATTTTCAATGTCAATCTGAAACAATTTATGAACAACCAAATGTAAATTTTCCTAAATTCGACATGTCAGAGTTTTGTGCAATTACATCTTTAAGTTTCACTTAAAAAATACCTACTGCTGAATCCCAAACCAATAATTTTAAATGCGCTAACAAATATCAATGAATGCCATTTGTTTTAAAAAAACTGAAGGGGAAATTCCTAGAAAGCTAATAAAATAAATATTATAATTTTATTCGTTTGTAAACATCACAAAAATGTGATTACATTAGTCTCGTATCTATAGAATGTATGATGTTAAGCACAGCCCTTACTAGTCCTTCGTACCACATGTGTCCGAGGCACAAAAAACCAATTACCTATAATGAGACTTGATGTAGGGTGCATAGTAAATTAAATCGTTTATTATTTTATCGCCTTATGATTGATGATAATTCTCGGTAATGGTGCAAAATTGTACACTCGCTTAATGTAAAATTGTATGAAATTATTTTAGATTTAATAATAATATGATGCTAAATCGATTTTAATATGTGAAGTTAAAATGATTATGGGTGGTTTGTTCTGAGTTATATATTTTCCTCATTAAGAATTCTTTAAGTAGTAATTTATATCAATATAATTATATTTATTAGCATTACTTCTAGACTACTGATTAATACATAATCAACTTGTAATGCTATTTCATGTCGTGATATTGTTTAATTAAATAAATACAATCACATACACACGGGCAGTTATTTCATAGTTAGTAGTGCATATTATTTTATGTAGTTGTCTTTCGATTGCTGTATCACAACGCACAAATATTTTTACCTTCATTTAACAAAATATTTGTAAGCACCAAACTATATCAAAATATTATTTTACGATTATTTCCTTCAACCTATCGTATAATCCGTAAAATAAATTTCAATGCGATTATGTCACTATTAGAAGATACGCACGATTTTTTACCCTCAAAGTCAGTAATATATTCGTAAGCTTACGTAGGGGAGCGTTTGTAAGGGGAATGAAATATTGTACCGACTTCGCGTACCGTGGAGGCACAATAATTTTATTTTATACTATTTGAACTGTAAATTTATTTTGGTAATGTGTTGAATGATATAAAAAATTGTAGGGTACGAATTGCGACTTTCACAGTAATATGTTTCTTACACTGATACAAAAATCTGATTAAATATCATTACGACAACAAAATACTACAAATACGTATTCTAATTTCTTTATTCCTGTACAATTTATGCTTTCTATAATATCAAAAAAAATTGATAATACAAAAATATAAACAAAAAGAAGAAATTCTGCGAACAAAATAAATCACAAAACAAATAACCCACGGTTATATCAGGCCACTGTTTATCCCGCATCTAATAGCGGTCCGGCAGAAATCTCAGCGTGCTAGAGGGCATAACATATTATTGCCGCGGCCGGATGGTCAATGGGCGCTTTATGACGCGGTTCCCAGCGATGATGATGATTTAGATGCAAGGAATATCGGCCGGAAGAGGAGCGATAAACCGCGGGATCCCGTTACCATAGCAACGGCAGTGCGACACCGCCGCGGCGTCCCGACAACCGCCCTTGCCAGTAGTTCACGGACACTTATCGTTATCGTAATAAATTGGTCTGAAATACGCGCAGTAACTCACCAGGGAAACGCAATAAAAATGCTGATGGCCGTATTTTGTTATGATAAACGTTTTTGATAAACTGTGTTTCTGTGTATCGAATATGAAAGCAAAGGGTTACTTTGTCGCAATATTTATAACAATTCTTGAACGTAATGGTTCGTATCACGTGATCCAATAACAAACATTCTCAAGAAAACATTATTCACGTAATAATGTCGTTTTTATACCGTAATACACAAGCTTAACTCAGACGGCACTAAAATCTGCCATATAAAATATAAACACCGAACGTGGAGACCCCAATTTATTATCCGACGACTGATGATGATATATCGACGTCGGCTGCTATGTTGATCGTCACTTACCCTACCCTTATCACATGCGTGTAATTTCGGATTCATTGCCCTCGGCTCCATAATGCCACGCGGGGTCTTTTATTAGAAGCGGAATATTTCACATCAACCGCATACCTTTTGGTTGGCAGATTGTAATATTGGTGTTATTTTACAGGTACAAATTGGATATGAGAGGATGAGCCATGGAATCACGAAGCGCGCCGCCAAGCCCCGACGAGCCGGGGGAGGCGGTGTTCAGTTCTCGCTGCGGACGCTATCCTCACCCACCGTCACTGCAGAGAACGTTTGCGAGCTGTCGGGAGTCAGCACGACCGCGACCGCACCACCGCCACGCCGCGTCCGAACCAGCACGACCCGACGACCGTGTGTTGATCACAGCCGAAGTACACGACTACCCTTCATCGGAGTCCGGAATCGCTGCGGACTGCCCGCAAGCTCACACGAGCAACGCCGAAGACAGCCCGTCATATGACAGGTCTGATTATGAAGGCCACTCAAGCTATAGTCTTAGGCATACGCCAGACTTCCACCATACGCTTGATTGTAAACGAAGGCCTGGGGATTACAACCGCAGCCACACTCCCGATTATAGTCATGGGCACGAACCTGATTGTGAACGAGTCCATGGGCGATCACAGACGTCACGCCGACCTCACAGAAAACATAGGCGGGAGGAAGACGAGGAGGCACAATCACTAGACGAACGCTGCGCTCGAGATCTCGACGAAATCTTACCCGCCAGACTTGCCGCTGTCAATTTGTCGAGAGAACCGCCACCGCAGTCGTGGAACAGAAGTAACATAGCAGCCACGATGGAGAGGTTCGAGCCTGTTGATTATTCATACGCTTATTACGATCACCATTTATCGATGCCTTCGTCGTCAAGAAAAGCAAATCGTCAACGTGGTCGCGGTGGCTTATCGAGGGACCGATCCGCTCGTCACAACTATGTAACACGGTATGGCACCGAAGAAAATATTTACGAAGAAATTACTGATGGATCTAGAACTTGTCCGAAACACCGATACGCTCCTCGACAATCCCTCGTTTCATTAGACAGAAGTGTTGTAGAAGAGGAAGTGCGTCGAGTAGAGTCAAGGCACAAACGAATTTTGGGAGAACTAAATCTTAGTGTAGAGGCGATGTTAATGCCCGAATGCGAATCCCCAGATTCGGAACGAGCGGAGGATAGAGATAATATTGAAGAATTACTACGAGTGGGTCCCACCGACGAGTTACTTTCGCCGGCGAGCTGTAATCCTCCTGATTTAGATAGTGGGTTTAGTGGAAGTAGTAGTGGCGCGAGTTATGTGGGTAGCCTGCGACGAAAACCTACAGGGTCGGTACCACATTTGCCTGCTGTAGCGTATGGTACGCGCGGGGCTGGTGTTCGGATCCTCGGAGCAGAAGAATGTGGAGCGAGGTGCTCGAGAGACATGCCCTCTCCACGAAGCTCCAGCTGTGGAGATGCGAAATCAAGTGGATTTTGGAACAAGAAATCTTGGAAGAAAATATCTGGATTTTCCAGTTCCAACAGCATCAATAAAGCGGGTCTGACGGGTAAGACGTAAACTTTTATTATACTTAGATGGTTAGCGGTTAGCATCACGCATGTTGACTTTTAAGTTATATCACATACTTGGTTCCGAACGTGGCTTAAAAAGACGCGTTTCACTTCTGTATTTAGCTCAAACAAAGCTTCAAATAACATAGACATATCCAAAACATTCATCACATAGGAAATGCCATCACACACAGCGGACAAAATATATTTTCCGTGTAAAATAGCAAAGTATAGAGTTCCATTCTCACATAAAACGTGAATGAATCCGAGCGGTATCAAGTCATGAAAACCCTGAGAGCATCATTTCTTTTTTATTTTCGCCCGCTTTCGTCCGCCCATAGGCGTTTTTCAGATGGACGCGCGCGCGTGGTTCAATGTTTGTTGTTTTCATTTTTGTTTGTTTTGTTAACGGTGCCGCGTTTTACATTGCAGGTCTGCTCGTTAGGTACACTTTCCGACGTAAGTCCGGCTCGCAGGGCTCTCAGGGCAAGCGACGTGCAGAGCCCGTCAAATGCGATGCGTGCCTCTCACAACGATGTTAGCCGCACTATGGTAAGGGTCCCTGATGCACTTGGCACTTTGCTGGCAGAAAGTTAACACTATCATTTATCTCTGTAAGGCTTTAAACGAATCCGTCGAAATGTACAAACTTACACAGTGTGAATAATAAGACAATTTAGCTATTGTTGTTAACCTCAACTTTCTACCAGTACCGTTACTTATTATTTTTTATCTTTTTTTATTGGCACAAGCGCGTCCGTTACGATTATTACCTCACTGAGGAATTCCGAGTCATTGTTTTTGTTTTGTTTTCATTATTTTAATTTTATACCTCACATCGACTTCATTGCAAAGTGAAAATCAATTTAATTCTGTAGAAACTGAGGGTATATCGCAGCCGTTAGGTAAGAAACGATTAACAAAGTCGATATAAAGTTCTCTCGTTAAGGTATCGCAAATATTACTTCTGCCAACTTCGACTTAAGATAAATATTGTTCCACGAGTCGAGACAATAGCGTGCGCTACCACTTAATTGAACCTTTACGGAGCAAACTATGAACAAACAGAACGTATCTACTATCTAATACAAAGCAGTCTGCTGTTTCAAAACGCATTTAATATACGATGAATTAAACTTAAATATTGTCTTACTTAATGATTGCAGATGACACCTGTAGGCCAAGCAGAGCTAAATCCAGAACAACCGCTATTCCATACAGGTTAATAACATTCCGTTTACTCTAATCATTGTCGTTGACTAACATTCTTAGAATATATTTGAAATCAAAAGTTTTCACATTTAAGTACCTATTTTTTCCTTTGTTGCAGTTACTCAAACGGAAAACTGGTGGTGCCGTTGGATTCCATAGCACAGAGCTGAGGGGCCCATTCCCCTCGCGATCCCCGCGTCCAACTCCTCCGAGGGACTCCTCAATACCGCAGGACACCGATAAACCAGTGAAACAGTGTGGAACATTAAAACATTCCAAATAAATTTCAGTGAGTCTTAAAGACAAACTGTACCAATGTGTATATAGTGAACATTCTAAGCGGAGAGTATACGTCGAAGTGATAGAAAAGCCTAATTAATTATTTGTATTGTTATGACAATCGTTTCATAGAAACGTAATGACTACGTTGTTGTTACTTATCAATTTTTAGTAGCTAATAGGTACATGAAAAGGCTGACAGTTAATTCAGATTTTGTACTCGATAACGAAAGCTGCCACTTTAGATACACTGACTTTTGATTACAATTTGATTGGTGTTTAGTAATTTTTGTAATGACAACGGTATTCTATATAAATCTTGTATTTGTAAAATATTTATTGTTGTTTAAATATTTCAGCCGTGTGGTGCTTTTTGTACGAACACTTAAATGATTTCAAATTTATTTTTGAATCGCCATTACATCACTAGGAAAATATTTATTTTGAACACTGCATTGTACATAATATTTCTTTCAGTAATGTTATCTCTCGAATCACATAATTGTTAATACTTGTTAGCGAATAAATGTATATTTTGTAAATATTTATTACCAATGGTGCGCACTTCGGTTATATGTACATACATGGAATTGTGTTATGCATAAAAGTCACGATATTTTAGTTTCAATTGTATTAATCTAGTTATTTCTTGTATAGCGACATTAAATTATAATAAGTGGAAATCCTTGCATTTATAAACGTACATATTATTTTATGTACTCAGTCCGTTTCTTCACTAATCAACATGCCATCACTAGGAATATCTTGATTGTCTGCCACATTTACTAGTGTACGCAATTTTTCTGTGTGACTTTTCTCTGAATAGTCACATGCCCGTTACTTTAAGCGTAACATCGTTCTTTATTACGGCAATTAAAGTGTAGAAGCTTTTTTATAAAACTGTTTTTTTTTACAAAAAGAAACTGTCTACACAAAAATTGTAAATAGTTAGCTACAATGTAAAAAATCTTTTAAAATCGTTCAGTGAGAGACTTGGGTCTTAATGATTATCGATGTAAGCTCGACTGATACGACGTAATTAATCTCAATGTTATGAAATACTATTTCTTTAATTGTCTGTAATTTAGTGATCGTGTTCAAGTCAAAAGAGATTTTTATTAAATAAATCATAAAAAGTCAATGGATTTAATTTACTGTTTCAATCCCTTTCCAAACTCAATTAAAACAAGCTAATTATAAAAGTTGAATCGCGATCTCGTTTGAGGATCGTTAGCAAAAGTTGAAATGATGTAAATTAGAATAACAAGCCCTCAATTCCTGGCTGTATCCGGGCGTGGGCACCTACCCTTCACTTCGCTAACAAGTATAAAGGCGCGATAATCCAAAAAATCTAAAGTGCCACAATTAAAAAAGTCACCTAATTTAGCTAACTATCCCGTCAGTACCCAGCTGTGGGACTTCCTCATTTTAAACGAAATTGCAGCGGCTATTCAAGTCTGAACGCTTTCATCTCGCCAGCCTGTGAACAAACCCTAAAATTCACCACAATGCGCCTTCAATGGGTATAAAATTTCGTATTGCACAGTAGGGAAGCTGGGGTCTTTTGTGCCCCTCAACGGGTTAATTGTTTAATTGCCAATAAAAATAAAAAACAGAACGCTTATTCATTGATGTTTAAAAAATACAGCTGCTTTTTTAAACTTGGATGGATTTCTGTACGAATAATTTCGAAAGCCATCAAATTATTATTATTGGCAAAATCAACAAGATCTATTGATGAGTCTGCTATTGTTGGCAGAAGCTCTCTTCTAATAAAAATAACTTTATTTACTGAGGATTTTATTTCTCTCGGGTACTTGAGGCAATATAAATTATTAAGCAGACAGATATCTACAAACATATTGTCATTGTCGACTAATAAAAATATATGAGTTTATTGATCCTAACAAATGGACGTGAAATATATCTGCAGGATGTCTTTGCTTTCTATTTGATTTATATATGATGAGGAAAAATATGTGTTAATAGTTAAACGGGCGTTATTCTGATTTAAAGTGGAATCTAAAATTATTGTTCTTCAATCTTAATACCAATAAAGATCTAGGTATCTATCTTCGATGTTCTTAGGTCTTTGTTGTTGATAACGAGTAATGATGAAATGAATCTAGGATCACAATCTTTGATTAAGTAAATTTTATAACATTCTTTAATATAAGAAAAAAGGAAACTCATTTCCGAACACTACAAATCTGATTATGTCAAATAAACAATAATGACAATATAAACCTACATAAATAGCATTACAATTTGGATTTATTAACCGTATCTCTAACACTCACAAAGGGAATTCCTACAATCCAGAAAGGCCTTTATTAATCTGTTATTTGTTCCCAGTCGGACGGTTCCTGTGTCGGCCAATTAATATCAATTCACCGTGCAGGGATTTGAACATGCCATCCAGGCTAACGTTAAACGCCTCGGATGGTAGGAATGGCGGTACAATAAATTATAGATAAGTCACTTTCACGGCCGATTTTGTCGACAAATTCGATCCAAAACTGGTTTGCGATCGGGAACAAAAAGCGTAGATCAAAACACAGTGTATTTTGAAGGGCTTACTGTGATTCGATTTTTGGATTTGTGTCTTTAATTGTTTATAGGAGGCTAGCTTTTCTCCGCGGCTACGCCCGCATTAAAATGTTTTTACGGGATAAAAAGTATTATATATATTAAACCAGGTCATGATCTACCCGTGTGCCAAATGTCATCGAAATCCGTTCAGTAGTTTTTGCGTGAAAGAGTAACAATCATACATACATCCATACACCCATTCTTACAAGCTTTCGCGTTTATAATATTAGTGGGATATATACTTTATAGGAAATAATATTTTAATTTTTGTTATACAATTACATTTCCATGTTGTGGGCTCGGAATTACAGTCTATAAAAACCTACGCGTTTTATGTCTAGACCTATTAATTACACTAATATCCATTGTTTATTGTAGCCCTCGTTTTTTTATTCAAACACTAATGATCTATTAATAAGCAACATACTTTTTATTAAATTCATTAATTCATGGCGCTCTATTGTAAGAAAGCGAGAAGAAGCAGCTCAGTAAGCCAGCATGGTTGCATCGAATGGCATGAGATAGCCATCTGCTGCCATTCGATACTCTATCTGGACGGCATCGCGCTTACCATCAGGTGAGGTGCAGTCACTTTGCCGAGCCCGAATAAAAATAATTACAACTCCAACATTTGCTTCTTAGTGACTTGCTACAAAAGTTATTCATTCAGCCAATCTATTTGCTCTTTCTATTATCTGTAGTCGCAAATCATTGCGTATTATTGAAAGTATTGTAGCTACAACTCTATACTATACTGTATTATAGTGTAGGTACTCTCATTACCTATCAATATTTTGTCTAGATGTTAAACTAAAAACAATGTAGTTCCTAGGTATCTCTAATTTATATAAAATGCTTCGCTATACTAACTAGAACAGACAAAAAACGCATAATTCTCACTCCATTTTCTCATATGGGACAATTAAAAATACAAAAATACTTAACCACTGGCTCATTCATCATCCAATCCACTGAATCACAACATTTAAGTACTCATAAGCTGTACGTCAACAGCACTTCAAAAACCGCAACATAAAATTAATACACAAAGATAACTATGTATAATAAATAGGTTTGTAACAATAAACGCCGTGGGCTCTTGTTCTTGGCTCCAAGGTACTTTCGAAACCGAGCAAGTTGAACTTAAGTAAACATTATCTGACTTGCTGTAGTTAGGGTTACCATGTCTACAGGGAAAGTTTGTAACGAAATTGTTTACGCGTACGTGTACCAAATAAAAGACTTAGTTTTCAAGCTCATATTCTTGCTGGCTTAGATCCTTAATTATTTATAATGCATGTAGGATCTCTTTGTTAGAATAGAGAGAAAATGGTAGTATTTTACTAACCACTAAACTAGACTGCCTCGATGGCTTAGTTGTACTACGGTATGACTGCAATTCTGAGGTCTTGGGTTCGATTCCGGGTCGGACAAAGTGATATTGGGTTTTTGAATTCAGTATCAGCCCGGAGTCTAGAATTTGTGCCCGATATGGCAATAGGCTCGCCCCCTACAACATCATGGCACGGAATACGCACGGCGAAAAGTGGGTGCACTAGTTGCGCCTCTGCCTACCCCTTTCAGGGTTAAAAAAGTGTGTGTGTGTTTACTAACCACTGCGTACAGGGTTATAATATTCGAATATGAAGTATGGTTTTCAGAATTGCATTTTATAGAAGAAAATTATTTTTTCACATTTATCAAGGCAAATAATTAGAATAAAATTCTCATACTTGGACTATCTATATTTAATTTGCCTTAATATGCATTATGTAAGAACTTTCAATAATACAAAAAAAAAACAAGACGACTATACATAACAGACAGCAATAGAAGATCAAAATCAGTCTTAAAATCTAAATCAAACACTAAGCTGCATCGAATATGTACTCAAAAGTGTTTTTGTTATACTCAACATGTCGTAAAACCTTCATAACAAACTACGACATTAACAAAACCCATAACTCATACAAGTCCCATACAAATACTAACCATGGTAACCCTAGTTGCATTCGACCTCTATTTGCCCCCGGCCAAATTAGTTTTTAACGCACCATCAGGGAACGTAATAATGGTGTTCTCAAATCGTACTAATAAATAAGTTGTTTCTGTCTACTTATTGACAACTACTTTAAGTACTTTTCGAAGCTCTATATTAATATTGCCAGTGGGCACCTTTGAAAAGTTTTGTATGAGGTTACGTGTTAGTGTTAGTCCACGGATGAACGGAATCGACATGAATGATAGCAGTACAAGTGGAAAAGTACGAAAATACTTGTTCGTTTGTTTTTTAGCAATATACTAAGCTAACTTAGTACGGCCACATTAGTACATATGTTTGTAATATGAAGTATTTCCTATTAATATGACTAAGCGAATTTATGACATTTTATGTTAGAAGAAAATATAATTAATTGCCTTTATTAACTAAAATACAATATGATTTAATGGAAAAAAACAGTCTGGTGATGCAAAACAACTCAACACTTATTGAAGTAAAAACATTTAATTAAAAAATACTTTTGATGTAGATGATGTGAATTTTATGGATTAATTTAGTGTTGCAGAAGCATCAGAGGAATATAAGGTGAAATAACAAATAAAAATTAAATGAGCCAATCAAAATAAAAATAGATTGTTTCTTTGGCTTATATTACATCTGTATCTACTAGTATAAAACAGTTAAAATATAACTGCAACATAGCCTTATAAAAATAAGACTAACAATTGTATTAAAATGCAAAATCATATAGCTTTTGGCTATTTTACAATAAAGACGATGAGAAGACACCGCATTTGTCAAAATGTATGTATTGTCAGTGAATGCTGTGTCTACTTTTTAACAATCATGTAATTAGACTTAGTTTATTTGATTTCTCTGTATGTTTTAGTGGATGTTATAGTGTATGATTGATTGTAGACTTAATAATAAATAAATAAAATCTGCCTACAAGGAGCGACGCTAGACTGGAACATAAAATGGATATATACATGCATACATACGTACATACATAAATAGAGCGATAAAATCATTACCATTCCTCGCTTTGCCGTAGTCTATTAATAATACAATTTATTAGAAAATAAAATAATGTCGTTAATCCTTACGTGACATAGCTGCAAAAATGCTTACCAACATTTTGTATTATAAATATATTCATGCTAAAAAGTATTTTATTACAATAAGTCATCAGAAAGCCGAGTTATAAAATGAAACGTGTCAAGCGTTGCATGTTAACTGAGGGCGATAAAACCCCCATGGCTTGCCGTGGGACGAAGAATAGCACATAACTTACTTTTTATTCCTTTTAAACATATAATTCTAGTGAGTTCCATTAAGAAGTCACGGGAAAATGCTCACTTTCACGCCAGGTACACAAAATAATATAATTTGCAACTCGGTAAATTTATCGAGCATGCCCTTGTTTGCCCCAAGATAAAGGCCATCTGTTTCAAAGGAAGTCGGGACCTCTGCTCACTGAATTCCTTTGGCAATTATACAATATCAACAAATAGTTCATGAGACAGGAAACTCCTATAAGGGAAATGGCTCGAAGTAGAATTGTTGTTTGACATGACAAAAGAAGTTCAAGTTTTGTATTAAATATTGCTGACGTGACTAAAAGATGTAAGTTAATTTCGTATGTTTTTTGTTAAGAATATTTATTTTAGTTCTTACTGCAGTATTATATTCGTCGCTTATTATCTGCATCGTAATAAATAGTATTCATTCAAATTACATTGCTCCACAAAAAATTAAAAATAAAACGTCAACCTTTTGAATACATAATTCTCACCCATTCTCTAAAGGGTTTTTCGACTAGTATAAATGGAAGTTTAAAATAAAATCATAGCCATCCTTGACTCCTCAAGCCCCGCGACGGACACCGGTGTCCATATATATAGGGTTTTCCCATACATCTATATATATGAAATCCTCCTAGCCAGTTTCGGCCACGGCGGCCAATCTCAACGGAGATCAGCCAGGTACGCAGGAGATATTATAGTGCACAAGTGTGTTCGCAATACACAGGTTCACTCGCTATTCCTTCACTCTTACAGTCCAGTGAGACGGCAATCCGACATGACCGGAGAGAGATCCGGCGTAGGACCAACGGCTTTACGTCCTTTCCGAGGCACGGGGGTATCACACCGCCAACTTCCTGACTCCGAGCTGCGACTGAGTATTTTTTTTAAGATGGAAAAACCCAGTCACAAATTTTGTTGGCCCGACCCGGGATTCGAACCCAGGACCTCAGCGCGCAAATCGTACTCGTAACGCGTACGCAATACAACTACGCCACCGTGGCAGTCATCTATAATTATAAGCGGGGCTTGAAAGGTTAATATGCTTATCAAATTAGCCTAAACTTTCACTTAGATATATTTCGTGAAGTAATCGTACTTTTCAAGTATCGTCGTGAATACGCAATCTTTGTGCGTAATGGAAAAGTTTCTAGTCCAAGGAGGGTAGTAAGGGCCATATTATTCGCTCCCTTAATAATGCAGTCACGTAATGTGCGCTAATGAAAACTGCTCCGTGACGACTCAATTTGGTAGCATTTTATTTCGTATTACGACACATCAAACGAAACAAACGACTTTGGGTTGTTTATGCGCCATCTAACTATACAATTGGGACTACTAAGTTATTTACGAATGGACTAGCTTATCCCTTGGCTGCAATAGGCTCGAAAATGTAGACTCGATTATTTTTATTTGAGCCTATTGCCACTTCAAAACGGCCATTTTATCCTTGATAGTTTAATGGTAAAATTAAATATTATTAATATTATGAAATGCTACACATTTATTGTCAGAAAATAACCATAATTATTTAGACACTTTGTAGGTAAGTGGAGTGAAATATCTAGATTTATTCATGCTACATTCTGCCGTGAATACGGTTGCTTGACACCAACGAGACAGCGGTAACGAGCTCTCCGAGGCACAGACCCGATTTTCCCTTTTACATAATATGTAGCCGCGAATCTCGAGGATGCTACAGCAGGACTATCATTCCCGTCGTAACACCAAAAAAGATTTATGAGAAATGTTATTTTAGTTGCGATGATTACGAATATTTCTGTAAAAGACGAAAATCTTAATGGAAATTGTCCACTGAAGTGACTGGTGAAAATGTTAAAGCTGAGATAGTTTTTTATCGTAATACAATTTTCATGCATCGTCCAAGGTGGTGGTATAAGGATTTGCAGTTACTTTATTAATGTCAGGTTTCTGTATCAATTAATGTTGATGAAACTGATCCCTATGAAGTTATGGTCTAAACATTTAAAACTAGGTGATGCTTGCGGCTTCGCCCGCGTGAAATTTTTTTCCGATACATAAGTCCCTAAAACACAGTGCGACGCCAGCGCCATCTATTCAAAAAATAATTAAAAAAAAAATTAAATTAAAAATGTTTATTTCTGCATCTAATAATTACACACAGTAGAACCGTAGTTGGAGTATCCTTTTAAGTATTTAGTATACTTGTGTTAGGGCACTCCGCTCTTCCTTAATTAGTTATTTACTTACAGGTGTGTACTTAATTTTTAAAAACTAAACAATAAACAAAAATTATAATATCTATGAGTAGGTGTGTTATGTATGTATGTATGTATGTATGTTTGTGTGTGTGTGTGTGTGTGTGTGTGTGTGTGTGTGTGTGTGTGTGTGTGTGTGTGTGTGTGTGTGTGTGTGTGTGTGTGTGTGTGTGTGTATGTGTATGTGTGTGTAGGTGTTATTTTATTAAATTATGTTATATCTCTCATAAGGTACTCAATCTCATCATAAGTCTTAGTTTTTAGCCAAGCTATCAATGCTATTTTACATTTATCCTGGGTCATGGAATAACACATTATATATTTATTTATGACATTATACAAAACACAGGATTGTCTACTATATTGTCTTTTAGCAAACAACGTGTTCACTCTGTCAACTGGGGCTACATCGGTTTTCCGTCTTTTACTCATGATGCGAATATCATAGCTTAGAGATTTATGCAGTTTACATATTAAATGTAAGATGTATAATTTCCTAACTGATAAGAGGTCACATAATGAGTATAATTTATCAGTTGGGTATCGGTACGGTTTGAAGTACATCACTTTCAAAAGAAGCCTCTGGGCTCTTTCCAATTCTAAGAATTTTGTTTTTGTAGCCCCGCCCCACACTGGTATACAATATGTTAGAACCGATTGCGCTATAGACACATATATTTGATTTAAGAGGCTTCTTGGAGCAATATGTCGCAAAGTCTTAAAAGACCACATGAGTTTTCTAATTCTGTTCATTAACAAGTCTATGTGATCGTGCCAAGACAAACGTTGGTCAAGTACAATTCCTAGATATTTCGTTTTGTTAACTTTATTGATGGTGGTACAGGAGCAATGAGATAAAAAAAACATCCAATAATACCCATGGGAGCAAATTACGGGGGTAAAAGTACCCTATGGGTTGATCCAGGACATGGGCTACCCGTCGGCCAAATTTCACGTAAATCCGATCAGCTGTTTCTGCGTTTACTTCTAACAAATATCCAAACATTTTCAGAAACTTTTGCATTTATAATAATATAAAGAAGATTTTAACCGACTTCAAAAAGGAGGTTCTGTATTCGATCCGTATGTATGTATGTTTGTATGTATGTAAATTTGTATGGCTGCGCGTTTCTCAAAAACTACTGATCCGATTTAGATGTTGTTTTCGATGTTTAAATGTACAGTTTTCAGGGAAGGTTTTAGTATATAATTTATGAAGATCTGATGAAGATCTTCGAAGATACACAATAGAACTCTTCAATTACTAACAGCAGATGACTCGCGAATGCTGCAATCGTATGTCTATGATGTATTGTTTACACCATTCTATAATTAACTAACAAAAAAGCAATAAATAAAAACTTTTTAACAAAAAATAAACCGACTTCAAAACCACTGCAAACCAAAAAATAATTCAACTTGATATTTGCTTAGTATAATATACGTATATTTGGAGTCGGTGCCTAATTTAAATTGAACAATGTCTTGGTATATTTGATCTTGTATTTCCTTAGGTTAGCTGGCAATTTAAATTAGGCATCGACTCCAAATATACGTATATACTAAGCGAATATCAAGTTGAATTATTTTTTTGTTTGCAGTGGTTTTGAAGTCAGTTTATTTTTTGTTAAAAAGTTTTATATCATCAGCAGAATTGGAAAGGTACTACTAGATAGATTAAAAAATATACAGAAGTATCTCTTGGGCGTAGTATAGACGCAGATATAATTGATTTGTCTGACAATTTGTAACAGCAACTGTCATTTTTATAATAATACATACATACATATACACTCACGCCTTTTATCCCCGAAGGGGTAGGCAGAGGCGCGACTAGTGCACCCATTTTTCGCCGTTATTCCGTCCCATGATGTGATAGGGCGCGAGCCTATCGCCATATCGGGCACAAATTCCAGACTCCGGGCTGATACTGAATAGAAAAACCCAATATCACTTCCTACCGACCCGGGGATTGAACCCGAGACCTCAGCTTTGCAGTCGTACCGTAATACAATAACGCCACCGAGGTAGTCACACATAGGCAACTAACACATAGGCTACTTTTTGTCCCCAGAAAATATAAAGCGAGACTTTTATCCCGTAACTTTTTCATGCGGGTGTAGCCGCGAGCAAGAGCTAGTACTAAATGTGACGATAATTTTCATTGATGTCCTTTCATCCCTTAAACCTCGTAGCATCAAAGACAATAAAACAAGCCACCTGTTAAATTTCACGCCAGTCTGTTGAAACTCAACAATTGTGAATCAATCAGGCCGTTTATTTCTATCATAACTTGTAATAAGAAACTTCCTTGGTTCTCGTTTATTGCAATGAGACAGCGCTGTTTGTGTCTTAATGCCAATCGTACTCCAAAATCGGCTAAAAATAACCTTAATATTGCCAACCTAATCAATTGATTCGTAACATTAGACAAAGAATACGAAATTATATAGTAACTAGTAGTGCTCGCGGCTCCGACCGCGTGAAAAAGTTTTTCCGGGAAAACATATTTTCCCGGGATAAAAAGTAGCCAATAGCACTCAGGAGTTATGTAGCTTCCTATTAGTGAAAGAATTTTCAAAATCGGTTCAGTAGTTCCTGAGATTAGCGCGTTCAAACAAACAAACACTTCAGCTTATATAATATTATATATTAGTATAGATAACTTAATGTAAGAATTAAGTGATAATATTGAGTTTTTTTTCAGTATCTAGTATGTCTATCATAGTTTGTGTGTGTGTGTGTGTGTGTGTGTGTGTGTGTGTGTGTGTGTGTGTGTGTGTGTGTGTGTGTGTGTGTTTAGGTTATTAACACTATAAGTACATAACAAAATACACACAAAAATTTTAATCATACACCGTAAATATAAAATTATCACAAAATTTATCCAAAGTGCCTAAGGCAGCGACTATATAACCCCTAGACTCCTAATGTTCAATATTTCTCTTCAAATTAATTCTGTCAACTACCTGAGGTTTGAGGAAGCGGGGTACTGCATTATGATTGGTTCTTCCAACACCTTATCGCATTATATAACCTTGGAAACATAGGCATAGGGATAGGACGAGTTAAATGAAAACACAATTTTTTTATCGATATTACTTTTATGTAATAAAGTTTTATAGTAATATTATTATTATTTATTAAACATATTAATATTTTAACGAAACTCTTTATGTTATCGAATGACAGATGGCGCTTAGTAAGTCTCATCGACAATAACAAGAATATTTGTGCTGACTTGTAGGAATAACACAAAGAATAACTCAAAAGAATCGTTATAATCAACAAACAAAATAAAAAATTATCCTAATAACATTTATTTCTGATACCGCTAGTCTATACTAATATTATAAAGCTGAAGAGTTTGTTTGTTTGAACGCGCTAATCTCAGGAACTACTGAACCGATTTTTAAAATTCTTTCACTAATAGAAAGCTACATAACTCTTGAGTGCTATAGGCTACTTTTTATCCCGGGAAAATATTTTTGTCCCGGAAAAACTTTTCACGCAGGCGGAGCCGCGAGCACTACTAGTCGAAAATATATCCTAAACATTTTTAAAATGAATTAACTATTACTAATGAACTAACCATTTAAAATAAGAAGCCTGTTAAAGTTAAATAGGCCTCAGATAAATTGCTTAGTTGAGTAGCGTTTGAGTATTCGGGCGATAGTTTCTTTTATTTTTAATTTTATCGATAGAACTATCGACAAATCCTTTTGGTGTATCACTTACTTTTAATGTTAAAAAACAAAACGAAATAGAAAATGTAAAAAGTACTTTCGTCGGAAAGAGATGCAAATATAACAAGATGGCGCGTAAACACTCAAATGGCCAGTGTAAGATGAACTCCGTAAAATATTAAATAAAATGTGATTATGTGTCGTTATTGCCTTACCTGTGAAATGTAATGCCATTTTTCTGAAAATTTGAATTATGGCTATTTATACCACACCATTTTATTGTGCACGGGTTCATTACAATAGTTATTTATTCGCAAACACGGAAGTATTTACAGCTCACAGTTGTGGTCGCAACTGACTTGAAGATTTTGAACGGTAAGCTACATTGGATCTATTTGTCAGATGTGTTGCCCGAAGCCGATCGTCTGTTATTAGGTGTCTAGGGGTTATATAGTCGCTGGCCTAAGGGTTGCAAACTATAAAGCTCTCGCATGAAATTTTAATTGTGCCACAAAGAGGCTGCCAATCCGCGCCGACGCCAACCCGCACATTGGAAGCACTACGCCAGAGTTTGAATTTCGACAATAAATTAAACAGCGTGCACAAATGTTTTGTTTTACTTTTTCACATTTGTCCTCTAGAATTGTGGAGGTAGCAAAACGGTATTTTGTCAGAATAAGGGCCCATTTCACCGCTTGCTGATAAATGCTACTCATCAGATAAATGTATGAGCTGACCTAATTCAAAAGTCACAGTCTGATCTATGCTCCCAAATAAATAGTAATATAACTGCCAAAAAATGAGTACTATTTACATTTACTATAGTAGTGCTCGCGGCTCCGCCCGCGTGAAAAAGTTATTCCGGGACAAAAATATTTTCCCGGGATAAAAAGTAGATTATAGCACTCAGGAGCTATGTAGCTTCCTATTAGTGAAAGAATTTTCAAAATCGGTTCAGCAGTTCCTGAGATTAGCGCGTTCAAACAAACAGACTCTTCAGCTTTATAATATTAGTATAGATTTAATACGATAACTGTCAAATAATTAAATTGTGTAGGTGACGTTATTATACTATAAAGAACGTGCACGAGGGGGCAGCACAAAATCGACACAAGACCCATAGGTGGATAAAAAAAGAAACGATAACTAGAACAATAATTTATTTATATATTCTTTTAATATGACATAAATAATAAAATGTGTGTTCCGGCCGAATTTTATTGATACATAGCGTGTCCAGAATATTTTTTTTTTAGATGGGTGCTAGTTATTCAAGCTAAATTAGGAGGTTATGTTCCCTTAATTAAGTTTTTTTTTTGTATTGAATAATATTTTCAACACATCTTTATTTTTAAAAATTACGTAATGAGACCTTTCTAAATGCTTTTGGAACTCATAACCATACATACATATATACAAACATACGTATGAAGCTAAATTAAGTCATGGCGCTGTCTTGCAAGTGAAATTACGAAATACTTGAGACTAGCAATGGACAACGGCAAATAAGGGAACTGCTACAATTTACAAAGTGACTCCATATCTGGATGGTTACTTAAGGACTTTATGGTATAAATAGATTAAAAAATGAATTCATCTATCCATCAAGATCCATCATCGAAACCGTATAAACAAATTAAGCAATATACTTTTTAATCGAGTTTTCTCCTTTGTTAGATGGATTTACTTTTAAAACTTTATTTTAAAGAAGATGATTGATTTGCCCGCTGTTCTGAAACCGTGTTAGCTACGTACTTGAAAAACTACTACAACAATATTTATATATTAAACTAGCTGGCCCGGTGAACTTCGTATCGCTTCAGAATCAATTTATGTTGTATTAACTTATTAGGTTTTTATTAAGATTAAATGAATTCATATCGAAATGAATTAAGCTCAACAAATCTATAAAACTCAAAACAAAAAGTCATATACCTATTCATACACAGAGACAGAAAGAAGCAGAGACTATTGAGCGCGACATGCCACGATAATGACATACTTCTTTCACATTCATAGTTCTCATCATACATTTTCGCCGTTTATGGGCATCCCCTCCACGCGTACAATCCACATTCACTCGGTAAATACCTTTGGTAACTCGTCTTTCAACCATCCTCCAAAATTATCTCAACATACTTCAATCTATAACATCATAGATCAACATAAATATTACAAGGGTCACATCATACATACATATACATATACACTCACGCCTGTTATCCCCGAAGGGGTAGGCAGAGGCGCAACTAGTGCACCCACTTTTCGCTGACATTCCGTCCCATGATGTGATAGGGGGCGAGCCTATCGCCATATAGAAAGGAAAGAAAAGAAAGAAAAGAAAGAAAAGAAAGAAAAAAAGTTTATTATCACATCTAGTGCATGTAATATAATATAACCCATATGGGGCATCGGGCACAAATTCCAGACTCCGGACTGATACTGAATAGAAAAACTCAATATCACTTTGCTCGACCCGGGGATCGAACCCGAGACCTCAGCTTTGCAGTCGTACTGTAATACAACTACGCCACCGAGGCAGTCACATCAATTAAAGATTTAGGAGTGACCTTCGACCAAAAGCTTACATTTCATGAACATGTCTCTACAATAACTAAAGAATCTTTTACGCGATTAGGTTTTGTACTTAGAAATGCAAGAGACTTTAGCGACATTCATGTTAAAAAAATACTTTTTAGTGCCCTTGTTCGGAATAAATTAGAATCTAGTGCCTGTATATGGAATCCGCGTGACTTTACATACACTAACTTGATCGAGAAAGTCCAAAAAGCCTATCTTAGATTTCTTTATAAGCGTCTATACGGATACTATCCCTATTTATACCCTACTAAATTTCTAGTGGGGTACCTAGGATATAATACACTGGAATTTCGACGAATTTATTCTCAATTGAAAATTGGTTGTGAAATTCGTCGGGGGAACTTAGATGTTCCGGATTTGAATGAGGAGTTGTGTCGACTATTTGTCCCAAATAATTATAGTCGTAGTCGGAGGCATAAGTTGTTTGCTGTGCAAGTGTCTCGTACGGTGGCGCGAGCTAACTCGCCTATACCACGTGTCCTTACCGAGCTCAACGATCTCCTTGAAGCCGATACCGACTTAGATATTTTTGCGGACAAAATCTGTAAAATACTTAATGCATGTTTAAAGTTTTGTGAATGTCTTTAAAGCTCATGTTCAATTAATGTAAATGGTGTGTTACCGTATTGATTGAATTAAAATAAATAAATAAATAAAATAAATAAATAAATGAAATAAATAAATCATACTATCCCCATGGGATAAAAATAGTGACTTCCACATAATATACTCTGTAAGAAGTGCATTTCCACCGCATTTACTCGACTTTCGTGCTTCTTTTGCCAAACCAGCATTCACTTCCATACATAAGCATCGACAACAGCACGCTATTACGAATCCCTATTCTGATCCCGTTACCCTGACACAAGATTTGGTTGGTTTTGGTTCTTGTTACAGAGACTTCTACGCCCTCACCAAGCTGGCCTCAATCCCACACATTACTGACAACGTTGACTACAGCTTATTCCTCGGCACAAGACCATAACTCCTTTTCCAAGTTTACGAAGGCACAAAAGACTTTTCTTGATTTGGACTAATGTTTCTCTGCTATGTATCTTATGAATTATAACAAAACAAAACACCCGACTGCGTTAAAATCTGCCATCTTTATAAAATTTATTGAAGAATTGAAAAGATAGAAGCAAGATTTTAATTTGAATATTTTATTTTGGTTTTGAATAATCTTAGTTGACAGTATTCACAAACGCTGTCGGAGGCATAACACGCTTACTTCTCATAATTTGGTTGCTGATATAGATAAAGCAACAAAATCTCGGAGGGAGCTTAAACTACTATAAACTAGGGGTCGGACGCAGCTTTGACTGTGATGAGAGACCGATCTCCGTATTAAAGATTCATCATGTTCTTTACCTAACTAAATCACTATAACAATCCACGGCGCTATCTGTGCGACGCCAACACCACCTAATTAGATTAAAACAGATAAGACAAATGTTAAACTTCCTATGGGAGCAAGTTACCGTGATAAAAATAAGCCTAAATGTTAATCCAGGACATGGTCTATATCTGTACCAAATGTCATCTGCTTAGTTCATAAAAACATCGAAATATGTTCAAAAACGTTTCACATTTATAATATACGTAAGATTGGCGATTTGCATTGTAATGACTAGTGTCAGCTTAATGATTATAATAGTTTCAATTATAATTTTCGTCGGGTAATCCAAATATGTTGCGCAGACTTGGTCAATATACAGCCGAGACACACAAATCCACTATGAAACTGAAAGTTGCAGAAATGCTCGATCTATGAAAAAAAAATATCTTACAATGTGGTTCAAAATTATTAACAACGTATAACTTACTATCCTAACCAGGGAAGGCACAATTCGAGTTCCAAAACAGTAATAAAGTAATCAATTAAGTTCCAATTATTTTTCTTCCAGTGACTCGCCAATGTCTCCACAGAACAAAACTTTAATACTAACAACCTAGTAATTTAACTTTCAGTTGACTTATCCACTTCAAATTAACTTCTAGACCCTTAAATAATGTCACGACATTCTACTTCAAATAACAGACATACCAACAAAGGAAAGGAAATGTTTATAGTAACTTATCTAGGTTATAAAAATTCGATGGGTGGTTGTTGTGCTAGGTATATTGCTGGCTCGGTGCCAGATCAAATGCCAGCTCTGAGGTATGGAGGCTGGAAGAACGTGAAACGAAACTTTAAATTTCAAATTTTTCACTAGTTTTTCATATGAACACAACTGTACAAACATGTTCGTAAATAGGACGAAAACGTGATATAAAAATGGATGATGCATCCAAATAAGTAAATGTTTTCATTAGATTTGTATAAGAAACTTTGATAAGAGTTTTGTTTCAATTTTATCTGAATTCACACACGACAAATATTATTCTCGTCGTTAAATAATTCAAGCTCCATACCAGATTTAGTTTTTCCCTATATGGATAATAAAGCGAGATGATGCTTGCATACATGGCAAACAGAGCCATAATAGTACAAAATATATTACGGAAAAATTTCTCTCTTTAACTCAATGTCGATACCACATATGGACAGAACAAATTATGTACGTATACATAGAAAATACGATGTTATTTGAATAAAAATATTTAGCAAAACTTTCATGGAATAACACTACGTCACTAACAAAAAAAATAAACAGTAAAAATACTCGGTATGCATGCGACATTTTTCAACGATACTTTAAAAATGTTATTGTATCACCGGATATTTATCTATTTACCATATTAGTTGTAAGTAAAGGCGTGTACCCGGGGAATGCATTACAGTGATGTAATGCATTCCCCGGGTACACGCCTTTGAAATATATAACACAAACCGAAATACGAGTAAGAAGTAAATCTTTACAAAATATATAAAACATTGTGTAGCATATGGGTAATAAGTTCAAATAAAATACTCTGTATAAGGCGCTCTCTTTCACTTGTTATTATATCGTATTCGCAAAGAATTTTGTCCTTTATTAGGAAATCCATATGTTTTTATAAGCTTCACGAAATATGAATGTTTTTTTTCTGAAATCCTATTCAAGCAAAACCGTAATAGGACGTTAGTAATCAAATACACACAGCAAAATCAACACAAACAGAACCGGGAGCAATTGTTATATAAACAATGAGATACGAAATGAATATCTATTTTATTCTATTCCCCTAAAAAAACACTTTACATTAAACACGTTCTCATATTAGTTATTATAATTTTGGTCTACCGTTTTCTTGTTATCATAAGCTTTGCTAATTAACTTTAGAATTATTTTAGGAACCCTACGTTATCGGCATTTATTAGTATTAATTTTGAGTATTCATATTATACATGCCGCTATGTAAAATTGATTTTGTCCTGTTATTAAATAAGCCTTGACTGCCTCGGTGGTGTAGTTGTATTACGGTACGACTGTAATCCCGAGGTCTCGGGTTCGATCCCCGGGGCATAGTGATATTGGATTTTTCTGTTCAGTATCCGCTCAGAGTCTAGAATTTGTGCCCGATATGGCGATAGGCTCGCCCCCTATCACATCATGGGACGGAATAACGGCGAAAAGTGGGTGCAGTTAGGTGCGCCTCTGCCTACCCCTTCGGGAATAAAAAGGCGTTTTTATTTCACTCAGTTTGCATTGTTTGCATTATTGACTCAAAAAATAACGAAGCAAAAATCTCATCAAAATCATGTCATCTCAAAATCATAGACATGAATAAAACTGTATTTATATTAAAAAGGTATTTGATAAAAAAAAATAAAGAACTATATCAGTCCATTTTTACAGCAACATAAAAATGTTCTCTTACTTCTACAAGACAGCGCACGTGCCACGTAGTTCCTAGTTAGCAAGCTGCAACGGACCACTTTATTTATTAAATATGTCCGGAGTGGAATAAATTCCAAGACTGGACACCGGCATTTCAGCTTTGTGACTAGTAGACTGTTGAATTGCGGCTTCAAAAATTAACCTGGGCAGCGGGTTCTAAAATGTAGGTCGAGCGATGCTCTGTATCGCTAGACGCTCACCAAATGCCACATCTCATTTTCTCTCACTTTTACATTGACTTTTCTCGATCGTAGCTTACTGTGATACGGAAAAATATTCTTTACATCTAGAGCAAAAACAGCGAAAATCGCATACAGAAAAATTAATACGATTCTTTCTAATGAGTATCCCGTCAAGAATGGTTTAAGAGTTTTAATACCTATGTATGGAAAGTTGCAAAGGTTTTTAATATTCAACTCGTGTAACATACTTTGCATCGAGTGTCGTAGGGTTTCTCAAGTGAGGGAACCAACCAAAGACTTTTCCGCTCAAGATACTTTTTTATCCAATTGTGAGCCAACAATAGAAGCGAAACGTCAAATATGGGTTTTGATAAAAAACTCCTGAAAGTTGCTTTTCAATGAAATTAAAACGGCAGTTGACGATGATCTTCAATATTATGTAATAGAAAATATTTTTGTAGCTTTGTAAGGATTCGCAGAAAATATTATTCGACTGCCTCGGTGGCGTAGTTGTACTACAGTACGACTGCAAAGTTGAGGTCTCGGGTTCGATCCCCGGGTCGGGCAAAGTGATATTGAGTTTTTCTATTCAGTATCAGCCCGGAGTCTGGAATTTGTGCCCGATATGGCGATAGGCTCGCCCCCTATCACATCATGGGACGGAATAACGGCGAAAAATGGGTGCACAGTTGCGCCTCTGCCTACCCCTTCGGGATAACAGGAGTGAGTGTATATGTATTTATGTATGTATTATTCGTAAATTGTCTGATAAGTATCAGAAGTTCGTTAAAGTTATAATTTGTAACGACATAATCTCACAATGTTCTGTGAAATCTAGAATTATTCTGTCACTCCGTGAATCGGTATGTAGAGCAAGCATGTACCATTATATCATATCATATACATTCACACCTTTTATCCCCAAGGCGTAGGCAGAGGCACAACTAGTACACCACTTTTGCCTTGTATATTCCGTCCAATGATATAATAGAGGGCGAGCCTATCACCATATCGGGCACAAATTCCAGACTCCGGGCTGATACAGAGTAGAACAACTCAATATCATTTTGCCCGACCCGGGGATCGAACCCGAGATCTTGAATTGCAGTCGTACCGTAATACAACTACGCCACCAGGGCAGTCATGTACCATTATATCTATTCGAAATGATACCATTATAATTCGCGCTAATCCGATTGGACATTTGGATTCTGATACTAAAATGAATTGCGCAAACATTTACACTGTCGTGCAAATTACGTTATCATTCGCAAGCTTCGGTTTTGGGACTAAATCAAATAGTTAAAGTAGACACGACAAGCCGGGGGTAAGACAAAGTTTGTTCACACGGTCAGCCTGATGACCCTCTAAGAAAATACGCCCTAATGGAGACACATGTGCTTTTATAAATAGTTTTAGGGCTGGACGACACAGCTGCTTAAAACGTATATATAGAAGTCGCATATGTACTTACAAATATTTGGACCAAATGCAGGAGTAGCATGCTTTCAAGGGAAACACAAAATATACAAAGCTTATTTCATAATGACGAATGTTTTGTGAGACGAAATTCTGCGTTACATTCAATAATATGTAAGCAAGTCAATTTAAACTCTATTGACATGGTGATTCATCATGATCATCATCACCCACACGACGTCCACTGCTGAACATAGGCCTCCCCTAATGATTTCCAGACGGACCTGTCAAAAGCGTCTAGTTTATCAAGTCATCTGTCCATCTTGCGGGTTACTGATTAATCTTAATTTTTGACTGCCTCGGTGGCGTAGTTGTATTACAGTGCCACTGCAATGCTGAGGTCTCGAGTTTGATTCCCGGGTCGGGCAAAGTGATTTTGGATTTTTCTAATCAGTATAAACTCGAAGTCTGGAATTTGTGCCCGATAAGGTGATAGGCTCGTATCACATCATGGGACGGAATACGCCTGCCTACACCTCCGGGGATAAAAGGCGTGAGTATTCATGCGTGATTTTAATGTTGACTTTACATAGACTTTCAATTTACGCCTTCACTTGTCTACATAAAACTACATATAGATGAGCATTTTTACCAAATTACCCTACGTTAGGCTGGCATATTGGGGTTAGTAGCTTTTTCGGCGACATGGGACAAATGGGGACTTAAGTGGTTGCCCTAAAAGGACGCATAACGTATAACACAAAATAGCCGCTCCTATTACTGAAGTTATGTTCCGGGGGCACACGGTTTATTGATGGGGAATTTAAGACTTTTATATGCTGTCTGCAAACTTTTATGCGCGGAGTAGAAGTAATTAAAAACAAAATTTTCAAATGTTCCTTTAGATTGTTATGTAAAGGAAATATTGTAGAATCAAATAAACATGTTTACTAGCTCTTAAAGCAAATGAGGATCAATGTCTTTCAGAAATGATTTTAAAGCTTATCTTTTAAATTGTTATTTGATAGCTTAAATTGCACTTTTTGCATAAGTATTCATGTGCCGGAGTAAAGTAGTGTACTAAGCAAGGGCGGATCCAGCTTTGGCGCCAGGGGGGGGTCACATAGTCGTGCTCAAGTCACAAGAAGTTATAATTTAATTTTGAAAAGTAAAAAGTAGGTATTCTATCTATCTATACATATAAATAAAATTGGAGTGTCTGTTTGTAATATTGAAATAACCGTTTTTTACTACATGTATATGAGTACATATACGGTACATGCACCAAAATAACATTTTTTACAATTTTTGTCTGTCTGTCTTTCTGTCTGTCTGTTTGTTCCGGCTAATCTCTGAAACGGCTGGACCGATTTTGACGGGACTTTTATTGGCAGGTAGCTGATGCAATAAGGAGTAACTTAGGCTACGTTTTATCCCGAGAAAATATAAAGCGGGACTTTTATCCTGAAAAAACTTTTTAACGCGGGCGGAGCCGCGGGCAACAGCTAGTACTATAATATAATAAAGCTGAAGAGTTTGTTTGTTTGTTTGTTTGAACGCGCTAATCTCAGGAACTACTGGTTCGAATTGAAAAATTCTTTTTGTATTGAATAGACCATTTATCGAGGAAGGCTTTAGGCTATATAACATCACGATGCAACTATTAGGAGCGAAAAAATAATGGAAAATGTGAAAAAAAACGGGGAAAATTATTCATCCTTGAGGGCTTCCATTGCGTGCGCTGTGAAAACGGTTCAAGATACCAAAAATATATGTTTGAAAGAATTATTCCTCTTGAAATGATCTAAAAAAATGTCCCAGACAGTATATGTCTATCTTTTAAGATTAACTCACTAGAACCGTTTTTATGGTAATCAAATTTGGTCGCAATTAATAACTCTGTCTGTCGCGCTTTCACGCCAATACTACAGAACCGATTTAAATGAAATTTGGTACACAGATATTTTAGAACTTGAAAAAGGACATAGGCTGCTTTTTATCCCCGTGAAATATAAAACGGGACTCTTATCCCGGAAACACTCTTTCACGCGGGCGGAGCCGCTGGCAAAAGCTAGTTAACAAATATAATTACTGTAGGTACTTAAAAATACCTACCTATATTTAAATAACAAATTATTTTTTTTACGTCTTCGCCCGAAACGCCTTATCACTACATCTACTTCAATGTTTCCGTAGTATTATAATGCTCTTTGTTTTAATGCGTTCGTTCTTTTAAACGTTCCGTTAGAGGTTAGTTCTAGTTAGACGTTAGTCGAAAAAAAGCGCGCGCAAGTGTCACACGAAATATGACATACGTAATATCAAATATGAATGGTGGCGGCCGTGGCGGTGGCGCGACAAAATTGTTTTCGATGCGTTCGTTCCCGAATAATGCGTTTGCCGTCAAAGTATTATATTAAACTAGCTTTTGGTCGCAGTACCGCCCGCACGCAGCATCACTGAGAGGCTACTGCGAAAAACGAAATCCGAAACGTCGTTCCGAAACGAAGAAACGACGAACTTCAGATTTAACCTTACTACCAAATTACTTCGGATCCGTCACCGTTGAACGAAGGTTTCACGCAGTTTGCGACGCTTCCGACTTCGCTCAACACTTTCGTCACGCAACAACTCTTCATAAAGAAGGATCCGTAACACTTCGTAGTAAGAAAACGTGCGATCCGTCACTCGAAACTACGGATTTCGTTTTTCACAGTAGCCTCTCTGATTTGTGTTCCATTACTCTTCTGTAGTCACTGCCTTTCTTTTTTGTCACATTTATTTAAATGTACGGGCACACTGATTCTACTGCTTTATTAAATACACTTATATACTATCTCTATTATATAAAAATGAATCCCTATTTTCCTTGGTCACGGCATCACGCGTGAACGGCTGGACTGAGGCATGATTCTCTATGACATTGTTAACTCGTAACGCGGCCGCGTCACGTTCACTTCGTGTAATGTGCGTAAAATGGTATTCTGTATGCCAATTTCCATAGTAATAAACGCGATGAGTTACGTTACGCGCTTGTTACGAGCGGTGAAAATAACGCATGTCATAGAGAATAAGGGGGCTGATTTCGTTATTTATTTTGTTGATGTGTTTATTATTGTCAGGAGAAGGTTCTTATGAAAGAAAAAATTAAGAAAATTGCGCGGAAAAACGGCTGGACCGATTTTAATGAATTTTTTTTGTGTGTCTCCAAGAGGATTCCAGAATGGTTTAGATTACAATTCTATCCAGTAGGTAGCGCTGTACTCGGGTTCTAGGATTTTATTTCCTTTTTAGGGCAGGACAACGTCTGTCGGGGCCGCTAGTATACTATACAATCTTAGCTGCCTCGGTGGCGTAGTTGTATTACAGTACGACTGCAAAGCTGAGGTCTCGGGTTCGATCCCCGGGTCGGGCAAAGTGATATTGAGTTTTTCTATTCAGTATCAGCTCGGAGTCTGGAATTTGTGCCCGATATGGCGATAGGCTCGCCCCCTATCACATCATGGGACGGAATAATGGCGAAAAGTGGGTGCACTAGTTGCGCCTCTGCCTACCCCTTCGGGGATAACAGGCGTGAGTGTATATGTATGTAATCTTAGCTGGCTGGTATGACAATTCAAATTTTTCGCGACGCGATAGCTTTGTAAGAACGTCTAACCAAAAATTCAAAAGTCGGCTACATAATTACAAATATTTATCGTGTTTTCTATACATTATAAGAAATAGTATCATACTTAGTTAACATATTTGATTTAAAATTGTAAAAATATACTGAAATAAATAATAACATCTTGACTCTTATATCAACGCGACGCTTTTATAGTGTTGTATTTTTCAGTTTATGGGCGTAATGTTTCGAAAGTTTTAAATCGCTTGGTAACGAAACGTAAACGATTACTTAAAAAAAAACTAAACTTTGGATGCAAATAAAACACAGCTGTATATTTAAATATAAGTTTTACAAACATATTTGAACAATGAGTTAGATATTTAAATTTAGATATAGAAGACAGAAAATGAAGATCTCCAAAGTAAATAATTTAAACTGTACCACTAAATTTGTGATTTGTGTTTCAGTACACACATTATTTCTTTGTAATGTTCAATAACCAATTTAAATGTTATGAAAGGATAATCGTGAAATTCGATCGGTAAATCAAAATGAACGACGAACAAAAACTATTATAATAAAAAAACCTCTTGATTGTAATGTGTAAGATTTGATAATAATCTAACTCTATTTACATACGATAACAAAATCCTTGAATATAAAATCAATTCCATTCAAAAATCGGTTATTTGGTGCAACCGATTTTTTATTCTCTTCCCTACACACTATCCGACCTATTACTTTAGTAAACAAGTTGAAAAACGTGAAAAATAGAGATAAAGGTCCTGAAAATATGAGCGATGGCTCATTCGATTCGTAATCACCTCCAGAAAAATGTTTTTAAAGGATTTTGGTGCAGGTTAAAAATTGCAATTGTTATTAACAAAATAGGATAAAAAAAAATGATATTTCGTTTTTTGTTAATAATTCAAAAAATATTAACTTTTAAGCAATTTTGAAAAAAGGTCGTTAAAGAGGAGGAAATTTCCAATAAAAATGTCCTAACTCTCGGAATTCTATCTCCATTATTTATAATTTTAATTAGACGTTGAAAATAGGGCTCCGCGCGGCAATTACGGCATGCGCGCGCTGCCGCTAAAGAGAAATCAGAAATAAAAATAATTTATTTATAACATAAAATGTGATTTTAAAAATTTGTAAAAATTCTACTATCTTCTTAACACTTGAAAGAATCGAGCCCTGAAGAAAAAAAGTTTAATCACCATTTTTCAAAAAGTTATTCAATTGTTAACTAACCAATTTTTTCCCAATCTCCATTGGCATAAACAATGTGATGAAAGGTATAAATAATTGGCCTATAAATTTTATACTTCGTGGAGCCCTTTTGATACATGTACTTTATAAGATCCTGCGGTAAATTTTCATTAAAGTTTATTAATTTGTTAATTATGATTTTTTATAACTACTTAATTTTATAAATTTTTCAATAGTTATAAACAATCATAATTAACAAATTAATAAACTTTAATGAAAATTTACCGCAGGATCTTGTAAAGTACATGTATCAGAAGGGCTCCACAAAGTTTAAAATTTATAGGCCAATTATTTATACCTTTCATCACATTGTTTATGCCAATGGAGATTGGGAAAAAATTGGTTAGTTAACAATTGAATAACTTTTTGAAAAATGGTGATTAAACTTTTTTTTTCTTCAGGGCTCGATTCTTTCAAGTGTTAAGAAGATAGTAGTAGATAGTAGTTGCGCTGCTCGAAGAGGGCTGCAGCCAATGCTTCGTGGCTCAGAGGCTAAGTGTGAGTCGCTCGACGGTTCAAAGGACCTGGCAGCGGTATCAAGACACCGGTTCCGTCGAGAGAAGGCCTGGTTCTGGAAGAAAACCATGTACCCAACCACGGGATGATCGTTTTCTTGTGAGTCGCGCATTGAGAAATCGCAAGTCTTCGTATGTGGACCTTAAGAACAACCTCGAAGAAGTAAGAAATGTGCATATTAGTCTATGGACGGTCAGGAGGAGGCTGCTCGCGGCCAATATACGCAGTCATCGCCCGGCCCGCAGCCCTAAGTTACTCCGTGAGCACAGAGTTGCCAGGCTTAGGTTTGCTCGAAATTGTGAGTCATGGACTCAAGAAGACTGGAATAGGGTATTGTTCTCCGATGAAGCCAGTATATCTCTGTTCGGTGAAGATCGACGTCGGCGAGTGCTACGAAGACGAGGAGAACGCTTTGCAGAGGCTTGTTTTGAAGAAATCACACCTTATGGTGGGGGCTCTGTTATGTTTTGGGCAGGAATAAATTCAATGGATCGTACAGAGTTAGTCTTCATTGAAAACGACTCACTGACTGGACATCGATACATAACGGAAGTTCTTATTCCTCATGCACAACCCGCATTGGCCGCTTTAGGCGAAGACTCTATTTTTATGGACGACAACGCTCGCGCCCACCGGTCTGGCGATGTGGAAGCGTATGTGCAAGAGGTCGGCATTCGTCGTTTGGATTGGCCAGCTCGAAGTCCCGACCTCAATCCTATAGAGCATGTCTGGGACGTTCTGAAACGACGCGTGAGATCAGTACAACCGGCTCCGCAAACCATCAGAGAGCTGAAGAATGTGATTACCGCGGAGTGGGAACGTATTCCGCAAGCAAGTATCCGGGATATCCTCGCTAGCATACCCAGACGAATTCAAGCTGTGATTTCAGCTAGAGGGGGTCACACTCGATACTAAACATTTATCTGCTTTTACTTTATTAAAGAAAAAACAAACAAAAATCTTTGTTAACTTTTACTTCACGAGCATATGCACTACTAGCGAGCATACACTACTAGTGAACTTTAGCATTAAAACCCATAAATTTTATCAAAATTTTATGAGAATACTGACGAAAACGATTATTTGCCTATTAATTTACAAAATTGTGAAAGTAAAACTACCTATAATTATCAAACAAACCAATAGTAACATTTGAAATGGTTCATTGCTTAGGTGCCCGATTTTTTGCAAATTAGTTTATTTAAAGTACTTAAATAAAATCTATATAACAAAAAATATATAAAAACATAATGTTTAATAATTTTAATTAGTGGTCCACCTAGGTTCTGGACTCAGCCCAGGGGGGGGGGGTCATGACCCCCATGACCCCCCCCCCCTGGATCCGCCCTTGGTACTAAGCCATAATTTTTGAAAATACTTATCATTAAAATTCATGAAAACAGCAAATAATACCTAGACGAAAGAAATGTATTTTGATTTTTTTTTGCGTGCAAATAACTAGATGAGAAAAAACCTTATTTAAAAAATACAACCAATACATCATTTTTTTACAAGTATAGAGAACACACACACACTCACGCCTGTTATCCCCGAAGGGGTAGGCAGAGGCGCAACCAGTGCACCCACTTTTCGCCGTTATTCCGTCCCATGATGTGATAGGGGGCGAGCCTATCGCCATATCGGGCACAAATTCCAGACTCCGGGCTGATACTGAAGAGAAAAACTCAAAATCACTTTGCCCGACCCGGGAATCGAACCCGAGACCTCAGCTTTGCAGTCGTACTGTAATACAACTACGCCACCGAAGAAGTATAGAGAACGAGACTACAAAATACATACTCGTTAGTTTTTACTGACTTATTGTTTCGAGAGAAGGGTGTTCAACCAAAATAAGCAATATCTCCTAAGATAACATCGATTGAAAACAAATCGGGTCTCCGGAAGTACCCAAGTCTATTCTCGACTCTAGTTATAATAAAAACAAATAGTCATTGCCAGTCAAAAAAACAAATTTGCTCGACGGGTACCGCCACTTCCGGTAGTACTGACGCGTTTCCGGCATCGATCGCGGACGGATACAGCTATTGACCCCTACAATAGTGGTGTCACTAAACCAACGTTATTTTGCCGATTTTTACATCATAACGTAAACCCTACATTCATGTCAATTAGGTCCATAATCGTCTGGCAATAGTGTTTAGATTCATTCTAATGAGTTGTTCACACAAGACACGCGGCGCAAAACTTTTATAATTTTGCTGGTATGCTTTACTTTAACTTTACTGAGAGCACCATAGGGGCTGTTTTCGTATGCAACACTTGCGTAAGTGAATTTTCTGCCGACCATGGTATCGCCGCCCTTTTCTCGGAATATGCGGAAAGCGATATTACAGCGAGTACCGAGAATTTTGTAAACAAGCACTTTTAGCAGGGACTAGGGCTCGATGATTTTATATACTTTTATCGACGAGATCAGTTTGTTCTATACGTGTATAATTTATATAATATAATTTTTTTATCTCATAAATTCGTATGTTTCATTAAATAAAGATGCATGGTAATTCATTTAGGTATTTCTACTGCTTTATACTTTCTTTCTTTCCTTCTTTTCTTTCTTTCAAACTGTTCATACTTTCGCATTTATTTAAAACATACCCACGGTCACCGACAGTTTGTTTTTACTTTTCTATGGTATGCCGATAATTATTTCATACAATATTCAATACACAACAATAACTACATTGTTGTTTTAAAACATACGTATATATATAAGTTGTTACAGAACTAAGGAGCTCTTTGTACAACCAAATCCATAAGAAATCTCGTGCTGAGATAAGGTTGATCGGAGATGCGAGGGGTGCTGGCGTCACCCGACGGCCTCGTTATGTTCTAGACTAGATATTAACAAGCCCTACGACCTGCTTTCTGTTTTGTTCACGTTTATTCAAACCTCACGCTTTGATATGTGTGGTGTAAACATCCTGAAAACGATGTTTTGTGGTAGCACGGTTATCTTTATGTAATTGAGTTGACTGTTCTTAGAAAATAGGCAATTGCTGTGATTTTTTTTATTTCTGTAATTTATATACAATCAGTCAGCCTGTCAACTTTTTAATGGTAGATAAATAAATAAGGATCATCGAGGTAACTCGGTAATTAAAGTTATTTATAATGAATGGTGTTGTTGATCAAATTGCATTGTTTAGTTACATACATACATAGTATCACGCCTCTATCCCATAGGGGTAGGCAGAGACTATGGATCGCCACTTTGCTCGATTCTGGCATACTACTTTCGCTTCCTCTACCTTCATCAATCTTTTCATGCCCTCCCGCCGGTTCAGGGTACTTTTGACCTGGCCTCTACTTAGAATGTCAGATATCTGACATTCGAAGGTTTGGTGCGGTCGACCCCTGCCGGCCCTTCCATCCACACTCGCCTTATATATCTTCTTTGTTTAGTCTCCTATCATCCATCCTTTCCAAATGCCCAAACCACCTTAGCATACCCTTCTCAATTTTGGTCACTACATCCTCTGTCACTCCACACATTTCCATCACCCTAGTATTCCGCACTCTATCACACACAGTCACTCCACACATGCTTCTTAACGCTCTCATTTCTACTGCTTTAATCTTACTTTCATGCTTTTTTCTGCCATACCCAACTTAACTCTTGTTTAGTTAATTTGAGTTATAATTGAAGTATACGTTCTTTTTATTTAATAGCATATTCCCATCTTAATTACTTTATACATGATATCTTAAACTATTATCAATCATCATAAATATTATAATCAGACTTAAACAGTATGACGACCGTAACTCAGCGCCACTAGCGTAATCCAAAATGGTAGTTGCTACTAAGTTACTAGCACTACTATTAAGCGTTCATATTTACTACCAGCAACTTGCTAAAAAAATAAACGCACACAAAAGACCAGTAAACTATCAGCTTTTCAGAAACGTTCCACACACCGCCATTATTCAAAAGTTAAATCTGTATGGTTCAGATATGCGAGGACTAATTTCCACCGCTAATAAGCCGTGAAGGCACACCACACACGCGCCGGATACTCGTCGCAATATATATCATAGTTGTCATGTGACCTTTTTTTTGCCGAGCTATAAATTAAACTAAAGTGTTGATTGCACTGAGGAGATTTTCAGTGCGCCTGTCATAAACGTCTGCGTTTCACAGGAGTATCGTGTATCGGTTATTTATAGAGTATGACCGCAAATGAATTCGTTGTTATTGATTTCTAGGAACTATATCGATTAGTTTACGTTTTGATATTATATATAAGTCTTACACAATTTATATATCACTTATTAGTTAATAATTTATTTTTTTGGCAAAGATTTTTTAAACGTACATTTACGAATATTAAGTAATATATAAAATTCTCGTGGCGCGGTGTTTGTTGCCAAACTCCTCCGAAATGGCTCGACCGATTTTGATGAAATTTTGTGTGCATATCGGGAAGGTCTGAGAATCGGTCACATCTATTTTTCATCCCCCTAAGTGATAAGGGTGGCACACCCTAAAAAATTTTTTAAAACTGCTGAACGGATTTCGATGAAACTTAGCATACAGATAGATGATGTCCTGCATTAACACATAATTATGCTACTTAATGCTATATCCCGGGAAAATATAAAGCGGGACTTTTATCCTGGAAAAACTTTTTAACTCTCGCGAGCAAAAGCTAGTTATATTATTATCATACAATTTTAAACATTTTAATGCCTAGACAAATAGTATTAATATAAATAATAAAAGCGTGGGGCTTTACGCAGGTAGCCCGGTTGTAAAAGTATATCGCGCTGCTTCCACATTGGATCATTAGGATAGTTCGATGACCGTTCCCCATTTTAGTCAATATGGAATTCAAGTTACAGCAGATTAATTTCTCGTATTTCCGAACTGGAAAACTTTAGGGAAGGCATATGTTCAACAGTGGACTTCCATAACTTAAAGGTAATGATGAGTTCCTGTCGACTTTTACAGAAGACTCTATTTTTGTTGTGTCCTCTCAAATCTATGTATGTCTATACATCATTTTATCCATGCCTTCAAAACCATGCAATTAATTACATACTAGTGCTGCATTAAAACACGTCTTTAGATCAGTTCAAATGATGTGTGGCAACTAACTGAACGGGTGGTCACGTATTTTGAATCGCACATGTTATCTTGTTTAGCCATAACCACTAATTTAAGAATATGAAAGTCATCAATCAGTGTTGTAAACAGTTGAAAGATGAATTGCTCGAAATGCGTCACGAAATGTTAAATGGTTCATGATCTTTTTATAATGTAACTAACACATGACTACATGGGAAGTATTTTTCCTGTTTTGGCCCGAGGATGTTTATAAATTTCCATAACTAATGCTATTTTTATCTCAGAAGAACTTAAATACTAACATGATAAGTGATCCCCACTCCCAAGAATGTTAGGAAAATATTGGGGTTTAAAAGTATAAAACTGAGTATCAGCGCGAAGTCTGGAAATTGTGTTCGATATGGCGATAGGCTCGCCCCCTATCACATCATAGGACGGAATATACACGGCGAAAAGTCCGTGCACTAGTTACGGCTCTGCCTACCCCTTCGGGGATAAAGGGCGTCAGTGTATGTGTATAAAAATGAATACAATGGGGAAAGAAACTAGATAGGTACCTACATCTATCTTTACAGTGTATCTCTACTATTTACAATGTATTTATTTACAACTCTACTACGTAGTACTATTCGGTATTCAGTGACTATGTGTATCCATTTCTTAACTTTTAGAACTTGAATATTTTTTTCGACAACGAATTAACATACAAGAAATGTGCAAACAATATTCAGTAAGAATTATTTAAAGAATGTGTTCTAAAGACCTTGAGGAAAGATTACAAACCAATATCTTGCATAACTATGCTTACATTTAAGTCCGAAAAAAAGTTTAATAAACCAGACAAGAGATTTCAGCCAAAGTAAAATAAAAAAAAAACAACTAAGCGATAAAACTTAAGAGTTATTTCAATCGATCATATCCGAAACAGTCCGTGCACCTTGCATTCAATAAAGCAAACAGTGTAACACTCACGCACGTCAAATTAATTACAGCATGAAGCCCCGACCACCCGCGAGTATGAGATATGATTAACATTTAGCCATAAATTTTATTAATACAAGCAACAATAGCGTTCGTGTTGTTATTAATTAAGGATCTCTGTAACACGCTTGAGCTTTATAGGAATCGTAACAAAAAAAAATATTGGTCATGTTGGTTAAAAATTCAAAATACTTAAATTTTTTGTCACTAAATGGATATTTATTACATTCAAGCATATAAAATGTTTTGTTTTTCCATTTTGTTGCATTAAAATATTTTTAATTTCCACATAAAAATATAGTTATTTACTCACCGGCAAAAACGCTCATAACCATAGTCATTATTTCATTACATCTGGATTTTTAAAAAATGTATTATCCTTCGCAAATCAACTTCAAAACAGAATTACTTTCGCCATTCAACGTCAGTAGTGTGGTTACATAGATTAACAATGTTAATCAACAAAATGGATATTTAGTTTGATATGCAACATTATTTGCATAATGTAATATGATTCAACTCGTAAATGATATACGAAAGTTTGCAATACCAGAATTTAACATCAAAGCAATACATTGAAAGGGCAGACATTGCATAGACTGAATAATTCACATTGATTGATTGCTCAGCACTTTGTGTATCGCCATTTTACCGTACAACATAACTAACATTAAATAGAAATGTATAATGAAATTCTATTCGGTGACGATACAGGTTGTAATCCAACATTTCAATACAGACCGCATCAATTGGGTGAACGCGAAATTTCGACGTACGACTATGGGAATATATGAAAACAACTATTTCGGTATGCGTTTCATTCGAGTGATGCTAGAATGAATTAAATTTATGCGTATAGCGGATTCCATTTTTGTAATAAACCAGTCATATACCACACACCTGTTTTTGTGAATGTCGTTTTTTGTGCAGTGAAATAAATCCTACTATTATAAACGTGAAAGTTTGTAAGTATGTATGGATGTTTGTTACTCATTCACGCAGAAAATACTGAACAGATTACGATGAAATTTGCCACACGGATAGATCATGTCCCAGATTAACACACAGGCTTCATTTTATTCCGGGAAAATAAAAAGCGGGACTTTTATCCCGGAAAAACTTTTTAACGCGGGCGGAGCCGCGGGCAAAATCTAGTTTGAAATATTTTTTTATTATTTGGATTTATTGGGCATTAACCCTTCAAGCCCGCTTATATAGTATAGATGTATGTCCGTCGCAGGGCTTGAGGAGTCAAATTGCAGTTGAATTACGAGACGTAAGCTACACGACTACCCAATGCACATAAACAGTAGCAACACCATACAGGACTTTGAATTACAAAGTAGGTACTATATGGCACTTCACTGCGTCGTCACCCTGAGACTTAAGATGATTAGTCACATAATACCAGTAATTACGTTGTCTACAATGTCCATGAAAACAGAAAACAACGGTGCATGCACACCGATTCTTGGCTATACAAATAAACATTACGGTGGTACGACGGCCTATCGCCTACGAGAGACCCACTATTACTACCAGTAACTTGTGCGTTAGTCGTTAATTAAACTCCTATAACTGTCATAATCTTAGCCATCGAATTTTTATTCTTTACTAGTATTACTCGCGACACTGCCCCCGTGAAAAATTTTCCCGGGATACAAATATTTTTCCGGAATAAAAAGTAGCCTATGTCAGGAGTAATTTCGCTTCCTATTAGTGAAAAATACAGAAAGACATAGATTCTATTGTGTTAAGGATGCCCAAGCTAATAATCGAATCCAGAATGTCACATTGAGCTGAGTATCGGCATAGAGATGTTCCAGTTTGAAGCTAAGAATCTGACTCAAAGTTGAGCATAGTAGTAACTAAAGGTGTAATAATGTATTGTCTGGATATTATTATTCGCGGGGCTAGCGTTATCGCTACCACCGCTGGGGAGGGAGTGGAACGGTTATGTTGGTTTCACACAGTCTTACAGCCTAATGTCAACAATCGGGAGTATAGCTTCATCCAAGCGAGCATTGGACCGAGTCCCTAACATATCAAGAAAACCCGCGATGGCCTTCTTCGGCGCATACGAGCCGGCCCCAGGGTATCATGTTGCTCTAATTCTAAACTAGGGCTCTCATTCTGAGAATATCGCCTCGAAAATTTCGAGAGCCTCGACGATTTTTTTGTATTTTGGAAATTCGAGATTGCTGCCTCCAGTCCCGGAAATAACAAGACTATTCAGACTTAAATAATTATTATTATTGAAAAAATTACCAACAGTACATCCAATGCTCTTTGGCTTTTACGTGACTACTATAAAAAATTTAAGTGTCATAAATAATTGATAATTTTACTTAACTACATGTGAGTTTGTAACAGTATTATTTAAAAAAAGACTGGCACTCGGAGACTGCAGCGGTAAAGCTATTGCAAAGCATTTTTTATCCGGTTATGTAATTATAAATTTTTTTTTTTTTTTCTATTGTCCAAATTTCACTCGTGCCCTAACGCCGAAACTCTAAGCAAGCAATTCTAATATTTATAACCTCTTTGAACAGATATAAAATAAAAACTTTTTAAAAATTCAAACTTAGAATCACGTCATCCCGCCACGGGGATATTTTCATCAACTGCGCGCGTTTGACATTCCGATTCGTTTCACTGACTGGATTTTTTTTTTTAAATACACGATAATTTCGACTTTTTATCGTTTAACATTCAGCTCATATCCTCTTACATATTGTATTCTTACAAGACTGCGATATTAAATTTACTTATGGAATTTTACACTCTACACGGTTGTGACAGAGTTGAAAATAAAATATCACCACTGTGCCGGTCGGAGTAAGGGGTGTTAGGTTTTTTCGTTACGGAATTTCAGGATTCGGTTTGAAGGGCATTATAGGCAGTGTAACTACGGGACATAATGAGACTTAACATCCTATGTGTCAGGATGACAAGCGCAGTGGAATGCAACACAGTACTTTGTAACTCAAGGTGCTGGATGGTGTTGCTACTGTTTATGGGTGGTCGTGTCGCTTACCATCAGGTGAACGGCATGTTCGTCAAAAAAAGTCTAGTTTTCCCGGGGAAAAAATCGAGACTCGTAAATATAACGAGACTGAAAGCCCTGTTACCAACTTGGCTATCGTCCACAATAAGAAAAGAATTCCTTTAATAAGTGTTTACAGTCGCAGGACATTATCTCCGCAATGTTTCCAGACTAAGTAGTACGGTATGGTTTCATTATAAGAACGCCTAGACTGAACGCTCCGAAAGCCTACTACTGCAAGTTACTGTAACAGAATGTTCAAAATGAAAAATATTTTCTTAGGTATTCCACGAAGAACTTGAAATTTAATATTGTTTCGACAATATTGCGAAAATAAGGAATTTCATAGCAATTATGGCTGTAAAGTAGTTGTATGTGCACACTAGGTTTCCCTCTAATTATAAATTATGCTCGCGGCTCCGCCCGTGTGAAAAAGGTTTTTTCGGGACAAAAATATTTCCCCGGGATAAAAAGTAGCCTATAGCACTCAGGAGTAAAGTAGCTTTCTATTCATGAAAGAATTTTCAAAATCGGTTCAGTAGTTCCTGAGATTAGCGCGTTCAAACACACAAACTCTTCATCTTTATAATATTAGTATAGATGACACCTTATTTAAGCGGCGGTAGTCTAGTAGGGAGTGGAATGGACTGGACAAATGGCACTCTACCACTGTACTATAATATAAACCTGCAATAAAGCTCTTCCAACGCGCTACCAAATAATCTTCTAAATGACATGCTCTTTAGAACCAAAATTATTGCGAAATATCATCAAACCTTTTGTCTTGGCCATCAAGACGTCTAACAACGTACTTATCATTATTGGGAGTTCAAATCCTTATTAAAATAACACAGAACTTAAGTAATAATGACGAACTACGAGATCTCACTTCAATTTCTCGTTCGCACGTTTCAACGCACAAGTTCTATTCGAAATATGTCTTACAATTTCCAGTAGAACAGATCTGTACTTGATTCCACTGTTGATGGAAACTTAAGCTTGTTATGAATAGATGTATTTTTACTGTGAAGAACAAAATATGTGCATTCCAGGGAAATTTGGTAATTCTAAGGTCCAAGAAGCTAGTAATGATGCATTGAAATATAATTTAAAACGCTTATAAAAGACTAACTTTTAGAGAGTTGTCGTGTTGTAGTAATAACAATTTATAAAAAAAAAATAGGATCTGGGATGGAGACATTACTCAAAGAAACATAATTCGAAATTGTCCAGCCTGATTCATTTTAAAATTAAGCTTATTTCAACTATTTCATTACAAAAGAGATGTCCGCTTTTTGTATGGCCGCCGGCCCTCAAAATCTGACGCTCAAATTTTAGGGATATTAAAGTGGCAAAATATGAATCTTGGATCCATTGAAAAATATTTTTCGACCTCTCCATTTATAACTAACTTTTTTAAAAACGTTCACATTTAAGCAAAATAAAAGAACATAAATATCAAAATTATCGACTGCCTCGGTGGCGTAGTTGTATTACAGTACGACTGCAAAGCTGGGGTCTCGGGTTCGATTCCCGGGTCGGGCAAAGTGATATTGAGTTTTTCTATTCAGTATCAGCTCGGAGTCTGGAATTTGTGCCCGATATGGCGATAGGCTCGCCCCCTATCACATCATGGGACGGAATAACGGCGAAAAGTGGGTGCACTAGTTGCGCCTCTGCCTACCCTTTCGGGGATTACAGGCGTGAGTGTGTATGTATATGTATGTAAATATCAAAATCGGAAGTTTTTAAAATTAAATGAATTATTGTAAAAGGCTAGTTTTTTAGAGTTCTATCCAAATTTATAAAAACAGTCTTGATTAAAATTTTATGCCAGTTTTGGACATGTCCTTTCTGTTCATATTATTGTCATAACAAATAATCATACAATACTCACTACTTTGTGAAACTCCAAACAAACCCACGCGGCTATAACACTCCTCTGTGAATATTATTGTTGTTATTATAACTATATCTCATAATAAATTAAACTTAAAGGGCGTCAGCATCCTTCTCGGATGTTATTTCATCACCAATGAAAGTTCATGCAGGGCTCACGGCGATTTTTCCAATTTCAGTTCCATTCCACCAGCGAATTGGACGCGTCCGCTGGATCGAAAAGGCTTGTTGAAAATTTACATATGTTGGAAAATAGATAGTTGCAGGGACTCAGTTGGATTCAGGCAATCAACCCGGCGCAAACATCAACGTCCTCTTGTTTACATTCAAGTTTTAAATAAACAAAATGTTGTAATTGTTGTTTACACGTTTTAAAATTCTATTTAATCAATTTTTTTCTACAATAAACATGACAAATGATACCGAATAAACACGCGTTCACAGAGGAGTTTCGTAATACATGCCATTTAGCAATAACGGATGAGTACACAAACGAATTTGGCGGGAGATAAGGATTACAAAAAGCCGATTGCTCATACCAATATATTCAGTTAAGAGGATCTGTCACTAAGCACGCCATTTACTTCAACGACGCGGTGAGCACACAAAACAAATTTAAATTGATCGGGCATCGGTCACTTGTATTGTTCTACTTTGAACCACTGGCCATCATATCGATTACAGGCAAACTAAGAGGAAATAATTAGAGAGGATTTATATAATTCCATGTTTGTGTTAATAAATCTCTCCAGAGTCAATTTTCCCGTGTTACGTTATTAATACAGACAAAGGAGGTGAAATCACACGTAATTCATGTAGTAAATAACATTTTCTTATTACTAATGTCACGATCGACATGTTTATTGTCTCCTTAATTAATTGACGTCCACTAACTAAATTAACGCATATTTGTGGTGATTTTTATCGTTTTAATTAACATTTGATTTTATTACTTGATAGTGTTGCAACTTGTAGACGTAATAAGTAACATAGAAAAAAATTATTAAAAAAGAACAAAAATACCGACTGCGTCAATATCTGCCATCTTTATTAAATTCATTGAAGAACTGAAGATGGACTGACTGAAGATAGAAACAAGATTTAAAGTAGAATATTTTATTTTGGATTCGAATAATCTTAGTTGACAGTGTTTACAAACGCAGTCGGAGGCATAACACGCTCACTTACAATTTGGTTGGTGATATACATAGAGACTGCCTCGGTGGCGTAGTTGTATTACATTGCGACTGCAAAGCTGAGGTCTCGGGTTCGATCCTCGGGTCGGGCCAAGTGATATTGAGTTTTTCTATTCAGTATCAGCTCGGAGTCTGGAATTTGTGCCCGATATGGCTATAGTCTCGCCCCCTATCACATCATGGGACGGAATTATGGCGAAAAGTGGGTGCACTAGTTGCGCCTCTGCCTACCCCTTCGGGGATAACAGGCGTGAGTGTATATGTATATGTATATAGATAGAGCAACAAAATCTCGGAGTGAGAAGATGCCTCCTCCTCTTTGGCCTATTTAACATTAATTGTAACAGAACAGTAGAACAACAAGAGTACATCCTAGTGAGAATCGATGAAGCGAAGAGAACAGAGCGACGGTCCCATAGAACAAAGTCGTATATGCAAAATGTTAGTTTTTCAGTAGAGCGCTTTGTAATTCGTAAGTTTGTATTCATGTGCGAATTAGTGCTATTTTCACACATTAGCTTCAAAGTTGTTACTGAAACCTTTAGATAATGTTTCCTCCATGTATAACTTGTACATACATACATACATAATTATACACTCACGCCTGTTATCCCGGAAGGGGTAGGCAGAGGCGCAACTAGTGCGCCCACTTTTCGCCGTCATTCCGTCCCATGATGTGATAGGGGGCGAGCCTATCGCCATATCGGGCACAAATTCCAGACTCCGGGCTGATACTGAATAGAAAAACTCAATATCACTTTGCCTGACCCGGGGATCGAACCCGAAACCTCAACTTTGCAGTCGTACTGTAATACAACTACGCCACCGAGGCAGTCACGTTGTGTATAACTTGTGATTTTCACAATTAACTTAGACTTTCAAAGCGCTCTACTGAAAAACTTACATTTTGCATATACGACTTTGTTCTATGGGACCGTCGACTGAGAGTTAAACATTGCCTTGTGCTCGGCACTGTCGAATATCTACTCAAACTCGCCGAGGGCTCGACTTAGAAAATGATTATACTTCGATCTTTTTTTCGGTCAAGTGGTTTATTGCTATCGAAATAATAATCTTCAATCTGTCCATACAATACTGCATGTGTTTCTGTCGCGTGCAGTTACTACCTCTCTTCGCTGCTATTTTTACTTGATGGCTTTCAAAAAGTGCGCTTTTCAAGACTGCTACACGTGCGCACTTTATAAATTTTATCATAAGATTGCTTTTGATGGTGTCTTGATAATTCAACCCAGGTCTCGATATCAACAAACACGCATATTTGACATTTGAAATTTGGACGGTCCCTGAAACTCCTTTGCACAAATTAAATTAGTATGTACAGTCAGACAAACAAATTCAAAACTTCAAATCACCTCTACACTTTTGTGTTCTTACCAGTTATTGTTTTCTCTTCACAAAAATAAAATAAAGGGGATAAACTTTACTTCTCAAAAGAAAAAAAAAGAAAAGAGAAAAAAAAAGAAGAAGAAAGAATGTATAAAATAAATTTAACGTGTAGCGGCGATTTGAAATTTTGAATTTGTTCAGCTATTTGTGTGGCCGACTGTATGTAAAATTTTATAGTACTAATATTTTTTTGCCAACATGCATTTAACTTTGTAAATTTTTATTTTAATCTAATAACTGCTTTAAAAGTAAGAGACTAAATACTAACTATTAGGTAAAGCATCTATTAAAAATGTTTTTTGGTGAGGCTAGTCTTTAGCATGTCGTTGAGGTAGATCAGAATAACATCCGCTAACAGTAATAGGAAGTTATGAATAATTTCGTTCCCTTGGATTCAACATTTCATAGATAAAAAAGACGTGTGGCACTCGGAGACTGCCGCGGTAAAGCTATTGCATAGCATTTTTTATCAACTTATGTAATTATAATTATTTATTTATTTTATTTTTGTTTCTATTGTCCAAATTTCACTCGTGCCCTAACGCCGAAACTAGAGTTTCGGCGTTAGAATTGCCTGCTTAGAAGCAGGCAATTCTAATATTTATAACCTCTTTGAAGAGATATAAATTAAAAACTTTTTTAAAATTCAAACTTAGAATCACGTTTGACATTTCGATACGTTTCACTGACTGGAACTATTTTTAAATACACGGTAATTTCGGTCTTACATTGTTTAACATTCAGCTCTTACATATTGTATTCTTACAAGACTGCGATATTAAATTTACTTATGGAATTTTACACTCTACATGGTTGTGATAGAGTTGAAAATAAATTACAAGACTGCGATATTAAATTTACTTATGGAATTTTACACTCTACATGGTTGTGATAGAGTTGAAAATAAAATATTACTGCTGTGCCGGTCGGAGTGAGGGGTGTCAGGTTATTTTTTAGTAACGGAATTTCTGGATTCGGTCTCCACGTTCAAGGCCCGCGATAGAAGCTATGCAATAGCTTAAAAGTTGTATACACAACCATATTAAACAATAGAAGCATAAAACACCCTGCCATGTAAAAGTGATATTTTAATATAAATTTTCTTATTTAGAAACAAAAATAAAACTGTATGCAGTGCATGTAGATGCAGCAGATGAAGTTAAGTTACGCTATACACTGGGCGCGAGGTGCGCTACAACTGGCTACAAGATTGCACTATTTGATCTCGGTGGAAAATATACATTTGAAAATCGAATCATTTCAACCGCATGCACATCGGAGAATGCTGAGAAATCGAAGATTGGCTTGAGCTTAGCATTTTGTTTTAGCTGAATTGCTTATCGAATCACCCTGATGGACATTCACCTTAATTAGTATACAAGAAACTGCAACTTGTAGATGAAGTTACGTGTAAAATAGAAATAGTCCTTGAAAGAAAATGTCGAGCTGTTCTCAGCTTAGGGTTACGAACTTGCTTTAGGAAAACGATAATCATACTTAAATTATACCTTGTAAACTATTTTATAATTATAAGTCGCCTCATTAAATACATTGTAGTTTACTTAAACACTGTTTTAACTCAATGTGCATTCTAGGCTATATTAATTTGCGTTTTCATGTAAAGACACAAACGTAAACGTATGTGAGTGGAAAATTATATAAAATATTAATATTTTTGAAAAAATACATTTTAATTCTCTTCAGTTTTTAATTTTCGCCCTCATATTAATACAAATATCGCAAATCATGAAATATAAACAATACTGGCACAGAAAAATACCTGACAATTATAGCATTAACAGAAGCAACTCAGTAGATTCACAATTCCGTAAATAGCATAGTAATTAACCACTGTTTTACAAACAAGCAAACGATCATCAAAACGCAATTAAAACTTTCCTTTTTAATCATCAAAAAAGTGGCAAAGTAAGTTACATATTGCAAGCGCTCGGTAAAAGTTGAAACTTGGCCGGGTTGACAACCGAATCTAAAATGCAACTAAAAGTTCCTGCATGGTTAATGAGCAAATGCTAATTTCTTTTAGTCTCCATTATACGGTGTGGCTGCTTATCTACGCCAGCCTGCCATCCTTCGCACACAAAAGCGATCCTACAGAGTTTTAAAGATTTTTTTTATTGCATTAAATGACGAGACGAGCATGCCGTTCGCCTGATGGTAAGCGATATGACCACGCATAAACAGTAGCAACACCATCCAGCACCTTGAGTTACAAAGTACTGTGTGGCATTCCACTGCGCTCGTCATCCTGAGGCATAAGATGTTAAGTCTCATTATGTCCAGTAATTACACTGTCTACAATGTCCTTCAAACCGAAACACAATGCATGCACACTGCTGCTTGGCGGTAGAAATAGACATTGCGGTGGTACCCACCCAGACGGACTCTTACATATGAGAGACCTACCAGTAAAATGTAATGAATGTATAAAAAGTATGTGAATGTCTGACTCAAATATAATGATATCTTTAGGCAAAACTACAAAATATTATAATCTTCTGTTTAAGATGGTCGATCGGTTACTTATATTTTCATTCGTAAGAGAAATATGGTCGCAAAAGAGATTTTGTAAGTTTAATATCTTTAGGGCCGATCGCACCATATAATAATAAAGTCTCTTATAGACAATTGGACCGAGTTATGCCAAAATGTACCAATTACTTATAAACACACACACACACACACTCACGCCTATTATCCGCGAAGGGGTAGGCAGAGGCGCAACTAGTGCACCCACTTTTCGCCGTTATTCCGTCCCATGATGTGATAGGGGGCGAGCCTATCGCCATGTCGGGCACAAATTCCAGACTCCGAGCTGAAATTGAATAGAAAAACTCAATTTCACTTTGCCCGACCCGGGAATCGAACCCGAGACCCCAGCATTGCAGTCGTACCATAATACAACTACGCCACCGAGGCAGTCTTATAAATTACTATATTGTTATTTACTTATAAACAAAATTACTATATTGTTATTTGTTACAGCTGTATTTTATACGCAAATACCAATTTTTTTTTCTTTCTTCTTTTAAATAGGTCGCCATTAGTTGTGTCGCTTGCTGTTAGTGTTTGCTGAGTTGTAAAGTATATCATTTGGATTAATTCCGTGTTAAAAGTTAATAACCTATTTTTAGATGATTTGTTGATTGGTACATTTTGGCATAACTGGGTCCAATTAGGAACTTATACGCCATATAAAGTAAAAAAAATTAACGTAAAAAATTCGAATGGAAATATCTAGCAGAAAAAGTCAGTTATTAGATAGCGTTATATGTCGAACAGTTCTCTGGAACTTTATCAGAAACCGGTGAAACTGGCCCTTAATATCCTATGTTAAATACAGCGTTAACATTTTATTTATTCATAATAAGTAAACCTTCTGTACGTATTCACTTAATTTACGTACTTACTGATTTTTGTTCTATCTACAAAGCCCAGGTAGCTGTAATTAACCAGTGTGCTCCTTCAATTTATTGCGTGGAATTTATCTTTGTTGACCCAAGCGCCTCTGTTAAGGTGCTTAATTTTTTCGCTTTTTGTAAGCGTTTTCACATCCTCGTACTCCGCGTTAGGTCTTTTTTGGTGTTTCTGCTTTTTAATTTGGTTGTATATCGGAGATGAAGGATGTTTATTAAATAGCCTACCTCACACAACGTTAGATAGGTATATTAAAACTTATACATATTATTGAATGGAAAATGCGAAATACAAGTACGAGTGATTGCTTTGTAAGTTTTGCTTATACGATAAAATCATCTTGGTCTCGTAGAGTGTTGAGTATTGGGTTCGATTTCCCAGTCGGACAACATTTCTTCAAGGTTTTTTCGTATTATATTATTGTTCGTAAAAGAGTAAACGTTAGGCTAACAGCCGCTATTTTTTCTGCAACATGCATTATCGTTGCACCAAGGCATTATTATAGTACAAAAAAGGTGAATATAAAAAAGTACACATCGTATCTGCATAATTATTTCATGTTATTTATTTTTCATAATCATTGATGTATTATACATTAAAGGACATAATATTATAATCCAAAATGTCAAATACTCACCGAGTGATATTATAACGGGAACGAAAAGTTATAGTTCATATTTTGCTCGAATACTATTTCAAAACACTCGACATTATGTCGCTAAATAAATCACTTTTAACATATCAAAATTGATAAATGGTTATGCATGATACCGTTAATAAGTAAGTTATTTGACATAATGTTATCACAGGCCTGGACATGTGAACTAAGAAACAAACATAACCAAATAATATAATGGTGTTTCTGAAAACACCATTTTATTATTTAGTTACGTTTGTTTTCTAATATAAAATTAAGAGCACGTAATGAGATATAACATAGTATAACTCAGAAATTAACTTTGAGTATTAACTGAAGTAGCCAGAAAATTAATTGCTGTCACTCAAAACAACTTTTCGTTCGTGAATTAATACAAATAACAGACTAATTAAGAAAAGAAATGAAATACAATGGTTATTAAACTCCTCATTAGAGATGAAAGCAGCGAACAAGGCCCTCATATCCGAGTGTCTTCAAGAGGCTTAATTAAACAATGTTACATATACCTTGAGCATTATTGTCGACTATGCGAGAATTAAGGGCTACGATACTTCAGGAAAGCAAGCCGCTATTGGAGCACTAATGCAGCGTGCATTTTTAATTCATGTCAAGGGGCCGCGGGCGGTCACAGTGAGGCTAAGTGCAGCCATGTTGTCGGATCGCCGCCATTTACGGCTGCTGAATATGTCACAGAAATAGGAATAACTTATTTCGGTTGCGCAATGTTTATTCAACAATGGCAGTGACATTTTTATTTTCGACAATTGTCACGCCGATGTCGTGTTTGGTTTTGCTAATATACTCCTTAAAATTTTTGAACGACAAGAGATGATCTTTAATGTAAAGTCTGGCATTGCGGCGTGTTTGCGAGCAAAGGAATACAGCTTACAATGCCTTTCAAGATGGTTTTATGAGGCTTCGGAGGTATTTTTATCATTTTGTTGACTTTGTGAATCGCTTCTCAATAGTTTTGTATAGGTTTTCTATAATCCTTTTTTACTTTTTAAGCATGCTATCCGTGTACCGAAGCAGTCAAAATGAACTACGCTGCAATTCGTCCGAAATTTATTTTGGCCGACGGTTTATTTTACGCCAGATTCACGTCCATTCAATTTTATATGGTTTTTACTTGTGGTTTGCATTTAAAAATACACAGCTTTAATGGATTGAGTTTCTCAATATTTTCCAGAATGAAATTTCGTCCAATGAAAATAAAACCAATTAAATCGATGATTGCCAGTGAAAATAAATAAGTGACAGTCCGGGTACATAAACGACATGAGCTTTTAAATACAACAAAAATGCGTAACGATGAAGTATCTTTCGATATTTTTTACGACAGAAGGTTTAGTGGCGGTTACAACAAAGGGGCAAGTGAACAGACAGGGGAAAACCATAGCCCTTGAACTTCAGTCAGAAGAATTGAAAATAAAACCGATTAAATCGATGATTGCCAGTGAATATAAATATGTGACAGTCCGGGTACATAAACGACATGAGCTTTTAAATACAACAAAAATGCGTAACGATGAAGTTACTTTCGACATTTTTTACGACAGAAGGTTTAGTGGCGGTTACAACAAAGGGGCAAGTGAACAGACACGGGAAAACCATAGCCCTTGAACTTCAGTCAGAAGAATTTTGAATGTCTTGCTTGTCATTTATGGGATGAATAATGATTAGGAAGGCTAATTGAGGCACTGGTTAACAACTATGAATCTGGTAAAGAAACCATTAAAATTCATTCAAAAATAAATTACAACACCGTTCATATAACACCCTTACGGTTTAATAAAAACTAATTTGACGGCACCAAGCAAAAAACGCGAACAGATAAAATGAATGGGAGCTAAAAATAGTAACGAAATTAACTTTGTCCGTAACCACCGCGCAATTTCTATGTGAACTAATAGCCAATTTAAGCAAAAGTCTGCCGTTCATGGACTAGACGCGTAAATATAGCGTATTTTGTGGAAACCGCGTATACTCTTATATCTACAGTATAAAAGTTTAGAGCTTTTGAAAAGTTACATATTATTTCTGCATAGTATCTACTTAGTATTTTTAAGCTACTGCATAGCTTCTATCGCGGGTCTTGAGCGTGGAGACCGAATCCAGAAATTCCGTAACGAAAATAACCTATCACTCCCCACTCCGACCGGCACAGCGGTGATATTTTATTTAAATTTCGAATGTCACTTTTACGGCTAGTTCTTTATTGTTACTTGCTGGTTTCACAGGGCAAGTATAGAAAAAAATACATGTGGCACTCGGAGACTGCCGCGGTAAAGCTATTGCATAGCATTTTTTATCAACTTATGTAATTATAATTATTTAGTTATTTTATTTATGCAGTATTTTTTATTTTCCTTTGTTTTTCATTGATATTAATTCAACTTTTTGAGCGTGGTGAATCTCAAACTTATGTTTCTTATTTCAGTTACCATAAACCTATAGTTTCAATGATAAATGTTCCTGAATAACATGTATTGTAAGATAATAAAAACATTTTAAACAATATTAATTTCTCATAAAAGAAAAAGAAATGTTTTCTTATCGGTCACCACGCTCAAAAAGTTGAATTAATATCAAAGAAAAACAAAGGAAAATAAAAAATGCTGCATAAATAAAATAAATAAATAATCGAGAAACGCGGCAGCGTGTCAAGCCAAGCAAAAAAAGAAAGTCGAAGCTGCCTAGTGTAGTTTCACCCTAACCATTTGGAGCGACTTTTGACGCCTCTATAACTCAAAATCTGTTTAACGTAAATACCTGAGATTTGTTTTATGTATTCAACCCCCTCAATTTAACTAGAATCCCAAATTTCATAAATATAGCTCAAACGGTCATTGAGATACTAACATCTAAAAATCGGCATTTTTATCACTGACTGACATATAGATCAAAAACCTAACCCACTTTCAGATGACCTAGAAAGTTGAAATTTGGTGTCCAGATAGGTAATTGTATGTATACATAGGAAAAATCTAAAAACAATGCATTTTTAAGATTTGAAATATTTTCCAAACAATCGGAAAATCTGCATACTATCTATAAATTATCTTTAGAATAATGGACGTTTAGGCGTACACGTCCATTGATGCTTTATTTTAATTTAAAAACTATTTACCTTGATCCATTAATTACGTTCCCTCCGGATCAGGGCACCACTTTTGCTTGAATTTTTATATAAATTTTCCGACTTAAGACAGAGCTGTTGTGGGACACGGCGATAGGTTCCTATACATACGTTATAGGCATCAGCAACTCGTTCCCACTCTTCAGTCTTTTAAATTATACATTTACTTCTGTTTCGAGCTCAAATTAAAAATTTCGGATTACTACAATGTTTATTTACATTTTAAGACGTTTATTATTTTGACATGTCATCTCATGTAAAATATAATCCCATCAAAAACATAAATGTGAAATGTGGAAGCCAAGTATAATATTAAAAATATGCGTGCTGGTCGACTTCACGGACAAAAGAATTGAAATCTTAATGGTTGCCAAGCCTTGTAGATAATCCTGATAACTTAGTATAAATTTAAGCTCAACATTTGACTTGGCTAGTCTTCACATACAATTTTTCTTATATTTGGCTAATAAACTTATCTTTATGTTACTGTTTTCATATTGTAAAGTCAACATATCTTACTCTTCGAAAAAAATATTTTCTGATAAAACTAGCCAAGACAAATCTTGAGCTTAAATTTATACTAAGTTATCAGGATTATCTACAAGGCTTGGCAACCATTAAGATTTCAATTCTTTTGTCCGTGAAGTCGACCAGCACGCATATTTTTAATATTATACTTGGCTTCCACATTTCACATTTATGTTTTTGATGGGATATCATTACTTTTTGTAAAGATATTATTTATTAAAATATTGAGTTAAGTAATTAAAACAATTACGTAAGAAGTTACCGTTGCGCAATATTTACGAAGTTACTTATTTTAGAAAGAAAATAAACAATGTATTAATAGCCGTAAACCGCTTCATCGTTCTGCTACGTGCACGCGATGAAATCCTCTTGGTATAAAAACCTCTATTTAATAATTACTTAAACTCTATGATTCGCAAGTATTATGATAGAACGTCCAATGTCATCTCATGTCAAAATAATAAACGTCTTAAGATGTAAATAAACATTGTAGAAATCATAAATTTTTAATTTGAGCTCGAAACAGAAGTAAATGTATAATATAAAAGACTGAAGAGTGGGCACGAGTTGCTGATGCCTATAACGTATCTATATGAACCTACCGCCGTATCCCACAACAGCTCTGTCTAAAGTCGGAAAATTTATAGAAAAATTCAAGCAAAAGTGGTGCCCTAATACGGAGGAAACAAAATTAATGGATCAAGGTAAATAGTATTTAAATTAAAATAAAGCATCAATGGACGTGTACGCCTAAACGTCCATTATTCTAAAGATAATTTATAGATAGTATGCAGATTTTTCGATTGCTTGGAAAATGCTTCAAATCTTAAAAATACACTGTTTTCAGATTTTTTCCTTTGTATTCATACAATTACCTATCTGGACACCAAATTTCAACTTTCTAGGTCATCTGGAAGTGGGTTAGGTTTTTGATCTATATGTCAGTCAGTGATAAAAATGCCGATTTTTAGATGTTAGTATCTCAATGACTGTTTGAGCTATATTTATGAAATTTGAGATTTTAGTTAACGTGAGGGGGTTTAATACGTAAACCAAATCTTAGGTATTTACGTTAAATAGATTTTGAGTTATAGAGGCGTCAAAAGTCGCTCCAAATGGTTCGGGTGAAACTACACTAGGCAGCTTCGACTTTTTTTTTTTTTTTGCTTGGCTTGACACGCTGCCGCGTGTCTCGATTTCTTAAATTTGAATAGTCGAATTATTTACACAAAGCAGATAACTTAGTATAAATTTAAGCTCAAGATTTGTCTTGGCTAGTTTCATCAGAAAACATTTTTCTATTTCTAACATTTTTCTAAGAGTTGTATAGGTTGACCTTACAATATAAAAACAGTAACATAAAGATAAGTTAATATAAAAAAAATTGTATGTGAAGACTAGCCAAGTCAAATCTTGAGCTTAAATGTATACTAGTCATCTGCCTTGTGTAAATAATTCGACTATTCAAATTTAAGAAATTATATTTTTAAATATCATACATTGGCGTAGCAGAAAAACAAAGAAATATTAGTTTAAATTTATTTTAGAATGGATTGTGTTCTTATAAATAATTTTCAGGATTATCTACAGGGCTTGGCAACCATTAAGATTTCAATTCTTTTGTCGGTGAAGTCGACCAGCACGCATATTCTTAATGTTAGATTTGGCTTCCACATTTCACATTTATGTTTTTGATGGGATTATAATTACATAAGTTGTTAAAAAGTGCTATGCAATAGCTTTACCGCGGCAGTCTCCGAGTGCCACACGATTTTTTTTTATATGGTTTGAAAATTCTCCCCTGCTCTTTTCAGCAGTGACTCCTTCGTAAAGAGCGGCAATTATAGGTGCATTACTAACTCTCTCTATTGATAGATATGGTTATAGACGGTAGTGATTATATGTCCTTAATTGAACAATCTCCATCTTTGCCATTGATATATTAAAAACCCATCAATGACCTTTGCCTCTATTTTATATTTAAAAAAAAACTGTGCTTTACTAATCAATATCTTCAGTTATCGTTTTTTTTTTATAAAAAACAGCTAAAGTATCACAGTCGGTGCCTGAACAAATGCATTAGGCGCATTAAAAGATTTTATAAAATAAATATAAAGCTCTATAAGTTTAAGAGTCGATTCTGGATAGTAAACATTTTTCATAATTGTATTTAAGAAAAAGTAGTTAGCTACCTAATTATATCAGCTTGAACCGGATATACACAGGTTTATCCCGGAACACGATACAAGTGGGCCACTATGGTGAGTTTTAACATCTCATGCACGGTGGTCGCCATCCGAGCGGATATACAATTATGCCGGCCTATTTGAACCGGATATACACAGATGTGACAAAGTGGACGATAGCCTTGTTGGGAATGGAACGATCTGCCGAGACAATGTCTCCGGACATTTCAAAACATTTCAAAACCCAGGGCACACACATCTGACCTTTCTAAGTTACGTGTGTATTGTTTCTCAATTATCGTTCGCTTTAACGGTGAAGGAAACCATCGCGAGGAAACCTACATACCTAAGAATTGTTCATAGGAATCTAGCGGGTATGTGAAGTCTGCCAACCTTTAGTAGCCCAGCGTGACTAAGGGCTAAACTCTCTCAGGTGTAGAGGCCAAGTTCAGCAGTGGGCAGTTTATAATACAGGGCTGATTGCATACACAGGGTCATCCCGAAACGCGACACACGTGGGCCACCAGGGCGGGTTTTAACGCCTCATCTACAGTCAGCACCACAAGTATCCGAACAAAATCTAAATTCCAAATCGCCTATAGACGTCTTAAGTTAAAGTGAAACGTTTTTTTCTTCGTTTTAAGTAAAGTAAATCTCTATTATTTTCTTTTTTTGAAGAGAAAAAAAGTAAGTAAGAACACAAAAATATGTAGGCAATTTGAAATTCTGAATTTGTTCCGCTATTTATGCTGCTCACTGTACGTTGATCGTCATCCCGACAGGTACAAAATACATCCTACAACCAGCATTAAAATTACAAACACCACATTTTTCATTGATCTCGAATGACAAGTACCACTGACTCCCACGTAGAAACCTACAAGTCTTTACGTTCTTAAGCAGTGAGTTGATTACTTTTTGCTTTCTTTTGAAGGTACGTCAAATTCAAAGTCAAAGGTATAAAACACTCTTCATGTTAATGATTGATTAAAGTTTGTTTATTCATCGTAGGCTCAATGAAGTAATTACATATTTGGATTTATCATTATATAAGAAAAGCAATTTTTTTTTATGGCATCGAATAACGAGACGAGCATGCCGTTCGCCTGATGGTAAGCGATACGACCACCCATAAACAGTAGAAACACCTTCCAGCACCTTGAGTTACAAAGTACTGTGTGGCACTCCACTGCGCTCTTCATCCTGACACGTAAGATGTTAAGTCTCATTATGTCCTGTAGTTGCACTGGCTACAATGCCCTTCAAACCGAAACACAACAGTGCATGCACACTGCTGCTTGGCGGTACAAATAAACATTGCGGTGGTACACACCCAGACGGACTCTTACATATGAGAGTCCTACCACCAGTACAGTAAATAGTATCCGCATACCTAATAATGCCTTTATTCGGAACTGTAATAATGTATCCTGTTGATGTTTTGTTCCATTTGGTTTTCTCGATATAAAATCCTATACCTACTACGGTCGTTACTCACTTTAAAGGTAGACACAGATAGTAGTTGTTAACCCCCGACAGAAAAAAAGGGTTGTTATAAGTTTAGGGTGTGTGTCTTTGTATCTTTGTATCTGTATGTCTGTCTGTGGCATCGTAGCTCTCAAAAGAAAAGACCAATTTTTACGCGGTCTGTTTATGTTTGAAAATTGATGTGATCGAGATGGTTCTTAGCTATAATTTATGAAGGTCTGTTCAGGCGTTTGGTGATTATTAGCTCATTTCCAACTTTCACGAGTCCGATTGATTTTGAACTTGGTCTACTGTGCCTTCGGTAATATTTTTAAGACATGTTAACCTTAAACTGATACTGTAGCATCAAGTAGTTTGCGGGATACCCAATGTTTGGGCTCATAAAAACGTTTGAAATAAAAATAAAAATTAAATAATCAAAAGCGTCGGGGGATCGCTAAAGAAGTATTTTAATCTCCCTGGTCCCTGGTCCGGAGTTCGGTCCCCCAACGTGAGGACGCTTGGGTCAAAATATAACTAGGTACTTAAACGACAAAGACACTTTTATTGTTTTATTTTTAGAGGTTTTATGTGTCGGGCGTTTTTTAAATTTCAATTTAAAAGTAATTGAAAGTGCAATAGCCTTACAAGGTGATAGGACTGTGCAGTTGAAATGTCAACACTCGCTGGGTGCTGTAATGAATTGTTTGCGGCCGTGGACACGCCCATACCGGCTAAACTGAACGCTTTGATCCACTAATAGCTGTAATGGATTAGTTTATTGGTCAATGCATTAGATTGATAACGCGGCCACTTGTGCAAAGTCAATTTGCTTCCATAACTAAGGTTTGTGTATTTGGCTGTTGGTCAAGTAGCTGCTTGTATTTTATTATTATTGAACTCCCATCTTATTCGCTCAAGTCCGAACATGGGCACCAGTTCGTCACATGAACTTTTATCATAATGCGATAAATGACCTATATCGAGAACAAATATTTAGGCCGAGGGATAATAGGTTTTTCCAATCGAAATACTTGTAAACATTTTCTTACTTGGAAATCGTGATTCTTGAATTAGAAATACAAATACATCATCCATCACTAATTTCCTTGGTAATAGAGTTTCAGAGGGTGACTGTATTCCCATCGAAAGTTAGCACCAGCCCAGTCAGTCGTGAACCCTTGAGTTCAAATTTTGCTTCAACTTAGATTAATACACCTCCACATGAGACAGTCAGAAACATCACAAAAGTATTTTTAAAATAATGAGTTTTCATTTATTTAATGCACGGATAATATAATGCACTATAATGGATTACATGTTGATTTATAATTCAGAACACATTTTATTTTAATCCGTCGAAAAGTTTCCACACGAATTGATATATTCATCTCGAATGGAGTTCGTGTTTCATCTTAATGATGCATGGTTTTTTATTATTTTTCTGTTCGTGAAAATCCGTATACAAAACAAACAAATGATACCTTTTATATCTAGAAAGTACAACCAACGTGCAAACCGTAAGAACTCCAGGTGTAATAATTAAGACTCGTTCACAAATCGACAAGCGATCAATTAACGAAAAAGGTGACAAAATAAATACGTTACAGTATTGTGAACGGAGCTATTGTGAACGGTAGTTCCACAAGCGAGACATATTAAATCTGCGAGCGACGACCGTGCCGTCCGCACCGTCAGCGCGAGCGTGAGACTCCACACAAACGATGAATTATTGCGTGCCATCAATTACCGGACAGACATGACATACACGGATCTCAAGTGCGAGAGTCTGGATGAGTCTTTATCGCTTTTTAAAGAGTAAAAGCAGAAACCGCTTAACGGATTTGGATGAAATTTAGCACACGGACGAAATTTAGTACGGGCGTGGAATAGATGACGCTATGGATTGCTGCAGTGATTTAGCAGACTTTTGAGCAGCGGAAGAGACTTTTTAATCGGGCGTAACCGCGTGCAACAGCTAGTTGTTAATTTTATGCGGAATGTTGCGAAGATGTTAGGAGCATCCGATGTATGTTAAAAGTAAACGCCGTAACCGCCGAATTAATTTGGATAAAATTTTACACACAAATTGGCCATGTCCCAAAGTAATAAAGTATAATAAGAATATATAAAAAAAATATTGCCCTTTCTGACATCCTAAGAATTGTAAAAAAAAGTGTGTGTGTGTGTGTGTGTGTGTGTGTGTGTGTGTGTACACACGAATGACGTGAAACTTTTTCAATCAATTATTTTTTTTCACTGTTTTTATAATCATTATTGTATTCTATTAATACGGTAAAATTATTATTATTACTTATTTATTTATTTAAATATTATTGTCTGCTAAATTGACAGTCATATTATTAAATGATAGTTAATTTCAATAAATTAATATACATTTACTAGTACTTATAATCAAAAGTGAGGTTAACATAAAAATAATCGAAAATTACAATGATGTAGGTAACGATTTTTCAAAACAATAAAAATATAATCTCTCACTTTGACTAATTATTTAAATGAATTTTAATGGGTTCATTAAATCACTTGTTATCATTAAAATATTTCTTTATGAGTCACGCCTCAATTTAAGTAAACACGCATGTGACGCTCTAAAGTGACCGAAAATGTGACTATTTTTTCCAGATGGCGTCGGAAAGTGTGACGATTTTTTTTTTCAGGGCAAAATACGAAAAATCTAAACTATTTAAAATGACCTTTGTGTTCGTATAACCGACACTAGTGATACTAGAGACACTAGTAACCGACACCCCAGTTATCGACAATGCTATATAGATACAGCCCAGTTTCACGACCATATTTTAACAATCACCTAACTAAATCTAACCTCTAAAGTAAATAAAAAATCACTACTACTACCAGCCCCGTATTATATACTGCCCACACACAAGCAAACGATATTTCATAAAGAACTTTAGAAAAGTCAGAGATGCGTGCCCTTGGGTTTTGAACCTGCGGACATTCGTCTTGGCAGTGCCTTCTACTCTAACTAGGCTATCGCCTTTACGATACGATATAATTTAACCTTCATTAATTAACCTTAGCGTGGCCCTAACATAATGCCTTAAAGCGATATTCAATATTATGTAACAGATTATTAGAAATTACGTCACTTCCATCGATTGTATATCTATGATTATTATTGTAAAGCACTATTTACATCACCCTGCTTTATAGAACCTGAACTGGTTTGGTAAACAGCATCGCCTTTGTTTATACCATTGTGTTAATCAATACAATAATTTACCTAACGATCCTATTAATATAGCAATGACTAGACAACTATAAACTAGTAGACTAGGCTGTATCGGAAATAGAGTTTATTTGTTTACATATACATATACATATACACTCACGCCTGCTATCCCCGAAGGGGTAGGCAGAGGCGCAACTAGTGCACCCACTTTTCGCCATTATTCCGTCCCATGATGTGATAGGGGGCGAGCCTATCACCATATCGGGCACAAATTCCAGACTCCGAGCTGATACTGAATAGAAGAACTCAATATCACTTTGCCCGACCCGGGGATCGAACCCGAGACCTCAGCTTTGCAGTCGTACTGTAATACTACTACGCCACCGAGGCAGTCAAGAGAGCAGAGCGAGGCAGAGCAAGTTTATTTGTTTATTTATTTATTTATAATAATGAAAAGTACTACGTACCGTTACTCTATTAATTCATACATTTTCTTATTGCGCGTATTTTCAAGTAAAAATAATTATGCTAAATAATGTTATACGAAACATAGCTAACACAGAAATTACAAAAGAATATAAAAGATTCACAGAAATAATTTTCTTTTTCCTTGAATGCTCAATCAAGTGAAACAGGATTTGAAATTAGATTAGTATTTCTGTTTATTTTAACGATGAATTAAACCTGACTTAACAGAGTAATTAGTCATTACAGATTTTATTCAAACTAGTAACAACTAAAAAGTAAACTCATTTTAGGTCTTTAGCATTATTGCTTTTGGTGAATTTTGTATTAAAATGTGAATATTGATGAACGACCTCTACGACTGTCTCGGTGGCGTTGTATTGTACGACTGTAATGCTGAGGTCTCGGGTTAGATTCCCGGGTCGGGCACAGTGGTATTGGATTTTACTATTCAGTATCAGGTCGGAGCCTGGAATTTGTATCCGATATGGCGATAGGCTCGCCCCCTATCACATCATGGGACGGAAAACACGCGGCGAAAAGTGGGTGCACTGGTTGCGCTTCAGCCGAGCCCCTTCGGGGATAAAAGGCGTGAGTGTGTATGTGTGTACATATGCTTATAAAATAGTTAATGAAAAATTGTTGAAGTATATTTTTGAATAAAGGAAACGATGTCGCAAAATGAAATTATTACTTCCCTAAAGCAAATATACATATTATGTAATAATAGGTATATGCATTTAAGCACACATCAATACAATAGACTTTCATGTTTTTTTTTTATAAAATTCATATAAAATATCAAGTATTTTATTTAAACTACAGATATAACTGCATGCAACTGATTTCTGGAGTAGGTATAAAATATTTGTACTAATTCCGTGGCCAAAATATTAATAATTTTGTTTGTTTTATTTCCCAAAAAATAAGCATAAAAACATTTATTATTTTTCAAAAGACGAAGTTGAATAAACACACATATTCCATCTTATACTTGTAACATTCCCCTGCGGCCTACCTACAGTGAAGGGACACAATCGACTAAATTGATAGGGGTTACCATACTCATGTATGGGGTTATATTAAAATTTATTACTTCCATAATACATGCAAATGGAATAAGGTAAACATGAAATATGTTAAAAGAATAATATTTTGAATACATGCATATCATCACGCCCTTTATCCTTATTCAGGGGATAGGCGATAGGTGTATCACATCCACATTTCACGAGCTATGTTAGGTCTCATGTAAGAGGGGGCGTGGCTATTGCCATTTACCGCGCACATTTCTAGACTCCGGGCTGATACTTTCCCCGACACGGGAATCAAATCCGAAACTTTAGCACTGCAGTCGTACCGTAATACAACTACGTCACCGAGGCAGTCATTATAATCGCGTCCTTTGTCTAGTTGTATCTTCATGTTTTTGCTCCACAAAAAATGTGTATTTCGATTCAAATAAGTGATTTGCTTTGACTCGTCAAGCCCCGCTACGGACGCCGGCGTCCGAGTATATAGGATTTCCCTACACATCTATATATATAAGCGAGGCTGGACAGGTTAAAATTGGTGGCTGATATGGCGATACACTCGTGTCCTGCCAGACATTGAAAGACTATAAGCTCGGCAAAGCGTAGATTCATCAGTTGCATCTCTACCTTCTCTTGGGTGTATATATTTAACCCTATATCATGTCTTTTATATTACACCTCGATGATTAAAAACGAAGATTAGAGTGTGACTTTTGTGTTTGATCGGCTTATACATTTATGTGACGTAGCGTTTATCAGCAATTAATTAAAATCTATATTTGTCACTTTTGTACAAACATATCTACACCATAGCGATTGCCACTAATCAATGTAATTGATGAATCTCGATAATGATCATGACCTATATTGGAATGAACAGACGCTCAAGTCATTGGCCCATTGGCGAATCCAAATAATTTTACAATATACAAAAAAATAATATTTTCAAATACCAATCGACTCTAGCATCAGCGCAATTAGGCCATGAAATCGATGAGGACCCAGATTTGATCACAATATAGAGATATTATTTTCGTTGTATCTCAATTCGAAGATCATATATTACTTTACTTGCTTCAAAAGCCTCTAACACACCGTACTATGCCAGCGCCATCTACATAAAGAATCTGAAATAACCGTTATTTCCCATAGGAGCTAATTATCGGGATAATAAGTAATCTATGTGTTAATCCAGGACATCTTCTACCCGTTTTCATTCAAATCCTAAAAGTAAAAGCTGTTTCTGCGTTTACTTCTAACAAACACACAAACATCCAAACACTTTCGCATTTATATTAGTCGGTGTTCCACAAGGCTCGGTTTTAGGCCCTCTCCTGTGGAACATCGGGTACGACTGGGTGCTCCGTGGTTCCAATCTCCGGGGCGTCGGCGTGACATGTTACGCCGACGATACGTTAGTCACAGCGACTGCTGGGACCTTCCGGGACGCCGCAACTCTGGCGGCGGCGGGCACCGGCCAAGTAGTTGGAAGAATTCAACGTTTAGGTTTGAAGGTGGCCCTCGAGAAAACTGAGGCCGTGTGTTTTCACGGACCTCGGAGAGGGCCACCGGCCGGTGCCGGCATCGTCGTTGGGGGGGTGCGGATCCCCATCGGCTCTAGCATGAAGTATCTAGGTTTAGTCCTAGATAGCCGATGGCGATTCCGCACCCACTTTAAGGAGTTGAGGACGAAATTGTCCCGGGCAGCGGGCGCTCTTTCCGGCCTGCTGCCCAACCTGGAAGGTCCTGTCTTCCCTTGCCGGAGGCTGTATCACGAAGTCGTGCGGTCCATGGCCCTTTATGGCAGCCCCGTTTGGGCTGACTCCCTGAGCCGCCCCTGCGTCGCTCTCCTGCGCGCTCCGCAAAGAGCTTTAGCGCAGCGGGCAGTCAGGGCGTACCGCACGGTCTCTTTCGAGGCGGCTTGCTTATTGGCCGGATTTCTGCCCTGGGACCTGGACGCCAAATCCCTTGCCGATACATTTCATTGGCGGGAGGAGGCGTTCAGTCGCGGGGAGCGTCCGGCCCTGAAAGAGGTGGAGGCCAAGAGGGCCTCCTTACGGCGAGCCGCCGTGGAGGAGTGGCGTCTCAGGCTGGGGGCCCCGTTGTGGGGGCACAGGGTCGTAGAGGCAGTGCGTTCTGTCTTTGCCGAATGGCTGGACAGGTGCCACGGAGCGGCAACATACCGCCTGACGCAGGTGCTCACCGGGCATGGCTGCTTCTGTCAGTTCCTGTTTCGGGTGGTGGGAATAGAGGAGTCGGTCGTGTGTCACTAGTGTGACAACTGCCCAACGGACACGGCCCAACACACGTTGGAGTTTTGCCCAGCCTGGGATGAAGAACGCAGCGCTCTCAGAGCAGTCGTCGGAGGAGACCTCTCGCTGCCGGCCGTGGTCGCTTCCATGGTCGGCGGTCGGGAGGCCTGGCAGGCGGTGGCCCACTTCTGCGAGGCGGTCCTCTCGCGGAAGGAGAGTGCCGAGAGGGATCGCCAGCGCAGTGGTGATCCCTCCCGCCGCCAGACGAGACGTAGGAGGCGTCGGGTGGACGACTGACCGACGTCTCCCGCCCTGTGGATTGGGAGCGTTTGGATAATTCCACCACGGTATCCCCTGCCTGTCGTAAAAGGCGACTAATAGGGGCCTCCGGGGGTCACGGGTGGGCGGGTGGGGCCGTCCACCTATTAGTCTAGCCAACTTCTGTGACCCCCGTGATGGACGGCAGCGTGTCTCACGCTGCCTCGGGCGCCAAAGGCGTCCTTCGGTGTACGGGGGCTTCTGAGCCCCCGCAACAACAGGAGACGGACCGCAACAGCGGTACGCGCAGGGGCGGTTGCGGACGACAACTTAGACGTGAGTCTGAGGAAGCCCGCAGCCGTCCCTAATGCGCCGAAGATGGCCACCGCGGAGTTTTAGTTGGTATGCCGTGCGGTGTACATAGGTTAGGGACTCGGCCCGGCGGTCGCCCGACGATTTCCATCTTTCCGGGCGGCTCAACGTCGGGTCGTAAGGCACGGTGAACCCAACATAACCGCTCAGTCGTTCCCCTTGAATACTGGGCGGTAGTAATAAGTCACTTTCCCCGCGTCAAAAAAAAAAATTATAATATTAGTAAGGTAGTATTTGCTAATACTAATTTCTTAGTGTTATACTCGTTAGGGAAAACGCCTACCCCCTTGTCATAATATTGTGCGGGATAAAAATATTGTTGATGAATAGTAAATGTACCTACTTGTTGCAGCTGGGCAGGTATTCTTTAGGGAATAAGGTATGTATGGATACCTATGCTTTCCTACATCAATTATGTAAGCATCAAATATCCATTCTTACAATTTTACTAATGTATGAATCATCGTATGGTTATCTATAACATAATATGAAGCTGCTACTAATACATGTTTTCTACCAGCGAAGCAACAAGATCATTTAAGACGGCTTGAAACCAGAAAAATACGAAAAGGTATGTTTTCTATTCTCTAAACGGTTGAAAATAGGACAAGAAAATCTGAGCTATATCTTCTGAATACGAGAACGTTCCCCATTTTCGGTTTCACACAAAAGTAGCGTATTATCGAAAAATATTTCCCAATACCGCCGAGAGTTGTATGAATAGGAAATTAATTCGACAATCTAAATTAAACTTTTTCTCATTTAAAAAACATGGTTTAGAAAGGTGGAATCGAAAATGGCAAAATGTTTCGGACAGCTTTAATTTTGGACATGAACGTTACGTCATGGTTGAAAACTCTTTCACACAAATCTCTCGCGAGTTGGTGATTAATGCTCAAGTGTCACTAACATTAGGTGAAGAAACGCCACTTTGTCACGACGCGGCCGCTTTGTGTGTAGGAATACGATATTTCTGAGTATTTCTGGACTATTTGTTACGATTCAAATGGCAAATGATTAAGCGTTAGTAGACAATTACTCATTGAAAACTAAATCGGTTGCAAACGAAATTCTAATTTAATACAATTTCACATGCTGATTAGTAGGAACCAAAATAGAGTACTTACCAAGATAGTAAATTATAGTGGCAAATTACGTAGTGTTTTGGATTTTTATCCACATGTCTACTATGAGATAAAAGAAAGTAAAGTTCCTTAAATCAATAAGTGTATTGCATTGTTTTGGACGCAACTATGTAAAAGTTACATTGACATTACCGAATGCAAAATTAACAGCATTGTCAACCTTCACCAACCACAGTAAATACAACAATTAAAAGCATTCAAAGCCAGTCTATCTAACACCTTGCTTGCATTTATTTACCACATGTTCAATGTATTTCAAAGCGGCAAATTCAATTAGCTTTGTTAACGTATTCATATCAATAACAAATACCATTAATAACCATATTTAATCTAATTAAGTTGTTTATGTTCGCATGGATTTATTCTATACTAGCATATACCTGCGGCTCCGCCGGGTGTAAAAGTTTTTACAGGATAAAAACTATAACACTCTAAAGTAATGTGGTTTCTTATTAGTGAAATAATAAAACCTATTATTAAAACTATAGAACTTTTATACAAACTTTGCCTCCCCTTTTTAGCTCCTTATGGGTTGAATTTCGCAAAATCCCGTTTAAGTGAGCACCTACGTCCTAAAAGAAGCCGCCATGCAAAATTTGAGACTCCCAGCACTTGTAGTTTCTGAGATTTCGTAATGAGTGAGTGAGTGAGTGACCTTTCGGTTTCATATATATATAAATGAACTTTCTTACTGGTGGTAGGTGTCTCATATGTAAGAGTCCGTCTGGATATGTACCACCGCAATGTTTATTTCTACCGCCAAGCAGCAGTGTGCATGCACTGTTGTATTTCGGTTTGAAGAACATTGTAGTCAGTGTCACTACTGAACACAATGAGACTTAACATATTCTGTCTCAGGATGACGAGCGCAGTGGATGTCATGTTCATGTCATACACTTCAACCAATATAAACATCAAATTTCAACGTCGAAACAATTTAGACTGTTAACGGACAATTTTCTTAAAAAGTTAATTGGTTTTAAATTGTGCATCGTTTACTGTTTTTTTTTTTTTTTCATATGGCCATCTTCGGCTCATTAGGGACGGCTGCGGGCTTCCTCCGACTCACGTCTAAGTTGACGTCCGCAACCGCCCCTGCGCGTACCGCTGTTGCGGTCCTTTTCCTGTTGCGGGGGCTCAGAAGCCCCCGAAACACCGTACCGTGTCTTCTCCGACGACTGTGAGAGGTCTTCTCCGACGACTGTTCTGAGAGCGCTGCGCTCCTCATCCCAGGCTGGACAACACTCCAACGTATGTTGGGCCGTGTCCATTGGGCAGTTGTCACAATAGTGACACACGGCCGACTCCTCTATCCCTACCACCCGAAACAGGAACTCACCGAAGCAGCCATGCCCGGTGAGCACCTGCGTCAGGCGGTATGTTGCCGCTCCGTGGCGCCTGTCCAGCCATTCGGCAAAGACAGGACGCACTGCCTCTACGACCCGGTGCCCCCACGACGGGGACTCCAGCCTGAGACGCCACTCCTCCACGGCGGCTCGCCGTAAGGCGGCCCTCTTGGCCTCCACCTCCTTCGTTTACTGTTACAACATATTTAACACTCTATCAGTTATGTTTTTTTGTAAAATTGAGCGTTTTTAATTAAATGGATATGATCGTCATAATTACTCAATTTGAGGAGTTAAATGGTAAACTACTCCAAAAACTTTCAAGTTTACATGGCTGAAGAATAATAGGGCAACAGATGGGTAGTATTGACAAAGGGAACTTTGAATCATTACAAAACCTTTTCAATATCATAAAAAAGATATATATTTTTTTTATTTGTAACTACAACTCGAAAAAATTCCACCCGCGGTTACAAAACTAAAGCCGGCATAAATGGAAAATAAAAATTGTTGCTAAACATACATTCAACGAAATTCAACCTCAACTTACCTCCAAAAAATCCTTTAGTTCCTCTATGTTCGCAAAAAATCGCTACAAAACATTCAAGTTAAAACACACCAAATACGAACCTGATTTCCAGCTAAAAGCACAAATTTAAAGCCTAGCATTCGGATGAGTGACCAAGAATGGTTACTAAAAATCTTAAATTTTTCAGTGCTTCGCGGCATTCGCAATTTTTATAATAGCAATTTTATATTTGCAATAGCAAAGGGCATATATATGCCTAGTGTATGCCTAGTTAAAGTACCTTGACATATATATATATATCAAGGTACTTTAACTTTACAGAGTGGTAATAAAATTTACTAAAGGAAATCATAATAGTCGCTCAAAAGGATCTTATGACAACCCTACATTGGGAGAGGCAGGATAGTAATACAGAAATATGTAGCTTTACCAAAAATGGTAGAGTTGGGACTCTACCGTGTATGCTGCTACAGTGTGCTGTAGACATCTTTGCGTACCAACGTAGGATGAAGCTATACTCCCTATTGTCGACATTGGGCCGTAAGACTGTGTGAAACTAACATAACCGGTCCACTAACCCCCCAGTGGTGGTAGCGATAACGCGTTTTTCCCCGCGGTAAATAAAGAAAATGGTTGGCGCTCACTTGAAAAGGCCTACGTTTAACAGTGGACGGTGATTGGCTGATTGAGGTGACCCATCCTCGTGTTTCGTTCTTTGTTATTATATTAAAAACACTCATTTACATCACGTGCAAGTATGAAGTACAATTCAAGATTAAAATAAAATAAGTCTTCAGACATATCCTAAATTTAGTATAGCTGACAGGTGGAATTGAGGCATTGTAAGACGAAGGCTTTCCGCTCACAGCTTTGCTTTCGGAGGGCTTAAGGGCTTCAATTCACGTCACAACATCTTTTATGGCGCAACCCCAACGGGTAAATTAGGTCGCACTAATCCATACACAGTTCTTGTCGAAATTCTAAATTGTTATACATTGTTATTGTGTTATATAACATCACGACTTTACCCCGTTTATACCTCTGGTATTGTACCACTTTTCATCAGCTATCTAACAAAGGGTAAGTAATAAGGGCGAGGCTATTGCACTTACCTGGTACAATTTAAATTTACCCGAAGATATCACTTTACCCGATAGTATGTGAATCCAGTTCTTCAGTATGTGAATCGTACATGTAGAATTCATTAGGAAAGACCTATGTTCTGCTTGGAGTGTAAGTAGCTGCTAATGATAATGATGACGCAATACTACAAGACCAAGGAATCCAACAATAACAAATATAAAATGCCATATAGTATTATAAGAATAAATTCCCACAAATTCCTTTCCAAGCACAAAAATGGGGAAACAAAATATCTTTCCGACATTACTGAAACTTAACAAGGTCATATCAGCATCGGTAAGCCAATAAAGCCTACATGATCCTAAAGCGGGCCAAGGCATTAACCCAAGTGCAAATTCGTACCAATAAAATTTTCATTACACGCGTGCCTAGCCGACGATCGCGAGTAATGTACGACCAATTTTGTTGCCTATATTTAAAATCCTTTTGTGCCGATATCAGCAATACTTTCACAACTTTTTAATCAAGGTTTAAGATAATGGTATTCTGTGATCAATAATTAATTAACACATTATCAGTTTCAAGCGAAATTATGTTCTGTGTTTATGATTCACATTTATTAACGTACTCTGTCCCTAGTGAGGTAAGTTGACACGCAACTCACACATCGTAACTTATTTATACAGGGTCATTTTTACATTGCGTTACTAAATGAAACCACATATTTGCCTATACTTCTGCTAACATCGTGCCAAAAATTATCAATGAATAACGAATACTTTCGCCAAAAATCCCAGTTGTAATATTCATTTTTTTTATCATTTTGTAGTTTAGTGCGAATATGGTGTGTACGTAAGTGTATTTCTGACTGAAAGTGTAATGTTGCTGCTGCGACGAATTCTCCTAGAGCAGTCATAGTGGCATTAGGGCGTGTAAACTCAAAGTTACCTTTAATTGATATTTATTTTGTTCGAAACTTACACTTTCTTTATTTTACATCCATGGTAAAAATAACTTAATGGAAAGTGTTATTTTCAACGAGATAAGTGTGTGGTTTCATTTATTAACGCAATGTCAAAATGACCCTGTATATAATATACGTGTTGCTCGCGGCTTTGCCCGTGTAAAAAGCCTCTCCCTCTACAAAAGTCTCTAAAACTCAATACGACGCCAGCCCCATCTATATTAAGAATCAGATAAATGTCTATTATTTCTCTTGGAAAGAAACAACCGAGATAAAAAGTAATCTATGTGTTAATCCAGAATATGATCTACCCATGTGTCAAATTACGTCCAAGTCCGTTCAGTAGTTTCTACGTTTACCTCTGAGAAAAATCCACCTATTTCACAAGCTTTCGTATTTATAATATTAGTAAGATAAAATGTCCCCAAGATGTTCAATACTGGGCAACTATAAGATGTGTTTTAAAAACCTAAAAATGGAGCCGATAACCGCATGGGTTACACACCTCAAGCTGCCACGAAGCCAACGAAGCAATTATTTGTTATTTACTGCAAAAAAACAAGTTGAATTATTATTTTTTTCTTGTAAATATTTTTTTTGTGTCATCAGGTTTTTATATATTAACATTATATTAAGGAATAATTATCCAAAGTCGCTTTAAAACCTAGTTACGAAATACCTATTATTCATACTAAATTGTTTTCCATGAAACAACAAGCCTGTGTGTACAGATATCATTAGTGTTGATACCTTTGTGGATATTCAGCATATTGCAGTTTCTACTAAGTGAGACTATGGGTGGTATCTAGGAATCTAAGATTTCTGTACCATTCGTATTCCACGTTGTAAGAGTATCATCATCATCAGCCTCATAAACTCCACTGCTGAACATAGGCCTCCAGATCGACCTGTCAAGGCTTACAACCAGCGTGTTCCTACAACCTTTATCAAGTCGTCTCTCCAACTTGCAGGTGGAAGTCCAACGCTTGCACTTACCGGTACGTGGTTTTCACTTAAGAACTTTCCTGCCACATCTGCCGTTAGTTCTGCTAACTATGTGTGTCTAAGAATCTAATGTGCATTTATTTGTGTGATAAACAGCGTGACAAGTGAAAACATTTTTTCGCGCTTACGCTGTAAACCTAAAACTTTCATTTACTTCCAAGATGAAAATTTATTTAATTTAACAATTATTATAACTTTACCGGTGGTAGGACTCTCATATAAGTAAGAGTCCGTCTAGGTCGGTACCACCGCAATGTCTATTTCTACCGCCAAGCAGCAGTGTGCAAGCACATTTGTGTTTCGGTTTGAAGGACATTGCAGCCATTGTAACTACAGGACATAATGAGACTTACCATCTTATGTCTCAGGATGACGAGCGCAGTGGAATGCCACACAGTACTTTGTAACTCAAGGTGCTGGATGGTGTTTCTATCATTTATGGGTGGTCGTATCGCTTACTATCAGGTAAACGGCATGCTCGTCTCGTCATTCGATGCAACAAAAAAATAGCTCGATTACCGTCCTCTAACGGAAAATTTTAATTTTACAAAATGTAAGACAAACCCCAACTATGCTCGTTCATTAGATCGATGACATGAATATAATATGCTCATGAAAACAATATAGGACACATACTTTCGTCATTAATCGCCTTGACATCATGTTTGATTGCCACAAATCGTCTTTGAACGTTCGCAAATCTTATTTTACTTAAGCGTATACAGGTGTAACTGTTCGTACTCTTACACTACAAATGAAAATCGTAGACAAAAGCATGCCACTCACTACGTTTCACCTTATCCAGACTATGGGTGAATAATTCGTTAATGGGCTGTTAATTTCGTTAAGGCTCGTAAAGTCTCGAGTGTTTATGAATTACAATAATTGAATTTTAGTTAACCTTTTAACTTTGTACTATACAAGATTGGTTTAGTTATTGTAAATAAGTTTTAAGACAAAATATTCACGTTACCAGTAATATAAAAGCCTGTCATGATATTACAGGCTAGATAAACAGATCGATTCGTATTTGTTCCTGTAGTACAAGAGGAATTAAATAATATACAAAAACTATATATTACTTATAAACTAGCAACAACACATTACGATTGACCTAGAAAAACATAATTATATAAGCGGGTTGACGAATGAAGAATCGAATTATAAATTAGTTATATAACCGCAACATTTTATAAGCAATTTGGAGTAAAATGGTTTAGACTGTTTACTTTAAGACAAAATACTTTAATTATTAGTTACATAGCTGAATAGAGTTGCAATCATTAAAAGTAAAAAATTATGGGAATTATAACTATTATAATTAAAGTAATTATATAACTACGGACAATTGAAATTGAATATGATCACTCAAGACAAAATCTTTATGTCGATTAAAGGACTAATAACCTTATTGCTATTTGGACAAAGTACAAGAGTTCGCAAATACTACCCGAACATGCAATATTTTTAGGCAGCGGAATCGTACTAGAATAACTCCTTCCGAGAATATGCCACGTCTTTCGCCGTGCTAGTGTTTGAACTCATGATACAAAGATGATTCTGCAGTAGATGTGTAACTTTAAGCGCTTGGATTGCATACATAACAAGTTCATCTGAGGTAATCTAGTTCATGACGTGTGAAATAAGCACTTTACATTTTGTAATCATATAGATTACCTAATAATAAACAGGAGCCTAGATACAATATAGTGTTAAAATTAAACCAGAGTCTAATAATTTGATGATAGCGTAAAAAAATACATTTTCACGCTCGAAATCTGCAAAAATATCCGACTACGCTTTTTCATTTCACTTCTTTCTGATACATTTTGTTGTGGAAAATTTTAATTTACTTGGACATCGCGTAGCAACCCTTTAAATATTTTATCCTTATCTAATTAAGGGTGACAAGTAAGTTGTTTTCCTCTCAAAACCGAGAACGAATAATGTAGCATCTGTACTAATATTATAAAGATGAAAGGATTGATTGCTTGCATCGAATAGGCTCCGAAACTACTCGAATGATTCTTTCACCAATATAAAGCTACATTATCAGTAAGCAACATAGGCTACTTTTTATCCCGATGAAATATAAATCGGGACTTTTATCCCGGAAAACTCATTCACGCGGGCGGAGGCGCGAGCAGAAATCTAGTATTTTATAACGATATTTAACGCAAAGGTGACAACGTTAACTTCGATCCCAAACAAATTGGAAACCAAATGTGGTGGTGAAACCCACCACAGGAATTATTCACCATGACAAGTGCAGGCTATCCAGGCGGATTGGACTCGTGGTAACTGCCTCGTAGTTTATGATGGAAATCTCGTACCGGTCACTACATCGGTAAACTATTACTATCTAGGTAGTTCTAGTTCTGTATGTTTTACGGCAACTGCGTACAACACATGCCTGTTACGTCATTTTCAAGTAAATGCTATCCGTAGAGTAAAATATAAACATCGCGACCTTGATCTAGCAAATACTCTTTTTAAGTTAGTTTTCTTTGTTTGGGATAGAATTAGGGCTCAGGTAAATTGCCGATGCAAATTCTTAGCCAAAACCCCTTTGTAACATGCATAAAACTCATGATGAGAACCCACATTGTAATAATAAAGATGATAATGTCATTCTACTAATACAATAAGTACTCTTCAATAGTTACTCTTCAATGTAGCCGTCTAATACTATTTAGACAGTTTTATTTCGAGGTGAAAGAATAACCATCAAGAAAATTCCACACGACGTAGAATATCGATCCATCTTTAACGTGAATGTGGGATGGTAATAACGACACATTATTGCCTAAATAAGGAGCTGCGAGCCTCGTAAAACACAACTTCCTTGAATCTGTGAAATAATCAAAGTATTATTGAGTCGTAAATCTTTATCGTCGCTCGGTGCGCGCATTGCCTATATGCGAATATTTGGTTACTTTCCCATTGAGTTTTATGGACTAGTTAGATCAACAACGTCTTTTATAGACTAGATTATATCGTACTTACGGATATAGTTCAGATAGTATACTTATACTACTAGAACTTATATTCTCTTTATTGTTCTTTGTTCTATTCGCGAATTTTTCTTCATATGAATTTTATTGAAGATAAGTTAATTAGTGTGCTATGAGGTCAATTGTCTTATAAAAACTTCTAGAATTGCACAGGTCTATGACGTCAGGAAGTTTATAAGTGTAAGAGTTGATAAAATAATTTTGGAATGTAGATTTATGTTATGCTCACAAAATGCTATTAAATATCTCGGAACTGTGTTATTTCATATGAATGAAAACAATTCCGTTACCACAAATATCGATAAAAGCAAAATGTGCGTAATGAAATATTACATAATGTAATGTTTTTGTGGGTATATAACACCTTTCCAATTATGATGATAAATTGGATTGTAAACTATTTTCGTTGATTTTACCAAGGTTGAAGAAGGGCATATAAACCAACAGAAATTTAATCGCACGAAGCGCAGCAGACGTATCGGTTACTAACAAAGAGCCTTAGAATGGAGCAATGCAGAGCCACACAGTACTTAGTGATCAAAAATCCGAAATTCTGCTGCAGTTTATACGAGCAGTCTAAGTGTCTTGTCCTTCAATTAAATAAAAATACTTCCTACCCAAAATTACTATAGAGCGCCATGGCACCGAATTATTATAATATTTTAACTACTTATGGTAACGTAACAAAACAGTCAACTAACATTCCCTTGTTACTTGCATTTCCACATTAAATCCTTAAATATAACTTTACATTTCAATAGGTTACATAATATATTCGTTTTAAATAACGTTCGCGGTCAGGATGCCCGTAATGAAATTTACGAACATACCAAAACATCTCAATTTTGCCCAGCGTCCCGTCTCCGGCCGACCCTCGGGCTTTTCATCTCACAGATTAATTTTAAATTAGATTAGATTAACATCTCCCCAAATCTGTATCGCTGTCATTTTTATTCAATCACTTTGTGACTTTTGCGATCCAAATACGTGGTTAAGGTAAACTTTATATTTTGTTGTTTTAAGTCGTTTTTCAAATCATGAAATATTTTCGTTTAGAATATAATAATATAAGTAGAAGGTGGGGAAGGAAAAGCCCTTGGACTGTGCAAATAAAATCTATACCATATTTTTTTGACATCTGCATAAAATAATTAACTCACGTTGGGATTCTGTAAGGGATATTTCGAAGGTGCAAAGCTATCCAACATTTCCATCCCATTTGGTCTATAGAAAAAAATTAATTAAAATTTAAATAACCCCCGACACAAAAAATCTCTAAAAAGTAAAATAATAATAGTGTCTTTGTCGTTTAAGTACCTAGTAATATTTTGACCCAAGCGTCCTCACGTCGGGGGACCGAACTCCGGACCAGGGAGATGAAAATACTTCTTTAGCGGTCCCCTGACGTGAGGACGCTAGGGTCAAAATATTACTAGGTACTTAAACGACAAAGACACTATTATTATTTTACTTTTTAGAGATTTTTTGTGTCGGGGGTTATTTAAATTTTAATTTAATTTTTATTTCAAACTTTTTAAATTACTTTATTCTCCATAATGGGGCCTTGATAATCAACTATCTATCACCTACTCGTTGAGCCCATCCTTATGAGCCCAAACACACTATATCTGCTATAAGTTGCTAAGGAGTTGGGTATCCCGCAGACTACTTGATGCTGCAGCATCAGCTCATGTTAACAAATATATTGAATGTCACAGTACACCAAATTTAAAGTTAATCGGATTTTTTTAAGTTGCAAATGAGCTGATAATCCTAAAACCCCTGAACAGATCTTCATAAATTATAGTTAAGAACCATCGCAGTCACATCAGCTTTCAAACAAAAAAAAACGCGTCCAAATCGGTCCATTCGTTTGAGAGCTACGATGCCACAGACAGACATACAGATACACAGATACACACCCTAAACTTATAACTCCCCTCTTTTTTGTCGGGGGTTAAAAAAGCCTAGTATTTCACAGCCTAAACCCAATTTTTTTTTCATCCTGTAAATTATCCAAAATTATTAACCAAGTACTATTATCACCTCGAAACAAGATCAATTGGGAATGAAAATACTTTTTAAATTACAAACAGCTGCATAAAGTATACAGGTAGAAAATGGTTACGCACATTTAATCTGTGGCACAACACTTAATCCACTATGATTTATTTACCGAAAAGAAATTACTGAAGCAGTTCGTGCTGTCACCAAGTAATAACAAGAAAATGAAAAATTGCTTCCCATCAACAGGTTAGTCTGTGACGTTTTCACAAGAACACATTAATCGTTTAAGAATTTTGTTAATGGTTCTCGAGACAATGTGACTTGTGTTAAAAATAATCAAAGGTTATTTGAGAGTGTTAGTTTCCAGTGGGTTTTTGTAATAAATCAAGTTTTCTTCGCGGCTTCATACGCATGAAAGCCTTTTCCGCTCGAAAAGTTCACAACTATCATATACAAGAAGCAAGGAAGGGTAATGATTTTATCACCCTAGTCTGTATCCATTTTATTTTCCATTCTAGCGTTGCTCCTATTGATCCGATTTTGAAAAACGAGGTGTCTATCGATTCGTATTTATTGTGTGTTTGTTATAGGCTATATATTTTTCCCGAGTCGAGCCAAAAAAACATTGTGATTGGGTTATTCCATCTTAAAAATTACTTAGTCGCAACTCGGAGTCAGGAAATTTGCGGTGTGATACCCCCGAGCCTCGGAAAGCACGTAAAGCCCTTTATCCTGCACCTGAACTCTCTCCGGTCATGTCGGATTGCCATCTCACTGGACTATGAGAGTAAAGGAATAGCACTCGCTATTCCTGGCGTGACGTTTGTAATCTCCTGCGTACCTGTCTGATCTCCGTTGAGATTGAACGCCGTGGTCGAAACTGGCTAGGAGGAATACGTTTCTATTGTATTCAGGAATCACATTCACCAACACCAATTTTAGGAAGCATTTCATTCAAATATTTCATCGAACCCAAAGCCCCTTATTTCGACTATACATTGAATTTTAAGCCCATATTCGAATCATAACAGACAGAAGGTTTCAATAATCGATGTCAACGCGGTGAGCTGGACATTAACGTGTAGAACTATTGTGAAAGCAACCAACGTCGCCCCGCGATTGTGTTAGATTACAAACCGATGTAAAATTCCATGGGTAAAGGTGGAAAATCGCAAATTGAATAGGCTAGACTAGGACGCTTTGTTCCCTTTGCAGTCTATTTGTAAATTGGGAATTGCTATTTGAAGTTTGCATTGTCTAGTGTCTACGAGTAATATATGATTTTTGTGTGTGACGAAATATGATGGATACACACACACACACTCACGCCTTTTATCCCCGAAGGGGTAGGCAGAGGCGTAACTAGTGCACCCACTTTTCGCCGTTATTCCGTCCCATGATGTGATAGGGGGCGAGCCTATCGCCATTATTATTATTACGAAATATGATGGATACTCTACATAAAATTATGTTTCAGCATGTCTTAGTCTCCGGCGTCTGGTGCACGCGTATCTGTCTGACAGGCACGTGGTGTATCCGGGCGCCGATGGGTGGCACCGAAGAGCGATGTCGTGCGGTGTTCCACAGGGCTCGGTCTTGGGCCCTCTCCTGTGGAACATCGGGTACGACTGGGTGCTCCGTGGTTCCAATCTCCGGGGCGTCGGCGTGACTTGTTACGCCGACGATACGTTAGTCACAGCGACTGCTGGGACCTTCCGGGACGCCGCAACTCTGGCGGCGGCGGGCACCGGCGAAGTAGTTGGACGAATTCAACGTTTAGGTTTGAAGGTGGCCCTCGAGAAAACCGAGGCCGTGTGTTTTCACGGACCTCGGAGAGGGCCACCGGCCGGTGCCGGCATCGTCGTTGGGGGGGTGCGGATCCCCATCGGCTCTAGCATGAAGTATCTAGGTTTAGTCCTAGATAGCCGATGGCGATTCCGCACCCACTTTAAGGAGTTGAGGACGAAATTGTCCCGGGCAGCGGGCGCTCTTTCCGGCCTGCTGCCCAACCTGGAAGGTCCTGGCTTCCCTTGCCGGAGGCTGTATCACGGAGTCGTGCGGTCCATGGCCCTTTATGGCAGCCCCGTTTGGGCTGACTCCCTGAGCCGCCCCTGCGTCGCTCTCCTGCGCGCCCCGCAGAGAGCTTTAGCGCAGCGGGCGGTCAGGGCGTACCGCACGGTCTCTTTCGAGGCGGCTTGCTTATTGGCCGGATTTCTGCCCTGGGACCTGGACGCCAAATCCCTTGCCGATGCATTCCATTGGCGGGAGGAGGCGTTCAGTCGCGGGGAGCGTCCGGCCCTGAAGGAGGTGGAGGCCAAGAGGGCCTCCTTACGGCGAGCCGCCGTGGAGGAGTGGCGTCTCAGGCTGGAGGCCCCGTCGTGGGGGCACCGGGTCGTAGAGGCAGTGCGTCCTGTCTTTGCCGAATGGCTGGACAGGCGCCACGGAGCGGCAACATACCGCCTGACGCAGGTGCTCACCGGGCATGGCTGCTTCGGTGAGTTCCTGTTTCGGGTGGTGGGGATAGAGGAGTCGGATGTGTGTCACTATTGTGACAACTGCCCAACGGACACGGCCCAACACACGTTGGAGTTTTGCCCAGCCTGGGATGAAGAACGCAGCGCTCTCAGAGCAGTCGTCGGAGGAGACCTCTCGCTGCCGGCCGTAGTCTCTTCCATGGTCGGCGGTCGGGAGGCCTGGCAGGCGGTGGCCCACTTCTGCGAGGCGGTCCTCTCGCGGAAGGAGAGTGCCGAGAGGGATCGCCGGCGCAGTGGTGATCCCTCACGCCGCCAGACGAGACGTAGGAGGCGTCGGGTGGACGACTGACCGACGTCTCCCGCCCTGTGGATTGGGGGCGTTTGGAGAATTCCACCACGGTATCCCCTGCCTGTCGTAAAAGGCGACTAAAAGGGGCCTCCGGGGGTCACGGGTGGGCGGGAGGGGCCGTCCACCTATTAGTCTAGCCAACTTCTGTGACCCCCGTGATGGACGGCAGCGTGTCTCACGCTGCCTCGGACGCCAAGGGCGTCCTTCGGTGTACGGGGGCTTCTGAGCCCCCGCAACAACAGGAGAAGGACCGCAACAGCGGTACGCGCAGGGGCGGTTGCGGACGATAACTTAGACGTGAGTCGGAGGAAGCCCGCAGCCGTCCCTAATGCGCCGAAGATGGCCACCGCGGAGTTTTAGTTGGTATGCCGTGCGGTGTACATAGGTTAGGGACTCGGCCCGGCGGTCGCCCGACGTTTTCCATCTTTCCGGGCGGGTCAACGTCGGGTCGTAAGGCACGGTGAACCCAACATAACCGCTCAGTCGTTCCCCTTGAACTCTGGGCGGTAGTAATAAGTCACTTTCTCCGCGTCAACAAAAAAAAAAAAAAAAAGCATGTCTTAGTGCGACTTTAACAAAATATTTTTTTACTTTTTTCATAAATGAACTATTGAAACATTTAAATTTTAATTGAATGACGATTCGAGGAAGCCGTTTGCTGATGGTACGACACAACCGCCCATAAACAGTAGAAACGCCAGCCTAGCTTTGAACAATGCTTCTAAGCGGAAATAGATGTTGCAGTAGCAGCCACCGACCAGGACTTTGACATACAAAACGAAATTAAATAGGCCCTCGGCGGGTTAGTTGCATTACGGCTGCATTGGTGAGGTCTCGGATTCGATCCCCGAGTCGGGAAAAGTGATATTGGGTTTTTCTAATCAGGTGATAGGATCACCCGATATCACGTCCTTGGAGGGAATACCATACCATGCCTTACCAGCCCTTTATTATATACTGCCTACTGTAGAGCACGGGCCTTCTACATCTGACAAGGTTTTGGCCTTTATCCACCACGCTGGCCTAGTGTGAGTTGGCAGACTCCCCATACTTTCGAGATTTTTATGAGGAATTTTCAGATATGTAAGGTTTCCTCACGACGTTTTCATTGACCGTTAAAGCGAACGATAATTAATAGACAATACGCACGTAATAAAAGGTGAGTGAAAGTGAAAGGTGAGTGCGTATGTATGTAATAATTTAAATTAAATAATCAAACTTTTAAACTCAACTTTCTTAACAAAAACAAGAAAGCCGCAATGGGAATGAAATATGCACGGGTTTCTTATAAAGAGGTAATATTTTTAATCCCGAACCACGGCAAAGCTATCGACCTACATTGTAGTAATTACCTATTAATATCAAGCTATCGGAAAAACTGGCAGCTTAAATAGGTCAGCACATCGTGTAGTTACAGTGTTCCTTCTACCAAATATATGAAGAGCTATATTAAAGTTGGCAGTGAATGGCTCATCATAAATGAATGCACGAGGAAGGCAGCCACCAGAGAAGAGTGGCGGCGTGTTGTAATGCTTGCCTTTAATACCTGAAGTGATGACCACGACCACTCTGTCAAAAGTGATACCGACCAAGAAGGAGATATTAAACCAACACTTAATTTTTCGTGCGCTTTTTTAAGCATAGGCAACGAGCAGGTGAGTCATATCATGACGTTAAATGATGGCCACGATCCAAAACAAGTACAGTTCTAGATTATGGAGCTGCTTTAACCTATCAAGCCCTTTTTTTTTTTTTTTTCGCGGAGAAAGTGTCTTATTGCTACCACCCACCTTCAAGCGGGGCGACTGAGCGGTAATGTTGGGTTCACCGTGCCTTACGACCCAGCGTTGAGCCGCCGGGCCGAGTCCCTAACCTATGTACACCGCACGGCATACCAACTAAAACTCCGCGGTGGCCTTCTTCGGCGCATTAGGGACGGCTGCGGGTTTCCCCGGACTAATAGTGTCTAAGTTGTCGTCCGACCACGGAGCACCAACCTATCAAGCCCTGCTTATATATATAGATGTATGGGGAAATCCTATATATATGGACGCCAACGTCTGTCGCGGGGCTTGACGAGTCAAAGTGCTATTTTCAGTAAGTAGAAGCAGGTATAGAATATCTCTTGAAATAGCTCTGAAGACATATTATTAAGCACCTTTTTTTGGTCGCGGGTAAATGCACCACTACCGCCCAGCCTTCGTGAGCGGCGACTGAGGCCTATGTCCAGCAGTGGACTGATAAAGGCTGATGACGATGATGATGACTGAATAGCTAGTTGGGTTCACCGTATCTTACAACCCGGCGTTTAGCCGCCTGGAAAGACGGAATGCGTCGGGCGACCGCCGCGCCGGGCCGAGTTACTAACACTATATACATCCTACGCACGGCATATTAAACTTCGATATGGCCATCTTCAGCGCTTCGCGAGCTTTTTCTGACGGAAAGTGTCGAAGTTGTCGTTCGTAACCGTCCCTGTATTGTTAAGCACCTTCTATCATCAGTAAGGCGCGCCACCGGTAATAACATTCATTAGTTTCTGATAAAAGGATAAGCCTAATACTTGTCAATAGAAGAGATCGTCTGAATTCTGAGTACTTACTGGTGGTAGACCTATTATATGCGAGGGGCGTGTGGGTAGTTACCACGGCAATGTAAATTTATAGCATCAAGCAGCAGTGTGCATGCATCGTTGTTTCTTTTATCCGTTTTTTATATGGGCACGGCAAAGTAACTCCACTGCACCTGATGGTAAGCGGAGACAGGTCCAGATAGAGTGTCAACTGACGAGCGATGTTTATCCATCGTCACTCACACACACTCACGCCTTTTTATCCCCGAAGGGGTAGACAGAGATGCAACTAGTGCCCCACTTTCCGCCGTTATTTCGTCCCATGATGTGATAGGGGGCGAGCCTATCGCCATATCGGGCACAAATTCCATACTCCGAACTGATACTGAATAGAAAAACTCAATATCACTTTGCCCGACCTGGGGATCAAACCCGAGACCTCAGCATTGCGGTCGTACCATAATACAACTACGCCACCGAGGCAGTCATCCATCGATACAATTATGCCGGCCTTATGAACGATGGCCGCTATCCGGACAAAATATATCTTACGACCAGGTCCGGTTTGAAAGACATTGTGGTCAGCATAATTACTGTACATTATGAGACTTAGACCCCGTTTTCAACTGTAGTTATCTTTTTGGCAGTGTGTTATTAAGCTGGACGCGCTCGCAGCGCCTCACGTGTGACGCGTCACGCGTCACGTGGCGTCGGAGTACTCGAAGCTCTGCGAGCGCGTCCAACTTAATAACACCGAGGATTACCCTAACTACAGTTGAAAAAATACGGTTTTAACGACTAAAGTCTCGGGGTGACGATCGCAGTGGACAGCTACTGGTACTTTGTAATTAAAAGTTGTGTATTATTTTGCTACTGTTTATGGGTGGTGGTATCGCTTACTATCAGCTGAGCGGCATGCTCGTCTCGTCATTCAGTGGCAATAAAAAAATACCGCCCTACTGTCTATGAAGGTAAAAAAACCGAATCGCAACAAATTAAATACTAAAATAATTCCTATATTTAGATTAAAAAAGTATACTAAAAGTAGGTTTTCTATAACGCTAACTTTATGGTTAGACAGCAATTAATCGCGTTGCTATGAGCATTCGATTAAACATTAATTCTACTGTATAACAAAATATAATTAATTACATAACATGCATTGAGGGGTTTACTGCAATGTGAATTGATTTCCTGAAATTTCAGATACCATGAGAAATTAATTTGAGTAACATGATTAATATTCAATTCAAATGCGTAGGTATTAAATGTATATTATGTAACTTACATATTATGTAAACTCATATAATGTTTCAAATCATTAAATGCTATGTCAATAAACACAAATCATAATAAATTGAAAGTTTTAAAATCATGATTATGTAGCAATAACTACAAAAGTTCCTATTAATGCTTCAACAATTATTAAAGAGAAGCGCATTTGAAATTAAAATAGATAACAAGGGTTTCAAGAAGTTTCTATGACGGCATCTTAACAAAGAAGAAAAATCTACAATGTAAAACTGGAAACTTTGAAGACCAACGTTCTTTATTTAAACAGCCTCGGTCGCTGAGTGTTACGAAATGTATAACAGACTAGAGTCGGCTTTCTTGAACTGGTTCAATGCTCTTAACCCTTTCTTTTAAGAACACAAGTGTTTTCGTGATTAACTGGACAATTCTCAAAGAGGAACGGCTATTTTTTGACGACCTGTAAATTTAAGTTAAACAAGGTCAAACGGGACGAATGTGTAGAACTCAAAATCGCAATCTACCCCTGACAATCTCCCCCGCTGTCCTATACAACCTATGATAATATAGCCCATTGCGCAACCAAGAATTATATCAAAAGCATGCTATGTATACTCATATACATATATACTTTTTCACATGCTGAAACAAATGAATATGGAATTGAACAAACTTCGGAATCTTTTGAATGACGTATTGTTACAATGAAAATATGCATGAAAGCATACAAGTCTGTCTGGCTTTTGCATTGTGAACCCATTTAGATTGCAGTTAATCTGATGAAGATATTAATGATATATTATTGATGATATATTATTATTATATTTAATTTGATTTTTGAAATACGAATCTATATGTTTTATTTTTCGATTTTATATTCGAAAAATGACTTTATCATTTATTTCATAAATAAATTTCAGTCCATATGATTTACAACATAAGCTTACATTAATGAAGTTAAGGGAACCTCTAGAGTCTAGGCCAGTGTTCCAGTATATAAGACATTGAACCTAAATAGACCGTTGTTGTCATCAAAAGAACAAGAAAGAACACGCAACCAATAGTAACTACAGCACAGAAGACACAATAGTTTATAGTAGGTGCTACGTAGTTAAATCACTAGGCTGCGTATACAAATTAAGGCACCACAGAACATAAATTTACGATAAGTATCAATGATAAATTTCTTAATGCACAAATAGACATAGAACGTTGTTATAGAATTGAAAGTAAGTAATAAAACAGTTTTAAATTTAATAACAGCTTTTTATTCGAAATGATGTTTTAAGTAGCAACGCAATAATTTCAGCAACTTTCTAATCATTTTTATTAAATATGCCAAGCTTGTGCGTGTCGCTCGGCAGTACCTAAAGGCGCCGTATCGCTTTGCCTCCAGTAACACTTATCGGAAGCGACGATAAATCTATAAAGATAAAAATGCGCGGAGCGTTTGCGTATTCGCCATAAAAAATCACTAACGCTACACTCATAAAACGCGAGAATGATAAAAGAGCTCTTGCTTTGTTTGTTTTATAAAATAATACTCTTCAAACTAACGAATAATGATGTAAATGTGACAATTTATTTTACTACTGATGCTAACAGTACGCACGCATACACGCATACTCACGCCTTTTATCCCCGAAGGGGTAGGCAGAGGCGCAGCTGGCTCACGCATTTTTCGCCTTGCGTATTTCGTTCCATGATATGATAGGAGTTGAGCCTATCGCCATCTCGTGCACAAATTCCAGGCTCCGGGCTGATACTGATTAGAAACACCCAATATCAGTTTGCCCGACCCAGGGAACGAACCCGAGGCCTCAGCATTGCAGTCGTACCGTAATACAACTACGCTACCGAGGCAGTCATGCATGCATGCTAACAATATTATTACCAATAAATAATACAAGACTCACAAAATATATCCTATTTATAACATACTAGGTGATGCTCGTAGCCTACGCTATTTTTTTTTTTTTGACGCCGAGAAAGTTAGTTATTACTACCGCCCAGCGTTCAATGGGAACGACTGAGCGGTTATGTTGGGTTCACCGTGCCTTACGACCCGACGTTGAGCCGCCCGGAGAGATGGAAAACGTCGGGCGACCGCCGGGCCGAGTCCCTAACCTATATACACCGCACGGCATACCAACTAAAACTCCGCAGTGGGCATCTTCGGCGCATTAGGGATGGCTGCGGGCTTCCTCCGACTTACGTCTAAGTTGTCGTCCGGAACCGCCCCTGCGCGTACCGCTGTTGCCGTCCGTCTCCTGTTCTTGCGGGGGCTCAGAAGCCCCCGTACACCGAAGGACGCCCTTGGCGTCAGAGGCAGCGTGAGGCACGCTGCCGTCTATCACGGGGGTCACAAAAGTTGGCTAGACTGATAGGGGGACTGCTCCTCCCGCCCACCCGTGACCCCCAGAGGCCCCTATTAGTCGCCTTTTACGACAGGCAGGGGATACCGTGGTGGAATTCTCCAAACGCCCCCAATCCACAGGGCGGGTAGCCTACGCTATGACCTTTCATGGAGTATAACTTCCGTTATATATTTTCCCAGAAAGACTTTAACCCAAAACCATCTGTGTGCCTAGTTTCCACTAATCATTTTAGTTTCAGCGTTTTTCTAATAAAAATCCTAACCTCAAAATACATGTAGCTTAAAGATCCGTCTTCCATTAACTATAAAGATTTCCAAGTGCGTAAAAGATATTCAATGCTGCTCCATTGCCAAGAAAACTCAAGAATTTGAATAAAACCATTTATAGCGGCTTCCACATTTTTACCTCAGAGTGTTATCGCAAGTAACATCTCGACATGGAGTCGGGGGCATGTTTTATCTCTTCCACTACATGAGTCGCCCCGAGGGGTGTTTGTTTCTTCCGATTGATACGTATTATGTCACATCTACTGAAGCGTACGGGTTGGTATCGAGGGAAATTGTGGCGCTATTCAGCCGTCTATGCAATTATTTCGTGTCTTCGAATTGTTTCGCTGGTCTTCGGTGAGTTAAATTGGTGTATATACTTCTTATAGTACTAGATATGCGTGTATATGTATCTTCCTAGCCGATTTCAGAGTGGCGTCTGTACGACTAGACGGACGTGTTAGAGTAAATAAGAACCTACTCAAACACGAACTATCTACATATATGTATGGACAGAGGTCGTATAGCTTACTATTAAACGAGTGAAATAAAAAAACTAGCAGAAATATTCTTCATCCTGATGTTCGCATTTAATTCATGATCCAAGTCCCGTTAATGCTCAAAAGTGCAACTTACAACCACCGTCTGGCATCACTCAGCGTTAAAAAATAATGATTCACTTTTAAGACGTCTCTGCAACGTCTCTTTGCTGCATAATAAAACAATTTTAACTTAGCCCGCATTTTTCCGACGATATGATGCAAAACTCAACTCTTTCATATTACCTGGGTATTTTAATCCGGCCCTCGGAACCGCGTATTTATCACAGCGGTATTAAATAAGGGTAATAATGGAATAACAAATGCGCTGCCGCCAGCCGACACGACAATATACCGTATATCTGAGAAAACTCTACGATTTACCTTAGAAATGTTTCTTGAAAAATTACACAAGAATATGCATTTATTTATCTCTGTCTCTTTTTGACATGTTCTATTCAATGATGCGGAAAGGCTCATATTCTCGTGTAAACTTGTGTTCGTCATCATCGTCACACTATTATTTAACGTAAACTACTGTTCTTTGGTAAACCAAAGTTGAAGTGAATTGACGTAGAGCTCCGGAATCGATTCGAGTGATTTCGAGATGCGTAAATGGAACATTAAAAAATATGTGATTTCTTTATGCAAATCCAATCACAATCACTTTTTATATGTTTTTTCATGTGTTCACAAAATACTCATGCATTTTTAAAGGAGGTAGGTATATAAGGAGTTTTTTCATATCCTTTCCATATTCATCTTTTGGTAATGGACAGCTTTAGACTTGGTTTTCACAGTTTCACGGAACCAGTTAATCATACACATACTCACGCCTTTTATCCCCGAAGGGGTAGGCAAAGGCGCAACTTAGTGCACCCACTTTTCGCCGTGCGTATTCCGTCTCATGATGTGATATGGGGTGAATAAGGAGATGTGCGTTTTTAAAACATTTTGTGAGGACTCTCCGGCAAGATAACATTAGATACTAAAGTCCATATACCAAATCACATAATAATAAAGAAAGATAATCAGAAAGACAAATATTTAAAGAGGCATTTGAAAGAAGAAAAATGGGCGCAATATTTTAATATGTAAAATCTTAGATTAATGTAACTTATTTACACTCATTTGGATATCGTAAAAACCTTACGAAATATTGTCCAGAATATCATTTCAAAGCTAACCCAAGATATAGTGTTAATATCGCATAAGTTAAACGACCGTTTACTCAAGAATTTCGTCCCATTTTCTTATGTAGGTAGACGAAAATTTTCATTTGGGCACGGCCGAGTAAACGTCTTGTCTGGAACGATATCTCGAAACTTCGCCAAAGCCCTTTAGATTTATGTGAATTATGCCTTAGTATGCGTTTAATTACACGAAATTGCTTAGTGCAACAATTAACAGGCATTATTATTGCGTTTATTTAGTCTATTATTAATTTATTGTGCAATGAAAATTTGACAAAGCAAATCAAATTTAGATCTTAGATAGTTATCATATTCTTCATCCAATCCCGATATTTTCTTAAGCCATCAATCCCCCGTTAAGCGCCGGCTGATATTTTATTGTTTTTTTTTTACTAAAATCTTATGCGTAAATAGGAACGACGATTTTCGCTTAATGACAGGAGACGTCATGGTCGGTCACACCCAAGAAGCTTATATCCAAGCTTCTTGGTCACACCGGTCTGTAGCGAGTTAATTAAAGACACACATTTTTAATAACCCTATGAATCGAAGCCAAGCATCTGCCGATTTCACGTGCTTAGTCAGATTCCACTTCACAAACAAGTCGAAACACATAATTATACACTGAAAATATAACTCCAAGTATTCATTATACCGATGCAACGTCCTTAATATCCAACAATTAGTCAGTCGTTGTCAAGAAGACATATTACTCGTAAATAAACAACACAAAATTATGACCCGAGGGTTCACTCAAAGAAATTAAATTCATTTTATTGCCACTCCGTTAAAGTACGATTCGGCTAATGTAATTGCTAGGTGATTACATTTCATCACCAGTATCTTTGAAAAGTTTATTTTTAATTCAAAAACACTGCACATTGTAGAGACAACAGTAGCCCGCATTAGCTTAATGAAGATAAAGGATAGGTATGATTTACCTACGTTTTAGATACGCTGATGAAAATTGCCATGCATTTAAAAATTTTTATATTATAAAAGGTTTTTTGCTGAAATTAAATTCGGTTAATGACATTAGAAAACGCTTTATTTTATATCGTGACTTGAAAAATATATCAGGGACATAATTTAATATTAGAATACACTTTATACATTACTAGCTTTTCCGCGGCTCCGCCCGCGTGAATGTGTTTTTCCGGGATAAAAGTCCCGCTTTATATTTTCCCGGTATAAAAAGTAGCCTATGTGTTAATCCAGGACATGATTTACCCGTGTGCTAAATTTCATCGAAATCCGTTCAGTAGTTTTTGCGTGAAAGAGTAACAAACATCCATACATCCAGACATCCAGACATCCATACCTCCATACATTCTTACAAACTTCCGCATTTATAATACTAGTCATTAATAGTAGGATGCCTCGGTGGCGTAGTTGTACTACAGTACGACTGCAAAGCTGAGGTCTCAGGTTCGATCCCCGGGTCGGGCAAAGTGATATTGAGTTTTTCTATTCAGTATCAGCTCGGAGTCTGGAATTTGTGCCCGATATGTCGATAGGCTCGCCCCCTATCACATCATGGGACGGAATAATGGCGAAAAGTGGGTGCACTAGTTGCGCCTCTGCCTACCCCTTCGGGGATAGCAGGCGTGAGTGTATATGTATGTAGTAGGATAAATTGTAGGTAAAATGAACTACATATCTATAAGAAGTATTTAGTCTCAAAGCTTGACTCGTCAAGCCCCGCTACGGCCGCCGGCGTCCGAGTATATAGAGTTTCCCCATACATCTATATGTAAGCGGGGTTTGACGGGTTATACGGACAGCTGACTAAAGCAAAAGGTAAACGTATTGTGGAAAATGTCTTTTTCATCCACTTGTGTTAATCTCTGAACATACAACTCTTTTATTATCATTACTAGCTTCTGCCCGCGACTCCGCCCGCGTGAATGAGTTTTTCCGGGATAAAAGTCGTGCTTTATATTTTCACGGGATAAAAAGTAGCCTAAGTGTTAATCCAGGACATGATTTACCCGTGTGCCAAATTTCATCGAAATCCGTTCAGTAGTTTTTGCGTGAAAGAGTAACAAACTAGTGCACCCACTTTTCGCCATTATTCCGTCCCATGATGTGATAGGGGACGAGCCTATCGCCATATCGGGCACAAATTCGAGTCTCCGAGCTGATACTGAATAGAAAAACTCAATACCACTATGCCCGACCCGGGGATCGAACCCGAGACCTCAGCTTTGCAGTCGTACTGTAATACAACTACGCCACCTACTGTGTATCATGTGCCGTAAAATTCTATGTATATGGAATACCTAATATTATCGTTAGAAACGAATTCTGTAACGACGCAATAGGGTAGTTTACTACTTTTTTGAATATATTTATGAAAAATGTGTACTATCTAAAATCTAACGGAAAAGGATTTTCAAAATTGCCATAATAAAGAAAGTTATAAAGATTTTAAATTTATTGGAACGGGTAATTGTCAAATAACAGTAATATCTCTACATTTTTGTGAACACAAATAAAATAAAATAAAAATAAACATTGATTTACAATAATATGTAGCCTATAGCTATCGCACAATAAATACGAATCGATAGACACCTCGTTTGTCAAAATCGGTTCAATAGGAGCGACGCTAGAGTGGAACGTAAAATAGATACATACATATACATAAGGTGTTAAAATCCATGCCCTTCCTGGCTTCGCCGTAGTCGGGTAAAAATAATGTCTATCAAGCAATGGCTGCAAAGTTGTGAATATCGCTTGTGACAGATTCAGCAGCAGATATGTTTATGGCATTATTTTTGCCAAAAATAATGCCATAAATACATTGATGGATTTTTTTATTTCAATATACATAAATATAATCAAATATTTTGAAAGAATCTTTTGCGTTTACTTATAGAAATCTCTTTTCAAAATTATAATTGAACAATAATGCAGAACGCTAGATTAAAACTACGATATGAAAATGTAAAGCCAAGTTTTGCTTGTAGTTAAAATCATATTGGAGGCATCGTCGAAAGAACTCTTTAATATTTTTGTTTTATTTTTTCTACTGTATTATCTACAATATTAAAAGCTGTCTCGGGTTTTCGTACTTTGTTAGAAAAAATTCTTTAAATGATTTTATTAATTTTTAACCAACAAAAAAAACGGACGAGATCTCAGTTTTTTTCGTTGATTACAAATTTAATCGGTTATTTTTTATTTAACCTTAACAACCAATATATACGTATATTTGGAGTCTGTGCCTAATTCATATAAATCTTTCCATTTATTTAAATAGGTCAACTTTTATCCCGGGAAAATATATTTATCCATGTGAAAAAATCTAGTAAGCAATATTTATAAGTCTTATCAGACCTCTACAAATAATAATTTAGTAACGAAATTATTTCCATTACATAGGTTTTTTTAAATAAAATTCATCTTCCTAAACAAAGCGCAGCATTACTTGTAACTAATCCTTAAATTTGAAAGAAAGCCCCAGCCACCACGTCTGTCTATCTAAATGCCATAAGCTCAAAAACTATCGAACGGCTTTCGATGAAATTTTATATGGATATAATTTGGGACCCTGGGAAGGACAGAGGTTACTTTTATGCCGGGAAAATGTATAGCGGGATTTTTATCCCGGAAAAACTTACACGCGGCCGAAGACGAGAGCAAAAGCTAGTAAACTTAATGATTTATTATATTTACGCGAATGTTAGACATTGAAAAAAAAACTATTTTACAGATTTTTTAGCGGTTCTTTAAATTATATTTGGCTCCCGACGTTTCGAAGATTTTACAGCCTTCATGGTGACGGGGAGGACTGGCTAGTAAACCTATAAAATCAAAGAAATTTATCTCCATAGAAGCAACTCTGTAAATCAAAATTATAATAGACTAACACTACTTAAACTAGAAGCTGGTGGACCAAGTGGTACCTATGTGTTTAGCAATGTACACAGATTACCAAAGTTGCATCGATACATACACCTTGGAACGGGCCAAGTTAACAAGTTGGATGTAGTTTAGTTGCACCAACGTCGGTAGAGGATATTGTGTTCTATACCAAAATAATCGCCGTTGTAACTTTACCGTGAATACCATTAGCATTATTCGTCAATAGATTTATACTCTGTCGGTTTAGGTATTTAACTAAATGTAAACAAATAATGCCATATGATTCCTGGGTAGTCAACATTTTCTTACGAAATTGTTTACGAAGACTGCTGCATCAATGAAACTATGGCGTACAACAAACATTAGAATGATTACTTACTTTCACTTTGGAAACAAAACAAATTACTTAAAACCTCTAATCACCCGAAGCAAAGCAAAAAAATATAATAAATAATCGAATTTCTACAATTCGGAAATGGATCGATAATTGTTGTCTATTTAACCGATTAAATTGAATAACAGTCAGTTATAATGGCGTGCCACGTGACATTCACACTCTGAAAATTTGTAGGGTTATCTGTTACGATCTATTGGAAAAATGTTTAGCGTACATGTCGTATTAGGTCATTTACAGTTGACAGATCGAAATCCTATATAAAAGTTTTGTCATTTTTCATAGTTAACTGTGTTTGCGCCTATTTATTTATACTTATAACTATATAATAACCATATAAGTTAATACACGGGAATAGCAGTGCTAAGTACTGTGGAGGTTATGAAGATGTTTATTTTGGTTACAACGTATTTTGTAAGGAGAAATGGGCACATAAAATACCTTTTTTATGATATGTTTACATTTAGTTAAATACCTAAACCGACAGAGTTTAGTATTCAATATGAGTACCTAACTTAATTTTTGTTTTGATGGCTAAAGAATTTTGCACCATTATTTGTATCGTTTCTTTAATATTGACGGCACGGCAATGTATCCTCACTGTACCTGATGATAACAGAAGTGAAGCCCAAAAAATGTCAACGTGCAAAAGATAATCGTCGGACGGTCGGCGCAGTTGTGCCGGCCTGCTTAGTTGCTTCTTCACGATCACCTGGAAGAACCACAAGTTGTTGGACTCAAACCTATAAATAAGTTGTAGAATAAACATTATAGGTTTTTTTTTATGGCATCGAATGACGAGACGAGCATGCCGTTCGCCTGATAGTAAGCGATACGACCACCCATAAATAGTAGAAACACAATCAAGCACCTTGAGTTACAAAGTACTGTGTGGCATTCCACTGCGCTCGTCATCCTGAGACATAAGATGTTAAGTCTCATTATGTGTTGTAGTTATACTGGCTGCATTGCCCTTCAAACCGAAACACAACAGTGCATGCACACTGCTGCTTGGCGGTAGAAATAGACATTGCGGTGGTACCCACCCAGACGGACTCTTACATATGAGAGTCCTACCACCACCAAACATTTGAGGTTACAATTAGACAATAGTTATGACGGTAGTTAAAATTACATTCATTGGTGAGCAACTTGTACAGCCTGGTCCGCTTGAAAGGCTTAAATCCAGGATTAAAATTCCATTAGAAACTTACAATTTCCAGGATACTTAACTCTCAATAGTAGAGGAGAAACCATGCCCTGGCAAACAATGATTTAATATAGGTTAATTAAGCTAAGTATAAATATCTAACAATCAACGCACCACATCTAAGAACATAATTTATAATCTGATTGGAGTTTTAAAACAAAGAACTTAAAATTCAAATCAAAAAATCTGATTCATTGACGTCTAGATGGATCGATTCCATTATTCGGTCTCCAAATCAGTTAAAAGCTAATTTCGCAGAGGCAGCCTGAATTAAGTAATAAAAAGATTTCACGGTCTACTCGTCACCTCCAATTTGGTTTAATTCACATGGGACAGGTAAATTATACTTTCGTGGGCATGAATAATATTAGACTAGGAAATGAGAGCTCGTAATACGATTCAAGGGTTGACACCGTGTTGGACATCTTTGAAAAAGTAATAAATATTTAACGACAGGAGCGCTTTGTGCAACTAGAAAGTGTATGTTAATTGTATTAGAAATTTGGATACACATAAAATCATATTTTATTATATTCGAGGGACATTTTTTGCCCAGCGAAAGAACCGAATTGAATTAACGTAATTTTGCAAATCAAAGATAAATCAATTAATTGAAAAAATTCACAGTTTAGAAGAAACTTTGTACATTTCATAGCTTTACGAAATGTCATCCTATTATGCAATCTATGCAATACATCATAACGATCAAATTTACTTGTATATCAAATAAAATACGTACATGTAGTGTGTGCCGCACAAAAGACGATCTCCGATCCTGACCACAAATATCTGCATCGCATCAAATAAACTAGTATTTGTCCGGACATGAAAATCGAACCTGACTGTTTGGCGTTATTGCCTGTTCTCACACTTGTGCTGCGACAATGTTTAATATATTATTCATTTGGCATAATATGTATCACTCTTTACTTTACTGGTGTTAGGACTCTCATATGTGTGAGTCCATCTGGGTGGGTACCACCGCAATGTTTATTTCTGCCGCCAAGCAGCAGTGTGCATGCACTATTGTGTTTCGGTTTGAAAGGCATTGTAGCCAGTGTAACTACAGGACATAATGAGACTTAACATCTCATGTCTCAGGATGACGAGCGCAGTGGAATGTCACACAGTACTTTGTAACTCAAGGTGCTGGATGGTGTTTCTGCTGTTTATGGGTGGTCGTATCGCTTACCATCAGGCGAACGGCATGCTCGTCTCGTCATACAATGCAATTAAAAAAAACTACACAAACAGTCAACCACATGAGTACCTAATCAAATAAAAAATTTAAAATCGTCCATACGTGTACATACAATCATACAATCCAAAGCTGCCGTAAGAATTAAACTTACATAATTTTCACGTATTACAGATCTCTTATTACCAATATTTTTTCAATCGAAAGCTTGCCGTAAGAACTTGGGTAATTTATCTTTATGTATCGTCTTAGACCTCCTATTGCCCACAGCAATAAATCAGATTATAAACCAAATATTATACGCATTTAAGTATTTTGACTTCCTTCAAGTTAAAAATAAAGTAAAACTTGAATCCATGGTTTTGTTAAATCTTCATTCCACAAAACTTCCTATCGTAGCACATGCCCCTGAGCAAACCAAATAGCAAAAACTCACTTACAAATAATCAGGCGTCGTAATACAATTATTTATCTCTGAGACAACACCTAAACTGAAATAGCAGTTACAAATGGTATCATTAACAGAAATAGACACGTGACCGCATAATTGAAAGAGGTTTTCACGAGCGGGTCAACGCTTGCTGCGGAGTGATGTGAATAATTTGCGAAACAATTGCCGCTCCCTGTACTGAGCGAAATTAGGCTAAATAAGGTTGTCTTAGGGAAGGCAGGGAAATATACATTTATATATTCCATTAGGTACGTTGAACCGTGAATGATGTCAAATATGCATTTCTTCTGGTGAAATTAAATATTTTAAAGAGCTAAATGATGGTGTTGCCAACGGCCAATGGAGCGTAGCATTCTAGATGTTAAATTAACAGATCATTTTCAAAACACCGAATTGCGTTCCAAAACTCAATTGTCCATGCAGCTAAGAAATAAAGGCGTAGCGTGGTTTGCGCCCCGGGCGGTACTTTTAGGGGGGCGGTAAAATGTACGGGGGGGGGGGGGCGATACGCGTGACTTATCCGTTGAAATGAACTTGTTTTTGGTGCCTTGGGTGCTAAATTTTGGGTCCACCCCGGGCGGCAAGAACCCACGCTAAGCCACTAAGCTTAAATGGAACTGGTCTAGTCACGTCAGTCGTGTGTCTGATGAGCTATGGACCAAGAATTGCCACTTTGTGGAACCTTGGCACCCCTCGAAGTTGTCGAGGTAGACCATAGGAGAGATGGCAGAACGAACTGGATTCATTTAAAAGTAACTGGTTTACTATAGCGCAGCTTCGTGATTCATTGAGAGATTTTGGGGAGGCCTTTGCCCAACTTTGGGACATTATGGGTATAATACAATACAAGATGATAGTGATGTACAGTTAGCAGCATAAGCAGCTGAACAAATTCGAAATTTAAAATTGCCTACATACTTTTGTGTTCTTAGGTACTAATCTTTTTTCCTTTCGCAAATCCTACTAATATTATAAAGGCGAAAGTTTGTAAGAATGTATGAATGTTTGGATGTTTGGATGTATGGATGTTTGTTCCTCTTTCACGCAAAAACTACTGAACGGATTTCGATGAAATTTGGCACACGGGTAGGTCATGTCCAGGATTAACACATAGGCTACTTTTTATCCCGGGAAAACGTAAAGCGGGACTTTTATCCCGGAAAAACTTTTTAAGGCGGGCGGAGCCGCGGGCAAAAGCTAGTATAAAATAATAGAAATTTGTCCTACTAATATTATAAAGGCGAAAGTTTGTAAGAATATATGGATGTTTGGATGTTTGGATGTATGGATGTTTGTTCCTCTTTCACGCAAAAACTACTGAACGGATTTCGATGAAATTTGGCACACGGGTAGGTCATGTCCAGGATTAACACATAGGCTACTTTTTATCCCGGGAAAACGTAAAGCGGGACTTTTATCCCGGAAAATCTTTTTAAGGCGGGCGGAGCCGCGGGCAAAAGCTAGTATAAAATAATAGAAATTTGCTTTACTTCAAACGAAGAAAAAAAATGTTTCAGTTAGCTTAACGCGTATATAGGCGATTTGAAATATTGATTTTGTTCTGGTACTTATGCTGCTGACTGTACACAGTAAGATTGGCCGGTATAATTCTAGCGAGTGGCGACCGTTGCAGGACGCAGCGTCTCTCGCAATACGCAGCAATATTATGTACCTGCTATACTTATTAGACACAGGGAAGTAGTTTTCAGCCATAGACATGGATCGTAGACAGAGTAAAAAATATAGACTACTATACAGCTCCTATTCTATCCTACAGAAAGAGATGGTACTATAGAGGTATTGCTTATGAAAGAAAGGGTTAGAATCGTTATATTGCCGCCCGTGGCGCGTGTCGGTTTTTTCTAGATCGGAATTGAAATTTCACACATTGTCTCTGTCGGTTCCTCGGTCCTTCGTTCCTCTGGTTGTGCTTAGTATCGGGTGTTTTCAGAGCGTTAATAAACTATTGAAAGTGTCAATAAATTTACTATAAAATCTTTTACAAAATGTTGCGGTGCAGATCTATTCAATTCACTTGTCAAATTCTCTGTCTCATGTGGCCACGGCATGTGTTCCTCTATTGTTTCCTTCCTTTAAGATATGGATCCTATATAACTGTCAAATGAATATTGTCAAAAAAGTGTAATAGAGATTAAGTGAATGTGCAACCGATAGATCTAACATTTAGATTGATATGAAAAGAAGACTGGTCACATTCGTTTTTGGTCTGCTGAATGGACTGTTTGGTGAGCGTACTTATCTATCCGTTTTCATTGTATCGACCCAAGCTCTAAACCATTTGTTTAAGAGCTGAACTAAAAGCGATGGCGACCGAATCGCGTCCGAACGGGAAATTACATCCCAAATCAGATTATTCCGAGCGAATGGTGACAACTGACGTTTGGTCGCGCTGTGGTTTCTATTTATGTCTATCTCATTTCGCCCACGACGTTGTTTTTACCCGACTGTGAAAGAAAGAGTTATTTGTTATACCTTTGTTAGGTGAGATAATGTTTATACAACGGACTATGGTTGGAATTTTGTTAAATGATTATTCAAAATCTTGTTTCATTCATCACATTCATCGTTCTAACTCGGTACAGTGCGGACGTCTTGTAGCGACTCTAAGCGTGTTTAATTGTGATTGGTCAACTAAATCAAAATCCAATTCTCACTTACTCTTGTGGTATTTGAGCGGATTGTTTACGCCCAGTGGGCCGTTCTAGAAAGAAACAAATAGCGCAAAGTGTGTTCCTGCTCCTTTGTTCGGGCTTGGTTTCGAAGACGGCTCGTCCGGATTCGCCTACCCGCCTCCGCCCGCTGCGCCACCGAGGTTAGTCACTGAGTGTCAAAACTTACAACCATACGCCCCGCCACCGCTTCACTGCTACGTCGCGTTATTACGAGCCAGCTTTACGTTGCGCCTACGCTCTAACATCGAGCAATTATTCGCTTTCGAATTTGCACTGCTTTGCTTTTCATTAACAGTAATTTGGCAGGCGCATTATGTTCAGTACAAAGCGTACTCCACCAAAACATTCTCTACGCTCTGAACAGTCAGTCTCTGAACCTGATCTTGCACAACATCTATCAAAGCAGTCAATGGAGGGGAACGCGAACATCACACAACGAAAAAGAAAACAACCTGAATGCTGTGTTGATTACACTGAAATTAAAAACTCCATTATTGAGTTGAAGACTACTTTAGAGACGAATCTGGTGGTGATAAACGAAAATATTAAAACTATAAAAAGTGATCTAGAAGTCTACACAATAAATTTAAAAAAGGAGATAGATTGTCTTCGCTCTGAGAATGTCGCTATGCAAAAGAACTTTACCCAGCTGTCGGAGATGGTAACTGAGATTAAATCATCGGCTCAATTTATTTCGAATCAGTATGATGATTGTCAAAACCGCTTCAAGAAATTAGAAGATCAAACTATCCAGAAATTAGAGGATCAAGATGCAATAAAAAGTCTAGAGGCAAAAATTGAGAGCCTCGAGCAGCAGTCCCGGCAATGTAATATCGAAATATCTAATGTTCCAGAAAGACGTGGCGAAAATGTAATTGCTTTGCTCGATGAAATTAGTAAAAATATCAATATAGCAATTCCTAAAGACCAAATTACCTCTGTACATCGAGTGCCTCACGCCGTGTCTAACGACAGGCCTAAAAATATTATAGCCAAACTTAGTACCCGGATCTTGAGAGACAATATACTCAGCGCATGCCGTCTGAAGAAAGGATTTACCTCCACCGATTTGGGCATATCTGGGACGCCTCGAAATATTTACATTAACGAGCATCTGACTCTACACAAAAAGCAACTGTTGCGAGAAACCCGAGATATGGCCAAGAAGCACGGCTACAAATTTGTATGGGTAAAACATTCTAACATTCTCGTGAGGCGGAACGAAACATCCCCCATCATAGCTGTCAAAAATAGTAATGATATCTGTAAAATTAAATCTAACACTACTAATTAATTGTCTAAGATTCTGTATTAATTTAATCTTGTTATTTATAAACGTCAACAATGGCGGCTAATCGTTATGATCTTGGTTTATACTATCAGAATAGTAGAGGTATACGTACTAAGCTTAACACTCTTTATGTAAACATTTTATCAAACTGTTATGACATCATTGTGTTAACCGAGACATGGTTAATTCCCTCCATAAACGATAATGAATTTATAGATAATCGTTACGTTACATTTCGCTGTGATCGAAACAGATCTGCAACTAACAAGTCTGATGGCGGAGGTGTCCTAATTGCTGTTCTACGTGAATATAACCCCATTGCTATATCGATTCCGGCTCATACACAATGCGAAAAATACTTTGAACAAATAATTGTTTCTATACCATGCTATAATAATACAACACATACACTTATAAGCGCTGTATACATACCTAATAATTCGCCACTAGAAAGTTATAATTTACATTTTGATATACTGGACGATCTCATTATGTCAAATAATGTTGATAATCTGCTTTTGCTAGGTGATTATAATTTACCAACAGCTAATTGGATAAATCTTAGTACCCTATCCAACTACTTACATTGTTCAGGCACCTCTGCTGTTTGCAATCGTCTGAACGATTTTATGATTGTTCACAATCTTAAACAGTACAACCACGTTACTAATCAAAATGGACGTATACTCGATCTCCTAATGTCTAATACTACCTGCAATGTTTTAAAACCCAATCAAGATCTGCTTCACATTGATCAACATCATCCCCCATTTTATACGTTGCTCTCTTTAAATCTGAAATTGAAATTTTTATCACCACGAAACACCCCCAAGTATAATTATCGAAAGGCGGACTACCTCCTTATTAATAAGGAAATTGGCGATATAGATTGGCCTACCGCTCTGAATAATATGTCTGCTGAAAGGTGCGTCGACATTTTCTACGATAATATATTTAGTATAGTAAAAAAGCATATACCTCTGTCTAAACCAAAAAAACCTAGCTTCCCAGTATGGTTTTCCAAAGCATTAATACATATTTTTAACTCTAAAAAGAAAGCTTGGGCCAAGTGGAAAACATACAAAAATGAATCCGATTATGAAATATTTGCATTATATAGAGCTCGATTTAAAACAGAATGTACTAGATGTTATCATGCCTATATGACTAATGTTGAAGATGCCATCCCTAAAAATGTTAAGTACTTCTGGACATATATAGCCAATCGTCAACGTAAGTCTGGCATCCCATCGTGTATGTTCTATAAAAATGAATCTTCTAGTGACCTCTCAGAAATATGCAACCTCTTCTCCACGTTCTTCCAGTCTGTCTACGAACCCACGACCTTATCACCCGATTGGCGTCCTGATAACATTCATTTAAGTGACAACAATACCTCGCTTTCAGCTGTACATCTGAGCCTTCCTCTGATTCGCAAGCAATTACAATTGCTAGATGTAACGAAGGGCCCAGGGCCTGATGGAATTCCTCCCTGTTTTCTTAAATGGTCTGCAGCAACTATATGTAATCCGTTATTTATAATATATAACAAATGTATTCAAGCTGGTACATTTCCTACTATTTGGAAAAAATCTAATATTGTTCCTATCCATAAAGGAGGTTCCAGACAAAATATAGAAAACTACCGTCCTATCTCTCTTCTCTGTAGTCTGGCTAAATTATTTGAAAAACTTGTCCATCAGGAAATCTATCCATTCTTAAGACAAAATATTATACCTGAACAGCACGGTTTTGTCAAACAAAAATCTACTACGACCAATTTAATTATTTTCACAAATTATTTATTTACAAATATGGATAGAAGATCCCAAACAGATGTGATTTACACTGACTTTAAAAAGGCCTTCGACCGAGTCGATCATAAAATTCTTTTAAGCAAGATCTCATATAATGGCATCAAAGGAGACCTATTACGTTGGTTCCAATCATATATTAGCAACCGAACTCAAACTGTGGTGTGTAATGGATTCCATTCCGATTCATTTCTGGCTACGTCTGGTGTCCCACAGGGATCGATATTAGGTCCGTTACTATTTATCATTTATATAAATGATATTAACAAATGCTTTCATAACAGCAGATTTTTATTATACGCAGATGATCTCAAGGTGTTTAGAACCGTCAAATCTCTAGACGACAGCCGTCTCTTGCAAAATGATTTAGATAGACTATCTGACTATTGTGATAAAAATAATCTTAAACTAAGTATCAATAAATGTAAATATATTAATTTCACGAAGAATAAAAAAAATATTAATTTTGATTACTCGTTATGCAATGAAATGTTAATTAGGGAGACTCAAATTTGCGACCTTGGCGTCGTTCTGGACGGCAAATTACATTTAAACTTACACGTTGATAAAATAGTGGCTAAAGCGTTCCAAATGTATAATCTTGTTATGAGAGCATCATCAGATTTCAAACTCGAAAACACCTATCGTTATCTTTTCAACTCTTTGGTACGCCCACAGGTAGAATATGCATGTATGATATGGGATCCATATTATGCTAAATATGATCAGAAAATTGAGAAAATTCAACGGAAATTCGTTAGAACCCTGCAATATAAATGCCATAACAAGAGACATAATAATATTATACCATATATAGAATCACTCGCAAGACACAGATTGTTAACTCTGAAATCAAGACGCTTGTTGCTCCAGGCCATGATGCTCCATGGATTAATACATAATAAATTTGACTGTCCAGAATTAGTTAATAATATATTCTATGTCGTACCTAGGACTATATTAAGACGAGAAGCGCGCGTCTACCCGCTCTCTGCTACAACTACGTGTCGTACAAATGCGGGTGAACGTGCGCCCCTTCATAGACTAGCTCAAATATATAATGACCATTTCACTAACATTGATATATTTGCTGCAAAAAAATACGTATTTAGAAAACAAATTACAGATGCTCTAATGACGCACCAAAAGACGTAAAGCGAATGTGCTTACACCTATTATATAACGTGTTATTTTTTACTGTACCTTAAGAATTATGTTATGTACTTTAAGTAATCCGTGAAAACGTAGTGGAGTGTACACTAACCTAATTTTAAGATATTTCTACTTGTAATTTATCTGTATACTTGTTTGTTTTCCAAATAAAATAAAATAAAATAAATAAAGTCAAAATGTTGATGATTACAAAGCTTGCCTTGGATTCAATTTGGATCATAAAATAGCAATATTTTAAATGCAATAGTATCATCCAAAGTGGATCGCCATAGTAACTAAGAAGACAAATATTACAATATCGTATTTTAACCTGGAAAACCAAGTAATATAAATCATAGGTAATTTAAAAAAAGTAACAAGTCGATTACAGTTTAAAATATTAATTCAATATAACGATGTAAACACTGGATAATTATAATTCAGTCACAACACAAGGCCAGGGTAAAACAAACGTATACTTTACCAATATTTTATTCAGTATGCAGAAAGACAATAAAGCATTCAAATTAACGTTAAAACCTTTAATTCAGAACTCAGTCTGCATTTGGTTAAATCGATAATTGGTCCGTAAAATGAAACGTGAACGGTAATGTAATTAACTACAAAATCAGTGAGCACACATTGATAATGGGAATATCTTTTGCGAGCCTTTGATATTAAGCCAAGTGAATGATATTTTAAAGTCGGTGTAAAACTAAGAACCTTTCATTGAACCGATACATAATTAATATAGGTACTTAAGTACTTACTCTGCGTTGGTGGCGAAGTTGTATTATGGTACGACTGCAATGCTGAGCTCTCGGGTTCGATCCCCGGGTCGGGTAAAGTGATATTGAGTTTTTCTATTCAGTGTCAGCTCGAAGTCTGGAATTTGTGCCCGATATGACGATAGGCTCGCCCCCTATCACATCATGGGACGGAGTAATGGCGAAAAGTGGGTGCACTAGTTGCGCCTCTGCCTACCCCTTCGGGGATAACAGGCGTGAGTGTATATGTATATGTATGTATATACATTGCGTAATCCTTTGAGGTAGTGCATAAATTAATGCCTTTAAATGTCTTTCACCTATACTTTTTAAAACTGAATAACTCGAAGAGTGAGACTTGCTGATGATTAGCACGTAATTAAAAAATAAACAGTTATTTAAAAATTGATTAATTAATTAAAGAATTAATAACATAAACAGTACCAACTAAGGTAGAGAAATGTTCTTTGTTTCAAAGGATGTTTGTTATCTTTAGCTTTAAAGATACATGTAAGTAGTTTTTATTTTTAATAACATCAAGATAATACGTGTCTATTATGAAATAACTAATCACTAAGCTCTGATAAAATATAGTAATTTCATTAAAAAATACTGAAACCACACTACTACAAACTTTAGTTGCTGAAGTTGCTGCTATTGCTGAAATCAGTAGTGCAGTGTCGGCAACAAGTGGACATCGTCTGCGCGGCACCTAAATTTCATAAATCCCTGTCTACAATTTTATGTTGAAATGATAGTGCAATCCCGCGCATCCTTTGCTTTTAGGTATAATTCCGCCGAGGGTGGCACTAACAAGCCGCGCATTTATTTCTGCGGATGTGCGGGCGATGTCAGTTTTCCGCACGTTTAAGGAGATTTCAAAAGTGAGTGCGTTAAATTATGAAAATAATTTAATTAGGTAAGCGAGCGAAACAATCTTCAGTGAAAGCGCGTCGCGAAACGCAAATTCTTACATAAATATTTTATAAATATACATTTTACGTAAAACGCCATGAGCTCTAATTTAGTAGCAATGTTTTCAAAGGAAGCACTTGCTTTGAGTCCTGCAGAGCCTCCGTAGGGTCTTAATTAATGTTAATCTTAAGATAATAAGTCGCGTGTTTTCACTAATTGGTGTAAATTGAAAGAGTTTCAAATCTCTTTGAGGTGTATTTTTTTTAAATGTTGAGTTATTATCCCATCTTTATACTTTACTAGATTTCGCCCGCGGCTCCGCCCGCGTTAAAAAGTTTTTCCGGGATAAAAGTCCCGCTTTTTATTTACCCGGGATAAAATGTAGCCTATATGTTAATCCAGGACATGATATACCCGTGTGCCAAATTTCATCGAAATCCGTTCAGTAGTTTTTGCGTGAAAGAGTAACAAACATCCATACATCCTTACATACTTACAAACTTTCGCGTTTATAATATTAGTAGGATTTGTTATTAAGCCGTGTTTAAACCTATTTTTATATCGATGTTCAATGATTTTTATTCGCAGTCGATGTTTGTAAATAAACACCAAATATAGTTTAAAGCAATAACAATTACAATTTTATATAAACTACTTTTCGCAAGAAATATATCTCAAAACCCATGTGGAAAGAAAATTCAATAAGGCAACAACTCGAAATCTTTAAAATCATCGCATTTCCAGTGACCTGTGAAAGCAACCCTCGTTGGAGCTCTAATGGTCTGAACTCTGCCCAAATGTGACCCAGCCTTCTATTACAAGTTATGGCCTAGCCTTCTAGAGCATATTTACATAGGACAAACTTATAAATACCCATACACACTATTTAAAAAATTTGTTCATCGATCTGTGTTTTGGTGTACATATTAAATTGTCATTAGAAACTCTTTTCTATCAATTATAAATAAAACTCTAAATAGAATATTTTTTTATAGGAATAGTACCTGTTCCGTACTTTTATTAATTTACAATTAGGTAATGCTGGCACAATACTACGGCATACAATTATTTATTTTCTATTATGAACGAATCTGTATCTGCCACAAAATCCGAACGCATCCTAAGCAGCGACAAGTGCTGCCACCCCGAACGTGCAATACAGACGTTCACTCTCTTCCGTAAAAGCAACCGCTTCGAACGCAACGTAGTTCTGTGCGCGCTGTGTCTTATATTCCAAACATTAACATTATTCCAAGAATAAACTAGTGATACGTGTGGTGCAATACTTGACGGCAATCAGCAACCTATGGCCATTCACCAACGCTGGGTACCCAGGGAAACGAGCAGTGCTGAAAGTGCAGGTGAGTGGTAGATACAGTCCTCTATTTAACACCATCCGAAGGTCTGGTAGATTTCCCACACACTTTCTGGACCTTCGAACCGTATGTTCAAGTCATTGTGCTAGCATATTACTGGTTTAATTCCATTAAAGTTGTTTTTCGACACTTTAATTTGCTTAACCCGTGGAACCTACCCTCGGTTAGCAATTTGTAAAATTCCATTTGCTTAGGCTTAGCGTATTTGTTTTTCGACAATACCACTGCGTACTGTTTTTTCGAACGTACTAATTCATTTATCATATGAATTACTAGGTAAAATAGCGAGTTTTACAATTTCCATTTTTTTTCTTAACTTGTGGGTATTCGTTCGGCCTATGCCACACCGTAAGCGCTCGCGTCGAACATTCCCGTCAAACGAGTTTAAATATCCAACGGCACGCGCGCCACTCCAAGCTACGATTTATTTACTACATTTACTATAATACACATATACATATTACATTACAATACTTATCAAGTCGTCTATGTATTTCGTACTAGACACACTACATCATTTCATATTTAATTTACAACCCGTATTTCGTACGGCAAAATAACTTTTTAACATTTCGTGTTAATAAGTTAAGCTTCGCTATACTATCAGTGTACTACTTACATAACATTTATAATATTTCTATCATACAAATAACTATTGTCCATAGTCATGGAGTTAGATCAATTGATTTTCGAACGTGATATTTTCATGAACAGCATACAACGTATGGCTGATTGTGCTACAGATGAAGTGGAATTTCGTGCCCGTGTTAGGGAACTTAATAACATTAAAAAACAATTTTTCCTAGTACAAAGCAAAATAGAAAAATTATTAGCTAAAACCGGTGAATTTAAGTCTCAAGAACAATTAGATATACGTAACAATTTTGACACTTTATATTACAAAGTGCAAATCACAGCTGATCACTTAAAAGATATTCAACGCAGACAAAGTGTAGCTAGCGTTCAGCCTACCCCTTGTTGTCATAGTCAAGGTCATACGAGAGATCAGTTGCCAATACTTACGTTACCCACTTTCCGTGGTGATTTAACTGAATGGAATGCATTTTATGATTTGTACTTATCGCTAGTTCATGATAACAAACATTTATCTGACGTAGAACGTTTCCGTTATTTACTTTTGTCCTTACGGGGTGAACCTTATAACTTAATTAAATCGCTTCCCATCACAGGTGATAATTATAATAATGCTTTGCGAGTTTTGTTAGATCGTTATCAAAACGACAGAATAATTGCAAATAAACATTTAGACAAAATCCTTGATATAGATCCAGTTTTTGATAAAAATTACGAACATAGTTTGCGTAACATTCTGATGGTATATAAAGAAAACTTAACAGCTTTAGAATCTTTTAACTTGCCAGTTACAGAATGGAGTTTCATTTTATTAAATATTTTGTTACGTAAGATTACACCTACTCTTCGTAAACGTTTTGAACTGTCGCTAAGTTCGCCTAGTACTATTCCGTGTGTCAATAATTTAATTGAGTTTTTAAATAAAGAGCTGGCTGCCACTGAGGCCATGTCAACTGCTTTGATGCCGTGTTCGCCCGCCTCCGGCTCCGAACTCGCGATCCGCCGCTCTCTTCCTGCCGCGTCGCCGCGCCACTGGGGCCGAGCCGTCGCGCGCTCCCACTCCGACGCACACCGTACTAGCCGTACAGCTACATCTATACATACCTCTGACGCGCCGTTTGCACGTTCACGTCACTCGCGCTCGATGAGTATCCATGCTGCTACTTCAACTGCTTACGCTATTAATTATGTTAAAACATGCACTTATTGTAAACAAAATTCACATTCATTAAATAAGTGTATTAACTTCAGTAAATTAAGTTTAACAGAAAAGAAAGATTTTATCGAACAAAATAAAGTTTGTAACAATTGTTTATCTGTTGGACACGAACTCAAGGATTGTAAATCTCGACACAATTGCCGTGTGTGTTCGAAACGTCATGCACTTCTATACATGATGATGTAATTTCTAATGTAGCATTAACTAGCGAATGTAACGTACCTTCCCCCGAGCCAACTTCGGCAGCGGAATCTTCTTCGTCACCCACATCAATGCGTAGTTTTTCTGATAAATTAAATTGTACGGTTCTACTCACCACCGCGTTGGTAAATATTCGGTCGACGGATGATAATTCGAGTTCTCCTCGCCCTGTGCGCGCTCTAGTCGACCAAGGCTCCCAAGCCACACTCATTGCGGAGTCATGCGTCCAGCGACTGGGCTTAAAACGCTATCATGCTAAGACCAGCATGACAGTTACTGGTATAGGCGATAAAAGTGAGCAACCGCGTGGTTACGTTTTGTGTGAAGTTACGCCTCACAATAAATTAGAACCTAAATTAATTATCGAAGCTCTTATCTTACCCAAGTTAACGAGTTACTTACCTCGCATTCCAAGCTCTTTCGAGCACATTCCGCATCTAAAAAATTTACCCCTAGCGGACCCAGAATTACGTTCTGCGCGTCCAGTCGAACTTCTCCTAGGTTCAGACTATACCGATAGTATTTTATTACATGATAACATTAAAGGCCCACAGGGTACACCCGTGGCAATAAACAGTATTTTTGGTTACCTACTTAACGGTAAAATTTCCCATTCATTGCCAGCACAAGTCTGCATGAATGTTAGTACATATCAACTTGATATGCAATTGCAAAAATTTTGGGAGCTTGAGTCGATGCCTGATATCAAGCCTCTCACCAAAGAAGAAGCTCTTTGTGAGTCTATTTTCATTAATACCCACAAACGCGATAAATGCGGTAAATATATTGTTTCCCTTCCTTTTAAGGACAATGTACCCCCTCTCGGCGATTCTCGCCAAATTGCTCTTAATCGTTTTTACAAGCTTGAACAAAAGCTTTCTCGCGATCCTTCTTTGCAAGAAGAATATATTAAATGTCTCAGAGAATATGAAAACCTAGGTCACATGGAACCGGTCACTGAGCACACGGTTTCAGATAAAATTCCTTACTATATCCCTCACCATTGCGTGGTCAAAAGGTCATCTGCTACAACTAAAGTTAGAGTTGTCTTTGACGCCTCTTGCAAAACTACTAATGGTCGTTCACTTAACGACAATTTACTTATTGGTCAAAAACTGCACCAAGATATAAACGTAGTATTATTAAAGTTTCGGTTACATAAGATAGTATTTACTGCGGATATTAAAATGATGTATCGTTTCATTCAAATACGTCCTGAAGACCGTGATTTTCAACGGATTCTTTGGAGATATGCTCCCGACGATCCTATTCAGGAGTACCGACTTTGCACAGTGACTTTCGGAGTCGCTTCGGCACCATTTTTAGCCCTTCGTACACTTCGTCAATTAGCGATTGATGAGTCGGACTCATTCCCACTTGCTTCGCAAGTGCTGCTGAATGACGTCTTCGTGGACGATGTAGTTTCAGGTGCTGACACTTTGGATGACGCTCTCGTTTTACAGCGCGAGCTCAACGCCATTTGCAAAGCGGGATCATTCGAACTCCGCAAATGGACTAGCAACTCTCCTGACTTTTTATCTTCTGTCAGTAATAACATTTCTAGTTCAGATGATGACGCTCTCATTTTGTCTGCTCTCGACACCGATGCGTCAGTCAAGGTTTTAGGATTGAGATGGAATCCAAAATTAGATGTGTTTTCTTATCAGGTTACAAGTCCTCCTGCAGTTTGTACCAAACGTATAATGTTATCCGAAATTTCCAAAATTTATGACCCTCTTGGTTTTCTTAGTCCTATCATATTGTTTATAAAACACTTAATTCAATTATTATGGATCTCAGGAACGGATTGGGATGAAGCCCCTCCAAAGGGTATTTGTGATCTTTGGTTCACTTTTATTTCACAACTTCCACTTTTGCAATCTATTTCGTTACCGCGTCACGTGATTCCTAATCATAACGGAGACATACAAATACATGGCTTTTCGGACGCATCCGAGAAGGCATACGCTGCTTGTGTATATTTACGTGTTATTGATCCTCACGATATTGTTCATGTTCATCTCCTTCTTGCAAAGACAAAGGTCGCACCATTAAAACGTATCACGCTCCCCCGTTTAGAGCTGTGCGGAGCTGTACTTTTATCTAAACTTATTGAAAACATTCTTGTAACTTATACTAAAATTCTATCTATCGATAATGTTTACGCATGGAGTGATTCTTCGGTCACACTTGCATGGTTACGCTCGTCCTCCCATGAATGGCGCACTTTCGTGTCCAATCGTGTTGCGGAGACGACAAGCCGAGTTCCAGCTGCTCACTGGCGACACGTACGTTCCGAGGACAACCCCGCGGATCCTGCATCCCGAGGTGTGCTCCCGTCTAAGCTAGATCAGAACTTATGGTTTAATGGACCCATCTGGCTCAAACAGTCTCAATCTAATTGGCCTGTTTCGAACGTCGATCTACATACTGACGAAGAACGACGACAGCATATTCTTAGTAGCTCAAATGCATCAACTTTAGATTTACAATTTCTTGAAAGATTTTCGTCCATGCCAAAACTATTGCGCGTTGTTTCTTTAATTTTTCGCTTTTATCATAAATGCCGTAAGACACAATCTTACTCGCATCCGCACATTACGGTTTCTGAAACCAAATTTGCTTTAACAAGAGTTATCCGTCTCGTTCAGCAAGATCAGTTTGCTGAAGATATTTTACGTTTAAAAGATAACGACATTTGTTCAAATAAACTTCAAAAACTTAAACCGTTCATAGACGACGCCGGACTTCTCAGGGTCGGCGGCAGGATACAACGTGCCCACATTTCTTATGATGCCAAGCATCAAATAATTTTACCCAAAAAACATTTCTTTACGTCATTACTTATAGACTATTTTCATAAATTATATTTGCACGTAGGTCCGCAAACATTACAATTCCTTTTATCTCAAACGTATTGGATTATATCTGCCCGTGATGCAGTCCGTATGCGCACGCGTCGCTGCATTCAATGTTTTCGCACGCGTCCTACCGCTCCGCAGCCGCCAATGGCTCCTTTACCTGCTGCAAGAGTGAGCGCTCTTAGGCCATTCTTACACGTAGGCATAGATTTCGCCGGGCATTTTAATCTTAAATCTAGTAAATTTCGTAATTCCAAAATTTTCAAAGTCTGCGTCTTTGTATGCATGTCAACAAAGGCCGTACATCTTGAATTAGTTCCCGATTTAACAACGGATTCATTCCTTAACGCTTTACGCCGTTTTATTTCTCGACGCGGACTTTGTTCAGATATTTATTCCGATTGCGGTCGAAACTTTGTAGGCTGTTACAACTATTTAAAAGATTTGCGATCATTTCTACAAAATACGGCCCATCAATTACACATAAGTAAAAATTTAACAGACTTGTCCATAACGTGGCATTTTAACCCACCTTACGCAAGCCATTTCGGTATATTCGAAGCTGCCGTTAAAAGCATGAAAACCCATCTTTATCGGTTCATAGGGCAACTAACTTTAACTTACGATGAATTTAACACACTTCTATGTCAAATAGAAGCCATACTTAATTCTAGACCACTTTGTACACAGAGTAATGATCCTTCAGATCCATTACCTCTTACTCCGGGACACTTTTTGGTCGGACAACCATTGACTTCATTGCCAGAAATTAATTTATCGGCTGAGAGTACTACTCGCCTTGTTCGATGGCAAATTATTCAACAAGCTGTCCAACACTTTTGGAAGCGATGGAGTGTTGAATACCTTCACCAACTTCAGCAAAGAAGTAAATGGTTTCACGACACTACGAAGACACCTCTCAACGTAGGTTCCGTAGTTGTGTTAGTTGACAACACATTACCTCCACTGCAGTGGCGCTTGGCTCGCGTGCATCAGCTCCACCCGGGCGCTGACGGTGTTACTCGTGTTGTGACGGTACGCATTGGTAACACACTCACAAAACGACCTGTAGTGAAGGTCTGTCCCCTTCCTATTGATTAATTTCAAAGTACCTAGTTCAGTTTAGCCCTATGTTAGTTTTAGTATTTTGTTAAAATAGGTTATTTTAAGGTCGGCGGCATGTTCCGTACTTTTATTAATTTACAATTAGGTAATGCTGGCACAATACTACGGCATACAATTATTTATTTTCTATTATGAACGGATCTGTATCTGCCACAAAATCCGAACGCATCCTAAGCAGCGACAAGTGCTGCCACCCCGAACGTGCAATACAGACGTTCACTCTCTTCCGTAAAAGCAACCGCTTCGAACGCAACGTAGTTCTGTGCGCGCTGTGTCTTATATTCCAAACATTAACATTATTCCAAGAATAAACTAGTGATACGTGTGGTGCAATACTTGACGGCAATCAGCAACCTATGTCCATTCACCAACGCTGGGTACCCAGGGAAACGAGCAGTGCTGAAAGTGCAGGTGAGTGGTAGATACAGTCCTCTATTTAACACCATCCGAAGGTCTGGTAGATTTCCCACACAGTACCCAAACTAAGAGTTACAAAGTGATGTAACACTTAAAAAAAAGGCGTGAGTGTGTGTGTATGTGTGAAGTGTCACACATACACATACACTCACGCCTTTTTTTATCCCCGAAGGGGTAGGCAGAGGTGCCACTAGTGCACCCACTTTTCGCCGTGCGTACTCCGTCCCATAATATGATAGGGGGCGAGCCTGTCGCCATATCGGGCATAAATTCCAGACTCCAGGCTGATACGGAATAGAAAATCCAATATCATTTTGCCCGACCCGGGGATCGAACCCGAGACCTCAGCATTGCAATCGTACCATAATACAACTACGCCACCGAGGCAGTCATCAGATCAGTTAGATCACTTCATGGTAAGTAATCACGATCTCCCATACGCAGCTACACTTAAAGGAATCGTGTGGGAGATACGGATTTTAAAGGTGAAGAGAATTTATTATGCTTAACTTGAGATATACACCGCGATAGCCTAGTTGGGAGTGGAACGGACTGCGAAGAAGGTCCGAAGGTTCAAAACCCAAGGACACGCACCTATGACTTTTCTAAAGTTATGTGTGTATTCTTTGTGCATTATCGCCGGCGAAGGAAAACATCTTGAGGAAAGCTGTATGTCTGAAAAGTTCTCCATAAGAGTTTTGGAGGCATGTCAAGTCAGTCAGCCAAGTGTGATGGACTTTAGTATAAAACCCGTTCAGTAGGAGAAGAGGCCCATGCCTAGTAGTAGGGCAGTATATAATACAAGGCAGGTGTTATTAATATAACTTGAGAGACGTAAACAATATTATAATTAAGTACAAAATAAACAGTGTTGTTTTTATAATTAATGATGATACCTGTTACGCTTACATTTTCCAGCGAATAAAGCTTTAACATCGAAAACATAACGTTTCTGAGAAAAAGTAATCGACAAACATACCTATTAATTATACACGAAACGAACAAAACACGAAACATTCTGAACTTTAATTAAATTAATTGAAATCATTTTAGAAGGATCAACATAACGAAATGTTCATTTGTCACACCGTTGTATTAATTTCATGGAAACAAAAGCGCCCTTCTGATGTGCCAACGTGATTCGCAAAGTAAGCCGTAATCGCGAGTGTGTAAAGCATTGGGAGTTCGTTACGCCTCCGTGTGAAAGTTGCCGACATCACCCGTCAGAAACAAAGCATTGTGTATGTACAATGTAGGGAATGATCAGTATGTCTACTTACTTATACACAAATACCAAGTCCTTTGGTAGAGCCATGCCGTCGAAAATGTTAACAGGCTGCAGAAAAGAGTGTCGTCTTGTGGTGGTACTTTTGATTCACCGAAAACAAATGTGAAGTAATAGCTTATTACGTCTCGCATAGTGACAGATGGTTCTAGAAACCCAAACACCCTCCCTAATCATTATTCTCCTTGAAGGTCGGCAACCTTTCCAATATCTTGCGGATTTATAATACTATAGTAATCCCATAATAACTATAACCATCGTCATATAATACGCTACTTAAAGTCAACAATTCAAACGAAGTTTCATGCAAAATATCTTATGAAAACAGGTATATTCCTCTATAAATCTGTAAAGACAAGACTCCAGTAGAGGACTAAATAGCTATTAGTGGTCAAACGTACTCCACGCACACTAATCCTACTGTCCCATCACGACACTGTTGTATAGAAGAGCGGGGTTGATGTAGCGGAAACTGATAGAATGAGCTCCGGCGCTTGGTACTATTTGCACGGGAATAATACTGAAACGGCGCCCCTTGAGACAACGACGAAATGCGCAATTTGTTGATCACTTGTCGTCACGATCACTGGTATTGATAAAAACATGATACACGTTAGCAACGCTTAAATAAATGCAGTAAGATTTGCGACCACCCAAATGTCAAAGTTGGCAGTAAAATAACAGTAATTTCGATTTTTAACCCCCGACAAAAAAGAGAGGAGTTATAAGTTTAGGGTGTGTATCTATGTATCTGTATGTCTGTCTGTGGCATCGGAGCTCTCAAACGAATGGACCGATTTGGACGCTTTTTTTTCGTTTGAAAGCTGATGTGATCGCGATGGTTCTTAGCTATAATTTATGAATATCTGTTCAGGCGTTTGAAGATTATCAGCTCATTTCCAACTTAAGAAGCCCATTGGATTTAAAATTTGATGTACTGTGACATCGGCAATGTTTTTCAACATGAGCTGATACTGCAGCACAAGTAGTCTGCGGGATACCCAACTCCTTAGTAACTTATAGCAGATATGTGTTTGGGCTCATAAGGATGGGTTCAACGAGTAGGTGATAGATAGTTGATTATCAAGGCCCCGTGATGGAGAATAAAGTAGTTTAAAAAGTTTGAAATAAAAATAAAATTTAAATAACCCCCGACACAAAAAATCTCTAAAAAGTAAAATAATAAAAGTGTTTGTGTCGTTTTATTTTTAGAGATTTTTTGTGTCGGGGGTTATTTAAATTTTACTTTTATTATTGTTAAGAAACAAGATAAGTCTATACTAATATTATAACGAGGAAAGATTTGATACAAAGCGGCACTTTTATCCCGAAAAAACTCATTCACGCACGCAAAACCGCGAGTAAAAGTCTAGTAATTAATAAGTCTACACTATTTTAGAAACAAGTTTGAAGTTTATAAGGATTCTTTTATAACTCCTTTGCAACCAGAAGCCTTCTAATAACTGGAATAAATAACACGGCTAGGTATTTTTATTCCTTACCAGAACATACAAATCAAATAGAAGAAAGAACAAATAAAAGGAATTGTGTAAAACTTTTTTTAGCTACGGTTGTTTTAAACCAACTCTCACAAACAAGGGTTACGAACGACGTGATGTCATGCAAAAGTCTAGACTGGGCAGCAATTAAGAACTCCTAGTAGACGATATAGATTATTTACTATGGCTATTAAAATTTAGTATTCAGTAGATTTATAGCGATTGAAAGCAGACATGTTGATTGGAATTAAAGTTTCCTCTTAACTTTAAGGCTCTCTCGGCTACCTCCTTTTATTACGCCTTTTTATTATAATAAGTTTTCTATTATAAATTAGAATATTATACAAGATATCAATATCTTGGTGATTTTCCAGTAAATAATCATTTTAAAGTTTTTGTCTGTAACGTCTGAACGAACTTTTAATGTTTTTTCACTAAAAGATAGCTTTTATAAATATGTTGGGTTTCATTTCTCACGTAATCTTTCAAATAAGGGATGAAATCAGAATTCAATGGGACTCTTTCTGCCAACTAAATGTATTTATTTCTAGGCATCTACATTCACGCGGTCGGACCCGAGAGTCAAAGCAAGTTCTAAATATAATAATAGAACAATTTCATCTTATCTTATTTTATCTAACCAATATTATAAATGCGAAAGATTGTGAAATGTTTGGATGATTGCATATTTGTTGAAGTAAACGCAGAAATAACTAAACGAGTTTGGATGAATTTTGGCGCACGAGTAGATCCTGTCCTGAATTTACACATAGACTATTTTTTATCGGTAATTTGCTCCCATTGGTAAAAAAATATATTTTCTTTAAATAGATGGCGCTGGCATCGTATTTTTTTAACGATATTTGTAGCGGGAAAGGCTTTTCACGCGGGCGAAGCCGCGAGCACCACATAGTACATATCTATATTAATATTATAAAAAAGAAGGATTTGTTTGTTTTTAATGGATAAACTCAAAAACTACTGGATCGATTGTGAAAATTCTTTCACTAATTGGAAGCTACATTATTCCTGAGTGCTATAGCCTAGTTTTTATCCCGGAAAACGTTTATCCGTGGGCGAAGCCGCGAGCAGAAGTCTAGTAGTATATAAAAAATCATTTATTCTTTATTTAAAAAAAATAGCTCCAACTTATGCTAATCACTTTCGTAAGGGCACTTCTAAGTCGTCGGATGAAATGACTTGTATGATTCAGGTCTATTCAGTCTATTCCATAAAATGATGTATTGAAATGGGACCACTTCGAGACCCTTATTTCCTAAATAAAGAAGGAATCAAGGAAATAAGCTCACAATTTTCAGAGAAATCAGTGTACATACATAAAAAAAATACAAACACACGAATTGAGACCCTCCTTTTTTGGAAGTCGGTTAAAAATAACTATCAGTCTTGTTTGTTTTAGTTTAGCATACAGCTCACAATATCGAAATAATATTACCGATAGCTCGTTTGTTGTCCGTTGCACGGTTTTTGATATGGTTAATTGAATTCCAATTTTATATATTATGATATGGTACCATTCCCTTTGTTGTACAATAGTTTTAGGCCTACTAAGTAAGAGAAAATAACAAAATCATTTTTGCAAATAGAGTTGTGGGAATGTGTTATTTTGTCCGGTTCATAGTTCTAGGCATGTAGGTAACTTCAAGACTCAAAGCGGGTCGCTTTCTTGTTAGAGACAAGTGATATCCTAAACAAGACTAACTGCAATAAGAATATCGGATGTAAATACTCTCTCCGATTCTGAAAAAGAAAGAAAGAAAGAAAAGAAAAAAAATTATTGGCTACTAGTTGGGTGGTAAATAGTTTCTGCTTCTGCTAAGCCGTCTTTCCAGCGCAATATTGAATATACAGACATTTCGTACTTGAGCGCTACAGCGACACCTCGCCGACGACCGATCTATTGATGACCTTAGGAGATGCAGGAATGTCGAGTCTTCTGCCTAACCATCCAAAATCCCGCAAATTTATTTCTTTTCATCACAACTATCATCATTCCAAGCCCAGGCCTCCCATATCCCGTTCTTCGTCCGTTTCTCCAACGGCTATCTTATACCATTAATATAGCTCCGTAACAAATTCACCACGCATGTCCAACTCCCATTGAAGGAATATTCCAACCGTCTACACCGGATACTCGCCGGGGACTTTCAAACCTCATTGAATCGTATGCGCAATTTGTGGAATGAACGTTCCGGGGTGGCCTTTGTACGGACCCAGACGGATTTGACGATGGTAATGAAATATAATGATATCTGAAATCCGTCGTTTGGAAGGGAGTTGACGCTGTAATAAGATTCTGTAAGTTGACGCTGTATCCTACTAATATTATAAACGCAAAAGTTTGTAAGGATGTATGGATGTTTGTTCCTCTCTCACACAAAACTACTGAACGGATTTTGATGAAATTTGGCGCACGGGTAGATCATGTCTTGGATTAACACATAGGCTACTTTTTATCCCGGAAAAACCCATTAACACGGGCGGGCAAAAGCTAGTTTGAAATAATTTAACAAACATACAAATAGGACTTACGCAAATGGGAACCAACCTACAAACTTATAAAATTTCACCTGGTAATAAAAATATCACAATGAATACTTAGCTGATTTATAATTTTCATATAGTTACATACATAGAGAGAGAGACAAAGACACACACGCACACACGAAAGTCTAACAGTCAAGCCTATCATTACCAAAACGGCCAAAACGTGTAAATTGTAAAAATAAATGGTTTTACACATTAAAAGCAAAAATATACGTAACGTACGGACCGGACGTAACGATCCGAACACCGGTGCATTTTCAATCAGATTTATATCGGAGTGGATTAAAATTTTAACGAGTTGTCGTCACACAGGCTTTACTCGTCTTTGTGAACAACGCCTTTGTTAAAAAAGTTCAATGTGAGTGTATAATGAAAGGAAACTGGAAAATAAGCGGTTTGAATTCTGTGATCTTTTTTTGTTAATCTATTAAGTCAGATGGGATTGAATTAAGGAAATATTTTTAACCATAGAGAGCTATACACGTATCTCTAGGAAATTATCTGTATGAGATTAGATTCTTAATGTGGCTGATTAAAAAAATAAATGTACCCATGACATACGTAGCTCAAACACTTAAGTCATATAATGCCTACGCAGATCTTGTATGAAGAAAAGTAGTATTTTTTTTTTATTTAACTCATAATATTACCCTCAACTGCCTCGGTGGCGTAGTGGTATTACAGTAGGTACGACTGTAAAGCTGAGGTCTCGGGTTCGATCCTCGGGTCGGGCAAAGTGATATTGAGTTTTTCTATTCAGTATCAGCCCGGAGTCTGGTACCCGATATGGCGATAGGCTCGCCCCCTATCCATGGGGCGGAATGACGGCGAAAAGTGGGTGTACTAGTTGCGCCTCTGCCTACCCCTTCGGGGATAACAGGCGTGAGTATATGTATGTATAATATTACCCGGGCCAGCTTCATAGTACCTACCTACTTTATCTCTAATTGTGAATTCAGTGTTTTCTTTGAATTTTTTCATAAATAAAGATCAAATAATTAGAAATGATTTACGCCTGTAGTTCCACGTATTTCTAGGAAACCATTTGTGTGAACTTGTATTTTAATGGAGCAAATTAAAATGATGTTAATTAATTCCTGTAACATATAACTACAAAGCTCTTTATAAACGTAAATTATTTTTCTTTTTTCCGAATATATATAAGCCTGGCTAGGTCCAGGTTAATTTATCTTCTCTAATTCAGCTCCATTTTCACGTAAAGCGAAATTGTTACCAAGAAATATTTTATCGTAAGTCCACAAACACCTTTTTCGCATATTTCAAATGTTATCCTACGTCAGCTGAATAAGATTCAGACGACACTATCACAGTTCTTATCAAATCCTCGCTGCGACCAACCACGAAAACACATAGTCACTAAAATATTATTTGAACAATTTTTTTGTATGATCCCTATTAGTTCTGTGCTTGAATTTTGTTTTAAATGTAGTCTGGATTTATTTAGTTTCGTCATTCAATGACAATTCACAGGAAAGTAATTTAACTTTACAATACAGAACTTCATATTAAGCAAGAAACCTTGTACATTCTCAATCCTAAACAAATGTCATAAAATAAATACTCTAACAATTGTAAACATACATTCTATGTGAAATAAATAAAGCGACCATGTTCTTTAAAAAATGTGGAGAAACCTGTATACCTGAGAAATTTCGTTATGCATATTTTTTGATGTATATGAAATCTACAAAGTCGCATTAAGAAATTGAAGTAGACAGAAAATGCGTAATAAAATTATTTTTTTATGGAAACTTGAAAAAGAACAGTCGAAGGTGGGACTCGAACCCACGACCTACGGCGTACCGTGCTGGTGCTCTTCCAATTGAGCCACCTCGACCCTACCTTCGATTGCTAATTTCAAGATCCATATTTAAATCACTTAAAGAAGATGACTATATAAACAATTTAGAATAAAATATAGCCAGTATAGACAGTTCAATTGAAATAACGTTTTAAATAAGAGTAGCTAATTCCGAGATTACCGTCTGCAAGACAACTTAAAAATGCAACCTCTCTAAACTGTAGATATTATGTATACATGTATATGTCTGACTAATCTAACGCAATAAACCAAAGGCGTCCTTGATCTAGTTTCCTCCACTTTATGACTACAACCTTAAGCCCTCAACCTCGTATCCACTAAAGCCTATGTAATTGCCGCTTGGTGTGAAAATTAATAGCCTCGTAAACTTTATAGATACACGCTGTATTGTATAAGTGATCATAGTACGTACTAAATAAGCTATATTTTAATAAAATATAACTATCGTGAAAATACAATTCGTTATAACATATACAAGATATTTATTCCTAATATCTTTCATCTCTACAATTATGTCTACTTTTAAAACTCAATCTCATTCTACAACGCAGAAAACAAAATATGTTATAACCGTGGGTTTCATAAATCAACATTATTCATTCACCAAGAGGTCAAAGGTAGATTAGCTGCTTTGACCGCCAAATTTTTTGTTTGACTTTTGATATGGCGTAACACAGAATAATATTCTGCGGGGAGAGCCAAAAGAACCGACCACAAAGCCCGTTCCAACCGAATATGGGACGCAAAAAATATATTTTGCATTGAAAGTAATTACGACACGAAATTTTTATACTAAATAAGGACGAACATTGACAATCGTTTCATTATCTGATTTCTTCGTCCATGTCAACAAGACAGGGCACCGTTGTACAATATAATGAGCAGACAAATATGCTTTATACAACGTAAAAATACTTTACAGTATAATCACTTTTATTGGTGGTAGGTCTCTTATATGTAAGAGTCTGTCTGGGTGGTACCACCGCAATGTCTATTTCTACTGCCCAGCAGCAGTGTGCATGCACTGTTATGTTTCGGTTTGAAGGGCATTGTAGCCAGTGTAACTACAGGACATAGTGAGACTTAACATCTTATGTCTCAGGATGACGAGCGCAGTGGAATGCCACACAGCACTTTGTAACTCAAGGTGCTGTATGGTGTTTTCACAGTTTATGGGTAGTCGTATCGCTTACCATCAGGCGAACGACATGCTCGTCTCGTCATTCTTCACGCCATAAAAAAAGTCTCTTTATTTAATATAAATACTTTCTTCGAATAGAGAATAAACTTTAAGCTTATAATTATAGTACGTGTTTATTGTAAATTCTTACGGTGTATTGTTTTATAACAAATATCACTAATGTTTATAATATTACCTCTCATAACCTCGCACATTACATCTGGTGTTTTGTAGGCTGCATTACCAAAGTTAAAGGAACTAAGGGAAATTGTAAGGATCAAAATTATATATCCAATTATGTAATCAATCAATAATAAGAAAATCATTACTAGTCCCCTCTGAAACGTTTAATTCATATTAATAATTTATTCGGCATAATGATTAATGGTCTTGAAATGTGACGAGATTTTATTCCGTTTGTATTCACAGATATCTCTAATAACTTAATTTGTCTACAAGCTCACTTTGCCGTGAACATAATGTATACTAGGATGTAATTTTGGTGCTTTGAAAATATATATGGTAATACTTCATGTTGCACTAATGGTTGATTTTGATAATGGCATTTAAAGACGAGACAGCATGCCGTTCGCCTGATGGTGATCGATACGACCACCCATAAACAGTAGCAACACCATCCAGCACCTTGAGTTACAAAGTACTCTGTAGTATTCCACTGCGCTCGTCATCCTGAGATATAAGATGTTAAGTCTCATTATGTCCCGTAGTTACACTGGCTACAATGTCCTCAAACCGAAACACAACAGTGCATGTACACAACTGCTTGGCGGTAGAAATAGACATTGCGATGGTACCCACCCAGACGGACTATTACATAGGAGAGACCTACCACCAGTAAAATAAAATGCTCGATACATAAATCTATGACGGAAAAATCCGTATCCAGAAAAGCAATCTATCTTCGAAGAAAAATGTCGAAATGAACGGGGAATTACATGTCAAGGTCACAGCTCCAACCGCCGAAAATCGCATATTACCAACATAAATTAGCTTGAGGCTCTCGCGAAAAACTTTATCAAATTTACGCCGCCACTTAGTTCAGTTAACCGTGAAATTTCATATAAACAGAAAAAACTCATTACTTATCGAGACATTACTCACATGGTAAGTATGTATAAAAATATTCATAACAAACATGTCAATATGTTTTGGGTCGAACATCAAAACAACGTCATTTCGGCCTTGTGCTGGTTCTCTATCACTTTTCAACAATGTATACGATACATAAAATATGAGAGAAAATTATGGCTTACATAAAAACGGTTACGATACCAAGCCATGTTATACTCGATTATAGACTTAGAATGTCGGCTTACCGAAGCGTGGAAACGCAGTTGAAATCCTCCTAGCCAGTTTCGGTCACGGCGGCCAATCTCAACGGAGATCAGCCAGGTACGCAGGAGATATTATAGTGCACAAGTGTGTGCGCAATACACAGGTGCACTCGCTATTCCTTCACTCTCATAGTCCGGTGAGACGGCAATCCGACATGACCGGAGAGAGATCAAGCGCAGGACCAACGGCTTTACGTGCTTTCCGAGGCACGGGGGTATCACACCGCCAACTTCCTGACTCCGAGCTGCGACTGAGTAAATTTTAAGATGAAAAAACCCAGTCACAATTTTTTTGGCTCGACCCGGGATTCGAACCCAGGACCTCAGCGCGCAAATCGTACTCGTAATGCGTACGCAATACCACTACGCCACCGAGGCAGTCGCAATTAAGCAGCCTGGCAATACAACTGTAACATAGCAACTGTACCCTGTCATTGAAAAAGAAATAAATGCTATAAACAAACTATATACAATTACATTGTGGAAATATATCTATCTATCTATATATATAAAAATCAATTGCTGTTCGTTAGTCTCGCTAAAACTCGAGAACGGCTGAACGGATTTATCTTATCTTGGTCTTGAATTATTCGTGAAGGTCTAGGGAAGGTTTAAAAGGTGGGAAAAATTCAAATAATTGCCGGGAAAATCCTCAAAACAGCATTTTTCTATTTCCCATACAAACGTTTTCTAAATAAAATGGTGTAATTTATAACCGCTGCATAAAATTCAAATTCGCGTGCGCGTTAGTAATCTTCTGACATCTATTACAAATTGTCGATAGGGCACGTAGAGTTTCGTGTCAGTGTCGTATTTAATGATGTTATGTAATTTAGAGATTAGATTGACGATGAGTGGTATAAATGTAAAATGTTAGGTACGTTTCGTTTATGTAATTCAAGTTAATATAAGGTGTTACGTGGATAATAATATACACGACATGTCTATATTATCGTCGACGGTGTGAAAACTTGCCTTATGTAAACGTTGCAAAAAAAATGATGTCAGTGGTTACATTGCTACTAATCGAGTAGGTATGCTAAAACATTTATTTATCTTTGGAAATCAAACAGGTCTATTAATCCTATTAATATTATAAAGGCGAAAGTTTGTAAGAATGTATGGATGTTTGGATGTATGGATGTTTGTTCCTATTTCACGCAAAAACTACTGAAGGGATTTCGATGAAATTTGGCACACGGGTACATCATGTCCTGGATTAACACATAGGCTATAAAGCGGGACTTTTATCCCGGAAAAACTTTTTAACGCGGGCGGAGCCGCAGGCAAAAGCTATAATAATATATAAATGTTGGAATGTATGTTTGATATAAGTATGTTCATCCTACTAATATTATAAAGGCGAAAGTTTGTAAGAATGTATGGATGTTTGGATGTCTGGATGTTTGGATGTATGGATGTTTGTTACTCTTTCACGCAAAAACTACTGAACGGATTTCGATGAAATTTTACACACGGGTAGATCATGTCCTGGATTAACACATAGGCTATCTTTTATCCCGGGAAAATATAAAACGGGACTTTTATCCCGGAAAAACTCATTCACGCGGGCGGAGCCGCGGGCAAAAGCTAGTCCATATAATATTATTATGACTAGCTAACGCTTCACTACTTTGGCAATCTGTCTGGCAGTAAGGGCAGTAACTCTATGTGGCGACTCGAATATCGGATTTGTGAGTTGCTATCTCAAACATTTATTTCTAGAACTGAACCCGTAATTCTAAGTTTAAACTGAAATACATTGTAGAATGAAATTATCGTTTTTTTGCTAAGTAAAATATATTATATTTCGATGACTCAAGAGTTAATAGGTTGGTCTTAGCATTTAAAACGGCCAAAGAAACTACTTTCATAGTTTCCTCAGAACAGTCAATATCCATTTTGCATTACATCATAACCCTACGATGGAACCCTTTACTGCGTTTACAGTATATACATTAAAATTAATTTGTTTAATCGTGAGAGATACCAGATTTTCCAATAAGTCAGGTCAATAGCCTCTCTCATAGAATGTATGAAAAGCAGGTTCTCCTGCAAAACTAAATATATATCATGTCACTAACCCCGTCCACAAGACATACATGTGTGAAATATTTTGTCAATAAATAATAACAGTTTCAATACATATTTAATATATAATAGCCAATAACGTTTAAATCTAGGCTTTACAAGGTTACCCGTAGTCGTTCATGGAAGCTCTTTCGGAAATTGCGGCTCTGCCTCTCGTATATTCGCTCCATTGTCGTCTACGTCGGACATTTGTTATTCCAATGTAGACGGTATTTAATGTGTCCGAGATATTGCATGAAAAGCGGCGATAGCCTAGTTGGGAGTGGAACGGACTGCCGAGACGAATGACCGCACGTTCAAAACCCAAGGACAGACTTTTCTAAAAAGTTATGTGTGTATTCTTTCGCTTTAACAGTGAAGGGAAACATCGTGACAAAACCTGCATATCTTTGAAATTCTTTATAACAATTTCGAAGGTATGTGAAGTCTGCCAACCCGCACTAGGCCAGCGTGGTGGACTATGGCCTAAAACCCTTTCAGTTGTAGAGGAGGCCCGTGCTCAGCAGTGGGCAGTATATAATACAGGGCTAGTAAGATATGGTATGGTAGTAGTATGACCCTTGATTTAAAAACGTCATAATTTTTGAAGTAGGAAAATGTGAAAGCTAATTTCCTGTGTATCCTCTGCCTTTTCATTGTCAAATATTGGCAAGAAAATTATTGTCATATAATGAAATAGTGCCTTGTGTTGTTTATAACGTCGAATGTTGTTGTGATAATTTCTAACTTGTGCATACTTCTATAAGCACTAAAATCGAAGAAAGGAAAGTAACCTAACCTAATATATTATCCCATCAAAAACATAAATGTGAAATGTGGAAGCCAAGTCTATTCATATGCGTGCTGGTCGACTTCACCGACAAAATAATTGAAATCTTAATGGTTGCCAAGCCCTATAGATAATCCTGAAAATCTATATATATAAAAGAAAGTGGTGTTAGTTACACCACTTATAACTCAAGAATGGCTGAACGGATTTACCTGAAAATTGGTGGAGAGGTAGCTTAGAACCAGGAGACGGACATAGGATACTTTTTATCCCGGGAAAATATAAACCGGGACTTTTATCCCGGATAATTGTTTTCTGCCAGTGGAACCGCAAGAAAACAAGTATAGAGATATTTCGAGATCCAGTTGAGGACATAATTACTCTTATCCCGGAAAAAGATAAACCGGGAATTATATCCCGGATTTTAATTTCTCGCGAGTGGAGCCGCCACGACTAAACCACTGAACCGATAGCGATGCAATTTGGCAGGGAGATAGTTTTAAACCCTGGGGAGAATCTAGGCTACTTCATATCCCGGGAAAATATAAACCGGGACCTTAATCTCGGAAAATAGTTTTTTGCCAGTGGAACCGTATGAAAATAAGTATGGAGATAGTTTGTGATCCAAAGGAAATCAATCTCAAGTTTGAGTTACATCTCAAGTAGACATAATGTATGAACAGTTCAATACATTATGTCTACTTGAGATGTAACTCAAACTTGAGATTGACCTATTAATACCGCCCATAGGCTACTATTATCCCGGAAAACAGACACCGGGAATTTTATTCGGGATTTTTTTCCGGAAAAAAATATGGTTAGGTATTATTTACGGGGGGGTGGGGGTGTTTAGGGATTTTAAAATTTCGTTAAATAAGGACTCATTTGGTGGCAGGGAGGTTTTTTGCAAGAAAATTACGCGGAAAATTTGAAAATTTAAGAATACTTAACCGCCATATTAAACGTGTATGTCACTGAATTCCTCCTAAGCGGCTGGACCGATTTTAATGATTTTTTTGTGTCCTCAGGTGGGTTTGAGAATAGTTTCGATTAACAATTAGATCCGGTAGGTGGCGCTGTACTCGGGTTCTAGGATTTCATTTCCTTTTTAGGGCAGGACAACGTCTGTCGGGGCCGCTAGTTATTTATAAAAACACAATCCATTCTAAAATAAATGTAAACTAATATTTCTTTGTTTTTCTGCTACGACAATGTATGATATTTAAAAATATAATTTCTTATATTTTAATAGTCGAATTATTTACACAAAGCAGATAACTTAGTATAAATTTAAGCTCAAGATTTGACTTGGCTAGTCTTCACATACAATTTTTCTTATATTTGGCTAATAAACTTATCTTTATGTTACTGTTTCTATATTGTAAACTCAACATATCCTATTCTTCGAAAAAAATATTTTGTGATAAAACTAACGTTCTTTATTCTAAAGATAATTTACAGATAGTATGCAGATTTTCCGATTGCTTAGAAAATGTTTCAAATCTTAAAAATGTATTGTTTTCAGATTTTTTCCTTTGTATACATACAATTACCTATCTGGACACCAAATTTCAACTTTCTAGGTCATCTGGAAGTGGGTTAGGTTTTTGATCTATATGTCAGTCAGTGATAAAAATGCCGATTTTTAGATGTTAGTATCTCAATGACCGTTTGAGCTATATATATGAAATTTGGGATTCTGGTTAACTTGAGGGGGTTTAATATATAAACCAAATCTCAGGGATTTACGTTTAATAGATTTTGAGTTATGGAGGCGTCAAAAGTCGCTCCAAATGGTTCGGGTGAAACTACACTAGGCAGCTTCGACTTTTTTTCTTTTTTGCTTGGCTTGACACGCTGCCGCGTGTCTCGATTAAAAACTATTACAAGACACCAAACTGGTATCTCAAAAAAGTGCAAAAACCAAAGCAATGACCCAGTTGACATTACGAAGTAGTTCCCGCAGCAAATCCAATATCCATATAGATAAGATAAACTGTGACCCACATAACTTCACGAGTGCATAAGTCATTGTATTTCAGCTTCGCCGTTCATTTTCCAAGTGTTCAAAACAAGCAACAGCTAGATACGGCTATAAATTGAATCGGGCTTAAGTTATATAAAATATATCATTTTTGTAGAACAATTTCAGATCTTCTGAGTATAACTGGTGTAGAGTATTTGTTAACCTTAAGGAGTTGGTCGGATCACACCTTAAATCAAATTATCATATTTTTATACATTCCTTCATAATTATCCTATCAACTTTGTCGAGCCATCGATAAAAATAATCCTAGTATCAGAACTATGTTTTCAACTAATGATGTTACAGACTTAGTTAGGAATATTAAATTTCTGAACACAATTCTCAAAACCTCCATAACAGACCCAAATTAAATATATAATAAAGCACTTTTGAAATTTCCCGCGTATGAAACCTCTATTAACACTGAATATCAAACATTGTGACTACACAAATGTAATTAATAAAACGATATTAAGTGGAAATTAATGCAAGTTCTCTTTACAACTATAAAGCTCGTCATGGCCCGGGGTCGGCTGAAACTTGGCTTAACGGACTCTGCTCGTCATGAAGTGTCGGTGGAAAACGTAAATTCCATGCAAGCATAACCTTTAATAGAATATAAATACGACGTAGGTTTGAGCAACGCGTGCGTGTGGGAAAGGCAAATATAATTTTGAAGGTGGAAACAAGTAGAGCTAACTGTCATTGTCATGCTTGGCCTTTGTAGTAGAAACAGGGCTAACTTAATCCTCGCTTATGTCGACGTACAATTGACTTTAGTCAACCTAATTTCACTTGAAACCATATTCAAGCTCCGGAGTAATGTAATCTTGATGCCAATTACGTAATCCACGTTTACTTTTTGATTTGACGTATACTTTTTGTAAAAATTGTCGCAAAATTATATTTGTATAAGTACATTGCTGCTTACATACAATTTTAGTCCTAGTTTCATAAAAAACAAAGTTGTTTTTGTTTTACAATATTTTTTTGTTATAAAAATAGAAATATGAAACGAAACCCTTTTAATAAACCGCGAGCGAACTCATTTGTTAAACACAGCAGAAATCTCGTGTAAGTTTCGCTGGAAAGTTTTTTTTAGAAGCTAATATGAGTACTCTTATAGCTTATAAACTTTTCCATTACGCAAGTTTCTCGACTAAAGCCAACAACTTGTAATTATATCTTACATCTTATATCTTACATCTTGGTTGTAACTCGATTAGTATGAATATGACATTCAAATAAGATAGAGTGTTAATTTCTTTGATGTTTTATGGTTTGTTTTAAGTCTGGATCTTTGAAATTACATAATTTATTGAGAAACTGGCAACATTTGTTATTAATGAAAGAAATCTAGGCCTGCTGTATATATGTTTTTATTTTTATGGCATTGAATGACGAGACGAGCAAGCCATTCACCTGATGGTAAGCGATATGACCACCCATAAACAGCAGCAACACCATCCAGCACCTATATATATTCATTATAAATATTATTTTTAGTATAATGTTGCTTTCTTTTAATGCACGCGACGGTATTTATTCGTAGCATTAAATCTCCCTTAATTTATACAATTACAATATTTTCAGTCCATAAATAACTCACAGGAGGCAGTACAACACACAGGTCATAAACTATTACACTTCCATTTTTACTATTTTAATAAATACGTAGTAAAACTATTAAACCGATAGGGGGATTCAATTGGGCTGGGCAGCGTTTAGGAAGTTGTACCACATATTTTCGTCGGATATACCACAGAGCCTGAAGACGAAAGTTTTCAACGAGTGCGTCCTCCCCGTAATGACGTACAGAGCCGAGACGTGGACACTGACTGTGGGGCTAATCCATAAGCTTAAAGTCGCTCATCGTGCTATGGAAAGAGCTATGCTCGGAGTCTCTCTGAAGGACAAAATTCGGAACGAAGTGATCCGTCAGAGAACCAAAGTGACCGACATAGCTCTGAGAGTTAGTAGGTTAAAGTGGCAATGGGCTGGCCACATATGTCGCAGAACAGATAACCGCTGGAGTAAGCGTGTTCTGGAGTGGAGACCGCGTCTTGGTAAACGTAGCGTGGGACGCCCTCTAGCCAGATGGCGGGATGACTTGCACAAGAGGGCCGGCAGCAACTGGATGCATAAAGCAGCAGACCAGGCTCTGTGGCGTATCTTGGGAGAGGCCTATGTCCAGCAGTGGACTGCAACGGGCTGATGATGATGATGATGATGAAAACTATTGCTACATACCCCATTTATAAAACCACAACTTAAGCATGTCCATTGTGCAGCTGAGACAGTAATACACTTGACCTGTGCGACGGAAATTCAAGTTCATAAGTTTGCATACTAAATTCAAGTAGGGAGGAATAAGCTAGGAGCAAACACTGTTATCGTTATTGTAACTTTAATTACGTAAGTATAAGGTACTTATTGGCATCGGCCATGCAGCAAGGTATGCCCAAATACCTTCCATTATGTTACGCTAACCGATAATGTAAAAATAACACAATGCCGGCTAATAGGAACAACAAAACATCTAATTATAATGGCTTTGTTTAGACACCTTTTATGTGGCTAATACGGTAGCCGGTAACTAATGATTAATTATTATGCACCAACACGTAGGGGTGGACGTGCAATGAATATGCCCACCGCTGAAACCATAAATAAGCTTAGATCGGATTAATTTTGGTAATAAAAGTTCATACATGCTCACGCCACACGGGCGCAACTAGTGCACCCACTTTTCGCGGGCATATTTCATCCCATGATGTGACGGGGGCCGTGCCTATCGCCATATCGGCACAAATTTCAAACTCCGGATTGATACTGAATAGAGAAACTCAATATCACTGCCCGACCCGAGGATCAAACCCGAGACCTCCAGTATTGCAGTCGTATCGTAATACAACTTCGCCACCATACCATACTATAATAAAAGTTATTTTCAACTATTTCCTACGAAATTCTGCTCGGAACGCGTACTCGCCGAAATAAGATGGATACAACTTTGGCTACTTACTAGATTCATTGACATTTATTTGACAAGGAATACGCCCATAATAAAAGTAAATGGATTACCGGCCAAGGTTCCATCAGTATTTACCGGCTTTGTATTTACTATCGACTTCAAACAAATAAGGTTTCTGGATAAAAAATGTAACACAAAATTAGATGCCGTGCAAAGTTTTATCGAAACGGATTTGCTATTTTCGACGCGATCGACAATCAAATGTCGATACATGTTCCTTCCTTGTTTTGCACAATCGACAGAAGTGAATCGGCGGGAAATTCAGGTTTATCAAACGATAGACATTTACACAATCAAATAGTTCTATCTTTCCTTATAAAATTGTAGGTGCTTGTTTAAGACGAGTGCTCAAGTTGTTTTATTTTACTGGCTCGACAAGGTGAATCCACTCCACCTGATGGTACGTGAAGTGGGATTTAGACAGAGTTCCGACTGACGAGAGATGATTATTCCTTGCCAGTCGTCACAATAGGCTAGTGGAATACTTTTTTCAAAAACATTTATCAAAAATGTATGCCATCCAAAATCTAATGGACAAAGAATTTTCAAAATTTGCCCAATAATAAGTAAGCTATAAAGGTTTGAAATATGGTAGAAGGTTAATTGTCAAATAACAGTGATATCAGACTGTGACGTCACCGGTTGTCACCAGCCATATGGCTGCGTGCGTGCGAATGAGTTAACGCGATATCCCCACTACGCCCCACTTTTCCCCTCACGACAATATTTCAAAAGAGAATAACTGCATTATTTTCAACCAATTTTGATGTCGATTTCACAAAAGATTTTTTTTTTGTATTATTTTTTGTTACACATATCATAATGTACAGTCACCAGCATAAGTAGCTGAACAAATTCAAAATGTCAAATTGCCTATATACTTTTGTGTTCTTACTAATCTTTTTATCTCTTCACAAAAATAAAATAAAAGAGATTTCCTTTACTTTATACGAAGAAGTTTTTTTTTCAGTTTAACTTAACGCGTGTATGGCAATTTGAAATTTCGATTTTGTGCAGATATTTATGCTGCTAACTGTACATAATAGAACATAGGAAACTACCCTATTATGCCGGCCTGTGTGAATCGGATATACATAGATTAATATCGACGGCTACCCCTTTCACCAAATTTAAATTTTAATATTGCCCCAATTTTGAAAATTATTTTTCCATTAGATTTTAGATAGCGTACATTTATTATAATTGTATTTTAAAAAGTAGTCAACTACCCTATTGCTTAGAAGCAATCTACTCGCGTTTTAGCAAACATTGTTGAAGTGCTACAAAAAATATCCTGTAATGAAACCTGTTCTATAACTTCAAATATTTATGGCATGACCAAAAAGAAATATGAAGCCGGCATTATTCAAGTACATAATATATTTCGAGAACGTGGCTTTGTAATATAATCAATATATCTCGCAACGCAACAATTTAAACTTAGCAATGGTTGGGAAACTGTATTTTCAATACACGGACGTGATCCACCAGCTTAGCAGTAGTGGATTTAGTTCGATAAATGTATTTCCAACTGTTAGTGTCAGATACAAACCAAATCTCTAAAACATGATGCCCTAGTCGGTGCGACCGAATGCTATTCTATATCCCTCGTGCTATCTTGAAAGATTTAATATACGTATATACCGAGAGCGCTTACATTATTGTGTAGTCTATGAGTAGTAAGCAATGTTTTACAGTACTGATGTATAGTAATTGTTCTCGCAATATATTGTGTGTGGCTACGCTCAATAGGTAACATTTAAAAATTTTACATGTTTGAAAATGTAACATTTTCGCTTTCGTTCGTAACTTTACCACAACATACAACAAATACATCAAGCCTTTAGCCCCAGAGGGGTCGGCAGAATTGCAACCAGGGCAGCCACTATTACCATTTTTCCCGCTTTGCCCGATCCGGGATTCGAACCACTGCGCCACTGAGCCAGTCTTTATAAAATGTAGTCTTAAATCAATTCAAATCTAACAAAAATAGACGCGGGTTACAATTACAGCAGAAACAATTATTATTACATCAGGTCACGGCATTCAGTCCCACCTTCAGGCTGGGCAGTAGAAACAAAGAATGCACATTCTCAATGAAACAAACAATTACTGTGGCTGTTGCACTAGGCTCCAGCCTTACTATAGATAGTAACTTAAGTAACGTTCCTAGCTAGATCATCTAAATGTTCGTAAATTCTATTTATATTTTATAATTTGTATAAATAAATATTTTCTTTAGTGAGAATTATATATTTTGAATATTGCTTATTTACAAGCACATACATATGATTATTTCCACTAACTTCTACATTGACATTTACACAGTCAACTTTTGCATACATGCGACCTTATTCACTCCGCCGAGCAATTAAGTAACTGATGCATCGATCACGAGTAAATTATGCTGTGGGGTTACGACTCAAGACCGTTTCCGCTCCTAGACTTATTGACTTCCTATTACCCAGTCTATCGTTCACAGGTCGAAGTATAATGTCACAGGGTAATGTTTTCTTTGGAGCTACCAATGGTGTACTTACAACCATAAAGGTCCGCGGCAAATTCATCGAATGAGGTACATGAAAAACCTGTATATATTTATTTTATTTTAGGTCCCAATACAAAAATGTTTGTCTTTAAGGATTGACCTGAACGTTCCGCTTCCTCTCTGGTCAGGGGGCCCTAGAGCTACAGGCCCGTGGCATTTCTATTGTTACGCCTCTGGGAGTTACAGTATCATTGAAATGTAATACGATGCCTTTGTTATAGAAATGAAACTCGTGAAGAAATTATTCTTATCTTAATAGCTTGAAATAAGTTCGTGATATCAAGAGTAAAGTCTTGGTCTACCGCTGCACGCTGAAAGTTCCAACCTTATCATCATCTTCTTTTGTTCAGCGACCTAAGACTACGGTTATGGATGTCATGGACATCTCTGTACCCATTTTAATTCAGTATGTATTACCAAAATATATCCAGTATTGTACTTCCATTTGCAGTACCGAAAACTTGGTCCGAAGTTGAGCGATGTGTGACACAATTTCTCACGAAGCCATGGTAACTTTAAATGTAAACTGTTCTCGTTTAAGTTGGTAATTCACGTGGCAATTTTTTATACTATGGGCTCGACTTTACGTCATCTGAACGCATAGTAGGTTTTTAGTTTTATAATATTTTTCACTATAACATTAAATTAATATTGCCAATTCATAATTTATACACTTACACACTGTTAATGTATGAATGAGTTTCTACAATTATAAGTCTGTTGGTTTGTTTGTACAAACACATGCAGTGTTGAGCACTGCAGCCTCTGTCGACAAGATTACAGACCTTATCACTCATCAGTGTTCACTCTGGAATGAGCTTCCTCCCATGGTGTTTCCTCAGCGCAATCCTTCTTCAAACGAGGTTTAAAAAAGTTTTTTACGGTAGGTACTGGCTTAGCCCTTGGCACTGTTGACGTCCATGGGCGACGGTAACTACTTACCATCAGGTGGGCCGTTAGCTCATCTGCCTTCGAAGGCAATAAAAAAGAAATATCTGAAATAAGATACCTCTGGATACACCCTGGTACAAAAATCTACTCCGATATAAAGGAAAACATGATGTCTCGAGTTGGTAAACTATATTTGTCTATCTTTTTCATGGTGAAGTTTATCAGAGAAATCGAAATATTCTGATTTCTTATATTTACACGCATGTTAGACGTTAGACAATTGAAATATTCTATTATTTTTATAGAAATGACTGCCTCGGTGGCGTAGTTGTATTACGGTACGACTGCAATGCCGAGGTCTCGGGTTCGATCACCGGATCGGGCAAAGTGGTATTGGGTTTGTGTACTCAGTATCAGCCCGGAGTCTGGAATTTGTGCCCGATATGGCGATAGGTTCGCCCCCTGTCAGATCATGGGACGGAATACGCGCGGCGAAAAGTGGGTGCACTAGTTGCGCCTCTACCTACCCCTTCGGGGATTAAGGGCGTTAGTGTGTGTGTTATATAAATCTTAGTTACCGCATCGTCTGCTAGAGCGTAGTGAGACTGCTAACTAGGAGATTTTGGGTTGGAGTATTTTAATTTACACATGTCGTCGGGAAATGAAGATTGCGATCGATATGGCGATTATAATTTATTTATTGTGTGGATAGACACTCCATGAAGAATAAGAAATATGTTACATAGTTAGCCCTTTACCTATTAGAGACAAAGATACGAGCCCATGTACATTCTTCTTATAAATAACCTCAAGAAAAGCATCGTCTCCAACATAAACACGTGTTTACTCGTACATAAAAATGGAGATCATAAATAACGACATGAATTTTGTAGATAATATTTCATGGAAGTGGTATGTGATACATATTGAGACAATATACAGGGTCGGCTTTAAGTATTCAAGCGCCTCGAGCGGAAAGCGATAGACAAAGAATTACTTCTTGAGCAATTTTTGTTTATAAATTATACTCTTAATGGTAGTGTATTTAACTAATCTTATTTGACTGCCTCGGTGGCGTAGTTGTATTGCGTACGCGTTACGAGTACGATTGACGCACTGAGGTCCTGGGTTCGAATCCCGGGGCGGGCCAAAAACATTGTGACTGGGTTTTTCGATCTTAAAAATTACTCGCCCCCTATCACATCATGGGACGGAATAACGGCGAAAAGTGGGTGCACTAGTTGCGCCTCTGCCTACCCCTTCGGGGATAACAGGCGTGAGTGTATATGTATATATATGTAAAAATTACTCAGTCGCAGCTCGGAGTCAGGATTCCTCAGTGATTCTTACCGGACTATGACAGTGAAGGAATAGCGAGTGCACCTGTGTATTGTCACATACTTGTACACTAAAATATCTCCTGCGTAGGTACGCAGACAGGAGGCTGATCTCCGTTGAGATTGGCCGCCGTGGCCGAAATCGGCTAGAAAGGGATTACTCTTTTCCCTTTTTTTATTCATTTTACAAAGAGTTTTTTGTCTTCCGTGACTCTCATACAAACGGCCCAAATGAAGACCAGCGTTGACTGTACTGCCAGCATATTGCTGAGTTGGAGCCTTTTGGCAACAAATATAGTTTTAAGGGTTTTTTGTCTGTTTTTATTTTATACGTGTGTATTTTTGTGTTTACTGAGAATAAATTTAATTTCTTTCTTTCTTTCTTCTTTATCTTTGCGATTTCTTGGCTTCGATAGCCTTCAATAGTAATATTCGTTTCTTTATACAAGAATAGTCAAGCGTCCGTATGAATTGAGGAGCCACTTATTCTAAAAGGAAGCTCACGCCCCTATTGTCTGCCTTAATGGCATAGTTTTATTACAACATGACTTTTTTTTTTTGTTTACGCGGAGAAAGTGAATTATTACTACCGCCCAGTGTTCAAGTGGAACGACTGAGCGGTTATGTTGGGTTCACCGTGCCTTACGACCCGACGTTGAGCCGCCCGGAGAGATGGAAAACGTCGGGCGACCGCCGAGCCGAGTCCCTAACCTATGTACACCGCACGGCATACCAACCAAAACTCCGCGGTGGCCATCTTCGGCGCATTAGGGACGGCTGCGGGCTTCCTCCGACTCACGTCTAAGTTGTCGTCCGCAACCGCCCTTGCGCGTACCGCTATTGCGGTCCGTCTCCTGTTGTTGGGGGGGGGGGGGGGGGGCTCAGAAGCCCCCGTACACCGAAGGACGCCCTCAGCGTCAAAGGCAGCGTGAGGCCTAACCGCCACGCTGCCGTCCATCACGGGGGTCACAAAAGTTGGCTAGACTAATAGATGGACGGCCCCTTTCGCCCACCCGTGACCCCCGGAGGATTACGACCGTTTCTCGTGTCGATGTCCCGGATTCGATTCCCGAGTCGGTTAAAGTGATTTTAATGTTTCTTGCTAAGTATCAGTCCCTTTTCTGAAATTTGTGCCCTCTATCGCATCGTAGATCGGAATGCACACGGCGAAAAGTGGGTGCATTAGTTGAATTTGTTCAGCTACGTATGTGGCTGACTGTACCTACAACTTTGGGGCGAAAAGGCGTGACTGTGTGTATATGTGAGTGAAGTATTATTTAATCAAATACTTATAATAATTTTAAAAAGTAATATTGCTCAATGATTTCTTATATTTACGCGAATGTTATACATTGAAACAAAACTATTTTACGGATTTTATCGTAGTTTATCGCTTTATATTTACTCCCGACGTTTCGAATACTTTACAGCCTTCATTATCACGTGGAGGACTGAGGTGTTGGTTGTCGTCGGATTATAACGATACCTACGTCATTTTGGCGTCGACTCAAAATGACGTAGGTATACATTACATTAATTAAAGAACTTAGTTATTAAGGTTAAACATTGTTTTTTGATTTTTATTTTTTTTTTCCAAATATATAACTTATTTAAACATTTTTTCATTCCAAAATATCCGGTTGCACATTTTAATAACACTAAACAACAAATACAACATTCTATTAATAAAACAAGTTAGAATTCCAAATTCAGATACCGATATAGCGTACAATTCCAAAACCGCATCAAATATTATTCACGTTGGTCGGACAGTATGAATAATGGATGGCATCCTGTGCCCAGCTTAGTGTCAATGTGATCACGCTCGCCCGCTCACACATTGGATTATTTGGTATAAATGACAAAAATCGTTTTCGATCTAGATTCCAGCTAACGCTCACAGGATCTGTACCGTATAATTTGTATCAAAGCATTGGCGGGAACGAGGTTTCGTGCCATCCATTAAACTCCTAATTCCTATCGACGAGCAGACTATTGGATTCTACGAAGATATACCAAATAAATATTTAACATACCTATTACCTAGATTCCGTGAGTAATTTCCATTGCTAGTTAACCTATCTAGCTTAGCTAGCAATCGAAGTTACATCATCATCATCATCATCAGCCTTTATCAGTCCACTGCTGGACATAGGCCTCCCCTAATGAGCGCCATAGCGCCCTGTCTTCAGCTTGCCGCATCCAGCATCTGCCTGCAGTCTTTCGCAGATCGTCATCCCACCTGGCCGGAGGGCGTCCTACACTACGTTTGCCCAGTCGCGGTCTCCACTCAAGAACACGTTTACCCCAGCGGTTGTCGGTTCTTCGCGAGATATGGCCAGCCCACTGCCACTTCAGCTTGCTAATTCTTTGAGCTATGTCGAAAACTTTGGTTCTCTGTCGGATGTATTCGTTGCGAATCCTATCCTTCAGAGAAACTCCGAGCATAGCTCTCTCCATAGCCCGCTGAGCGACTTTAAACTGGTGGACCAACCCTACCGCGAGTGTCCATGTCTCGGCTCCGTAGGTCATGACGGGTAGGACGCACTGATTGAAAACTTTCGTTTTCAAACATTGCGGTATGGATGACGAAAAGACTCGACGTAGTTTTCCAAACGCTGCCCAGCCCAGCTGGATCCTCCTAATGCATATATACATATAATTACATAATATAATTATTAAATTATTTATCTAAATACATGAATAAATATACGATAACATTATTTATATACTGGTTACCAATTTTAGAGTTCGTGTCTAATTAAAATCGCTAACTAAGTTTGATAAATACATGAACAAATATGCGAAAATAATGTATATTATGTCAGAAACGGACCGAGCAAAACCCAACGCAAAAAGCCACTGAAAAAGTCTCAGGAAAGCAAAATTCTCAATTCCGTAAACTTGGACAACATACTTTCTTAAGTTATTATTTTGGTTTAAAAACAAACTGCTCCACCGATTTTAATATAAATTCAATGTGACTAACCTGAAAGTACCATATCTTTTGTAATGAAAAAGAATTTTCCAAATCGGTCAATAAATGACGGAGTCCTGATGTAACAAACATAAAAAAATACACGTCGAATGAACCTCCTCCTTTTTTAAGTCGGTTAAAAAGGTTGAGTCGAATAGCCTGCAGCATCGCAGGTAAATATTGCGGCATCGCCTCCTATTTTCCATCCCTTGTAATTGAATAACGACCCCTGCTGGTACGCTGATGTTCAGAAAAATAATTTTATTATCTCGCTTCTTTTTCTTTTGATGTAACTTAGTGCGCAATATTTAAAATACGTTGCTATCTCATTGTTAAGTCTTGAGATATTGCCTATTAACTTGGATAAAAGACACCAGCATAATTAAAATTAAAATATCGAGGGGCAGAATCATAATATTCGAAGTGCAAATTAAAGGAACAAGATTGTTGGGAAATGGGTCGCCTTTTTAATTTTATGTAATTGAGTATAGAAAGAACAAGGTAGAGAAAACGAGCTTGATCGACAGCTAAAATCAATAATCATGTTTACTTTGGAATTTCTACCTATAGGGGAGCAATATAGAACCCCTTTAGTGCGACGCAGTGACGAGACAGTTTTTATTCGATGATATATTTTACTATCTCCATCACTAACGGCGTAAGGGGGCGGGGGGTCCGCTCTTGGTACCAAGCACTAGGGGAAGACAATTTTAACTCATTTATACGGGCGAAGAAAATTGAAAGAACACTGTATGAAAAAGTATTTGCTGCTTACTCCGGGTATGATTTTCATGTCAGGGTCGTCTTTATCCGAAAATGCCAGGGGTACGTGGTACGCGCAGGGCCTAGGTGGCTGCAAGCCGATTGCCAGCTAAAACATGATTGCAAGGGGTTGGTTCTAGAGAAAGAACCACCCTGGGTACCAACCCATACTACGCTGCCACTGATCTACATTTTAAAAATTAAATATCGTCACTACTCACCTCTTCAGTACATTTTAGAGTTTAAATGAACTTTGACCTATTTATAATGACCTAAATTTACAAAAAGTAAGTTTTGTTATCGATGTAGCAACACACATATTACAATTCGTCCCAATGTATTTCACCTCCAAAAATATATGATCATGAATCACGACCAACAATACATATTACCAGACCATCCAGCCTCTTAAAACTTTATTATTGATAGTATAGAAAAACAAAACATAGACAATACAAAAATACATTATCCTATTACGAGCCAGCCACTTTTCATAAATAATGAAAGCTGAAGCTGGTCTCGATAAAATAAAATGCGACCAATTAGGGAAAACAAGGTGGTCGTGCCTTCGGATTAATAACCTTAATTAACGGTTAAGGAGCGCAGGGGATCCTTAAAGTGACGGCAACTACCGACCGAGACGATTTTACTGCGTTCATCTAGTTTCAAAACGAATATATTGTTATGATTACCGACTTGATCCCATGTTTTCGATAATTGTTGGCTTTTTACAGAAGCTGTGTCTCGTTTCATGACATCGTAATACTTTTACATTTTTTTTCAATTGGCAATAATTATAAATTAAACTTATGTTAAACATAAAAGTTTGCTAGGTGCTTGTTACTCAATCACTCCAGAACAGCTGAACGGATCTGGATGAAATTTAGCACAGAGATAGATCATAGTACTAAGTCTAATTTTGGCCGGAGAAATATTTAGCAGGACTTTTATGCCAGGAAAACCACTGCACGCGGGCGGAGCCGCGACCAAAAGCTAGACATAAATATGGCTCTATTGTCCAAACAACAGATAAAGTATGAGAAACCTGCGACAATTTGACATACATACATACATAAACTCACGCCTTTCTCCCATTGGGGTAGGCAGAGACTATGGAGCGCCAGGTGCTACGATCCAAGCATACCTCTTTCGCTTCTTCCACAGTCATCAGTCTCTTCATACATGCTCGTCGGTTACGAGAACTCCTTATTTGACCCTTCCTCAAGAGGTCGTCAATTTGGTCCATAAAGGTACGTCTAGGACGTCCCCGTCCGACACTACCACTCACCTTCGCGACATAAATTTCTTTCGTTACTCTCCTTTCATCCATACTTTCAATGCGGCCAAACCACCGAAGCATTCCTTTCTCAATCTTAGTCATTACATCTTCTTTCAATAATGCGACAATTTGAAAAACCAAATATATTAAATTCATAAATTGCTACGTATTAAACTTCAGAGTTTATTCAGTAAATATCACATGTGAATAAGCATCCCCAGTAAACCAGACGAAAAAGCGATTTTAGTCAAATGTATTGGAATTCGCGAAAAATTATGGCAACACAATTATTAACCCAGGGATCGAAGTCGTAAAAATAAATGATCGTTTTTATAGCGTCGGTGCGGGTCCAATTTTATGATGTGGGAATTTCAGTAGCCCCGTAGTATTATGATACGCTTATCTATACCGCTTCTAGTTGCTAAGTTTTCAGTCCTCGTTATAATGCAATTGATTTCCATCTGAAAGGCAAGAGTATTCATAGACCGATATATTTAAACCATATTTTTAAACCATTTATTTTTCTTCACACACATAAAAACAACAAAAAAAATATAAAAAGAAACACAGTTAAATATTAAGTATTTTACGTTATTAATATATATTATTATATTATATTGATTTCTTAGAACTTCTGAATAATATTAAGTTTAAATCAATATATGCAAAAACTTTTTTATCCAACCACTGGTTCGTGAAAGATACTTGATAAGTAAATTACTTTACTTTACTGGTGGTAGGACTCTCATATGTAAGAGTCCGTCTGGGTACCACCGCAATGTCTATTTCTACCGCCAAGCAGCAGTGTGCACACACTGTTGTGTTTCGGTTTGAATGGCATTGTAGCCATTGTAACTACAGGACATAATGAGACTTAACATCTTATGTCTCAGGATGACGAGCGCAGTGGAATGCCACACAGTACTTTGTAAATCAAGGTTCTGGATGGTATTTCTACTGTTTATGGGTGGTCGCATCGCTTCCATCAAGCGAACGGCATGCTCGTCTCGTCATTCAATGCTATAAAAAAAAATTACCAATTCACAAACTTTGCCGACATAGTCATTACTATTTGAAAAGCAATGTAACCAAATAATTCCAGGCCATGGCTAAAACACGTGGAGCAATACAAATAAACTCATATTAGTTTCAGATAACCGACGCAAAATTTCCACTATGGTATTCTAAATTACAATTTACAAACGCACTTTATGAGGTATTCGCGTATGACGCGTAGTAACGCGCCAACAAATTGCATTCCTCTCCTCGTGGCTAGATATTTTGCCTTAACTCACAAAGGGGATATGACACGCGTTATAAATTGTCTATCCATAGTTCCCCAACCGTTGTGGACGCAAAAACATTAAAATGACAAATTGTTCGGAGCTGTGATTCCATTTTTCAAAGAGAAGGAGGTGCGACTCGAAATCCGGCAAGAAACGTGTATTAATTCACACAATTTAATTCTCAGCAAGCGGTTTGTTGGAGTGTGCGATATTTACTGATTGTAAGCGTATGGCGAATTTTAGACCTTGTTCAGAAACTGGCACGTTGTGAGGCTCATGAGTTTCGCACAAAAGGGTAGTTTCCTTTGTTCTGTTTTATACATAATATTATGTGTTACAGAAAAGTGTGTGTGCAGCAGTTAGCAAAAGTGAGGGCATGGTGGGGATGTCGCGCTATCTCTTTCGTACGCACGCAGCGTTATGGCCGGTGACACGCTGTGACGTCACAGTTTGATATTACTGTTATTTGTCAATTTTCCTCGCGGCTCCACACACGTTAAAAAGTTTTACCGGGATAAAAGTCCCACTTTTCAATTTCCCGGGATAAAATATAGCCTATGTGTTAATCCAAGATATGATCTACCCGTGTGCCAAATTTCATCGAAACCCGTTCAGTAGTTTTTGCGTGACAGAGAAACAAACATCCATACATCCAGACATCCATACACACTTACAAACTTTCACGTTTATAATATTAGTAGCATTACCCCTTCTACTAAATTTCAAAGTTTTGTAACTTACTATTATTGCGCTAATTTTAAAACTTGTTTTCCCGTAGATTTTGGATGACATACATTTTTGATAAATATTTAAAAAAAAACACTAGTCATCTACCCTATTTAAATAATACAACTTGTACGTTTATAAAGATAAAATATCCTTAATCTTCATAAAATTTCCAATAAACTTACGATTTTAATTTATATACAATAACCTAATGGAAAAAATATCGAGTAATAATGAATCAAAAGTATTCTATTGCAAATTAAGGTATGCAATATTTTTAGCACATTGTATTACATTTTTACTCTAGATTGTAATGTAAAATTACGCAAAAACTTACAACTACTCTATCCTATACCTATCTTGACTCGAAAAGTTTGCTGGAAACATTTCATTAATCCACGACTAACAGTCAAGTACGACCTCTTTAAATGCATAGAAGACTTGCTGCGTCTAAAATATGATGATATCCATAAATCTCTCCATCACCTTAGCATGAGATTTTTTTTTCGTGTAACAAAACGTAATTACCATTCTACAAACATTTCTAATACGAACGACAGTCGAATTTCGATTTGCCGGCCAGGTAAACTCTCACGTCTACATGTCGCCGAGAATTGTGTATACAGTAGTGTTGGGTAGGACATACAAGAGGTGGTACTATCTCGTACATGATGTCAAAATGTAAGAGCTGCTCTACATTTTATATTGTACTACTTCAAATTTCATGTCGTGGTAGTCACGAAATCGCGTTACTCTGTCTTAGTAAAATTACAGGACGAGGCTGTCCTCCTGTGAGAGGGAGCGAGACGCATGCTAGAAATTACAAAAGTACGTCATTCTTCAAGGAACATAAGACATATTTATACTCGTTACTTCGCCGAGCTTCAGTACGCCTCTCCTCATTTGAAGTGGGACATTGTACTGGCTTAGTGCAAAAAAGAGGCTACTCTTACAAACTCTTTTTTATGTCGTGTCCTACCCAACGCTAGTACACAGTCACAGGAGCCGTTACACTCATACATCGATCAATAGCCGACCAGACGAAGGGCTTATTGCCGGTGAACTGTTCGCAACAGTCGCATTACCGTCAACGTAAAATCGCTTAAATTCAAATCGTCGTGTAGGTCCCGACGCGGTCGCGCAGGATTGAATCGCTTAAGCGACAATGTCGTTTCGGTTCGCCTCAAATTACACCAATGGGTTTTCGATATACTACCCATTTGCGAGACCTTTTAGGTTAGGCCGCTGATGCAATTTGTGACCGTTGGCTTTAATGAAAACAGGTTGTGTTGTCGATAAGACCTTGGATTTTGATTAGAACATCGTTTTTAATCACGTAAAGGTTTCTAGGTCTTTGCATGTTCAGAAAACTTGTTGTATGGGGACCGACCGCTTGCTTAGTCAAAATTTTATTTTTGATCTGTGAAACTTACACTTCTTCGACTTTATTTATACAAAGGAGTAACCAAATTGTCTTTAATAAAGACGGTGACGAGATAAAGTTTAGTTAACCCCATTTCACAAACGTCGATGATAACAAGCGAAGTTTTGTTTAACTTTAAAACGAGGAATAAATGGAGAACAGTTTCTTGTTGTCTTCAGTCGTCCGTAAGCTGGGATGGTCCAAAAAACTAATATTTTTCCCGAAAAGTTTTTATTGCCTTTGTTATTATATCGGAGTAGAGGTAAAATTCTGAGGATCCTCCGCTAAAAACACTCGGATTGACGGTTTTGTTCAAAATTTTAAATAGAAAAAGTTAAGTTATTCTTTTCGTTTTTTTCCTTATTTGCATAAAATATTAACATTGTTTTTATTGAAACAAACGCTTTGTAAAATAGCATTATGTACATGTTCTTTAATGAACCTAGGAAAACTAGAAACCTAAATTATAATCAATAAAAAAGGTAATAAGCTCATTAGTGAAGCTGTTGAGATTATAAAAATACAAAAATTCCAAATGGAGAAATTATCACTTGTCCTGTATCGTTCAATAAATAGGGATCAAGAAAATAGACGACACAGACTCTCATAATAAATATAACGGAACAACAGACAAACTAAACCCATAATCATCCGTTTAACCTCTGAAACCAATGAAAGGTATGAATCGATATCAAGGCAGAAATTCACAAAGTCAGTAGTTCGAACGGTTGCTTCTAAAAACGACCAGAAAACATAAAATTGGTGTTTTAACTCCATCTCGCCACAACACAGCGTTTTTTCTAACTTTGTACACACATGTAGCAGTTTATTGAATGATTCTGATAGCTCTTATACTGCCAGTTACATTAAATATCATATTGGCTTCCAAACCAACAATAACATTCCGTAACAAAGTTCCTGTAGGTATTTCAGTACAGCTGTCGAAGATTTCAATATCAATTAACGATATTCTACTTTTACTATTATTAAATTGTCCCTTATGTTGAATAAATTATGTTTGTGTTTTAAAAGTATTCTATCGTACAAAGGTCGACTTAAATAGAGAAACGTTTTTATGTTTGGTTTGCTTGTAAATACGCGCGCACGAATCTGTCAGTAGCACGTCAACTTCAGAAGAAATGATTTATTTCAGAAGAAATTCATTTTCGTTCATTAACTGGTGGAGATAAGGGTGAATTTGCTATATTACGTTTCAGATTTTCGCTTCGATCCGCTTCGACTCTGCGCTCGTATGAATTGACCCGTAGTCTTAAACACAAAATCAACTAATAACACAATATAATCTAACAGAGCTTGATATCTGACATAAAATTAACGTAGGTAAAAGCAATTATTATAAATCATCTCAAGTGCCGCTTAACTTTAGGGATACAAATGATTGGTTCAATAAATTTTGCCACAAACATGCGCAAAACATCAACAATTTCAGATACGGACTTGACAGGAGGCAAATTAATGAACTCAGGTCAGAGCGGATTTATTAGGGTACCGTAGGAAGGTTCTCTCATTGATTGCCGTGCTTAAACAAGTTAGATCAATTGGCTGCCAAGCGTGTATCTTACAGATCACTAGATGAATAAACAATTTTTAATATAGCTACCACAGATAGGTTTTACAGAAATGGTAAAGCAACTGCATCTGATTGGGGCGGTTGCGGACGACAACTTAGACGTGAGTCGGAGGAAGCCCGCAGCCGTCCCTAATGCGCCGAAGATGGCCAAACAAAAAAAAAAAAACTGCATCTGATGGTGTCTCGCCAATCGACATAACTATGCCAGCTTATTTGAAATCGGATATACACAAGCTGTTTCCGGAATGCGACACACTTACCTGAACCAGTATGGTGGATTTTGTATACCTTGAGTAGTCTCTCTCCGGGCGCATATATCCTAACACCAGCAAATTTTCGTTCGAATTCGTTCGGAATAGTGGTAGTCAGTACGTATCATGAAGTGGTTTGGGGTGACGAGCTCTGTTCACTGCTTACATATGTTTATAATTCAAAGTCTTAGGACAAATTCTGACAACTTACGAAAAAAAACTACTCTAAAAAGCATTTAAATTGTCTTTTTTTATTTAAATTTCATACATATTTTATTCGTTCCAAAACTACTCTAAAAAGCATTTAAATTGTCTTTTTTTATTTAAATTTCGAATGTCACCTTTACGGCCAGTTCTTTATTGTTACTGGCTGGTTTCACAGGGCAAGTATAAAAGTGTCGCTCAACTTTTCGTGAGAATTTTTTCCATCTAGCTCCCTTTCACAACGCGCGATAAGGAACTTCGTTCCAATAACGTATTCGGGAAAATACTTTATCATACTGAAATATCCAGCGAGATTTGCCTGAATCTCACAGTTTTAATTTATAAAATATTTTTTTCGTTCTACTCAAAGGTTGATCTGATGCAGACGACAACTATATTTTGATACATCTTTCTTTCTCTCAACTATTTCGGTTCATGTTTCCAAAAAAATACTATAAAGTACAGACAAAAAACAATTTTAAACCAATTCCAGACGTAGCACAAACAACGCATATTATTTTAACATTTGCCATAATTAATTCTGCGCAAATAACTATATGCTAAACGTTCAAAACACATTAATCTAAGTGTGTTAAACAAGCGAAATAGATCCATTTGAATGTTACGGCAATAGAAGGTATACAGCCAAATTATCCCCAGTCGTTCCAAAAGCATCTATTTAGTATTCAAACTTAGTAGCGAACCTATTCGTTCAAATTGACTTACAGGACAGGTGAAAAGCTTGTAGTAAAATGCTCTGGCTCCGAATAAAGGCCATAAATGTTGTGAATAAGCAAAAATGTTTGAAATGGGAGTGAAATATTTGTAGGACTCTGAGCTCGGCTACATTTATTGGCAATATGACGGATAGTAATGATTTGATTGGTCAATATGTAAAATAGAATTGGGAGTGGCTATTGTGAAATTTGCCAATAAATATTGTTCTAAATTTATACGTAATAATCAATCCTTTTTCTCGAGGAATAAAATCGATTTTTCGCTACCACCAATAGAGGGTGAATATAACGGTTATGTTTGTTTCACCAGTCTTACTGTCCAATATAGACGCTCGGGAGTATAGTATCATCCGAATGTACCCGGACGACTGCTCTAAGAGCGCTGCGTTGTAGATCCCAGGCTGGTTACTCCTCGAGAGTATGTTGGGCCGTCCCTCACAGCCGACGCCACAATAGTCCTTCTTCTTCTTCATCAGCGACATGAAGCCCACTGCTGAATATAGGCCACAACGGTTACCCACGGCGAACTCTTCTTTTCCGATCCGACTCACGAACGAATCGAAACACTCGTGGTCCAACTACACCTGTGTTAGATGGAATGTAGGCGTACCGTGGCGCTTGTCAAGCCAGCTCGCACAGCCGCGACGGTCCTCAAGCCAACATTCGGGCTTCAAGCCTAGTGCGCTGAATCAATGCTTAGAGTAGGTATCAAGCATCCGTTATTACTCAGAATCACAAGCTCAAATGTTTGGCAATATTCTACACAGAATCAATAACAATATCTATAATAATTGCTACAACTGGCGTTGAATCTCTACAAAGCTCCCAGCGCGGCGTCGAGTTCGCTCCACGATCCATTTATACCGCCTTCGAAGCTGGAATCACGTCCGCGCAGGGATTTCCCCCTCCTTACTTACTGTTGTTTATTGACACAATACCTACATGCATGGTATTTCGATTAATTTACCGTTTAATAGTATTTAACCAAGTTCAATAAAGGATGTTCTCAATTCATGTTTGTTTTTTTAAGTATATACTAGTAAGTTTTTTAAGAATACGTAAGTGAAACCGTTATTTCTAGTAATTAATTTATATACTGGTAATAACGGCTTGTTCTTTACTGCACCACTGTTGAACACGGACGTTCTTGACCATCTTGATCCTCTACCTATATTGCTTAAAGACAAAAAAAATATATTTAATAATTAGCGAAATAAATAACTTGCTTCGATTTTTGGATGCATTCAGTACAAAAAAAAGTACTCTTACTTTAGGGCTCTAGGAAAACCAACTAAGCGATATTACTAAAGTAATAAACAATAACACGTTCACTTTCAATAAAGTCCTTAGTTTTTCCACGTACCAAGTTTTAAAAATATAATCCATCTTGCCACAACTGCTATGTCTAAAAATATATCTGTCCTAGGGTTGTACAAATTAGAAATATGAAACACTTCCCCAGTAATACCTACGTTTAACAACCATTCGTCAAATTACATTTTACAGAAATGTGTACAAGCCATTACACGATATTTTTAAATTACATGACCGGTAGAAATAATTCCTTTTATGATGTTAAGAGCAATATTTTTACGGTTCTCAAATTTTCCAGGCAAAGAGCGGCGATGAAGTTTCTCCCATAACTTTTTTGTGACCATTCAATTTGTTTGCCGTCCACTCGCACTGTGGTATAGAAGTTTAATGGAAACTTATACTTGGCGATACTTATGACCTCTTTGTGTGACTTCACCCAAGGAGTTGCGGGTTTTAAACATTTTTCTTAGAAACTCTTTGAAAGTACCTCATTTAAGTTGATCAATACTTTGATTGTCGGGTTATTGTGGATAGCAATATATGGCTGGCAAATACTCAATTTATTTACGGCCCTAATTTTGTAAATCCTATGAATATAGTGTTTGAGCTTTTACACTACTTTCACTCGTACTTTTTGAGCGTTCCTTAGCATAGAGCGTATGATTCAGGTCTATTAAGCCTGTTCCATAAAATGATGAACCCTAAACCAACATATATTGAAATGGGACCATTTTGAGACCCTTATTTACTAAATAAAAAGGAATTAAGGAAATTGGGTCGCAATTTTCAAAGAAATCAGTGTACATAGGTACATAAAAAAATAAACACATGAATTAAGAGCCTCCTCCTTTTTTGGAAGTCGGTTAAAGACCACTCCTTATGTTCATGACATAACTGACTAGACATACACACCAAAATGAAACTTCCGCGTAAATTTAACTGCATACGTAACTAATTCAAAACTACAAAAAATCGTCCCAAATTACTTTTTTTTATATCTGAGGTAACTTTAGTGTAACATGGCCAATCAAATTAAACTGGTCCGTATTTGTCCGCAACTGTAAAGAAGATAAGTAACCAAATTAAAATGTCTCCATGGTGAGAGTAATAAAAACATTATGCTCAATACGGAATATCAAAGTAAAAAATAATAAAATAAAATAAAATCATTTATTGGTCAAATAGACTTATAAAAAAGCACTTATGACAGGTCATGACATGAAGGTAGACACAATAACAAAGGTACATAATAAACCAATGAAGTAATTTAAAGTTAAATATTGAACAACCAGCACGGGCTGATAGGTACAGAGGACACGGACATTAGGGACGGGAAAAGGGCTAGGGAAAGGAGAAGTGGAGCTGATATAAAAGAAAGGGAAGGAGTATCTTTACATTACGAGGAAAGGAAACGCCACGGTCCTCGCCGGCGAGGATAAAAAGGTCCTAGCCTAGCTAACCTACCAGCCTTTCACTAGCTACCTAAGCGATGACGACCCGAAGAAGAAAGGCAGAAAGAAACTCCGGGCTTAATTTTTTCGTCATCAATTGTCATGATATACTGCATTTTTTTTAAATATATATTTTACAGTATGATTAATACATAGGTTAATGCATACATGAATGTAGCCCTAAGATATAAATGAAGTACTACTACGAAGCAACCAAATAACAATATATTGGCGTTCATGATGCATTAACCCACGCTTACAAATACAATTTACACTAAATAACTACTACAATGTCAAAATGTCAAAAGCAAAAAAAATAATTAAAAAATGTCATATTAAATAAATTGAATTAAAATGTCACAAATAAAAAAAAAAAAAAGAAATATATGTAAAAATACAATATGGACCTAGCCATATAAATGTCATATTATAATATTTTTTTTTTAGGCGCTCAATGTGAAAGCCCGGTGCCTTAGTGCTGTGCGCAGGACTGATTCCAAATATCCTTGTCATTTAAATAGTCTGTCACTTTGTAGTAGCCTCTAGAAATCAATGCACGTTTAACATAAGGCTTAAATTGGATTTCAGGCAGATTTATTACTTCAGAAGGAAGCTTATTATAGAATTTAATGCAGTTGCCCATAAACGAATTACTTGTTTTGCTGAGCCTAAACTTTGGAACTGCAAGTTTATTTTTGTTTCTTGTATTTATGCAATGTATATCACTGATTTTTGTAAAGCTATCTAGATTTCTGCGGACATACATTATGTTTTGGAATATGTATTCAGCGGGCAAGGTTAGTATATTAATATCTTTAAAAAGGTCTCGAAGAGAGTCGCGGGATCGAAGATCATAAATAGCGCGAACAGCTCTTTTCTGCAATGTGAAAATAGTCTGCAGATCAGCTGCAGAACCCCATAGCAGAACACAGTACGACATAATACTATGAAAGTAAGCAAAATACACTAACCTGGCCGTCGCCACGTCTGTCAGTTGCCTAATCTTTCTAATAGCAAAAACAGCGGAGCTTAATTTACCAGCTATTCTATATATATGCGAACTCCACTGTAGCTTAGCATCAACTGTATTTCCAAGAAAGACAGTAGAAGGAACAAGATCTAAGACTTTTTTATCTAATACAATATTCGAAACATGTTGAGTATTGTGTAGTAGGGAAAATTTTATACATTTGGTTTTCGCCGCGTTCAAAAGTAGATTGTTTGCGGAAAACCAGTCTGAAATGAAACCAAGTGTTTCATTAGGCTCTACAAAAGTCTCATTTTTCCTATTGATCTTAAAAATAAGTGAGGTATCATCAGCAAATAAAACTACATCCGCTTTGCTATTTATCATGTAAGGTAAGTCATTTATGTACACTAGGAATAAGAACGGTCCTAATATGGAACCCTGAGGTACCCCTATACTAACAGGAGACCCTATAGAATTAATATTATCGATGTATACTTTTTGATGCCGATCTGAAAGATACGATGATACCAATTTAAGTGCTTGTCCCCGAATACCATAGAAATTAAGTTTCAAAATTAGTGTTCTGTGGTCAACGCAGTCGAATGCCTTGGAGAGATCACAAAAGACCCCCAAGGCATCCTGTGATCCCTCCCAGGATTCGAGTACAGATCTAACTAAGGCATGACCGGCATCTTGTGTAGACCGGCCCTGGGTAAAACCGAACTGCCTATTATGTAGAATGTCATTTTGATTAAAGTGCAACAGCATTTGTAGTAACATTAGTTTTTCAAAAATTTTGCTTAATGCTGGTAGTATAGATATCGGCCTGTAATTAGAAGGATTATTTAAGCATCCTGATTTAAAAATTGGTACGACTTTACTTATTTTCATGAGATCCGGAAATATGCCGTCTTTAATACAGAAATTGAATATTTCCGCTAATATTGGGGCAATCCTAACTATGACCGATTCTAACGCTTTGACTGATAACCCCCAGACATCTTCAGTGGTCTTTAGTTTTAAGCTTCTAAACGCTTTGACAACATCGTAATTGCTAACTACTTTAAATTCAAAATTGTGTTGCGAGTAATTGACATTACGCCTGAGCAGAACTTCAGCGGCTTCAGGTGAAGATGATAGACCTTTTGTAGTTTCAAAGGGAATGTTAGTGAAGTAGTTATCGAAAAAGTTGGCAACGGTATTTTTATCAGAAACCAGTACGTCATTTATATTAAGTGCGATTTCCTTGTCAGTCCTATTTTGGCCAGTTTCAGAATTAATTATTTTCCACGTTGTTTTTATTTTATTATCCGATTTTTTTATATTGTCCCTAACGTAAGAAGCTTTAGCCAGTTTACACACTATTTTAAAAATTTTAGAGTATGTTCTTACATAATTAGCAAATTTGACATCAGGTGTAAAGGACCTTTTGTCGTATAATTCGTAAAGAACATCTCTACTACGCCTTATGCCTTTAGTTGCCCAGGCACTAAATATTAATTTATTTTTTATTGTAATTGATTTAACCCCACAAGTCTTATTAAATTCACTTGTTATAGCATTAAGAAGGTTTTTAAACATATCGTTTGGATTTTCCGTTTTGTGTGTCAATAAAGGTAAAATTGAGTTTAACCTAGTACTAAATTTCTCTAGTCTATACTTTGACAATGGCCTAAATTGTATGATTTTATGACTTTTAGAACTGTATGAATTTAATTTGACCATCTGACATTTGTGGTCAGATCGAACACCTGTTATTACATCTTTGTGATCTATATTAAAATTTGTGATGACATTATCTATACATGTAGCTGATGCAGTGGTTATTCGCGTTGGCTCGAAAAAGTGACATTTAAGATTAAAAGATTTAAATAATGATAAGAAATTATTTTTGTCTGTTGAATCTGTAAGCAAATCAATATTAAAATCACCGCAAACTAATATTTTCCTGTTCTTCTTGAGCTTACAAAGAATATCCTCCATTTTAGAGAGAAAGTTCAGAATATTTGATGATGGAGGCCTATACACACATAAAACTATATATTCATCAATCTCTGCGCACGCGACCTCACAGACTTGCTCAACAGAGAGATTGGAGATGTCTGGTCTCTCCTTACAAGATACACTTTCCTTAACCAATATCAGAGTACCCCCACCTTCTGCTGACACTCTGTTGAACGAGCCGGCGACACCGAAACCATTCACCCTGAACGCCATTCGATCTGGTTTTAACCAGGTTTCTGTAAAACACAGAATATCAACATTATACTTTTCCACAAAAATATCTATGTCTAAAATTTTGCCAGAGAAGGGATTTATATTTTGATGAGTTAATGTTAAAAACTTACAACCCTTCTCTGTTGTCACACTTAAATGTTTAAATTATTATTTACTACATTTATATTAGTATTACTACTAAAACATGTAGTACAAGGAGATTTCGTCATATTAATTATGACTGTGTTAATATTATATGCTAACAATGTAGCAATGTCAATTTTTTCTAATTTTGTCAGATACATAGTATCCCTAGTCGATTTAAATCTACATTTATTTATAAATTTATTAATGTCAAAAAATAATAATTTATCACTATAGTGACTTACTAGAAATTGCATATGATTATTTAGCATATGTATGTGCTTATTCAACCTATCTGGTACATTAGCTAGATAGGGAAAGGCACACAATACTACTTTATTACAATTCAATTCAGTCATAGAGGCAATGCTTTCTGTAATATCCCGTTTGCATACATTTTCACAGCTTCCAACTAATAGAGCAATACAGGACTGAGAAGTATATTTTTTATTTAATAAACATTTTACTATGTCTTTATAGTGCATTCCTGGCAGGCAGTTATTAATAATGGAATGCTCCAGGCTGTTACTTAGCAGTGAACCAAAGCCTTTCCCTATATTATCTGAGAACAACACTGTGGCAGACCTAGAAGAGAGTGCCTTTACTTTTGTGTAGGTAGTGTTTTCAGTAGACTGAGGTTTTGTCTGACTGATACACTGAGCATCAACAAATACAGACTTTTCCAACTCAACCAGAGATGTAGTGTGTCCAGAAGCTATACTGCAACTTTCTGTTAATTTATTATAGTTATTATTATTAATGGTATCAGGACCTGCTAGTATATCTCTTTTAGTGTCTAATTGTAATACCAATTCATCAATTTTGTTTTTTGAGGATAAATATTTATTATATGTTAAAGATAAAGATTCTTCCAGCATTTTAATATCATTTAATAAACGCTGGGTGTCAATTTCATAGATCCTCTTACTATCTTCTAATTTAATCTGATAGTTATTAAACTTATCTAATAAGGTCCTACGTTCCTTCCTTAATTCTATATTTTTGGCAAATTGTTTTTGGTTCCGGCTATGTTTCTTATATTTTTTAATGAATTTACTTAATTTTATATACTTATGTAAGTAGGTACTTATGTCAAACAGTATAACAAGAGGTCCTTATTTTAACATTTGCAGGTATTAAGACGTAACACAGTCTGGCTAAAGATGGAATCGTAAACCTTTTGACAACCCTCCGTAAAAAATAACAAAAGGACTCCCATATGAAGAATCCTCTTTTTATTTAGGTTTCCAGTCCGCTCGTAAAATGTGAAGCTCACTAATAAAATGTGTGCTCGAAGATTGTATTCAACTCCCTTTTAGTGCGTACAGTCGTTTTTGGAACGACAATAAGATTTAATTCAAGCCAGCCAATTTCCTTATGCTTTCATTATTTATTTTCCTCTTGGTGCGTCAAATTACATACGATATTGGTTGTTTTCTGAACAATAATGCGTAAAATAGATCGCAAATAAGAAAAGGAATGCGTGATGAGAAAATTTATCGCATAAACACTTTTTTTATACAAATCGTATGCGTTCATTTTTGCGTTGTGTGAGGAGTAGTTTTATCTATTGATAGATTTTACCCGCGACTAACCCTTTTTGGAAGTCTTGTAGTATTTCATGTAAATGTTCAATAAGTTTATAAAAATAAGAAAATGTTGCGTTTTTCCCGAAGGGGTAGGCTTAGGCGCAACTAGTGCACCCACTTTTCACCGTGCGTATTCCGTCCCATGATTTACGAGCCTATAGGGCTCAAATTCCAGACACCGGGCTGCTAATGAGTACAAAAACCCAGTATCACTGCCCGACTCGGGAATCAAACCCGAGATCTCAGCACTGCAGACGTACCGCAATACAACCACGCCACCGATGCAATTGGATTAAGAACGATTCAAATGTATTATAATCTCACCCACTAGGAGAATAATAAATTCCCAAATAAGTTTGGATAGGGACAAAGGTCATTGGTAAAATCTTTCATTTTAATGTTTGTCACCAGAAGCCTTTTACATGGGTAAAACTGCGAGCTAAAGTACCATCGCACGTATAAAATTTTGTGATACTTATTAAATGTTTTGGGTACTTAATACTGTTATAGTTTAGTCACGATGCTTCCCACGAGGAAAGTGACTTGCTATTCAGCTGAATAAAACAATACACCAATAACAAATAATTTTCCCTGAATCTAGGTCTCCACTCGAGAACTTTTCAATCCCATCTGTTGTCAGTTCTCCCTGACCACTGCCACTTTAGTTTGCTAATCCGCTGGCCTATGTCGGCAACTTTCGTTCTTTTATGAATCTCCTCATTTCTGATTTGATCACGTAGAGTAACACCGAACATTGCCCTCTCCATAGCTCGTTGAGCCACGTAATGGCAAGAGCAACGTGGGACGTCCTCCTACGAGATGGACAGACGACCTTGTAAAGGTCACAGGAACCCGTTGAATGCAGGGCGCTTCTGACAGATTGATCTGGAAATCTTTGGAGGATGCTTATGTTCAGTTCATAGGTATTTGAAAACTGTCCATGATATTGAATTGATTTTGAAATTTGAGCTGTCTGCAAAGTTTGGTGTGGCTTAATGAAAGGCTGGATTGAATCAGGCTTCATGTCATTCACCTATGTTCCAAGCACGCGCATGAAACATCAATACAAGTTAATTAAATAGAAATGTTTGCGTCGATATTTGAATTTTATATTTTAATAGCATTGTTTACCGAGCAAACATGTATTTTTTTAAATGATTTCGATCATGGTGTATATTTCGAAAAAGAACAATCGAACTGTATGAAAAACTTTAAAGCAGTTTTGGAACTTTAGTAAAAAGTTCCAAAACTGCTTTAAAGTTTTTCAACAAAAATCATACCTTTTGAACTATCCTGTAGGCTATACCTTTTCTAAAAAAATCTTACAATGAACATGCTTTATACTGCCTATCACCTTTTTTTATGGCATTGAATGACGAAACGAGCATGCAGTTCACCTGATGGTAAGCGATACCACCCATAAACAGTAACAACACCATCCTGCACCTTAAGTTACAAAGTACTGTGTGGCATTTCACTGCGCTCGTCATCCTGAGACATAAGATGTTAAGTCTCATCATGTCCAGTGGTTACAATGGCTGCAATGTCCTTCAAACCGAAACAAAACAACGCATGCACACTGATACTTGGCAGTAGAAATAGAAATTGCGGTGGTACCCACCCAGACGGACTCTTACATATGAGAGACCTACCACCAGTAAAATCTACATGATAGTACTTGAATTAAACCTTCTTTAAATACAAGGAGCTTGTCTTAACCAGGTTGCATCTCCGTATCATCACTACATAGTATAAAACAAAGTCCCGTCTGTCCGTCCCTAGTATGCTTAGATCTTTAAAACTACGCAACGGATTTTGATGCGTTTTTTTTAGTAGGTAGAGTCATTCAAGAGGAAAGTTTATATTTATAATACATGCATAATATAGTAAAAGTAAACCCAATTAAAAATCCTATTAGAACCATTTTCGACTTATAAGCGGACGAAGACGCGGGCAAAAGCTAGTGTGTTATATAATGGAAAAACTGAAAATATACTATGGAATAAACACGATAACACAACTGTATTTAACAATAAACACCCGCAAAAATAAAGAGGTCCCAAGAAAAATCTAAACAGTTCTATACACTAACAGCGTGAAATGAATGCAAACAACTAATTTTCTCAAACTACATCGTCGGCTATATTAGTTCAGTTATGAAGCACCTGGGAGCAATTGTAATCTAGCAATATAACACGTAGACACGACTCGGCCGTTTGGAAATTATTCCGCTCTCGATATATGTAGGTCAGTATCGTAAAGAAAAATATATTTAATAGTTTTATTTCTCGTGGTGGACGCAGGAACCCGTTGTATGAAGGCCGCTTCCAAAAGGTTGGTCTGAAAATCTTTGAGGAAGGCCTATATTACACAATGGAAGGGTGAAGAAGAAGTTTGATTTCCTCAGCGGTAAGAGAGTAGATAAACGACGACTTGATAAAGGCCGCAGGAACGCGCTGGATGCAGGCTGCTTTTGACAAGTCCGTCTGGAAATCTTTGGGGGAAACCTATGTTCAGCAGTGGACGTCGTGTGACTGATGATGATGATGGTGAAGGGAGTAGGGTGAGTGATATAAGTTTATAATGCATCTTAGCACTTAGAAGAAGGTCCAAGTGTGGCTCTTGAATTTGTATAAAACGAATCCTATGATCTTACTAATGTAATAAATGCGAAAATTTGTGAAAATGTTTGGATGTTTGTTAGAAGTACACGCAGAAACAGCTGAACGGATTTGGATTGAATTTGGCAAGCGAGTAGACCAGGTAGTTTTACTGGTGGTAGGACTCTCATATGTAAGAGTCCGTCTGGGTGGGTACCACCGCAATGTCTATGTAACTCAAGGTGCTGGATGGTGTTTCTACTGTTTATGGGTAATCGTATCGCTTATCATCGTACGAACGGCTTCCTCGTCTCGTCATTCGATGCTAAAAAAAATGCCATATCTTGTATTAACATATATCTTGTATTAATATATAAGCTACTTTTTATCCAGTAGGAAAAAATGGATATCTGATTTGAATAGAAAGCGCTGGCGTTGTACGGAGAGTACTACGAATCGGTACTGCGATTTTGAGACTTTTTAACGTGAGCGAAGCCTCAAGCAACACCTCGTTATTGATAAATTAAATAACGTACGTTTAATTATAATTCATTTAAACATGTCGAATCTTAAATTATGGTATTTGTTGAGTTGAAATATATTAACATTCATCAGCTTCACAAGTGGACGATAGCCTAGTTGGCAATGGACCGGTCTGCCGAGACAATCTCTGGAGGTTCAAAACCCAAGGCACACACCTCTGACTTTTCGAAGTTGCGTGTGTATTGTTTAACAATTATTATCGTTCGCTTTAACCGTGAAGGAAGACATCGTGAGGAAATCTAAATACCTTAGAATTCTCCATAAGAATCTCGAGGGTATGTGAAGTGTTCCAACCCTCATTAGGCCAGCGCAGCGGGCAGTATAATAACAGGGCTGATTGCATTGCATTGCAGTTTCACAAAAGTCTCTTTGCAATAACACCATCCAAGAACATTAATTCCGATACAAATCTTTACAATTTTTTTCCTTTAATCAGGGATTCAGAAATGTCTAAACCTAAAAGCCGTCCTACTCAAACGCAATATTCATCAAAGAGGAATTCCTTTTCCAATCCTCCCGATATAGCTTTAAGGAATAAACTGCGATGAATGAAAGCCATTTGACAATAATGATTGACGCGTTTCAATATCAAAAACCTTGGAGCTGAGGATCTGTCTGTTCCGGGATTTCTAATTTTACCTAACAAATGCTAGTTAACAACAATGAGTCTATTTTGTTCCGATCGAATGTAAGGTCTTCTAGTTTTTTAATACAAGTAGAAAAATCATTGAATGTTTTCAAAAACTCGCCACCTCACATGAACTTCTAATTCAGTTATTAATACGTCATGATTCGAAAAAGTAACACAAACTTTTCTTTAGAACAAACCAAAGAACCACGAAACCAAGAACTCACCAAAAAAATGAAAGAGGGAATTCCGATAACTACAGTTTGATTTTCAATTCAAGTAGATTCGAACTTACGTTGTATAGTACATACCTACGTGTGGAAATTCCATACATCTAGCCCCAGTTTAAGCAATGCGTTGTATCAGTGTTAAGAATAATCCGGTCAATTTAGACCAAAAAATGAGAGTGAGGTTACATAAAGTCCCAACAAGCTGAATTTCAGTGAAATTGTTCAAAATATAATTATAAACAATCTCTAAAAGTTCCCCATCATTCCCCTGTAAGGAAAAAAAAATATTCAAGTTCAAAGATAAAAAAAATGAGTTTTTCGCGATTTTCAGCAAAACGGTAAGTTTTATCATAAAAGTACCTCAGACAAAAATTGTAGATCATAAAATTATCTATAAAAAATGCATCAATACTTTTTTCTTACGAGCCACCGTTTCTGAGATATAACGATTCAAAAAGTTATAAAAGTTGTTATCGTCATAATATGCACGAGTACGCCACGTATATACATCTAGAGTTGTTATATTTTATATATAATATATATATATATATATATATATATATATATATATATATATATATATATATATATATATATATATATATATATATAATGACGGATTTACGGTAAATGTTGCTCCAGTGTGAAGTTAGAACAAATGTTGATCCACCTATTTCACGTGTTTGCTCAGCTCCGTAGATCCATTAACGGTCGAAAAAATGATACTGAATGTGATTACTTTGATCCAGAATATATTTAACTTATATGCGACATTTGCTTTGACTAAGTTCATCCGGAGCCAAAATTGACGAATAGGTACTGAAACACAAAGCGACAAAATCCCTGATTCTACTGTTTTTGAAGTTATACTTCTTAAGGCGCGCTATGAAAAATTGATGGGAGTGAAGTTTTACGATGCGCGCGCATGTGTGACAAGATTTTCTCACGGGATAATTATCATAAACAGCAGATTAAATGTTAGATTTCAAACAAGTGACCACCATTGTGAATTTCTTTGTTTTAAGGCCAACCGACCTCAAAATCGATATCTGGGCATGGCTTTAAATACAAAGGGCACATCCAATTTTAGAAATGAACAAAGTGGCTGCCATTTTGAATTTCTTATTTTTAAGGCCAATCGACCTCAAAATCGATACCTGAGCATGGCCATAGGTACAAAGTGCAGATCCAATGTTATAATTGAAAAAAATGGCCGCCATTTTGAATTTCTTTGTTTTAAGGACAATTGACGTCAAAATCGATACTTGGGCATGCCATTAATAGTAAAAGACAAATCTAATATTAGACTTAAGAAAAGAGGTCGTTATTTTGAACTTCTTAACATTGAGATTTCAGTCTCTTAAAAGTTTAGTATAATACTAGCTCTCAGAGCAGTCGTCGGAGGAGACCTCACGCTGCCGGTCGTGGTCGCTTTCATGGTCGATAGCCGGAGGTCTTGGCGTGCGGTGGCGCACTTCTGTGAGATGGTCCTCTTGCAGCAGGAGAGTGCCGAGAGGGATCGGAGGCGCGGTGATCCGTCCCGCCGCCAAACGAGACGTAGGAGGCGCCGGGTGGACGACTGACCGGCGTCTTCCGCTCTGTGGATTGGGGGCGTTTGGAAAATTCCACCACGGTATCCCCTGCCTCTCGTAAAAGGCGACTAATAGGGGCCACCGGGGTCGCGGGCGGGCGGCAGGGGGCTGTCCGTCTTTAGTTTTGTGCGTGGTTTTAGCACATTGCTGCGACCCCCGTGATGGACGGCAGTGTGGCAGGTAGGCCTCATGCTGCCGTTGACGCCAAGGGCGTCCTTCGGTGCGCGGGGGCTTCTGAGCATCCCCCCTCAAGCAGGAGACGGACTGTATTAGACGGCACCGCGCAGGGGCGGCTGCGGACGACAACTTAGACACTCTTAGTCTGGGGAAACCCGCAGCCATCCCTAATGCGCCGAAGAAGGCAACCGCGGAGTTTTAGTCGGTATGCCGTGCGGTGTACATAGGTTAGGGACTCGGCCCGGCGACTCAACGCTGGGTCGTAAGGCACGGTGAACCCAACATAACCGCTCAGTCGCCCCCCTTAAAGGCTGGGCGGTAGTAATAAGTCACTTTCTCCGCGAAAACAAAGAAAAAAAAAGGTAACACATTTATAATTAAGCGTTTTCTCTTTTGCAAAAATGTTTTATGAGCATTTAACACATTTTCAAGTCTAAAGCGGATAGTAACTAAAACAACTTAGTGTGTTAGAAAGGGGTGACTTTTCGTAGGAGACAAAAATGAAACGTCCATTCTCATGCAGCAAATTTGTGAATCTATTTCCACAGAATAATCATCGAGGTCTATCATCCGGTATTATCGTCATCATCATCATCAGCCGTATGACGTCCACTGCTGAACATAAGCCTCCCGCAAAGATTTCCAGATGGACCTGTCAAAAGCGGCCTGCATCCAGCACGTTCCTGCAGCCTTTACCAAGTCATCGGTCCACCTTGCAGATGGACGGCTGACGCTACGCTTGCCAGTACGTGGTCTCCACTCGAGAAATTTTTTGTCCCATCTGCCGTCAGTTCTTCGAACTATGTGCCCTGCCCATTGCTACTTCAGCTTGCTTATCTGTTGGGCTATGTCAGTGACTTTCGTCCTTTTATGGATTTCGTTATTTCTGATTCGATCGCGTAGAGAAACACCTAGCAAAACCTTTTCCATAGCTCGCTGAGTGACCGTGAGCCGTCTTAGGCGGCCCATAGTCAGAGGCCACGTCTCAGTGCCGTATGTCACCACTGGTAACACACATTGATTGAAGACTTTCGTCTTCAGGCACTGAGGTATTTTGGACGAGAAGACCTTGCTTAGTTTCCCGAACGCTGCCCATCCGAGCTGGATTCGCCGATTGATCTCTTTCTCAAAGTTGGACTACTTGACCTAAATAGACGTACTCGTCTACAACTTCGAGAATTGAGCTCCCAACGATAATCGGGGTTGGCACAACATGAACATTCGACATGATCTTGTCTTGTCCATGTTCATCCTGAGACCCACCCGTTGAAAAACTCGGTTGAGGTCACTGAGCATTGTGCTCAGACCCTCCAGCGGCATTCTGCCAATACACCGATGTAATCGGCAAAACGAAGGTGAGTGATGTATTCGCCATTGATGTTGATACCGAGTCCTTTCCAGTCCAAGAGCTTGTAAGCATCTTCCAACGCGGCAGTGAAGAGTTTCGGAGAGATAACATCTCCCTGTCTCACGCCTCTGTGTAGTGGAATAGCCTTCAAACTCTGTTCTTGTACTCCGACCTACATGGTGGCGTTGTTATACAAGCACCTCAACACTTCGATGTACCGATGATCAATGTGGCACCGCTGTAGAGGCTGCAGGACAGCCCAGGTCTCGATCTAATCGAAGGCTTTCTCATAGTCCATGAACGCTAAGCAAAGTAGCAAGTTATACTCCCCAGTTTTTTGTATAACTTGCTGCAGATTATGGATGTGGTCTATGGTACTATAACCTTTCCGAATCCAGCTTGTTCGAGAGGCTGGAAGTTATCTAGCCTGCGCTCGAGACGATTCGTGATGACTCTTGAGAACAGCTTGTAAACATGGCTCAAGAAGATGGGCCTGTAATTCTTCAAAAAGGCTTTATCACCTTTTTTTTAAGAACAATAGCACCACACTCCTGATCCATGCCTCGGGCGTAATACCCTGGAGCAGAACGAAGTTGAATAGCTTTTGAAGGAATGTAAGAGTCCGGTATCACAGAGTAAAAATACAGTAAAAAATATAGATAAATTATCACTTTCACATGGAGTATAAAACAAGCTACGACACTTTAGATAGCATCACTTTTTTATACTTTGACTAGTTGCGCTCCGCGGTATTAGTCGTGGATTAAATTACCGCAGGAATACTATTCGGAATAAAAGTTAGTCTAGGTTCTAATTCAGGGTGTCAACTACCGCTATATAAAATTTCATCAAAATTGGTCCAGCCGTTTGAGCGTGAAGACGTAACTAACATGCTATATATATATATATATAGAGATCTCTTGACGGTAAATGTTGATCAGACGCGACTTCACGCGAGCACTTTGTTGATCCAAAAATCTATGTTGATCCGGCGCCTTTTGTTGATCCAATATGCATTTCTGGTAACTAATGTGGCTCCAACCGGATCAACATCTACACTCACGGGACTTCTTACTAACGTTTGCCGAAGTTGATCCGATATACAAATCCACCTTGCGATAGTTACGGAAAATGTTGATCCGATTTAAATGAGCCAATCAGAGCACAGCAAACAGTCAGATTCAGATGACATTGGCTGAGAGCATCCGTGACGTTTTATACACATCCAATTAATGATATTTTATGCACAGTATCAACATGTTACCAATACGGTGTCACTGAGCCCAATTGGTAATCACACTAATATTATAATGGCGAAAGTTTGTGAGAAAGTGTGTGTGCATGTTTGTTACGTCTTCACGCTCAAACGGCTGGACCTATTTTGATGAAATTTTATATAGCGGTAGTTGACACCCTGAATTAGAACCTAGACTAACTTTTATTCCGAATAGTATTCCTGCGGTAATTTAGTCCACGACTAATACCGCGGAGTGCAACTAGTCAAAGTATAAAAAAAGTGATGCTATCTAAAGTGTCGTAGATTGTTGTATACTCCGTGTGAAAGAGATAATTTATCTATATTTTTTGACTGTATTTTTTACTCTGTGATACAGGACTCTTACATTCCTTCAAAAGCTATTCAACTTCGTTCTGCTCCAGGGTACATCGCCCGAGGCATGGAACAGGAGTGTGGTGGTATTGTTCTTAAAAAAACGGTGATAACGCCTTTTTAAAGAATTACAGACCCATCTTCTTGAGCCATTTTTACAAGCTGTTCTCAAAAGTCATCACGAATCGTCTCAAGCGCTGGCTAGATGACTTCCAGCCTCCCGAACAAGCCGGATTCCGTAAAGATTATAGTACAATAGACCACATCCATACGCTGCGGCAAGTTATACAAAAAACTGGGGAGTATAACTTGCTACTTTGCTTAGCGTTCATGGACTATGAGAAAGCCTTAGATTCGATCGAGACCTGGGCTGTGCTGCAGTCTCTACAGCGGTGCCACATTGATCATCGGTACATCGAAGTGTTGAGGTGCTTGTATAAAACGCAACCATGTAGGTCCGAGTACAAGAACAGAGTTCGAAAGCTATTCCACTACACAGAGGCGTGAGACGGAGAAGTTATCTCTCCGAAACTGTTCACTGCCGCGTTGGAAGATGCTTACAAGCTCTTGGACTGGAAAGGACTCGGCATCAACATCAATGGCGAATACATCACTCACCTTTGTTTTGCCGATGACATCGGTGTCCTGGCAGAATCGCTGGAGGGTCTGACCACAATGCTCAACCCAGTTTCTCAACTGGTGGGTCTCAGGATGAACATGGACAAGACCGAGATCATGTCGAATGTTCATGTTGTGCCAACCCCGATTATCGTTGGGAGCTCAATTCTCGAAGTTGTAGACGAGTACGTCTATTTAGGTCAAGTAGTCCAACTCGGTAAGTCCAAATTTGAGAAAGAGATCAATCGGCGAATCCAGCTCGGATGGGCAGCGTTCGGGAAACTAAGCAAGGTCTTCTCGTCCAAAATACCTCAGTGCCTGAAGACAAAAGTCTTCAATCAATGTGTGTTACCAGTAATGACATACGGCACTGAGACGTGGCCTCTGACTATGGGCCGCCTAAGATGGCTCACGGTCACTCAGCGAGCTATGGAAAGGGCTTTGCTAGGTGTTTCTCTACGCGATCGAATCAGAAATGAGGAGATCCGTAGAAGAACGAAAGTCACTGACATAGCCCAACGGATAAGCAAGCTGAAGTGGCAATGGGCAGGGAACAAAGTTCGAAGAACTGACGGCAGATGGGACAAAAAAGTTTTCGAGTGGAGACCACGTACTGGCAAGCGTAGCTTCAGCCGTCCATCTGCAAGATGGACCGATGACTTGTTAAAGGCTGCAGGAACGCGCTGGATGCAGGCCGCTTTTGATAGGTCTTTGGGGGAGGCCTATGTTTAGCAGTGGACGCCATACGGCTGATAATGATGATGACGATACCGGATGATAGACCTCGATGATTGTTCTGTGGAAATGGACTCACAAATTTGCTGCATGAGAATAGACGTTTCATTTTTGTCTCCCACGAAAGTCGCCCCTTTCTATCACACTAAGTTGTTTTAATACCCATCCGCTTTAGACTTGAAAATGTGTTGAATGCTCATAAAACATTTTTGCAAAACAGAAAACGCTTAATTATAAATGTGTTACCTAGTATTATACTAAACTTTACCTTATAAGGGACTGAAATCTCAATGTTAAGAAGTTCAAAATAGCGACCTCTTTTCTTAAGTCTATTATTAGATCTGTCTTTTACTATCAATGGCATGCCCAAATATCGATTTTGACGTCAATTGTCCTTAAACAAAGAAATTCAAAATGGCGGCCCCTTTTTTTAATTATAACATTGGATCTGCCCTTTGTACCTAAAGCCATGCCCAGATATCGATTTTGAGGTCGGTTGGCCTTAAAACAAAGAAATTCACAATGGTGGGCATTTTGTTGAAATCTAACATTAAATCTGCCCTTTATGATAACTCTCCCGTGAGAAAATTTTGTGTCACACATGCGCGCGCATCGTTAAACTTCACTCCCATAAATGTTTCATAACACGCTTAAAGAAGTATAACTTCAAAAACAGGATAAAACAGTAAAACAGATTTTGCCGCTTTGTGTTTCAGTACCTATTCGTCAATTTTGGCTCCGGATCAACTTAGTCAAAGTAAATGTAGCATATAAGTTAAATATATTCTGGATCAAAGTAATCACATTCAGTATCATTTTTTTGACCGTTAATGGATCCACAAATGTTGGTCAAAACGTCGACGAGTATGTTGAAAACCTGTGAGTGCAGATCCACCGACGTCACACGCGCATTAAACACGGATCAAAGTATATCAGTTTGCGACACTCGGAGCTGAGCAAACACGTGAAATAGGTGGATCAACATTTGTTCTAACTTCACACTGGAGCAACATTTACCGTAAATCCGTCATTATATATATATATATATATATATATATATATATATATATATATAATGACGGATTTACGGTAAATGTTGCTCCAGTGTGAAGTTAGAACAATTGTTGATCCACCTATTTTGCCTGTTTACTCAGCTCCAAGTCTCGCAAACTGATATACTTTGATCCGTGCTTGATGCGCGTGTGACGTCGGTGGATCTGCACTCACAGGTTTTCAACATACTCGTCGACGTTTTGACCAACATTTGTGGATCCATTAACGGTCAAAAAAATGATACTGAATGTGATTACTTTGATCCAGAATATATTTAACTTATATGCGACATTTACTTTGACTAAGTTGATCCGGAGCCAAAATTGACGAATAGTTACTGAAACACAAAGCGGCAAAATCTGTTTTACTGTTTTCTCCTGTTTTTGAAGTTATACTTCTTTAAGCGCGTTATGAAAAATTTATGGGAGTGAAGTTTTACGATGCGCGCGCATGTGTGACACAAAATTTTCTCCCGGGAGAATTATCATAAAGGGCAGATTTAATGTTAGATTTCAAAAAAAATTACCACCATTGTGAATTTCTTTGTTTTAAGGCCAACCGACCTCAAAATCGATCTGGGCATGGCTTTAGGTACAAAGGGCAGATTTAATGTTAAATTTTAAAAAATTCGCCGCCATTTTGAATTTCTAATTTTTAAGGACAATCGACTTCAAAATCGATATCTGAGCATGGCCTTAGGTACAAAGGGCAGATCCAATGTTATAATTGAAAAAGTGGCCGCCATTTTGAATTTCTTTGTTTTAAGGACAATTGACGTCAAAATCGATCGACTTGGGCATGCCATTGATAGTAAAAGATAAATCTAATATTAGACTTAAGAAAAGAGGTCGCTATTTTGAACTTCTTAACATTGAGATTTCAGTCTCTTATAAGGTAAAGTTTAGAATAATACTAGGTAACACATTTATAATTAAGCGTTTTCTGTTTTGCAAAAATGTTTTATGAGCATTTAACACATTTTCAAGTCTAAAGCGGATGGGTCCGCCCTGTAGATTGGGGGCGTTTGGAGAATTCCACCACGGTATCCCCTGCCTGTCGTAAAAGGCGACTAATAGGGGCCTCCGGGGGTCACGGGTGGGCGGGAGGTGCCGCCCACCTATTGGTCTAGCTAACTTCTGTGACCCCCGTGATGGATGGCAGCGTGTCTCACGCAGCCTCGGGCACCAAGGGCGTCCTTCGGTGTACGGGGGCTTCTGAGCCCCCGCAACAACAGGAGAAGGACCGCAACAGCGGTACGCGCAGGGACGGTTGCGGACGACAACTTAGACGTGAGTCGGAGGAAGCCCGCAGCCGTCCCTTATGCGCCGAAGATGGCCTTACAAAAAAAAAAAGCGGCTGGGTATTAAAACAACTTAGTGTGATAGAAAGGGGCGACTTTTCGTGGGAGACAAAAATGAAACGTCCATTCTCATGCAGCAAATTTGTGAGTCCATTTCCACAGAACAATCATCGAGGTCTATCATCCGGTATCGTCATCATCATTATCAGCCGTATGGCGTCCACTGCTAAACATAGGCCTCCCCCAAAGATTTCCAGATGGACCTATCAAAAGCGGCCTGCATCCAGCGCGTTCCTGCAGCCTTTAACAAGTCATCGGTCCATCTTGCACATGGACGGCTGAAGCTACGCTTGCCAGTACGTGGTCTCCACTCGAAAACTTTTTTGTCCCATCTGCCGTCAGTTCTTCGAACTATGTGCCCTGCCCATTGCCACTTCAGCTTGCTTATCCATTGGGCTATGTCAGTGACTTTCGTTCTTCTACGGATCTCCTCATTTCTGATTCGATCCCGTAGAGAAACACCTAGCAAAGCTCTTTCCATAGCTCGCTGAGTGACCGTGAGCCATCTTAGGCGGCCCATAGTCAGAGGCCACGTCTCAGTGCCGTATGTCATTACTGGTAACACACATTGATTGAAGACTTTTGTCTTCAGGCACTGAGGTATTTTGAACGAGAAGACCTTGCTTAGTTTCCCGAACGCTGCCCATCCGAGCTGGATTCGTCGATTGATCTCTTTCTCAAATTTGGACTTACCGAGTTGGACTACTTGACCTAAATACACGTACTCGTCTACTACTTCGAGAAATGAGCTCCCAACGATAATCGGGGTTGGCACAACATGAACATTCGACATGATCTCGGTCTTGTCCATGTTCATCCTGAGACCCACCAGTTGAGAAACTCGGTTGAGCATTGTGGTCAGACCCTCCAGCGATTCTGCCAGTACACCGATGTCATCGGCAAAACAAAGGTGACTGATGTATTCGCCATTGATATTGATGCCAAGTCCTTTCCAGTCCAAGAGCTTGTAAGCATCTTCCAACGCGGCAGTGAACAGTTTCGGAGTGATAACATCTCCGTCTCACGCCTCTGTGTAGTGGAATAGCTTTCGAACTCTGTTCTTGTACTCGGACCTACATGGTGGCGTTTTATACAAGCACTTCAACACTTCGATGTACCGATGATCAATGTGGCACCGCTGTAGAGACTGCAGCACAGCCCAGGTCTCGATCGAATCTAAGGCTTTCTCATAGTCCATGAACGCTAAGCAAAGTAGCAAGTTATACTCCCCAGTTTTTTGTATAACTTGCCGCAGCGTATGGATGTGGCCTATTGTACTATAATCTTTACGGAATCCGGCTTGTTCGGGAGGCTGGAAGTCATCTAGCCAGCGCTTGAGACGATTCGTGATGACTTTTGAGAACAGCTTGTAAAAATGGCTCAAGAAGATGGGTCTGTAATTCTTAAAAAAGGCGTTATCACCGTTTTTTTTTTTTAAGAACAAGACCACCACACTCCTGTTCCATGCCTTGGGCGTTGTACCCTGGAGCAGAACGAAGTTGAATAGCTTTTTAAGGAATGTAAGAGTCCTGTATCACAGAGTAAAAAATACAGTCAAAAAATATAGATAAATTATCTCTTTCACATGGAGTATAAAACAATCTACGACACTTTAGATAGCATCACTTTTTTATACTTTGACTAGTTGCGCTCCGCGGTGTTAGTCGCGGCTTAAATTCTAGCAGGAATACTTTTCGGAATAAAAGTTAGTTTATGTACTAATTCAGGGTGTCAACTACGGCTATATCAAATTTCATCAAAATTGGTCCAGCCGTTTGAGCGTGAAGACGTAACTAACATGCTCACACACTATTCTCACAAACTTTCGCCATTATAATATTAGTGTGATTACCAATTGGGCTCAGTGACACCGTATTAGTAACATGTTGATACTGTGAATAAAATATCATTAATTGGATGTGTATAAAACGTCACGGATGCTCTCAGCCAATCTGATCTGAATCTGACTGTTTGCTGTGCTCTGATTGGCTCATTTAAATCGGATCAACATTTTCCGTAACTATCGCAAGGTGGATTTGTATATCGGATCAACTTCGGCAAACGTTAGTAAGAAGTCCCGTGAGTGTAGATGTTGATCCGGTTGGAGCCACATTAGTTACCAGAAATGCATATTGGATCAACAAAAGGCGCCGGATCAACATAGATTTTTGGATCAACAAAGTGCTCGCGTGAAGTCGCGTCTGATCAACATTTACCGTCAGGGTATCTCTATATATATATATATATATATATATATATATATATATATATATATATATTAAATGTTTAATATCATATACTATTTCAAGATCATATACTATTTTTATACGCAATAACTGGCTGTGATACGACATCTGCATTTTACAGGAGGGGGAAAACAGCAGTTTTCAAAATGTTTGAAAAACAAGATTTAATTCAATGTGCTGAAGTTTTTAACAAGAGTAATTCAACTCAACAAGAAATTATTACCAACGGCATCCGCTTTCTTCTTTCTATGTACGGAGCTCCTAAAAAAACTACCTGTTCGGATAAGCATCGATATGCATGTTTCGTTAAAAATACTAAAAATAAAAAACAAGTTCAATTAGCTTGTCTTCCTCCAACCTCAGTTGCTGCTCACCAACATCTTTTTCGAGTATATTACCAAATTCAAGTGTGGCTTGGTTATCAGCTAGACCCTACAGACTGGGGTTGGAAGTTCGTCAACAATATATTAGAGCCAGTTCAAACTTTACTTCCACCTGCGCCGGAAAAACTGCTGAACACTATTTTTTGCAACTGCAAAAAGGGATGCAGTGCTAAATGTGGTTGCAAAAAAGTCGGACTGTCTTGTTCTTTGGCATGCACAAATTGTCAAGGCCGGTCGTGCTCTAATATTGAATCACAAACAATGGAGGATTCGTTTGACTCCGACGAAGTATCATGCGATACATCGCTATTGACGCAATTTACTTGCATCCAAAATGAAGATGAAGAAGAAGCAGGAGAAGAAGAACAAGAAGAAGATCAAGAAGAAGAACAAGAATTTGACACTTACGAATAAGACGAATAAACTTCAACACTTTTTTTTATTTACCTACATCTCTTTTATCTTTCCCAATCTTTGAAAATTTCCGTTATTATGCAATAGTTTTACATTAAACAGGATCACAACTGACCCGTCGAGTAGGCCTACTGGGGAAACCACGTTAAAAAAACGCGCTAAGTACACTACCTCATAGGTGGCGTGGAAACGTGTGCATATTATGACGATAACAACTTTTATAACTTTTTGAATCGTTATATCTCAGAAACGGTGGCTCGTAAGAAAAAAGTATTGATGCATTTTTTATAGATAATTTTATGATCTACAATTTTTGTCTGAGGTACTTTTATGATAAAAGTTACCGTTTTGCTGAAAATCGCGAAAACTCATTTTTTTTATCTTTGACCTTGAATATTTTTTTTTCCTTACAGGGGAATGATGGGGAACTTCTAGACATTGTTTATAATTATGTTTTGAACAATTTCACAGAAATTCAGCTTGTTGGGACTTTATGTAACCTCGAATGTCTAAATTGACCGGACTAGAATTTTAGAATTAAAATATATAAAAAGGCCTTGAAAGTTGTAGTACTGGTCTCTTTATCCTTACAGTGTTTATTATAATCCTGAGGTGTTCACAGGGACTCACTAAATTCACACTAAGGTAAGGACGAGTTAATTGAGATGAAATGTTGTCCCAGTGGATTCGTTCCAACCAACTTAGTGTTCAAACTGCGTGATAGCTCCAACTGAAACCAATTTATGATGTTTCCACAGTTTAAATGGGCTCCTGTAATTCGTATGTAGGTGATGGCAATTTGAATGGTGATGTTTGCAGTTCGAAATAAATTTGAAGTAGGCAATGCATTTATTTGACTTATTATAATCAGTTTTATGTAGTTGGACCGTATATAGTTTATTTGGCACAATGTACCCGCCAGACAAGTATATTTGCTTTTATTTGGCAATTCGTCAATAACACTGCTGAACTCCTTATATAATTTGGTTGAAGGGATGAATTATTTAAGTTTAATATACTGTTTTTATTTATTAAAATAGTCCTACATCTCTAGAATACTCAGGGGGACCTCTCATGCTATCTGGCAAGGTATGATTTTCTTCAAATACCAATTACCATCTATTTATAATTACAAACATAAATTTCAAACGTTAACCAACGAAAATATGAAATAAATTACCAAAAAGAAATAATATTTCCTTGATTAGATTACATTTGGGGCATAAAACGAGGGGGAAAATTATTGCCAGTAAAAAGATACAGCTAATCGTTTCCCTCGTTATTCATAATTTAGATTAAAATATAAAATCAAAAAGGCAAAATTGGTATAAAGTCTTCGAAAGTAGCCATTATTAATACACCAGGCCCATCAATATCTTGACGGGAATAATTTATCTTGATAAGCTTAGTAAAAGGGAAGCGCGAAACGATTATTTATAGAGTAGAGCTCAGCCCATCGCTATAAATTTAGTAAGACGATTTAAGTAGATTCTCGTTTAGTTTTTATAATATTATCCAAGAATGTAAAGAATTTTGTCTCCTAATTGTAAAGTTGTGAAATCTGTGTAATTCGTTTTGCGAATTAAAATTCCTGCTGGTGGAAAATTGTACATTTTGTTTCTCATTGGATAGAGTCTTCCGTGCAACAAGGAGAAAAACGACCAAAGCCAGACCTCGGTCTAACATATCACATTTTTAACATCAGTCACTGTATCCAGTAAGACACAACGGCATAATTTCGCCTAAGTTATATATACTCGTCATTGCTCATTACTAGTCATTTAGACTACACTCTTTTTGGTATCAGGTTCATCGTAGTCACTTTCCCTTGTCAGGATCAAAGAACATTTTACATTAACATACTTATTTTAACAAACACAATTTATGTTACATATAATAATAACACTCTAGCACGATGAAGCCATAAATAATGATTAAAAATTCAGTGTTCAGTACGTAATACTTACTCGTTACTCGTGTTTTCTCGGCGCTATGGTATTCTTCAAACAAGGGTTAAAAGCTATTGCGTGATAGGCAATTGCTTGATTGTGTTAGATTTATACAACTAACCAATAGGTAGGCTACTAATTCTTCGGAATAGGGAATCAAGTTACAAAAAATACCTTCTTAATACTAACCTACATTATAAAAGAAAGTGTGCAAATTTTCAGGATTATAGAGTCCATAATGTTGGCTGTGCACTGTTGGCACTATTATATTTTATAGGACTTTTAAATTCGTTGTGTCATCGCCATTTTTTTCCATGACCATGCCGTTCGTCTGATGGTAAGCGATACGACCACCCATAAACAGTAGCAACACCATCCAGCACCTTGACTTACAAAGTACCTACTGTGTGGCATTCCACTGCGCTCGTCTTCACCCAGACGGACTCTTACATAATATGAAAGACCTACCATAAGCTCTTTATGCTCAAATTCATATCCGGATTAATAAAAAGCCGCAAAAAAATATTTAAAATGAATAAAAAATGCATTTCATGACAATTAAAAAACGTATGCACATAATTTTTCATTACTAGTATTTCAAGGTAAAATTTTACAAACAATGCAACAATAAATCAGTGCAAACCAATTCATTTCCGTTCACTGCAGCTTGTTCATGTGAATGAAGGTTGTTTTAAAATTTTAATACCGTTACTGAATAACTAGTTTACAGTTTGCAAATACACTGAAATGTATTAGAAGTAATTCAGTTTTCCTGCAGCGAACTTTGCCTTTTACAATATCAAATATATTATTACATGATACACTATATAAATAAAATACCTCACATTAGTGCAATATGCCATTTTAGTATTTGCAAGAGTTTACAGCATGACATGAAGAAGAGGATGCGACAATCCCAAACCGATTCTATTTACTTACATTTGACAGTAGTTGTTTAAATCCTGGTTACATGAATTTCCAACAAATATGAATTACTAATGCTTGAAACTTAATCCCAAATTATTTTAAAGCATTTATCGCTAATGACTTGGAAAATTCTAAGTACCAGGTTTCAGGAGATGGATTACAACCGTGAATCCATTTGTGAAATTAATATATCTCGAGTCTGGAATATACAAGGCTGACAAAGATTGTTTCCAAGTGTGAAACAAAATGTCTAAACAAAGCCATCTGCTATGTAGCCGAGCTCTGTAGTTTGTGAATAATCTCGAACTTGGAAAGTTATTGAGCGCTCGAGAATTGGACACCTTGAAAATGCGACTTGTGTTTACCGTTTCATCTGGTATCCATTTAGATATGCATAGATTTTGGTGAAACATGCATTTCAAAGAAAGCTAGTAAGTTATTTCCGTTAACGCAAGTAATGCAAAATGAGTGTGCGTCATTAAATATTATGATGTAAGCATGTCTGTTGGATGATAATACATAGATAAAGTGCAAACAGCCATACCTGCCTTTATTTATATTAACTATATAAATTGGTGAAAGACTTAAAATAACTACACACTATACATATTATGGATATGAACATTGAAGAGAGACGCTGTTATCATACTTAATAACAGGCCCCGGCGAAGCCTGGTAATAAAAACCGATTATGGACTTCATCGAGTCGGTACTACTGTCTCACAAGAAACCAGCTCAAGTATCTCTTGTGTAAAGTGTTGTGCTGATGTAATGCCGAAAGCCTGTATCACCCCAATCCTCTCAACTCCTACTTTTTTCTAAAGGTCAAAAATTCCTCTGATATTATCGACGAGAGTAATCATATAATCAATAACCTTTACTAACATACTAGACTTTTGCTTTTAATATACTTAGCCTCTCCGCTCATATCAACTTCATAAAAATTTCTAGTCACAACTGATTTTTTCATTTGAATATCATAAAGTTCCGAAGATTTCACAAATACTGAAGTAGGACAAAGCACGCAGATATGAAGTATTTATACCGGCAGCGGCGCTTCCAGCCGTCGCCACATGACGCAAAGAATTTCAAACTTTACTTACATCCAACAATCTCGATACCAATTTCAGAGATTGTTCGAGTTTTTAAACTATAGCGGTTAGAAACTGTTCATGGGTTGTTTTTACAGCTAAAAAATAAACATAGCATGATCGCCTCATAGTGTGCGCTACAATTGTGAATAAAATGTAGCAACACTACACAAAATTTAAACTACAAAGACATGTTATTATTACACTGGTGGTAGGACTCTTATATGTAAGAGTCCGTCTGGGTGGGTACCACCGCAATGTCTATTTGTACCGCCAAGCACTGTGCATGCACTGTTGTGTTTCGGTTTGAAGGGCATTGTGGCCAGTGTAATTACAGGACATAATGAGACTTAACATCTTGTGTCTCAGGATGACGAGCGCAGTGGAATGCCACACAGTACTTTGTAACTCAAGGTGCTAGATGGAATTTCTACTGTTCATGGGTGGTCGTATCGCTTACCATCAGGCAAACGGCATATTCGTCTCGTCATTCGATGCGATAAAAAAAAACACAGCTCTTAAAACTGAAACCTCATGAAGTCATTATAACCCAATCTATTTTTTAAAACCGTAACATAAAGAAGCACTGTTTCCGGTTTCATAGTCTGTTCGGTGCCAGAATAAAAAAATGCACAGCGCAGAAACTCAAACACACCCACATGAGACTTCAAAATCGATAACGAAGACCTTTGCACTAATACTATAAGCCCTTATTAATTTAAGAAGAAAAATTCGGAATTCATAACACGATATATAATATTTCGTTCAGATATTACAAATAAACCTTTTTAAAAATATTCTTGAAGTCAAAACCCGCGTAACAAAAAGCGCACAGTTTTTTTCGTAGAATCGACCTTTACGGTATTTATCGACGTGCCAATTGATTATGAAAAACGTAACGCCCAATTTATCGCTAGTTTTGTGGTTTCGTTCGAGGCACGTGTTTTATTTCGATATTTTCCACCACGTGTAACGCTAAAATGAAAACGTGCTGAGGAAAATATTATTTAAACAAGGGCAGAGGTCAGGGTGCTTGAGTCCACGTGACGTGTTGACATCACGTCGATATTTTAAGCTGGTACACCTCTGCAATTGAGTTTTACTCGTATCTGCAGCTCAACTTATTGCATTTTGTTTTTACTGACGATTAACTTTTGCGCAGTGGCATTAGTTGATGAAAAAGTAAATATCGGTAACTCTGTCACGTCTCTCGAGATCAACTTATTTAACTACATTTAGGTTAGTATTGATGAATCAATCTCACGTTTGAGTTAAGGCTCAACATTTAACGTATTAACTATTTAATAAACCAAGCTTAAGTGTCATTTAAGATCTTATTCTCAGCTAAGTAAATTAATACAATAGGTAAAATTGTTTGAACATATTGTATGCTAAGTGATCATAAATATTTTTATATCACGAGTCACGACTAGATTTGCTCACGGCTCCGCCTGCATGAAAGAGTTTTTCCGAGACAAAGGTCCCACAATATATTTTTTCTGGATTAAAAGCCTATTTCCTCCCCAGGTTCTCAAACTATCTGTTCGGTAGTTTTTGAGTTTATCGCATTCAAACAGACACACAGACGCAGCTGATAACTTGCGGTACAATCTTAGCAATAAAGTTCTATTTATCAAAAAAAAAAAATAGTCTGTGTAAAATATAAAGCTGTAGTATTCATTTTACCTAAGAGCAACTAGATTTTTCTCCACAATAATATTTGGTATCCAGCTATAAAAATATAGTAAGCAGACTGGCTGTATAACTTAGACGTGAGTCGGAGGAAGCCCGCAGCCGTCCCTAATGCGCCGAAGATGGCATTTAAAAAAAAAAAAAAAAGACTGGCTGTATGTTGTCTTACCCGCAGACTTTATATTACCTACCTTTAGAAAAAGGATACTTATCTTAAGCATGTATCTCTCATTTTTTTCTTCGATCATGACATAGTGTCTTCACTAGATCTGATGAAAAGTGCAAACTATATCTATATATATAAAATTCTCGTGTCACAGTTTTCGTTGCCATACTCCTCCGAAACGGCTTGACCGATTTTGATGAAATTTTTTGTGCTTATCCGGTATCTATGAGAATCGGCCAACATCTATTTTTCATCCCCCCAAATGTTAAGGGTGGACCACCCCTAAATTTTTTTTTTTATTTTTCAGACAAAAATTTTTGTTTTAATTTTTTTATGATACAGCATACAAAAACCTACAACCCTAAATTTTCACCCCTCTACGATCAACCCTTATTTTTTAATAGCTAGAAATTGCTAGGAAATTATTTATATGGCAAAACAACGTTTGCCGGGTCAGCTAGTGAAATATAATATGATAGGCTAATGCGTGATGTGACCGTCGTCGCGTCGCCACAATTTCTCCGGCTAGTGTTGCTAGGCGTCCGGATAATGCTTATAGACTTCTTGAATGCATTTCCGGCCAAATTAAACGGTGTTCGGGTTTATAAATAAAAAATAAAAATAAAAAAGCCTTATATTTCCTGGAAATTAATTACATAGTTAAAATTTTTTTTGATGAAACTTATTAATAAAGACGTTACTAATTCTATGTAGTTTCTATTTTTTTTTACTTATTATTTTTTATGGTTTTATATACTAGTTTAATTTCTATAAGGATGTTGTAGGATCTAGGTTTATTTTTTCCAGAACCCCTCCTCGGGTAAAGGCCTCCTCCAAGGATTTCCATAGTTCCCTATCTTGGGCTTTCTGTAACCAAGCATGACCAGCCGTCTCTATAATCTCGGCTTGCCAATTCGTTAGCGGTCTTCCTCTCTGGTGTTCGGGTTATGCAGCTTTTTTTAGATTCTTTACATTTGACCAGTGACTTTTAGAGGGGCGGTATAATGAATGAAATAAAACGGCCCTGTACACACACACGTCGCTGGAAAAAAAATCGCATTCAAAGTCCTTAATAATTAAGGGTATCCGGCCTGTTTACTCAAATGTCCCTATCTAATGCTACTAAGGCCTGAACCCTCGGTTGTAGAGGAGTCCAATGCTCAGCAGTGGGCAGTATATAATACAGAACAGGTATGGTCCGGTCAAACTGGCTGGTCTATTAGATTTAACAACCCGGCAACCCTAATTCCGGCCAGTGTTACTTCATGTACGCTGACTGATCGCGGAGCGCATCTCCAAACGAGTCACTAAGGCGTAAATTTTACAATATCTATTGTGGTCACTATTGTACTCAGATACAAAATATGTCCCGATACCTAAAACTAGTAAACATGTTGATACAATATGTATCTGATTCCTGATTTTAACATCTTCCTAAAACGAAACAAATACGTACAATTAATCACGACCTCCATCAACAGATTCAACCCTTCATCAAATCACTTCCCAAGTTCCCGAACACTCCAAAACATTTCAACCCTTCGATTAAAAAGACATAAATATTTGTATCGCTCTAAAAGGTGCCTAATTTTTTAATTAAATATGTATACAGTATACGCGTCAAAAAACCAATTCCCAACTCTCGTTTAGCTGTTAAAAAATGTTAAAAAGCCTCTCGCAATAATTACATAGACCTTTTTAGACTGCTCGCTTGTTAAGAGAGGACTCTCATTTCATACAACCGCTGGGGAACCGGAGTTTTACATACAGGATGTTAATTTAAAAGTGAAAATGGTTTGAAATAATGACTGTGCCCTGAGTGTATTATAGCGTTATTTTTATGGCAGAGTTGTAAATATTTTAACGTCGCCTTTGGACGGTTACTTTGCTGGGCATAATTTAAGCCCCACAATCCCTTTAATCAAGTGTTAATTAGACACAGAATCGTTGGTTAAATCATATACTTTTAAATTAAATCTCTATATAGATAGAGTATCAGGTTATGTCCAGAATAAACAGATCATAGGCTACATACATACATACATATACACTCACGCCTCTTATCCCCGAAGGGGTAGGCAGAGGCGCTAGTTGCGCACCCACTTTTCCCCATTATTCCGTTCCATGATGTGAGGAGGCAAGCCTATCGCCATATCGGGCACAAATTCCAGACTCCGAGCTGATACTGAATAGAAAAACACAATATCACTTTGCCCGACCCGGGGATCGAACCCGAGACCTCAACTTTACGACTGTACTGTTATACAACTACGCTACCGAGGCAGTCCTACGCTACGTTACTTCAAATAGAAAAACTAGCTCAAAATTTAGTCAAATGGATCTTGGAATATAATAGTTCACAGTCTACGTACGCCAAGCTACAATGACCTATTAGTTAATCAATTTCTATTACTAAATGCGTATGTCGACAGTAGATAAGTAATACGTTTTTCCAGGTGTGACAATGATGACATTCAATCTATTTTTATAATAAAACCACCTTATATTTTCACGTCTGCAGCATGAAAACAGCTCGATCCCCAACAGATTTTCCTGTGCACAAAATAAGACTAATATGTTATTTAATAGGCTAGTTGACTTCTTTTTAAACATTTATCAAAAATATGTGCCATCTAAAATCGAACGGAGAAAGAATTTTCAAAATCGGCGCACTAATAAGTAAGTTATAAAGCTTTGAAATTTGGTAGAAGGGCAATTGTCAAATAACAGTAATCCCATCAAAAACATAAATGTGAAATGTGGAAGCCAAGTTTAATATTAAGAATATGCGTGCTGGTCGACTTCACCGACAAAATAATTGAAATCTTAATGGTTGCCAAGCCCTGTAGATAATCCTGAAAATTATATTTATAAGAACACAATCCATTCTAAAATGAATTTAAACTAATATTTCTTTGATTTTCTGCTACGACAATGTATGATATTTAAAAATATAATTTCTTAACTTTGAATAGTCGAATTATTTACACAAAGCAGATAACTTAGTATAAATTTAAGTTCAAGATTTGATTTGGCTAGTCTTCACATAATTTTTTTCTTATAATTGGCTAATAAACTTATCTTTATGTTACTGTTTTCATATTGTAAATTCAACATATCCTACTCTTCGAAAAAAATGTTTTCTGATAAAACTAGCCAAGACAAATCTTGAGCTTAAATTTATACTAAGTTACCTGCTTTGTGTAAATAATTCGACTACTCAAAGTTAAGAAATTATATTTTTAAATATCATACATTGTCGTAGCAGAAAATCAAAGAAATATTAGTTTAAATTCATTTTAGAATGGATTGTGTTCTTATAAATATAATTTTCAGGATTATCTACAGGGCTTGGCAACCATTAAGATTTCAATTATTTTGTCGGTGAAGTCGACCAGCACGCATATTCTTAATATTAAACTTGGCTTCCACATTTCACATTTATGTTTTTGATGGGATATCATTACTTTTTGTAAAGATATTATTTATTAAAATATTGAGTTAAGTAATTAAAACAATTACGTAAGAAGTTGCCTTTGATCTATATTTATGAAGTTACTTATATTAGAAAGAAAATAAACAATGTATTAAAAGCCGTAAACCGCTTCATCGTTCTGCTATGTGCACGCGATGAAGTCCTCTTGGTATAAAAACCTCTATTTAATAATTACTTAAACTCTATGATTCGCAAGTATTATGATCATTATGATAGAACGTCCAATGTCATCTCATGTCAAAATAATAAACGTCTTAAGATGTAAATAAACATTTAGAAATCATAAATTTTTAATTTGAGCTCGAAACAGAAGTAAATATATAATATAAAAGACTGAAGAATGGGCGCGAGTTGCTGATGCCTATAACGTATCTATATGAACCTACCGCCGTATCCCACAACAGCTCTGTCTAAAGTCGGAAAATTTATAGTAAAATTCAAGCAAAAGTGGTGCCCTAATACGGAGGGAACGTAATTAATCGATCAAGGTAAATAGTATTTAAATTAAAATAAAGCATCAATGGACGTGTACGCCTAAACGTCCATTATTCTAAAGATAATTTATAGATAATATGCAGATTTTCCGATTGCTTGGAAAATGTTTCAAATCTTAAAAATACGCTGTTTTCAGATTTTTTCCTTTGTATACATACAATTACCTATCTGGACACCAAATTTCAACTTTCTAGGTCATCTGGAAGTGGGTTGGGTTTTTGATCTATATGTCAGTCGGTGATAAAAATGCCGATTTTTAGATGTTAGTATCTCAATGACCGTTTGAGCTATATTTATGAAATTTGGGATTCTAGTTAACTTGAGAGGGTTTAATACACAAACCAAATCTCAGGTCTTTACGTTAAATAGATTTTGAGTTATATAGGCGTCAAAAGTCGCTCCAAATGGTTCGGGTGAAACTACACTAGGCAGCTTCGACATTTTTTTTTTTTTTTTTGCTTGGCTTGACACGCTGCCGCGTGTCTCGATATTACACTGTGACGTCACCAAGTTTCACCAGCCATGACGCTGCGTGCGTACGAAAGAGAATTTCAAATGTGAATAACTGCTTAATTTTTCAACCAATTTTGATGCTGATTACACTGAAGAATTACTTTTTCGTTTTATTATCTGTTACATATAAAATAACGTACAAAATAGAACATAGGAAACTACCCTATTCTATCTCATTCTAGAAGGTAAGACTGCGAACGATTTATATTTGAAATCCGCGTCACATAGTAGTCTGTCAAGGCCCGCGACGGACACCGGTATCCATATATATAGGGTATTTCCATACATCTATATATATAAGCGGGGCTTGATAGAATCTAGCACTACAGAGATATTCCCTTTAAGAAATATCAATTTATCAACAAAAGAACCATGCAGACAGAATTAGCAGGTCCATGAGGAATCAAACATCAATTGGCCCGTCACAGTCACAGCCACTGATACGCATTGCTCTGACCGAAGTTCATTCAATCGATTGATAGCGCCATTAACCGTCGCTTAAGCTTGTATCGAGCATGTTCTGAATTAACAGCATTACTGAAGTTAAATCACCATTTTCCGTAGTAGCTGAATTTATGCTGGACAAATTTATTAAAAAAAAAAACGAATGAAAATTTGTGTAAATAGATGCAAACCTTATTTTATCATTAAAGCCCTTGCAATAATCACAAATATTGATATATTTATAGTAACAGTGAAGAAAACGAAGAAAGTAAAAGAAGCCAACAAAACATATTTATGACCTTACCGTAAATAATAGCGTTAATAAGGCCAATAAACCAGAAAGTCAATAAAAATAATCACGCCGTACGTTGCTAATCTGTATATTCAATTTACACCAATCAGTTGTGTGGTTCAATTAAGGAAAGTAATTAGGAATGCAACGGACGGTGATAGTAGAAATGTTCGTAATTACGATATTGGTGTCGAGCGAGAGCATTTCCGAACTAATGAATTACCTGCGAGGTGCAAATTAATTACAGGCTTCAGTGCGTTCGCCTGGAAGTACACCAGAGTCAGCCGTGCCAAATGATGACGTCACTGATTCTGAGTTAATTACGATATGATTCTTGTGTTGGAATTGTGCATTTAGAGTTCGATGCACATGATAATGGACACTTCAAGTCAGGTCATTTTAACGGTATACCATAACTTCGAAGACATGGCAGGTCCATGAAATATCATAAGTATGACGTACGCTGTTTACGATATGCACCAGATTGACTCTAAAGTCTTACACTGCATATTTAGAACTACTTTTAGATATGGCTCCATAGCCTCAGTGTGTAGCGAACGGATTGCCTAGACTCAGATCCGCAAGATCAAAGCAAACCTCTGACTTTTTGAAGTTACTTGTGTGTTATTTAATTACCGTTTTAACGGTAAAGACAAAAATAGTGAGGAAACCTACATAACTAAAAAATCTTCTTCGAAGGTAAGGTCAATACGGCGAAGACCGGTATATTTTGTTTTAAAAAATTCAATGACAAATTTTGATATTTGATTAGATGAAATATTTAGTCAACTTTTAAATAAAAACAGGTGGATATGACGGGATAATAAAAAATCAATTTTGTAAAATAGTCAATTAGATGGATTTCTCTACCATGTCGGCTAAGAGCGTCAAATAGGCAAAGACATGCAATTACACTCTATTTAGACTGTTTACAAGAATAAAGACATTTTGTCTGTGTGTATCTTTTATCGACGATTCAGTGTATGTGTGTTTGTCTTTCTTCTATAAACAATGCCATCTGTGTAAATTCATAAGAGGAAGAAGAGATTTAAGATCTTGTATTTAAAGCTGCCATCGTTGTAGCCATTTATAATTTGGCGTAATTCTTATAATATGGTCTTACCCCACAGACAGTCTTTGACCCATTGACCTCTTGTGATTTGCCAACCCGCACTGGGCCAGTGTGGTGGACTAAGGTCTAAACCCTATTTGTAGGCCCGTGCTCATTAATAGGACAGTAAGTACTATACAGGTCTTGTAATATTGTCATTTATTAACAACAACAAAAAAACTATTTTAAAATCAATAAATCCGTATTTAATTTCGATACTTGCCGAAACAAATTTTTGTACGCTATTGAAATACAGTATTCTGTACATACTTATAGATTTTTTATAAAGTCGTTAGTAAGTTTAATAAAGATTTATTTATGTATTTATTATACGAAATAATTAGATTCATTACATTATTATACACAAAACTTTTAAGGACGTTTTTAACAACGCAAACACAAACACTAAAATAAGACAAAACTTATCTCGGATAACAAATTCACCAAATCGTGATTTTATTCCCTGTACAATTCCACAAATGCAAATTGATTCGCTTATCGTCAATCTTATTCGTGAAATTAGTTCCCGAAAACCGCGGTAAGGAACGGCCCCCTCCCATGAAGGGAATCCCTTCTGATTTGTTCCCGAAGGAGTCACATCGCTGACGTCGAAGAGGGGAGATAAAAAATTACTTCGCGGCTGAGACCCGGCGCAGCTGGCTTGGGTGCATGTGCATTCACATTTACGCAATTTGATAAATTATTCCGAATTCTATGTGATGAAATTTCTTTCGAGTGCATATCGTCAGCAGTATTTGAAACCATATTGGGGAGCCAAATCATTTTACTAACATACAGCTGAGCTCGTATGATTTGAATGAAAGGGTAGAAGTTTATTATTAATAAACCTTTCATTAGTTCATCGAACCACCACTGCTGTCGCTTTTGCGATAAATACGTGTAGTATTTTTATTACATGTTTTCTAAATAATAATGTTGATAAATGAGTGGTGGATGGTACAAATGGCGTTGTGAATCTATATCATCATCCGTCTTAATCTAATTCAGCTGCAGCTTACGCGGCACGTAACAACAAAAATGTATCGAAATTTGGCAGTATGGCATCAGCTATTTATTACCCATCACTCTACTCTGGGTATCATAGATTTTAACATCACATGGCTGCTTCAATAAATAGACGCCTAGAGCGTTCTTATTTTAAGTACTGTTTCAACATTTAGAAAAAATAAACGTATAAAATTTAATAACACGTTCTGTGATTTTTGAAGAGGAATCGCAATGTTGGAACATAAAACACCGCGTATACATCGTATGGAACGTGAATCTAGTTATAAAAGTTGAATGATACTCATAAAACGCAAGTATTTCTTGTTTCACCGATTCAAGGAAGTTTTACAATTCCTATAAAATATTATATTCCGACGGACGTGCAATATTCCAGCATTCAACGCGTTGCAATTTTCTTTCTTTCTATTTCGATAAAGTGCCAAGAGGTTAGGTATTCGCTTTATGAAGCCGAGGGGTGGAAGCACTCAATTGATTTGCATCACAAACTCACGGACAAAGCACTGCAAGATCCGAGCGAGGCATTGAGGAATCTAGCGCAATTCACTCCTAGAAACTAAATCTAAAGATTAGAAGCTATACATCGGATAACTCGCTCCCTACAATGGACTTTTTTCCGTAAGATATATGTACAAGATGCAAACATTCGACGCTAACGGCACACGTGAGACTGAGGGGACACTAATATTGGTCACGCTGCGATCATACCTATGTGTGAAGGGGATCAAACTTTGAGCAAATAAAGCCCCACGAGCCTTACAGCAATAAAAGCTATTGCACCGTAAACCGACGATATTTATGAAATACCCGAATAAATTGAAGTTGCTGAAGGAATGAAAGCAAAGCAACAGGGATAATATGAAGTTAGTGCACAATGAATAATTAATTAAACCACAATTTAAGGCTTACAAATGAAATAAGGCGAAGATGACTATTGAACTGTTAAGAGAAGGTCGACCCGATCATTAAATTAACAGGTAGCGCTTGCACAAACAATATTAAGCGACAATTGCAAGTGGCGCGTTTAAATGAGTTTCACGTTTATTTTTCCTTTTGGGAACAATGGCGGGCTATTACCTCGGCGATATCACCCCCGAGGACAACACGAATAAGTAGGGAAAACGTAAAAATATCTAATAGAATTTTTCATTTCACTAGGATTCTCTGGCGCTTTATTAAACTCGTTGAATAGCTGTGAGCAGCGAGGGGCAATCGGAGACTGCCTTGATTTGCATTACCAGGATGAACGGACACAAAGCACTTGCAGAAATCCAAGCAAGAATTCAATGCAGTCAAAGGCTTTAGAAATGGCTATCACTACCCTTTGCACCCTATTTTTGAACACGGTAATGGAAATTAAGCTACAAATAAACGCTACCGGTTCATTATTTTTGACATTTAATTTATACCCATTTAAAACTGACATCACTTGCTTTAGGGACAAGATAAAAATGTGTTATCGTGATGTGGTCGTAGGAGACATCAAAATAATTGAATCTATCCGCATGCTCCATTGAATAAACTTTAAAATACCTTGAAATTGTAATGTAATCCTCCTAGCCAGTTTCGGCCACGGCGGCCAATCTCAACGGAGATCAGCCACATACGCAGGAGATATTATAGTGCACAAGTGTGTGCGCAATACACAGGTGCACTCGCTATTCACCTAGAACAAATTACGGTAAAAAGAACATTAAATATGAGGGCATTCAAATATACAACAAATTACCTGCTGATGTTAAGGATGCTAAAACTATATACAGCTTTAAAAAACGTTTAAGAAAATATTTACAGGAAACACTACCATAAAATTAAAATTAATCCGTATATAAAATTACTTAATAAAATTCTTATTAAACTTATATCATATTACCAACGTCGTCAATGCCAGATCTAATTGTATTAACACTCTGTAGTACTGTACATCTGTGGTCGCCGGTTACTGTTTAGCATCGTCAATTTTATCGTAAAAATTTACGTTTACCCACTTAGTCTTTATAAAATATGCATTATTAATTTTTGAATTACTATATTTAATTTCTGTACACTCGTAGTAACGATCATTTTAGTTTATAAATAGATTTCTCAGTAAGTGAATTTATGTAATTCTTTATGAGAAAAAAAAGATCTTAAACCTCGCTATTCCTTAACTCTCATAGTCCGGTGAGACTGTGCTTTCCGAGGCACGGGGGTATCACACCGCCAACTTCCTGACTCCGAGCTGCGACTGAGTTATTTTTAAAATTGAAAAACCCAATTACAATGTTTTTGGCTCGACCCGGGATTCGAACCTAGGACCTCAGCGCGCAAATCGTACTCGTAACGCGTACGCAATACAACGACGTCACCGAGGCAGAAAACTTTGAAATTATATAATTGTCAAATAGCATCATTCGAATAATTTGTCAGCAGTTTTAACAACAGTAAATGATTTAGTGGCAAATACGTTAGATGTCATAGAATACAAATGAAACATTTGTAAACCTTCTATTTTATTACAAGGCAATGAACAATTGTCGTCACGTGTCCCTTCTAAATTCTACTCTTTCAGCTTAAGTCAGAGGTAAGTACCGCATTTGTCTTCGGGGTTTAGAACCTAAATCAATCCAAAGGACGGACGGAGAAAATGCTACTGCTTCGAACAATTCTCACAATAAGTTGTTGGGTACATTTATTTCGTATTGTAAAGCAAATTTATATCGGCTATAAAAAGAATTAGTTCTTGTCGAAAAAGGAGACTTTTGCAAACATTTTATTTGACCTTTCTTTCTAACTACATCGACTACTTGCGACTGCCTCGGTGGCGTAGTTGTATTAAAGTAGGGGAGACCGGGGATGGTTAGCGATAGGGGCAGGATGAACAATCGTCAATAACTCGAGCTATTTGAAAGTGTTGCGTCATCCTGATATACACGAAAAACCGTTATCTGTTTCCGAATCTTCACCGCAAACGCGGCGTCGCAGGCGCAGGTATCTTGGTAGAAAAAACGATTTATCGAAAAATTATACCTATGAGTAATTATTTACCTCTTAATATTATATGTATTGAAGCCTTTATACTCGACGCTATGTAAAATCAAGCAATTTAAAGTAAGAGTTTGGTTATTGATGACTATTTTAGTGTAATTTTTTTATGTTTCCACACAGTTTTGAGGTACTCACATGTAGTTGAAATTTAAAAAAAGTTGATTGGGGCTGGTAGACAAATTTTGCATTGGGGCTAGTTGACTACCTACAAAATGTACTACGTAGTAATCGAAATATTCTTTACGTGGAATAAAGTGAGTTTTTTGGCAAATTTATCAAAAGTTTGTTATTTTAAAACCTTTTGGATTTACAAAAGAATAACTAATCGAAACAGTAAACCCTATGATGGTGGTAGGATTTTTGTTTCTGCCCAAATAACGAATATCGTACAAAAAGTGACAAATTATATGCAAACTATGTAAATGTTACTGACATTTTGACTTAATAGGGTACATTGATAATAGTAGATAAGGATTCGTTGTCTTTTCTTTTATTTTATTGCCGTATTTTATACCACTCACTTCGTAGGTCAATTTACCCCAAGTGAATAGTCCACCAACCCCACGCAAGGGGCAGGTTGACTTGATTTTCTTGTTCCACAAAATGGCTTTTGTACACTATGTTATGAACAATCTCGAGGTTTTTGGTATTTCTTTCGAAAGCTTATTAGTTTACCTATCGAACTTATATGATTTTTTGACATTGTACACTAAAACAAAAAAATTACAAGCGTCCAAGCCGAAATTTGGTCAACTATCCCCGGTCTCCCCTACTACTGCAGTGCTGGGGTCAGGCAAAGTGATATTGGGTTTTTGTACTTATTATCAGCCCGGAATCTGGAATTGTGCCCGATATGGCAGTGGGTTCGCCACCCCCCCCCCCCCCCCCCTCCCCCTATCACGTCACGGGCCAGAGTACGCTCGGCGAAGGCTGAGTGCACTAGTTGCACCTTTGCTTGCCCCTTCGGGGATGAAAGGCGTGAGTGTGTGTGTGTGTGTGTGTCTTTCTAACTATAAAAAATAATCACTTTTTCGATGGCAATCACTATTTTATTCACCCGCATGATAAAATTTAGTGTCTATTTACAAAATAGAACAGCAAAATGTGAGTTCCCACATACCATTACAAATAAGGGAAAGCTAACACGAAACAGAAAGTATTGCAAATATGGAGCGCGCACTATTTTTCACGGGCCATAACGAAACGTCAGCACCAATGCAGACCTTTATCATTGTCAATAAACTGCCGTATAAATCAAACAAACATGCCGCGTTCTCTGTTTCTACGAGTTTCCTTCGCAGGATATATAGGGCTGCGAAACTATTTACTCATTTTATTTCTGTCAGTCACGTTGGAGTTGGTATTTGATTTCCATGTCGATTTCACGGATTTTTCCATATAAATATCTTATCTTGCTAATATTTTAAATGTCAATGTTTGGTTACATATTGTAAGTAAAGGCATAAACCGCTAAATAGTTTTGGGTAAAATTTGATACACATGTAAACCATGTTCTAGAT